>CM055117.1:704797660-706245160 GCA_029206835.1 Rana muscosa
AATATTGTAATTTTGTATGTGTTTTTACTGTTCCAGTGCTTTAGGGCCACCAAATTGTGATAGATAGTCAGGAAATGAGGTGCAGAATTTATGCCCCCAGAACACCTGAAGGTGCTCTTTGGAGTTTTGGTCCCTGTATGTGGCTAGACTGTTATGGTATCAACATAATCAGGAGTAGAAGAATGTGTTTTGGGGTGTAATTTTAAGTATACATATGATGTGTGTTGGAAATATCTAATTTGTTTACAACTTTGTGGGAAACATTTTTTTTTCTTTCCTACATTATTGGCAAACAATTACATTTTCAAAAGACTCACTATGCCTTTCATAAAAGACCTGGGAGTGTTTTTTTTTCCAAAAATGAGGTCATTATATTGGTGTTTCCACTATCCTAGTGCTCCAGGACATCCAGAAATGTGACAGGTAGTCAAGAAATTAGATTTATGTGTAAATGATGCTCCTTTAAAGCCTAAAAATGCTCCTTGGTTTATCGGCCTCTCTATGTGGCTAGGCTGTGAAAAAGTCTCATACATGCCCATACTCAGGAGGCATAGAAGAATGTGTATTAGGGTGTATTTATAAGTATGCCAATGCTGTGTGTGAGAAATAATAACTTTTTAAATATAAAACTTATTATTATTATTATTATTATTATTATTATTAAAAAATACTTATAAATGCAGTCTTACCCATAGGCCTCGATGCGTATAACTATAATGAGCAGGGAGCTTCTGAACTTCTTAATCTAGCTTCCTTACTGGCCAGGATACGCTCTGAGTAAGTCTCAGTCATCCCTCCTTAGGACCCGAAATTCAGTCTTGCATGCTGGAGTGCACACCAGTGGCGTGGGATACACAGCATAGCACTGGCTATTACAAGGCTAAGACACATGCAGTACTGCACAGTGACAACAGACAGCTATATCACCAGTCCATGCAGACCACGAGGAGTGGTGAGACCCATGCAATCCAAGTGTACATTGTTATTGTATTGGTATACTATTGGTATACTATTGCTGTGGACTTATTGGCAGGTCGGATTCGTTGTCATAGGAGACATACAACATGGCCAGGCCCACACAGGCAAGCATTGAGCTGACAGAGTCCCAGACAGTCAGAGTTCATATCAGCTGCAAATTAACTTTGTATTATGAAGTGCCATTCCACAACCACCTGCTGCATCCAGCCAAAAAACTGTATGCAAGTTACAGCCACTCAGGACTCACCCATGCCTACAGCAATGCATACACGATAATTTAATCTTTTCAAGCTTCTTTCCCTTTAACCTTTAGGTGGGGAGAGGGTTGGAGGAGCTAGACAATCTAGTCTTGAAAAAACTCCATCGCAAGGAGGGTTAAATGTACATAGACGAATGCTTTCCACCAACTTGAAGTACATTCATGATATGTGGCTTGTATATTATTTCTGTGGACTTATTGGCAGGTCATGCAGGCTGTCATAGCAGACATATAACACGACCAGGCTCACACAGGTGAGCATTGAACCGTCAGAGTTCCAGACAGTCAGAGATCATATCAGTTGAAAACGATCTTTGTACTATCAAGTGCCATTCCACAACCACCTGCTGCATCCAGTTTAACAACTATCTGGATGTAATTTACAGTCACTCAGGACTCACCCACACATACAGCAGGCTCCACCTCAGTGTATGCATAGTGAACTGATTTTACAGTGCTGCTTTTTGGATTGCCATTGCATTCCCTGTTGTCATCATCTATTTTGCAGGGTATCCAGGTCCAGTATTCCATCAACAGTGGGGGGGGGGGGTTGGGATTGGGAAGGAAGAGATCCCTAAAAGGATTTTTTTTGGGGGGGGGCAGGTTGTGTGGGTATAGACACACAGCCACTGTGTAAGAGGGTGGGGGTCAAAGGGGAGTATGGGAAGGGGAAAAAAGGGGGCAGGGCAATTACCTAGGTTTAACACTGGATATGTTTGCTTATACATTTTTATACTATTTTCATGCTACATCAATAAATATTTTGTATTAGTCACAAGTAGGTTTCCTATTTAATATCTTTTCTGTTTGATACATGGTTGCAAATGGAGACACCTCCCCAGATTATTTGGGTTGCTGGCACTGGAGTAGCTCCCTGGTATTTGTGTTCTGCGTTTATAACTTTCACACAGAATAAATAATATACACTGATTTGGGATATTTTCTACCAAATAAATGTAGCATATTACATTTTGGCCAACATTTTTGAAGAAAGATTCTTTATTTGCAACATTTTATAACAGAAACTAAGAAAAGTTTTTTTTTTTGGTATTTTTTTACCCAGTAGTGAGTAAATACCACGAAAATAAATTGATACACTTCAATGTAAAGGGAATTGATCTTTTACAAAAGGGAAAACATTACATTTTAGTTTGATGAAGTCACCTGGCAGTGACGTAACGCGTCGGAAGGAGCTTAGGTGACACCCACTTCCGGTTTTACGGCTGTGACTGGAAGTTCCTGTATTTTTGACGTTGTTTTTACCTGTATGGCATTTTTTTGCCTTTTTATTGTCAACTACCGATCTTAATAAATGGACCTATGTGCCTTTTAACTTACTACACTATGGAGATCCTGTTTTCTTGCTTTTAAATCCTTGGATCCAAAGATACATTTCCCAGGAAATCTGTGGCGAGGTTGGAGGCAGTACTGCAGTGGTGTCCTGTTCAAAACACACAGAGGAGGAAGGAGCATTCACCATTGGTTGGCCATAATCGTTCAATGCACCATTAGACCCAGTGGGGTCTATTTATAAGGTAAGCGGCCATCACCACAGGGGGAGGATACTAGGAATCTGTCATTTTTATCTACATATTTTCCAGACTTGGACTCCCTTGCCCGTCCCTTTCCTCCGCTATGTTATTTTGCTCATCCATGAAATTATCCTGTTGTGACAAGGATTGAGTTGCTCCCTGGATGATCAGAGATCAGCTCCATTTGCAGTTTACACACACTAGTGTATGACTTATGCTGACCATTGATGGATAGAATTTTGAATGAAAATTCTTGCAAAAAGAAAGTTAGTTTGTTTTTCTAATCATTAGTGGGTCAAATAGAAGTTTATTTTCATCCACAGAGACAAGAAAATTTGAAGGAGCAGAATACAAAGTCTTTTCATTCTAAAGGAAAATATATTGAATTACAAACAAATTAATTTTCTAAGAATTTTTGTACAAATTTTCCTATGCTTTTTTCTAAGAATTTTTATTCTATCAGTCAATGGCCAGCTGTATTGCTTTTCTTTTGACCTTTATCAGAAAGCTTTGTCCTAAATTTCTTCTTTTATTTTTATTAACCCCATGGACAGTCATTTTACAGTATGGTCTGCCTTCAATTTCAAGTTCACACATTCTGTGGCTCTATTTAGCCATCTTATTGCCCGTCACCCTTTTGTTCTATAATCCCTTAATAAGGGAGTTTTTAGGAATTGTAAAGGCAGACAGGGTAGGGGCTGACCAGACATACTGGGGCAGGGAGTTCCAGAGGATGGGAGAGTGTCATGATCAGTGTTATTACCTGGGTCACCTGCTGGTGGCACTATTGCTTCCAGCAACAAGGGGTGTAATTCTGGTGGCCACCAGCGGGTGTCTCCCAGTAGATGGACTCCTCATTAATCAAGCTGCACTTGATATGAGCTGCTGGAAGAATATAAGCCCGACCTTCACTGAGGTTCAGGGCTTCAGTATTCCCTCTGCAAGCTTGTCCCTGCCTGATCCGATCCGTGTGCCTGAACCTGGTCCTGATCTGCTTCCTTCCCTGTCCTGGACTCTGCTTCCTGTACCATGTCCCTGAGTCTTGTCCCCTGATTCCTGCTTCCAGCTCCCCCTTGCTACTGCTCCCTCTATCTGGCCACCTGTTCCCCTTTGTCTCTGGACCCTGCCTTGCTGATGTATATATGCCCCTGTTCTTGTATATATTAGTTAGTTAGTTAGATTAGGTGTTTTGGGGTTTGCTGTGTTTCCTTGTATTTATTCCTTGCATGCATTTCTTGTTTTTGGTTTGCTGTGGTTTGGTTTGCACGTGTGCCTTATCTTTAATAAATATATATTTCTGCCCTACTTTTGTGCCTGTTTCCTTAAGTGCAGCCCATTGATCTGTTTAAACCTGTGTTGGAAGCTTGTCCTAGACTTCCCTGACAGAGAGGCTCTGGATAAGTCCTGGAGGCGAACATGGAAGGAGGTCACAAGGGAGCTAAAGAGCAGGAGGTCTTGGGAGGAGAGGATGATTTGGGCGATATCGGCAGATGAGGTTGTTGATATAGCTGGGGGTAATGTTGTGGATGGCCTTGTATGTTGCGGTTAGTATTTTGAATTGTATACTGTGGGGTAGGGAAAGCCAGTGAAGTGATTGGCAGAAAGGAGAAGCAGTCATGGATCGGTTAGTAAGGTGTATTAGTCTAGCAGCAGAATTCATAATAGACTGAAGGGGGATAGCCTGTGTAAAGGTAGGCCAATGAGGAGAGAGTTGCTGTAGTCAAGGCAGGAAATAACCAACGAGTGAATAAGTTGTTTTATGGTGTCATTAGTCAGGAAGGGACGAGTTCTGTAAATGTTGCTGAGGTTAAGGCAGCAAGATGTAGCCAGTGATTGGATGTGGGGGCTGAAGGAGAGGTCAGAGTCCAGGATTACACCCAGATGTGACATCCATACTGATATGTCGCTCAGTAAGTTTGTGGTACGTGAGGAGATTGAGGGGGTAAGTTGAGGAGTGGAGAGATAGATCTGGGTGTTGTCAGCATAGAGGTGGTATTGGAAGCCATGGGAGGTTATCAACTGGCCCAGGGAAGATGTATAGAGAGAGAATAGGAGGGGCCCAAGGAAAGAGCCTTGGGGTACCCCAACAGAATGAGGAAGAGGAGGGGAGGGGATGGTGGTCTTTGTGACACTGAAAGTGTGATGAGTTAGGTAGGAGGAAAACCATGAAAGAGCAGAATCATGGAGGCCAAACCTTTTTGGAATTAATACCAGAACAGAATATAGTGATTATAAGGAATTTTCAGTTGCTCTATACAGCCAATTGGAATAGAGGTCAGATGAAAAATTTAAAAACCATCATGCTTGAATACATTAAAACCCATCATATAGACTAGGCAATACATGATAAGGCGATGAAGCGAAATAGAACACACCACAATGAGACATTTACCATTTGACACAGGACACAGGGCAAAGGTAAAAGAAAGATATGCTAATGTGAATTGTACAATTTGCTATAGATAGGTTTTCAGATGAAAACTGATGGTTTGAAAAATAGGTTGGAAATAATTTTTCTCTTAGGATCCCTGTGCCCTTACGTTGATAGGATAAGAGAAACTGCATATCTAAGTGAAAGTGTAGTACTTTGTAAAATATATAGATTTCTACTTAATTGAGACATTAAAAAAGTTAAATCAATGTGAAGATTATGAAATGCCCAGGTAAATGACTGTAATTTTATATAATTCTGACAGAAGAAATACACAAAGCAAACAAGCAAAGCAAAACAAAAAAAATATATATATAATGCAAAGAAATAAACGACAACATGTGAAAAGACATTTCAACAAACCCATACATCATTGTCAAGCATAAAGATTAAACTTTATTCTTTCTTTTCAAATGGGAACCCAAGGTGAGTAGCAATGTCTTGAAATGCAAATCAGCTTCCCAGATAAAGTGAAATAAAGATGAAATAAGACAATAAAAAGACAATGATAGTAATAGGAAGTACCGAAAGGGAAATTTTCATAAGTGTATCAGATAGAGAGGTTCTATATGTATGCTTTTATGCCGGGACAATATTTCTGGATAAATTAATGATAATAATCCTTGTACAATCATTAAAACAATGTAGCAAGTGCTAACCCTTTCTAGTGTAAAATACACAATAATAAAATGTGCTTGTTGTGTAAAATTCTTTTACTGTTTTGATCAGATATTATAAATAAATTACATTTATTAAACAGTGAAATCAGCATGCTTGGGTGAAAATGTGTTAATATTAACTACAAGATAAGCCACCTGAAAACGTAATTGTCATTTAGAACATGTAATTTTCTTAAATGGGAATTGGCTACATTTTGCCATTAACAGTCTGGGCTGACTGCAGATTTGTGTTGAAATAGAAGGCGACAATAGGAATGTGCTGTATATTCCAAACAAGAAACACAACATATTTACTCATTAGGCCAATGTCAAAGGCTGTTATATACAATGGGTGTTATTTTGACCTTGCTAATGCTTTTATTGTTTGCTCCTTTATTGTTGTCAGTAATATCCAGCACATAGTAATGTTTCGCTGATTTGAGCGTTTCTACTCCCCTTTCCAACTGTCAATTTTAAAGTATTTTATGCAACTTAAATAAGTGGGAGACTCTGTAAATGATAGCATGTTGCTGTAGTTAAAGCTAAACTCCATGTTAGATATAAAATACACAAAGGAATCCAGCACTGTAAACATTAGTACATCCTTAATGTATTTTGTTTTACTGTGAACAGTGTAAGAACCTTAATTTATTTTAGTTTTAGCCTGTTTCAGTCCCATTACAGTAGCGTTCAGGGCGTGGGTAGCAGTACATGGATTGGATGTATTGAAATACTGTACATATCATTTGGCAAGTAAAACAGCTCTCATACAATATACAGTATGTATTTTATCTTTTAGCTGTTTACCTGAATTTCAGCTTTAAGCCAGATTCCTAATCTGTGTTCCATAAATTTTGACAGAATTCTGCTCATATTAGTGTTCCATCATAGACTGATAATTAAAAAGATACTAAACCCAAGAGCAAACATTTTATATTTTGCAGCTTACCAATCCTTAATTGTGATGGCTGCTCTTTTTTTTTTTCTTTATGTTTTTTGGTCCAGCCAGTAGCACACTTTCTGTCCTAGGTTATCTGTACTCCACTCGAAGAGCGATAGAGACATCCTTGGACAGGGAAAGGGCAATGTTAGATGCACTAGGGTGGACAGGAAGTGTGGTACTGACTGGATCACCAGATGAACATAAAGAAAAAAAAAGCCTAAAAAAAGAAAACAAATGTAGCCAATACATTTAAGGGTTGGTAGTCTAATGCCCCATACACACGATCGTTTTTCATGCTGTTAAAAATGCCATTTTTAAAAATGGCCATTAAAAATGAACGTGTGTATGCTCCAGAGCATTTTTAACGACGTGAAAAACGGCCATTAAAAATTTCGAACATGCTCTCTTTTTTCACGTCGTTTTTTTTAACGACGTGAAAAACGATAGTGTGTATGCTTTAACGACGTGAAAAAAAACGCGCATGCTCAGAATCAAGTATGAGATGGGAGCGCTCGTTCTGGTAAAACTAGCGTTCGTAATGGAGATAGCACATTCGTCACGCAGTAACGGACTGAAAAGCACGAGGCTGAAAAGCGCAAATCTTTGCTCAACAAACTTTACTAACATGAAGGGTGGCGCCATTCGAGCGGAACTTCCCCTTTATAGTGCCGTCATACGTGGTATACGTCACTGCGCTTTGCTTGATCGTTTTTTAAAATGATCGTGTGTACGCAAGACAGGCTTGAGAGGAAACATGAAAAAAAAACGACGTGAAAAACGGCAAGAAAAAAAATGACAAGAAAAACGATCGTGTGTATGGGGCATTACCATTACCAATCCTTAAATGTGATGGCTGCATTTGTTTTATTTTTTTGATCTTTTACCTTTGTGTTCACTTATCCAATGAATAAAACACGTCCTGTCTAGGGTATCTGCACTCCACTGGAGGAGCAACAGAGATATTTTTGAACAGCAACTTTTTCAGTCTGGGGAAAGGGTATTAGATGCACTAACAGATTAAAGTTGTAAAGTCAGAAGTTTTTTTATCTTAATGCACTCTATGCATTAAGATAAAAAGCCTTTACATGTGCAGCAGCCCCCTTTGGCCCCCAAATACTCAGCTGAGCCCCATCTCTATCCAGCAATGTCCACAAGTGTCTCGGCCTTCTGAGAATCTCCCTCCTGATTGGATGAGACACTGCAGTGGCGCCATTGGATCGCACTGCTGTCAATCAAATTCAGTCAGCCAATCAGGAGAGAGAGGGGGTGGTGCTGAATAGACACAAGGAGCTGTGACTTGGCTCGGGTGCCCCCATAGCAAGCTGCTTGCTGGGGCAGCACTTGACAGGAGGGAGGGGCCAGGAGCAAAGAAGAGGGACCTGAGAAGAGATGGATCTGGGCTGATCTGTGCAAATCCATTGCACAGGTCAGGTAGGTATAATATGTTTGTTATTTTTATAAAAAAGAAACAAGACTTTACAATCACTTCAAGGGCACACACACACTAAACACAGTTTAACTGAAGCATGCCCCAGTTTTATTGCCCCCCCTCCCCACTCCTCCGTTGGTCTACACTCACACTGGGCTATAAAGCATAAATCACACCTCAGACAAACGTACATCATCACATCATCACCTCTGCCAACCTGACCACAGTGATCGCTTCTTCTGTGCTCAGTGATCTATGGAGAGATTAATGTTAAGACATGGTTTGCACTCACACTAAAGCAAACCGTACTGGACCACAAGTGAATTGTGCCCCGGACCACCTCATCCAAGTGGTCCATGACATGGTACACTTAGATTTTTCTGGGCATGGTTCAGAGCACTCACACTACACAAATGACCCGCACCAAGTGAGAGAACCATGCCCAGGTTCAGTTAAACCTGCCAGTGTAAATGAACCCTTGGAAGAACAAATTAAATCAGAACTCTGACTGACACTTTTTGAGCAGTTGCAGCAACAGTGTTTTTACTTTTGGGATAAAGGTTTCACATTAACGAATAAAAGCTGACCATTGTAAGCACCTCTGTCAGTTGTAGTTGAAAAATCACAGATTTATTGGCATGATCATCAGGTGAAAATTATGAAAAAAACTAAAAAAGGTAACTAATCTAGCCTACACATCTAAGAATTGAAAGACTGTAATATATTAAACTTTTGTTTTGAGGTTTATTACCACTTTAACTTTCTCTCCTAACCTTAGGGGTGAAAAAGAAATATAGGCCAAGACAGGTTAGGAATAATGTCAGGAATAAAGTTGTGGAGAAGTTTAAAGCATGGTGAGGTTATAAAAAAATGGTGTTAAACTACAAGTTTAACGCCTTATGCCTCGTACACACGACCATTTTTCTCGTCGGGAAAAATTACATTTTTTTTCTTTGACGAGAAAAACAACCGTGTGTAGGCTTTTGGTCATTTTTCCCGACGAGAAAAACGGCATTAATCACAACGAGAAAAATTATAACATGCTCTAATTTTTCTCGTCGTGATTCGCGGCATTTTTTTCCGTGGCAGTTTTCCCATAGGGAAACACTGCCGGGGAGCCTACACACGGTTGTTTTTCTCGACCAAGAGAAAAAATGACAGGAATAATGGCTGTGTGTAGGGGAACAAGCCGTTCCTCGTTTTTCCCGTTGATTTTCTCTACAGTGTTTTCACTGTCGAGAAAATCGATTGTGTGTACGCGGCAATATAGTTCTGTGCGTTACTGCAAGTTTAACGCTGTATATATTTCATCGCATTACTGCAAGTTTAACTCTGTATAATTCATTGAGTTACTGCAAGTTTAACGCCATATAGTTCTGTGCGTTACTGCAAGTTTAACTATGTATATTTAATTGCGTTACTGCAAGTTTAACGTTAAATAGTTCTGTGCGTTACTGCAAGTTTAACGTCGTATTGTTCTGTGCGTTACTGCAAGTTTAACCCTATATATTTTACTGCGTTACTGTAAGTTTAACGCTATATATTTCATTGCGTTACTGCAAGTTTAACACTGTATAGTTCTGTGCAATACTACAAGTTTAACGCCGTATATTTCATTCCGTTACTGCAAGTTTAACGCCATATATTTAATTACGTCACCGCAAGTTTAACGCTGTATAGTTATGTGCATTACTGCAAGTTTAACGCTGTATTTTTCATTGCATTTCTGCAAGTTTAACACCATATAGTTCTGTGCATTACTGCAAGTTTAACACCATATATTTCATTGCATTACTGCAAGTTTAATGCCGTATATTTCATTGCATTACTGCAAGTTTAGCTCCATATAGTTCTATGAATTACTGCAAGTTTAACGCCATATAGTTCATTGCATTACTGCAAGTTTAACAGCATATAGTTCTGTGCGTTACTGCACGTTTGATGCAGTATATTGCAGTATATTATACTGTATCTGTGGAATGTGTCTGTGTAGTGAATACTCAAATTAAAGTGCACCAAACACCACTTTCCATTGATTAAAGTGCATCCACACATTTACACATCTGTATTACATTTTGTTATTAAGCACCCCCCACTCCCCCCATCATGTCTGGGAGGACAGCAAGGAGAGGTAGACGTTCCCATGGCACTGTAAGGGGACCAGCAGCATATGTGTTCACAGGCAAAGTTGGACGTGGTCAGTCCTCAGGCAGGGCATAATTTCCTCTGTTTAGTGATGTTGCCCGTACTATCCAGCCACAGCATGCAGAGGAGGTGGTGGACTGGCTTACTAAACCATCCTCATCCTCCTCATCCTCTGTCACCCAAGCAGAGACTAGTGTGCAGTCCCCTGCAGCTTCCAGAGTGGCAAAACCTGCCTCCTTGTTCACAGCTATTCCTGCTATAGCCCCAGCAGCAGGCACGGAGGAGTTAGCTGAGTTATTTTAACACAGTATCAGCCACTTGCTCCTGGACGATGCACAGCTATTACTCGATTTTGATGTTGGTTCTGAGGTTGAGGAAGACAGGAACATGAGCCTACAGATAGGGGAGAACACTGGTATACAAATTGGCATTCATGTTCCCCCAGCCACAGCGTATTGCCAAGTTGTCTCAAGTGATAATGAGGATGGAGGAGATGATGATGATGAGGTCACTGACTCGACTTGGGTGCCAGATGGGGCAGAGGTGGAAAGTGAGGGTGAGGCACATCTACAACGAGGCAGCCATCATGGAAGAGTAGAGAGCAGCCACTCTATTCCATCACATTGTGGAGCTGTTATCTCCCAGCCCACTTCCCACATCTCAGCTTTCTGGTCCTTTTTTAGTACATGTGCAGCTGATCGCACTGTTGCTATTTGCAAACTTTGTCTCAAGTACATAACGCGTGGCAAAAACATCAACTATTAGGGTACCACATGCTTGACAAGGCATTTAACCTCCCGCCACTCAGCCCTTGGCAAGAGCACCTAAAAGCCACAAAAGGGGCACAAACTTGTCCCTCCTCCTTTCTCACTTTAGTCTGTCCCTGCTATACCTCATGACCTCTCAACAGCCTCCACTGACAGGGATGATGGTATAGCGCAGAGGGTGTCCCTGGTCCTTGCAACACATCTGCCAGCAGCACACCATTAGCTGTAAACTATAGCCGGCAAATTTCTCTGCCCCCATCTGCTGCAGCGGGAAAAAAATACAGTCCCTGCCACCCACACGCCCAGCATCTAAATGCAAGCTTGTCAAAGTGGCTGGCTCTACAACTTCTTCCTTTCTGCCTGGTGGATTCTGCCCCCTTACGTGAATTTGAAGAATGTGCTGTACCACAATTATAGGTTCCCAGTCGCTATTTCTTTTCACGTAAGGCCATTGCAGCTCTCTACCATCACGTGGTAGGCAATGTTGTGGCATTGTTGGGAAAGGCAGTCAGCCGCAAAGTCCACGTTACTGTTGACACGTGGTCCAGCAAGCATGGGCAGGGATGATATATTTTGTTCTCAGCACACTGGATAACTCTGCTTGCAACTTGGATGGATGCAGGACAGAGCTCAGTGCTGCATCTTATTGTGCTCCCATGTCTCCATACAGTTGGAGATGATGCAAGACTTGTCAGCTCTACCCCCTCCTCCTCCTCCTCCTCCATGCCCTCCCCTGCTGAATTGTCCTATAAAACCTCACGTACCCCCTAAGAGCTCAAAGGGCTATTCAATGAGTCAGGCTAAAAGTGCCATGCAGTGCTTCAGCTGGTGTGTCTAGGGGACAGGAACCAAACCAGAACAGAGATTCTTGCAGCTCTGCAGGGACAGGCCCAGAGGTGGTTCATGCCATGCCAGCTGGAGCCAGGAATGGTGGTGTGTTTTTTATGGCACAAACCTCCTGTCCACCCTTAGACAGGGAAAGTTGACACGTGTCATGCCAGGCACATGTCTTTGATTTGGTGGTGCAGCGTTTCCTAAAAAAGTACCCAGGGTTGTAAGATCTACTAAAGCAGGCCAGAAGAGTCTGTAGCTGGTCATACACAGCCAGTGCTCGGTTGGCTGAAATTCAGCAGGGATTCCACCTGCCCATAAACTGCCTGATTTGTGACATGCCCACCAGTCGGGACTCAACCTTGGCAATTCTGCAGTGGCTGCACATGCAGCAGAGGGCTGTCAATGAGTACCTGTGTGAGTATGGCACAAGGACAGGCTCAGGCCAGCTTGGCTTTTTTTACCCACGCCAATGGCTGCTTATAAAGGATGCATACACTGTACTGTCATCATTTGAGGAGGCCACAAGGATGGTGAGCCAAGACAATGCATGCATCAGTGACACAATCCCTGTTGTGTTCCTGCTGGAGCAGACTCTGCGTGGCATTATGGACAGGGCACTCAAGGCAGAGCAGCGGGATGAAGAGAAGGACTTCCTTTCCTCTCAAGGCCCACTTTATGCAGACACCATTGTTCCTATGCCACAGAACACACAAGAGGAGAGAGAGGAGGAGGAGGATTCTGGCAGTTATAGAGGCATTGAAGCAGAAGAAGATATACGTCAAACAGTAAGAGATGGTTTTCCATCCACAGAACCCTTGGGAGTGACCCAGAGGAATCTGCTTCTCATGCTTTCGCAAATTTGAGCTCCCTCATGCTCCAAAGCCTGTGAAAGGACCCAAGAATACGTGGCCTGAAGGGAAAGGATCACTATTGGTTGGCAACCCTCCTTGACCATCATTATAATGGGAAAGTCTCAGAACTCATCCCATCCCCACAGAGAGTGCAGAAGATAAAATATATTGATGATACCTTAAAGAGGAGTTTATCAAACGTTTTTCCTGACTCTGGTAGTGTCATGGAAAATGTCATTTTGAAGCTTCTGTTGGTCAAGAGAGGAGCGGTGGAGAAGGCGGCCTCCTAAGTGATGCATTTCTCAATTTTTTTAGTCCTCACCACCCAGGGCTGTCAGCTTTCACATCAGCATCTGCATTACATGGTGGATGATTATCTAAGGGCAAAAACAGAGATGAAGAGCTTTCCAGTCGATGATTCACTGGCGTACTGGGTCATGAGAATAGACACTGGGCAGAACTTGACCAGTATGCGAATGAGTTGCTGGGCTGCCCTGCATACAATGGACATTCAGTGCTGCTGGAGGTTTTGTTACTGATCATAAAATGCGTCTGTCCACAGACCGTGGACTCCGTGGACTGTCTGACTTTTTTTTATCAACAAAAATGTTTTTATTAATGAGAACACAAGGTATTACATTGTGCATTTGCATCCGTATGACATATATAAAACATAAAATAAAAAATAAAATAAATAATAACAGGAGTCTCAGTCCTCACATCAACAGAAGAGTGGCGTTGACAGTCATGCCAACACTGCCATCATACATCTTAGACAAATTGCACTAAACCCTTGGTTACACACGAATGAACAACCCAGCGTTTAACCACTTCAATACAGGGCTTTTTGTACCTATTCAATACCGGGCCTATTTTGGCACTTCTCTCCTACATGTACAAATCATCATTCTTTTGCTAGAAAATTACTCAGAACCCCCAAACATTATATATGTTTTTTTAGCAGACACCTTAGGGAATAAAATGACGGTCATTGCAACATTTTTTCTTGCACAATATTTGCGCAATAATTTTTCAAACGCCTTTTTAAAAAAAAAATGGTTTCATGAATTAAAAAATAACAAAACAGTAAAGTTAGCCCAATTTTTTGGGAAAATATGAAAGATAATGTTACGCCGAGTAAATAGATACCTAACATGTCACGCTTTAAAATTGCGCACACTCATGGAATGGCGCCAAACTTCGGTACTTAAAAATCTCCATAGGCGACGCTTAATTTTTTTTTACAGGTTACCAGGTTAGAATTACAGAGGAGGTCTAGTGCTAGAATTGTTGCACGCGCTCTAACGCACGTGGCGATACCTCACATGCGTGGTTTGAACAGCGTTTACATATGTGGGCGACTTACGTGTGCATTCGCTTCTGATCGCGAGCTACCGGGGACAGGGGCGTTTTAATTTTTTTTTTTTTTTTTTTTTTTTTACTTATTTATTTATTTTTTTACAATGATTTTACTTTTTTTTTTATCACTTTTATTCCTATTACAAGGAATGTAAACATCCCTTGTAATAGGAATGTGTGTGACAGGTTCTCTTTATTGACCCTGCATCTCTCCTCCAGGCTGGAAAGCATGAGATCAGTGAATTTTTTTTCACTGATCTCATACTTACAGCCGCAATGGCGGCTTTGTTTACATTTGAGACCCGGGCGTGACGTCATCACATCGCGCCCGGGCCTCCAACGATCATAGAGATGACTGGTGACCATCTGGTCACCAGTCATCTCTATGCTCATCACGGGTCCCCGATCGCACAGGGGGGCCCGGAGAAGCACCGGATGGTGGCGGGAGGGGGGGGTGTCCCCTCCCGCCGCCTATAAGAATGATCAAGCGGCAGAACCGCCACTATGATCATTCTTATTGTGCACAGAATCGCCGGCACTTCAAAAGGATATCTGAATGATGCCTCTAGCTGCAGGCATCATTCAGATATCCCCCTACAAAGCCGAGGACGTCATATGACGTCCACCCAGGATGGGAGATCCCATCTGTGGACGTCATTTGACTATGGCTGGGTAGGGAAGTGGTTAATGAATAAAAAGGAGAAAGAAAACTAAATGAAATTAACTTAAAATGAACAATAAAGAAATATTCCAACCATCGATATACCACCCAGGGTTTAAATCTATCAATCATGCAAAACTCTCCCAAAAACAGCACCACAGGCCTGTTTATCCCATCAGCAGCCTATCCAGAGCCAATTGAGGTGGCGCCACCTCTGGGGAGTTCAACCAATGCTGCCATATGTTGGTAAATTTGTTTGGCGATTTCCTATGTTGATAGGTGTTTTTTTCCCGAATAAGAGTAGCATTGACCATCTGGAGCCACTGCGCCTCCCTTGGGGTGCGTGCTGATAGCCAAAAACGGGCAACCAGCTTCCTGGCTAAGTATAGGAGCCTTGTGAGGGCAATGTATACCGTAGGGAGGTACAAGTCCTCGTCTAGGCCACCCAGCAAACACATTAGCGGTTCAACCGCAACCTGAACTTGGTATACACTATTTATTCTTGAAACAACGCTATTCCAGTACCTCACCAGCTCAGGGCAATGCCAGAGCATATGAATTAGATCACCTGGATGGGCCTGGCATTTGTGACAAATGGGGGAATCACGCTGTGACAGACCTAGCCGGGACAGAGGCTTTTGGAGGGGACTGAATGCAAGCCTCTTGCCTTGCGACCATGGGCCCTGGCATTTGGGGGAACGGTGCTCTTTGTGAGCTGTATGCCTGGGGACCCTTGAGGGGGTGTTACTTTGGATTCAGGTGCTTGTCCCCCCCAAGACACACAGACTCTGGGGACCCTGTATATGCCATATTAGAGTGACTGATTCATACTGTTGGGACGTTCACACGTTCACTCTAAGGATATGCTAAAGACATCACCTCCAGCCATCTGTCTGTCCTCTGTGCTAATTGACACTGCTAAGTGTGTGATGTTTACACTTATGATAATGTGTATTGTATAGCAGGTGAGCGAGGAGACGGGATGTCTACCCTGAAAGGTCATATCTATGAGTCACCTTGGCTGTCTAAAGGATTTAGTTAATTAGCTCATGTTAATTCATGTTCTGGTTACCTCCTCTGTTACTGTATATAAGACTTGATTTTGGTTCTAATAAAGTCTCTCCTGTTTGAACTTACATACAGCCTGCCTGGTGTTTGTTCTGAACGATCACAAATGGATTAGAATGGCACATAGCTGTAGTTTGAATCCTGGAGCACCGGATGATCCAGTAGAGCAGAGGAGTGTCGGGAGAGTGGAGCCGGGCGAGCAAAGGGGCTCGTTACATTGGTTGGCAGCGGTGGGATTTGCTCTCCAGTTCCTAGGACACTCCAAACCACCACAGTGAATGACCAGCTATGCAGCCTGCAGGAAAGTCACGCTGAAAGACCCACTTGAGAGCCGAGATGGACCAGAAGAAGGGTGATGCAGGACCCCGGTCAGTTGAAGATTTGTTTCAGCAACGAGTGCGACAGCGGTTGGCATTATATGGGGCTAACCCATCGGAGACCGCCATACAGGAAGCCATTAGAGGCATCCAGCTGCAGGATGCGCGACAAAAGAGAGAACTAGAGCGACAACATGAGCTGAGAATGGCGGAAATACGGCAATCGGAGATCGCCTACAGAAAGCTGCTAGAATCTGCTCAGCAGCAGGGTGGTGTTACGTTTGCCTGGGACTATCAGGAAATACCAGTTGACAACTATGAAATCCTGGCTGAAGAATCAGCAGTGGAAAAGCTGAAGATTGCCCTCCCTAAAGCCGAAGTGGATGATATGGAGTTCCAGGGAGCTAGGGCAGTTGGCTCATCTCCCCAGCCACAGATTACAGAAGGTATGGACTTAAGGGACTGTTCAGAGGATGTTAGGGATTATGCATCGCCTGCCCAAGTACTGGCAGCAGGACAGAGTACTACAGACCCCTGCTCTACACCCGTGGCAGTTTTGGAAGCCCGAGGTGAGAAGGCGATGGTTCCTCTTTCACAGTGGATTTCAGAGATGCAGGGAGGAGAAGCAGGCCATCTCCCCCCCAACAGTTAACCAGAGCAGATGGTGGGGAGTCCCCAGCAGAAGTGCTGGAAACAGGGCAGAGTGATACCCACCTCTGCCCAGCACCGGAAACCACTGTGGAGTTTCAGGGAGCCGGGGCAGTTGGCCCCTATCTCCAGCAACAAGCTGAGGTGGTAAAGCTCTTACTCCCAGCTGAATCACTAGCAGCAGGGCAGAATGCTACTGGCATCGGCACACAACTGCCACATGAGCGGAGATCGGTGGATGGGACTGCGGTCCCCACTCACAGCAACCCAGCAGAAGAGCTGGCAACAGAGCAGAGTGCCACGGGCCTCTGCTCTCAACTAACAGAAGAGGGAGGTCCTGTGGTATTGGATGGGACTTCAGTCCTCACTGACACAACCCCAGAAAATGGTGGGACACTGAGACAGGAGGATGTCAGCCTTGCTTTGCAAGCACTGGGGGATGTTCACCTACCACAAGTGGATGGGACTTCAGTCTCCACTTGTATACCCCAGGGATGCCGGGCAGTCAATCCAGATCCCCAACAGCATGACGGACTGAGCCCAGTCACCCTGTCTTCTCTCCAGCGGTGGAAAGGACTCCAGGAAGAAGGGCCAGTCCAGGCCTCTCCCCAGCGGCGGGTATGTTCTCTGAGAGAGGCAGAGGTTGGCTGGGTAAGTAATGCTCGATTTGGAGCAATTTATTTGGGGTACTGTGTGGATACCGGCATTGGGGGAATAGAACTATGGACTAACTTCGGAGTCAACCCGTTTGTGGTCTCCTCCTACGTTAGTTTCCTGCCGAAAGGGGAGATGTGTGACAGACCTAGCCGGGACAGAGGCTTTTGGAGGGGACTGAATGCAAGCCTCTTGCCTTGCGACCATGGGCCCTGGCATTTGGGGGAACGGTGCTCTTTGTGAGCTGTATGCCTGGGGACCCTTGAGGGGGTATTACTTTGGATTCAGGTCCATGTCCCCCCCAAGACACACAGACTCTGGGGACCCTGTATATGCCATATTAGAGTGACTGATTCATACTGTTGGGACGTTCACACGTTCACTCTAAGGATATGCTAAAGACATCACCTCCAGCCATCTGTCTGTCCTCTGTGCTAATTGACCCTGCTAAGTGTGTGATGTTTACACTTATGATAATGTGTATTGTATAGCAGGTGAGCGAGGAGACGGGATGTCTACCCTGAAAGGTCATATCTATGAGTCACCTTGGCTGTCTAAAGGATTTAGTTAATTAGCTCATGTTAATTTATGTTCTGGTTACCTCCTCTGTTACTGTATATAAGACTTGATTTTGGTTCTAATAAAGTCTCTCCTGTTTGAACTTACATACAGCCTGCCTGGTGTTTGTTCTGAACGATCACAAATGGATTAGAATGGCACATAGCTGTAGTTTGAATCCTGGAGCATCGGATGATCCAGTAGAGCAGAGGAGTGTCGGGAGAGTGGAGCCGAGCGAGCAAAGGGGCTCGTTACACATGCCTACCCCATTTATGTACCTGCACAGGAGTGCGGTATACTCTGTGTAGTATAAACAGGTGGGATAGTCTCTGTGCTGCTGATACCGATACCAAGGGGCCCACACCCAGGACCAGACTCCACTGCTCACCATCCATAGGGCCAACATCTCGCTCCCACCCCTCCCTACATGGTAACAAGTCAGGGGCTTGGACGTGTGATAATAGGTGGGTATATATTCTAGAAATGATTCCCTTCTTTTCATGGTCGGAAAATATGGACTCAAGGAACGTGGATTCCTCTAGTTGCAAATTAAAATGTCTACTTTGGTATCTAATGGCATGCTGCAGTTGTATATATTGAAAGCGGTGGCCTTTGAGTGCAGGGAATTTGCTTACTAACTGGGTAAACGGTTTCAAGACAGGTCCATCGAGTATTTGGGTAAGGAATTTAACCCCTGCCCTTTCCCAGAGCGACCAGTTGGGCACCCTGATCAGGTCTGTGTAGAAGCGGTTATGCCATATAGGAGTCTGACGTAGAAAGCCCATCAGTCCCAACGTGATCTTAACCCTCTTCCAGATTTTCATCAGTGACTGGACTGTGGGGCAAGTGGAGGGAACTTTAGGGAGGACCATCTCCATATTAGATAGGGCAGTATATTCAGTCTCAGGGCCCAGGAGAAGAATTCTGGAGGGGTCTGACACCGTCCCAAGATCCCAGCCCGTGAAATATTGCAATTGTGCAGCCAGGTAGTACATTAGAGGATGCGGAACCACCATGCCTCCTTGGTCCTTAGGGAGTTGTAGAGTGGCCAGTATAATTCTCGCCACACCACCTCTCCATATAAGAGCTCTAAACTGCCAATCAAGTCAATACGCGGGAACCAGTACTGCGGTATCCAGATCGGGGCATTGTGCAGAATGTACAACAGCTGCGGTGCCCAGATCATCTTTATGAGGTTTACACAACCAGTCACCGACAGCGGTAGCCTACTCCAACTGGCCTGCTTCTGTTGGAACTTTTGTAGTATGGGTTTCAGGTTCAGAGATATATAGTCCCGTGTGTCCCCGGTCGACTGTCTGACTTTTATCAAAATGAATCAGTCCCGGATAACCAGCAGCTATGAAGCCCCTGAAGCCGATGTCGCTGATGAAGTGTTTTGGGGACGTGGAATCTCTGCAGGACTTCTAGGCTGCCTAGTGGTATGGGTGTTGATTTAATTTTGAAGAATGTTTTTGGTGTAGGTTTCATTGGCACAATTAACACCCAAAGAACAATTTTTCTGCACCAGTTTGACAGGTGCATATCATTGCAATTTTTGACAGCAAGGTCAATTCTTGCTTTCATCGAGTACCTCTATAGGATTATGGTGTGAAGGCACCACCGACACCCAAAGAACAATCTTTCCGCATCTGTTTGACAGGTGCATATCATTGAAATTTTTGACAGCAAGGCCAATTCTTGCTTTCATCAAGAGTACCTCTATAGAGTCATGGTGTGAAGATGCCACCGACACCCAAAGAACATTCTTTCCGCACCTGTTTGACAGGTGTATATCAATGCAATTTTTGACAGCAAGGCCAATTCTTGCTTTCATTAAGAGTATCTCTATAGGGTTACGGTGTGAAGGCACCCCTGACACCCAAAGAACAATTTTTCTGCATCCGTTACAGAAGTAAAAATCCAAAGTCTGTGGTACAGACAACATAATGTATCCAAAAAATCTCGAATCTTGTTCCCAGTGCACTACACTGTGGCCTCATCATGCAGACTGGCTCCCCAAGCCGTTTTTTACAAAATAAAGAAAGCTTGCAGGGAAAATTAAATTTTTTAGACTTTATAAATGTAATTATTCCTGCAGCAGCTTTTATACACAGCATAAATGTGCCACTTTACAGGTGGACTAAGGGGACCGCCGAGGCACTATATTGAAAGGAATTGTTCATTTTTATACTTTCAATTTAAGGATCAATAAATCACTGCTCATTTAAAAATGATTTTTTTTACAGCCTTTTTTTTTCATTGATACATGTCCCCCAGGGCAGTACCGGGAAACCCATAACCATTTTATGCAATTACTTGCATATAAGCCTTAAAAATGGGCACTTTAGATTTTTCACGTTTGGGTCCCTTAGACTTCAATGGGGTTTGTTATTCGGTTCTGAACTTTCCCAATGTTTGAAAGTTCTGGTGCGAACTGAACAGGATGTCATTCGGCCCATCCTTAATGGGCACTCCAGTGAGCTGTTTCTATTTACCTCTGTATAAGCTGCTGACAGGCACACAGTTCTGCTTCACTTGTAAGTGCATTTTAGAGATTTTTCTTCTAAGTATAACTTCTATCTTATTTTCATTGTACCAGGCCTGCACACTTTGACAGTGCTGTGCCTGCCATGGTTTAAAAAGGGTTTTCTATCACCTGCTTGTGTTCTTCAGAGGAAACTGTTTTTCAGTTTCCTCAGCTGTTAGTAAACTCAGTTTTGGACCTGGAGTTCAGAGACTTCTTAAAGTCTTGGGTAAATAGAGTCTCCAATCCTGGGTCCAAATTGTGGGACAACCAGCACACTAATTGGGCAGTTGTGTGTAGTGTTTTCAACAGAGTCAGGACTATGGGCTCAACCCTGGAAGATAGAGGATGTATCTGCCCAGGAGTCAGCAGGGCTTCATCTAGGAGACAGGTGGGAGCCAGAGCAGCAAAGGGCTGCTAAGTGTATAGACCAAGCTTTTATGAAAGGATTGTCTGTAGGAGGCAAACAAGGACCTGAAGTCTAAGGCCAGAGTAGCAGTGTGGCATTTGTAAAGCCAGGGGGCTAATGATCAGTTATTTTGTAAACCTCTGCGTGGGAAACACATTGATTTCTGTAACTTTGTTGTTTAATAAAAGTGGACAAGGAGAACCCTAATGCCGCGTACATATGGTCAGAATTTCCGACAAGAAAAGTCTGATGTGAGCTTTTCGTCGGAAATTCCGACTGTGTGTATGCTCCATCGGACTTTTGCTTTCGGAATTTCCGCCAACAAAAGATTGAGAGCAGGTTCTCTATTTTTCAGACTGAAAAAGTTCCTATCAGAAATTCCAATCGTCTGCAGCAATTCTGACGCGCAAAATTCCTACGCATGCTCGGAAATAATTAGACGCATGCTCAGAAGCATTGAACTTAATTTTCTCGGCTGGTCGAAGTGTTGTACGTCACCGCATTCTTTGACGGACGAAAGTTCAGAGAACTTTTGTGTGACCATGTGTATGCAAGCCAAGCTTGAGCGGAATTCCGTCGGCAAAACCATCCAAGGTTTTTTCGATGGAAATTCCGATCGTGTGTACGCGGCATTAGGAGAAAATTAAGCAAATGGTTATGTACCTAACGCTTTACTGTTTGAAGCAAGTTTTCACACAGCATTATATTGCAGCAGAATGTTGTCCAAAAGTAACACTATCAAATGAAGCTGAAAGTCATACTGTATGTAACTCCTATGCCAACATCAGGCATCATTGATTAAGTCAATTGTCAAGTACTGTATAGGAAGCAAACAAAATAATTTTTCCAAGTTTGAGCATCTCAGGCTACATTTATATAGCCTGTCTCACTTCAACTTAAACAAAATTTAAGTTATATAAAAAGTAACATTTGAGGTTAACAGGTTGAGAATGAGTTTTAGTGCATTCTAGTCAATAAAAAATTCTTCCACTGCACCAATGTAGCATAGACCATTTCCTAGATAAGAAACAATAATTGAATAAACTCAGGAAAATGCTTGAATATATAAGCTGGCAGAAACAGACTGTTGAATGCAGTAAATCAATTTGCTCATTGCTATTCATTAACATACCAGAAACAGTGATAACTTTCAAAAATATACTGTAAAATACAATAATTTATGTCTATTTTTATTTCCTCTTTTCTGAAAAAATGTCTAACAGGGAGTAACTTCAATGGGTTGTTCTAAAATAAATTTACCTGGTAATAATGCTGTTTTAAGGCTGTATGACTGAGCTCAGTTGGAGTCATGTTTGCATATAATTAGACCTTAGGGGATAAATAACTTTGTATTGCATGTCTTGTGTGGAAATGCTGTTGAGCAGTGATAATGCGTCATGAATGTTTGCAGAGTGGTTTTTCTATTATTATTTTGACATCCTGGAAGAAGCATTGTAAAATTCTTTAAATAATAAAATATACCTGCATGTGTCCTAATGCACTTAAAGCCCCCAGTGAGCTGCTTGGCTCTTTTGCAAAAGATATTGTTATGAAATGAAGATGGAATGATTGGCTTGACACTGTGGAAAACAAGTGTGAGATCCTGTAGTTTTGAATAACTACAATGCACAGAAAATTATTTGATTGACAACTTGACATAAGAATTATGTAGCAGAAATGTAGGGAAAAGTGAAAATGTGAGAGACAGAAGAGAGATGCACAATCTATTTTTGTTTGCTTAAAAAATACATTTTTTGAAGTGAATAGAGATGTGAGAGATGAATTAATGGCTACAGTGAGTGTTCTTGAGATTGGTTATACTGTACATATAACATACAATGTTATGAAGAGAAAAAATAATAATGGTATATTAATGTATCTTTTGAAATGTTGCTTTTTTCTTATCAGACACAATAATGATATCCATATCAACAATCCCTCTGGTAACAGGATTGATTCATAAAGTTGCAAAATCATATAATACATTTTAAAAAAGTGGCATGTTAAGCATTTCTATCATGTAATAATATGTTTTCATTGAAGACAGGGGTATTGCAAGCATTGTGCACCCAGGGCACGTGCCCCACCTGTCCTGTGGGATACCCCGGGTCCCCAATGCCACAATCCCCCACCATTGCTACAGCTAGTATTAATCTCCACCAGCTGTAACTGCCTGCCACAGACTTCGTGCTGAGGGGAGCCTCTCTTAGGTTCCTCCTTGGCTCTGATGTGTAAAATGGCATACATGTGGAGGAGCCTGGGAGGACAACCATCTCCCTTGCCATGGTGTATCTGAGGTCTTTAAATTCAGGGGATTACAGTATTTGTACTGGGGGACAGACTGACTTGGGGTAGCTAAGATTGGTGCTTAAGGTGAGAGGATTAGCAGTAAGAGAACAGATTGGAGGGGATTTGTGCTGAAAGAGGATTTAGTGGGGAGAGAATTAGTTCTAGGAGGTGAAATTTGAGGAGGAATTGTGGGGAGAGAGAAGCCAATTGGGGGACAGGGTGATTTGTGCTGGGAGGGGGATTTGGAGTGGAAAGACTTGGGAGGTAGGAGTAGGGGTGGGGGATGAGATGATGATTTGCTGTGGGTGTGAAAGTGAGTTAATGCTAGGAGGTGGATTGGGGATGAAGAGGATTTGTGTTGGGGAGTAGAAATTTGTGGGAAAATAATTTGTACTAGTAGGAGAAACTTGGGGTGAGGGGGTAGATTTGTGTTAAGAGGGAGAAGCTGTGGAGTGGATGTTTTGCTAAGAGGAGGGTATTTGGGGGAAGAGGATTTGTGCTGGGAAGGAGGATTTGGAGGGGGAGCATTAATGCTGGGGGGGGATTTGGGGATAGGGGTGGTGGAGAGAGTATTCGAGCTACATGGGAATGTAAAGGAAACCTATTTGTGCTGAGAAACTAGATTTGAGGGAGGGAGAGGATTAAGTCCTGGGGCCAGAATTAGGTGGAGATAGATGATTTGTGTTGTGAGGGAGGATTTGGGGCAGAGGATTAGTGCTGGGGGGATTTGGGGAGAGGTTTTGGGAGTTTTTTGGGAGGGATTTTTTCTGGGTAAGGGGGATTGGGTATTTTTGCTGGAGGGAAAGGCTTGGTGAGAGGATTCGTACTGGGGTGGGGGGGGATTTGGAGGAGGGGAAGATTTGTGTTAGGAGGAGAGAAATTGTGCTAGGGAATGGGGAGGGGGTGGGAGAGAATTACTGCTAGGAGGAGGGATGGGGAGTAGAAGGTTAGTACTGAGGGAATTTTGGGGGAAAATTATTTGTGTTGGGAGGTGGGATTTGGGCAGGGAGAGGATCAAGTTGTGGGGGAAGAAAATGGGGGGAGTTGTTCTGCAGATTTAGGATTTGTGATTCTGATGGGGGATGGGGGTATTTGTGGGGGCATGAAGGGTGCACTGCTATCGCTGAAGGAGCCCATAAACACCCACATTTGTAAAAGGCCTTTGTTAACTGTGTGTTAAGGGCTATTGTACTGCAGAAACTTGTATTCTTGTGCACATGCTCAGAGGTTCAAGCAATAGCCAATGTTTACTATTGCTATTCACATTCTTGTGTTTGAATAGAGATTCCAATAATAAATATCCATGTATACTATTTATCGCTCACTGGCATACTGCTTGGCTTAGCTCATACATATTCAATTGCTAAGAATGCTGGTCACTTTTTACTGCATCCTACAAAAAAGGCATGAAGCAGCATTATTTGGATATGTTTCTGAATTTATCAGAGAAGTTATAAATTCTGGCCTATGCCTCTTGGACTTGCTGCATCTGTTCCTGAACTATGGGCATGACTGCTGCTATCCTTATCCTGCATCTGAGCTATGTGTTCAATTACACTTTTCTGAGGCGTGGCCTCTTCCTTGCATGTTTCCCCCGGGATGTCTATGGCATAAAAGTTCAAACAGGGAAAATCCTGAAGACTGTTGTACTTCCCTTACTTAAAAAATTAAGTATGGTAACAGGAAGGCCCAGTCTTTTTTGTCCTTATAACTAAGGTTTATTTGGAAAACCCTTCCCCCGGTGCGTCACGATTTTGGTCCCTGCCTTGCTGCTGATCCTGTCTGCGTGCCTTCTTGCTACCAGCTTGTGCTGATAACTTTCCTGAACCTTGACCTTCCAGTGTCCTGATCCGTCCTGCACCCCTATGCCTTGTTCTATGCCCTTGTACCCAGTCGTGTCCCCTTCCTTGCATCCCTGTTGCCTTTGTCCCTTATGTTGTAGATATTGTATATAGATAGAAGTTAGGTTTGCTGGAGTGGTTTATGCTTTCACTGGTTGCTGTGTATGTTTATTTGTGTGTGTTCACTGTAAATAAATATCACTTTAATGATAAATACTTTGTTTGGTCTCAGTTCCTTGGTGTAGCTACATGTCTGGTGGTCTTAGCTGCTGATCCTGGCATAATCGTGACGCCCACCAATGACCAGATCAGCTACACTTGGGGACTGAGAGCCAGTTGCTTTGGATTTTTGCTTTTCCTTTGTCACAATGCTGAGAGTGCAGGTTATTTGCCGTGTGCAACTTGCAGTAGGGAATAAGGATTTGTGTCATTCACTTTGGCAAGATCTCACTAAGGAAGAGCTGCTTGAAGGGATTTTGTCTGCACATGCCTTAGCCGTGGAGGGGAGATTTTCATTTGGTCAAGTACAACCTTTCATTCAGGTCTGTTCTGAGCTACTATTTCAGGTTACCTCTCAGGGCCATGATATTTTCACTCCTCCATTTACTTTGTACCAGGCTGGATTTTTGAGTTGGTTGCTAAAACATTGTGCAGATTCGTTTCTCCAGCAGTATGCAGCCTATTCACAACAGGTCATGTTGGAATGTATTGCTTCTGTGCACCGTTTAATTGAGCAATGTGAGCAAGGGAGAGACAAACTGACTTTAGTTCACCCTCTATTACAAGCTTGGTCTGAGATCATGTCCCCAGTGCAAGATGAGTCACATAAGTACCCTGCCACCAGTAAGTACACTCAGTGGCGTCACTAGGGTTGGTGTCACCTGGTGCGGCAAAACATGGTGTCACCCCCCTCCCGTCTATCCTGCCCAGCGCCCTGCAGGCAGCGCACAGTCACGAGGCGCACCCCCAAATGACCCCTGTAAATTAAAGTATAGGGTGGTATTGGGCCGGCTGGAGAGAAATAGGGCAGGTTGGGGTAATATAGGGCAGGTTGCGGTGGTATAGTGCAGTCTGGGGTGGCATAGGGCAGGTTGGGGTTGTATAGGGAAGGCTGGGGTAGTATAGAGCAGGTTGGGGTGGTATAGAGCAGGTTGGGGTGGTATATGGCAGGCTGGGTGGCATTGGGCAGGTTGGGGTTATATAGGGCAGGGTGTGATGGCATAGAGCAGGTTGCGGTGGCATAGGGCAGGTTGGGGTGGTATAGAGAAGGTTGGGGTGGTATAGAGCAGGTTGGGGTGGTATATGGCAGGCTGGGTGACATTGGGCAGGTTGGGGTTATATAGGGCAGGGTGTGATGGCATAGAGCAGGTTGCGGTGGCATAGGGCAGGTTGGGGTGGTATAGAGCAGGTTGGGGTGGTATAGAGCAGGTTGGGGTGGTATATGGCAGGCTGGGTGGCATTGGGCAGGTTGGGGTTATATAGGGCAGGGTGTGATGGCATAGAGCAGGTTGCGGTGGCATAGGGCAGGTTGGGGTGGTATAGAGCAGGTTGGGGTGGTATAAAGCAGGTTGGGGTGGTATATGGCAGGCTGGGTGGCATTGGGCAGGTTGGGGTTATATAGGGCAGGGTGTGATGGCATAGAGCAGGTTGCGGTGGCATAGGGCAGGTTGGGGTGGTATAGGGAAGGCTGGGGTGGCATAAGGCAGGGTGCGGTGGTATAGGGAAGGCTTGGGTGGCATAGGGCAGGGTGCGGTGGCATAGGGTAGGTTGGGGTGGTATAGAGCAGTTTGCGTGGCATACGGCAGGTTGCGGTGGCATAGGGCAGGCTGGGGTGACATAGGGCAGGTTGCGGTGGTATAGGGAAGGCTGGGGTGGCATAGGGCAGGGTGCGGTGGTATAGGGTAGGCTGGGGTGGCATAGGGCAGGGTGCGGTGTTATAGGGCAGGCTGGGGTGGTATAGGGCAGGTTGCAGTGGCATAGGGCAGGTTTCAGTGGCATAGGGGAGGTTGTGGTGGCATAAGGCAGGTTGCGGTGGCATAGGCAGGCTGGGGTGGTATGGTGCCAGGTTAGGACTCCATCATGGGGTGCAAGGTGGTCTGCTACTGCTAGACACAGCTATAGATTATATATATATATATATATATATATATATATATTATGTAATATAGCTGGTCCATCCGCCCCTCCCCCCACCAGACCAGCTAACTCAACTACTGTGCCTATTATATGTAATATAATATATCTGTGTCCAGCATCACCCCCACCCCCCATCATCATCATCAGACCAGCTCAGGGTGGGGGTGTCTCAGTCAGCTAATATAAATTATATAGTCAGTGTTGTCTGTCTGATAATGGGGGGGTGATGCTGGACACAGATATATTATATTACATATAATAGGCACAGTAGTTGAGTTAGCTGGTCTGGTGGGGGGAGGGGCGGATGGACCAGCTATATTACATAATATTTATATATAATCTAAAGCTGTGTCTAGCAGCAGCAGACCACCTTGCACCTCCCTCCCTCCCTTCATTATCATATAATACAGGTCAGGGTGCCAGACAGACTGAGTCCTCCTCCCACACTAGCTCTGCCTCTTACAATGGCAACCGCCCCCCTCGCTCCCCACACACCTACCTCATCTTGTGCTCGGGAGTCGGGCCGGCGGTGGAGACCCCCCCCGCACCTGTTCTTCTGGAGTCTTGACTGGAGAGGAGGAGGGCTGAGCAGCGACCCTCACAGCGTGCAGCCGGAGAAAGTTGTATGCGACGTCACATCATCACAGTGCAGTGTGATGATGTGACAGGCTGACGCTCTGTAGGGTAGGGAGGAAGAAGAATAGGGAACCGGGGGACACACACACCAGGCGCGGCCGCGGCGCTGGAAGTGTTGTTCCAGCCCAGCGGGGTGAAGTTGCTAAATAAAAGTGTCAGCTGTAAAAAAAAAAGTAAAAAAAAAAAAAAACTCTTCTCACCGTCGGGAGGGTGTCACCCCTCTAGCGGGTGTCACCCGGGTGCGGACTGCACCCCCCGCACCCCCTAGCAACGCCTCTGAGCACACTTCCCCTGTATGCAATCCATCAAAAGCTTCCCCTGCAGTGCCTCCATGTTGCTGCCTGCCGCTGATGTCCATGCCTCCTCTATGTTGCCGCCTGCTGCTGATGTCCATGCCTCCTCCATGTTGCTGCCTGTTGCTGATGTCCATGCCTCCTCTATGTTGCCGCCTGCTGCTGATGTCCATGACTCCTCCATGCTGATGCCGCCTGCTGATGGGGTCCCTATCTCCTCCTTGCTGATGCCGCCTGCTGCTGATGTCCATGACTCCTCCATGCTGATGCCGCTTGCTGATGGGGTCCCTGCCTCCTCCATGCTGATGCCGCCTGCTGATGATGGTGTCCATTCCTCTTCCATGCTGCCGCTTACCGATGGTGTACATTCCTTCTCCATGCTGCCATCTGTTGCCAAGCCTGCTGCGGGTGACCTGCCAGCTGTTGCCAAGCTTGCCACGGCAGGTTCCCAGGCTGCCGCTGCCCAGCTTGACTATGCTGGTTCCTGGGCTGCTGCCCAGTCTGATGTGCCCGCTGCCCAGCCTGTTGATCTGGTGTCTGCCGCTCTTCTGGACTATGCTGATTCCAGGTCTGCCGCCCCTCTGGACTATGCTGATTCCGGGGCTGCCGCCCCTCTGGACTATGCCAAATCCCTACTTGCGGTTATGCTGGACTCTGACGGGGTAAAACTCCCACATATTGCTGTGTCTGAGGCTTCTAAAAATCCAGTGTTATATGGCCTAAAGAGGTTGTCTGTGTGGGTTAAGATCCCTACTTTTGCTCATCCCGAGTTCTTTTTGCAGTCAGAGGATCCTGTTGTGCCAAGGCCAGGAGGTCCAGATCTCCCATATGAACTTGAGAGCCAACCAAATCTGCTGTTACAGCCCCGGTAGTAGAGGTCCCATGGGAAAGGACAGTGTTCCATTTGAGTTTTGTTCTGACCCAGGCGTCATCTCTGTGATCCCATGTGCATTTGGGGACCCGATTGGGGTAACCTATGCGCTCGGTAGACCCGAGGGACAGGTAGAACAGCAACAGAGGGAGAGAAGGTCCAATCGTGAAGGAATGCCCTGACATCAGGGTACCTGCACGGACCAGGGACTCTGGCATTGGGCGGTCAGGTGTCCTTTGGTGTCCCAGCATTGGGACACAGACTGCTTTCAAGAATATGCCTTTGGTGTTGCGCCTTCTTAGGGATCTGACCAGCAGAGAACCCAGACAGTTTTGGGACTCCAGCGACGGGGTTCTCACCAGGCCTTCAGACATGGACAGTGGAGTTCTCAGTCAGCTTGCAGACCCTGGTGGTGGGGCCCTATGGAGCGTCCAGAGGCTGCTCCTTAAGGGGGGGAATCTGTTAGGATTAAGTTCACCTGCTGGTGGCACTATCCTGCTCTGGGCTGTTTTCTGCAGTTCCAGTGTCCACCAGCAGGTGTCTCCCAGGACCCAGCAGGCTATTGTAATCAGGCTAATTAGTGTTCAGCTGCCTGGGGGCTACTTAAGGCCTCTCCTCCCTTCCCCCGGTGCGTCACGATTTTGGTCCCTGCCTTGCTGCTCATCCTGTCTGCGTGCCTCCTTGCTACCAGCTTGTGCCTGATAACTTTCCTGAACCTTAACCTTCCAGTCATGGGCGTCCGCTGAACTTTTTTCAGGGGGGGGCATAATTTTAAGGTCATCCATGCTCGGTCCCTTTTTGATAATGTCATGAGAAACCTGATGCAAAAGCTTAATAGAAGGATCAAGCTGCCATTGTCTGATTAGCAATTTCTATTTTTTTAACCCCCCCCCTCTAGCGGCCGAATAGCGCCACTAAAACGATGGTAAAGCGCCGCTAAAACTAGCGGCGCTTTACCGATAACGTGGCCAGCTGGCAGTGTGAAATAGCTCTTATGGATAAATCCGCTTCACTCCATGTCCATATAAATATAGTGTGTCTCCAGGGTCGGCAATTGACCCCCCTTGCCCTATGGAGCGGACGCCCATGCTTCCAGTGTCCTAAACGGTCCTGCACCCCTATGCCTTGTTCTATGCCCTTGTACCCAGTCGTGTCCTCTTCCTTGCATCCCTGTTGCCTTTGTCCCTTATGTTGTAGATATTGTATATAGATAGCAATTAGGTTTATTAGTTATTCTTGTTCTTGTTTGCTGGAGTGGTTTATGCTTTCACTGGTTGCTGTGTATGTTTATTTGTGTGTGTTCACTGTGTGTTCACTGTAAATAAATATCACTTTAATGATAAATACTTTGTTTGGTCTCAGTTCCTTGGTGTAGCTACGTGTCTGGTGGTCTTAGCGGCTGATCCTGACACATTTTTAAGATTGGTTACCTTTTTCCCCCACATACTTTTCAAAAACAAAGGAAAATCACAGCCCAGTAATACACTATGTAATAAGATCTTAACCACACCCATAACATGAGGAGGGTTGTGTTGATGAGGTGGTAGACTATACATCTGTTACAAAGATTGGAGCGTAATTATGGGAAAGGCACAACATCAGAGGCTTCACAGTCAGGTGCGCACTGCACGAGTCACACTGCATCTCTTGAATGGTCCGGAAGTCTTCTGGGACCTGTGGCATGTCCCAGAAGACAGCAGGAAGGGAGGAGGAGAGGGAAACGTCAGATTGGATCACCTAGGTGATCCCAGCAAAAGTGGGAGTGGGTACCTGTCAAAACTAGGTACCCACCCCTCCAAAAAAAATACATGCTAAATGTGGCAGAGGGGAGTGCTTAAAGCAGAACTTCCCCTTTTGGGCGGAGCTCCACTTTAATAACGCACCTACATCTTGTTTATAACCTGGGGACTGCCTGTACATTCTTTGTGATTGAATAGGGGTACTATGTATATACTCATTCAAAGGGGGGCAGACATATGTCTTTTTTAAATGGGGCTTCCTGATTTTCCTCTGTCTGCTGACCCCCACAACTACAGGACCAGGTTTGTGGGGAAGAGGCCATTTTCCTCTTGTTACCATTTGAAGAGGCAACCAGATTGGGGACCAGAGAGTGGTTAATCCCACTGGTGTTACTGCTGGAGCGCACGCTGCAAGCTGTTTACCAAGCACTGGAGGCACAGCAGCAGGAGGACTTCCTGGTGTCTCAGGGCCTGTGAAATCCTTTAAACAGCTGACTCCATCCCTGTGAAGCAAGAGCATGCAAAGGAGGAGCATTGAGAAGGAGGAGGGTTGTTGTGTCAGCTGTGAGGACGGGAAGACACGAGGAAAGCTTCCAGTTGTACATTTCACCCCTCCCAAACCCAGGGAGTACTACAGGGGTGGCATGAGATTTTTGAGGATATAATTTTCCTTAGAGACACAGAGGATCCGCGTTCTTCTGCTGCAAGAAAACGTGTTGCAAATTGGTTCATTTATGCTGCAGTGTCTGTGCAAGGACAAAGAATTTGGTTTATTAAGGAGAGGGGCCATTACTGGTTGGCCACCCTCCTGGATCCCAGATAAAAGGAGAAAATGCCAGTTACAATAAAACTCTAACCTAAATTTCATGATAAAATCTACTTTGCCTCTCCCCCTAACACTGTGGCCAAGTAAAACTACTTACTTAATGTGCAACACGTCTGTGCGGTATTTCTGGCTACTGCCTCTGAAATAATGCCCTCTAATGTTTATGTCTTAATAAAAACTGCCTTATCTCTCCCTCTTACATTGCAACCCAGTCAAGCTGCTTACCTACTCTCAAGCGACTGTGCTATATGTCTGGCTATTGTCTCTGAAATATGTCACTGTAATTTTAGATTTTTTTGTTTTTGTGCACTCTGTGTTGAAATTGTATTGAATTTGCAGACAGTACAGAGGTACTGCACAGAAACGATTACAATCTGTGTCATGGCACCTTTTTCACAGCTTTTAGGTTTGTTGTGTCTGCTACTTCCATCACTCTGTCATGTTGTTGATTATGAAGAATGAAGCAATGCTGTTTAGTGCACCTATAGCATTTATGATGTGTTTTTGAAGCATAAAAAAAGCATTAATAATAATTGTTAATTCCCAATGAAAACATTGTTATTTTTCTAGTGGGAAGTGCTTAAAGGGAAAGAGATGTAGAGGAAATGATCTGCTTTGAGGTGTGGTTAGATTATGGTGTGATAGCAGGTATTTTTGTGAATTCTCTGAAAGATCAATTCATATACTTTGATCTCTTGTACACTTGGCTTGGTCCAGCTCAGGGTATTGATGGCACAGGCGAATGAGCCCTTACTGCTAGATTAAAAAGAAGGTGTTGCAACAAAAACTACCTAAAATACATGCAAACAATGTGATGCCAGAAAATCATGTCACTGACACTGTGATTGAGAATTGCCCTGCTCTTTTACATCACATACAGCTAAAGGACATCTACTAAGCATCTACTAAAGATTTTTTTTTTTACCACATCAACCTTGAAGTCGCTTAAAACAGAAGACTTTCTCCCTAATCAATGGTATTAGCTTTTTTCCAAGTCCCTCCTGACAGTGTCCACTGTCCAGCTCCCAATGAACAATCTCTTGCCTTGAAAATTGGCAGAATAAAATAGGCTTTGGATTAAAGAGTGCAAGGGTTTTTAAAGTGTAGATCCAATGAGCCTTAATTTTGGAGATCTCCTGTGTACAGTTGCAACCACTCCAGTGTGGCCTCAATATATTAATGGCCATGAACTTTATTTCTGCTGGGTCCCTATTATGATATTTCCTAAAATATGCAGACAGGCTGTGGGTACGTAAGTCCTTCCATAATGTTGTGTACGTGTTTCCTCAACCTGTCTCTGAGCATCCTGGTCGTCCTTCCTACATACTGTGTATTACATGGACACTGAGCAAGGTACACTACATGTTTAGTATTGCATGTGATAAACTGATTGATGTCATATTTAACCCCAGTACTTGTGAATGATGTACACTTCCTTTTCCTCTGCCCATCTACCTTGCAGATCATGCATTGGTTGCAAGGGTAAAAACCTTTTGTTTCTTTAAATAGTTGAAACTTACTGGAAGTAAGCAAAGCACCATTTTGTTAAAGGTTTACGGAGGTACACAAAGGCTGTTACCATAAGGATATATTAAGCAAAACAAAACATAATTGTGCGCTGTTCCTTTAAAAGTGTGAACAAATGTAACTGAGTGCTGCAATAACAGATTGAATGGATGAAATCAATATGGCTAAATAAGTAGATCCCATAGCATATAATGAACCAACTTATTTAAGCTAGGTGCATAAATTTGGATCTGATCACAAGAATGCAAACATACAAATATATAAAATAAAGTGCAAAAATTAAAATTAAATATATATATATATATATATATATATATAAATAATATATATACTGTATAATATATAAACTGATGCATGCATGATGATGCCAAAATTCTCAGTGCAATATATAAAAGTCCATGCATCCAGTCCACAACTTTCAAAATAAATAAAAAATTGCATATAACAATTGAAAAGTGTGTAAATATCAAGTGCTGAACTCCGTATCCACCAGTGCTCAGAGGATGAAAAAGGTGTTTAGTCAACAAGAAAAAAATTGGCCTCTTACCAAACATGATTGATCCCTATTACAGAGATCAAGGAAGCCTGTAAAAGAGTAACCACAGGTGTAGATGTCTCAAATAGCGTGTCTCCACAAACTTGCAGGGATAAGCTCCATTTATCCAGAAAACATATATAAAATAGGGAGAAGCCCCATAGTGTAAATCAGCCAGACATTTTATTTAAAAGGTAATGGTTGAACTTACATTGAGGTTAAAAAATTCAAGCATAAACGATATCTCTACCGGCGGTGTCACTCATCCAGCTAGTTCGGATGACGTTACACATACTCTCCGGCCCGACACATTTCCACAAAACTGTCGTCCACTGGGACAGTTTTGTGGAAACGCATTTGGCCAGAGAGTACGTGTAACATCATCTGAACTAGCTGGACATATCGTTTATGCTTGATAAAATGCTTGGTTTATGCATATATATATAGTGAAAAAGCATATGGATATATCCACACTACTATACAATAGTGATAATCCTATCTAAACTAGAAGCAGCCAGCATAATTTGTTTGATTAGCAAATAAAATAAACGAAAGTCCACTTGCTGCGCTAAAATCAAAACTAACAGTCGTTCAATAAGAAGGGAGAGATGAAATCCCTGCACCAGCTTCAGTGTGTAATGAAAGCACACCACACCACATTGTCAATCCAATCTCCTTACCAGATAAAAGATAAGAGCAAGCATGTATTCGGAAACTCAGCAGTTACTCCAACTCCAATCTCTTATTAGATGATTTCAATGTGGTGGAATCACAGAGAAAGGGCTTGCATCAATCTCCGCTCTTGATAACCAAAGCAGCCAGGGCTTCCAGCAACCAAGTATAATAAAAATTCTTTCTCCCAATCAGGTGGATGGTGTCACCAGTGAAACAATAATAAAGCAGCACATAGTGAAGCCCGTACAGGTTAATGAAATTATTTATTTAGATTGCACTTACATCAGGGAGGGCAAAAACAAGCATGTAGGAAAAGGGTGATAAAACTGCCGCATCTCTTAGCATGCTTGTGTCTCCAGGGCCCTGCTAATGTGTTTCATCCAATGGGACATCCTCAGAGGCGTGATGCCTCTGAGGATGTCCCATTGGATGAAACGTGTAATGCCTCTGACGATGTCCCATTGGATGAAATGCGTGATGCCTCTGACAATGTCCTATTGGATGAAATGCATTAGGCGGGCCCTGGAGACGCAAGCGCACTGAGAGCCACGGCAGTTTTATCACCCTTTTACTACATGCTTGTTTTTACCTTCCCTGATGTAAGTGCAATCTAAATAAATTATTTCAATAACCTGTACGGGCTTCACTATGTGCTGCTTTATTTTTGTTTCACTGGTGACACCATCCTCCTGACTGAGAGAATGTGTTTTGATCATACTTGGTTGCTGGAAGTCCTGGCTGCTTTGGTTACCAAGAGCGGAAGTTGATGCAAGCCCTTTCTGTGTGATATGCATATATATACACATTGTTTACTGCAGAGGAAAATGATTGATAAAAAGGAGCACACTCCGTTGGATTTTAGCCATTCGATCAGCATGGCAGGCTGTAGCCTGCAGCCTGCAGCACTGATTAGTGTATTTTGACAGTGGGGAATTCTCCCAGCTGTCAGAATATAAAGCTCAGTGGTTTAGAGTCCCAATCTACCTTGAATGTGTAAATTGGAGAATCAGGTCAGTTTTTTGTTCAACTCACTGGTCGAACGAAAAACGCCAGCTTAATAAAGAGCTTTCTAACAGGTTCCACAAAACAACCAGCGTTAGTACCTTTTTTAGTGTTTTGTCAACACTTTCACACCTGTGACCTGCAGTAACACACAAGCTCAAAATAGCACATTGAAACACCATTCATGTGTCATTTCTCATTAATTGCACCCCAGTACATGTGAATGCATTGGAACACTGCTGTGCTACAGTGTCCACTACACTACAGTGTCCTGCATTAGTAAAAATGGTGCAGGTCCAATATTTAGGCCCTAATTTTACATGGTCAGGCTATTCAAATTAATAGGCTGCCTTAAAGCAACACACAATAATTGTTCATGCATTACATGTACCGCAACTATTGCTTTGGTGTGAATGGAGGTTTCAGGATAAGCCACTGATCTGATGACTAATTTAGCAGGAGCTATTTTAAACAACATACTGTTTACAAAATCATATTCTGAGAAGATTTGCAGTATGGGAAAAGCGGACTACAGCTCTATCTGCTGACTGCAAAAAAGACTAATGGGAAGGCTGACAAAGAGTACGTCATATTTTTATTTACCTGTGAAATCTAAAATTCCAATAATTATGGAGGAATATTATGTTATTTTTTTTATTTTTTATTTTTTTTTAGAGACCACACAATTTTTAGTTTTTCCTTATTTTAAATAAAATCTTGAAATTTAGAAAATTTTTGTTTTTTGTCTTGATATTAGGGTACTGTACCAGTCTTAAGAGATAGTTAATTTATAGAACATATATAGAAAAAAGATTTAACCAGAATGTTAGGATCCTACCTGCAGTTGATTTACCTAGGTAAGTGGTCTGCAGTTTTCTCTTTAAATATTTTATTATATTATATTTTGTAAGATACAATAAATTACAATAATCTTCATCGTAATAAACAAGTTTCAAGCATAAAATTAAACATAAACAGGAGAGCTTCTCATGAAAATTTAAGTTAATCGATTATAGTATTGAGTTTTTTAAACATTCTACTAGATAAAACAAAATGTCAGAAATTTTACATATTAGAGTATTTCTAAACAGCGTAAAGTAAAATAAGACATTCAGAGTAATAAATGAAGTGAATAATAAACATTGAGTAAATAAGCCAAAATAGAATATGAAAGTTATGAACCATATATAAAACGAGAAAAGATAGGGGGGTGAGATAGAATAGTATTTTAGAATTTGGTGGAGTTAAGGGGTATATCAGTGCTTAATCAGGGCCAGGGTCCGGCTATGTGGCCTGGCGTTTCCTGAAAGAGTAAATTAATTATTTTCCTACCCCTATCTTGTATTCAAAATTTTGTGGGTAGAGGGGGAAGGAGAATGTGGTCTGCAGTTTTACATGACAGTTGCTCTATAGGGACAAGCAGAACTGCCCAGATTCAATCCTAATTCAATGCTAATAACTGGAATTTTAATTCTCAAACAATCATTTCCCACAGAGTTATTACTTTTTGTTTTACTTGGCCTTCCCTTTAGATTGCAAACTCTCCCTATATTTTGTAAAGCTCTGTAAAAACTGTTAGGACAATAAAAATTTGCATAGTAATAATTATAGGGAGCTCATAATACATACACTGACTAGAACATGTACATGATAAAAAGAGCCTATTCGACAGCAAGATCATTTTGAAAGAAACAGTCAAATTCCCTTGAGCTTAGCCAGTTGTAGTGATTGAACATCTTTATAAATAGTGATTAATTAGGGGTTGTAAAATAATGTACTGTTTTTTATTTTTTGTAGTCACTTATTCTACTTTTTTGTTTTACATGTTTCTTTTATCTCACAAAGTGATGTGCATTCAAGCAATTTCTCTGTGTAACCTTTTCACACTTGTGGCTTGCACAGTTGTTTAGTCAGCTTGATTATCAATTGAATCAACACATTCATTTCACTTGAATGGGAATTAATGAAAAGAACTGCCAAACAAACAGACAATTAAAATCTGTCTATTTTGTGTAAAGCATTCTTGTTCTATTTTTCTGCTATTACATGACAAATCCTCTGTTCGATGGCTCCTTGATTTCTCCTAGGTGAACTTGAAATAATAAACCATCTGGCTTGCTCATACATGAAAGATTAAAATGATATGTAATATGAAAGCTTTCTATTCACGTGCAAATATGTTGAAAAACAATTTGTGTTGAAGGCTGTTAGTGTATTATCACTCTGCATGTTGTGTGTTGGTCGGCAAAGCCAAACATATTATATTAAAGTACACCTAATGCCAAAACTTTTGTTTACAAAGTTTAATACAATATTCACTAGTTAGTACTCCTGTCTTTTTTCCCACCTTTGTCCCACTGATGATATACCTCTTGTCCCAGAGAAAATAATGGAAAAAATTGTAAATCTCCCAAAACTGAGAAAAAATACCCTCTTAGGCAGTTGTCACTAAATTAGGGTCCCCTTTTTAAGATTTCCCCTTAATTCTTGCAAGGATAACAGTAACATTTTGGTTTTTCAATCACTTCCTGTTCCAATGGTCCTCAGAACACTATAATGCTTAAATTGTGCTAGTGGGACCAAAGGCAACAGCACAAATCTGACAGTGGTTTTAGGACTTTCTCACTCTAGAACTAAAAAAAAAACACATTTGGTTATAACCACCACTTGTATGTAGGCACACAACCCTGCTGCAACTACTGTAGCATATTTTGCTATGCAGTAACCACATTTACTAAGTAGTGGAGCTGGTTACTGTCATCTGCAGGGGTATCATTCATTCATATTTTATTGTAAAGCATGATTTGGGTAGTAGTAAATGTAAGTTAACACTGCTCCATATGATTCAATTTAGAATTTAAATACTACTTTCCACATCCTTAAAAACGCTTTACCGCTTCATGTCTTCGGCAAAACGATGACTTGTATATACACCAGCTCAAACGTAATGGGTAGAACTTGTGTTTGGTGAAAGTCAATAATCACACAAGTTCTATGTGAATACCAATACTCATTTTTTGTTTATACTTTTTACTGAATGTAGCTGTAATGATTATTTATGGATGATCCTTATTACAAAATCACTGGTGCATATGAGTGAGCAGACTCATAGCCTCATAACCCTGATTCATTAAGTTATATGAGCACTTAGGGTCCATTCACACCAGGTGCAGTGGGAATGAGTTGTGTGGTATTCCAGCACACTCCCACCGCAAGTCCACTGCCAGATAAGGCAAAATGTCTTGTCTCTAGTGTGGCCGGTTCACACTACTGCATTGTAGTGGCGTGCTCTGAAAAAATATATTACTTGAAAAAGATTTTTTTCCAGCGCAGCACAGGTCACTGCATGCCAGCCAGAACTGTTTGAAATGTCACTGTATGACGTTTCAATAAAGTTTAATTAAAAAGTAAACTGTCCAATGTACATCAACCCTGTGCTGGCCTGGTCAGACTGTACCGCACACCATTCTCTGAGTTGCAATGCACCAGCTGGCATGAATGAGCCCTTTAAGTGTATCAAAACCAAGAACAAAAATGTAATATATTGCTGCTTATTAGCCATTAGATGTGGTGGCTGTAATAGTTTCCATTTTCGGCAATTGCAGCTTTGTGAATCAGGGAAAATGACCCTATCATTATGTTTCGGCTTATGGGAAGAACCATGAAGATCTAGAAAAGACACAGGAATGTGCAATGCTAAAACTAGAAACAGTAGTCTCACATATTTAGCAATGAAGCGTTGCAGTGATGTGAATTGCAATAGTGGTTAAGCTTTCCTACAAACCATTGCTGAATTACACAGATCACATATATGTTTTTCAATTATGAATTTAGATATTTTCAATATATAGGCCTTTTTATGCTTTAGGACACATTATGTATAGGTGATAAAGATGTATGAACAGTTTATTCAACAAGTCCTACATGTTTTCATCTTATTTATATTGATATTACATCTAATGGGTTTATATAGTTGTATATCATTTGTATTATATCACATATAGTATATACAGTGAATGTATGACTAAAAGTGAGGGCACCAGTTTTAAAAAAAAGACAAAAAAAACGAAGAAAACTATAGCAGAAAACAGGCTGATCTATTTTCCTAATGCCCATTAATTGACTTAACTTCAGTTTAGGGACTTATCCACTTTTTTTTGTTTCCAGTGTTAAATAAAACATTTTATACTACCTACCTATCCTGCATAGCCTGTATAACATGTGCGTACGTGAATTTTGAATTGGAAATATCTTTATCAGTAAAATTCACCAATGTTCAGGTTTCATAATAAATATATGAATTGCTTTAACCACTTCATTACCCACGTATAATCATATGACGTCCGCAGGTGGGATCTCCCATCCTGGGCGGGCGTCATATGACAACCTCAGCTTCCCAGTGGTACAGGGGGCATGTGCGCACCTTCGAGTCACTTGGGAGGCGATGCAGGACCGCTGGGCACCCGTGATTGCTTGTCACAGAGCAGGAACGTCGATCTGTGTGTGTAAACACACAGATCCACGCCCTGTCAGGGTAGAGGAGAGACAGATCGTGTGTTCCTAGTATATAGAAACACCAATCGGTCTCCTCCCCAAGTCAGTCCCATCCCCCCACAGTTAGAATCACTCCCTAAGTAACACATTACCCCTAGTGTTAACTCCTTCCCTGCCAGTGACATTTACAAATTAATCAGTGCATATTTATAGCACTGATCACTGAATAAATGTCAATGGTCCCAAAATAGTGTGAAAAGTGTCTGTCCGCCGCAATGTCACAGTCACGACAAAAATCGCAGATCGCCGCCATTACTAGTAAAAAAAATAATAATAATAAAAATGTCATAAATCTTTTCTCTATTTTGTAGGCGCTATAACTTTTGTGCAAACCAATCAGAATACGCTTATTGCGATTTTTTTACCAAAAATATGTAGAAGAATACATATCGACCTAAACTGAGGAAAAAATGTGTTTTTGTTTTTTAAAAATTGGGATATTTATTATAGCAAAAAGAAAAAAATATTGTATTTTTTCAAAATTGTTGCTCTTTTTGTTTATAGCGCAAAAAATAAAAACCACAGAGGTTATCAAATAACACCAAAAGAAAGCTCTATTTGTGGGGATAAAAAATGATAAAAATGTCATATGGGTACAGTGTAGCATGACCGTGCAATTGTCATTCAAAATGTTACAGCGCTGAAAGCTGAAAATTGGCCATGGTAGGAAGGGGGTGAAAATGCCCTGTATTGAAGTGGTTAACCACTTCAGCCCCGGACCATTTGGCTGGCCAAAGACCAGGCCACTTTTTGCGATTCGACACTGCGTCGCTTTAGCTGACAATTGCGCTGTTGTGCGACGTGGCTCCCAAACAAAATTGATGTCCTTTTTTTTCCCCACAAATAGAGATTTCTTTTGGTGGTAGTTGATCACCTCTGCGGTTGTTATTTTTTGCACTATAAAAAAAAAATAGAGCGACAATTTAAAAAAAATCAATATTTTTAACTTTTTGCTATAATAAATATCCCCAAAAAATATATAAAAAAACATATTTTTTCCTCAGTTTAAGCCGATACGTATTCTTCTACATATTTTTGGTAAAAAAATCACAATAAGCGTTTATTGATTGGTTTGCGCAAAAGTTATATGAAAATAACAGTGTAATAAGGAACAAACCGCCCTCTTTCCCCAATACACTCCACACTCCACTGCGCCTTGAAGTGACGTCCGGACAAAGTAACCCTACCAGCTGCTACTTTAAATAAAATAGAATGAAAAGTAATTTTGAATAACCAAAATAGTAGCGCTCAGTGTATAACAACACACCTCTATATATAAATTATATACACTCTATAACCAAATGCATACATATAAATTCATAAATATACACCCTGTGAAAAAATGTGCATATAATAAACTCAGCAAGTGTCCATAACATTCAGAACAGTGTTTTTAAATAATTGCTACAAAGTGCTTATGAAAAAAAGTCCATGAATAAAATTGCATTCAAATGGTGGCTTCAAATCAAAGTTGTGTAGACTGTATTTTCCTGTGTTTGCTTGAAAACCTTCACCACACCAACATGCTCAGTGATTCCACTCCCTAAGGACTTGCACTCACCAATATGATATGCCTCGCACTCTCATGCTTGGCTAATCAGCTTAATTACCCCCCAGGGTATCAAAAACTGATCCAGATGAAATTAGGTCAGTCAAGTCTCCCAAATGAAAAAAACAACAAGTATCTCCGATAGTGAAGTATGTCACAATTTTAATAAAAATAGCACAGCACAAGTGACCCTCAATGGTTAAACTCACATTAGGCAGATCAAAATCAAGCACTTCAATAAAACTTCTCCAAACGCCAGGCAAGTATACAGCAGGCAGCCGCGATGTATTGCGGTCTCAGCGGACCAAACAACTATGTGTGTCTCACCCTCCTTCATGTAAGCTTGCCTCTCCACTGCAATCGAACCACCGCAAACTCCCGTCCAAACACCAAACTATATTCGACGAGTGGTCGAAAGATCCGAACGCTGCACACCAGGTGACTGTCGTGTAGCTCCTCCCAGACTAGTTTCGTCTTACAAGACTTCTTCCAATGGGATCCTACATATTTTTGGTAATAAGCAATAAGCTTTTATTGATTGGTTTGCGCAAAAGTTATAGCGTCTACAAAATAGGGGGTCGTTTTATGGCATTTTTATTAATATTTTTTTTTACTAGTAATGGCAGCGATTAGCGATTTTTATCGTGACTGCGACATTATGGCGGCCACATCGGACACTTTTGACACCCTTTTGGGACCATTGCAATTTTTACAGCGATCAGTGCTATAAAAATGCACTGATTACTGTAAAAATGACACTGGCAGTGAAGGGGTTAACCTGTAGGGGGCGCTGAAGGGGTTAAGTGTGACCCAGGGAGTGCTTCTAACTGTTAGGGGGCGTGGCATTCCATGACACGTCACTGATCGCTGTTCCCAATGACAGGGAACAGACGATCAGTGACATGTCACTAGGCAGAACAGGGAGATGTTGTGTTTACACTAACATCTCCCCATTCTTCAGCTCCGTGACACGATCGCGGGACACCGGCGGACATTTCCTGTAGTCGCAGCCACAGTCTCTGATCATTTCCTGTAGTTGCAGTCGCCATCTCTGGTCATTTCCTGTAGTCTCAGCCGCAGTCTCTGGTCATTTCCTGTAGTCGCATCTGCAGTCTCTGGTCATTTCCTGTAGTCGCAGCCTCAGTCTCTGGTCATTTCCTATAGTCACATTTGCAGTCTCTGGTCATTTCCTGTAGTCACATCCGCAGTCTCTGGTCATTTCCTGTAGTCGCATCCACAGTCTCTGGTCATTTTCTGTAGTCGCATCTGCAGTCTATGGTCATTTCCTGTAGTCTCTATTTATCTCCTGTAATCCATCTGCAGTCTCTGATTATCTGTGCATTTAGCTTGTGGCTGCGGCTACTGTGACATCAATGGGCAAGTTTAATGGCGCACCGTAAAGCTAAGCATTGATGTCACGGCAATGTGTAGTCAACGATGGAGCTGCTATGTTCATTTAGAAGTAGGTGGTCAAGGGGTGGTTCTGTTTAATCATCCCCTTTGAGTCCCTGTTCACATTGACTGCGGCTTTGAAATCGCGCAACTTCATCTGAAATCGCATGATTTCAAAGCCGCATTTGAGCGCGACTTTAAGTGTGACTTGGAAGACATCTGTGCAGCTTCATGCACAGGTGTTTATGCAAGTCGCACCTGAAATTACCATAAGTAGTGCAGGAACTACTTTTTTAAATCAGTGCAGCATTTGAACATTGCCAGCTATAGGGTGTGACTTGTCATGTGATTTTACAGGTCAAATCGCACAAGTTTCTTCAATGTAAACGGGGGCTTAGGCCCAATATGGTTAGGTTTTGTTTAAGCGTGTCCCTTAATACACTCCCACTATCATGTTTGGCCGCACCCACTTTTTTGCAGCTGCGCACTGCACGCACCACAGGACACTGCTTCTTTGTCATGCCCCTTATTCTCAAGCTAAAACGTTTATATGTACGTTCTGTATGTATGCACAGTACCACTTCTCTTGTCTAGTATCCTGGGTTAAAAGAAAATCAGTGAGTGGGATGCCTTCTACAAGATGGTGCCCATTGCACCTGCCCAGTAAGATTGGCTATTACAGGGCACCACCCTGTGATAGGCAGTCCAATGGCAGAGAGCACTGATCCGTCAGTTTTTTTTTTTCGTTTTTCGTTCAGCCAGTACCAGGCCTTAGACTGGACAATAGCCAACCTCACTGGGCAATGTTCATAAAAACTGGAAAAAGGCAAAACTAAAAATCATGTTAGATTTTCAAGAGGGTCTGAGAAAATAGAATTAAGGTTATGATTGCTTAATATGAGCAACACATAGCTTTTCCTATTTCCAGTCTTTATGAATTTGGGGCAATTTGTTTTGTTTAAAAATACTATTACTTAGTACCTGCTGCTGAACCCCCCCCCCCCCATAGCAAAAATTATCTACAGCCCTGTCCTTAGTCTCAATTTTTTTGCAAAGTCTAACAGGTTTTCGTCTAAGATTGCCCTGTAATTAGCTCCATCCATCTTCCCATCAATGCTGACCATCTTCCCTGTCCCTGCTGAGGAAAAGCATCCCCACAACATGATGCTTCCACCACCATGTTTCACAGTGGGGATGGTGTGTTCTGGGTGATGTGCAGTGTTAGTTTTCAGTGACATAGCGTTTTGCTTTTAGGCCAAAAAGTAAAATTTTGGTCTCATTTGACCAGAGCACCTTCTTCCTCATGTTTGCTGTGCCCCTACATGGCTTCTCGCAAACTGCAAATGGGACTTCTTATGGCTTTCTTTCAACAATGACTTTCTTCTTGCCACTCTTCCATAATAGCCAGATTTGTCAACAGATTCTCCCACCTGAGCTGTGCATCTATGCAGCTCATCCAGAGTTACCATGGGCCTCTTGACTGCTTCTCTGATTAATTCTCTCTTTGCCTGGCCTGTCAGTTCAGGTGGATGGCCATGTCTTGGTAGGTTTGCAGTTGTGCCATACTCCTTCCATTTTCAGATGATGGATAAACAGTGCTCTGTGAGCTGTTCAGAGCTTGTGATATTTTTTTATAACCTAACCCTGCTTTAAACTCCTCCACAACGTTATCCCTAACCTGTCTGGTGTGTTCCTTGACCTTCATGATGCTGTTTGTTCACTAAGGTTCTCTAACAAACCTCTTAGGGCTTCACAGAACATCTGTATTTATACTGAGATTAAATTACACACAGGTGGACTCTATTTACTAATTAGGTGACTTCTGAAGGCAATTGGTTCCACTAGATTTTAGTTAGGGGTATCAGAGTAAAATCTATGTGCATTGCAAGATTTTAACAAACTTTGTTGCAGATTCCTACCTTTTGTTATTTTGAAGAAATCCCTGTGTGTTTGTCTGTGTCCCTGTGGTAAGTGAATCTAATGGGAGTGGTTTCATAATTATCAATCAGCTGCTGCAGCTGCAGGGCTCTAATGAGGAAACTTGCAGGGCCTGCATCCCTTTAGACATGATTTCCTATTGGGAGTATCTCACCAAAAATTACATTTTTGTTGCAGGGGATGCCTGATATCTGACTTGTATCTAGGTGCAGACTTCTGAGAAAATAAGTGAGCCAAACACACAAGCAGGAAATTATGTTACGGGGAGGAGTTTTGTACACATTCTGTGTACAGAACACCTCAAAGTAGCCATAGTGCATTGCCTTTTACAGAAATTTAAAGAGCTGCAGATTAAAAAGGAAAAGTAATTTTTAATAACATTGAATTACAATATGACTTGTGTCGCAATTGTATATGCGATATTATTTTTTTATTTCCTTTTTTCATCATGAAAGTGCAGTTACCCTTTAAATAAATATTTCAACAACCTGGGTAATTCAAATTTAACAGGTTATCAACAAATACCTGATTAAACGTTATATAATGCACTTTACTAGTATTCGTTTTGTTAGCTGCATATTTTTACAGAAGTCTGGTGTTATTTGTGTGGCTCTTTCAAACAATTATTTAATACCATATCAACTACCTATTAGTCTTGGTAAGCTACTGGTACATAGCATAAACATTGGAAAAATATACACTTTACTGAAGAAAAACATATGCATACTAAGAAAACACCATCTGAACTATGTGTTCACAAAGGCTATTGTAATCAGCTCGTTCATAAATAAATAAAAAAAAAGAAATTTAAGCAGTGGTCACATAACTGTTTTTTTTTTTTCTTCAAATGAGGCTAAAGCATGGGTGGGATGTTTAGGCGTTTTAACTTTATTTCCCTAAAAAGAGAAGGACTTGAAGTGTAACTGTGAGAAACCTAAAAAAAAAATGACATCTATGGTTCAGTCTGTCGCTTGTATTAGCATGGCATTAGGTGAACAGCCATTTTGTCTTTAGTAAATCAGTCCACTCTGGGTTGATTTACTAAAGGCGAAAACATTCACTTCAGTGGAGTTGTGTTCACTTTGAATATCCAACCATGTATGAGGTATTTAACAGTAGGAATGTCCCTTGCACATGGGCTGCATGGTTAAAAAGAAGAAAGCGTCAATGGGCCAAGAGAATATTTTACTTGTCTAATGAATGAGGTTTAATATGTTGTAAATCTTAAATTGTGAAATTGGTTTATTTGCTTAGGGACAAAACAGTAGAGGAAACCTACACTTTAGATATGAATGATTTAACATTAATGAAGTTCATTATACTTTAAGTAATACATGGATCATTGTAGGTCAGAACTAGTTCAAACATCATCTCAAGTTAAAAAGAAATGTGATCCCAGCCAAGAAAATATCCTCTGCTCTAAGTAGATGACAAAAATATACTCTGAGATACACAATAAGAAATGTTAACATGCATTAGCAGGATGTGTGGGAATAAAGTAGGCACACTAATTTGGACACTGGAAATTTATCAAACATACTCACACTTCCTGACTTAACGAATGTGTTTTTCATTTGGATGAGGTTATAAATTGCTTTGGAAAATGTCAAAGTTCCTCATTTCACAGCACAGGTAATGGCATGCTGCTTTTATCTGCCCATGCAATTAATTTTCATATAAAAATATGTACACAATAATTTTATTAATGAGTAGAGATGAGCTTTACTTGTTTACTGGAATCTAACTCAAAATTTGCTGTTCTCTTAAATACTTTGCAAATTGGCAAATCATCAAAATGGTTTTATTGTGTTTTAAAGGAAATTTGAATTGTTTTGGTAATTCTTTTATTATTTTAATCCTAAAATGTTTGAACTTTATTTATTGTGTTACTATTTATATGAAATGTTTATTCTACAAACACAGGTGATACTCGAAATAACTAGAATATTGTGCAAAAGTTCATTTATTTCACTAATGCAACTTAAAATGTGAAACTAATATATGTGATAGACTCATTACATGCAAAGCAAGATAGTTCAAGCCGTAATTTGTCATAATTGTGATGATTATGGCTTACAGCTCATGAAAACCCCAAATCCACAATCTCAGAGAATTAGAATATTACATGCAATCAATAAAACAAGGATTGTACATAGAACAATATCGGACCTCTGAAAAGTATAAGCATGCATATGTACTCAGTACTTGGTTTGGGCCCCTTTTGCAGCAATTACTGCCTCAATGCGGCATGACATAGAAGCTATCAGCCTGTGGCACTGCTGAGGTGTTATGGAAGACCAGGATGCTTCAATAGCGGCCTTCAGCTCTTCTGCATTGTTCAGTCTCATGTCTCTCATCTTTTTCTTGGCAATGCCCCATAGATTCTCTATGGGGTTCAGGTCAGGCGAGTTTGCTGGCTAATCAAGCACAGTAATCCCAAGGTCATTGAACCAGGTTTTGGTGTTTTTGGCAGTGTGGGCAGGTGCCAAGTCCTGCTGGAAAATGAAGTCGGCATCCCCATAGAGCTCGTCTGCATAAGGAAGCATGAAGTGCTCCAAAATCTCCTGGTAGACGGCTGCGATGACCCTGGACTTAATGAAGCACAGTGGACCAACACCAGCAGATGACATGGCTCCCCAAATCAACACAGACTGTGGAAACTTCACACCGGACTTCAAGCATTTTGCAGTGTGTGTCTCTCCATTCTTCCTCCATACTCTGGGTCCTTGGTTTCCAAATGAGATGCAAAATTTGCTCTCATCAGAAAAGTGGACTTTGGACCACTGAGCAACAGACCAGGTCTGTTTTTCTTTAGCCCAGGTAAGACACTTCTGATGTTGTTTATTGTTCAGGAGTGGCTTGACAAGAGGAATACGACATTTGAAGTCCATGTCCAGAATCCGTCTGTGTGTGGTGGCTCTTGATGCACTGACTCCAGCCTCAGTCCACTCCATGTGAAAGTCCCCAACACATTTGAATGGCCTTTTCCTGACAATCCTCTCCAGCCTGCGGTCATCCCTGCTGCTTGCGCACCTTTTTCTTCCACACTTTTCCTTTCCACATAACTTTCTATTAATGTGCTTTGATACAGCACTTTGGGAACATCCAACTCCTTTTGCAATTACCTTTTGAGGCTTTCCCTCCTTATGGAGGGTGTCATTGATGGTTTTCTGCACAACTGTCAGGTCAGCAGTCTTTCTCATGATTGTGATTCCTACTGAACCAGATTGAGAGACCATTTAAAGGCTCAGGAACCCTTTGCAGGTGTTATGGCTTAATTAGCTGATTAGAGTGGGACAGTTTGAGTCTAGAATATTGCACCTTTTCACAATATTCAAATTTTCTGAGATTGTGGATTTTGGGTTTTCATGAGCAGTAAGCCATAATCATCACAATTATGACAAATAACGGCTTGAACTATCTTGCTTTGCATGTAATGAGTCTATCTCATATATTAGTTTCACTTTTTAAGTTGCATTAGTGAAATAAATTAACTTTTGCACAATATTCAAATTTTTTCGAGTATCACCTGTAAATAACACAGAAAGGACACGACTCAAGTAATTTGTCTTCAAACCTGCTGTCTCTAATTAAGGCCCCTTTCACACTTATACGACTTGTCCCACAATTTGTGATGGCAAAGTAGCATGACAAGTAGGGATTAGCCGAACAGCCCCCAATTCAGTTCGCACCAGAACATGCGAACAGTCAAAAAATTTGTTCGAACACGCGAACACCGTTAAAGTCTATGGGACACGAACATGAAAAATCAAAAGTGCTAATTTTAAAGGCTAATATGCATGTTATTGTCATAATAAAGTGTTTGGGGACCCGGGTCCTGCCCCAGGGGACATGTATCAATGCAAAAAAAGTTTTAAAAATGGCAGTTTTTTCGGGAGCAGTGATTTTAATAATGCTTAAAGTGAAACAATAAAAGTGAAATATTCCTTTAAATTTCGTACCTGGGGGGTGTGTATAGTATGCCTGTAAAGCAGCGCATGCTTCCCGTGTTTAGAATTGTCCCTGCACAAAATGTAATTTCTGAAGGAAAAAAAACAGGTTTCCCGTTGCATCGGGGGGGGCGGGGTCACCCGCACATCACTGGGAAAGCCCGGGTTTCCCCGCTTGCCGGGGAATAGCCAATGACATAGGCAGGGTCTGACGTACGAAGGGGCGGGGTCACCCGTCGGATCATAGGGTAAGCCCTGGCTTTCCCCGCTTGCCGGGGAATAGCCAATGACATAGGCGGGGTCCCGCGTACATCATTGACTATTCCCCGGCAAGCGGGGAAAGCTGGGGCTTACCCTATGATGTGACGGGTGACCCCGCCCCCTCGTACATCATGGGGGTTTCGTGTGGAGTGGAGACTGGAGGAGACTGCAGTGCTGGACATAGGATCACTGAGGGACATAGAGAACAACGCTGGACAGACTGGATTACATCGCTAGAATGGGTTTTTTATTTTTTATTTTTTTATTTTTAATAAAGGACTTTCCCAACTATGTCTGTGTGCTTTTTTTTTACAATTTTTTACACTTTCTTTGTGAAATGGTAGGGGTACAATGTACCCATTACCAATTCACATAGGGGGGCCAGAATCTGGGGGTCCCCTTTGTTAAAGGGGGCTTCCAGATTCCAATAAGCCCCCCGCCCGCAGACCCCACAACCACCGGGCAAGGGTTGTGGGGATGAGGTCCTTGTCCCCATCAACATGGGGACATCATCCCCATGTTGAGGGCATGTTGTCTGGTACGAATCAGGGGGGCTCTCTCTCATCCCCCCTCTTTTCCTGCGGCCTGCCAGGTTGTGTGCTCGGATAAGGGTCTGGTATAGATTTTTGGGGGGACCCCACGCAATTTATTTTTTACATTTTGGTGCGGGGTTTCCCTTAATATCCATACCAGACCTGAATGGCCTGATATGGAATTTGGGGGGGACCCCCAAGCATTTTTTTTTAAATTCTGGTTCCCTGCGCAAAATGTCATTTTTGAAGGAAAAAAAGTCATTTAAAACGACTGCATCTATTAATGAATTGTCGGGTCGGCAATACAGATAAAAATCATTAAAAAAAAGCAGGGGTTCCCCTTAATATTCATACCAGACCCAAAGGGCCTGGTAATGTACTGGGGGGGGGACCCCTGCTGTTTTTTTCAATGACTTTTCTCTGTATTGACTGGGACCCGGGGATTCATTATAGCCGCGAGTGGTTTTAAATGACTTTTTTTCCTTCAGATATGACATTTTGTGCAGGGACAATTCTAAACAAGGGAAACAAGTGCCACTTTACAGGCATACTATACACGACCACCAGGTACGAAATTTAAAGGAATATTTCACTTTTATTGTTTCACTTTAAGCATTATTAAAATCACTGCTCCCGAAAAAACGGCCATTTTTAAAACTTTTTTTTGCATTGATACATGTCCCCTGGGGCAGGACCCGGGTCCCCAAACACTTTTTATTACAATAACTTGCATATAAGCCTTTAAAATTAGCACTTTTGATTTCTCCCATAGACTTTTACAGGGTGTTCCGCGGCTTTTCAAATTTGCCGTGAACACCCCAAATTGTTCGCTGTTCGACGAACGGACGAACAGGCAATGTTCGAGTCGAACATGAGTTTGACTCGAACTTGAAGCTCATCCCTAATGACAAGTCGTTTCCCATGATTTCCAATGACAACCATTCATATTAGTACGATTTCAAGTTGTTCTGACTTCAAAGTAGTCCCTGCACTACTTTGGTCCAATTTTGATGCTACTTACACAGGCATTCCCTGAAATCACGGCAAAATCGCGGCTTCGAATCGCAGCAAAATCACGGCAAAGCCGCACCGCAAAATCGCAGTATAATCGTGTGACTTTGAAGTCGCAGTAGTGTGAAAGGGGCCTAAGACTTTTTAAGGCCCCATCTAAATAAAGAATGAAGGAAGAGGAAGGGTCACTACTCTGACTCATTTATTGTGGGACAAAATTTGATCTTGAGCTACTGAGCTTTGCAAAAACAGGGTTACCTCAGCAGGCCAGTTAACAAAAACCTACAAAAAGAAGCCCACAACTGCACCTGCTGGTTAGAAATAATAAATATGAAATACTTTGTGCAATATTTGAAGAAAGAGAGGTGGGGATATATTAAGGGGCTACTCCCAAGACCGTAATCACCCAATATGATGGGACTATTACGGTACCCAGACAAGGCAATTGTTAAAAATTAGAACATTTTATTACAGCATATAGTGCAAAATAAACAATTAATCACAATAGTGACAATACATAATATGATAAACAAAGAAAAAAGGGGGGTTCGCAAACTCCACAGGTGGGCAGAGATGCAGTATTGATGTTAGCGACGTATCCCCGACATGTTTCGCGGTAAAACCGCTTCCTCAAGAGGCGTCTTTTATCAATACAATCTAAAACGACACATATTCATGTAAGTACATTATTGAATAGTTTGATATTTGTGTGTAGCGGTAGTAGCCACAGACAAATTGTGCAATATTTCATATGTACCTAAAATAGAAAAAAATAACTTTTACGTTTTGATTTTTTATTATTGTTTAGTCTGGGACATAATACAGTAGATGGAAAAGGAAAATATATACAAAATCACTATTATTCTGTAAAAATATTTTTTTTCAGTGGGGTAAGTTGGCTAACACACGATTGTTTTTAATGTCATTTTCAAAAACAAAGTTTTTCTCGACGTGATTTTTCTTGTTTCCTCTCAAGCCTGTCTTGCATACACACGTTCATTAAAAAAAACGCTCGAGCAAAGAGCAGTGATGTACAACACGTACGACGGCACTATAAAGGGGAAGTTCCGTTCGAATGGCGCCACCCTTCATGTTAGTAAAGTTTGTTGAGCGACGATTGGCGCTTTTCAGCCTTGTGCTTTTCAGTCCGTTACAGCGTGACAAATGTGCTATCTCCATTACGAACACTAGTTTTACCAGAACGAGCGCTCCCGTCTCATACTTGATTCTGAGCATGCGTGTTTTTTTCCCCTCATAAAAGCATACACACTACCGTTTTTCACGTCGTTAAAAAAAAACGACGTGAAAAATGACGTGAAAAAATAGAGCAGGTTCTCATTTTTTTTAGGCCATTTTTCACGTCGTTAAAAATGATCTGGAGCCTACACACGATCATTTTTAATGCCCAATTTAAAAAATTGCATTTTTAACGTCGTGAAAAACGGTTGTGTGTATGCGGCATAAGACTTTATGGTATGCAGGGAAGCACTTATACCAAAAATTGGGCCAATGTTGTCTACTGGCCAAGTGTGCAGATCCAGTGGTCCATGCAGTCATTAGCTATGTATATGCATTACCAGTTGTGATAAGCTGTAACTATCTTGCCCAGCTCTCCAGCTACTCTAAATAAATAACACTATTTAGCAGTGGTTAAGGAAGTGGGTCCCACAGAGGAAGAACAGCAAGTAAGATCCTTAGTGCACAATGAAAAAAACATTATTCTTCTAGAATCTAGAGGAATCAATGAAGTGGGTCATACCAATACAGACCAGCAAGAACATATAGAAATGTATTAATCACTAAAGATTCACATGTGTTTTAATTAAATATAAAAACTAGATGAATTTTGTGTAAATGTTTTGTGAATCGTGGGTGAAAGTTTTTGTATTTATTTTTTCTCCGGAGACTATGAAATAAAGATTTTACATCTATGATAACCAACCAAAGTGTGAAGCTTTTCACATTTTTTATATTTTTTGTATAGTGTGCTAATCTCAAGTGCATGTGTACAATATCTAGGTTAGAGAATGTGTTAAGGGCCCATTCACACCATTGTGTGCCAGCACATGTACTTTAATTCACAGTATTCCACGCATTAACATGCGTTGCATAAAGGTAACCCATTCTAATTCACCAAAATGCCCCAAAAACCTTAATGTAGCATTTTTGGCAGCAGAGTGCCAGATGAACATGAATGGCAGTGCATTGTACAAATGCTGGTATGGCAATAGCGTTAACAGGCCCTTAATGTTTATTCATAAAATAAAAGATGTTCATAAAAGATTATACATCTAAATAGTGGGAGAAAAAAAACTTTAAAGGTCTAAAAACTCACTGACAGAGCAAAAGATTTTCACTCTCTGTCAGATATATAGAAGTTAGCATGTAAAAATAGTGTAGTGAGTTCTTTATATGTTCTTTAGACATGTGCATTAGTTTTCGTCCGAATGCATTTTCGTCCGAATTTCAGGTATTTTCGTTATCGTTTTAACAAACAAAAACGAAAGCACAGAATCCGTAACCGAAAGATCCAACATAAACAAATGCTTTATTTTCGTTTTCGTTGTGACAACAGTTCAATATAGATAGGAGATTCGACATGATGCTGACAATAACAATCTGTGTCTATCAAACCTGTGGTCGAATGTGCCTAACCTTAGCTCTATTAGTCCAAGATTATTCTACATAGAGAGAAAAGATTCGACATAGAGAGAAAAGATTCGACATTATAGAGAGGAAAGATTCAACATTATAGAGAGAAAAGATTTGACATAGAGAGAAAATATTCAACATTATAGAGAGAAAAGATTCGACATAGAGAGAAAAGATTCAACATTATAGAGAGAAAAGATTCAACATTATAGAGAGAAAAGATTTGACATAGAGAGAAAAGATCACTGCTGGAATTGGGTGGGGGAAGTAAAATAAAAATAATGATGATGATGAATGTTATTGGCTGATTGTAATCAAAGAGGAGGGGCAGTAAAATAGCTAGAACTAACTTGACAATTCAACATGAACGACGAAGATTCGACAAAGCATTGAAAAACATACAAACGTCGAATCTGTCATTGAAGGCTTATGGCGTCTGTCGAAAGTTCTAAGAAGATTCGACGGAGCAGCTAAACTGTACGACGCTGCAATCGTACATTTCCGGTCAAATGCATCCACCCATAGGCTATAGAAAAATTCTAATGTTGGTTGACTAGTAATAATAATTAATAAATAGAATTATTACTAGTCATACAACATTAGAATTCTACTATAGCTTGCTTGTAGGTGGAACATTCGACCGGAAATGTAGGATTGCGGCATCGTACAGTTTCGCTGCTCCGTTGAATCTTCTTTGAACATTCGACAGACACCATAAGCCTTCAATAACAGATTCAACCTTAATTAATTTGGATTTTCGGACGAATGCAATTTCTACCGAAAAACAAAACAAATAAAAACAAATTTCGGGAGTAACTAAATAAATTAATTTTTCGGACGAAAACAAAATTCCGAAACGAAATATTTCAGTGTGCACATGTCTAATGTTCTTTAGTATAATCTGCAAAAAACACCAGCTCAACAGCTCCATTAATTTGTGCTTTGTTCAGCTCAGAGTGTCAGACACATGTAAATGGCTGTATTTTAAAATTCAACTGTATCTATAGCTCCCAGGTAGAAACATGCACACATTAGCATTACATATCAAAATATTTGTGGAAGATGATACTCTGAGATCAAAACCTCAATCCCAGTCACTAAAGGTCAACATCAGAGTTTTTCGGCTCTTTACAATTTTGCAAGTCGGATAAATTGTGTTATTTTAATACACAGATTGCAAATAGGGAGACTTCAGGCATTGCTCCTCTTAAAATGTATGCAGATAAGCCTCTCAAAAAGATTTTTGACCATTCATGGCAGGCCCACTTAAGCATGGGGTTGGCAATTCTTGTCAGCATGAAGTGCCACGTAAATTAGTTTACTGGAGTACTAAGTATAATTAGGGAAAATTCATGATATGTTTGCTGCAGAATGCTCTATACTTATTTTTAATATATTGGTTGTTATTAAAGATCCAGGGAAAATACAAAACTACCCTTTCAGTGGGCCACCCCTCACTGTAATTGTTCAATGCTGGAGTACTTTACTTGCCTTGAGTGTATCACTCTCTAAGCCGTGGAGGCCTCAAGACCTTCTCAGAATGATCCTAAGTGTTTGGTCCTGGTGATTTGATAATGCTTAGATTGTGAAAAATAAATCCACGTTATTATGACAATTTTAACATGATTGTGTTTCTCACTCCTTCAGCATTCAGTGCTTTCTTCTCCCCTCTGATGCTCCAGGTTGTGGGTGGGCTCTCAGATTCCTTACTTACAATGTGGGACTGCTAGCCAGAGTGTGCCCGACAAACAGAAGGTCAAGGAGAAGCAATTTTGGGTGACTTGCCACATGGAGAGGAGGAACTTGTGGGGGCAAAGGATAAGGTTTTTTTAAGACACCCTAGACAAAAACTACCTTTTAAACCTTGCAGTGTTGGGTATGCCCCACTGCAAGGGTATTTTTATAATTTCCCAAGGGTTCAGCTCTAAAGTATATGTAAAGCCCAAACTTTAATATTTTGTTTTGGATAAGAGTAGGAAAGGATTGGAATCTCTTTCAGATTTGTATTGCTATTTTTGTTCCTGCTGGGGAGATTCTCTCTCTATTTGTCCTGATGGCCATTGCCACCAGGATACCAGGATAGAAAGTGTTTTGTTTTGTTTTTTGCTACAGTTGTCATCAAAACAAAACAAGAGGTAAGGGTAAATTGTCCACTGTGGACACCTGTTCTGATTACATTGGACTAAGGGAAATTCCACTCACTTTTTAGAGGTTTCTCTATCTCTGTTTCAAGGACAGGAAGTGAAAGGAAATCACCACAATAAGCAGGAGATGGTAAAAAATAAGCTGACAGAGGTTTTGGATATGCACACACTTTAATGCATCTGTAACACTAAACTAAAGTAGGAAAAATATGTAATGTTTGCATCCCTCTTGAGAACTGGAGGTGAGCACAACTACTTTAGTGGTTCTCAATGTTCTTCTTATCTATGGATAAGAACACCACTTTGCATGCACCACACATTAACCACTTAAGCCCCGGAACATTTGGTAGCTAAAGGACCAGAGGTGAATACAGAATTTTGCACTGCGCTGCTTTAACCACTTAAGCCCCGGACCATTTGGTAGCTAAAGGACCAGAGGTGAATTCAGAATTTTGCACTGCGCTGCTTTAACTGTAAATTGTGCGGACATGCAATGTTGTACCCAAACGAAATTTGCGTCCTTTTCTTCCCACATATAGAGCTTTCTTTTAATGGTATTTGATTGCCTCTGCGATTTTTATTTTTTGCGATATAAATGGAAAAAGACCGAAAATTTTGAAAAAAAATTATATTTTCTACTTTTTGTTATAAGAAAAATCGAATAAACTCAATTTTAGTCATACATTTAGGCCAAAATGTATTCAGCCACATGTCTTTAGTAAAAAAAATGTCAATAAGCGTATATTTATCAGTTTGCGCAAAAGTTATAGCGTTTACAAACTAGGGTACATTTTCTGGAATTTACACAGCTTTTAATTTATGACTGCCTATCTCATTTCTTGAGGTGCTAAAATGACAGGGCAGTACAAAACCCCTCCAAATGACCCCATTTTAGAAAGTAGACACCCCAAGGAAATTGCTGAGAGGCATGTTGAGCCCATTGAATATTTTTTTTTTTGTCCCAAGTGATTGAATAATGGCAACAAAAAAAAAAATTACAAACAGTTGTCACTAAATGATATATTGCTCACACATGCCATGGTTATATGTGGAATTGCACCCCAAAATACATTCTGCTGCTTATCCTGAGTACGGGGATACCACATGTGTGGGACTTTTTAGGAGCCTAGCCACGTACGGGACCCCGGAAACCAAGCACCGCCTCCAGGATTTCTAAGGGCGCAAATTTTTGATTTCACTCCTCACTACCTATCACAGTTTTGAAGGCCATAAAATGCCAAAATAGCACAAAACCCCCCCAAATGACCCCATTTTGGAAAGTAGACACCCCAAGCTGTTTGCTGAGAGGCATGGTGAGTATTTTACAGCTCTCATTTGTTTTTGAAAATGAAGAAAGAACATTTTTTTTTTTTCTTTTTTTTTTCAATTTTCAAAACTTTGTGACAAAAAGCGAGATCTGCAAAATACTCACAATACCTCTCAGCAAATAGCTTGGGGTGTCTACTTTCCAAAATTGGGTCATTTGGGGGGTTTTGTGCCATCTGGGCATTCCATGGCCTCCGAAACTGTGATAGGCAGTGAGAAGTGAAATCAAAAATTGACACCCTTAGAAAGCCTGAAGGCGGTGCTTGGTTTTTGGGGTCCCGTACGCGGCTAGGCTCCCAAAAAGTCTCACACATGTGGTATCCCCATACTCAGGAGAAGCAACAGAATGTATTTTGGGGTGTAATTCCACATATGCCCATGGCATGTTTGAGCAATATATCATTTAGTGACAACTTTGTGCAAAAAAAAAAATAATTGTATTTTTTCCGCAACTTGTGTCAACATATAAAATATTCCATGGACTCGACATGCCTCTCAGTATATAGCTTGGGGTGTCTACTTTCCAAAATGGGGTCATTTGGGGGGGTTTTGAACTGTTCTGGCATTTTATTCACAACATTAGGAAGCTTACATCCACTCTTCTAACCACTTGAAGACAAAGCCCTTTTTGACACTTTTTGTTTACATGAAAACATATTTTTTTTTGCAAGAAAATTATGTTGAACCCCCAAACATTATATATATTTTTAAAGCAAAGGCCCTACAGAATAAAATGGTGGGTGTTGCATTTTTTTTTTCTACACAGTATTTGCGCAGCGATTTTTCAAACGCATTTTTTGGGGAAAAAATACACTTTTTTAAATTTTATTGCACTAAAACACACTATATTGCCCAAATGTTTGATGAAATAAAAAAGATGATCTTAGGTCGAGTACATAGATACCAAACACGACATGCTTTAAAATTTCGCACAAACGCGCATTGGCGACAAACTACATACATTTTTAAAAACCTTTAAAAGCATTTACAGGTTACCCCGTTAGATTTACAGAGGAGGTCTACTGCTAAAATTACTGCCCTCGATCTGACCTTCGCGGTGATACATCACATGCATGGTGCAATTGCTGTTTACATATGACGCCAGACCGACGCTTGCGTTCACCATTGGGCAACAGCAGGGCAGGACAGGGGTGCTTTTTTTTATTTTATTTTTTATTTTATTATTAATTTTGCTTTTTATTTTATTTTTAATCTGTTGCTTCCATATTTATTTATTTTTATCACTTTTATTGTTATCTCAGGGAATGTAAATATCCCCTATGATAGCAATAGGTAATGACAGGTACTCTTTTTTGAAAAAACTGGGGTCTATTGGACCCTAGATCTTTCCTCTGCCCTCAAAGCATCTGACCACACCAAGATCGGTGTGATAAAATGCTTTCCCAAATTCCCAATGGCGCTTTTTATATCCGGGGGGGACATTCCCTCCCACTGCTTGTAAAAGCAGTCCAGAGGCTAATTAGCCACTAGGATTGCTTTTACATGAAAGCCGGCCGCTGGCTGAAAAGAATGATACCAAGATGATACCTAAACCCGCAGGCATCATTCTGGTATAAACATTCAAAGTCCAGCAACATGCCAGTACGTTGCTGGTCCTTGTTGGACATGTATTGTAATCTTTTTTTTCATGCAGCCTGTTGGCTGAACGAAAAAAAAAGATTGATGGGTGGGTATGCCCACCATTAGAATACCGCCCTTCATCCACCCACTTCTAATGATGGGCATACATGCACCATTTATATATGCCGAAGCATGGGGGCATCTTCTCGCAAAAGTTATGCCGCGTACACATGGTCAGACTTTTCCACGGGCAAGCCTCCGTCGGAATTTCGACCGTATATACGCGGCATTATTAGCAAAATCGCTCCTCCGCTCCTGCTGCCCCAATGCTTCGGCATATATGCTTTTTTTTTTAACTGTGGTGGTGAAATTACCTCCTACAGCACTGGAGTCGCAGGGATCAGGCCTGTTTCTGCGAACGCTGCAGTTATGTGTGTTGTGTTTTGCAAGTGACAGTGATCGATCGATACTGCACTTGGGTGGCCTGGGCTGGACGGAGGGGCAAAACGCAGGTGCTAGCAGGTATCTGGGCTGATCCCACTAACAGTGCGTTTTTGGGAACCCTAAACTGCTGGGGACGCTAGTATAGATCTGATCAGATCAGATATTGAGCTGATCAGATACTATACCACTAAGGGGGGTGTATGCTTCACGTGTGGGTGTTAGCGCTACAGGCACTAACCTGACGCTGCCTGGGGTGTGACGCAGACCCTCTCTGACGCTAAAACCTAACTGATATCACCCGCCGGGCGATCAGGGGGTTAAACCTTTATTGGGTTATATACGGCGGGTGCCCTGACACTATAAAAAGCAAACTAACTAACCAGCGTCACCCGTAACACTTATATGATGATCACTGGTGAAAGGGTTAACTAGGGGCAATTAGGGGGTTAAAACCTTTATTAGGTAATATATGGGGGTACCTGACGCTATATAAAAACCTGACGGCGAACCTAAAAAAAATTTACTGGCTACCTATCGGCATCACCGACACTAAGACAACGATCATAAAAACGATTGCTTAGCGACAGTGGTGATAGGGGGTGAAAGGGTTACCTGGGGGGCGATCAGGGGGTTAAACCTTTATTAGATAATATATGGGGGTACCTGACGCTATAAAAACCTGCGGCGAACCTAAAAAAAATTACTGGCTACCGATCAGCATCACCGACGCTAAGACATCGATCAGAAAAATGATCGCATAGTGACGGCGGTGCTAGGGGGTGAAAGGGTTACCTGGGGGGTGATCAAGGGGGTTACACCTTTATTAGGTAATATATGGGGGTACCCGACGCTATAAAAACCTGCGGCGAACCTAAAAAAAATTACTGGCTACCGATCAGCATCGCCGACGCTAAGACATCGATCAGAAAAATTATAACTTAGTGACAGTGGTGATAGGGGGTGAAAGGGTTACCTGGGGGGCAATCAAGGGGGTTAAACCTTCATTAGGTAATATATGGGGGTACCCGACGCTATAAAAACCTGTGGCGAACCTAAAAAAAATTACTGGCTACCGATCAGCATCACCGACGCTAAGACATCGATCAGAAAAATGATTGCTTAGTGACAGTGGTGATAGGGGGTGAAAGGGTTATCTGGGGGGTGATCAGGGGGTTAAACCTTTATTAGGGGGGGTTAGGGGGCTACACTGGACCTAAAACTAAATGTAGTGACACTTTTACAGTCACAAATGTCACTGATTGCAGTGATCACTAAATAAATGGTCACTGCAATCAGTGACACTGTGACTGGGGGCTGGGGGGGGGCTGGGGGTGATCTGGGGGTGTCTGGGGGGGCCTGGGGGGCGATTTATGTGCCTATGTGTCCTGGTGTCAGTGTGCTGTTTTGTGTACTAACCTGTCATCTTCTCCTGTACGGCGCTCGGTATATGTGAGCGCCCCAGGAGAGATGACATCACTTCCTCCTTCCTGGCAGGCAGGGGAAGCTCTCTCATTCGCCGGGAGCGATCGAGAGGGGGTGGCCGGAATCGAACGGCCGTCCCCTCATGCCGGATCGCTCCCGAAGGTAAAACGACCACCCACTGTAAAGAAGGGGGGTCCGATCGGACCCCCCAACTATACAAAGGCAATCACGTACATATACGTGATTCTGCCTGGCGGTGCCATTCTGCTGACGTATATTTACAGTGGGCGGTCGTTAAGTGGTTAACTGTAAATTGTGCGGACATGCAACGTTGTACCCAAACGAAATTTGCGTCCTTTTCTTCCCACAAATAGAGCTCTCTTTTAATGGTATTTTATTGCCTCTGCGATTTTTATTTTTTGCGATATAAACGGGAAAAGACCGAAAATTTTGAAAAAAAATGATATTTTCTACTTTTTGTTATAAGAAAAATCCAATAAACTCAATTGTAGTCATACATTTAGGCCAAAATGTATTCAGCCACATGTCTTTAGTAAAAAAAAATTCAATAAGCGTATATTTATTGGTTTGCGCAAAAGTTATAGCGTCTACAAACTAGGGTACATTTTCTGGAATTTACACAGCTTTTAATTTATGACTGCCTATCTCATTTCTTGAGGTGCTAAAATGGCAGGGCAGTACAAAACCCCCCCAAATGACCCCATTTTGGAAAGTAGACACCCCAAGGAAATTGCTGAGAGGCATGTTGAGCCCATTGAATATTTTTTTTTTGTCCCAAGTGATTGAAAAATGACAAAAAAAAAAAAAAAATTACAAAAAGTTGTCACTAAATGATATATTGCTCACACATGCCATGGTTATATGTGGAATTGCACCCCAAAATACATTCTGCTGCTTCTCCTGAGTACGGGGATACCACATGTGTGGGACTTTTTAGGAGCCTAGCCACGTACGGGACCCCGGAAACCAAGCACCGCCTTCAGGATTTCTAAGGGCGCAAATTTTTGATTTCACTCCTCACTACCTATCACAGTTTCGAAGGCCATAAAATGCCAAAATAGCACAAAACCCCCCCAAATGACCCAATTTTGGAAAGTAGACACCCCAAGCTATTTACTGAGAGGCATGATTAGTCCATGGAATATTTTATATTTTGCCACAAGTTGCGGGAATATGACAAACTTTATTTTTTTTGCACAAAGTTGTCACTAAATTATATATTGCTCACACATGCCATGGGCATATGTGAAATTACACCCCAAAATACATTCTGCTGCTTCTCCTGAGTACGGGGATACCACATGTGTGGGACTTTTTGGGAGCCTAGTCGCATACGGGACCCCAAAAACCAAGCACCGCCTTCAAGGTTTCTAAGGCCATACATTTTTGATTTCACTCCTCACTACCTATCACAGTTTTGAAGGCCATAAAATGCCAAGATGGCACAACCCCCCCCCCCCCAAATGACCCCATTTTGGAAAGTAGACACCCCAAGCTATTTGCTGAGAGGCATGTTGAGCCCATTGAATATTTTTTTTTTTGTCCCAAATGATTGAATAATGATAAAAAGAAAAAAAAAAGAAAAAATTTACAAAAAGTTGTCACTAAATGATATATTGCTCACACATGCCATGGTTATATGTGGAATTGCACCCCAAAATACATTCTTCTGCTTCTCCTGAGTACGGGGATACCACATGTGTGGGACTTTTTGGGAGCCTAGCCGGGTACGGGGCCCCAAAAACCAAGCACCGCCTTCAGGATTTCTAAGGGCGTAAATTTTTGATTTCACTCCTCACTACCTATCACAGTTTCGAAGGCCATAAAATGCCAAAATAGCACAAAACCCCCCAAATGACCCCATTTTGGAAAGTAGACACCCCAAGCTATTTACTGAGAGGCATGTTCAGTCCATGGAATATTTTATATTTTGCCACAAGTTGCGGGAATATGACAAACTTTGTTTTTTTTGCACAAAGTTGTCACTAAATGATATATTGCTCACACATGCCATGGGCATATGTGAAATTACACCCCAAAATACATTCTGCTGCTTCTCCTGAGTACGGGGATACCACATGTGTGGGACTTTTTGGGAGCCTAGCCGCGTACGGGACCCCAAAAATCAAGCACCGCCTTCAAGGTTTCTAAGGGCATAAATTTTTGATTTCACTCCTCACTACCTATCACAGTTTTGAAGGCCATAAAATGCCAAGATAGCACAAAACCCCCCAAAATGACCCCATTTTGGAAAGTAGACACCCCAAGGAAATTGCTGAGAGGCATGTTGAGCCCATTGAATATTTTTTTTTTGTCCCAAGTGATTGAATAATGACAAAAAGAAAAAAAAATGTACAAAAAGTTGTCACTAAATGATATATTGCTCAAACATGCCATGGTTATATGCGGAATTGCACCCCAAAATACATTTGGCTGCTTCTCCTGAGTACGGGGATACCACATGTGTGGGACTTTTTGAGAGCCTAGCCGCGTACGGGCCCCCGAAAACCAAGCACCGCCTTCAGGATTTCTAAGGGCACAAATTTTTGATTTCACTCCTCACTACCTATCACAGTTTTGAAGGCCATAAAATGCCAAGATAGCCCAAAACCCCCACAAATGACCCCATTTTGGAAAGTAGACACCCCAAGCTATTTGCCGAGAGGCATGGTGAGTATTTTACAGCTCTCATTTGTTTTTGAAAATGAAGAAAGACATATTTTTTTTTTCAATTTTTAAAACTTTGTGACAAAAAGCGAGATCTGCAAAATACTCAACATACCTCTCAGCAAATAGCTTGGGGTGTCTACTTTCCAAAATGGGGTCATTTGGGGGGTTTTGTGCCATCTGGGCATTCCATGGCCTCCGAAACTGTGATAGGCAGTGAGGAGTGAAATCAAAAATTTACACCCAAAGAAATCCTGAAGGCGGTGCTTGGTTTTTGGGGTCCTGTACGCGGCTAGGCTCCCAAAATGTCTCACACATGTGGTATCCCCGTACTCAGGAGAAGCAACAGAATGTATTTTGGGGTGCAATTCCACATATAACCATGGCATGTTTGAGCAATATATAATTTAGTGACAACTTTTTGTACATTTTTTTTTCTTTTTGTCATTATTCAATCACTTGGGACAAAAAAAAATATTCAATGGGCTCAACATGCCTCTCAGCAAATAGCTTGAGGTGTCTACTTTCCAAAATGGGGTCATTTGGGGGGGTTTTGAACTGTCCTGGCATTTTATGCACAACATTAGGAAGCTTATGTCACACATCATCCACTCTTCTAACCACTTGAAGACAAAGCCCTTTCTGACACTTTTTGTTTACATGAAAACATTTTTTTTTGCAAGAAAATTATGTTGAACCCCCAAACATTATATATTTTTTTAAAGCAAAGGCCCTACAGATTAAAATAGTGGGTGTTGCATTTTTTTTCCACACAGTATTTGCGCAGCGATTTTTCAAACGCATTTTTTGGGGGAAAAACACACTTTTTTTATTTTTAATGCACTAAAAAACACTATATTGCCCAAATGTTTGATGAAATAAAAAAGATGATCTTAGGCCGAGTACATGGATACCAAACACGACATGCTTTAAAATTGCGCACAAACGCGCAGCGGCGAGAAACTACATTCATTTTTAAAAGCATTTAAAAGCCTTTACAGGTTACCACGTTAGATTTACAGAGGAGGTCTACTGCTAAAATTACTGCCCTCGATCTGACCTTCGCGGTGATACCTCACATGCATGATGCAATTGCTGTTTACATATGACGCTAGACCGACGCTTGGGTTCGCCTTTGTGCAAGAGCAGGGGGGGACAGCGGTGCTTTTTTTTTTTTTTTTATATTTATTTTGCTTTTTTATTTTATTTTTAAACTGTTCCTTCCATATTTATTTTTTTTATAATTTTTTTTGTTATCTCAGGGAATGTAAATATCCCCTATGATAGCAATAAGTAGTGACAGGTACTCTTTTTTTGAAAAAAAAAGGGGGGTTAGACCCTAGATCTTTCCTCTGCCCTCAAAGCATCTGACCACACCAAGATCGGTGTGATAAAATGCTTTCCCAATTTCCCAATGGCGCTGTTTATATCCGGGGGGGCGGGCATTCCCTCCTACTGCTTGTAAAAGCAGTCTAGAGGCTAATTATCTGCTAGAATTGCTTTTACATGAAAGCCGGCCACTGGCTGAAAAGAATGATACCAAGATGATACCTAAACCTGCAGGCATCATTCTGGTATAAACATTCAAAGTCCAGCAACATACCAGTACGTTGCTGGTCCTTGTTGGACATGTATTGTAATCTTTTTTTTCATGCAGCCTGTTGGCTGAACGAAAAAAAGAGATTGATCAGTGGGTATGCCCACCATTAGAATACCTCCCTTCATCCACCCACTTCTAATGATGGGCATATATGCCGAAGTATGGGGGCATCCTCCCGCAAAAAAGTTATGCCGCATACACACGGTCGGACTTTTCCACGGGCAAGCCTTCGTCGGAATTTCGACCGTATGTACGCGGCATAAAAGGTTATGCCGCGTACACACGGTCGAACTTTTCCATGGGCAAGCCTCCGTCGGAATTTCGACCGTATATACGCGGCATTAGGAGCAAAATCGCTCCTCCGCCCCTGCTGCCCCCATGCTTCGGCATATATGCTCTTTTTTTAACTGTGGTGGTGAAATCACCTCCTACAGCGTTGGAGTCACGGCTTTATGTATCGTGGGAGCAAACGCTGTTGCTGTCAAGATAAATAAATCCGCGATGCAACTGAATGGTGTACCTGCTAAGCAAATGATGGTTAACATTAAAACAAAGTAACATTACAGTACAACAGTAAGACCTTACCATTCCATACCTGCAAAGCAAATACCAAAACAAAACCTAGTAAAAAATAAAACATTTTTTTAATGCAACCTGTGCCTAAAATATATATATGCCGAAGCATGGGGGCATCCTCCCGCAAAAAAGTTATGCCGCGTACACACGGTCGGACTTTTCCACGGGCAAGCCTTTGTCAAAATTTCGACCGTATATACGCGGCAAAAAAGGTTATGCCGCGTACACACGGTCAAACTTTTCCACGGGCAAGCCTCCGTCGGAATTTCGACCGTATATACGCGGCATTAGGAGCAAAATCGCTCCTCCGCCCCTGCTGCCCCCATGCTTCGGCATATATGCTCTTTTTTTAACTGTGGTGGTGAAATCACCTCCTACAGCGTTGGAGTCAAGGCTTTATGTATCGTGGGAGCAAACGCTGTTGCTGTCAAGATAAATAAATCCGCGATGCAACTGAATGGCGTACCTGCTAAGCAAATGATGGTTAACATTAAAACAAAGTAACATTACAGTACAACAGTAAGACCTTACCATACCATACCTGCAAAGCAAATACCAAAACAAAACCTAGTAAAAAATAAAACATTTTTTTAACGCAACCTGTGCCTAAAATATATATATGCCGAAGCATGGGGGCATCCTCCCGCAAAAAAGTTATGCCGCGTACACACGGTCGGACTTTTCCATGGGCAAGCCTCCGTCGGAATTTCGACCGTATATACGCGGCATTAGGAGCAAAATCGCTCCTCCGCCCTTGCTGCCCCCATGCTTCGGCATATATGCTCTTTTTTTTTAACTGTGGTGGTGAAATCACCTCCTACAGCACTGGAGTCACGGCTTTATGTATCGTGGGAGCAAACGCTGTTGCTGTCAAGATAAATAATTCCGCGCTGCAGTTGAATGGCGCACCTGAAAACAAAAAATTACATACCTGAAAAGCAAGCATGATAAAACATTGCAGAATGGAATACAGTAAAAAAGAGCAGAACAATAGAGAGAAAATAGAGAGAGCGAGAGAGAACAATAAAACGACAACTATTTTTGGTTTTTTAATTTTATATTTTTTTTGTGTTTTTGTTTTTTACGTATTTTTTTTTCTTTTTTACACTTTTTTTTTTAAACTTAAACAACTGTAATGGTTCGGGTCTCTCAAAATGTAATGGCAAATGTTGTACCCTATGCTAAAACTTCACTTTTGAGTGGTAGCGTTCAAAACATTCACCAAGGCAAAGACCAGGTTTGTCAGGACAGAGTGGACAATAATAACGGGTGTCACGCCTAAATCCGCGCTTGCTACAGACACGACATCTTTTTTGGGGGGCTCTTTGGGTAGGGGTACTCGGGAGGAGATGCGTATAATGCCTCTCATGCAGCCGGCTTACTGCATTTGGTAGGGGATGGTGAGGTGCAGAACCGCCTGGATACAGGAGTTCTGTGACTATCTCATTCTGGAATTTTAGAAGAGATAAAGTCCCGCCTGAAGCTCTGTATAGCACATGAGCGTTCAGCAAAGCCAATTGGAATAAGGATAGAGACACTTTTTTGTACCAGCGTCTCGCCTTACGGTCAATTAGATACAGCGCCATCAACTGATCGTTGAGGTCCACCCCTCCCATATTTTTGTTATATTCGTGGACACAGAGGGGTTTCTCCACAACACCAGTCGCCATAGGAATTTGGACTGTCGTGTCTGCATGAAGGGAGGTAAGAAGGAAAACATTCTTATTGTCCCTCCACTTCATAGCGAGCAAGTTATTACACTTTACGCAGGCTCTCTCCCCCAGCCTAAGATGGGCATCTACAAGCCGCTGGGGAAAGCCCCGGCGATTAGGTCGCACGGTGCCACATGCTCCAATCTGATGATCAAACAAGTGACTAAACAGTGGCACACTCGTGTAATAATTGTCCACATACAAGTGGTACCCCTTTCCGAATAAGGGTGACACCAAGTTCCACACTATCTTGCCAGCGCTCCCTATGTAATCCGGGCAGTTGACCGGCTCAACCTGACTATCTTTTCCCTCATAAACCATAAAGCTCCATACATAGCCTGTTGCCCTGTCACAGCACTTATAGAGCTTGACCCCGTATCTGGCACGCTTGCTGGGAAGATACTGCTTGAAAGCCAAGCGGCCAGAAAATTTAATCAGGGACTCATCAACGCAGACAGCTTGATCGGGAATAAACAAGGCTGCAAAACGTTCGTTGAAGTGGTTTATGAGGGGCCGAATTTTATAGAGCCGGTCGTATTCAGGGTCCCCACGTGGACGACAAAGTTCATTGTCGTTGAAGTGCATGAACCGCAAAATCTGCTCGTATCGTTTCCTGGGCATGGAGGCAGAGAACACGGGCATGTGGTCAATTGGGTGCGTGGACCAATAAGCAGGCAATGACGGGAATTTATGTGTGCCCATGTTGAGGGAAAGGCCCAGAAAGGTCTTAAATTCGGAAACCGTAATTGGTTTCCAATCTTTGGCAATGGAAGGCAACTGGGGATTAGCGGCGATTAATTGACCAGCATATAAATTACTCTGGTCCACAATAGATCTATAGAGATCTTCCGTGAAAAACAGCGAATAATAATCGATTGGCATAAAATCAGCTGTTTCCACCTGAATACCGGGTTGGGCAGTGAATGGGGGAAGTACGGGTTCTGCAGAAGTGGTGGGGACCCAATCAGGATAGGCGAATTCTGCAGGAAGAGCACTATGGGTACGACGGGCCTGCCTTTGTCTTCTTATTGGTGGCAGCGGGACACTACTTGTGCTTGCCACCTCGCCAGCTTGAACTGCACTTATGGGACTCGCCACGTCACCACGTGATACTGCAGTGCTGGATGTACGCCCAGGCTGTACTAGGCCGCTGGTGCTTGCCAATTCACCAGAAGGAATAGCGGCGCTAGTACTCCTCTGCTCCATGATACGAGAGCCCTGAGGTTCTTGCTCCTCAACAACCTCAGAAGATCGGGATCGGGTACGCCTGACCTTAGCAGGGACCTCAACTTCGTCGTCAGAGCTATCTGACGTGGGGCCGCTGACGTCACTGTCTTCTACGGGAAGATATTCTGAGCCTCAAGCCTCGTACACACGGCCGAGTTTCTCGTCGAAAAAAACATGTCATTTTTTTCGACGAGATCCTTGGACAAGAAACTTGTCCCGGCCGAGTGTACACACGCTCGATTCAAAGAACCCGCGGTTCTTTGAATGGAGCGTACGCGGTGACGTCATCGACTACGACGAGCATGCGCTCGTCACATTCGATGCCATCGCCGCCATCTTGGTATACCCTACCTATGCCTAGGAAGCTACCGCGCATGCGTCGAATTCATTTCGAACATGCGCGGGCTTCCCGGAGGACAGGTAAGTGTACACACACTCACTTTTCTCGTCGAGAAACAGGCTGACAAGAATCTCGACGAGAAAATAGAGAGCAGGTTCTCTATTTTCTCGTCAAGATTACTTTTCGGTTTTCTTGACGAGAAACCATACACACGAACAAATTTCTCGGCAAGACATCTCTGCCAGCAAGTTTCTTGCTGGTTCTTGCCGAGAAACTCGGTCGTGTGTACGAGGCCTGAATCTGACAGATACGTGACCTCCTCTTCACTATCTGTCATGCTCAGAATCTCGTAGGCCTCTTTACTAGTGTACCTTCGACTTGCCATTTTGGGCTCTAAATTTAGGGGTACACTAGTAAGATTCACAGGAAAAAAAGCACCCGACTGTCATCAGCAAATATATCAAACGCTACAAAAAAAACTGTCAGCGGTCGCAGGGATCAGGACTGTCTCTGCGAACGCTGCAGTTATGTGTTTTGTGTTTGGTAAGTGACAGTGATCGATCGATACTGCACTTGGGTGGGCTGGGCTGGGCTGGGCGGAGGGGCTAAACGCAGGTGCTAGCAGGTATCTGGGCTGATCACGCTAACACTGCGTTTTTGGGAACCCTAAACCGCTGGGGACGCTAGTATAGATCTGATCAGATACTATACCACTAAGGGAGGTGTATGCTTTGCCCGTGGGTGTTAGCGTTACTGGCACTAACCTAACGCTGCCTGGGGCGACGCAGACCCTCTCTGGCACTAAAACCTAATTGATCTCACCCGCCGGGCGATCAGGGGTTAAACCTTTATTGGGTTATATACGGCGGGTGCCCTGATGCTATAAAAGGCAAACTAACCAACCAGTGTCACCCGTAACCTTTATATGGTGATCACTGGTGAAAGGGTTAACTAGGGGCAATCAGGGGGTTAAAACCTTTATTAGGTTAAATATGGGGGTACCCGACGCTATATAAAAACCTGACGGGTTACCTAAATAACTAAATAACTAACTGGGTAACCAGTGTCACCAGTGACGCTTATACGGTGATCACTGGTGAAAGGGTTAACTCTAGGGGCAATCAGGGGGTTAAAATAATATATGGGGGTACCTGACGCTCTAAAAACCTGCGGCGAAACTAAAAATAAATAACTGGCTATCTAGGGCACCACCGGCACTAAATACAGCGATCGAAAATACGATCGCTTAGTGACGCTGGCGTTAGGGGGTGAAAGGGTTACCTGGGGGGCGATCAAGGGGTTAAACCTTTATTAGGGGGGGTTAGGGGGCTACCCTGGACCTAAAGGGGCCTAAACCTAACTGCCCTGCAACTTTTTACTATCACAGATGACACTAAATGCAGTGATCAGTAAAATAAATGATCACTGCAATTAGGGATGAGCTTCGAGTTCGAGTCGAACTCATGTTCGACTCGAACATTGCCTGTTTGCCCGTTCGCCGAACAGCGAACAAATTGGGGTGTTCGCGGCAAATTCGAAAAATCTATGGGAGAAATCTAAAGTGTTAATTATAAAGGCTAATATGCAAGTTATTGTCCTAAAAAGTGTTTGGGGACCGGGGTCCTGCCCCAGGGGACATGTATCAATGCAAAAAGAAGTTTTAAAAACGGCCGTTTTTTCGGGAGCAGTGATTTTAATAATGCTTAAAATGAAAAAATAAAAGTGAAATATTCCTTTAAATTTCGTACCTGGGGGGTGTGTATGATATGCATGTGAAGTGGCGCATGTTTCCCGTGCTTAGAACTGTCCCTGAAAAAAATGTCATTTTTGAAAGAAAAAAAGTCTTTTAAAACTGACTCGCGGCTATTAATGAATTGTCGGCTCCCGGCAATACATACAAAAGTCATTGATAAAAAAAAAAAAAAAAGCGTGGGGGTTCCCCAGAATTCAATTACCAGGCCCTTCAGGTCTGGAATGGATATTAAGGGGAACCCCGCCGCAAATTTAAAAAAAAATTGACGTGGGGTTCCCCCAAATATCCATTCCAGGCCCTTCAGATCTGGCATGGATTTTAAGGGGAACTCCACCCCAAATAAAAAAAAAAATGGCGTGGAGTCCCCCTAAAAATCCATACCAGACCCCTTATCCGAGCACGCAACCTGGCCGGCCGCAGGGGAAAAGGGGGGGACGAGAGAGCGGCCCCCCTCCCTCCTGAACCGTACCAAGCCACATGCCCTCAACATGGGGAGGATGTCCCCATGTTGATGGGGACAAGGGCCTCATCCCCACAACCCTTGCCCGGTGGTTGTGGGGGTCTGCGGGCGGGGGGCTTATCGGAATCTGGAAGACCCCTTTAACAAAGGGGACCCCCAGATCCCGGCCCCCCCCTATGTGAATTGGTAAGGGGTACGTTGTACCCCTACCATTTCACGAAGAAAGCGTAAAAAAATGTTTAAAAAAACACACAAACACCTTGAAAAAGTCCTTTATTAAAAAAATAAAAATAATCCAGCGGTGAAATCCAGTGTCCCGCGGCGATCCCGATGTCCAGCGCTGTCCTTCATTGGTTGTGCCTGAGCGGACCTGATGGGGAACTCCCTCTCAGTATTTTAAATGTATAGACCCGCCCCTTCTAAAGTTCCCCATCAGGTCCGCTCCCTCGGTATGTCGGACCCGCCTACGTCATTGGCTTGAGCGGGGAACTTCCTTCACTGTGTAATTTAAATTTACATAGTGAAGGAAGTTCCCCGCTCAAGCCAATGATGTAGGCGGGTCTGACATACCGAGGGGGCGGACCTGATGGGGGACTGCTCTCACTTTGGTAATACATGTATAGACCCGCCCCTTCTCATGTTCCGCATCTGGTCCGCTGAGCGGACCTGATGGGGAACTTTAGAAGGGGCGGGTCTATACATTTAAAATACTGAGAGGGAGTTCCCCATCAGGTCCGCTCAGGCACAACCAATGAAGGACAGCGCTGGACATCGGGATCGCCGCGGGACACTGGATTTCACCGCTGGAATGTTTTTGGTTTTTTTTAAATAAAGGACTTTTTCAAGGTGTTTGTGTGTTTTTTTAAACATTTTTTTACGCTTTCTTCGTGAAATGGTAGGGGTACAATGTACCCCTTACCAATTCACATAGGGGGGGCCGGGATCTGGGGGTCCCCTTTGTTAAAGGGGTCTTCCAGATTCCGATAAGCCCCCCGCCCGCAGACCCCCACAACCACCGGGCAAGGGTTGTGGGGATGAGGCCCTTGTCCCCATCAACATGGGTTCATCCTCCCTATGTTGAGGGCATGTGGCCTGGTACGGTTCAGGAGGGAGGGGGGCCGCTCTCTCGTCCCCCCCCTTTTCCCCTGCGGCCGGCCAGGTTGCGTGCTCGGATAAGGGGTCTGGTATGGATTTTTAGGGGGACTCCACGCCATTTTTTTTTTAAATTTGGGGTGGAGTTCCCCTTAAAATCCATGCCAGATCTGAAGGGCCTGGAATGGATATTTGGGGGAACCCCACGTCAATTTTTTTTTTTTTATTTGTGGCAGGGTTCCCCTTAATATCCATTCCAGACCTGAAGGGCCTGGTAATTGAATTCTGGGGAACACCCACACTTTTTTTTTTTTTTTTATCAATGACTTTTGTATGTATTGCCGGGAGCCGACAATTCATTAATAGCCGCGAGTCAGTTTTAAATGCATTTTTTTCTTTCAAAAATGACATTTTTTGCAGGGACAGTTCTAAGCACGGGAAACATGCGCCACTTCACATGCATATCATACACACCCCCCAGGTACGAAATTTAAAGGAATATTTCACTTTTATTTTTTCATTTTAAGCATTATTAAAATCACTGCTCCCAAAAAAACGGCCGTTTTTAAAACTTCTTTTTGCATTGATACATGTCCCCTGGGGCAGGACCCGGGTCCCCAAACACTTTTTAGGACAATAACTTGCATATTAGCCTTTATAATTAACACTTTAGATTTCGAACGTTCGAGTCCATTGTATTTAATAGGGTTCTAAAGTTTACACAAACATTTTGTCTGTTCGCAGGTTCTGGTGCGAACCGAACAGGGGGGTGTTCGGCTCATCCCTGACTGCAATCAGTGACACTGTGATTGGGGGCTGGGGGGTGACCGGGGGGGGTGATCTGGGGGTGACTGGGGGGTGAAATGTGTGCCTATGTGTACCTATGTGTCAGTGGACTGTTGGTGCACTAACCTGCTTCCTTTCTCCTCGGCGCCGGAATCGAAAAGACCGCCGCGAGGGAGATGACATCACTTCCTCCTGCCTGTGTTTACATCACATGGCGGAGGAAGCATTTTCATTGGCCGGGAGCGATCGCGAGGGGGTGGCCGAAATCGAATGGTCACCCCCTCATCTCTGATTGCTCCCCAACGATAAACGGCCGCTCACTGTATAGGAGGGGGGTCCGATCGGACCCCCCAACTGTACAAAGGCGATCACGTACACTCTACGTGATTGTGCCAGTCAGTGCCATTCTGCCGACGTATATATACAGTGAGCGGTCGTGAAGTGGTTAAGAAAAAACAGGTTGTAAACTTCATCAGCATACTTTCAATGGTTAAATAAAACATATGCATCTTTCATGCATGTTAAATATACTCTAAATTAAAACTTCATGGCAGGTTTCTTAGAAAAATGTAATAGCAACATCCAAAACACTAATTAACTATCATACATGTGTTCATCTTCATATTTAACTTTTTGTTTTCTTCAACTAAATATAGAAATTCAGCACACATATATGTCAGCAATGTGTCATCTAACACAAGTTGCTGACGTATATATGCAATTGTTACCCTTTATTTTCCTTTAACAGCACAAGCTCTTTTTGAGATATTGATTCATAACCTACCATTAGAGATGGGCAAACAGTTCCAGCCGAGCATACGTCCAGCCCGAACTTCGCCTGTGCGACCATTCGGCGAATATCCAAATTTGCAGGTAGCTCAGGTGCAAGGTTTTGTCAATTAGCACTGTCAGAGCCCTGATTGGACAAAGTGATGATTACTTTCTCCAATCATGGCTCAGTATTCATAGTCCCACCCCACACTATAAAAACTAACTTCCCAAAACCAGCTCTTGTAGTGTGTTGGAGTGGAGAGAAAGCAGAGCTTGTTTTACTACTAGCAGTTAGTGTGTTCACTGTTCACCTATTGTGACTCTTGAGTGCAGAGTGTTAGTTTACTTTAAGTATAGTGTGTGAGAATAGTGTGTCAGTGTAGTGTGTTAGTGTAGTGCAGTGTTTAACACAGCATTACATTACATTTAGTGCTGTATACAGTGCTGCTGTATACCCCCTTTTTTTTCTTTTTGGTTGCTGAGTGTTTTTTTTGTGTCTTTTTGCCCCAGGGGGGCAACAAGGAGAGGTAAACATTCCCAGGCAAAGGCTGACATTGTCCGTCCTCAGGCAAGGCACCTTTGTCTCTGTTTAGGGATGTTTCCCGTGCTATACAGCCACAGCATGTAGAGGAGGTGATGAACTGGCTCACCTATCCTCCTCATCCCCTATTGCCCTTCAAGCTGGCACTAGTGCAAAGTCCACCGCAGCTCTGACAGAGCAGCTTATTTTGCCTCCTTGTCTGCATCTACTCCTGCCATAGCTCCAGCATCATGCATGGAGGAGTCAGCTGAATTATTTGAAAACAGCATCAGTCACCTGCTGCTTGAGGATGCACAGACATTACTTGATTCAGATGGTGGTTCTGAGGTAGAGGAAGGGACTAACATGAGCCAAAAGAGAGGGGAGAACACTGATAAAAAACTAATTGTCAGTCATGTTCAATTGTCATATTGGCATATTGCCAAGTTGGCTCCAGTGATGATAAGGATGAAGGGGCTGCTGATGATGAGATCACTGATGCAACTTGAGTGTCGGATAGAGCAGAGGAGAAAAATGAGGGGGAGAAACAACCCCAATGAGGCAGGGTGTCCTCCATAGCCAGGCATCATGGAAGAGTAGAGAGTAGTCTACCATATGCCATCCGATTGTGGAGCTATAATCTCCTGGCCCACTTCCCAGAGCTCAGCTAAGTGGGCCCTTTTCAGGTCATGTGCAGCCAATCACACAGTTGCAATTTGCAATCTCTGCCGCAAGCACATCAAGCGTGGCAAAAACACCAGCCATTTGGGTACTACATGCTTGACAAGGCATTTAATCTCCCACCACTCAGCGCATTGGCAAGAGCACCTCCAATCCACACACAAGGGACCAAATTCTTCTCCTCCTCACTCCTCACCTCTCATTTGTAACCCTGCTATATCTTGTGACCTCTTAGCAGCCTGCACTTAAAGGAGTCAATGGTATAGCAAAGGGTGTTGCAGGTCCTTCCAACACATCTGCCAGCAGCACACCACCTGCTGTAGAGTATAGCAGGCAAATTTCTCTGCCCCTGCTGCAGAGCAAAAAAAATACACTCATTTCCACCCATATGCCCAGCATCTAAATTCTAGCTTGTCCAAATTGCTGACTTTGCAACTCTTGCCTTTCCGTCTGGTGGATTCTGCCCTTTCCGTGAATTTGCATAATGTGGTGTACCACAATAGCAGGTTCCCAGTCACTATTTCTTTTCATGTAAGGCCATGCCAGATCTGTACCATCACATGGAAGGCAATGTTTTGGCATCGTTAGGCAAAGCAGTCAGCCACAAGGTCCACCTTACTTCTGACTCATGGTCCAGAAAGCATGGTCAGGAATTATATATTTTGTTCACAGCACACTGGTTAACTCTGCTTGCAACTAGGATGCAGGACAGGGCTCAGTGCTGGAGCGTGTTTGGCTGCCACCTCTCCATACAGCTGCTGGTGATGATGCAAGATCTGTCAGCTCCACCCCCTCCTCCTCCTCCATGCCCTCCTCTGCTGGATTGTTCTATGAACCACCAGTACCCCCTACGCTTTCAAGGGGCCATTCAACGAGTCAGGCTAATGCTGCAGCCGCTGCACATGCAGCAGAGGGCCATCAATGAGTACCTGGGAGAGCATGGCACAAGGACAGGCTCAGGGCACCTCTGTTTTTTCCCCACACAAATGGCTGCTGCTAAAGGATGCATGCACTGTACTGTCACCATTTGAGGAGGTGACTAGGAGGGTGAGCCTTGACAATGCATGCACCAGTGACACAATCCCCCTTGTGTTCCTGTTGGAGCATACTCTGTGTGGCATTATGGACTGGGCACTCAAGGTAGAGCAGCAGGAGGAAGAGAAGGACTTCGTTTCATCTCAAGGCCTGCTTTATGCAGACACCATTCTTGCGACTCCACAGAACACACAAGAGGAGAGGGAGCAGTAGGAGGAGGATTATGAAAGTTTTGGGGGCATTAAAGCAGAAGAAGACATACACCAAAAAGAGATTGTTTCCAGTCCCTAGTTCCTGGGGGGGTTCAGGTCTTTCAAAATTAAAAGGGAAAATAATTTCCCTCCTATGTTGGGGGAGGTACAGTGAAAACATGTGACAGAAGAGTGGGGCCATGAGGCTTTGCAATGCAGAGCAGCAAAAATTATCCCCATTCAACTGAATAGAACGCAATGCATGCAGTTGTGCTGCGGTACTGTACTCATTAGTACAGCAAGCTCCTTCTAAGCTCCCTATTTTTTTTCTTTCGTTCAGCCCGCTGGGTTGAACTAAAAAAAAACTTACCATGTGAGCCAGGCTTTAAATCTCATTCATATGTTCTAAATGGCCATGGAATGCCAAATATACCATGAATACCTACAGCCAGGATCCTAGATGTTCCAATTTTTGTCAGCTGCTCAGCCTGTTCACCTGAGTGATGGGCTCAAAAGAGCCACTGCTGTTAACATGTATCTGCACATCCCTTGGTCCCCATGTTTAAGCAAAACACATTGGGGTGTGACCTGGCAGGATCTCGGGCTGAGGTAGTCTCTCCCATCACTACTACATTACCATAGGACTTGATGGATGTACGGCACCAGGGATTTTTTTCCCCTCTTCCCTTCAGTGACTACAGGAGCTGGGATGAGCTCCATCCCTTCTCCGCACTCCTGCAGCACATTTGTTATAATTTACATTACTCCCCACATCGATTGAGCCTGAGCGGCACACTAACAAACCGTGGGTCACAGTGGTTACCTGCTGTTAGGGACAAATTTCTGACCCTGGATGCAGAGAGAAGGGCAAAAATGTATCCCTACCTGCACGCAACCACTGGATGTGCAGATACATGTGGATACATGTTTATAGCAGCAGACAGCCTTGGCTCTTTTCAGCCCATCACTCAGGTACAGGCTGAGCAGATATTGGAACATCTGAGATCCTGGGTGCAGGTATTTTCAGTATACTTGCTGCACCATGGTCATGTAGGATGTATGAATGAGACCCAAGACTGGATTTTAGCTAATCTTACTGTGCAAGTTGAGCAGGTGCAAGGGGCAACATATTTTGGTAGGCAGTAAATTCAGCAATTTATTTAAACCTTAAAAAACTGTGTGCTAAGAAATTTTATTAAAATGTGTTGTAAATTATGAAAATAAAAAAAATATTGTGCCCTGCCTACCACAGAATAGTGTCCTTTGCACCTGGTCAGTGGTCAATGTGGTTGTCTTTTATTCAGTATTAAACTGTAGTAAACCCAGCTTTTGAACTTGTACCTACAAGTAAGCCTATAATAACGCTTACCTTACTTGTGGTGTTTAGGAGATATTCACATGGAAAGCAGCCAGTGATGTTACCGGTGCATGCCCTCTGAAGGGACAGCATACCACTTGGTTTTACTTCTCCTAGGGAGGAGTGCAGTTCGTTCTGCACTTTTGTGACCCATTTTTAGCCGACAGCCAGCTATAGCCCGCTGTCAGCAGACACCGCTCAGCAGGTCCAGGCTGTGGAAAGATCTTAACTTCAAAGTCAGGATTCATGCAGATGCCTGGACCAGCAGCTCGCTCAGCCTCTCAGTGAGCCGCAGAGACCCTGAGCCAGCTGCTCCTGCCCCCTCCACAGCCTGGCATTCCAGTGAGCTTGGGGGAGGGGGGGCAGAGCCAGGGACTGACAGTCACCACTCTTTGCTCACTGAAGGCTGAGAACTGAGTGATCAATGGTCTTTGATCGCACTGTTGTTGGTCTTAGAAGCAGCTGGGGACAGATGCAACATTGAATCAATGCTCCATTCACCTAGGTAAGTATAATTTTTTTTTAAAAACATCTCTTTTTAAAGGAAAACAAATTCCCCTCTCCCTCCTAAGAACCCTCCCTCCCCAAGCAAAGATACCCACTTTAAAATAGCTCCCTCCCTAAAATATCCCCCCAAAAATTAAACCGACCCCGAAAGCAAAAATATCTCCCTCAGTCAACACCCTCTCCCCCAGCAAAGATTCCTAATTATGAAGAAAATCTCCCTTCATCCAATCAAACTCCCTCCCAGAAGCAAATCCTTGCCATTAACCACCCCCTGTAAACTTCTCTACAAGAAACTCCCCCTTCTCCAAAAGCAAACCCACCCCCTTTCCTTAACCCCCACCAAAAGAAACTCCCTCAGGCTGAAATTCTCACTTCCTCCTTCCCAAAACAAAACATTGATGCCTCCCCACTTACCAGACCTCAGATTCAGCATGGCACAGAAGTAGGAAAATTTCTGCATCCCCAGTCTCCCTTCGGTTGTGGCATATGATACCTCGAGGAGGAGTCTAGGAGTTCCCTCAACCGTGCACTGTCAATTTCCATCATCTGAGACCTTGCAGTAATTTCATGCTTTTCAGGGGGACCCCTTATTAAACTGAGGGGATGGGGCACAATAGAAGGCTGGCTGCTGCGCTCCGAAACTCTGATTGCTTCTACTGTGTTGATGCTGAGGCTAAACTGCAGGGACACTGTCTGGGCATTTTGACAGAATGCTCTGGGGGGGTTTGAACACCCCTGACCCCTCCTTATCTCCGCCCCAGCCAGAAACCTTTGCGATTAGTACGTGGCTGAGAGGAGGCAGTTCCAGATACTGTAATCCTCAGTGCCCCAGAACAATCTGCTTCTCATACTTTCGCAAACTTGCGGTGCATAGCCTCCCTTATTCTTCAAAGCCTGTGAAAGGACCCGAGAATTAGTGACATTAAGGATAAGTATCATTATTGGTTGGTAACCCTCCTTGACCACTGTTACAAGGGGAAGGTCTCAGGAATTCATCCCGTCCCCACAGAGGAAGCAAAGGATGAAATATCTTGAGGACACCTTAAAGAGGAGATTGTCTAGGGGCGAAAACATACATGGAGAGCTTTCCAGTAGAGGATCCACTTGGTTTCTGGGTCATGAGAATAGACCACTGGCCAGAACTTTCCTGGTATGCAATTGAGCTGCTGGGCTGTCCTGCAACCGAACGGGCATTCAGTGCTGCTGGAGGTTTTGTGTCAGATAAAAGAGCGGGTCTGTATAGAGACTACCTCTAGAAGGTTACAGGGTAAAAGCACCAACAACACCCAAAGACCAATTTTTGCACAACTGTGTGATAGGGGTGTACAATTTTAAGTTTTTTACAGCAAGGCCAATTCTTGCTTTCATCAAGACTACCTCTAGAATAGGGATGAGCTTCGTGTTCGAGTCGAACATACATTCGACTCGAACATCGGCTGTTCGATGAAGATCGAACGATTTGGGCCGTTCGCGCCAAATTCGAGTGACGCGAACGGCCCACAATGCACTACGCCATCGCAGTGTCATCCAGGCGCTGTGATTGGCCAAGCATGCACTGTGACCCCGCATGCTTGGCCAATCACAGCGCCGGCAGCGAGGAGAGCAATGATTGGCCACAGGCAGGATGCCTGTGGCCAATTATTGCTGAGGGTGTTTAGTACACGCCCCACACTATAAAAGGCCGCCAGCACGGCGGCCTAGTGTAGTGTGTTCCGGAGCAGGGAAAGAGAAGCATAGGCAGGGACAGTGACATTTTTTTTTCTTGCTTAACCTGGATTCCTTTAGTTTAGGGAAAGAGAAGGATAGGTAGGGAGAGTGTCAGTCTGTTTTACTGTGCTAAACCTTGTTTGTAGGGACAGGGAAGGACAGTGAGGGAAATTCTCATTGTGCTATACTGTGCTAAAGCATTCCTCATCAACCATCTTTAAAAAAAAAAAATTATAGGGACAGAAAACTATAGGTAGGGAGAGTGTCAGTGTGTTTTACTGTGCTAAACCTTGTTTGTAGGGACAGGGAAGGACAGTGAGGGAAATTCTCATTGTGCTATACTGTGCTAAAGCATTCCTCATCAACCATCTTTAAAAAAACATTTTTTATAGGGACAGAAAGCTATAGGTAGGGAGAGTGTCAGTGTGTTTTACTGTGCTAAACCTTGTTTGTAGGGACAGGGAAGGACAGTGAGGGAAATTCTCATTGTGCTATACTGTGCTAAAGCATTCCTCATCAACTATCTTTAAAAAAAAAAAAATTATAGGGACAGAAAACTATAGGTAGGGAGAGTGTCAGTGTGTTTTACTGTGCTAAACCTTGTTTGTAGGGACAGGGAAGGACAGTGAGGGAAATTCTCATTGTGCTATACTGTGCTAAAGCATTCCTCATCAACCATCTTTAAAAAAACATTTTTTATAGGGACAGAAAACTATAGGTAGGGAGAGTGTCAGTGTGTTTTACTGTGCTAAACCTTGTTTGTAGGGACAGGGAAGGACAGTGAGGGAAATTCTCATTGTGCTATACTGTGCTAAAGCATTCCTCATCAACCATCTTTAAAAAAAAATGTTTTTATAGGGACAGAAAACTATAGGTAGGGAGAGTGTCAGTGTGTTTTACTGTGCTAAACCTTGTTTGTAGGGACAGGGAAGGACAGTGAGGGAAATTCTCATTGTGCTATACTGTGCTAAAGCATTCCTCATCAACCATCTTTAAAAAAACATTTTTTATAGGGACAGAAAACTATAGGTAGGGAGAGTGTCAGTGTGTTTTACTGTGCTAAACCTTGTTTGTAGGGACAGGGAAGGACAGTGAGGGAAATTCTCATTGTGCTATACTGTGCTAAAGCATTCCTCATCAACCATCTTTAAAAAAAAATGTTTTTATAGGGACAGAAAACTATAGGTAGGGAGAGTGTCAGTGTGTTTTACTGTGCTAAACCTTGTTTGTAGGGACAGGGAAGGACAGTGAGGGAAATTCTCATTGTGCTATACTGTGCTAAAGCATTCCTCATCAACCATCTTTAAAAAAACATTTTTTATAGGGACAGAAAACTATAGGTAGGGAGAGTGTCAGTGTGTTTTACTGTGCTAAACCTTGTTTGTAGGGACAGGGAAGGACAGTGAGGGAAATTCTCATTGTGCTATACTGTGCTAAAGCATTCCTCATCAACCATCTTTAAAAAAAAAAAAATATAGGGACAGAAAACTATAGGTAGGGAGAGTGTCAGTGTGTTTTACTGTGCTAAACCTTGTTTGTAGGGACAGGGAAAGACAGTGAGGGAAATTCTCATTGTGCTATACTGTGCTAAAGCATTCCTCATCAACCATCTTTAAAAAAAACATTTTTTATAGGGACAGAAAACTATAGGTAGGGAGAGTGTCAGTGTGTTTTACTGTGCTAAACCTTGTTTGTAGGGACAGGGAAGGACAGTGAGGGAAATTCTCATTGTGCTATACTGTGCTAAAGCATTCCTCATCAACCATCTTTAAAAAAAAAAATTTTTATAGGGACAGAAAACTATAGGTAGGGAGAGTGTCAGTGTGTTTTACTGTGCTAAACCTTGTTTGTAGGGACAGGGAAGGACAGTGAGGGAAATTCTCATTGTGCTATACTGTGCTAAAGCATTCCTCATCAACCATCTTTAAAAAAACATTTTTTATAGGGACAGAAAACTATAGGTAGGGAGAGTGTCAGTGTGTTTTACTGTGCTAAACCTTGTTTGTAGGGACAGGGAAGGACAGTGAGGGAAATTCTCATTGTGCTATACTGTGCTAAAGCATTCCTCATCAACCATCTTTAAAAAAAAAAAAAAATATAGGGACAGAAAACTATAGGTAGGGAGAGTGTCAGTGTGTTTTACTGTGCTAAACCTTGTTTGTAGGGACAGGGAAGGACAGTGAGGGAAATTCTCATTGTGCTATACTGTGCTAAAGCATTCCTCATCAACCATCTTTAAAAAAAAAAATTTTTATAGGGACAGAAAACTATAGGTAGGGAGAGTGTCAGTGTGTTTTACTGTGCTAAACCTTGTTTGTAGGGACAGGGAAGGACAGTGAGGGTAATTCTCATTGTGCTATACTGTGCTAAAGCATTCCTCATCAACCATCTTTAAAAATAAATTTTTTATAGGGACAGAAAACTATAGGTAGGGAGAGTGTCAGTGTGTTTTACTGTGCTAAACCTTGTTTGTAGGGACAGGGAAGGACAGTGAGGGAAATTCTCATTGTGCTATACTGTGCTAAAGCATTCCTCATCAACCATCTTTAAAAAAAAAAAAAATTATAGGGACAGAAAACTATAGGTAGGGAGAGTGTCAGTGTGTTTTACTGTGCTAAACCTTGTTTGTAGGGACAGGGAAGGACAGTGAGGGAAATTCTCATTGTGCTATACTGTGCTAAAGCATTCCTCATCAACCATCTTTAAAAAAAAAAATTTATAGGGACAGAAAACTATAGGTAGGGAGAGTGTCAGTGTGTTTTACTGTGCTAAACCTTGTTTGTAGGGACAGGGAAGGACAGTGAGGGAAATTCTCATTGTGCTATACTGTGCTAAAGCATTCCTCATCAACCATCTTTGAAATCCTTGTTTTTTGGACAGTCAGGGAAATTGTCATTGTGCTATTCTGTGCGAAAGCAATCATCCTCAACCATATTTAGAAATCCTTAAGTAAAGGGACAGAGAAGGACACCTGAAGGTAGCCCTTATTGCTTTTTTTCCCATCTCCCTGCAGGCCATCCATTAGAATGTCTGGAAGGCAAACAAGGAGAGGCAGACAGTCAGGAGGCAATAAAAGAGGGCAAGCAGGCTCTGTGTCTGGGGGCAACAGTGCTGGTCGTGGACGCGGTGCATTGTCATCAGCACATGGCCATGGGACACGCTTGTCCTTCTTTTCGGCAGCTGGACATGTTGAGCCACATCATGCCGAAGACTTGGTAGAGTGGATGACCAAGCCCTCCTCCTCCTCCTCATCCTCTCTCACCCAGGCTCAGGGTACTAGCAAAGCAGCTGCCAAAGCGTCCTCTTCCCTGGTATCAATGTCAGACTCATCATCAGTCACTCCTTCCCTAGACCCACCATGTCCTCCTCCTGAGGAGTCCCCCGAACTGTTTGAGCACAGTGTTGGGTACATGCTCCAGGAGGATGCCCAGCGTTTCAAAGGGTCTGATGATGAAACCCAGCTAGAGGAAGGCAGTAGCGTGAGAGCAGACAGAGGGGATGCTCAAGAAGGACACCAATCTGGCAGTCATGTTCCAGCAGCTGCAGCATACTGCCAGATTGGCTCCAGTGATGAGGAGGGAGGGGATGATGAGGTCACTGACTCCACGTGGGTGCCTAATAGGAGAGAGGAGGAGGAGGAGGATGAGGAGGAGGCACATCTCCAACGAGGCAGGATGCCCTTTGGTGGCCAGCGTAAGGGCAGTACACCGACGGAATCACACCGCAGAGCTCCGCCTGTGCAGGGCGCTGCCTCTGCCCGTCATTCAAAAAGTTCTTTGGTGTGGGCCTTTTTTGAGGCTAGTGCATCAGATCGCACAGCTGCTGTTTGCAACATATGTCTCAAGCGTATATCGCGTGGCCAAAACATCAGCCGCTTGGGTACCACATGCCTGACCAGACATATGTTGACCTGCCATGCAGCTCGTTGGCAAGCCTACCTCAAAGACCCACACCAAAGAACAAAGTGGACCTCTCCTTGCACCGCATCAGCTGGGATCTCCAACCCTACTATAACTTCAGTCCTCTCTGAAACATGCACTGAGAGGAATGAAGGTGTAGAATTAGGTGTGTCACAGCCAAGTACTTGCGGCCACTCTGCTAGCAGTACACCGACGTCCGATTCTAGCAGGCAAATTTCCCTGCCCCAGCTGCTGGACCGTCGAAAGAAGTTCACTCCCAGCCATCCACATGGCCAGTGGTTGAATGCTAGCTTGGCTAAATTGCTAGCGCTTCAACTGCTGCCTTTTCAGTTGGTAGACTCGGCCCCCTTCCGTGAGTTTGTGCAATGTGCGGTTCCTCAGTGGCAGGTTCCCAAACGCCACTTTTTCGCACGGAAGGCTATTCCGGCTCTCTACCGACATGTGGAAGGCAATGTCTTGGCCTCGCTGGACAGGGCGGTCAGCGGTAAGGTGCATATTACCGCTGACTCATGGTCCAGCAGGCATGGACAGGGACGTTACCTTTCTTTCACGGCCCATTGGGTCACTCTTTTGGCAGCTGGGAAGGATGCAGGACAAGGTGCAGTAGTGTTGGAGGTTGTTCCACCGCCACGCCTCCAAAATGCTACTACTGGTTGTGACACACCTCTCTCCTCCACCCCCTCCTCTTCTTCTTCCTCCATGGCCTCTTCCTGTGCTTTGTCCTCTGAACCAGCGGTGCTCCGTAGGCGTTCAAGGGGCTACGCAAGTACGCAGGCAAAAAGATGCCATGCCGTGCTTGCGCTGGTGTGTTTGGGGGACAGAAGCCACACTGGGGCAGAGGTCCTGTCTGCTCTGCAGGGCCAGGCCGAGAGGTGGTTGATGCCACGCCAGCTTAAGCCAGGAATGGTGGTTTGCGACAATGGCACCAACCTCCTCTCCGCCCTCCGACAGGGACAACTGACCCATGTGCCCTGTGTGGCTCATGTCCTTAACTTGGTGGTGCAGCGGTTCTTGGGCAGGTACCCGGGCTTACAGGATGTCCTGAGGCAGGCCAGGAAAGTCTGTGTGCATTTCCGCAGATCTTATAATGCCAGTGCTCGCCTGGCTGAGCTGCAAAAGGAGTTGAACCTGCCCAAGAACCGCCTTATATGTGACATGCCCACCAGGTGGAACTCAACGTTGGCCATGCTGCAGCGGCTGCACACGCAGCAGAGGGCCATCAATGAGTACCTGTGCAACTACGGCACCAGGACAGGGTCAGGGGAGCTTGGTTTTTTTTCTCCACGCCAGTGGGGCATGATCAGGGATGCATGCACTGTCCTGGCACCATTTGAGGAGGCCACGAGGATGGTGAGCAGTGACAGTGCATGCATCAGTGACACTGTACCTCTTGTCCACCTGTTGGAGCACACGCTGCGTGGAATAATGGACAGGGCACTTGAGGCAGAACAGAGGCAGGAAGAGGAGGACTTCCTTGCCTCTCAAGGCCCCCTTTACCCAGACAGTGTTCCTTCTGTCCCACCCATCGCACAGGAAGAGGACGAGGAGGAGGAGGAGGAGGAGGATTGTGTCAGCATGGAGGTGGAGCCTGGCACTCAGCAGCATCAACAGCAGCAGTCTTTTAGGGATGATTTACAGTCCCAAGAAACCCATGGACTTGTACGTGGCTGGGAGGAGGTGGCTGCGGATCATGTCGTCCTTAGTGACCCAGAGGACTCCGGACCGAATGCCTCAGCTAACCTACGCTGCATGGCCTCCCTGATCCTGCAAAGTCTGCGGAAGGATCCTCGTATTCTTCGGATCAAGGAGAGGGACCATTACTGGCTGGCCACTCTCCTTGATCCACGGTACAAGGGTAAGGTTGCGGACCTTATGTTACCGTCGCAGAGGGAGCAGAGGATGAGACAACTCCGGGAGGCCTTGCAGAAAGGTCTGTGCAACGCGTTCCCAGAGACTGGGAGGTTACAAACTCCTGGTCCTGGACAACGAGTTGCTGAGGCTTCGGCCAGTCAAAGAAGGAGCGGTGGGGAAGGTGGCCGTCTGACCAATGCGTTCAGACAATTCTTTAGTCCGCAGCCCCAAAGTATGATCGGTTCCAGCAACCATCGCCAGCGTCTGATAAACATGGTGCAGGAATATCTAGGGGCAAGGTCAGACTTGGACACCTTCCCCACCGAAAATCCTCTGGCTTACTGGGTCTTGAGGATGGATCACTGGCCAGAGCTTGCACAGTATGCAATTGAGCTACTGGCCTGTCCTGCATCCAGCGTTCTTTCGGAACGCACATTCAGTGCTGCTGGAGGATTTGTCACGGATCACAGGGTGCGCCTGTCCACCGACTCGGTTGATCGACTGACTTTCATCAAGATGAACCAGTCTTGGATCACCACCAGCTACCACACACCTGATGCTGATATAACAGACTAATTGATTTTAACATGTCACATCCCTTCAAGACTGATGCTGATGCTGAGTGCCTGTGCTGTTATGTTGACTGGCTATCCTCCTCCTCCGAGTCCTCAATGATACGATTGATGATGATAGCTTGGAAGATCATTTTTGTTTATGGGTGCCGCCACCAGTGCCTAACGCCCAATTTTTCAGCCCCTGTTTAACAGGGGCGTGTAATTACAATTTTTGAAGCAATACTTTGCAACAGGGCTCATTGCTGTGCTCCAAGTACAGTATCTGTGAGGGGTTGCAGTGTTGTGCCACCACTGCCTAAGGCCCAATTTTTCAGCCCCTGTTCAACAGGGGCATGTAATTACAATTCTTGATCTAATAATTCACAGCAGGGCCCATTGCTGCACCCACCAAGAGTAACTCTGAGGGCTTACAGTGTTGTGGCAACGCCACCACCACCACGAAAGGCCCAATTTTTCAGCCCCTGTTCAAAAGGGGCATGTAATTACAATTCTTGATCTAATAATTCACAGCAGGGCCCATTCCTGCACCCACCAAGAGTAACTCTGAGGGCTTACAGTGTTGTGGCAACACCACCACCACCACCACGAAAGGCCCAATTTTTCAGCCCCTGTTCAACAGGGGCATGCAATTACAATTCTTGATCTAATAATTCACAGCAGGGCCCATTGCTGCACCCACCAAGAGTAACTGTCAGGGCTTACAGTGTTGTGGCACCAGCACCACCATCAAAGGCCCAATTTTCAATTATATGTAATTACAATTCCTGATATAATAGTTGACAGCAGGGCGTTCCAGCACCAACCAAGAGTAACTGTGAGTGCTTACAGTGTTGTGCCAACACCAACAACTAAGGGGCCTATTTCTGCAGAGTATATACGGCAGGTCCCTACTTTCAAACATCCAACTTACAAACGACTCCTACTTGCAAACGCAAGAAGACAACAGGAAGTGAGAGGAAATCTACCCCTAGGAAGGAAAATTCTCTCCTGTAAGAATTAATATGGGAGAAAGGTGTCTCCTCTGTACTGATGCTTTATCACCAATCCTTGTTTCAAGAAAAACACCACATTTCAAAAACAGTTGTCATTGGGACGGAAAGTGAGGTGAAATGTTCTGAATAGGGGCACAGACAGCAAAACAAATGTTACAGGGGTGATAACCCTTACCTATGTTTTCCAAAAAGTTTAAAAATAGATTTTTGGGCTGGAGCTACACTTAAACAATGTACCTGTTCAAAATTACAAACAGATTCTACATAAGAACAAACCTACAGTCCCTGTCTTGTATGCACCGCCTGTATACGGCTGTTCAGAGTATATAGGGCCTTTTTTATTTTATGTGCGGGGTTCCCCTTAATATCCATACAAGACCCAAAGGGGCTGGTAATGGGCTGGGGTATGGGGGGGGGGTCATGGGGTAGCTATGCCATTTTTCTTAAAGATTTTCATCCATATTACCGGGACCAGACATTACATTAAAGCCGCAAGCAGTTTTAAATGGCTTTTTTTTTCCTTTAGAAGTGTCATTTTGTGCAGGGACAGTTCTAAACACGGGAAACACGTGGCACTTCACAGGCATACTTTAGACACCCCCCAGGTACGATATTTAAAGGAATATTTGACTTTTTTTTTTCACTTTATGCATCATTAAAATGACTGCTCCCGAAAAACGGCCGTTTTTAAAACTTATTTTTGCATTGATACATGTCCCCTGGTGCAGAACCCGGGTTCACAAACCCTTTTTAGGACAATAACATGCATAATAGTCGTTATAATTAGCACTTTAGAATTCGAACGTTCGCATCCATTGTATTTAATAGGGTTCTAATGTTCGTACGAACTTTCGGTCCGTTCGCGGGTTCTGGTGCGAACCGAACCCGGGGGTGTTCGGCTCATCACTACTCTAGAAGGTTGTGGGGTGAAAGTACCAACAACAACCAAAGACCAATTTTTGCATAACTGTGTGACAGATGAGTCATATTTTTTTTTTTTACAGCAAGGCCAATTCTTGCTTTCATCAAGACTACCTCTAAAAGGTTATGGGATGAAGGCACCACATATCGCAGCTCCCAAGGTAAAACAAAACAACACCGCCACCAGCAGAGAACAACACACCAGCTGGATTGGGAAGTATGTCCATTGCGAGATATTGTTTGTATGTTGAAATAACAAACGGCTGGTGCATGACAGAAATGTAAAATGCATACATGTATGTATGTTTTTAATGGCAAGGGTGACCACAGACCAGTCTTCTGCGCTGCCTTCTGATGGTGGGCAGGTTCCTGCACTCTTTTGCCAGTCATCCACACATGGCGTTGGGGGCAGAGCCTCTCAAGCTCTTTGGGGGGTACTTATTGGGGGTTTGGCACAGCAGGGATCTCATTGTTTGCTTTCTTTTACTGAGGCCAGACACATGTGTAGGTCCCTTCATTGGAACTCACCACCTCCAGACTCACTCTACTAAGGTACACCTTTTAATGTTTGCATATCACCTACAGTACTTGAAGCATTCACTTGCAGCCCGACGTGGATTCCCGCCAATACCAGCATGGGTTCCCCCTCCAGGAGCATACCAGGCCCTTCGGTCTGGTATGGATTTGAAGGGGAATCCCCTAAGCCGAAAAAACGGCGTGGGGGTCCCCCTCAAAATCCAAACCAGACCCTTATCCGAGCACGCAACCTGGCAGGCCGCAGGAAAAGAGGGGGGACGAGACAGCGCCCCCCTCCCTCCTGAACCGTACCAGGCCACATGCCTTCAACATGGGGGGCTTGGTGCTTTGGGGCAGGGGGGCGACCTGCGGCCCCCCCACCCCAAAGCACCCTGTCCCCATGTTGATGGGGACAAGGGCCTCGTCCCGACAACCCTGGCCGTTCGTTGTTGGGGTCTGTGGGTGGGGGCTTATCGGAATCCGGGAGCCCCCTTTAATAAGGGGGGCCCCCAGATCCGGGCCCCCCACCCTATGTGAATGAGTATGGGGTACATCATACCCCTACCCATTCACCTGGTGGAAAAAAAGTCAATAAAAAAACACACACAGGTTTTTAAAGTCATTTATTACACAGCTCCGGGGGTCTTCTTCCGACTCCGGGGGTCTCTTCCAACTTCAAGTAATAAATTACTTTAAAAACCTGTGTATGTTTTTTTATTGACATTTTTTTCCACCAGGTGAATGGGTAGGGGTACGATGTACCTCATACTCATTCACTTTGGGTGGGGCCCCCGGGATCTGGGGGCCCCCTTATTAAAGGGGGCTCCCAGATTCCGATAAGCACCCGCCCGCAGACCCTGACAACGAACAGCCAGGGTTGTCGGGACGAGGCCCTTGTCCCCATCAACATGGGGACAGGGTGCTTTGGGGTGGGGAGGCCGCAGGTCGCCCCCCCTGCCCCAAAGCACTAAACCCCCATGTTGAGGGCATGTGGCCTGGTACAGTTCAGGAGGGAGGGGGGCCACTCTCTCGTCCCCCCCTTTTTTCCTGCGGTCTGCCAGGTTGCGTGCCCAGATAAGGGTCTGGTTTGGATTTTGAGGGGGACCCCCACACCGTTTTTTTGGCTATGGGGATTCCCCTTCAAATCCATACCAGACCGAAGGGCCTGGTATGCTCCTGGAGGGGGAACCCATGCCGTTTTTTTATTTAAAATTTGGCGTGGAGTTCCCGCTCAGGATTCATACCAAACACAGTGCCTGGTATTGGCAGGAATCCACGTCGGATCTCCGTTCACCGGCCTCAATGTCAGCAATGCGTGTTGCTCATTGTGAAAGGAAAAACAAAATTTTTCCTCTTCCGATGACGAGACAGCTCGGCGCTGGCTCTCGCGACAGGGCTCGTAGGGTGTCAATCTCGCCGCTAGAAGAGGCGAGATTGACACAAAATCGGCGGCACCTTCTGTACATTGTATTGTAAATATGGTTGCTGTGGGTAATTTGTAAATATCATAAAAGCCAGGGGACGTATACTGTACATTGTGTTGTAAATACTGTCTAGTGTGTAATTTGTATATATTATGTAACCCTATCAATAAATGTGTATTGCGGATGGAACTACCTCTTTTGTGTAAGATCTCTCAGATATAGATGTGTATATGTACATACTACTATAATGTTTGAGGTGTATGCACATTTACACATAACCTAGTCAACAGCTACCTCTAGAAAGGTTACCGGGTGAAGGCATCAACAACACCCAAAGACCAATTCTCCCACAACTGTTTGACAGAGGCATCAAATTATTTCTTTTTACAGCACAGTCAATTCTTGCTTTCATCAAGACTAACTCTAGAAGGTTACGGGGTGAGGGCACCAACAACACCCGAAGACCAATTTTTCTGCAACCTTTTGTGATGTTCGAGAGTTCTGGCATGAATCGAACAAGGGGTCATTCAGTCCATCTCTACCTACCATTATAACCCCAAAAAACAACAAGCAATGATACACAGTTCAGCATTAAGGACTTAGCACTGAGTTTATCATGGTATCTAAGTTCTTACCTCAGAAATGATGTGCCAAGTTGTAGGGAAACGGAAAATTCAAGGAAAATATGAAGTGTACAGGAAATGATCATAATATGTAATGATTGGTTTTGTACCCCAGAGCTCAGATGCATATTTTTTTAATCCAACATAATGTTTACCATGCAATGTAGTAAAGAACAAATCTGTATATTATGCATAATGTGATATAAAAAGTTATGTTTGTGATTTTCTCATGTTAAAGCATTACTTATAGGTTATGGTTACTTGATCAAGTATGCAATGGCTCTTGATGTAAAACCATATATACATTTCTAAACAATATAATGCTGAATATTGATGCGTGTTCTCCTATTGCATGTTTATTGTTTGATCCTATTAATAGGTGTAATCCTTACAAATACGTTTTTCTTCCTCATTAACCTTGAATTGCTGCAACATTATTTTTTACATTGTAATGAGTTTCTTCTAAAATTCTGATTTTCCCATTCATGTTAAAGCATAACATATTCTGAAAATCTACTAACAAATAGACAATCATTGAATACTGTCAGCAATGAGACATCATTTGTCAAGAAAGTTTTACTCAATATTAATCTCCGGTTATTTGGAGAATCTGGCCTCAGGGATTGTGAACTGCTGTGTGATTTAGAGATGACCATTGCATATTTGTATAGTCAAATAGGAATAATATGCATACAGATAGGATAATGGCTGGATATGTCACAAGTGTAGTCTTTTTCAGAGCCTTGAGGGATGGAGTGAGAAGTGATTTTATCATGGAAAGTAGGATTTACCAAGGTTACATTTTCAGCATGATTCATTACTGCTAAAACTGCATTATTTTTCTGTAAAATGATAGGCTATATCCCTTGCCCTCACATGATTCTGTAACCATTAAATGTGTGTTTCTCTCTTAATCATAATGCTGTACGTACACGACAATGAAGAACCACAGCTACAAACTGTAAATCAGCTGCTAGTAATGGAATTCTCTGCAGTATTATATTTGCCTTCTGACCTAATCTGGTGTGGAGCAGATTTATTCCTATTTATTCAAATAGTACAAAACATAGCAGGAGTCACTTAACAGGAGAACGAAAAAATAAGATTACATGTAACAGTTTTTTTTTTTTTTTTTTTTTACCTAGAAAGGAAGTCAATAATAAAATAATATATAATATATAGCACTATTTAATAACTCCAAGTGCAATAATGATATACAAAGGGGAGCATTCCAAACAGTATCAACCAATCAGAAATACACTTTCACTGCTTTGATTGAAGTAAATTCAAATCTGTATTTGCAATTTATTTATTTTTGCGATAAACATGATGGCACATAATCAATGGTTGTCAATTAATGGACCTAACAGAGTACATAGATTTTCAACAAGGAAATAAAAAAGTTCTGTTATGTCCTGTACACACGATCGGATTTCTGATGGAATAAAATCCGATGGATTTTACCATCTGAATTCCGATGGAGCTGACATTCATCAGTCTTGCCTACACACCATCAGTCAAAATTCCGACCGTCCAAAACGCTGTGAAGTAAAACACTCCGATGAGCCGAGAAAAATTAAGTTGAATGCTTCTGAGCATGCGTCTACTTGATTCTGAGCATGCGTGGGTTTTTTCTCTGATGGAGTTCCCCACAGACGTTTTTTTTTTCCATCGGTAAAATTTAAAACATGTTCTATTTTTTTATACCGATGGAAAAAAGACCGATGGGGCCCACACACAATCGGTTTGTCCAATGAAAAAAGTCAATTGGTCTTTTTTCATCAGAAAAAATGATCGTGTGTACGCGGCATAAGAGTTTAAATTCGTCCCACTTCCCATTCTGCACTTGCATACTTCCAAATATTTCTCCAAAAATCTTCCCAGATTAAGAAAACAGTCTTTGTCCTTTCAAGTTGTACCAATGTTGACAGCTCCACTGAAAACTGGATTTTGTAAGATTTCTAGTTAATAAATATTTGAGAAATAAAAAAAATAGCAATTAACTGAGGGAAGGAAAGAATACATTTTATTTATTTGACTGTATTTCTTAAAAATAACTGTTGCTCTACTTCTACAAATTCATTTTGAATCATACACTAATCACAGTTTGAACAGACAGAGATCTTCAGCGCTTGTTGATTACGATGAAAAGTCTTGTGAATCAGCCAAACTTTTGAGTTATTCTTGTTTTTCAAATGTTCCAAGCTCAATATTATCGCATTGCACATGAAATATGCAACCTTCGGTATAAATTCCCTTAAAATAGGATACTACATATCAATATTCTAGTTACTGTAGGTAACAGTGTGCAGAAAATACCAGGGTTTAACCAAAGTTTACAAAACTTCATACTGATTGGGGGGGGCGTGACCGGATGTGGAGGGGTGAGGTGAGGTGAGAGGCCGTAGCAGCACGGACCGCACACCCGCTCCCATGCCACTCGTTGTTTGAGCCGTCTCTACTACCTTGTGTGGAGGAGGAGGTAGAGCTGAGGGAAGGTGGAGATGCCGGACATACAGCTACGGCGATCCCGAAAACCAACTCGAGCCGCCTGAGCTGCCGCCGCCTGAGCTGCCTGAACTGCTTTACATGGAGGAGGTAGGAAGATTGTAACGTCCGGATGCCCAGCCGCCGCAACACCGCAATCCTGTAACCCCATAACGCCGCAAACAGTGCACACTGCCGGTAGTATTTTAGCCGCCCTGCATGGAGGAGGAGGAGGGGAAGCCCTAGGGTGGATACTCTGGAGATTCCGGACGTGACAGCCTTACAGCATACACGGTAAGGCAGTTTATGCGGTGGATATAATATAGACCTCTTTTTAAAAAAAAAAAATACAATAGACTGTCCCTTGAGATCACTATTTTTATGGAGGAGTGGGCAGCCGGGGACTGTGGAGGCGGTGGTGAATATAAGGTAGCCTCTCCAGCTGGTGGGCCGCCCTGTTTTTTTTAATAAAAAAAAGGAAAAAAAATGTTTTGTCCTCTCTCCCCCTGCCTGTGATTTATTCTTTGACTACACTATTGGATGTATGGCTCTTTGTGTCAGCCGGAGTACAAGCAAGGTTAGGTATCCGGGACACTAAAAGGAAGAACTGTGGGGTATTGTGAGACATTGTGAAGCATTATGAACAGGAGTCAGATTCAGTGTAACTCAGCGAAAACCCTGTGCAAACCCTGTGCTTATAGATACTCTGTATGCCAATCTGTATTGGGGTCGCTGCAGGGATTGGTGGAATAATGACACAGAGACAGGAAGAGACAATATAAAGACCTCTCAGATGCACTATACCTGGTACAGATCCCCCACAGGGACCCGCTACATTGGCACCTTGCACCTTGCATTCTAAAATACATACCCTGTCTCCTGAGATTTGTGATAAAGTAGACTAGGGGGCAGAGCTATACAGCTGTATGGCTTGGACGCCGGGAGAATTGTAGGAACAAGATTGCTTGACTACGGAAGAAGTAAAAGCTATAGAGCCGTACAGCCCCATAATTCCACAGTTCTAATAAAAACTGAAGGAGAACGCCGGATACCCTGTCAGTAATGATAAAGAAAAAAGGTGTGGAAGTTAACTCTCAGGAAATAACCAGCTCAGGTGGCAGGGAGCAGATGTATGTACAGTCGCAGCCACAGTCACAGATACACACAACGCGAGGAACTAAGGCAAGTCAGGCTGCGGCAGCCAAGTTGGAGAGATTTGCACATACGGCAGGCCATACACCGAGCCAGACACCCAAAAAAACACAGGGGGAGCAACAACCCACTTCTCTGAGGAGAAGTCAGGGAAAGACATTAACAATGGACATATCAGCAGTTGCGGCCGGCAATACGGGGGCAAAGAAAAAGACACAGAAGGAAAATGCAGAACCGATTGCAGAACAGGTGAAAGAGGGTGAACCATCCATGAGAGAGATTCTCCAAGCAGTGAATAACTGCAAGTCTTCATTAACCGATATATTTGGTCAATTAAAAGTTATAAGAGAAGACATGTCAGCGCTTAAGCAAGATGTGCAGGGGATTGGGGAACGGACATCTGTTCTAGAGGGAAGACTTAGTCAGGTAGAAGACGATGTGGACCCATTAAAAAATGAGATAAAAGTAATGCGGGAACAGCTAAATATATGCATGAATAAGATGGACGATATGGAGAATAGATTATGTAGGAAAAATATTAGGGTACTAGGTCTCCCCGAAAAAAGTGAAGGTAACAATCCCACAGAGTTTATGGAAGACTGGCTTGGAGAAATGCTCGGTAAAGACTGCTTGTCAAAATTCTTCACAATTGAACGAGCCCACAGAGTACCATCTAGGAACCCCGCTACTGGAGGCCAGCCTAGGCCCCTCCTCATTAAACTGCTCCATTTTAGGGACAAGGTTGCAATTCTGCGAAAGGCAAGAGAAATGGGGGAGATACAATATAAAGGTGTGAGAATTTCAATCTATCCAGATTTCTCCCCGGAACTACAGAGACAAAGGGCAAAATTTTCAGACTGTAAGCGTAGGCTGCAACATAATAAATTGAAATATGCAATGTTCTATCCAGCGCGCCTACGGATAACGGGGAACATACCTTTTTTTCTACACCTGCAGAAGTGACACTGTGGTTGGACGGGAGGGATGGGAGGGAACGGGGTGGAGGGGAGGAGGGTAGGGGATAGAAGGAATAGGAGGGTAAGGGACAAAGTTTGTGTCCCTTTTTCCGGCCACCGCCTTGTTTTCTCCCCCCTTTCTTCTTCTTCTTTTTCTTTTTTTTTCTCTTTGATAAATTTTTTGACGGTTAGGACACGGGGAAGCGGGGAAAAGGGTGGAGTGGGGAAGTGTTGTAATATGACCAATCTGAAATGTGTATGTGTTTTGTTTATTTTTTGTTTGGTACCATGTGTGAAGGGGAAAAGGAAGTATACAAATATAAATGGTTGAAACTGGAAAAATTGGGAATATGGGGAAACACAGCGAAAGATAAAATAACACTAAGCACCTTAAAGGGAACACTCGGTCACTTTAGAAGCCCTCAATATAGGCCCAAAGGAGGGCAGGGAGGGGGAGGGGAGAGAGAGCAAGGGTGGGATGAAGATATGAGTGAGGAGTATGAATGGGTGAATCTACTAAACATAAAACACGACTTTTGGAATGGAATTAAAAACAAGGACATGAAAATTAAAAGGAACGCATGTTTGAGGCACAAATGTTTGAGACACAGAATTACAATATGGGAAGTACACTGATAAATTTTAATAATGGTAGTTAATAGACAAGATAAAGGAGTATTCCTAGGACAGACTAAAAGTATTAGGGTATGTTCCTGGAATGTTCGTGGGGTAAGAGAACCAGTTAAAAGAAGCATAATTTACTCGATGGCAGAGCTGGATAATATTGGGATACTGTGTCTGCAGGAGACGCATCTGGAAGAGGAAACCATCAGCACACTAAAACATAGAAAATATCAAGTACAATACCATGCCACGCATACCTCATACTCAAGGGGTGTCAGCGTGCTGGTCGATTCTGGAATAGTGTTCTCCTGCAGGCAGAGTAAAGTGGATGATAAAGGGTGGTTTATATTCCTTTTTTGTCAGATAGACAAGGGAACATGTGCTGGCTAATGTCTATATCCCACCACCCTTTAGTACCGAAATTTTAGAGGAGCTAATAAAGTTTTCTATGGACAAGGAAGGGGTGCCAGTTATAGTGACAGGAGATTTTAATATGACTATGAATAAAAAGGTGGATAGGTTCCCCCCCGGGGTCTCCCCCAGTGGCACGCCTGCTAGTCCCCCTCCTCCAATTTTGTGGAGAGACGGGACTGGTGATCGTGTGGAGGGTGAGACACCCGGAGGAAAAACAGTTTTCTTGTCACTCAAAAACGCACGCGACCTTGTCCAGAATAGATTTGGTGCTTTGTAGTGAGGATGCCTTGAGGGAGGTGGGGGAAGTGAAATATGAACCGAGAAGTATTTCAGACCATGCTGCAGTAATTTTTGAAATAAATACAAGTAAGAAACTTAGTAAAGGGGATTGGAAGTTGAATCCATTCTGGCTAGAAATAATTAACGATGTGGGGGGAGTCTGTGCCAGCCTGGAAGAATTTATAAAACTAAATGAAGGATCAGCATCTAATGCCCCATACACACGATTGTTTTTCTTGTCATTTTTTTTCTTGCCGTTTTTCACGTCGTTTTTTTTCATGTTTCCTCTCGAGCCTGTCTTGCGTACACACGATCATTTTAAAAAATGATCAAGCAAAGTGCAGTGACGTATACCACATACGACGGCACTATAAAGGGGAAGTTCCGCTCGAATGGCGCCACGCTTCATGTTAGTAAAGTTTGTTGAGCAACGATTCGCGCTTTTCAGCCTCGTGCTTTTCAGTCCATTACTGCGTGACGAATGTGCTATCTCCATTACGAACGCTAGTTTTACCAGAATGAGCGCTCCCGTCTCATACTTGATTCTGAGCATGCGCGTTTTTTTTCACGTCGTTAAAGCATACACACTATCGTTTTTCACGTCGTTAAAAAAAACGACATGAAAAACGACGTGAAAAAAGAGAGCATGTTCGAAATTTTTAATGGCCGTTTTTCACGTCGTTAAAAATACTCTGGAGCATACACACGATCATTTTTAATGGCCATTTTTAAAAATGGCATTTTTAACGGCATGAAAAACGATCGTGTGTATGGGGCATAAGGGAACTATTTGGGATGCCCTGAAAGCCTTCCTTCGGGGAGTCTTAATACAAAAAATTTCATATGTAAAAAAACAAACACAAGCTAAGGAAGTTACAGCAAGGGAAAAGGTGAGAAGGTCTGAAGTAAAATATGTAGAAATTCCAACAACAGAGAAACATAAAGAATGGGTAAAAAGTCAGAAAGAATATAAAGACTTGTTACTAAAAAAGCAGAAAATAAAATGCTGTTTCAAAAACAGACCTTCTTTGGGGAGGGAGAAAGAGTGGGGAGGATGATGTCCCTGATTGCTAGGGCCAATGCCCCCTCCTCGGTTATATCGTCTATATGTGATAAAGAAGGGGAAATTAGGAGAGGCACTAGTAAAATAACAGAGGTCTTTAAAAACTACTACCAAAACTTGTACAGTAGTACTCCATCAGAAAACGTAGAAAGGGAGGTGGGAACCTTTTTTGAAGGGCTACAGGTCCCCCAACTATCAAGGGAAGATAGAGAAGGACTGGAGGCACCACTGACGCTGGAAGAACTACAAAAAGCAACAGCAGATATGGCGAACCAGAAGGCCCTTGGACCTGATGGTTTGCCAATAGAAATATATAAGAATAATGCCCCATACACACGATCATTTTTCATGCCGTTAAAAATGCCATTAAAAAAAATGGCCATTAAAAATGATCGTGTGTATGCTCCAGAGCATTTTTAACGACGTGAAAAACGGGCATTAAAAATTTCGAACATGCTCTCTTTTTTCACGTCGTTTTTCATGTCGTTTTTTTTAACGACGTGAAAAACGATAGTGTGTATGCTTTAACGACGTGAAAAAAAATGCGCATGCTCAGAATCAAGTATGAGACGGGAGCGCTCGTTCTGGTAAAACTAGCGTTCGTAATGGAGATAGCACATTCGTCACGCTGTAACGGACTGAAAAGCACTAGACTGAAAAGAGCGAATCGTCTCTCACCAAACTTTGCTAACATGAAGGGTGGCGCCATTCGAACGGAACTTCCCCTTTATAGTGCCGTCGTACGTGGTGTACGTCACCGCGCTTTGCTTGAACATTTTTTAAAATGATGGTGTGTACGCAAGACAGGCTTGAGAGGAAACAAGAAAAAAAATGACGAGAAAAACGTCAGTTTTAAAAATGACATTAAAAATGATCGTGTGTATGGGGCATTACAGTAAGGTGCTGCTTCCAAAACTTCTGGAAGCACTTAACTGGGCAGCTGTAGAGGGGAAGCTGCCACTGTCTATGACAGAGGCAACAATTATAGTGCTTCCTAAGGAGGGGAAAAGTCAACTTGACGTAGCATCATATAGGCCGATATCTCTCCTATGTTCGGATGTGAAGATATTGGCTAAAGTACTGGCAACAAGACTTAATAGGATAGTTGCAAAACTGGGGCACCCGGACCAGACTGGATTTATTCCAGACAGATCTACAAGTATCAATATAAGAAGGACATATCTAAACATTCAACTGCCAATAGAGAATGAAGGGACAAGCGCTATTCTGCCCTTAGACGCAGCCAAGGCGTTTGACAGCCTTGAGTGGCACTTTTTGTGGAGGGTACTGGCTGAGTTTCAGTTTGGTCCGAGATTCATCCAATGGGTCAAGATTCTGTATGAGGGCCCAAGAGCAAAAATAAGAATAAATGGTGAGTGTTCAGAGTGGTTCCAGTTGGCGAGGGGGACAAGGCAGGGGTGTCCGCTGTCGCCCCTGCTGTTCGTCCTCGCAGTGGAGCCTCTGGCCATATCAATAAGGGCATCCCCAGAGGTACATGGATTTAAGAGAAAACTTGGGGAAGAAAAGATTGCCATGTATGCAGATGACATCTTGCTTTTTCTGGGGGATACACAGTCCTCATTAGATGCAGCAATGGGGATAATTGGAGAATATGGGAAAATTTCAGGGTTGAGGATTAATTGGGAAAAATCAGCACTTTTGCCGATGGACCCAATAACACAGCAGATAACCCAAGTTAAGGTTGTGAGTCAGATGAGGTACCTGGGAATAAATGTAACAAAAGATCCAGGACATTATATAGCCAATAATCTGGTACCATTAATGACAAGGTTGAGACAGAAGTGTCGCGTGTGGAATAGACTCCCACTTTCGGTGGTCGGACGTTGCAACCTTGTCAAAATGGTTTGGATGACTCAGATCCTATATGTAATGCATAACTCCCCAGTATGGATTCAAAAGTACTGGTTCAAAAGAATAGACAGTGTATTCAGGGAACTGATATGGAGAAATGGAGCAGCAAGAGTTCGCCTTCGTACTTTACAGCAATCTAGTGAAAGGGGGGACTGGCATTGCCCAACCCGAGATACTACTTTCTAGCTGCACAAATGCAGCATATGAGGGGAAGTAACCTACCGGGGAGTAGGGAGGGGGGGAAGAATCTATTATTGAATGATACAAGTCATGATACAGAAGTAGAGGCAGTGGAGGCTGACTCTTTCTGCTCCAGATGTCCAACAGAAAAACTCATGATAAAATGTTGGAAGACGGTCAGGGAGATATTGGGGTACAGCGGATTCTCAGAATTCTCTCCCATTTGGGACAATAGTAATCTAGAAGAGCTCAAAAAGATGGGAAAAGTTGAGGAATGGGATATATGTGGAGTACACCTCCTGATACAGCTTTTCAAAGAGGGAAGAATAAAAACATTTCAAGAGCTAAGAGAGGAGTACTCAGTCCCTAATAAATCATTCTACAGATACCTACAGGTAAGGTATGCTCTAAATGCACAATTCAGGCAAGAAATACCAGTATGGAATGAAATGACCCAACTCAGTAGGTTAGTGAATGCGGATATATCTAGAGGGATAATATCGGAGATGTATAAATGTATAAGTGAGGTAGATCAGGAAGAGAGATTCGAAAGCAAGGGAAAATTGGAAAGAGATCTGGGCCCAATAACACAAGATCAGTGGAAAAGGATACTAGAGGCAGGTCCGAGAGTTACACTTTCCCCCTCTCAAATGGTTTCACAATTATATTTAGTACACAGAGCATATTATACACCCCGAAGAATGTATCAGTTTGGTGGTAGGAAAGGTGCGAAATGCCAGAGATGTAGAACTGAGGAGGGAGATTGGTGCACATGATGTGGAGATGTCCCAAATTGTATTGGTATTGGAAGGAGATAATAGATAGAATAAACTTTGTATTTGGGACATCTTTTCAACCAGAAGCTAAACTATGTGTGCTAGGATTGATAGAAGACAGGGGAATATCAGTAGACACACAAACGGCAATATTAAGGTGCCTGTTCCAAGGTAGGAAGCTTATAGCGCAAAGGTGGCAAGCAAAAGACCACCCAACAGGGACAGAATGGAGGAAATGAATAGACAATACCATTAGAAAAGAAGAATTTATATATAATAAGAGGGGAAACAGGAAGAAATTTATGAACATATGGAAACACTGGTTAGAGGTGGAGGCACAGTAGAGAGTGAGGGGTGGAATTTGGGGATAGGAGGGGGGGGGGGAAGGAGGGAGGGGGAGAGGAGAGGATGTGGGAAAATGTGATGGGGTGGGAGGAGGGGAGGAGGGGGCTCTATTGTTGTTTGTGTTTATGTGATATATGTATTGTTTATGGAGGAGAGTGTCATGTATATGTGTGGGAATGTTCATATGGAAAAAAAATAAAAAATAAAAAGGAAATAAAGAATATTTGATTTAAAAAAAAAAAAAGTTTACAAAACTTACTGTATTCACTGAAGGCAATTTACAGTTTTATTTCTCAAAAAAGTAATATATGAAATTATTGTAGTAGTCAGAGGTGTCAAATTAACAATAACACAAAGAAAGTGAAACAATAAGTGAACCATTCTAAATTTAAAGGGCTACTCCTGTTTTATTATGACAATTCAAAATCTGGTGTTGATTATACATTTATTATAAGAAAAGAATCTAGCACATTTCAAGGATCTGTGTCCCCTTCATTAGAGCTGAATGTAAATAGGCATATGTATGAAATAATTTCAACATTAGCTGAAATATAAATAATGTGCTGGATAACAAAAATGAAATGGATAGTTCACAGAAGAAGTTATAAATTATGAGCAGGAATCTGACAGTATCCTTCAGAGCGGCATCTAACACAAAATTGTGTGTGCCTTGTCTTTGGATCTATTAAAAAGGAATAACAGAAACTACTAAACTTTGAAAATAGCCATTATACCATCTGGGTAAAGAAGAAAATAAAAATACTTTACAATACAGATTCAGCATATACTTAAATATTATATACAAAGATAAAATTATTATATACAGGTGAAACTCGAAAAATGTGAATATCGTGCAAAAGTTCATTTTTTTCACTAATGCAACTTAAAAGGTGAAACTAATATATGAGATAGACTCATTACATGCAAAGCAACATAGTTCAAGCTGTGATTTGTCATAATTGTGATGATTATGGCTTACAGCTCATGAAAAGCCCAAATCCACAATTTCAGAAAATTAGAATATTACATGCAATCAATAAAACAAGGATTGTACATAGAACAATATCGGACCTCTGAAAAGTATAAGCATGCATATGTACTCAGTACTTGGTTTGGGCCCCTTTTGCAGCAATTACTGCCTCAATGCTGTGTGGCATGGAAGCTATCAGCCTGTGGCACTGCTGAGGTGTTGTGGAAGACCAGGATGCTTCAATAGCGGCCTTCAGCTCTTCTGCACTGTTCGGTCTCATGTCTCTCATTTTTCTCTTGACAATGCCCCATAGATTCTCTATGGGGTTCAGGTCAGGCGAGTTTGCTGGCCAATCAAGCACACTAATCCCACGGTCATTTACCAGGTTTTGGTGCTTTTGCTTTTGGCAGGGTGGGCAGGTGCCAAGTCCTGCTGGAAAATGAAGTCAGCATCCCCATAGAGCATGTCTGCGGAATGAAGCATAAAGTGCTCCAAAATCTCCGGGTAGATGGCTGTGTTGACCCTGGACTTAATGAAGCACAGTGGACCAACACCAGCAGATGACATGGCTCCCCAAATCAAAACAGACAGTGGAAACTTCACACTGGACTTCAAGCATCTTGCAGTGTGTGCCTCTCCATTCTTCCTCCATACTCTGGGTCCTTGGTTTCCAAGTGAGATGCAAAATTTTCTCTCATCATAAAAGAGGACTTTGGACCACTGAGCAACAGACCAGGTCTGTTTTTCTTTAGCCCAGGTAAGACGCTTCTGATGTTGTTTGTTGTTCAGGAGTGGCTTGACAAGAGGAATATGACATTTGAAGCCCATGTCCAGGATCCGTGTGTGTGTGGTGGCTCTTGATGCCCTGTCTTCAGCCTCAGTCCACTTCTTGTGAAAGTCCCCAACACCTTTCAATGGCCTTTTCCTGACAATCCTCTCCAGGCTACGGTCATCCCTGCTGCTTGTGCACCTTTTTCTTCCACACTTTTCCCTTCCATTTAACTTTCTATTAATGTGCTTTGATACAGCATTTTGGGAACATCCAACTTCTTTTGCAATTACCTTTTGAGGCTTTCCCTCCTTATGGAGGGTGTCATTGATGGTTTTCTGCACAACTATCAGGTCAGCAGTCTTTCCCATGATTGTGATTCCTACTGAACCAGACTGAGAGACCATTTAAAGGTTTAGGAACACTTTGCAGGTGTTATGACTTAATTAGCTGATTAGAGTGGGACACTTTGGGGTTGATTTACTAAAGGCAAATCCACTTTGCACTGCAAGTGCACTTGGAAGGGCAGTCACTTTGGATCTGAGGGGAAGATCTGAAATGAGGAGAAGCTCTGCCGATTTTATCATCCAATCATGTGCAAGCAAAAATTATGTTTTTTTTTTTCCTTGCATGTCCCCCTCAGATCTACAGCGACTGCACTTCCAAGTGCACTTGCAGTGCAAAGTGGATTTGCCTATAGTAAATAAACCCCTTTGAGCTTAGAATATTGCACCTTTTCACAATATTCTAATTTTCTGAGATTGTGGATTTGGGGTTTTCATGAGCTGTAAGCCATAATCATCACAACTATGAAAAATCACAGATTGAACTATCTAGCTTTGCATGTAATGAGTCTATTTCATATATTAGTTTCACCTTTTAAGTTGCATTAGTGAAATAAATGAACTTTTGCATGATATTCAAATTTTTCGAGTTTCACCTATATGTTAAAGCCCAAATTAACGTTCATTCTAAGTCAGCTAAATACATTCCATATGCATCAAAATAAAACGTTTTTAGAAAGAAGCCAGTCAGTATGTAGGCAGGACTATACAGCAATATAGATGAAGATTAAACGTATTATTTATTTATTACAGGTACTTACTGTATATAGCACCATCAGTTTACACAGCACTTACATATATATTGTACATTCACATCATTACCTGCCCTCAAGGAGCTTAAAATCTAAGGTCCCCAACTCACAGCCATACATACACATACTAGGGCCAATTTAGACAAGATCCAATTAACCTACCAGCATGTCTTTGGAGTGTGGCAGGAAACTGAAGTACCCGGGCAGAAACCCACACAGGCACAGGGAGAATATGTAATACAGAGAGTGTGCCATGATTGAGGTTTAAACTGACAACCTTAGTGCTGCTAGATGGAAATGCTAACCACTTAGCAACTGTGCTGGCTGTTACTTCATGAACAGAGTTCAGTACTGGTTCTAATTTATGTAATCCTTTCAATTTGTTTACATTCTACTTGTTCGCTATATAGACAAATTTTTCATCATATACATGGCACAGAATTTGGTTATTATTCATTATCTGATATAGGTCTGTGAAGTCATTGTTTTTTCTGAGTGTATCCACGTTGTATCCTGTTTTTCTGTGCACCATTCCCCACATGTTATCTAAAGTTATCACTACAGCTGCTTCAGCAGCTCTGATTCAAGAGCTTAGTAAATGACGGGAAGCTTTGCTGACTTTCATCCAATCATGTGCAAGTGAACATGCTGTTTTTTTTATTTCTTGCATGTGATTGGGTATTCTTTTGCAAAGTAAAGCGTCACCTTATTTACTAATCTCTGGAGCAAAGTGCACATTCTACTTGCCTTCAGTAAATCAACCCCATTATGTTATGTCTTGCCAAATCATAACATTATTACATGTGTAGTCAATAGCAGTCAAAGTAAAGAAGGGTACCCTGTTCAGAAATAATGTTTGAATCAATAATATTGATCAAAAGAGGCAGTATTGTAAAGGAAATTTGTATATTCGGTATATTATTGTATTCTATTTTGTATGTATTGCGCACTGCACTTACATTGTGCACACAGCACTAATAATGTTTTCATTACATGTTACATTCTTTTGAGTCCTGATTAGAATTTATAAAATAAAATAAAAAAGTGCAGTGCTAAATTGAATGTTCTCAGAAGAATACTGAGAATGAAAACACATGTAATATTCACATAAATTAATAGTGCAAAAAAATGTATAAACCACAATATAAGACAGTATTGTTCTGTGATATGAATAAAAAGTGATAAGCGCAACTATCTACATATAAATAATCTTGAAATGTATATGTGCAAATATGCAAATGTGCAAACACAAAATTATAAATCCAATACACTAGTGAAGTGCAAGAGTGCCAATAAAGTGCAATAGTTCATGTGCAAATGAATTCAAATAATACAAAAAATATGCAAAAAATTTAAATAAACTGCAAAAAATATGTAAACAAAAATATATTAAGTGCAAAAAGTTCTTGTGCAAAAAATGTTGAGAATGTGTCTTCAAACGTATACTCTTCTATGAATCTTCTTATCAAACTGATTCTCCCAGATCTTAGTGCTCACAGAGCGCTTACCTCAATTCTGATGTAATGGAGCCTTAGTTTGTATCCTGACTCATCAGGGATCTGGTCCTGGTTGTCCTCTTTTTCAACAACTCCCCTCAATGTTATAAATGGTCCTGGAAACAGCTTTCCTCTACCCTTTTCTTCAGTGTGGTTTTTACAGAGTTCCTCTTCTCGCATGATGATGAACAGAAGCGGCTTCCAGCAGACAGGAGCCAGGAGGCGGAGATGTTCACTGGCTCATCATCACACGGGAAGTTATAACATCGAGGGGAGTTGTTGAAAAAGAGGACGACCAGGACCAGATCCCTGAGGAGTCAGGCTACAAACGAAGGCGCCATTACATCAGAATTGAGGTAAGCGCTCTGTGAGCACTAAGATCTGGGAGAATCAGTTTGATAAGAAGATTCATAGAAGAGTATACGTTTGAAGACACATTCTCAACATTTTTTGCACAAGAACTTTTTGCACTTAATATATTTTTGTTTACATATTTTTTGCAGTTTATTTTTATTTTTTGCATATTTTTATTTTTTGCATATTTTTTTACTCTTGCACTTCACTAGTGTATTGGATTTATAATTTTGTGTTTGCACATTTGCATATTTGCACATATACATTTCAAGATTATTTATATGTAGGTAGTTGCGCTTATCACTTTTTATTCATTTTACCTTGGTGCACATGTTTACACTTTAGATTGAGCTGCAGTCTCCTTATACATATTTTTATTGTCAGTTCATGTGGTAGCGTGAGAGGCTGTAGAGACTACATTGATCTGTGATATACTAGTGAAATATGAAGTGAACAAAAGCAATATTGTTCACTACATAAAATTGTCCTTGAAAATAAAGTGGTATTCAAAGTCCAACTGTGTTCCAAAAAGTGAAATAATATAGGCAGTCTTAAACGTGACTAGATGTGAAGAGAAATTGATAGAAGATCCGCCACCATATGCACATGAGGCTTACCAGTAGGATTGAACCCAGATGGATATACACCCACTGAGTCAATCAAGCTTTAAACAGTGTTACACCAAGGAACAGGATATCTATACAGGTACGAACTCCAAGAAACCAATGAGCAAAAATTTGTGATGATAAAAAGCGCTTTGGAATAAAAAAATGGCAGTAAAAGTGGCATCAGCAGTCCTTCCCGACATGTTTCGTTCAATGGAATATCATCTGGAACAACCCCAGATGATGTTAAACTAGCTAATCAATATTTTTTTGTGAGATTACACAATTAATTTTGAGAAGGAAGTAATAAATCCACTCCTAAACAATATCAGGGTTTGGAGTAAGTGACCATGGGATAAAATAGTGAATTGCATTTAAATAACTCAAATCAACAAACTGAGCCTAAGTCATGTCTTGTATTGCACTTCAGCAGCAAATGTTATCACTGAGCAAAAGCACATTACACTGTATTATATCATTAAGTCAAATGACATGAAGGGTTTCAAGAACATATTACACTGTAGTAACAAATGACACCAACCAGCTACAACATAGTACATTAAACCATAACAGCACATTAGCACATTAACAAATCCATAGTATGATGTAAAAGCTATTTTTATTGACTAGCTAAATCACATTATTTCACAAAGCAAGAGTACAGAATATGACAGAGCAGCTTATCCCCAGCCTACTTCTATTTATCCTCTATCATAATTATCAAACACCAGCCCCTCTCATAATTATATAACACTAGTTCACAGTTACAATGATATTTTCCAACCTCAGTTTCCACATAGGATGTATACAGCCAATCATGTGTAAGCAAATATGCTTTTTTTACTTTCCTTGCACCTGATTGGGTATTCTTTACAAAGTGAAGCTTTAACACATTACATTAACTAAGGAAAATGAGTGCAAATGCACTTGCAGAGTGTACAGTCTATTTGCCTTTAGTAAATTAACCCCTCCTCCTAAAGAGGAGCAGTGTTGTTGGTCATAAGGTTTGTTGTGGCTACAGAACACCTCCTTCTCTCCGCATCTCCATAACATGTGAGAGTGTTCTGTAGCGGATCTGCATAGGGCTGATAACACTGCAGAGTGCACAGGTACTTGTAAACTCCCTGGATTTCTGGCCAAATCAATAGATTTTGTTTACAATTTCAGATAAAATATAATATGCATAGTTCAATTATATATTTACTGGGCCAATAAGAGCAAATAATAGAAGTTCATAGCTACAGGGTACATACACATTAATAAATATTTAGTATATTGAGCAGAGACCCATCATTACTCTTACAACTCTGACTAGTGGTAAAGTATCAAAGAGGAACAAAAATTAATTTGATAGCCATAGGAGATCTGGAATTCAGTGAGATTTTATTAGTGTAAAAACACTATACATCAGAATTCATTCGGGCTCTTTCTAGAGAAATACTGCTGAATTGTATTTTGCATACTAAAAACTAGCTTGATTCCTGATGTCCCATTACTTTACGCCAGGCATCAGTAAATGGTGAACAGTGGTCTGGATCCGGACTGAGTCACTGTCCCACCCAGACTGCAGCGGTCCCGCCATCCAGGGGCTAGACATGTGCATTCGTTTTCGTCCAAATGCATTTTCGTCCGAATTTCGGGGATTTTCGCATTCGTTTAAACAAATGATAACGAATGTGCAGAATCCAAAATCCGAAAGATCCGACAAAAAAATGTTTTTTTTTTCATTTCGTTGCGACAACAGCTCGATATGGATAGAAGATTCGACATGACAGTCTGTGTCTATCGAACCTGCGGTCGAGTAAGCCTAACCTAACTCTATTAGTCCAAGATTATTCGACATAGAGAGAAAAGATTCGACATTATAGAGACATGAAGATTCGACGAAGCAGCTAAAAAAATACGATCTCCACGAGCGGACATTTATGGTCAAATGTTCCGCCCATAGGCTATAGAAGAATTCTAATGTTAGTTGACTAGTAATAATAATTAATAAATATAACTATTATTAGTCATACAACATTAGAATTCTATTATAGCTTGTGAGCGGAGCATTCGACTGGAAATGTACGATTGCGGTGTCGTACAGTTTAGCTGCTTCGTCGAATCTTCTTAGAAAATTTGACGGACACCATAAGCCTTCAATTGACACATTCAACCTTAATTTGGATTTTTGGACTAATGCATATTTTAACAAAACAAAATAAATAAAAACGAATTTTGGGAGTAACTAAATAAATGTATTTTTCGGACGAAAACGAAATTCCGAAACAACATTTTTCAGTGTGCACATGCCTACTAGGGGCTGGTTCTGCCCTGCAGCCATCACCGCTGCCATCCTCACATAAAGAGTTCTGAATGGAGTGTGGTGGGTGTCTGAGTTAACAAGCACATGATTGATTGCTAGGATGCAGGGTGGCCTTAGTCACCAATTACCAGTTTGCAGCTCCCACCTCCCAGTCAGACTTGCTGTGCCTCCTACCCTCTGTCCTGCCTGTGTAAGGTAAAACAGGAGAGGGGGCTATGTGAAGGGGGGCTGAGGACAGTAAAGTGACAATGCTTGAGGACAGCAATATAAGGGGGCTGAGGACAGTAATGTGAGGGGGGCTAAGGAAAACAATGTAAGGTGGGTGCTTGCAAAAATGTGCAGAGGGTGCCAATGTGTGGGAGTGCTATTGAGAAATAATGGCACCCCTTTGCCATCTGATAAAGTGCAGCACCTTTCTCTGTGGGTAAGGAATGTACGTGATTTTGTGCATATTCCCCAGCCATACTGAAATAAATCTAGCCTAAGAGGAAAGGGGGGCTGTGATGTGAAAGATCACAAACATGCAATTCGGACCTCTGCTGGAGGAATATTTTACTGACTGGACCTCCTTGAATTTGAATTCATACCACTGCTTTAGAACCTTTTTTTTTTTCTCATCAGTCATTATGGTAGTCAGGCAGGTTGTGGTCTGCTACTGATCCAAGGAGATGGGTTGTGTTTCCCCAAGTAGCAGCAGCAGCTGAGTTTTTAATAGTCATGTAGCACCATGTGCTACTTTTAGTCTGTGGATGCATAAGTAGTACTTGCCAAAATATGAAATGCATACTGGAAATAGTTTAAGGTATACATCCAATAACTTTTTACCTCTTCAATGCCTATAGTAAAGAGGACATAGGAAACCTATTAATCCAGATTATCACATTTTATTCCTTATAATTCACAGCTGCATTGGTTTGATATTACAAGTTTTTTCAATTAGTCTTTATTTTTATTTTTTTTGTAATAGAAATAACAGTTATAGGAGAAAAGGCAAGATCTATTATTAAAAAATAGAAGGTGCTAGAACATCTCAGGTTCAATGATTTGAGTGTTATGCTTAAGATATTAAATAACACATCAATGACTTGAAACAATAAAGTCAATTTGAAATAAGTGACATTGAAAGAGTGAATTGGTGCCTCTGCTAACCACACGCTGTCTCCATTTTGAGGCCTTATGCTTTTTATCATCTACAAAATGTTGAACACTTAATTTGTCACCAAAAGCATTACTGGGCACTAGCCCCATATGAAGGTTGGCTAGCCTGTCCATACTTTTACACTTGGACTATACTGTCATGGATATATCAGAAATTTAGTTGGCTAAATATACCACCCATGGTGGGCTTCCTTTGCTGCAAGGAGACTTGATCTGTTTCTATTATGGTGTTACTACTGGTGGACAGTTTAAGTGCCAATTACTACATTCGTACAATGACTACCTGTATAAACTATTGACCACAGTGCTGTTTTGTTTTATAAATGGCAGTACTAAAAATAAACATTAATTATGTTTATATTTAGTTTACATCAGGATCTCCTTGGTAAGATACTGTATATCAAAATGTATTTTTACTTTCAAAATATTTATTGAAAATTTTGCAAATACTCAGTACAAAAGTACCGCTGTCAACAAGTAGAAAAAAACACATACAATACAGAAGATATTGAAACCCACAATGTCATCAAAATTGATTTCAACATAAAAGGTGTTTGTAGGTGAGACCTATAAAATCTGTAACTATTTATTATAATTTATAATTTATTATATATATATATATCTACCCCAGTGATAATTATGGTGGGGGGGGGGGGAGTCTCCGCTAATGTATTAGTAAAAAATTAAAAGGTATGTACAAAAAAGAGTCTAGCTAACAAAATGAAAGGGCTAGGACTTCTGCTTGAGAAAGGTTTTAACTTCATAGGAGTATCTAAAACAGGGATACACTGTGTTTCAGAAGGGCAGAGTGGGTGGAAATGGAAGAGGGGACACCTGTATGTCAGGAATGGCCTGAAAGTGAATGTAAAAGATAATATCACTAACAAGGTTGTAGGTTCAAATAAATAAAAATGCAAAGAACTGGTGGACATATGTTATAGCTCCCCTAACATAAGAGAAGAAGAGGAGTATCAACTGCCCACACAGTAATGGTAGGAAGGCAGGGCAATGTTATCATTATGGGAGACTTCAACTATCCTGATATCTCTTGGGCAAATGAAACCACACACTCAACTAAGGCCTTGAACTTATTGCAGAACATTTTTCACAGATCAAATGGTGGAAGCCCTAGCTAGGAAAAAAAATGCTCTGCTGGGTTTGCTCTTTTTTTAATAACAAAAACAAACAAAGCTGATTGCAAGAGTGGAAATTAGAGACAGCTTTGGTCACAGTGATCACAGAGTAATTACATTTGCAGTTAATTACAGGTAAGAGAGACATGTTAGTATGACAAGAACGCTGAATGTCAAAAATAATAACCTGCACTCTTTACTGTAAGATACTAAATGGGATAATCTTCTTATCAAAAACCACTGAAGACATGTGGGAGTGTTTTAAGGACATTAAACAATAGTTTTCTCCAGTGCATTTTATTGGGGAACAAATGAAGAGCAATTAAGCCAAGGTGGCTAAAAAGTCATATGAGAAACAAACTGGTCTTCAAAAAAGCTAAAATGGTAGGGTTATAATTAGCATTTCAAAACTACAAGAAATGCAACAAAAAAACACAAGGACACAGTCAGGGCAGATAGATTTTGAAAAACATATTGCTATAGAAAGTAATATTTTTAAATACATCAATAGTAAAAAGGTAAAGACAGAACACAAAGCTCCCATAAAAACTAAATGGGATGAGATTGCAAGTGATAGGGAGAAGGCAGATATATTAGATACATTCTCCTTTTCAATTTACGGAGAAGAAAATGTAGATTTAATAATCACAACAGTAGTGTTAATAACAGCAGACTTAAGGTACCTCTGTGGCAGACAAAAATCTAAGTTCACAAAAGACTTGAAGAATCTAATATGAGCAAATCTCTAGGACCAGGTGACTTACTATACATCCATGAGTTCTCAAAGAGCTTAGCCAATTTATAGCTAAGCATATGTTTCTAATATTTATTAAGAGAGGGAGGCCAGGTTTATCTGGACTTTACATAGTTACATAGTTACATAGTAGGTAAGGTTGAATAAAGACAACAGTCCCTCCAGTTCAATCTGTGTTGGTGTGTGTGTGTTTGTGTAGATAATCATTTCCCATTATCCCTGTATATTGTGTTCACTAAGATGCACGCCCAAGAGTCTTTTAAAATGATCTAGACTAGATAATAATTTCCCATATCCCTGTATATTATGTCCACTAAGATGCACATCCAAGAGTCTTTTAAAACTATTAATACTTCCTGCTGACACCCCAGATTGTGGATCTAACAGTAACCCCCTATGTAGCTTAACTACTTAACAACCGCCGCATGTACATATACGTCGGCAGAATGGCACAGACAGGCACATCAACGTACCTGTACATGCCTGCCTTCCCACGGGTGGGGGGTCCAATCGGATCGCTCCCGGCGAATGAAATGCTTCCCCTGCCTGTGTAATGTGAACACAGGCAGGAGGAAGTGATGTCACTTTCCTTGTGGCGGTCTTTTCGTCCGGCGCGAGGAGAGGAAGACATCTCACAGTAAGTGCACCAACAGCACACTGACACTAGTACATGTAGGCACACAAATCACCCCCCCCAGTCACCCCCAGATCACCCCCCAGATCACCCCCCAGTACCCCCAGTCACAGTGTCACCATTTGCAGTGGTGATTTTTTTACTGATCACTGCAATCAGTGTCATTTGTGACAGTAAAAAGTTGCAGGGAAAATAGCTTTAGGTCCAGGGCAGCCCCCTAACCCTCCCCCTAATAAAGGTTTAACCCCTTGATTCACCCCCTATCGCCAGTGTCACTAAGCGATAGTTTTTCTGATCGCTGTATTCGTGTCGCTGGTGCCGCTAGGTAGTCAGTTATTTTTTTAGGTTCGCCGCCAGGTTTTTATAGCATCAGGTACCCCCATATACAACCTAGTAAAGGTTTTAACCCCCTGATTGCCCCTAGAGTTAACCCTTTCACCAGTGATCATCATATAAGTGTCACAAGTGACACTGGTTATCCAGTTAGTTATTTCGTTATTTAGGTTACCCGTCTGGTTTTTATATAGCGCCAGGTACCCCCATATATTACCTAATAAAGGTTTTAACCCCCTGATTGCCCCTAGTTAACCCTTTCACCAGTGATCACAGTATAAGTGTTACGGGTGACACTGGTTTGTTAGTTTGCTTTTTATAGCATCAGGGCACCCGCCGTATATAACCCAATAAAGGTTTAACCCCCTGATTGCCCGGCGGGTGATATCAATTAGGTTTTAACGTCAGTTAGGGTCTGCGTCGCCCCAGGCAGCGTCAGGTTAGTGCCAGTAACGCTAACACCCACGCTCAAAGCATACACTTCCCTTAGTGGTATAGTATCTGAACAGATCAATATCTGATCTGATCAGATCTATACTAGCGTCCCCAGCAGTTTAGGGTTCCCAAAAATGCCGTGTTAGCGGGATTAGCCCAGATACCTGCTAGCACATGCATTTAGCCCCTCCGCCCAGCCCACCCAAGTGCAGTACCGATCGATCACTGTCACTTACAAAACACAACACATAACTGCAGCGTTTGCAGAGACAGGCCTGATCCCTGCGATCCCTAACAGTTTTTTTGGTAGCGTTTGATACAGTTGCTGACAGTCAGGTGCTTTTTTACCTGTGAATCCTTACTAGTGTACCACTAAATTTAGAGCCCAAAATGGCAAATCGAAGGTACACTAGTAAAGAGGCCTACGAGATTCTGAGCATGACAGATAGTGAAGAGGAGGTCACGCATCTGTCAGATTCAGGCTCAGAATACAACCCCGTAGAAGACAGTGGCTCCATGTCAGATAGCTCTGACGACAAAGATGAGGTCCCTGCTAAGGTCAGGCATACCCGATCCCGATCTTCTGATGTTGTTGAGGAGCAAGAACCACAGGGCTCTCGTATTATGGAGCAGAGAAGTACTAGCGCTGCTATTCCTTCTGGTAAACTGGCAAGCAGCAGCGGCCTAGTACACCCTGGACGTACATCCAGCACTGCAGTAACACTTGGTGACGTGGCGAGTCCCATAAGTGCAGTTCAAGCTGGTGAGGGGGCAAGCACAAGTAGTGTCCCGCTGCCACCAAAAAGAAGACAAAGGCAGGCCCATCGTGCCCATAGTGCCCTTCCTGCAGAATTTGCCTATCCTGATTGGGTCCCCACCACTTCTGCAGCACCCGTACTTCCCCCATTCACTGGCCAACCCGGTATTCAGGTGGAAACAGCTGATTTTACACCACTTGATTATTATTCACTGTTTTTCATGGAAGATCTCTATAGATCTATTATGGACCAGAGTAATTTATATGCTGGTCAATTCATCGCCGTTAATCCCCAGTTGCATTCCATTGCCAGAGATTGGAAACCAATTATGGTTTGCAAATTTAAAAACTTTCTGGGCCTTTCCCTCAACATGGGCACACATAAATTCTCGTTGTTGCGCTCCTATTGGTCCACGCGCCCAATTGACCATATGCCCGTGTTCTCTGCCTCCATGTCCAGGAAACGATACAAGCAGATCTTCCGGTTCATGCACTTCAACGACAATGAACTTTGTCGTCAACGTGGAGACCATGAATACGATCGGCTCTACAAAATTCGGCCCCTCATATACCACTTCAACAAACGTTTTGCAGTCTTGTTTACTCCCGATCAAGTTGTCTGCATTGATGAGTCCCTGATTAAATTTTCTGCCCGCTTGTCTTTCAAACAGTACCTTCCCAGCAAGCGTGCCAGATATGGGGTCAAGCTCTATAAGTTCTGTGACAGAGCAACAGGCTATGTATGGAGCTTTATGGTTTATGAGGGAAAAGACAGTCACGTAGAGCCGGAGAACTGCCCAGATTACATAGGGAGCGCTGGCAAGATAGTGTGGAACTTGGTGTCACCCTTATTCGGAAAGGGGTACCACTTGTATGTGGACAATTATTACACGAGCGTGCCACTGTTTAGTCACTTGTTTGATCATCAGATTGGAGCATGTGGCACAGTGCGACCTAATCGCCGGGGCTTTCCCCAGGGGCTTGTAGATTCTCGTCTTAGGCTGGGGGAGAGAGCCTGCTTGAAGTGTGATCATTTGCTCGCTGTGAAGTGGAGGGATAATAAGAATGTTTTCCTTCTTACCTCCCCTCATGCAGACACGACAGTCCAAATTCGTACGGCGACTGGTGTTGTGGAGAAACCCCTCTGTGTCCGCGAATATAACCAAAATATGGGAGGGGTGGACCTCAATGACCAGTTGTTGGCGCCATATCACATTGCCCGTAAGGCGAGCCGCTGGTACAAAAAAGTGTCTCTATACTTATTTCAATTGGCTTTGCTGAACGCTCATGTGCTATACAGAGCTTCAGGTGGGACTTTATCCTTCCTTAAATTCCAGGATGAGATAGTCACAGACCTCCTGTATCCAGGCGGTTCTGCATCTCACCATTCCCAACCAAATGCAGTAACCCGGCTGCATGAGAGGCATTTTCCATATGTCCTCGAGAGTACCCCTACCCAACGAGCCCCCCAAAGAAGATGTTGTGTCTGTACCAAGCGCGGATTTAGGCTTGACACCCGTTATTATTGTCCACGCTGTCCTGACGATCCTGGTCTTTGCATTGGTAAATGTTTTGAACGCTTCCACACACTAGTGAAGTTTTAGCATAGGGTACAGCAATGCACAGGATAGGACACACTTACACAGGGTCTCCCAAGATGCCATCGCATTTTGAGAGACCCGAACCGTTACAGTTGTTACAGTTACAAAAAAAGTGTAAAAACAAAAAAACGTAAAAACAAAAAACAAAAAATAAATAAAATAAAAATAAATAAAATAGTTGTCGTTTTATTGTTCTCTCTCTCTCTCTATTTTCTCTCTATTGTTCTACTCCTTTTTACTGTATTCTATTCTGCAATGTTTTATTGTTATGTTTTATCGTGCTTGCTTTTCAGGTATGTAATTTTTTGTTTTCAGGTGCGCCATTCAGCTGCAGCGCAGATTTATTTATCTTGACAGCAACAGCGTTTGCTCCCACGATACATAAAGCAGTGACTCCAGTGCTGTAGGAGGTGATTTCACCACCACAGTTAAAAAAAAGAGCATATATGCCGAAGCATGGGGGCAGCAGGGGCGGAGGAGCTATTTTGCTCGTAATGCCGCGTACATACGGTCGAAATTCCGACGGAGGCTTGCCCGTGGAAAAGTCCGACCGTGTGTACGCGGCATAACTTTTTATGCCGCGTACATACGGTCGAAATTCCGACGGAGGCTTGCCCGTTGAAAAGTCTGACTGTTTGTACGCGGCATAACTTTTTTGCCAGAGGATGCCCCCTTGCTTCGGCATTTATATATTTTAGGCACAGGTTGCGTTAAAAAAATGTTTTATTTTTTACTATTTTTTTTTGGTATTTGCTTTTCAGGTATTGCGTGGTAAGGTCTTACTGTTATACTGTAATGTTACTTTGTTTTAATGTTAACCATCATTTGCTTAGCAGGTACGCCATTCAGTTGCAGCGTGGATTTATTTATCTTGACAGCAACAGCGTTTGCTCCCACGATACATAAAGCCGTGACTCCAACGCTGTAGGAGGTGATTTCACCACCACAGTTAAAAAAAAAGGAGCATATATGCCAAAGCATGGGGGCAGCAGGGGCGGAGGTGCGATTTTGCTCCTAATGCCGCGTACATACGGTCTAAATTCCGACGGAGGCATGCCCATGGAAAAGTCCGACCGTGTGTATGCTGCATAACTTTTTTGCGGGAGGATGCCCCCATGCTTCGGCATATATAAATGGTGCATGTATGCCCATCATTAGAAGTGGGTGGATGAAGGGAGGCATTCTAATGGTGGGCATACCCACCGATCAATCTCTTTTTTCGTTCAGCCAACAGGCTGCATGAAAAAAAAGATTACAATACATGTCCAACAAGGACCAGCAACGTACTGCTATGTTGCTGGACTTTGAATGGTTATACCAGAATGATGCCTGTGGGTTTAGGTATCATCTTGGTATCATTCTTTTCAGCCAGTGGTAGGCTTGCATGTAAAAGCAATCCTAGCGGCTAATTAGCTTCTAGACTGCTTTTACAAGCAGTGGGAGGGAATGTCCCCCCCGGATATAAACAGCGCCATTGGGAAATTGGGAAAGCATTTTATCACACCGATCTTGGTGTGGTCAGATGCTTTGAGGGCAGAGGAAAGATCTAGGGTCTAATAGACCCCAATGTTTAAAAAAAAAGAGTACCTGTCACTACCTATTGCTACCATAGGGGATTTTTACATTCCCTGAGATAACAATAAAAAAAATAAAAAAATAAATAGAAGGAACAGTTTAAAAATAAAATAAAAAAGCAAAATAAAAAAAATAAATAAAAAGCACCCCTGTCCCCCCCTGCTCTTGCGCAAAGGCGAACGCAAGCATCGGTCTGGCGTCATATGTAAACAGCAATTGCACCAAGCATGTGAGGTATCACTGTGAATGTCAGATTGAGGGCATTCATTTAAGCAGTAGACCTCCTCTGTAAATCTAATGTGGTAACCTGTAAAGACTTTTAAAAGCTTTTAAAAATGTATGTAGTTTGTCGCCACTGCACGTTTGTGTGCAATTTTAAAGCATGTTGTGTTTGATATCCATGTACTAGGCCTAAGATCATCTTTTTTATTTCATCAAACATTTGGGCAATATAGTGTGTTTTAGTGCGTTAAAATTTAAAAAAGTGTATTTTCTCCCAAAAAAATGCGTTTGAAAAATTGCTGCACAAATACTGTGTGGAAAAAAAAATGCAACACCCACCATTTTAATCTATAGGGCCTTTGCTTTAAAAAAATATATAATGTTTGGGGGTTCAACGTAATTTTCTTGCAAAAAAAATAAATAAATCATGTAAACAAAAAGTGTCAGAAAGGGCTTTGTCTTCAAGTGGTTAGTGTGCATAAAATGCCAGGACAGTTCAAAACCCGCCCAAATGACCCCATTTTGGAAAGTAGACACCCCAAGCAATTTGCTGAGAGGCATGTCGGGTCCATAAAATATTTTATATTTTGACACAAGTTGCGGGAATAAGACAATTTTTTTTTTGCACAAAGTTGTCACTAAATGATATATTGCTCAAACATGCCATGGGCATATGTGGAATTACACCCCAAAATACATTCTGTTGCTTCTCCTGAGTACGAGGATACCAAATGTGTGAGACTTTTTGGGAGCCTAGCCACGTACGGGACCCCAAAAACCAAGCACCGCCTTCAGTCTTTCTAAGGGTGTAAATTTTTGATTTCACTCCTCTCTGCCTATCACAGTTTCGGAGGCCATGGAATGCCCAGATGGCACAAAACCCCCCCAAATGACCCCATTTTGGAAAGTAGACACACCAAGCTATTTGCTTAGAGGTATGGTAAGTATTTTGCAGATCTCGCTTTTTGTCACAAAGTTTTGAAAATTGAAAAAAGAAAAAAAAACAATTATTTTCTTTCTTCATTTTCAAAAACAAATGAGAGCTGTAAAATTCTCACCATGTCTCTCAGAAAATAGCTTGGGGTGTCTACTTTCCAAAATGGGGTCATCTGGGGGGGTTTTGTGCTATCTTGGCATTTTATGGCCTTCGAAACTGTGATGGGTAGTGAGGAGTGAAATCAAAAATTTGCGCCCTTAGAAATCCTGAAGGCGGTGGTTGGTTTTCGGGGCCCCGTACGTGGCTAGGCTCCCAAAAAGTCCCACACATGTGGTATCCCCGTACTCAGGAGAAGCAGCAAAATGTATTTTGGGGTGCAATTCCACATATAACCATGGCATGTGTGAGCAATATATCATTTAGTGACAACTTTTTATAAAAAAATATTATTTTTATTTTTTGTCACTATTCAATCACTTGGGACAAAAAAATGAAATATTCAATGGGCTCAACATGCCTCTCAGCAAATAGATTGGGGTGTCTAATTTCCAAAATGGGGTCAATTGGGGGGGTTTGTGCCATCTTGGCATTTTATGGCCTTCAAAACTGTGATAGGTAGTGATAGGTAGTGAGGAGTGAAATCAAAAATGTATGCCCTTAGAAATCTTGAAGGCGGTGCTTGGTTTCAGGCCCCGTACGCGGCTAGGCTCCCAAAAAGTCCCACACATGTGGTATCCCCGTACTCAGGAGAAGCAGCAAAATTTATTTTGGGGTGCAATTCCACATATAACCATGGCATGTTTGAGCAATATATCATTTAGTGACAATTTTTTGTAAAAAATATTTTTTTTTGTCAATATTCAATCACTTGGGACAAAAAAAAAAATTCAATGGGCTCAACATGCCTCTCAGCAAATAGCTTGGGGTGTCTACTTTCCAAAATGGGGTAATTTGAGGGGGTTTTGTGCCATCTTGGCATTTTATGGCCTTCAAAACTGTGATAGGTAGTGATAGGTAGTGAGGAGTGAAATCAAAAATGTATGCCCTTAGAAAGCGGTGCTTGGTTTTTGGGGTCCCGTATGTGGTATCCCCGTACTCAGAAGAAGCAGAAGAATGTATTTTGGGGTGTAATTTTACATATGCCCATGGCATGTGTGAGCAATATATAATTTAGTGACAACTTTGTGCAAAAAAAAAAGTTTGTAATTTTCCCGCAACTTGTGGCAAAATTTAAAATATTCCATGGACTCAACATGCCTCTCAGCAAATAGCTTGGGGTGTCTACTTTCCAAAATGGGGTCATTTGGGGGTGGTTTTGTGCTATTTTGGCATTTTATGGCCTTCGAAACTGTGATAGGTAGTGAGGAGTGAAATCAAAAATTTGCGCCCTTAGAAATCCTGAAGGCGGTGCTTGGTTTTCGGGGCCCCGTACGTGGTTGGCTTCCAAAATGTCCCACACATGTGGTATCCCCGTACTTGGGAGAAGCAGAAAAATTTATTTTGGGGTGAAATTCTACATATAACCATGGCATGTGTGAGAAATATATCATTTAGTGACAACTTTTTGTAAAAAATTATTATAATTTTTTTTTTGTCATTATTTAATCACTTGGGACAAAAAAAATATTCAATGAGCTCAACATGCCTCTCAGCAATTTCCTTGGGGTGTCTAATTTCCAAAATGGGGTCATTTGGGGGGGTTTTGTACTGCCCTGCCATTTTAGCACCTCAAGAAATGAGATAGGCAGTCATAAATTAAAAGCTGTGTAAATTCCAGAAAATGTACCCTAGTTTGTAGACAATATAACTTTTGCGCAAACCAATAAATATAAGCTTATTGACATTTTTTTTACTAAAGACATGCGGCTGAATACATTTTGGCCTAAATGTATGACTAAAATTGAGTTTATTCGATTTTTTTTATAACAAAAACTAGAAAAAAAAATTTTTTCAAAATTTTCGGTATTTTTCCATTTATATCGCAAAAAATAAAAATCGCAGAGGCAATAAAATACCATCAAAAGAAAGCACTATTTGTGGGGAAAAAAAGGACGCAAATTTTGTTTGGTTACAACATTGCCTGACCGCGCAATTACCAGTTAAGGCAGTGCAGTGCCAAATTGTAAAAACATCTCTGGTCTTTAAGCTGCATAATGATCCGGGGCTTAAATGCCCCGTACACACGATCGTTTTTAATGTCATTTTTTAAACCAACGTTTTTCTCCTCGTTTTTTTTTCATGTTTCCTCTCAAGCCTGCCTTGCGTACACACCATCATTAAAAAAAACGATCAAGCAAAGCGCAGTGACGTTCAACACGTACGACGGCACTATAAAGGGGAAGTTCCGTTCGAATGACGCCACCCTTTGGGACGCTTTTGCTAATTCCGTGTTTCCGCGTGTTAGTAAAAGTTTGGTGAGAGACGATTCGCGCTTTTCAGTCTTCGTGCTTTGAAGATCGTTTTTGGGAGTTCAGATTGCGCCTGTGGGTTTGTATCTGTTTAGCACTGCTTGTAGTCAGTTCGTATCTGTTTATTCAGTGCGGCCTGCTCTGCACGTTCGTGTTTTTCAGCTTGTTCTTCATAGGCCTTGCTGTTCTTCCGTGCGTTCTTCTAGTTCGTTCTGTTCAGCCGACCGTTATCTAGCCATGTTGCGGCTACGTACTCGTCGTAGAGTTTGTGCTGTAGTTGGTGCAGGGGTTCATGCTGTATCCCGACTCCATGCCATGAGCAGGGTCCGGAGGAGTTCATGGACCAAGAATTGGTTGCTCCAGCGGCACCAATTCTGTCACATGCCTTTGTTGCGGGAGATCAGGGAGAATAATCCTGATGATTTCAGGAATTTTCTCAGGATGTCTGACCCCGTATTTCAGCAGCTGTTGGCTTTGGTGTCCCCCTATATTACCAGGCAGGACACCGTTATGCGGGAAGCCATCAGTGCTGAGCAGAGGCTCATCGCCACGTTGCGATACCTGGCTACTGGGAGAAGCCTGCAGGACCTTAAGTTCTCCACAGGCATATCCCCCCAGGCTCTGGGGATCATTATACCAGAGACATGTTCTGCCATCCTTCAAGTTTTGCAGGAGGACTATATTAAGGTAAGTGTTCTTCTTCCAAAATTCACATTGTATGGTATTTATTTTTGGATATTTTTAATTTGCTTTATTTGCAGTCCCTAATTCACATGATTCTTAGCTGCAGGGAATGTACCCTTTCTCCCCATGTTTTATTATTTAAAGTTTGGGGTTTGAGGCCTACCTGTAAATTTGCCTTACCTAACCTCTCCAGCATGCTATCCTGGGGCCATACCTACCTTGCCTAGTCATTTCCCTGTTTTTTATTATATGTTCCATCGTAGTGCTTTACCCAAAATGCACCCTAAATTGGGCCTAGGAATGTTTCATTTTTGTTAACTTCAATACAGAGTGCTACAGCCTTCATGTGTGATATTCCCAACTCATCTTCAACCCTTACCCTCCCCCCCCCCCCATAATTTTTTTTTTTTTTTTTTTTCTTGCTTCCAATTTTTTATGTTTTGAACAGTTTCTACCAATGTTGGCCATGAATGTGTGTATGAAATCAGCTTTCAATGTTTCTGGCTCCAAGTATTAATTTGTTATTTCTTTAATTCCACAGTTCCCTTCTTCGCCACATGAATGGCAGAATGTGGCTTCCGAGTTTGCCCAGCGATGGAACTTTCCGAACTGTGGAGGAGCCATCGACGGCAAACATGTTCGGGTCGTCCCACCACCCCATTCGGGATCCTTTTATTATAATTATAAGGGGTTCCACAGCGTCGTGATGATGGCAGTGGTGTCGGCCACCTACGAGTTCCTCTATGTGGACGTTGGCAAGAATGGCAGGATGTCTGATGGAGGAGTTTTTGCCCAGACGGAGTTTGGAGAACGGCTCCTTTTGGATCTGCTGGCCTTGCCACCAGTGGAGCAGAATGTGGAGGGACTACCTTTTGTGTTTGTGGCGGATGAGGCATTTGGCCTGGGACCCCATTTGATGAGGCCATTCCTGCAACGCACCCTCACCCCTGAGAGGAGGGCTTTCAATTATCGGCTGGCCAGAGCCAGAAGGGTGGTGGAAAATGCGTTTGGGATCATGGCCAGCCGATTTCGCCTCTTCCTTACCTCCATCCACCTTGCCCCATACAAATGGAACCATGTGGTTATGACGTGCTGTGTGCTGCATAATTTCCTAAGGGTGCATTCAACGAGTTATATATCTTTGAGTGGGCCTGAGGCCTCTTTAATCAATGCCGAAACTTTGGTGGCCCTGGAACCTGGCCGTCATGGCTTGCCCCCCCCCAACCGGACGTGAGGTCCGTAACCAATATGTGGACTATTTTATGGGTAGGGGGGCCATTGAAATGCCAGACAATCTCTAATAATTTTAGACCAAAAAAATAAAACTTTTAAAAAAAGTAAAGATTGGTTTGTCATTTTTATTGTATAATGTTTGATGTTTCTGGTAGGTTTACCTAGTGCACTTGTTTTGCCATGTGGATTAAAAAATCTTTTAATTAGCCTTCATTGTCAGTGTAAACACCAAACATTGATTAGTTCACTCAGCACCACATTTACATAATGAAGCCACAATGATTTGTTATGTAAAAATACCTTTATTTTTTTTGTTTAGGTGGGCAACTTCCTTAGAAATGTGGATGTTCCCTTAATTTCAGGTGTATTAAAACGCATGACCAGCCATGCATAAACAAACTATATTTCTCAAAATTTAGAAAAAGCTAAACATGTGCTAGTCATTAAAGGGTAAAATAACCAAAAAAAATAGAAATCTCTGCAAGTAAAACGTTATTTGGTGTAAAAACATTAGACACGCCCAAGCACAGCCATGATATTTTGGAGCCTTTCCTCCACCCGCTTTGTATTTGCCCTGATCTCTAGAAAATCTCCCTTAATTTTTTGGAGGTCACGACAGCAGACCATCAGGTATTGGATCAGGATCTGGGCACTGTGATGTGTCAACTTATTGGGGTCTTCGGCCAGAACTGCACCTAAATGTAAAAATAAATATGTAGGATAGAATATGTAGGCCTACATCTATTTAACATGCATGTGTCTGGTTTCACTCTGACCTGTGGTGGTGCCACTTTCCACTTCCACAACATCACATTCCTCTCCATCCTGGGGTTCTGGGGGTATTGTTGTAGGTATTGCAATTCTCGTCTCATCTGAGGTAGCTTTTCAAATCCCTAGGGAGATTGAAATAAAAGGAATAGTTTCATTAGTAGCGACTCAATTTTGCTAAAATAAGAAACATGAAAAAAAACTTTGTAATCATTCTTTTGAAGCATGCTCCATTTTAATTTTTACCCCCTGTGCCAACCGGGACAAATGATTGGATACATAGGCCAAAACAGAGCATATACATTTTGTAAACAAATTTGAAACATTGTAACACCCCAAAGTATCTACACTGGATCACCTGTGTGTGACTCCCTCAAGCTTTTTGGCTTTAGGCCCACACTTGTACTACTGCGTTCAGATGTTTCATCAGCTGCTGAGCATTCACTCCCTTTAACATTACCATGCATATCGTTTTTTCAAATGAACAAATGTCCTTTGGATTAGCACACCAAAAATAAGTGTGGCCCAAATGTACTCCCCCAAATAAACCAAAAAACATGGGTGTTCACACTGGATGATCCTAAAACATCGTTTGAGGAACTGTACGGAGAAAGAGGTTTAATACGTCCGTTTACTATGCGGACGAACCTAAAAAAGATGGTATCTTTCAGTGTACTATATGAAAGTTCAAAATACACGACAGAATACCAGAAAATAATATGTACCATTGAAAGTCAAAAAAAACAACTTACTTTTTAATATAACTTTCTTGATTCTTTTATATTGGTCGGCCTCCCGCAACTTCAGATCTGACCATCGTTTTCTGAGCTGTTCCTTCGTTCTGCACACCCCGAATTTTTGGTGGAGACTTTTGACCACTTTGCCCATAATTCTGGACTTGACCAGATTAGGCCTTTTATACGGACCATGCTTGGCATCATAATCCTCCTTCTTTAAAATGGCGACCATCTCCACCATTTCCTCGAATGACATGTTGGATGCCTTATATCTCCTGGGTCTTGATTTGGGCTCCTCTGTAATTTCATCCTCTGTAGAGGTAATCTCAGCCACCTGTGTCTCCGCCATGTTTTGTTCAGCACTACGAGCGAGAAGGGGCGGGGAAAGTACAATATCGAACGTCAGGGGCGGGGAAAGCGTGCGGAGTTTCACGCATGCGCTGTGTATATAAAGTGAAGATCCATGTCTGGGAAATACGTTAATTTTTCGGGAGAGAGAGTTAGCAACGAACGTCGTGACCAAGGTACCTAACAATTTTACTTTTTGAGGTTCATCAGACGAGGAGATTTGTGTGCTCAAAATATGTAGACAATGCACAGTTGAGGAATGTTGCCTGAAATATATATATTTTTTTGGTTTCTCGCTTTTACAGATATCATGAATACTTTTAAAAACCCAGACTTCATGGGGGAGTTCATCGATAAATGGCAAGAGCTCCCTATATTATGGCAAACAAAAAGTGGCGGTAATAAAAATAAAGACGCCAGGAAAGCAGCACTGGAGAGCCTGCTTGCATTTGTGCAAACAAAGATACCCACAACAACTCTCCAAGATGTCAAAAACAAAATTGGGACCATCAGAGGGACATACAGGACCCAGAGGACTATGGTCCTGAGGTCCCAGAGGTCAGGTGCACCAGCAGATAAGGTTTATAAACCCAGTCTGTGGTACTACAGTAAGCTTGCTTTTCTGGATGACCAGCTGGAAGTGCGGGAATCTCTCTCCACCCTTCCCCCCAGAGGTCAATCCAGCCTTCCTTGTACCCAACCCTCCAGCCTTCCCTGCAGCCAGTCCTCCAGCCTTCCTGTCAACCCTGCTCTGGCTTCCTCTGAGGATCAAGATCAGGGCCTTGAGGAGGCAGATTTGGAGATATGGAGCCAGGTAAAGTTTTGCTATCTATATTTCTATCGTACAAAATTGTAGATTTTAAATAGATGTTAGTATTGTTAAAGGTATGTACACTTCTACCAATAAAGTTTGTGAAGAGCAAGATACAGTAATGGCCTAATTTTATGTGTCCAAGACAACAAAACCAGGATGCGTAATCAATGAAAAGGACATAACTTTTGGCATTGATTTCAACAATGTCTAGAGGTGAACAATGTCTGTGAATGATGATGTGGCAAAATAAATAATGTCCCTTTCTTTTTTTACAGCCAGAGCAGAGCCAGGAAGAGGGTGATGTTGGGGATCAGGAGGAGGCAGGGCCCAGTGGCACCCAGGAGGAGGCTGGGCCCAGTGGCACCCAGGAGGAGGCTTGGCCCAGCACAAGAGCCCAGATGCCTCCCCTGGTAGTTAAACCACGAGGGCCAAGGAGAGGTAGGCAGGTGGCGGAGGAAACCAGGGCCTTCCTCAGAGAGGCAACAGCGGCCCTCAGAGAGGCACCCTCTGTTGATGAGGGATTTGCCGCAGTCCTCGCCCACAAACTAGGGCAAATGGAGTTGCAGCAAAAAAAATTCTGTGAGACCCTGCTATTGAAAGTCATCAATAAGGGCGTGCTGGGTGAACTCACTAGGTACACGGACATAATGGAGGTTGTCCCTACTCCTCCACCTCCTCCTCCTCCTCCTACTACTCCTCCTGCCACAACCTCTCCTCCTGATCCCCAGCCTCCAAGGAAGAAACCAACCAAGGCTGCAGAGAAGGCTGGAGAGAAGGCTACAAGGAAGAGGAGAAAATAATGCCTGCTGTAGTACCACAGACTGGGGACATATAGGACTTATCTGCTGTGGCTCCTGACCTCTGGGAGCTCAAGACAAGATTGGGCTCATTTTTTGGGGGGATCTAATCTCTATTTTGGTTTGGACATCTTGTATGGTTGTTGTGGGGTGAAAGGGATGCACAAATGCAAGCAGGCTCTCCAGTGCTGCCTTCCACTTTAATTTGTTAATGTTCTGAAATAAAAAAAAATTGGGTGCCCTTTAAATACTTGACTATGTGATTTGTATTTCAAAAGAGAGCTTGCTAGGAAGCAGGCAGGGACATCTCAAATTATATTATTGTTATTATCAGGGGACACAAACCTCCCTGAGGCCAAATGAGACACATTTGGAAGGTTGTTGTGGTAACTTTACACAAGAATAATTTAACCCAAAATACTTAAAAAAAGGCCAAAAATAAAAAACCAAAAATAATATAAAATTTAAAGAAAAAAGGAGAATTACATTATTTTATTATTATAAGTACTATTTAGGAGGGAGGTGCGGCTTATAAATAATATTTTATAATCATTAGAGCAATTTGGAATTACTTTAGAAACAAGTTTGGCATAAAACTCTCAATGTCATTATCAAAAGAGGGTAATTTTAAAGCATTATCAAAAGAAGAACGGAATGCGCAGCATTAAAACGATGCTATTAATTCCACCGTGACGAATGTGCCATCTCCATTTTCAACATTAGCTTTACCAAAACGAGCGCTCCCGTCTCATAGTTGCTTCTGAGCATGCGCGTTTTTTTTTCACGTCGTGAAAGCATACACACTATCGTTTTTCACGTCGTTAAAAAAAACGACATGAAAAACGACGTGAAAAAAGAGAGCATGTCCGGAATTTTTAATGGCCGTTTTTCACGTCGTTAAAAATGCTCTGGAGCCTACACACGATCATTTTTAATGGCCATTTTTTAAAATGGCATTTTTAACGGCATGAAAAACGATCGTGTGTACGGGGCATAAGTGGTTAAGATTAAAACTCTTCTCTTCCAGTCTCATCGTGTGGCTCATTCTTACACTCCCTGGGACTGAAAAGTTTCATACTTATGCTGGGATAACCATCAAGATATTTGTATATCACTATCATATCTCTTCTCAATTTTCTCTTCTCCAGGGAGAATAAATTCCTCATAATTAGGTCCTCCCGTCCCCATATTAATTTTGTTTCCCTTCTCTGGACTCTCTCCAGCTCCAGCACATTCTTTCTGAGGATTGGTGACCAGAATTGAAAGGAATACTCCAGATGTGGCCAAACCAGAGTTTTATAAAGTGGCAGGATTATTATTTTATTTCTGGAGTAAATCCCATTTTTATTGCATGCTAATAATCTGCTGACTTTGCTTGCTGCAGCTTGGCAATGCATGCTATTGCTCAGTCTGTCTTCTACTAGGACCCCCAGATCCTTCTCTTCTCTGGAATCCCCCTGGGGTTCTCCCCCTAGTGAGTAACTTGCATTTGTATTTTTAAACCCCAAGTGCATTACCTTACATTTTTTAATGTTAAACCTCATTTACCATCTAGTTCACTCCATTAATTTATTCAGGTCCACTTGTAAGGTTTCTATATCCTGCTGTGATGCTATTGCCCTACTAATTTTTGTGTCATCAGCAAACACTGAGCTTGAGCTATTTATCCCATCCTCTATATAATTTATAAATAAATTAAACAGAATTGGTACCAGGACAGAACCTTGGGGTAACCCACTAACCACTTTAGACAATTCAGAGTAAACATTATTTATCACCACCATTTGGACACGCCCATGTAGCCAGTTTTCTATACAAGAGCAACCCCTATGGATCATTCTCACAGACCTCAGTTTGTATAATAAGCGTTTGTGGGGGACTGTATCAAATGCTTTTGCAAAATCCAGATACACCACATCTACAAGCCTACCTTTGTCCAGATGGCAGTTCCCTTCTTCTTCGTAGAATGTTAAGAGGTTGGTTTGGCAAGAACGATCTTTTGTAAACCCATGCTGATTACTACTAATGATACTGTTTTCATCAGCAAATTATTGGATATGGTCCCTTATCAGCCCCTTAAATATTTTACAAACTACTGATGTTAGACTGACTGACCTGTAGTTTCCAGGAATATATCTCTGCTCTTTTTTGAATATTGGTACCACATGGGCTTTTCATCAATCAGCTGGTACCATTCCTGTCAGTATGCTGTCTATAAAGATAAGGAACAGCGGTCTGGCGATTAACTGACTGAGTTCTTTAAGGACTCTCAGGTGTAAGCCGTCTGGTCCTGGAGATTTATTTATGTTAAGCTTTTCTAATCTTTTCCTTTTCTGTTAGCCACAAGGGTAGATCCTGTGATGTGCTACTAACAGTACAGTCAGGGTTGTTATACCAATCCTTTTCCTGTGTGAAGACTGAGGAAAAGAAAACATTTAGTACAGTTGTCTTCTCCTTGTAGTCTGTGACCATCTTCCCTTCTCTGTCCTTTATGAGGCTTATGTGTTTCCACCTCGCCTTTTTACTGTTAACCGGTTCCCGTCCGACTCCTGTACATTTACGTCAGCAGAATGGCACGGCTGGGCAAAATATTTACGTCACTTTGAAATTCCCGCCGTGCCAGACACGCGCACTCCCCTGCCGCGAGCTCCGTAACCGTGCCCGCGGGACCCGTGGACTTGATGTCCGCCGGTGTCCCGCGATCGGGTCACAGAGTTGCAGAACGGGGAGAGGCAAGTGTAAACATGCCTCTCCCCGTTCTGCCTATTGACACTGTCATTGATTGTCTGTTCCCTGTGATCGGGAACAGCGATCAGTGAAGTGTCACTTGTAGACACACCCCCTAACAGTAAGAAGCACTCCCTAGGTCACACTTAACCCTTTCAGCGCCACCTAGTGGTTAACCCCTTCACTACCAGTGTTATTTTCACAGTAATCAGTGCATATTTATAGCACTGATCGCTGTAAAAATGACAATGGTCCCAAAAATGTGTCAAAAGTGTCTGATGTGTCCGCCATAATGTCGTAGTCACGATAAAAATCACTGATCGGCGCCATTACTAGTAAAAAAAAATATTAATAAAAATGCCATAAACTATCCCCTATTTTGTAGACGCTGTAACTTTTGTGCAAACCAATCAATAAAAGCTTATTGCTTATTACCAAAAATGTGTAGAAGAATACATATAGGCCAAAACTGAGGAAGAAAAACGTTTTTTATATATTTTTGGGGGATATTTATTATAGCACAAAAAGTAAAAAATATTGCTTTTTTTCAAAATTGTCGCTCTATTATTGTTTATAGAGCAAAAAATAAAGGACAACAATTTTGTTTGAGAGCCACGTCGCACGACCAAGCAATTGTCAGTTAAAGCGACGCAGTGCCGAATCGCAAAAAATGCTCTGGTCTTTGGCCAGCGAAATGGTCCAGGGCTGAAGTGGTTAATATATTTTTTACATTTCTAGGGATTTTTTTACTCTCCTTCACTATGTGTCTCTCATAGTCTTTTTTAGCCACTCTGATCGCGTTGTCCTTAATATGACATTTTAAGTTTTGGTTCAGCCACCCAGTTTTAACCCTTGTTCTTCTATATTTATTACCCATTGGAATGCACTTGGTGATACTTTTAATTAATATGTTCCTAAAGCACTCTCTTTTTTCCTCCGTGTTCAACGTTTTAAGGATTTGGCCCCATTTAATATCTTGCAGTATTGATCACAGTTTAGAAAACTTGGCTCTTTTGAAATGTAGTGTTCTTGTACTACCCTTGCCCTCCCTTTCCCATGATTTATGATGAATGTAATAATCCTGTGGTAGCTAGTTTCTAAGTTGTCTCCTATGTCCACATCTGCAATCAGATCTGTATCATTTGTAATTAATAGATCTAGCAATGCATCATTTCTAGTCAGGGAATCCACCAATTGGGACATTAAGTTGTCCTGTAGGACATTTAAGAAATGACAAGCCTTTAATGAGTAAGCTGTTCCCTTTGCCCAGTCAATATCGGGATAGTTGAAGTTCCCTATTATGATGACATGCCTTGCTGCTAGACTTTTCAAACGTATTGAATACAGCTCCCCATAAATGCTTAATTTGCTAGTAAAAGTCCTTTGGCATTGAAAAAAGTCTATGTATATGAAGATAACTAGTTACAGTAACACATACAGAGGTTAATGACCAATAGCTAATTTTATAAATGGTCTAAGGTAATAAATGGAGTGCCCCAGGTTTCAACCCTGGGACCAGTTCTCTTGTTTATAAATAATATAGGTGGGAATAAATAACTTGATCTCAGTGTTTGCCAAGCTATGTAGGGCAATAACTTTACAAAAGGATATAGAATCTCTACAAGAAAATGTTGATAAAGGGGTGGACAGTTACATGGCTACATAGATTAGGTTTAGTATTGAACAAAAATGCAAAACTATGCACATAGGAGCTAAAAATAAGTAGCAAGCTACACAATAGGATTTTATTCTATGGGGAAATCAGGGATGGAAAGATATCTGGGGGTCCTGGCAGACCATAGACTCAACATGAGCAAGTAATACTAGGCTACAGATTTCAAAGTCAGCTGACTAATATCATGCATTAAAAAAATATATTTTCTCAAGAATAAGGATGAGCTCTGGTTTGTTCAGAGCTTGGACTATACCGACAGGAAGCCAGAATGACATTGACCATGTGGCCATATTAAGTCAATGATATCATGATCATCTCGCCCCTTTGTGAACATGTACAGCTGCAGGGTGGGGAATGTCCTGGTCACAGTTAATTGGATGGCAGTGGGCAGGAGTGACCCCTGTTCCTGCAGGGCTTGGCCTGAACACATGTTTGGACTGAACACAGTTAGTGGTATCGGCTAGAAAAGAGCATAATTAACTGGAAAAAAACTCTTATGCCGTGTACATGCGATCGGTTTTACCAATGAAAATAGTCCGATGGACTTTTCTCATCGGACAAACCGATCGTGTATGGGCCCCATCTGTCTTTTTTCCATCGGTGAGAAAAAATTGAACATGTTTTAAATTTATCCGATGGGAAAAAAACAATAGCAAATTCTGATCGTCTGTGTGGAACTCCATCGGACAAAAAACCCATGCATGCTCAGAATCAAGTCGACGCATGCTCAGAAGCATTGAACTTAATTTTTCTCGGCTTGTCTGAGTGTTTTACGTCACAGCGTTTGGGACGGTCAGATTTTTTACTGATGGTGTGTAGGCAAGACTGATGGAAGTCAGCTTCATTGGATTTCCGATGGAAAAATCCATCGGATTAGAATCCATAGGAAATCCGATCGTGTGTACAGGGCTTTAGGTGAGTTTCTTAGGGACCACAATACATAGGGATATGGGCATCCATAGTGACGTGTACACACACATTCAAATATAGGTGTAATGTAATTACTCTATCCAAATGTTTTGCCTTTATTTATACTTGAGGGGTAACATATCATTTTAGACATCCTAATCTGGAACTCTTGAAATGGAAATGCACCAAAATTCCAGAAACTTTCACCTTATTTTATTTTATTGTTTTTTCTTCTTATGAGCTGTATACCGACAACATGTTTAATAAGTGTCAGGGTACCAAAAGCTGAATTAAGATAAGCACTATTTTGTTAGGGAATATACAGTGGAAAATGTACATTGTTGAACAATGTGTGACCTTAATAGAGCTCATTGTATGTAATGTGACATAGGGGTTGATTTACTAAACTGGAGGTTACAAAGTCAGCATAGAAAACAATCAGCTTCCAGGTTTGTTTTTTTGTCAAAGCTTAATTAAACAAGTTGAAGTAAAAAGCTGAGTGGCTACCCATGCACAACTGCACCAGATTTTGCACTCTCCAGTTTTAGTAAATCAACTCCACTCAACTCTAGCAGTCATGTATCAATAAATTACAATTTGAAAAAATATGTTCATTCAACTGGATCCTTTACTTTTAGTGAAACAATATGGTTGCTGTCAGTTAAAGAAAAACAGGTATATTACTATTCAAAATGCTCTTAAATTGTTCTCATAACAACAAAAACACAAACCCTATTTAATATGCCAGGGGTTGATTGTAAGATTAAGTGTTTGAGTAGCACCTGAAGTCCAACCTCAAGAGATATATATTATTGATCGCTGACTAGACATTTCATGGGTCAGTAACAATGATTGATTATTATCTAGAATGGTTAAAGACACTGAAGGAATTGATTCTGACATTGCAACATGTAAATGTAAATCTCCTGAGAAAATTGTTACATTTTCTGGTGTAGGATGATTTTAATCATCTGCCAATATCATCCACATGCTAATTTAAAACTATTCTGAATATAGAGGAAACTTACAGTTAACTACAAATGTGATGCGACTTTATGACACACTTTCCCCTGTAAGAGAATATTTGTAAAAAGCAATGCAAAGTATTGTAGCTAATAGGCTAGATGATGTGTGCTATGTTGTATAACAGCAGACAAGGATTCCAAATACATAATGAGGCTGACCTGGCATTGTAGTTGGTAAAAATCAAATGAGAACAGAAAATTAAAATCTCTGCAAAATGGACATAAGGCCTTTATATTTATCTTAGTGGTGGGTTAAAAGTTGCTACTGCACAAAATACGTACCTGAAATACTCAACATTTGTAATAAACTTGGTGAAATGATTGGAGGAAAAGGTTGAGTAATGGAGGAAGTTTTGCTCTTTAACATTGTTTGGTTGTTATACTCAGAGAGATCAAAGACCTGTTTCGGCTCTAATTAACAAAAGCAAAAGCAGACAGGAGACCTTCTGGCACTGAGCACAGCTTCAAAATATACAGCTGAAATCTTGTGAAGATTTAAATAATTAATATGACACCTCGAGCTTCGGGTAAGGATTGTGTGAAAAAAAAATATGCCTCGTGTTGAAGTTCTCAACAAAGCCACAGTCAAGTTCCTTACTATTTATGTTGATGAAAATGAGACAACTAGCTTGGCCTGACTTCATTGTCTGCAACACTGGCAGCTTGGTGTGAGTGTTTTTTTTACTTTTTTTTGTCATGCTAAGGGAGGCTTTTGTGTGGTACTCTGTTACTAGTGAGTCTGGTCACAGTGAATATATGTCATGGCCAAAAAAAGCAAATCTGCTTGAGGGAGGTGGAGAATAGTCATTTAATGGTTTTTAATCCTCTTAATCCTAGTCAAAATGGAGATCGCTGAATGAAAATCCTATCCCAGAAGTCGTTATGATTCAGATGACTGGCTCAAGAGACTGCCTTTTGTAAAATATTGTAGGTAGATATAACATATTTTAGAGAAACAAAGGAAAATCCGCTTTTTGCATGTGTAAAAGCTATTTTCTTGACACATGAGGAGTTTCAATAAAATGTGTGTACTCAGTAACAATAACAATTCTTGAAAGTCTTAACTGTATGCAAATCTTCATTAGATCAGGCCATGCACTGATGCCCTTTCCAAGCTGTTTTCCACTCTGATACTGTCTAAGTGACTAATCTCCTATTGAGTTTGGATATAGATTCAATCTAAAGTCTTGACATAATCATATCTAATCCTTTCAGCTCAGTTCATTATCACTTCATAAATGTGGATCTCTGTGAGTGGAAAAAAAATCAAAGGATTACATTTGACAACTCTGCATACAGGAACTGAGAGTTAATTTACAAAGCAATATTAAATAGACCCTGGCTTGCAAAAGAAATATATCAAACTGTTCATCCAAAAGTAACTTAGCTAGATGTTAATAGGCTTGAATACCATTTCAGTTTCCCAAAAATAAAGCAACAATTTTTCATAGGACCATGTTAAAATTTGTTAAAAATGTTCAGTATCACAGCAAAGAATAATAAAGATAATCATTTTTATTTCAGGTACTTATATAGCACTGTCAATTTACACAGCGCTTTACATATACATTGTACATTCACATCAGTCCCTACCCTCAAGAAGCTTACAATCTAAGGTCCCTAACTCACATTCATACAATGACAATGATATTATGATACTGCTATGAATGACCAACTGGCTAATCTTTTTATTAACAACTCATTATATTTAGGCTTCCTATTTCCAAAACAATAAGAATGTCCAGTTGACAGTCATTATTCCACTAGGGTGATGAGGATCACCACCAGTGGTGGATAGTAATCTGGGCAGAGTTGGTAGTTGCCCAAGTATCATGGGGAGGCAAAAGACACATTTGCAACTTAAAGTAGCGGTAAGCCAATTTCCCAAAAGGGTTTAAGGAGTATAAATGGTTCACATAACAAAGTGAAGTTGTGTTTTGCAAGAGAATTTTCCCTTAGCTTAGTAAACGTTTAGTGACTTCAATTATCCACTCATGTGCATACCAAAAAAATAAATTCTTGCATGTGACTGGTAATTTTTTGCAAAGTGAATTTTCACCACAAGTCACTAAATTAAGCGAAAATTTCACTACGAGGTGAAAATTCACTTTGCAGAGAAAACATACTCTACTCCTTTAGTAGATCAACCTCAATATTTATAGATATTTTAGAACATAATTTCTGCATTATTTTCAATCATCATATGAATATTTTGTGAAAAGTATACCACTTCATAAGATTCAATTCAAAAAGTAAACTCTCAGAAAACTCTCAGAAGCAAAACACAGATGACTGTGTGCATAATTCTATTAAACTGGCAGCCCCTTAACTGAAAACATCCCAGGGACTGTAGTCCATGGATGCTCACCACTGTAAAGAAATACATATGGTTGTTTGCCAGTGTTGCACAATATACTTGTGACAGTTGTATTGTAGCGTCTTTCTGTTAATGTGAAATACAAACTTCTCCAACTTACTGTATATATTTAAATGTAAATGTAAGTGATTTGTATTGATCACAGAGAAGTCACATTACTAGTATACAGTACATGGTCATGCAGCCTTTCATGAATGCAGACCTTGTGACCCCGAAATGTTGCACTATTTTGGAAATTTTAATCAATACAGATTGCATGCTGAAGGATAAAGTTGTGGTGGTAACATACATTTTCTGTATACATATTTGTGAATCCATGTGGTTGCTGCAGAACCCATTGCTAGATCCATGTGTTGTGTGATGTATCACTTGAATATGATTTGTGGTCATTTGCAATCTGATGTATTGGACATGTCAAACTGGTGAATTTCTCCTCTTTGCGGAAAAAGACTATATTTCACATTCAGAGGAACTGAAAATAAAAAAGAGATATTTTAAAGTGGCATATCTTCAAGAGAATGTATTTCGGGTTATAGGCAGACCTAAGTGAATTGAGTAACAATTGATTTATTTTTCTAAGTAATCCAGCTTTGAGATCTCTCCACCGATGCTCCTCTCTCTGCTACTGCTATTCCAAAACCAAGAAAGTTTACTTCACTTCTATATAAAATAGTTGGGAGATCCACAAAACAAGTTGGAATGATAGCAGGTGGGAGGAACAAGAAACTCAGAAGCAGAGATCTCTTTTTTAGAGGTAAAATGCAATTTATGCCTTGACATCCAAAATGATATTTAGGCCTCACTTCCATTATGCAGGACTAATATAATTAGATATCTCAATATAGATATTTCCAGAAAACTTCAGGGTTATATCCATTTAAATGTTAAGCCATTACTTATTACCGTTACAATTAAGACTGGTTAATGGTTTAAATATGTGACTAGTGTCATGGGATGCCAATATTCCGCATAATCTCTGAGATTACTGGGATCCTCACCCCATCCTCTCCAGCTCTGGCGATTCTTTTATTTGGTATTGACCGATTCCCTCCCGAGTGCTGCACAATTATAACTCATATACTGTTGGCTGCTAGAGTGCTTATAACTAGACAATGGAAGTCTAACTTATCACTAAACGTTTCCAAGATAATTGGCATGGTGAAGCAAGCAAAACTACAGCTATGAAAGTTTACTGGCGTATAAACATGGTGTTAAACAATTATTTTAGTCTATGGAATTTGTGGACTAAGAACCATTAATGATATGCTGGTTTGTACGTCACACATGCTGTTTCTTTATGATAACCAATACAATTTGTTTAGTCAGGTACAACCTGTTACTGACCGCCTTGTTCTTGTTTTGTTATACTTTGTAATGCTCTGTTTTATTAATTAATACACTATTCACGCTCATTTCTGAGAGAGCCTTGTTCTGGATTATTGTTTTTCACTTACTTTGTAAACCCCCTCGGGGTACGTATCTAAGGCTCCATTCACTGTATTGTTGTATTTTATAATGCAAATTTTACAATAAAAACTCCGAAACAAGTGAATTCAGAATTATATGCAGATTTCTAGACTCTATGCAAGTCCACAGTAGGCTGAAAGATTTTTTGGGAGTCAGACTTGTGTCCTCTTGATGATGAGACCTGGGAAGAGGTTCTGACAAACAAATGATTAGTGTCCCTGAAACTTACTGATAAGTTCAACAATAAATGTATACCTAGGTAGAAGTGCATGCAAGCAGGTGAGTGTTTTCACTTTCTGTTGTGTCCTCAAGAGTGATCCTGCTACTGGCAGTTTCTCAAAAACTACAGGATCGCAGTGTGATATGGCCCTAAATTGTTAATCTCTTCAGAATATTATGCACTCTGTCTGGAAAGATGATATTTGGGACATGAGTCAATAGCAACCAAACCTAAATCATTATCAAGTTTGCCCAGTGATTTTGAAACAATATTTAAAAAAAAACTTCATACTGTTAGCAATTACTGTCCAGTCTCCAGTATGAACTACAAATGCCTCTATCATGCATCTGAACAATTTATGGAAATATTTTTATAATGAGATAATTTCAATGTGTCACAATAACTCATTATGTCTGCGCCTATAGCAATAACAATTATTTCAAGTGCTGTGGGGCCAGTTTGTTTCAACTAATAAGAAATAAGATACAATGTCACTTCCCTAATAATAGATTTGATCTGTATAGCCATGTAATTTCTCTATACTTAGTGGCTATTGCTTATTTTAAACTGCAGTTATTTCAGAGAATCAGTATTTTATTAAATGCATAGTGTCTTGAAAATATATAATTTAATATACATATATTTGCTGCCCCCCTCAAAATAACTCAACACACAGCCATTAATGTCTAAACCACTGGCAACAAAAGTGAGTACACCCCTAACTGAAAATGTCCAAATTGGGCCCAAAGTGTCAATATGTTGTGTGGCCACCATTATTTTCCAGCACTGCCTAAACCCTCTTGGGCATGGAGTTCACCAGAGCTTCACAGGTTGTCACTGGAGTCCTCTTCCACTCCTCCATGACGACATCACTGAGTGTAATGCTTCAGGCAGTGTAACTATAATGGTTGGCGTGGATCACAGCTTCGGAAGTCTATGAATATGATATACTAAACAGTTAACTTCAATTTGACAGACATCAGGAAGGAAGACTCAAATAAATTGGAAAATCAAGTGGTTTTATTTAGTGTGGTAATACACAGCCATAAGGGGGAGCACCAGAGGTAACATGAGTGTAGTAGCAGTACACAGGAATTCAGTTTATAGTAAACAACAGGATACTTGCTGTGAGTGGACTTCTGGTGTTGGTGTCACCCAGTGGCTTCTGGAGAGATATACTGGTCTCCTATTGTAGTGGTATAGGTAGGGAGTTCTGCCAGCAGAGTAGGTTGACTGAGGGTAGGTCAGTGGAGAGCCTCTGAATACCAGTGAGGAAGGGGCCCTGACCGGCTCAAAAGCTGGAAGTTGGAGGGTCTCTGTCCGCCCCAAAAGCGAGGAGGCAGACGGGGCTCTGAACGACCCAAAAAGAGAGATGGCAGTCGGGGCGCTGTACGGCCCAATAGAGAGATGGAAGTCGGGGCTCTGACCTGCCCAATAGTGAGTGAAGACGGCAGTCTTCTGATGGAGGTATTTGCCTGGCATCAGGTTCCTAGCACGAACGCCAAACAAATGGCGTGTTGGCTGTTTAAGTAGGGATAAGAGGAGGAGCCGGGTGATATCGCTGTGACGCCATCTATCTGCGACGGAGTTGGTGGAGATGTTGGAGCCCCCAGTAGAGAGATACGAATATTACAGGATAAGAACATTATACAGCGTTGGTGGAGATGTCAGAGCCCCAGTGGAGAGATAAGAACATTACAGGATAAGAATATTACACGGAGTTGGTGGAGATGTTGGAGCCCCAGTGGAGAGATAAGAACATTACAGGATAAGAACATTACATGGAGCTGGTGGATGTTAGAGACCTTGCGCTCCTCCACCTTCTGTTTGAGCATGCCCCACAGTTGCTCAATAGGGTTTAGGTCTGGAGACATGCTTGGCCAGTCCATCACCTTTACCCTCAGCTTCTTTAGCAAGGCAGTGGTCATCTTGGAGGTGTGTTTGTCACAGTACATGTTGGCATTCATGGTTCCCTCAATGAACTTTAGCTCCACAGTACTGGCAGCACTCATGCATCCCCAGACCATGAAACTCCCACCACCATTCTTGACTGTAGGCAAGACACACTTGTCTTTGTATTCCTCATGTGGTTGCCGCCACACACGCTTGACACCATCTGAACCGAATACATTTATCTTGGTCTCAGCAGACCACAGGACAATGTCTTTAGTCTGCTTGTCTTCAGCAAACTATTTGTGGGCTGTCTTGTGCATCATCTTTAGAAGAGGCTTCCTTCTAGGATGACAGCCATGCAGCCCAATTTGATGCAATGTGCGGTGTATGGTCTGAGCATTGACAGGCTGACCCACCACCCCTTCAACCTCTGCAGCAATGATGGCAGCAATCATACGTCTATTTCCCAAAGTAAAACCTCTGGATATGATGCTGAGCATGCTCACTCAATGTCAGGGGAATCCGTCCAACAACGCCAATCAGCGCCCAATGCGCACGCGCGGCGGAATGATGCTTCGGCGCATGCGCGTGCGGGGGAAGGCGCTTCTACGTTCTCGGGTGCGCGCGCCGACGCAGCGGCGCACGCGCATGCGCGGCGGCGCACCAATAGGAATCCAGGCAGGCCTATTTAAAGAGACCCAGTTGCACTGACAAGTTGCTGGTTTGTCAGCTTTCCTGTATACCCAAGACTCTGGAAAACTATCTTGAAAATCTCCTTGTGACCCGGACTGGCTTGATTCCTCTGATCTCTCTCCTGGACCTGACCCTCGGCTTGTTATACGGACTTCTGCCTTCTCCTGTGTTTGACCCTCGGCCTGTGACTCGGATCTGCTGCCTGTCTACAATCCTTGACCTCCTGCTTGTACCTCTTGGACTTCCGCGTTTCCTTTGAACTCCTGCCTGGTTCCCGGTATTCTCTGGACTTGTTACCTTTTACTGTGCTAGACCCCCAGCCGGGACTGTTACCTTGCAATTGCAACCCGGACTCAACCTGCACCGGCTTCCATTATCTCCTGCTGTTGAACTTTACCAATCCGGCTAGTTCCTGCTTGAAGCCTGTTTCTTCAGTCTACTCAGCACTACCGGACCGTCTACAAGTACCCACCACCTGCCGGTAGCCGGTGCCGCTTCTCGCCATCCACTCCCTGTCTCAACTCCAGGAGGTGGAGTGCGTCAAGTCGCAAAGGTGAACCACTCTCGGCATCTCGGCCTCGGTAAGTACATACCCTTACAGTACAAACCAGCCAGATGTCTGAGGCCGACAGGGTGCGTTCACCGTTCGAGACCCTATGTCAGCAAGTCACCGCACTAACCGATGCGGTTCAGAAATTACAAGAAGGTTATGTCCAAATGGATGGCCGCTTTCAGCTACTTACTGGAGCTACAGGACCAGCATCACCAGCTGCTACCGTTGCCAATGTTGCCTCCACGTCTCAAAATCAGGCAAATCCCACCGTAGTAATGGCTACCCCTGAACCCAGGGTCCCCCTGCCTGAGCGATTTTCTGGCGTCCGTAAGAAATATCGGGCTTTCAAAAACGCATGTTCTCTTTACTTCGCCCTTCAACCCAGGACTTTCTCTTCAGAAGTGGTAAAGGTGGGGTTCGTCATCTCCCTTCTAACCGACGAACCTCAGGCCTGGGCCCATGGCCTGATGGAGCAAAGCAGCCCCATACTAGATTCCGTGGACACCTTCTTCGAGAGTATGGCGCAGCTGTATGACGATCCTCAGCGATCAGCTACAGCTGAGTCTGTTCTCCACAGTTTAACCCAGGGGAGAAGGCCGGTGGAGGACTACACGGCAGAATTCCGGAAATGGTCAGCTGACACTGGCTGGAATGAGACGGCCCTTAAATACCAATATCGCCAAGGACTGTCTGAGGCTCTTAAAGACGAGCTGGCCAGGATTGGTGTTCCAACTACTCTGGAAGATTTGATCCAGTCTGTCACTCAGCTTGACAGACGCCTGCGGGAGCGGCGTTCTGAGCGTTTCCAGACTACCCGTCCAAACTGGACTTTGCCCCGATCAGCTTCTGCCTATCCACCCATCCAAGTTCCTACAGCATCTTCTCCTCCCGAGCCTGAACCCATGCAGCTTGGTCTGGTTCGTCCTCCCCTTTATCCTGAGGAAAAGCAGCGCAGGCGTCAGGCCAATCTGTGTCTTTACTGCGGGGGTACTGGCCATTTCCTTCGGAGCTGCCCAGTGAGACCTAGTAAGTGTACCCTCAAAGACACTTTGAACTACCAAGTTTCTGGCTTACCACAGACTTATGTTGTTCTTTCTATTTCTCTACAGCTGCCAACAGGAGCAACCCGCCTACCGGCGATTATTGATTCAGGAGCCTGCAGCTGCTTTCTGGACTCTTCACTTGCTTCCCAACTTCACTTTCCTCTGCAAACCAAGGACCGTTATCTTCAGGTTCGTCTGGCGGATGGATCCCTGCCTCGTTCAGGGGTAATTACGCAAGAAACAAAACCCGTCCTTGCTATCACGGATTCAGGCCACCAAGAATACCTTCGATTTGACCTCATCCCATCTCCCATGTTTCCCATCATCCTGGGCCTCCCCTGGTTACAAGCACATGAGCCTCATATAAACTGGGCCAAAAGGGAAGTTAACTTCACTTCTTCGTATTGTTCCCAACACTGTCTTTCCGCACTTCCAACTGTCTGTGCTACTTTAACCCCTCAACCGGATAACCTACCACATGTTCCATCAGCATACTTAGAATTCCAGGACGTCTTCGACAAACAGCAGGCCGACCGCCTACCTCCACATCGTCCCTACGATTGTCCCATTGACCTTCTGCCTGGCTCCAAAATTCCATTCGGCCGCATCTTTCCCTTGTCCGAATCTGAGTTGAAGGCCCTCAAGTCTTACATTGAGGAAAATCTGGAAAATAAATTCATTCGCCCCTCTTCTTCCCCAGCCGGTGCCGGAATCTTTTTCGTTGAAAAGAAAGACGGGACTCTGAGGCCCTGCATCGACTATAGGGAATTAAATAAAATTACTATTAAAAATAGATACCCGCTTCCTCTCATCCCGGAGTTGTTCCAACGATTCCGATCAGCTCGGATCTTCTCTAAACTGGACCTTCGAGGGGCCTACAACCTCATCCGGATCAGGGCTGGAGACGAATGGAAGACGGCTTTTAGATCTAGGTTCGGTCATTTTGAATACTTGGTCATGCCATTCGGGCTTTGCAACGCCCCAGCTACTTTCCAGCACCTGGTCAATGACATTTTCCGTGAACACCTGGACGACTTCCTAGTAGTCTACTTAGACGATATTCTTATTTTTTCGTCCTCCCTTGAACTGCACCGAATCCATGTCATCAAGGTCCTCACTATTCTCCGAGAACATAGACTTTACCTCAAGGCCGAGAAATGTGACTTTGAGAAAACCACTGTGCAATTTTTGGGATTTATTATTTCTACCAATGGGGTCGCAATGGACCCGCAGAAAGTCAAAGCTATCCAGGAATGGCCAGCCCCAACAGACAAGAAAGGGGTACAACGGTTTATAGGTTTCGCCAACTTCTACAGGAGGTTTATTGTGGGGTTCTCCTCTATTGTGGCACCTATAACCCAACTGACACGCCAGGGCTACCGCTTTCACTGGTCACCGGAAGCTCAGGATGCCTTCGATAAACTAAAAAATGCATTCACATCGGCACCTGTATTGAAGCATCCAGATCCGCTACTGCCGTTTACTCTGGAAGTAGATGCTTCAGAGTCAGCCACTGGGGCCATCCTCTCTCAACGGCAGGGCCCCAAATCCCTTCTTCATCCAGTAGCCTTTGCCTCTCGTAAACTAACTTCTCCGGAACGTAATTATGACGTCGGAGACCGGGAACTATTAGCTATCAAATTCGCCCTGGAAGAATGGCGATACCTTCTGGAGGGAGCCCCTCACCCTGTCATGATATTCACGGATCATAAGAATCTAGAATATCTGAGAACAGCAAAACGTCTTCGACCCAGACAAGCCCGATGGGCCCTCTTCTTCACCAGGTTTAACTTTCATATCTCTTATAGGCCCGGTTCCAAGAACGTGAAGGCGGATGCACTCTCTAGGATGTTTCCCGAGACCCCTCAAGCAGAGGAACCAAGTACCATCCTATCAGCACAAAACTTTCTGCTCATCCCACAGGCTGATCTACTAACCTCCATAAAAGCCGCCTCTAAGCATTGTCCTGACCAAGTAACCTCTTCCCTAGAGAAGCATAATGACTTGCTCTGGTCCCAAGGTAAAGTCTTCGTCCCTCTGGAAACAAGGCAACTGATTCTGAAAACTTTCCACGACCACAAACTAGCTGGTCACTTTGGAACCAAAAAAACCATGGAACTAATCTCTCGCTCCTTCTGGTGGCCTGGTTGGAGACAAGATTGCAAGTCCTATGTTGCCTCCTGTACCCGTTGCCAACGGTATAAGGGACCCAAAACCAAGAGTTGGGGACTACTCAAACCTTTGCCTATCCCTGAACGTCCGTGGGCAGATGTGTCCATGGACTTCATTGTAGATCTACCGCCCTCTGGAGGTTTTACCACGGTTCTGGTCGTAATTGACCGCCTCTCCAAAATGGCACACTTCGTGCCCATGATCGGTACCCCCTCTGCTGCAGATACAGCCAAAGCCTTCTTTCAGGAGATAATCAGGCTCCATGGGGTGCCTAAGAGCATCACCTCTGACAGAGGCGTTCAATTCACGTCGAAATTCTGGAAGGAACTTTGCAAATCTTTAGAAGTCAAGATTTGCCTATCATCGGCATATCACCCCCAGAGCAACGGACAGACAGAGAGAACCAATCAAACCCTAGAACAATATCTCCGTTGTTTTTGCTCAGCCTCACAAGACGATTGGTCCTCCCTATTATCCTACGCTGAATTTGCATATAACAACTCGGTGCATTCAGCCACCAGTCAAACTCCTTTTTGGGCCAACTTTGGCTTCCATCCTTCCTTCCTCCCTGATGACATTCCGGAGAGCTCTGTTCCTGCTGTTCAAGATCGGATAGCCTTTGTTCAATCTAATTTTCTGAGACTCCAGGAAATGATGCAAAACGCCCAGGAGTCTTACAAGAGACACTATGACAAGGGTAGGAAGGAAAATCCAGTCTTCAAAGTTGGGGAGGAAGTATGGCTCTCCGCCACCAACCTCAAATTGCCGATCCCTTCACGGAAATTGGGACCAAGATTTATAGGCCCTTTTAAAATCAAGCGAGTAATCAACCCTGTGGCCTTTGAATTGGCACTGCCCGACTCCTACAGGATACACCCGGTCTTCCACACTTCTCTGTTGAAACCAGTAGTCTCCAGCTCCTTCCCAGGAAGGGATGAGCCACCTCCTCCACCTGTGGAGGTTGATGGTGAAAATGAGTACGTGGTGGAATCTATCTTGGGCTGCAGGAAAAAAGGCAGGCAGTTACAGTATTTAATCAAATGGAAGGGGTATCCCCCAGAGGACAACTCTTGGGAACCATCTAGGAACCTACATGCTCCCCGCCTAATTAGAGTCTTTCACCAGGAACATCCCGAGTTGATGTCTAGTCTGGGCGTCCGGAGTCCGCCCCTAGGAGGGGGGCACTGTCAGGGAAATCCGTCCAACAATGCCAATCAGCGCCCAATGCGCACGTGCGGCGGAATGATGCTTCGGCGCATGCGCGTGCGCGAGACGGCGCTTCTACGTTCTCGGGTGCGTGCGCCGACGCAGCGGCGCGCGCGCATGAGCGGCGGCGCACCAATAGGAATCCAGGCGGGCCTATTTAAAGAGAACCAGTTGCACTGACAAGTTGCTGGTTTGTCAGCTTTCCTGTATACCCAAGACTCTGGAAAACTATCTTGAAAATCTCCTTGTGACCCGGACTGGCTTGATTCCTCTGATCTCTCTCCTGGACCTGACCCTCGGCTTGTTATACGGACTTCTGCCTTCTCCTGTGTTTGACCCTCGGCCTGTGACTCGGATCTGCTGCCTGTCTACAATCCTTGACCTCCTGCTTGTACCTCTTGGACTTCCGCGTTTCCTTTGAACTCCTGCCTGGTTCCCGGTATTCTCTGGACTTGTTACCTTTTACTGTGCTAGACCCCCAGCCGGGACTGTTACCTTGCAATTGCAACCCGGACTCAACCTGCACCGGCTTCCATTATCTCCTGCTGTTGAACTTTACCAATCCGGCTAGTTCCTGCTTGAAGCCTGTTTCTTCAGTCTACTCAGCACTACCGGACCGTCTACAAGTACCCACCACCTGCCGGTAGCCGGTGCCGCTTCTCGCCATCCACTCCCTGTCTCAACTCCAGGGGGTGGAGTGCGTCAAGTCGCAAAGGTGAACCACTCTCGGCATCTCGGCCTCGGTAAGTACATACCCTTACACTCAACTTCTTTGGTCGACCATGGCGAGGCCTGTTCTGAGTGTAACCTGTTCTGTTAAACCACTGTATGGTCTTGACCACTGTGCTGCAGCTCAGTTTCAGAGTCTTGGCAATCCTCTTATAGCCTATGCCATCTTTATGTAGAGCAAAAATTCTTTTTTTCTGATCCTCAGAGAGTTCTTTGCCATGAGGTGCCTTGTTGAACTTCCAGTGACCAGTATGAGAGAGTGAGAGTGATAACACCAAATTTAACACACCTGCTTCCTATTCACACCTGAGATCTTATAACACTAATGAGTCACATGACACCGGGGAGGAAAAATGGCTATTGAACATTTTCATTTAGAGGTGTACCCACTTTTGTTGCCAGCAGTTTAGACATTAATGGCTGTGTGTTGAGTTATTTTGAGGGGACAGCAAATGTACAGTTATACAAGCTGTACACTCACTACTTTACATTGTAGAAAAGTGTCATATCTTCAGTGTTGTCACATGAAAAGATATAATAAAATATTTACAAAAATGTGAGGGGTGTACTCACTTTTGTGAGATACTGTATAACTATATATATATATATATATATATATATATATATATAGTGACATTATGAAAGGCAAAGTGATTGAGGAATGCTATTTATCACCTTGCATGCTTTCATATGTGGGAAACTAAGGTGGAATCCGGTCCAGGTTTTCCGGGTCACCTTGCAAGTGTGGGTTTCCGAACCAGGGTTTTGTTTTCCACCTGTGATCAGCACCTGATGGTATAAATAAGGACTGGTGCAAGAGGTTGCTACTATAGCGAATAGTCGGAAAGAATGAAAATACGAAAAACTAAATTTTCCAAATGTAATCGATTCCTTAAACTCATAGTTTGAATCGTTTTTTGTTTTTTCAGATTTTTGTAATTTCGGATTTTCTTCCTCTCTGATTTTCGTTCTTTTGGTCTTTCATTCTTTCTGACAATTCATTTACGTATGCATTTGTCAAGAGACTTTTGTTCATTCAGATGCTTCTGAATGAACGAATATGCAGAATTGTGTCCGAAAACAAATTCGTAACGAAACTAATTGCGCATGTCTAGTTATAAGAGAGAGAAAAAGGATTGCTGGAGAGGTTCCACAGAGAGTATAGGCAGGGAAAACAAGGTCAAGGGTGTTGCCATCAGAGTGAGTAGAAGCATGTATCCATTGCTTCAGGTCAAAAGAGGAGGTTAGACTGAGAAGTTTAGAAGTAGCAGCAGGGTTAGTATTAACAGGGATATTGAAGTCACTGAGAATGATTGTGGTGATTTCAGAAGAGAGAAAGTAGGGTAGCCAGGCAGAGAAGCCATCAAGGAAGGTTGATACTGGTCCAGGGGGTCAGTAGATCACAGCTATTCTTAAAGTGGAGCTCCACCCTAAATAGCAACTTTTGCTATTTGGAACCCTCCCCCCCTCCGGTGTCACAATTGACACCTTTCAGGGGGGAGGGGGGTGAAGATACCTGTCTAAGACAGGTATTTTCACCCACATCCGGGAGTCCTGTCTCCGGGAATCTGCGGGAGTTACGTCACTTCCCGCAGACTTCCCTTGGTGTTCTGGGAGACACTCGGCTCCCAGAACACAGGAGCACCAATCAGAACGGCGCAGCGCGACTCGCGCATGCGCCGTAGGGAACCGGGCATGAAGCCGCAGGGCTTCACTTCCTGGTTCCCTCAGCGAGGATGGCGGAGGGAGCAGCAGAGCGACGAGCGGTCGCTCGTCCTCTGCTGCGGACGTCGCTGGACTCCAGGACAGGTAAGTGTCCAAATATTAAAAGCCAGCAGCTGCTGTAGCTGTAGCTGCTGGCTTGAAATTTTTTTTTTCCGGTGGAGCAACCCCTTTAAGGAAACTGGAGTAAATAGACAAATCCAATGTTCCTCAGATGGGGAAGAGAAGAGAAGGCCACCATGGGAGAGGGAAGCAGGAGAATCAGTGTCAGATTCATGAAGCCAGGTTTTAGTAACGTCAAGTAGTTTAAAGGTGTTAGTTAAAGGTTGAAGGTGTTAGTGTTATACAGGGTTTGAGGAACTTTAATAAAGAACCCACTTAAAGGAAATAACCCCAGCCATGTGCCCCCCAGCCAAGTTTGGAAGCGTTTAAAAAATCTATTTCACATGTATTTGAAGACAGCACATGCTAGGGTGAAAATGACCCTTTAGTAGAGGAGCTTAGATATATGCTGTTTTTTTCTCATTGTTTAGATATGTTATGGTTGGACCTTTTTGGCTTTAGATGTGTGATAATTAGACGAAAGGTAAGATATACCTCACTGCATCTTATTGAATAAAACAAAAGGCATGTATAACTGTGCTGTTATTCTTAATGCTCTAGTAGCCTATTTACATTTAGCACACTGATTTGGTCTGTGCATTTTATTCCATAAATCTTAGGTTAATATTTTCAAAATTCATTTACCATTAGTCTAGATTTTGGTTTTGTGTCCTAAGATGGGAAGCTGCCCTTCTATGGAATGTTTTTATTTATTTTTTAACCTGAGTTTTTGACATAAGCATGCATTTCAATAGAAAATAAAGGGGTCTTTTTTTTAGGAAGCAGACCAGTAGAACTAGATTAGTTGAATTATTGTGAAAAACAAATGGCTTGTGCCATTCCTCTAGAAGCAAAATAAGGTCAATGTAAAGCATAACTATAGCATCCATTACATGTTTTGATTGAATAATAGCACTATTACTCATTTACAGGAAACATCAAAATCGTAGGAATAAAAACATCAAACATAAAAGTCTGATATGCGTATGGTATTTTCAAGAGAAAAAAAATAAAAGGCAGCTTGAAATCTAAATAGAACAAAATGGGCTTACATTTGCAGTGGTGTACCACAAGGACTGCCTAAAACACAGTTTTGTTCAGTCAATTGATTAATTATCCGGTTAATGGAATAAAAAGTAATGTTGCTATTTTTGTTGACGATGAAAAATTATGTGAAATGATTACAACTCAGCAGTTTAATGCCATAATAATCTAAACAATAAACAGTTTAAGGCAAAAGGGTAAAACAAATCTTAATGCCTAAGCCCAATTTTTGCATGTGTTAGTAAAACTATACATATCATCACAGCTACTTTGCGCATCCAGGTGGATTATACCTTGTTTTTTCAGGACAAATTCGGCTTTCGTTTGGTGGTAAATGGTAATGGATATCTCCTGATTTTTTTTTTTTGTATCTAAGGAAAACTAGCCTAAAATAGTAAAACATTTCTTTTAAATGTAACTGTATATTTCTTGCTACTATCATAACCTACCACCAAAGAACAACCCAAAATAAATTCTCCTGCTCCTAACGATTGCAGTGATACCACATATGTGTATGTTAGTAGTTGTTTGTACCCGTAGTACAGCCCATTTTGCTTTTTTTTAACCTACCTAAAAACACGCTGACACTGACACTAACACTGATATTAATATTAAAAAAAAATTCTGTCCAAAAAATACTGACCCTGACCTTGACCCAAAACACTAACTCTGGGGCTGACCTAGATCAAATCTTCTAGGTATTTTCTTATTTTTATTTTTTAATTATTGTTATTATTATTTATTTATTTTACACACACTTTTTTTCTATCTCTGCAAGGACAGAGGAAGATACAATGTATCTGTCTCGTCCATTCACAGAGACAGAAAACACGGGGTGGGCTTCACAGTGACTGATCACTGTGATAGCCAATCAGACACTATCAGGTGACCCAGAATATGAAGTTCCATGTCCCGATTGTTATAACGGGGCTCTTGGTGAGACCAAATATGCGGCCCCACGGAAAAAAGGCCTAGTCCAGTGGGGCCACATATTTGCATATGATCGGCTTAAAGGGGTTAATTTATTTTTTTATTGTTTTCAATAAAGTTTTAAAAATTCTGGTAGATACAAAACAGAGCCGTTGGGCATACCCTGGCTCAAATAAACAAATAACAGTAACGTTCTTATTATTATTTTACAGGAACTATTTAGGGCCAACAGTTTATGCAGCGCTTTACAACATAAGGGGAGACAGTACAGTTACAATACAATTTAGTACAGTAGGAATCAGAGGGCCCTTCTCGTTGGAGCTTACAATCTAAGAGGGAGGGTCAAGATATACAGAAGGTAATAACTGTGAGGGATGGGTTGATGGAGAAGAAAAATGTAAAGTTGATAGGTGGGGGCAAAATAGGCCTTTCTGAAGAGATGAGTTTTCAGGGATCGTCTAAAAGTGGGCAGGGTAGGAGATAGTCTGACAAATTGGAGTAGGGATTTCAAGAGGATGGGAGAGGCTCTGGAGAAGTCCTGGAGGTGACCATGGGAGGAGGTGACAAGGGAGCTAGAAAGCAAGAGGTCTTCGGAGGAACAAAGATAACGGTTTGGATGGTATTTTAAAACAAGGTTAGTAATGTAGCTGCAGGCAGAGTTGTGGATGGCTTTGTAAGTTGTTGTTAGTATTGTGAATTAAATTTGTTGGGTGAGAGGAAGTCAGTGGAGGGATTGGTAGAGAGGGGTATCAGACACTGAGCGGTTGGTAAGGTGGATGAGTCTGGAAGCAGCATTCATGATGGAATGAAGGGAGGCTAACCTTTATAAAGAGGTAAGCCAATGAGGACAGATTTGCAGTAGCCAAGGTAGGAGATCATAATTTTGGGCAACATAAGTTAGGTGAGTGTAAATCCTTAAAGCGTAACTCCACTTTTGTTGAGAAAATTATTAATCAGCTGTGGCAGCTGCAAGGCACCAATGATAAAGCTGCTGGGCTTGCATCCCTTTAGACATGCTCCTATTGGAAGTATCTCACCAAAAATTGCATTTTTGTTCCAGGGGATAGTGGAAATCTGACTTGCATCTTAGTGCAGACTTCTGGGAAAATCGGTGAGCCAATCACACAAGCAGGAAATTATGTTTCTGAGGGAAATTCTGTACACATTCTGTGTACAGAACACCTCCAGGTAGCCATATTACATTGCATTTTCAGAAAATTACAGTGGCTGCAGATTAAAAAGGGATGGTAATTTTTAATAACATTCAATTACAATATGATGTGTTTCGCAATTGTATACGGTATATTGTTTTTTCTTTATTTGCTATTTTTTTTTCCACGAAAGTGGAGTTACCCTTTAGGTTGGTGGAGGGCTACACTGTTCGGATCAAATCACAGTGGTGAATACAAATATATGAAGATAGACTGAGGTCTATAAATAAAGAGTTAAACATTCTGTGGATTGTGTTTGGCTAAATGGACACTTTGTAATTTATTAAAAATAGACACTGCCAGGAAAGAGCAGCAGTGCATGGAACAAACTTTGTGTATGAGTTTCATGCAAAGTAAATAGGTAATCTCTAAATAGAAAAGCTGTGTTCACTGCTAGCACAGAATAAACAAGCTTTACTCACATCATTTTAAAAACTAAAATGTGATGCAGTATAGACAAAAACCCTAATTGGAACTAGACAATAAATATTTCACAGATAACCAAATTTTACTTCTTATTAAATCCACCCTTCAGTATTACATAACTTAACTTAACTAATCAGAAAAGGTTTAAAGTAAAATTGCAGGCTGGCTTAGAAATGGTCCAGTGATTCAAGATCCGAGATCCTGCAGTGCATTCAGAATGACCAGGTTTTTTTTTTATTTCCCTGATGGACAATTGGTCTAGCACTGAAAAAATAGTAAATGCAACATAAGACCCTGATAACCACATTATTCACTCTTTCAAAACAAAACATGGTTGCAAACAATGCAGTCAATTTTTTTTTGTAGTTTTAAAACAATATCTTTAGAGGTTACTTCATACAACTTTTTTTTTTTCATAATTGTATTTTATTGGGTTATACAAAGGATAGAAAAGAAAATGTAGTAACTGTGCAGGTGAAAAATAATCATGAATCACAAAAAGAAGCAGCTGGCAATCACACAACAGAACATTTGTGTAAAAACATGTAAAACAGCAAAAGATTGTCGCGCTAGTGTCTAATGAATAAAACTGGATAAAGAACTGGATAATATATAGTGTCCATATAAGTGTCCAAACACTCCTCATGATTCCTGGAATGAAGGATAACAGAGACACCCAAAGTGCACCTTCCACGTGAAGTATAAATGATGTGCCCTTACCGGATAGATACAGTAGACTCCACGTTATAGGAGCCTAGCAAAGCATGGATTCACACATGGAAAGCAGACAAAGATGGTATTGAAATCAGCCTTGCTAGTTTTTCCTTTTCCTTGTTCTCTCATGCAAGTTATATAAAGGAAGAGAGAGATCGCCACATAGTATAAAACTGTGGTATTTATTGCACGAGTCCACAAGTCCAACAAAAGTAAAAACATCCTGGGATAAAAGATTCTTCAGATCACAAACTGGCATGGTAAGTTGAGCATAGACTCCACCCTACTAGTTTCATCATAACTGACATCCTCGGGGGACCAAGAAGTACCAGCTCCAAGGTGTGTAGCATAGTATTACTTGAGCATATGGGGCTCTCATATTCCCCCCCCCCCCCCAGGATCTTAAGGAAAGTACAATAGAGCTACCAATGCAGAGGGATTTGTTCTGGGAAAAAAGTTGCGAAAATATCTCTGTAGAGATTTGAGTTGTGTTAAAGAAATCGAGACTGGTAGAGTCACGAATAAATATAACAGTTTAGGGAAAATAGACATCTTGGGGATTTTAATCCTCCCAAGAACTAAAATTGGGTACAAATCCCATTGTTTCAAAAGGCCATTAATTCCCTGGAACAGAGGAGGATAATTTGCACGATAAAGCGTAGAGTAGGAGGGAGTCATATAAATGCCTAGGTACTTATGGGGGCACCAGCAATAGCAACAATTCTGCTGTAAGGTGGCAGATAAAATGGGAGGGATGTAAAGGGGGGTCCTCTGTTTTAATCATGTTGACCTTATAACCTGTCAATGAACCAAAGGATAATAAAAACTAATGAAGAGTAGGGAGGGAAGTATGTGGGTTAGTCATTGTTAGAAGAATATTGTCAGCAAAAGTATCACTTCATATGAAAACACCACGAATGTCAGAGTGAGAGCAAATTGCAGTGGCAAGGAGTTCCAGGCAGAATATTAAGAGTAGAGGACATCCTTGCCTGGTGCTGTTACTCAGCTGGAATAAATGCAACAGGAAGGAAGACAATTGTACTTGGAATGAGGGTCAGGAAATATAATGCTCACAATAAGCTAATAGAGGAACCAGCAAAACCATATTGAAAAAGCGTAGTGAATTTAAACAGCCAGCTCAATCTGTCAAAAGCTATTTGAGCATCTAAACTCAGAATAAGGGCTGGGCAATTGGTCTTGTTTAGTAAGTCAATAGGATCTATAGTTCATCCAGTATTATCCCCTGCATGTCTGGTGGGGACAAATCCAAACCGAACCTTATGTATACATTTAGGAAGTATTTGGGTGAGTCTATTAGCTAAATTTTTTGTTAAAAATGTTATAGTGGGAAATAAGTAAAGTTATAGGCCTATAATTGTCAGGAACAGTTGGATTTTTACCTGGTTTTGGTATAACAGGGAGAAAAGCATGCAAGAATTGGGGTTGAGGGATGTCTCCTTTCATAAAGTAACCAAATAGTTCTAGAAAATGTGGAGCCAGGGTCAAAAGAAAAGACTTGTTATGGGAATATGAAAGTCCACCTTCTATTGGGGATTTATGGGATGGTAAAAGTTTGACTACCTCCGCCAGCCAGTCAGTCAGAATTTAAACACTTATATAACATATCATAAAATTCCCCAAATACATTGGTCATAGTTAGTGGGCAATAAGTAGGAGAGCCATCAAGAAAATCAGGGAACCAACAGAAATACATTGTCCCTTGAAGTATGCTTTGTGCATTACCCGTAGGTCGGAGGCCTTCGATACTGTGTTTTTATTAAACTGAAGAATTCTATAAGATCTTGTGATAGTCAATCTTTGATAACTGGTATGTGTATAAAAGATTAATTGAAGTGCCAATTACTCGACTTAGGAGTAGGAGCTTGCAGGGTAAGGTCCAGGACTACTTCAATACTATGTTTTTATTTATCTGAAAGAATTATGTCAGATCTTGTGATAGTCGATCTTTGATAACCAATATGTGTAGGAAAGATTCATTGAAGCGCCAATGACATGACTTAGGAGTTGGAGCTGACTGGGTAAGGTCCAGCCATGCAACATTTTAAGTGTGGATGGTGGAACCTATTGTGCTCTCATTAAAAACTCCAGACTACCAAGAGAGAATCTAGTTCTAAATGGCTAGCTAAAAAAGAAAAAAAGTTTAAAGAGTCATAAACAGTAGAAAGGAGATACTAACCCACAGGACTTCTTGTTGGGGACTTTGGAGGGAATTGGGCCTCTTCCAGACTGGCTCCCTAAGACAGCTGACCTGAGGGAATGCAGAAAAAAGTAAATAACAAATAAATGAAAGATGCATTAAAAACATTCAATTGAAAAAAAAGTAACACAACAGTGGTCATAACATGATTGACATGACCTCCTTGTGTATTGGTAATTTGATATGCACTGGTTTAAGAATTAGAGCATGACAAGTTTTAAAAGTGCAATTTTTCAAAAGTGAATGTGCTGAAGCTAAGAAAAGAACAATAGCAAAGTATAATATAGGATGGTCACAAGTGTATTGCAGAACCTGACAAGCTTTTTGCATACAGTAAATGTCATAATATTTAAGGTGCCTGTAGACCCATATTTATAATATTAATTTGGGCAAGGAAAAACTACTCAAACCTTGTCAGTGTTACATGCTATTTGGGTTGCCATTGTAAAGCTTTCCCATCACTTTAGGTCCTATGCAGGGTTGCCAACTTTCAGTAAATTTACAAACAGTTTGTAAAATCTGTACTTTTTGAATCTGTCCTTGATTGTCTATGATGGACATTTAGGCTGCATCTCCGTAACTGACATTCATTACCAGATGCAACAATTATGGATTTTACAAACTGTTTGTAAATTTACTGAAAGTTGGCAACCCTAGTCCTATGTATCACATTTTTACAGACAAAATGTAAGGCAACAGATTAAGCAGGGAAGCTGACAGAAAACAAAATGATCTGTGATTGAACTTTAGGCTGCATTCACACCTGAGCTTTATCAGCTTGTAAAACGCAAGAAAAAACGCCCAACAAGCAAAATCACATTCATTTTAATGTCCCCTGTTTACATCTGAGCATTTTGTAGCCTGAAGCAAAATGCATGAAGCTCAAAAAAGTACATGAGCTTCTTTTTGGGCAGATTACAGGTGTTTTTCTGATTTTTACATTGGTCCTTTAGACCTGTGCAAAATCGTGGCAAAAAACGTGTAAATATCGTGGCTAAAATCACGGTAAAAATGCGCGACTTACTGCCTGAAAGTGAAACACTCAGGTGTGAATGCAGCCTAAGGCCCCTTTCACACGGATGGTCCGTTCAGGTCTGCCTGTCAGTTTTTTAGGCGGACCTGAACGGATGCTCCATGTAGCTTTATGGAGCCACGGATGTCAGCGGTGACATGTCCGCTGACATCCGACCCGCTCCGCTCCGGTCCGTGTTCATCCGATCCCCCGATTGGGGAGAGCGGCGCTCTGACAGGGCGGTCCCTGCACAGTGTGCGGGGACCGCCCAGTCATCCGCCGGCTCAGCGGGGATCAACGGAGCGATCCCCACTGAGCAAGCGGAGCTTCACGTGGCGGATCTTCACGGATCCGTCCCGTGTGAAAGAGCCCTTAGGCTGGCCATACATTATACAATTTTCTTATTCAATTTCCTTTAGATTTAACTTTAACTTTGTAGTGCAAGGGCCTGCCTGATTGCACACAAATTGAAAGTGTTTAGGTTTGACATCATATTATATGGTTTTGGTAAATCTGGAAGATAATTGTACAAGAAAATTGTATGGCCAGCCTTAGACTACTTTGCTTCACAAAGCAGATTGTTTTTCTGTTTCAGATGGACCCTAACTTTCTGTCTGTCTGTGAAATCTTTGTAAATTTGTGCTGGACAGCAGGAGAACCTGACAATGGAGCTAACTCTTCCCTACTCTACACACAACTTAACCAAAAATGTATTTTCTTGAAATCGCTTGCCAAAATTTCAAAAAATTTGAGATTGCAACATAATGTAAAAATTACCTTACCTTCAGACTCCAATTGGTGAGTCGGCAGTATTGAGCATTTTTAGTGCCACATCCAGTAATTAAGGAGAAAGACAAAATCCCCTTGTGGTGGACTTTAAAGGCACAAAATCTTTTAAGAGCGTGTTTAATATATTATATTCAATATATTTATTGAATATAATATGTAAAAAGCATATATAAAAAAACACATAGCATGCTTGAACATATCTACAATGTTGTCACCATCATTACATAATAGTACAAACTATAATTCTTGCACCCGATGCGTTTCAGAGTACATGTGGGTCTCCTTCTTCAGGGGTATATTTAAGCAAGAATAGTTTATGTTCTAAAATAGAATATTAAGAGAAGTAAATAAATAGGCAAATATCCAACAATGTCCATAGATATACAAAGAGTCAGACAGGATTCATAAAATTTCACTTACATGTACTGAGATGGTGTGGCAAACGTTTCAATATGTTCTACTTAAAAATATACGTACCTCCTTGTTCTTCTCTTTACCTTCAGACTCCTTCAAAAAAAAATTCTGGGGAAAGACATATAGGCCTCTGCTGCCTCTTCTCCAAAACCTGAGCAGAGGAACCAGATATTTCTAGAAAGAAAGAAAACAAAGAATTAATTGATTTATATAGAGAAAAAGAGGAACAGTAAGACAAAACTTAAAATAAAATTGTAAAATCCTTTTATAATTGTTCTCAAAATTTATGACACATTTGGTGGTCTTTAAAGACCCATATGTTTGCCCCACTATAGGGGATCCTTTAATAAAAAAGTAGAATGTGTAAAGCTTTAAAGTAAAAATTTATTTTAAAGTCAAGCTTCATTTGGGATGAGCTGTACTGCCATAGTGTAGGTTCAAGCAGGATTTGGCGAACTTGAAAGACCAGATGCTGAACCCGAACCACAATGAAATCAATGAGAGCCTATTCTGTCCAATTAGAAATACCAAATTTCTAGGCTAACAGGTGTGTGTATGTGTGTGTGTGTGGGGGGTCAATACATTTCATAGGGGATGGGAACTGTCCTGGAAAGGGAAGGGGGCATGCAGTGCCTCTCTCTTGAATCACACTAGTCCACATGCCCTTGACATGGGAGGGCACCTTCTTATGATGATGAGGACAACAACCTCTTCCCCACAACTCTGGACAGTAGTTGTGGGGGTTTATGTGTGAGGGGGGTTATTAGAATCTAGATTACCCATTTTTAAGAGGGATATACCATCCCCCACTACGTGTATGAGCATAGAGTACATATTACCTCTACTCATTCACTAAATAAATAAAAACACCCAAGCATTTGACAATTCCTTTTTCTTTCTCGTACATCACGGGACACAGAGCGACATAGTCATTACTAATGGGTTATATAGTTACCGTCAGGTGCTGGCACTGGCAACTTCCAAAACCGGAAGTACCCTCCCCTATATAAGCCCCTCCCATCCGGGAGCACCTCAGTTTTTTTGCCAGTGTCTAAGGTGTTGGCCAAGAAGAAACATGTGTTTTTCACTGAGCTTGCGTACAGGTTCTTTTGGGCCTCAGTAAGCTATTCCGGATCCGACCAAAAAAGCTTCATAGCTAAACGGTCGGTACCCGGGCCTTGCAGAGAAGAGCAAGGTTCTGCCTGTAATGCTTCTCTTAGGAGAGCTGGACCCTGGGATCCAGAGCTCTGGTCATACCCACGACCAAGATGTTTTCTGTGCAGGGTGCTATACAGGTCCAGGGGAGTGGAATCCTTGGGAACCCGGTCCCTGAAGGTTTGATTACAATGCTTGCCGTGATAGGTGAAGTTTGGGCTTTTGTGGACCAAACAAAGTCCTGCGGCGGGGAACAGGTAAGTGGGGGCCCCCAGGAACTTGGTTCTATTGGGGGACCCCCAAGCCTAATTTGTCTTTCTGTCTGTTACCTAACGGTATTCCCGCTAATATCTGTGCATGCCTGTAACTACTAAAAAAAATGTAATAATTTTTAATGGTGGTCAAGAAAAAAAAAAAAAAAAAAGAATGTTTTTTTATATATGTTTAGTATATTAAACTGCGGTACCTGTGTTTGTCCACTAGAGGCCGCTGTGGAATGTTTTTCTTGTCATATGGACTAGTTTCTTCTCAGAGAGCAAAGTCCAGGCAGCTGGTGAGTTCTCCTACAGGAAACTGTTTCCTCTGCCATGTTGCAGTGTTCGTCTATCCCCCGGCCTGCGGCAAAGGGGGCCCTGGCTCCTGTCCCTGGTTTCCATGTTTGAAAATTAGCGCCGAGGCGCACGTGGCCGCGCGCGTGCGCGTGCACGCGCCTCTATATATAGAGGTGGCCGGAAAAAGGGGCGGGGCCTGGGGGATGACGCTCTGTGCGCGCCGCAGCGCTTCTGCGCATGTGCGGGCGTCCCAGCAGGTTTTTAAAAAGCCACATTATTGCAGTAAGCTGGCTATGAAGTACAGAGACAGAGCTGGCAACATTTAAAGGCATACAGCAAGCGGTTGATACAGGCATCCCCTAGAAAGGCACATTAGTAGACACCAACTGTTTATTATAGCAGCATTTATGCTAGACTATTATCAGTAACTGGTGTATTTTCGGCTGGAATACCTCAGCTTTGTGGCTTAGGAATATGCCGTCTAAAAACTCCGGGACTAGAAATTCCAGGAGGAATAGGGGGTCTCCATCGGGCTCTGAGGATCTTGGGCATGCTTTGGCTGCACCAGTCTCCCCTGAAGAATCAGAGGTTAGTGACCGTAGGGCACCCCCAGGAGTACCTGGTACTGTGGCTGTCCCCAGTTCACCTGCTCCTGTGTATGTAACAGAGGAGGTTTTTTCCTCAGCTCTGGGAGGGCTGGAAGAGAGATTGTCAGCACTAATTGCTGCTTCCCTGTCACAGGAGAAAAGCGCTCGATCTCCGTCTCCTCCCTCAGAGTGCCTGTTAACAGAGCAACAGTCCCATACAGAGAACGACCTACCTGAGGGGGATCAGGATGAGGTTGATTCAGTTGTAGAGGAATCAACAGTGGAGGAGCCGTTCTCAGCATCACATGCTGAGAGGTTATGGGTGCAGTCCCTGACTAATATGGTCCGATCAGCATTTAAAATGCCACTTGCGGAGCCATCCTCCTCTTCTGTCTCCTCGTTGGGGTCGCTAAAAGCTCCCCAGACTGTTTGTTCTTTTCCGATCCATCCTTTACTGGAGGGGCTCATTTACCAGGATTGGGAGCATCCTGACAAAATATTTACTCCCCCCAAGAGATTTCCGGTGGTCTATCCTATGGAGGATAAGTTCGTCAGAAAATGGAAGGTCCCTACAGTGGACGCAGCCATCTCTTGTGTGAATAAATCACTGACATGTCCGGTGGAAAATGTCCAAATGTTCAAGGACCCAATAGATAAAAAATTGGAGTCCTTATTGAAATCTGCTTTTTCTACAGCAGGATTGGTGACACAACCAGCAGTGGCAGCTATAGGGGTCTGCCAAGCAGTGAAGGATCAGTTGAAACAGGTCTTAAGGGACGTGCAAGATCAGCAGGCTCTTGCTCTAGCTGATCTACCTAGAGCCTTATGCTTTGCGGTGGACGCTATAAAGGATTCAATCCATCAGGCCTCCCGCCTTACGCTGTCTGTAGTACATATGCGCAGGCTTCTATGGCTCAAAAACTGGTCTGCTGAAGCTCCCTGTAAAAAATTGCTGGTCAGCTTCCCATTTCATGGGGAGCGCTTATTCGGGGAAGACCTGGACAAGTATATCCAGAGAATTTCCAGCGGTAAAAGTACACTCTTGCCGGTCAAAAATAGAGTTAGAGGTCCCTCTTTTAAGAGGCCGGCTTCTCCAGTCCCTAGGACATCGGCTGTGAAACAGTTCCGATGGCCTCCCCGGTCAAATCCCGGAGGTAAAAATCAGGGACAGTTGCAGGGTAACAAGAAGCCCTGGAGCAGGAGAGGTACAAAACCTCCCCCAAAGTCAAATGCATGAAGGGTTGCCCCCACCCAATCGGGTGGGGGGAAGACTTCAGTTGTTCACAGAAACCTGGCGGGACACGATCCGAGACAGATGGGTGCTCTCCGCAGTAAATCTGGGATACAAATTGGAGTTAAAAAACTCCCCTCCTTCCCGCTTTATAAGGTCGAACGTGCCAAGGGATCCCCAGAAGAGAGGATCCCTCCTGTTGGCACTGGAACAATTATTGCTTCAAGCAGTAATTATAGAGGTCCCCCTGGAAGAATGGGGGTTCGGGTTTTACTCAAACCTCTTTACAGTTCCGAAGCCAAACGGGGACGTGAGGCCCATATTAAATCTAAAAGGGCTAAACAAATTCCTACATATCAGGACTTTCCGGATGGAGTCGATCCGATCGGTAGCCACTGCCCTACAAGGGGAGGAATGGTTAGCCTCGATCGACATCAAAGATGCGTATTTGCACATCCCCATCTTTCCAGCCCACCAAAAATTTCTACGCTTTGCGATAGAAGGGCGCCATTTTCAGTTCAGAGCCTTACCCTTCGGTCTGGCCACAGCACCAAGAGTGTTCACAAAAATTCTGGCCCCATTATTGGCCAATCTAAGAACACGAGGTGTAACGATAATGGCATATCTAGACGACTTGTTGCTGATAGACCACTCAGTGGAAAAACTAGAAGTGGTTGTTCACGAGACAATCAAGTATCTGGAATATCACGGTTGGATTATCAACCGAGACAAGTCAGCCCTAAAACCAGTCAAAAGTCTGGAATACTTGGGGCTAAGGCTGGATTCAGACCAGAGAAAAATTTTCTTGCCTCGAGAAAAGGGGTCGTCTTTGAGAGATTTGATCCACTTAGTGGGTTCAAAAAGACAGCCATCCATACGCCTGTGCATGAGGCTGCTGGGAAAAATGGTGGCATCATTCGAAGCAGTACCCTACGGTCAATTCCATTCAAGGAAGTTGCAAAGGGCCATACTGTCAGCCTGGAACAAAAAAGTTCAGGCTCTGGACGTACCAATGTCCTTGTCCCCTTCCGTTCGCAGAAGCCTCCGTTGGTGGTTGGTTCCCCGGAATCTGGAAAGAGGGAAATCCTTCAGTCCGATTTCTTGGAAGGTGGTCACTACAGATGCCAGCCTTTTAGGCTGGGGAGCAGTACTGGAGCAATGGTCTCTCCAGGGCAGATGGTCGGATGCGGAAAAGGCCCTGCCCATCAATCTCTTAGAGATACGAGCAGCCCGGTATGCCCTAGTAGCATGGACATCCAAACTCCAAGGGTCCCCTGTCAGAGTTCAGTCAGACAATGCCACAGCAGTGGCATATATCAATCGTCAGGGGGGCACCAGGAGTCGTGCAGCCCAAAGGGAAGTAAATTACATCCTGAGATGGGCAGAAAGATATGTCCCAGCCATATCTGCGGTATTCATTCCAGGGGTGGAGAATTGGAAGGCGGACTTTCTAAGTCGCCAACAATTATGCCCAGGGGAATGGTCCCTTCATCCCGAGGTTTTCCGGACAATATGTCAGCGGTGGGGAACACCGGATGTAGATCTGCTAGCATCCAGGTTCAACACGAAAGTGGACAGGTTTGTCTCTTGGACAAGGGATCCCCTAGCGTGCGGCTCGGATGCCCTAGTGTTCCCTTGGGATCAGTTCAAGCTGATATATGCATTCCCACCGCCACAATTGTTACCTCGATTACTCCGCAGAATCAGGGTAGAAAAGAAACCAGTGATTCTGGTGGCTCCAGCGTGGCCCCGAAGAGCATGGTACGCGGAGATTGTAAAAATGTCTGTGGGGAGTCCTTGGACCCTCCCACATCGTCCGGACCTGCTTTCGCAGGGACCGATATACCACCCTTCCTTACCAGCCCTAGGTTTGACGGCCTGGCTATTGAAGCCCACATTCTAAAAAGGAGAGGGCTCTCTAATGCTGTGGTGTCTACCATGATCAATGCCAGGAAACCGGTATCCAGGCAGATCTACTATAGAATCTGGAAGGCGTACATCGCCTGGTGTGAGGCCAGGAAATGGCATCCACGTAAATACGTAATAGGTAGAATTCTGGACTTCCTACAATGGGCTGTAGATAGGAAGCTTGCCTTGAGTACTATCAAAGGTCAGATTTCGGCCTTGTCAATATTTTTTCAAAGGCCCTTGGCTTCGCATTCACTAGTCAAAGCCTTTATACAAGGAGTGATGCGTATTAGTCCTCCGGTTAATATTCCCATATGTCCATGGGATCTAAACTTGGTTCTGTCGGTTCTACAGAAACAACCATTGAACCATTACAGCATATTTCCTTAGTGCTTCTCACCAGGAAATTGATTTTTCTAGTAGCCATTTGTTCGGCTAAAAGAGTATCGGAATTAGCAGCTATGTCCTGTAAGGAGCCATATCTGGTTATCCATAAGGACAGAGTAGTGTTACGTCCTCATCCAGCCTTTCTTCCTAAGGTGGTATCGAGTTTTCATTTGAACCAAGATGTGGTTCTTCCTTCTTTTTTCCCCAAGCCTACTTCGGTAGAGGAAAAGTTATTGCATTCTTTGGATGTAGTAAGAGCAGTTAAAGCTTATCTAAAAGCCACTGCTCAGATTCGCAGAACGGATACTTTGTTTATTCTGCCGGAAGGCCCCAGAAAGGGTCAGGCAGCGTCAAAATCTACTTTAGCCAAGTGGATTCGACAGGTCATAATACAAGCCTATAGCTTGAGAAGTAGACCGCCTCCGTTCAAAGTTAGGGCGCACTCCACGAGAGCAGTTGGAACTTCATGGGCAGTGCATCACCAGGCCTCCCTGGCTCAAGTCTGTAAGGCCGCAACATGGTCTTCAGTACACACGTTTACTAGGTTCTACCAGGTGGACGTTAGAAGTCAGGAGGATGTCGCCTTTGGGCGCAGTGTGTTGCAGGCCGCAAAAGATCCTCATGTCTGATAGCGCTCAGCTTATATATGGTGTATCCCCCCCTCATTTGGCATTGCTTTAGGACATCCCATTAGTAATGACTATGTCGCTCTGTGTCCCGTGATGTACAAGAAAGAAAATAGGATTTTTATAACAGCTTACCTGTAAAATCCTTTTCTTGGAGTACATCACGGGACACAGAGCTCCCGCCCCTCTTTGGGGACACTTATTGCTTTGCTACAAAACTGAGGTGCTCCCGGATGGGAGGGGCTTATATAGGGGAGGGTACTTCCGGTTTTGGAAGTTGCCAGTGCCAGCACCTGACGGTAACTATATAACCCATTAGTAATGACTATGTCGCTCTGTGTCCCGTGATGTACTCCAAGAAAAGGATTTTACAGGTAAGCTGTTATAAAAATCCTATTATTAAATATAGTAAAAATAAAAAAATCCCTCATTGTAAACCCATCATCAATCATGATGTCTCCCTCCCAACTCAGTGAAAAAACAAATCAAAAAACAATTACCCAGCACACATAACCGATCCTGACAGTATTCATAGCTGAAAAAACAGCCCCCTGAGCTGCCGTCAGCTAAATAAGCAGATGGATGGGACAGGAATGTTAACCAAATATGACCATGGCCATATTTGGTTAATATCATTGTACAAATAAAGCCAGTGGCCAGCACTTTGGTTAGGTGGCTGGGATTCCTGATGACATCAGTGGATCCTAGGGATGTGGTGGGTGCAATCACTTGTGGCTTCATTAGGAACGAGTGACAGTGGGAAGCTGTCATAAATAGACGTAGTATAAATACCATTCCTATATAATGATGTTCAGCTCCTGCCAAACAGGGGGCTAAATGAGATAAGTTTGGACATATGTCTGAATGCCTTAACAGCCAAAGTTCTGTCCAATCCTAGGTTTGTACCAAACCATGGGCTAATCCAATGGTCTGCACTGAGCTTATTTATGTATTGAAAAATTATTTAGGAAACCATGCATAATCAACTTGGGCTGTGCTTTAATTCTGTGCTTTGCAAACATTGTCTGCTGCTGCTCTTAGCAGAGGTAGAGGAGAAACTGCTGAAAAAACTAACAGAATAACAATTAAAAAAAAAAAATACATAGCTATCTATCTATCTAAAGTAAATATGTATAAACTGTATATATGGGCATTGCAAAAGGAGCAAAGTGAGAGTTTGTTGAGGAGATTTCCTCATAGTTTCTAACATATAGTATGTGCGGAAATACAGTAGCATCAATCCGGACCAGGTTTTGTTTTTTTACCTTGGGTTTTATCTTATCTTGTTTGTTTTTTTCACTCCAACTCACTTTTAATCACTGCTACAGGTGAGATAAAAGCGTTCTGAGGCAGGGTTAGTGCTCAGGCCTGGGGCACAGGAAGCTAACCTGTGGGAGCTGTGAAACATGTATTTATGAGTAAGGTCCCTTTCACACTGAGGCGTATTTCAGGTGTTTTAGCGCTAAAAATAGCGCATAAATAACGCCTGAAATAATCCTGCCCCAGCATTCTCAATGTGAAAGCCCAAGGGCTTTCACACTGAGGCGATGCGCTGGCGGGAGGAAAAAAAATCTCCTGCAAGCCGCATCTTTGGAGCGGTGAAGGAGCGGTGTGTATACCGCTCCTTTACTGCTCCTTCCCATTGAAATCAATGGGACACCGCGGCTATAACCCTTTTTTCTGTTGCTAGCGGGGGTTAAAACCGCACCGCTAGCGGCCGAATATCGCAGTAAAAATAGCGCCTCTATACCAGTGCACCTGCCCGCCCTAGTGTGAAAGGGGCCTAAAGGTTGCTAAAGTGTTGGGTTTCTTCAAGGTGGCTGGGAGTAGTCCACCACCTGTTATTTGTGTAACCTTTTATATAAAATGCTGCTGGCTGCATGTCAGCTTCAAAGCTATCTGCTGACCAGAAAAATAGAACAAGTCCAGTTGATGATGACTAACTACTACTTTACTCTAAGGAAGATGATCCCAAATTGAGTAAATGCTCACAACAGATGCAACAAACCGCTGGCAACAAAAGTGAGTACACCCCTAAGTGAAAATGTCCAAATTGGGGCCCATTAGCCATTTTTCTGCCCGGTGTCATGTGACTCATTAGTGTTACAAGGTCTCAGGTGTAAATGGGGACCAGGTGTGTTAAATTTGGTGTTATCGCTCTCACTCTCGCATACTATTCACTCAAAGTTCAACATGGCACCTCATGGCAAAGAACTCTCTGAGGATCTGAAAAAAATAATTGTTGCTCTACATAAAGATGGCCTTGGCTATGAAAAGATTGCCAAGGCCCTGAAACTGAGCTGCAGCACAGTGGTCAAGACCATACAGCGGTTTAACAGGACATGTTCCACTCAGAACAGTGCTCACCATGGTTGACCAAAGAAGTTGGGTGCACGTGCTCAGCTTCATATCCAAAGGTTGTCTTTGGGAAATAGACGTATGAGTACTGCCAGCATTGCTGCAGAGGTTGAAAGAGTGGGGGGTCAGCCTGTCAGTGCTCAGACCATACGCCCACACACTGCATCAAATTGGTCTGCATTACTGTCCTTCCAGAAGAAAGCCTCTTCTAAAGATGATGCACAAGAAAGCCCACAAACAGTTTGCTGAAAACAAACAGACTAAGGACATGGATTACTGGAACAATGTCCTGTGGTATGATGAGACCAAGATAACCCTATTTGGTTCAGATGGTGTCAAGCTTGTGTGGCGGCAACCAGGTGAGGAGTACAAAGACAAGTATGTCTTGGCTACAGTCAAGCATGGTGGTGGGAGTGTCAGGGTCTGGGGCTGCATGAGTGCTGCTGGCCCTGGGGAGCTACAGTTCATTGAGGGAACCATGAATGCAACATGTACTGTGACATACCAAAGCAGAGCATGATCACCTCTCTTCAGAGACTGGGCCGCAGTGCAGTATTCCAACATGATAACGACTCCAAACACACCTCCAAGACAACCATTGCCTTGCTTAAGAAGCTGAGGTTAAAGGTGATCAACTGGCCAAGCATGTCTCCAGACCTAAACCCTATTGAGCATCTGTGGGGAGTCCTCAAACGGAAGGTCTCTAACCTCCACCAGCTTCCTGATGTTGTCATGGAGGAGTTGAAGAGGACTCCAGTCGCAACCTGTGAAGCTCTGGTGAACTCCATGCCCAAAAGGGTTTAGACAGTGCTGGAAAATAATGGTGGCCTCACAACATATTGACACTTTTGGCCCAATTTGGACATTTTTACATAGGGGTGTACTCACTTTATTGCCAGCGGGTTAGACATTAATGGATGTGTGTTGGGTTATTTTGAGGGAACAGCAAATTTACACTGTCATACAAGCTGTACACTTACTACTGTCCGATCAGCCCCTACCCTGTCCACTTTCAGGAGATCCCTGAAAACTAATTTATTTAGGGAAGCCTATCCCACACCCACCTAACAACTATCCCCAAGCCACCCTCATCAAATTCTCTGCAGCTATTACCTTTTGTACCACCTCCCCTTCCTTTAGAATGTAAGCTCTACGAGCAGGGCCCTCCTGTACCTTTTGTATTGAACTGTACTGTAATTGTGTTGTCCCCCCTATACATTGTAAAGCGCTGCGTAAACTGTTGGCGCTATATAAATCATACTAATATTGGGGTACTTAGTTGCAGTAAGTGGGCTTAAGCACCGTATTGCCATATGGTGTGACCAAATCCCCATCTTTTTTAAATGTTCAGGTGTTTTAATTGGCCTTGCAGGAGTTAAATGTAATTTTTTGCATGTGTGCGCTGTAATATTTTTTTCTGTTTTATGGTCTTAAGGCTGCACCATTTTTGATGCATCTTTTATTGTGTCCCCCCCCCCCAAATCTTTGTTTTTGGGGGCACACCCTAAGACAACCTCTGAATATGATGCTAAGCACGTGCACTCAAATTCTTTGGTCGACCATGGAGAGGCCTGTTCTGCATGGAACCTGTTAAACTGCTGTATGGTCTTGGCCACTGTGCTGCAGCTCAGTTTCAGGGTCTTGGCAATATTCTTATAGCCTAGGCCATCTTTATGTAGAGCAACAATTATTTTTTTCAGATCCTCAGAGAGTTCTTTGCCATGAGGGGCCATGTTAAACTTCCAGTGACCAGTATGAAAGAGTGAGAGTGAAAACAACAAATTTAAAACACCTGCTCCCCATTCACACCTGAGACCTTGTAACACTAATGAGTCACATGACACGGGGAGGGAAAATGTCTAATTGGGCCCAATTTGGACATTTTCACTTAGGGGTGTATTCACTTTTGTTGCCAGCGGTTTAGACATTAATGGCTGTGTGAGCTATTTTGAGAAGACAGCAAATTTACAGTTATACAAGCTGTACACTCAATACTTTACATTGTAGAAAAGTGTAATTTCTTAAAGCAGGGGTCCACCCAGAATTTTTTTTTACATTAAAAATCCTTTAAAAAAATAAAAAATTTATACTCACCCGAAATGCCCGTTGCTATGCGGAAGTCCCCTAATTTGCCTCTTCTAATCCGCGGTGGGTCTCCTTCCGCTTCCTTTTCTTGTGAATGGGGCGCGCTGCCTTCTGGGAACTGTGTGTATCCCAGGAGGCAAGCCGCCCATTCACAAAGCGCCGTGCGAGTGGCGCATGCGCAGTAGGAAGCAAGCAGTGAAGCTGTAAGGCTTCACTGCCTGTTTCCCTTAGTCAGGATGGAGGAGCCGGTACCTGCCAGCAGCGATCGATCGCCATGGTGGGACCAACATTGCGGGCGAGTAGGACAGGTAAGTGTCCTTATTAAAAGTCAGCAGCTACACTGTTAGTAGCTGTTGACTTTAAAGAAAAAAAAATCTGGCTGCACCTCCGTTTTAAGTGTTGTCACATGAACAGATATAATAAAATATTTACAAAAATGTGAGGAGGGCACTCACTTTTGTGAGATACTGTATATATATATATATATATATATATATATATATATATGTAGCGGCCTCACCCCTCTCTCCCCTTCTCATGCTCGGTTTGTCTTTCTTCGTCTAGGGGTCTCAGTGCTGGGGGGAGGGATGAGATACACCACGGCCCATGTCCTCCATAGCTAAGAGGTGAAGGCCAGAAGATTGGGTTTGGTGTGGGTGTCCTAGAGTCAAGTCCAGTACTTCATCCCTGACTCCTTTGCTCCTAGTAACCATAGTTCCACACAGTGAATAGGTCCAACTCAGTTTTATTCTTCTTGGCAAACAACAAACAGTTTCTTCTACTGAGTAGTAATGGGGAATCGATCGAGGCACAATCCTTTCCCTTCTCCTGCTAACCACTGTGGTATCACCAGTGGCGAATAGTCACTGCCACTGACTATGTGAGTTAGAACGTGAATTACCTTCGCTAGCACCGCCCCTGTCAGGGGAAGGAAATCTGTCCAAGGGAGAAACCGGAGGCCTCTCTGTCACCAGCAATGCTGCGCCGGGCTCTTCAGAGAAGTTCCGCACACCAGATCTCACGAACTCAGACACGGGCACCCAAGGAATTAGGGCCCCCTCGGATTCCTCCTCCCTCGCGGAACTCAGTCGAAGGTACTGAGCCCCAGGCGTCCGCCATAGTACCTCACCCCAGGCTAAAGGTGCCTGAGATGGACTCCATCTTCGCTCAGGCCAAGCCAAGGGCGCCTAGGCCTGAAGCACTGGAACGCCAGCACCCAAGCTGAAGGTGCCTGGGTGCGGCCACGTCCTCCAGTCTCTGAACTCTGAACCCCGTGGTAAGGGCGTCCGCTCCTTTTATCCCCTCTCCCTTTGCGTCACAGCGGGTTCCCCGCCCCGCTGTACCAGCTCCAGGGGAGGACAAAAAGGTACAGTCTTGCGGTGTGAGTTCAGCTCCGGCCCAGGGCAACAGCGCCACCCGTGAACCGCAAGGAACCTCACACCACCAGAGTCCTCCAAGAACCAGAAAAAAGGTCTCGATCCCCTAGCAATTTGTGCATCTGGGTTACACTACCACCCAGATGCCTCCCTTAAATTCAAACACCCGCTACATATATATATACTTGCTTGAGTGGCATAACAGTTATATGTCTTTGGATGGGCTGAGTCTTGCTAGCTACGCATAAGTTGGGCACCACACATGACCTGACCTATTAGATCCTAGAGGGGCAAGCAGGGATAGATTTGGGGGCGGGGATAGGGTCCCTGGGTATAGGGAGTGGGGTGGGTGCTGGGGTGTGGGGGTAGTGTTCCCCTCTAATGATGGGGGCTTGGGTTCTGTGCTGTGTTTTTAATTATATACAGTATGCCCAATAAATAATTTTATGTTTGGTTGCCTTTGTAAGTGCTATTTCATTTGTGGTGTTTTTGTTAATATCAATACCCCAGCTGTGATAAAGGGAAGTGTCATTTTGGTCTTCCTTTTCTTTACTATTCTTTTTCCGGATCCTTCTATGTCTTTCTTTTATTTTTATTGTTTTTTTCAGTCTGGCCTTGATGTTGAGCATCCCCCCCCCATGGGGCTTGAATTAGCGTGATGTCCTCCCTGTTTTGGAATTTACAAACATTTTGAGACAAAGGTGAATTCTTTTGAGATAGCAAATGTTATATGTGTTTATAATTACTCAATTGTGTAATCTTACCATTTTGACATATAGATTTTTTTTGTATATTTTCTTACAGCTTTGTCTTACATGTGCATAAAAATACCCAAGTTCAAAAGGTCCTGAGGAAGCCGGTAACTACGCAAAATGCATTGACCCATGCACATTGATTGGTTGATGGCATGACCTCTGGATATGCAATTTTTGTAAAATAGTTTTTAAACCATTTGTCTTGAAGGACATATTTTTAATTATTGTGAAATAAATATATTTGTAATAACGTTTTTTATACTATTGTAGCGGGTGGTTACATTTAGGGGAGGCATCTGAGTGATAAATGACTCAGATGCAACAATTGTTAGGGTTCATGGACCTCTCATGTTCTCCTGTAGCCACTAAAAGGTTTTAAAGATTGCAAGGCTGAATGGATGCTGGGTCGGCACATTCATGCTGACAGGGTGATTATTATTTGTCAAAAGGATGGAGAGGATGTGGAGTACCATATGGAAACTTTTGACAGATACTTGAAGCCCCTTATACTGCCGCACCCAAGATTTTACTAATAGGAGAATAGACTCCTGTGTTTTTGTTGTTGCTGGACATTCCGGAGTGCCTTTGCCGGAACTCAGGGACTCTTTCATTTTTGCAAGGTGGGGGCTACTCCTTGGGAGAATTGGGAGAAGTTGTTTTTGTTCTCCCTGTTCTCCACCGCAAAGATAATGAGGACTTGGGGTTTAGTTAAGTTAGGGCAAAGATACAGATGAAGAGATTGCTGATCAAGAGAAGTGCTCCAGATCGCGACATGGCCACTAGGTGGAGTGTTGCGCAACCGTTTTTCACACACACCACACCTGACTTTTTGGAAGGGAGGGGTTCCCTCTAGGGGGAGCCTTTTCACTCCAAATTACATACTGTGTCAGATAATGTGTTTCTTTTCCCCTTTGCAGGAGAACGTCATTCAAGTCTGCTGAGAATGGGGCAGGTCTTAGACAGTGATGTGGGAGGGGGAAAAATAATTTTGAAAAAAATTATGTTGTTATGTCCTTGAATGTTTACACCTGTGTGTGTTTGTTTGTTGTTCCTTTCCCTCCTTCCTTTTCCCCTTGGTTCAGGCACAGGCGAAACAAGTTTTAAATTGCCATTTTTTTTGTCTTTTTGAATAGGTTGGTTTCTGGATCAGATTTATGCGGACTCACATTTGAGGGCATAAATTGGTTCCAGACACTGAGGCCCAGTGTCAAATTACTGGGGGGGATGTGTAGCGGGTGGTTACATTTAGGGGAGGCATCTGAGTGATAAATGACTCAGATGCAGCAATTGTTAGGGTTCATTGACCAATTTATGCCAGTGGAGGATGCAAGGGTGTCCAGTTCCCTGCAGCCAGTAGGTGGCGCTGTCCCCATAGGCCGGGGTTGAACCACCATTGTAAGTCTGTACCCTTTTTGTCCTCTCGCAGCAGTAGTACAGCGGGGCGGGGAACCTGCTGTGCATGCTGGGAGAGGGGATAAAAGGGGCAGACATCTTGTGCTCGGGGTCCACGCCCAGGCACCTTCAGACTGGGGGTGCGTGCTGGTGGTCTCCGGGCACCCTCGACCCGGGGACGAAGCTGCGATTCCACCCCAGACACCTTAGGTCTGGGGTGAGGTACTCTCTGGAGGCCTGGGGCCCAGTACCTTCGACTGAGTCCCGCATGGGACGGAGGATTCCTAGGGTGTCCTCCGGTTTTGGACACCCGAATCTAGGGCGAGGGGGGCCAGAGAAGTGACCTTCCTGGAGATCCAGCGCAGCATTGGCTGGTGACGGAGGAGGCCTCTGGTGACCGTCCAGATGGATGACTCCCCTGACAGGGGCCGCATCTCAAGAAGGTAGTTCATGTTCTCATGGTCGGTGGCAGCGACCCAACTGAAACCCAGGTCGGTGGCAGAGGCCTAAATCCTATTTCACCTGGTTGGTGGAAGCGACCACCCTCACGGTCGGTGGCAGCGACCGTGCGCCAAGCCTGTTTGCACATACTGAGACAGGAGAGTAATACGTTTATGTTTGTGCCTGGACCTTCCTCTTCACCTTGCCTGTTCATTGTCTAACCAGTCTGCTCGCAAAGGACTATTTATTGCTCTACAAGAATAAATAAGTGTTGGACTTTCAATGGTGTGGAACTTGGCTTTCTGGGAGTTAAAGGATCATCCTCAAGGGGAGCTTTGGCTCTGGACAGTGGCACAGACCCGAAGGTAATTGGGTATAGCTCACACCTCTACACACTGGAGGGTACGAGCTGGTGGTGCGTCACACTCTCCTCCCTGGTCCCCTAGACGAGAGCCATTGACATTGACAGAGAAGGAGGGAGTGAGAGGTGAGGTTGCTACACTATGCAGTGTGGTTGACCATTTGAGGCATATGGAAAGTTCCATTGTGAAATGACTACTTAATAATATTTAACTTAGGGGATGATGCCTCTTGTAGTGAAATATTACCATTGTTTGTTACCCCAATATTTCATATTCCTGATATGTGTCTGCTGTACTATGTACTTGTATGAAAAAGTATTATTTTCTCCTTGTATTGCTTTCTTTGTTTAAAATCCCTGGCGATCCTGCCAGTCCCTCTGCTTTCTTATTTAAAACTGACCGCACTAAGTAGGAGAACACAGCGTGGTAGTTTGCTAGCTATGCTGGGAAATCAGTTGGTTCTCCTCCAATGATCAGACTTGTAGTGTTTTGTTATCCCTCTTCAAAGCACTATGTCTCGTAGCTTTCTCCTGCACCGTTCTTCTGTTATCAGCCTGTTATCAGACTTGTCCTTACACACCCCCACCTGCACAGATGTTCAATGGGAAGCTCAGTGTGCTGTTGATTCTCCTCCACTTAGCTCCTATGGAGCTGAGAACAGGGAACAGAGGGAATGTGATTACTTAGAAAAAAAGGGAAAAATGTATTTATAATGTTTTTTATTTTTTTATATCTATACACAAATGTTTTGCCTTTCATTTCTATTTTAAACTGAATGGGTTGTTTTACAAGGTGCTCATTTACAATCGCTTTAATGCTCCACTCTCATACATACTGTATTTCCCTATATCTCTCCACAAATTCAGCTCGAACCCTAACTGCTGGTAACCTTGATTCTCATTTATCTGTATCTATTGCTATATCTGGTAGTTCTGTAGTATTATTATTTGCATAATATTTGTCCTATTACTGGTTTGTTATGTATTTAAGCATTTCTTACTAAGTAATCTGATTTACAATAAATGCACATGTAGCGGACACCCCAAAATTGGGGTCGTTATTCCTAAATTTAGGGGGTAGCCTGAGCAAATAGTTAGGCACAGGCTGTTGGAATTCTTTAAATTGGTTTCTGCTCTGAGGTGATGTTGTCTGGCAGTACAGTTCCCTGTGGCCTCTGGGTGGCGCTGTCGCCCTTGTCTCGGGTTGAACCACAGGTGACATTGCAACACTATTGGGTGTCCTCTCTCGGCGGCCGTGCAGTGGGCGTGGTCTACCCGCTGTGCATGCCGAGAGAGGGTACTTAAGGAGCAGACGCCATTGGCGCGGGGCTCTCTCTTCGGCGTGTACCCCACCTTCAGTGGCCCTCATGGCCAGGGGTAAGTGTGTGTGTATTCGGTCCCGGGCACCTTTAGCCCGATGCTTCTTCATTCCAGGTAGGCCCAGCACCTTTAGCTGAGGCCTACGCCAAAACTTGGAATCCCAGGGTACCCATGGGAGGATGACCAGCTCTGAAGGAGAGGGAACCAGGGGAGGACCTATCCAGGGGATCGGTGAAGGAAGTCACTGTCTCGGGAGAGGCCTGGTTACCTGTCAGAGGGAAGGATTCCATTATCCGCCAAAAAGCCTTGTAACGTGAACTATTGGCATAAAGGTTCTCAAGTGTTACAAGTGCTGGGAAGTTCGGGACTAAGAGGTTCATATCCTGATTGCATCCTTAGGAAAAGAACTTAAAGTGAATGTTCGTGCTCCACACCCGCTGCTAGGACCGTGAGAGGGGACTATCCGGGTGAGCAAAACCCACTCAGGCTTGAATGGCGACGAGGGTAATTAAGTGCCGCGTGCCTGAACCTGCCTCCCTGTTCAAATTTCTCTATCTCCAACCTTTCCTGTCGAGTTGCAAGCAAGTAAAATAAACTATTTTATTGGGTTTAATACTGTCTGGACAATGGCCGTCTTCAAAGAGAGAAAGAATAGACTTTTCTCTACACTCTAGGGATGAGAACCAATGGAAAGAGGTAACTCGCTGCAGGACCCAAAACTATTAACACTGCTCACCCTCTACAAGATGGAGGATACTGGGCATGTGGCATGGTGTGTCCCATCTGCTGGCGGAGGTAAGCAGTGGAGTTAGGGATGTGTGTGCTACACACATGAACTGTATCTTGTGGTATTCTAGTCCTGATTATCCTGAACTGTATGCCCAAGAGAGCCTCTCCAGCCTGTTTCTCTGATATGTGCAACCTCAAATTAATATTTATGGTGGGCAGCCTATGGCCCTAGGATTCAGTGATAAACTTTTTGCTGCTGCCTACCATTTTCTCTAGTTGTAGAATACCCCCCCCCCCTGTTTCATTTGCTGCTTCCTGCCCTTCCCCCTGTGTTATGGAAGAGTGTGCAGTCTATGGTGGTAGATCTTCCACCCTGAAACAGCCCTGGAATAGACCAGGAGAGGGGACAGCCGCTGTTAGCAGCATGGCAGAATTGAGGCACTTGGAGCAAACTGTTGGTTCCAAGAAGTCAGATGATGAGACCAGTGAGGAGGTAGAGGTACAGGTGACTGTGCTGTCACCATCAGAGAATTTTGCAGCGGTTCAAGCCTTTTTCCTAATTCTCATTAGTGTGACCCCATGACCCTCTTCACCACTTGATGTGACACATCCATAACATTGAAAATGCATGTGCGATATCCCTTCTACTGCTAAAGACCACAGAAGTTGTTAAGCATGCAGTACATGTTACGTTGCAGGCAAAGCCTGCAGGGTACAATAGTGCTGTCAGCATCATATACTGTAAGTTAAAGTGGATGTTAAACCTCACATATACTCAGTGAAGTGAACAGCTTCAGATGATACACAGGGATGAAACAAATCTCTCTAAATAAGTTTTATATACATATCTGCTGTCTTCAGCTTTATATACTGTTTCGAAAGTTCAGATCATGTTAGGAGATTTTCTCTTCCTGGTAAGCACTGCAGTGAAGCCTGGGCATGCAGCCAAGACAGCTGATTGGAGAAAACGCACACACTCCCTCTCCTCATAGGTAGAGACTTTCAGAGCTGATCACTGAATAGTTCAGGGCTCTGCTATTCTATTTAATCAGTTAACGACCCCTTCACGCCGATATACGTCGGCAGAATGGCTCGTACATGCACAATCACGTACCTGTACGTGGCCCTTTAATTGCCGACGTCGGGGTCGCGCGCGCGCTGGCACGCTCGCAAACCCCCTGCCTTCCCCGTGAGTGGGACCGCGGGTCCCGCGGACTCGATCGCCGCGGGGTTCCCCGCGATCGTCTCACGGAGGCTCGGAGCGGGGAGATATGTGTGTAAACACAACATCTCCCCGCTCCTCTACTGACAATGTCAGCGATCTCCGCTCTGTGTAATCAGAGCGGAGATCGGTGACGTGTCAGTCGTAGCCACGCCCCCCCTCAGTTAGTAACACGCCCCTAGGCACACTTAACCCCTCCAGCGCCCCTAGTGGTTAACCCCTTCACTGCCAGTGTCATTTTCACAGTAACCAGTGCATTTTTATTGCACTGTTCGCTGTGAAAATGACAATGGTCCCAAAAATGTGTCAAAAGTGTCCGATGTGTCCGCCATAATGTCACAGTCGCAAAAAAAATCGCTGATCGCTGCCATTACTAGTAACAAAATTTTTTTTTTATAAAAATGCCTTAAAACTATACCCTATTTGGTAAACGCTATAATTTTTGTGCAAACCAATCAATAAACGCCGATTGCGGCTTTGATTACCAAAAATATGTAGAAGAATACATATCGGCCTAAACTGAGGGAAAAAAATGTTTTTTTATATATTTTTTGGGGATATTTATTATAGCAAAAAGTAAAAAAATATGTAATTTTTTTCAAAATTTTCGCTCTATTTTTGTTTATAGCGCAAAAAATTAAAACCGCAGAGGTGATCAAATACCACCAAAAGAAAGCTCTATTTGTGGGAAAAAAAGGACTGCAATTTTGTTTGGGAGCCAAGTCGCAATTGTCAGGTAAAGTGACGCAGTGCCGAATCGCAAAAAGGGGCCTGGTCATAATGGCCCGTATTGGTCCAGGGCTTAAGAGGTTAAAGCATCCTCCCCAGCACCAAACTCAGGCTGCTTTTATCATATGTGACAGAGAACTTGTTAGGTGTTATCAGACTGATAACAGAAGAACGGTTCAGGAGAAAGCTACGAGACATAGTGCTTTGAAGAGAGATAACAAAACACTGCAGATATATGTGCCCAGCTCAAATTTCATGAATCGGGTTTACATCCACTTTAAGAAAAGCCCACACGCAGAGCTGTTTTTATTTGCTGCCTTTTCAATTGCTCACATACTGACGTTAGCCAGTTTCTACCAGACATATATCTAAAATCTATATTTTGAGAACAATTGGGGATACTGGGGTGGGATGTCATTCAGGTAACAAGGGTTTGTGGTGTTGAAGTATTTTTATGACACCCAAATAAACTTTAAAAACAATGTAGCTGTGAATAAAGAAGCACAAACTATACTATTAAACTTTCCTGTAACTTTTAGAACTTTTGTGGCCCCTACTTCCATTGTTTAATTCAAGCATATTACTACTAGGTAAAAAAAAACAGGTGCTGCAGGCACTTCTACAAGCCCTTTTATAAGTGGAAATTAATCAGATTGGAGTGCTGCTGCTGCAGTTTTTCATTCAAGCTAAATGCACACCCAAAATATGTGATACCAATATTTAGTTTTAGTGTCATGAATCATACTGTTCTGTAATACCACATACATCCTAATGGCATCTCCCATGCATTTAATTCAAAGGATTGGCGTTCCCAAGTCGCCTTCAAAGTTGCATTAAAATGAGGGCCCTCTACCTGCTGTATGACATTTTTTTGCATTTGTACATGTCCACCATGACAGTGCCCAGGTTCCCACGCCCATTTTGACAATCCCTTGCCTATTTAGCCTTAAAAATAGCCAGTATTATCAAGGTTTGCCCTTCATAGATATTGATGTGGTTCAATTTTATGTTTGGAATTTTCAGAATTCACATAGGACTTGCAAACTGAATCTTAGCACATTTGCTCATTACCACGCTAGAATATAATATAAAAAGTTGAATTTACTATGTAAAATATAATTTACATGTTTTCATTATTTACATAATAAATTATTTAACCACTAGACTTCCAGAAGGTTTTACTCTCTTCATAAAAGGACCAATTTTTACTATTAAGCACTGTGCTACTTTAACTGACAATTGCTTGGACATGCAACACTGCACCCAAATGAAATTTATATAATTTTTTTCTCACAAATAGAGCTTTCTTTTGGTCGTATTTAATCACCACTCTGTGTTTTATTTTTTATTATATAAATTAAAAAAGACTGAATTTGTTATTAAAAAATATGTTTTCTACTTTGTTATAAAACATATGCACGAAAAAAAGTTTCATAAATTTAGACCAAAATGTATCCTGCTTCATGTCTTTGGTAAAAAAAAAATACCCCAAATTTTTGGGGACACTATACTATTTGGGACACTAGTATAGTTCTGATCGTGACCAGGATACTGATCTGGACAGACACTATACTAGTAATGGCAATGCTCAGTTACTTATAGTGTAACTGTGATAGTTTGGCAGGCAATTAGGGACTGGCGCTAACTGACACTGGCTGGGAGGGACACTAACTGACTTTAACCACTTGCCATCAAATCACGTATCTGTACACTATTGGCTTCAAGTGGTTGTACCGGAGTGATGCCTGCAGCTGCAAGCATCACCCGGTACCATTTTTTAGAGCTGAGGCCTCGTACACACGACCGAGTTTCTGGGCAAGAACCAGCAAGAAACTTGCTGGCAGAGATGTCTTGCCGAGAAATTCGTTCGTGTGTATGGTTTTTCGTCAAGAAAACCGACAAGTAATCTCGACGAGAAAATAGAGAACCTGCTCTCTATTTTCTCGTTGAGATTCTCGTCAGCCAGTTTCTCGACGAGAAAAGTGAGTGTGTGTACACTTACCTGTCCTCCGGGAAGCCCGCGCATGTTCGAAATGAATTTGACGCATGCGCGGTAGCTTCCTAGGCATAGGTAGGGTATACCAAGATGGCGGCGACGGCATCGAATGTGACGAGCGCATGCTCGTCGTAGTCGATGACGTCACCGCGTACGCTCCATTCAAAGAACCGCGGGTTCTTTGAATCGAGCGTCTGTACACTCGGCCGGGACAAGTTTCTTGTCCAAGGATCTCGTCGAAAAAAACGACGTGTTTTTTTCGACGAGAAACTCGGCCGTGTGTACGAGGCTTGAGAGTCGACTCTCTAGTTATTACAACTGATGTGGATAAGCAGCTTCTGACTGTTATTACAAGCAGCGGGAGAGGAGCCCCCCCTCCCGCCGCCTACCGACGCATGCCCGGGCTCTCCCATCCCTTTGGGAGACCAGCACATCTGCCAGCTGGCTGGAGACCTGAACAAAGCAGGAATTGTCTTTGATGGGGTCTCGGATGTAGTAACCCAGAAGCGACGTCACAATATCACAACGTCACAATGTCACTTCCGGTTTACTCAGGAGCCAACACCAGTTTTTGAATACTTTCAAGTGCAGATGAGTGGTTTGGGATCCTATAGACCCCAGATCTTTCCATAAAAAGTATCTGCCATTGCCTATTACTGTCACAAGGGATGTTTACATTCCTTGTGACAGCAATGAAAGTGCTAAAAAAAAATTACAGGGACAGCATAATTTTTTTTTATAGCGCCCCATCCCTGCTCACATGCCAAAGCAAACGCATATGTAAGTTGTACCTGCAAATGTAAACAGGGTTAAAACCAGACATGTCAGGTATTGCCACAATTGTTAGAGCGAGAGCAATAATTCTCATTCAAAACCTCCTCTGTAACTCTAAACAGGTAACCGTTAAAAATGTTTAAAGTGTTGCCTATGGAGAGTTTTAAATACCGTAGTTTGTCACACTTCCACGAGTGTGTGCAATTTTGAAGCATGACATGTTAGGTATCTATTTACTCAGCGTAACATCATCTTTCACATTATATAAAAAATTGGGCTAACTCTACTGTTATTTATTTTTTTATTAATTAAAGCGTATTTTTTACAAAAGAATTGCGTTTGAAAGACCACTGCACAAATACAGTGTGACATAAAATATTTCAACAACCGGCATTTTATTCTCTAGGGTCTCTGCTAACAAAATATATATAATGTTTGGGGGTTCTAAGTAATTTTCTAGCAAAAATAAAATAAAAATTATCTTGTAAGCAACAAATGTTAGCAAAGGGCCTGGTCTTCAAGTGGTTAACTGTCACTATCTGATGTCACTAGTGACACTTATACAGTGATCAGTGATAATACTGTGCGCTGTCACTGTACTAATGACACTGGCTGGGTGATCAGGAGGTCAATCAAGGGGTTAACTGTGTGCGTAACAAGTGTATGTATGCTGACTTGGCTCACAGACGGGCTTGCTTTACTGTGTCTCTGCTTTCAGCTCTGAATGGTAAGTGAAATCAGGGAGAAGATCCAGCCTAACACACACAGATCTCTGTGCTGTGGTTGGCCACAGCCTTCAGCAGATTCACACCTGAAAGTTTCCCTGCAAGATATAGGTACATTGTAGGGGAACAACAAAGCCACGTGCCATCGGTAAATGTTAGACTGCTGGTCTGCAAATTATTAAGAATAATAAAGAATACATATAAATAATATATATAAAATACATTATATATATATATATATATATATGTAGCGCACCCACCCCAGCCTTTACCTGCTTTTCTTATATGTTGGCTCCTTCGCAGGAAAGACTGAGGCACACCGCACCACAAGCCCGTACCCTCCTGGATGTGGAGGTTGAGCGGTGTTAGTTTCACGGGCCTGCTTGCGGCCAGTGTTTAAAACCTCCAGAGCTGACCTCGTTTCTAGGGTAGCCAGAAACAAGTCCTTAGTTCTCCCCAGTAAGCGACTGTCCACACTAACTGAAAAGTCCAACTTCTTATTTATTCTTAAGGGCAATAAATAGTCTCTTTGAGAGCAGACAGGTTGAGACAAACACGGATCAGATAAGGTGGGAGGAGGTCCAGGCACAAACTTAATTCAGAGTTTCTCCTATTCTGATTTGCACGAACAGGCTTGGCGCACGGTCCCTGCCACGGACCGTGAGGTTGGTCACTGCCACTGACCTGGTGAATAGTTGCAAGTCACTGCCACTGACCTGGTGTGCGTAGAGTCACTGCCACTGTGACATAAAGAACCCGCACTTCCTTCCTTAAGTAACTTAGCCCTTTTTAGGATAAGAACATCCCTCCGGAGAGTTACCAGAGGCCCCCTCTGTAACCACGACTCTGCGCTGGGTCTTCAGAAAGGGTCACCTCCCTGGCCTCCTCGTCCTGGATACGGGTCCCCTCACAAGGCAGATCCTTGGGAGCCTCGATCCTTAGCGGACCCCAGCTAAAGGTTGCTGGGTTCCGGGCCCTCACCAAAGTACCTCAACTCAGACTGAAGATGTCTGGGATGGAAACAGCAGCTCCGTCTCCGGGCCTAGGACACCCGAAGACAACCCACCCGCACCCAGGCTTAAGGTGCCTGAGCGCGGAACCGACCAGGCCTCCGGGCCTAGGGCACCCGGAGGCGACACACACGCACACCCAGGCCTAAGGTGCCTGGGTGTGGACAAACGAACAGGCCTCCGGGCCTAGGATACCCGGAGGCGACACACACACACCCAGGCCTAAGGTGCCTGGGCGTGGACGAACGACCCCACTGGAAGATGGCCGCCCCTTTTTATACCCTCTCCCGACAGGCACAGCAGGTTCCCCGCCCCGCCATACTGCTGCCGAGAGGGGAAAAGAAAAGGTACAACCCTGTACTGCGGTTCAACCCGGGCCCATGGCAACAGCGCCACCCATAGGCCCCAGGGAACTGCACACCAGTACTATCTCCCAGGGATAGAAATGGTCCATGAAACCTAACAATTAGTGCTTCTGAGCCTAGTTACCACTCAGATGCTCCCCCTAAATATGACACCCGCTACATATATATATATATATATATATATATATATATATATATATATAGCATACTTTACACACACACAATCCTGAGCCTATTTATAATTCCCTCTTATGGTACTGAAAGAAAGAAAGAAAGAAAGAAAGAAAGAAAGAAAGAAAGAAAGAAAGAAAGAAAGAAAGAAAGAAAGAAAGAAAGACAAAAAACAAATATTGTTTTTTTTTTTTTTTTTATCACTTTGTAACTCTAGTGAAGCAATCATAATTAAAAAGTCTGCAACGATAGAAGGAATAGGTGTGGTTTTCCCAAGGGAATTTAAATCACCCATTGCAACACTTGCACATGACTTTCACAGTTGAGGACAAAATACATTAACAAAAAATGACAAGCTTGTTTTAAAGAACTAGTGTCTCTAACTTTTAGATTATGATAACGTGATTATGTAGCTGGTAGATTGGGTAACTATTATTATTACTTTGAATTGTAGTTTGTTATTAAATAAAAAATGAAATCTTATATGGCCAAATAGGAACTTAGAAGTAGTCCACGCATATAAATACTTAAATTTAATTGACAAACCTGATATAGCTTTGCTAAACGCTTTAGAACAATTACACATTTGCACTGGCATGACTACCATCTCCATACAGTGTTAAGGACAAGTTCAAGATTTATATAGGCTGCATTTCAAGAGCCACAATATTTTGGTGCTGGATTAATTAAGGCTGATTTAGACCTTAATCAGTCTGGCACTTGCCAAAAGATTGCTTTGTTTCAGTGTACTTTTGGATTCCCACAAGTCCTCAAGAGCTTTTAGAGGAAAAGACCTTTTAGGAAATGCCAAGATTTCCAGATTATCACACTGGAACTGACCTCTAGTTGAGGTCATCTTTTGAGGTTGTTTTCTTATCGCTATTATCTCTGTAGCCAAAAATAAAATAAAAACATTTCTACAGGGCCTTTATATAGATAAAAGAAATGTACTTATACAGGTTTATTTTCTCCAATAAGAGCCTATTTTATAATTCCCACATATATCTTAATCTTTAAATATATTAAATATAATAAAACAATTAGTCTTAAAATGTGGTATGAATGGCCGCGGCCCTTTATTACTATTAATGGCTACTTGCCACAGACAAATAGCCAATTTAGTTTTACCCGGGTTTGTGTTACATCTTGCAACACATTCGGCCTATTACTATGCTCCTGAAGAAGCGTTAATTTGCGAAACTGGTAGAGCAAATCAAGACTACATCTGATACATTGGACCCATGGCTAACGCCACCTGCTTCATACGCTTACTGTTCTACTAGCCTTTGCTTGCCGGATATGTATGTCATTTATGTTTGAGTGCATTTATGTTTCCATACAATTTTGAAGCGTTGTTAGAGCATTAGCCTGAGTCTTGTATCAAGAACAAATAGACTGTTATTTTCGAATGTTTATATGATGGTATTTGATGGTGTCATCCTGATCTCAGCCAAGACCACAGGAAGTGCTTTTACCCACCTTAGTGAAGGACCCCCCTGTTGCTTTTCTGCTTTTATCTTTATTTGTCCCATTCATCCTTTCTATTATGCCTGAACTCTGCGGGTGATAGGGAATGTGAAACTTCCAGTCTATCTGAAGGGTTCTAACTAGATCTTGGCAAACCCTTGAAACAAAAGCAGGGCCATTATCTGAGTAGGATACTGTAAGTGTTCATGTTCTGGTTTATTAGGTAATATACTGTGCAACATAACCTCTGACCAATTTGGGTAGTCCTGCAATATAAAAATCCTTAAGAAGGGAGAACTTGCTGCGGGGATACATGGTTTCCCCTCTTTGAGGAAAAGTCCGCTTTCGGCCTTTTCCAACCCTTATGCCGCGTACACACGATCATTATTCACGGCGGTTAAAAAACCGCCGTGAATAATGACATTAAAAACGAGGGAACGGCTTGTTCCCCGTTTTTCACGTAATTTTTTCTCTTGTTGAGAAAAACGACCGTCTGTGGGCTCCGCGGCAGTGTTTCCCTATGGGAAAACTGCAGCGGAAAAAATGTCGGAAAAAACGACGAGAAAAATTAGAACATGTTCTAATTTTTCACGTCGTTTTTAATGCCCACAGATGATCGTTTTTCTCGTCAAAAGGAAAAAATTTCATTTTTCTCGACGAGAAAAACGGTCGTGTGTACACGGCATGAGTACTGGCATTTGGGTATGTGCTGGCTGCTCTAGCAAATGACTCTGCAAATGCACTCTAATAACAGCAGAATCTACAAAACCCTTGTGTACATCAGGTAAAACAGTGGAAGTCATAAATGACCTGGGAGAAGTGTCCCGTTGAGCAATGTGTATACAGTCATGTTGTGGTACTACCTCACCCTGTTCTCCAATTTAATCCTAAAATGGCATTAAAATCGGGCTGGGCCCGATGTGGGAGAGGCATATTTTGTCTCTAGTTTTGGATTTGCTCCATATCCGCCCAATCTTTGAGCAGACATGTGTTGGGTGTGAATATTTTAAGTAACATTGTCACATTGTGAGTGGTGTGTAAAGTAGTAGGTCTGCCCAGGGTAAATGATGTTGCCATCCCGACTACCATCACACAGGATGCTAATGCTCGGAGACACGCAGGCATGCCTTGAACCTGAACTGGGACCATCTTTGGAAAAAAACCTACAGGGCGCTGGGTCCTTCACCATGTTTTTGATTGAGGACACCTGCCATGTTTTACAATTGTCCCTTGCATACAAATACAAATAAAAAAAAATTTCTTCACAATCAGGGAGGCCAAGTCCGGGCACTTCAATCATAGCATTTTTCAGATACCTCTACTCGGGCATCCGGATATATCTTTTTGTATTCTCCGGAAGGGATGTTCAGCCCTTGGTAACACCTTTTGGTAACAGATAAAACAAGAAGTGGTATATTATAAAACCAACTGTGGTGAACCCTGTCTCTATCTCATGTTCATTTACTAGGGCAGCCATAACTGCTTGTGACTGAAGACACGTTCCGTGTGTCAAGCTGGAGGGAATATGGCTGTGGAGGGGTCAGAATGGCTGGCAGACATAAAAGATCACATTGATTGTGAAGTCTTGTTTCATAAGAAGTTGTCCCCTGTGGACCACATGTTCTTCTCATTCTGGGGTCCTTAAAGTTGAATTATTAATCCCAGCTATACTGGGCCAGAACTAGGGTGGAATCTGTGAGTTGCACAGACCCATCAAGTGTCCGGGGCTGTAATGCAGCATCCTTAGTCGCCTGGTTTGCTTCCATATGTGAGTTTAATCCATTGTGCTCTGAAGTGGGTAGCTGTGGCATGGCACATCAGGTACAACTGGTGCTCTAGGCATAACTAAACTGTTAATTTCCCTCAAGTCCTGTACAAAGCGGTAAGTTCCATCCGCTTTCTTTACAGGGTTTATAGAGGTGTTGTAGGGTGATCTCTGTAGTATCCCTTCTTCTAGAAATGTATAGATTATACATTTTTGACTATGCCTCAGAACAGAGTGTTATCAACACTACTACAATCGCTCACTAATACACAGATTAGGCTTAATAAGTGTTAACGTGTTCTGTTCCTTTAAGATGCCATGATTTTTAAATCTCTGAAATTTTTGTCCAAATGCCAAAATTTTGCACAGAGATACCCTAGTATGTGGGGGTCAACGTGCAAAAATTTATTTTTCAAAATAAACTTTTTGTTAAGAGATATACCTACTTGGCATCCTGCCAATTATGTTTTTTTGGACCCACCCGCGATCTTAAGGTGGCTTTATAGGATGTACATTGGATGAGTCCTACATACAGTGAGGTCTCCGCTCATCCAGCCTTTTTTCCTTGTCCCCTATTTCACTTGGGTGTCCTGTTTCTGTCAGAAAGCAGGTAGAAATGCTCATCTTGCTAGACCGAACATTCAATCCCTCCCCCTTCCTTTGTTATTGACATAAAGTAGAAGACATCGTAATTAGAGTTGAGCGGACACCTGGATGTTCGGGTTCGACGGGTTCGGCCGAGCTTCGGAAAAAAGTTCGGGTTCGGGACCGAACTTTAACCCGAACCCGAACCCGAACCCCATTGAAGTCAATGGGGACCCAGACTTCTAAGGACTAAAAAGGCTCTAAAAAAGTAATGGAAAGGGCTAGAGGGCTACAAATGGCAGAACCTCAGAAACTCAACGGCACAATGCCACACATATGGTGGGAATGCCCCAGAATACGCCCTTTCTGGAATAAATTATTCAATTTAATGGATAAGCTAGTGGGAAAATAAAATACTTTGAAATAAAAATGTAGCGGGGTGCTAAATTTAAGGGAAGTGTTTGAGTGGTAAATAGGCTCAAACACCCTAATTCTGTAGGATTCATGGACCATTTTGTCCTCAGGGGACAGTATTGTTGTGCAGTTCCCTGCGGCCTACAGGTGGCGCTGCCATGGTAGGCTAGGGTTGAACCGCCGATACAGTGCTGTGCCTTTTGTGTCCCCTCTTGGCAGTAGTACAGCGGGGCGGGGAACCGGACCTTTGGCCTGGGGGCTGATGTCCAGTGGGGTCCACGCCCAGGTGCCTTCGGCCTGGGTGCATGTGTTCCTGTTCCATCTCGGGTACCTTTAGCCCGGGGTGAGGTACTATCCTGGAGTTCCTGCTGCCCTGGTTATGGAGGCCTAGGTGCGGGAGTAAAGCCTGGAGTCCAGAGCCTTCGTCTGGAGTCCGCTAAGGGACGAGGAGTCTTAGGGTGCCGCCTCGTGTAGGGGACCATGTTCCAGGGAAGGGAGGATCATTCTAATGGACCGATGCGGGAGTCACGGTGAAGGAAGGGTCTGTTGACTCCCTGGAGAGAGGTCTTCCCCTTGATATGAGCTAGGTTCGTAGAAGGAGAAGCTCAAGGTCATCTTGACTGTATCAGAGGCCTTATTCACCCAGCCCATGGCAGGGGCCTTATACACCCTGGTCTGTGGCAGAGACCAAAGTTCTCCAGGTCCGTGGCAGGGGCCTTGTACACCCGGTCTGTGGCAGAGACCAACCTCAAGGTCTGTGGCAGAGACCGTGCACCTAAAACTGTTTGAGAAACCTAAGCAGTGAAGTGAATGTGCTACGTTTGTGCCTGGACCTCCTCCACACCTTAAGCTGTCCTGTTTCTTTGCTCTAACCTTTTCTATCCGAGTAGAGTTTATTTTGCCATGAGAGAATAAGAGTTGTAATTTCAGCTGGTGTGGACATTGACTTTACTGGGAATTAAAGGACTTGCCTCTACCTACAGTAGAGGTGAGAATCATCCTCTGGAGGAGTTTTGACTCCGGCTGTGGACACGGCCCGTCAAGTACACCGCTCAACCTCTTTATATAGGAGGGTACGGGCTGGTAGTGTGGTGTGCCTTTCTCCCTCCTGCGAGGAGCCAACAACATAAAGGCAGGTAAGGGGGAAAGGATCTGTGCGCTACAAAAAAATAAAATAAAAATTATAATCTTGACCTAGGAGGACGAGGTCCATATGGAGTAGGAGGTTGAGGTGGTGGTGGATGTGGCTGTGTAGGTGGAAGCGGCGGTGGAGGAGGACGAGGTAGCCAACACTGGTTCAAAAATACAACAATGGCTGGGTAAGGCCAGTGATGTGTCGAATTCTGTCCCCCGTCGAATAGTGTCCACCCTGTACTGCGCTTGCTCAGTATGTAGGACAAGAGGATTTCGAAAATCTCCCAAGATGAACGGCGCCTGCGTGGTGAGTTCAGGTGAAGGCCACACCATCCGTGGTTCAAGCCGAGCCAAGTGAGGCCGTGCCCGAAGCGTGGCGATCGAAGCGAGCCCGTGAGGGGCCCTGTTACTATGTGCTACCGTATGTCCACTTGGATGTTGGGGCTTGAACCTGCACTCACGGCGCAGGCGCCGTTCATCTTCGGAGATTTTGTGAATCTCCTTGTCCTCTGTACTGCGCAAGCGCTGCGCCTTCGCAGTACGGGCCGGACACAATCCGATGGCCGGACAGTTTTCGTCACAACACCGGTATAAATGTCTATTCTGCACAAGGTACGGACAAGTCCTGTGGGATCCATGCCTGGTTCATTTTAATGAACATGAGCTTGTCCACATTGGCTCTGGACAGGCGGCTGCGCTTGTCTGTGATAACGCCCCCTGCCGTGCTAAATACACGTTCAGATAATACACTGGCTGCAGGGCAGGCCAGCACCTCCAAGGCATAAAGGGCAAGCTCAGGCCATGTGCCCAATTTGGAGACCCAGAAGTTAAAGGGGGCAGACCCGTCATCCAGTACGTGTAGGCCTGTGGACACATACTGCTCAACCATTTTGGTGAAATGCTGCCTCCTGCTAAGACGTTCCATCTCAGCTGGTGGTGCTGGTTGTTGTGGCGTGCTGACAAAGCTTTTCCACATTTCAGCCATGCTAACCCTGCCTTCTGAGGTGCTGCCGGTGCCCCGCCTGCGTTGGCGACCTTTTCCTCCTCCTCTGCCTTCGCCTCGTGCTTCCACCGTACGCCCGCTGTCAGGTGGGAATGCCACCAGCAGCGCGTCTACCAGCGTGCGCTTGTACTTGCGCATCTTACGATCCCGCTCCAGTGAGGGAATTAAGGACGGTACGTTGTCCTTGTAACGGGGATCCAGCAGGGTGGCCACCCAGTAATCAGCACCAGTTAAAATGTGGGCAACTCGGCGGTCATTGCGGAAACACTGCAGCATGTAATCGCTCATGTGTGCCAGGCTGCCCAGAGGCAAAGAAAAGCTGTCCTCTGTGGGAGGTGTATCGTCTGTGTCCTCTGTATCCCCCCAGCCACGCACCAGTGATGGCCACGAGCTGGTCTGGGTGCCACCCTGCTGTGAAAATGGCTCCTCCTCCTCCTCCATCTCCTCCTCCACCTTGTCATCCTCCAGAACCGTGCCCTTTCTGCTGGACAATTGTGTACCTGGCGTTTGTTGGTGCAGGAACCCACCCTCGTAGCCACTTGTAAAAGACTGCCCTGAAAGCCTTTGAAATGATCCCGCTTCTTCCTCCTCCTCCTCATCCTCCTGTGCCACATCCTCTTCCATCATCGCCCGAAGCGTTTTTTCAAGGAGGCATAGAACTGGGATAGTAACGCTGAGAACGGCGTCATTGGCACTGGACATGTTGGTGGAGTACTCAAAACAGCGCAACAAGGCACACAGGTCTCGCATGGAGGCCCAGTTATTGGTGGTGAAGTGGTGCTGTTCCGCAGAGCGACTCATGCGTGATTGCTGCAGCTGAAACTCCACTATCGCCTGCTGCTGCTCGCACAGTCTGGCCAGCATGTGCAAGGTGGAGTTCCACCTTGTGGGCACGTCACATATGAGGCGGTGAGCGGGAAGGCCAAAGTTACGCTGCAGCGCTGACAGGCGAGCAGCAGCAGGGTGAGAACGCTGAAAATGCGCACACAGCCTGCACTTTCTGCAGCAGCTCTGGCATATTGGGGTAATTTTTAAGGAACCTCTGGACCACCAAGTTCAGCACATGCGCCAGGCAAGGGATGTGCGTCAAACCGGCTAGGCCCAGAGCTGCTACGAGATTTCGCCCATTATCGCACACCATCAGGCCGGGCTTGAGGCTCACTGACAGCAACCACTCATTGGTCTGTTGTTCCATATCCCTCCACAACTCCTGCGCGGTGTGGGTTTTTTCCCCCAAAACAGGAAAGTTTTAAAACTGCCTGCTGTCGTTTACCCCTGGCTGTGCTAAAGTTGGTGGTGAAGGTGTTACGCTGACCGGATGAGGAGGCGGTAGAGGATGAGGAAGCGGAGTAGGAGGAGTTAGCAACAGGAGGCAAAACTGAAGTGCCCTGAAATCCTCGGTGGTGGAAGGACATGCGCCAAACTGCTATCTGCCTCAGGCCCAGCCGCCACTGCATTTACCCAGTGTGCTGTTAGGGAGATATAACGTCCCTGACCGTGCTTACTGGTCCACGCATCCGTAGTTAGGTGGACCTTGCCACAGATGGCATTGCGCAGTGCACACCTGATTTTATCCCCCACTTGGTAGTGCAGGGAAGGGATGGCTCGCCTGGAAAAGTAGTGGCGGCTGGGCACGACGTACTGTGGGACAGCCAATGCCATCAGGCTTTTAAAACTCTGCGTCTCCACCAGACGGAATGACAGCATTTCAAAGGCCAGGAGTTTTGAAATGCTGGCATTCAGGGCCAGGGATTGCAGGTGGCTAGGTGGGTACTTCCTCTTCCGCTCCAATGTTTGGGAGATAGAGAGCTGAACGCTTCCATGGGACATTGTGGAGAAGGTTGGTGATCCAGGTGGTAGTGTTGCTGGCAGATCCTCTGTTTGCGGGGTGGCAGGTGCCACTGTCACTACAGAGGTGGATGAAGAGGCCGTGACTGCAGCAGAAGAGGAAGCAGGAGGAGCCAGAGACCTTTCTGGTTTTTGAGGTGTCTACTCCACTGCAACTCGTGCTTTGCACTTAGATGCCTGGTCATGCAGGTTGTGCTCAGGTTGAGAACGTTTATGCCTCGCTTCAGGCTCTGATTGCACAGCGTGCAAACCACTCGTGTCTTGTCATCAGCACATTGTGTGAAGAACTGCCACGCTAGGGAACTCCTTGGACCTGGCTTTGGTGTGCTCGGTCCCTTGCTGCGTTGGGCAGTAGCAGACATACTGTCTAGGGGACGGACGCTCCGCTTTTGCACCCTGCTCCCTCTTCTGCTGTGCTGGTGGCTCTGTGCGACCACCGCCTCTTCCTCCAAACTACACTGGTCACCAGCATAACGTTGATTCCATGTGGGGTCGAGGACCTCATCGTCCTCCACATCATCTTCCACCCAGTCTTCACCCCTGCCCTCCTTGTCTGTCTGCACAATTGCGAAAGCAGCAGCAGTTGGCACCTGTGTTTCGTCATCATCCGAGACGTGCTGCGATGGTCCTCCCATGTACTCATCATGAAACATAAGTGGTTGGGCATCGGTGCACTCAATCTCTTCCACTTCTGGGGCAGGGCTAGGTGGATGGCCCTGGGAAACCCTGCTAACAGAGTCATCGAAAAGCAGAAGAGACTGCTGCATGATTTGGGGCTCAGACTGCTTGGCTGATTTGCAAGGGGGTGAGGTGAAAGACTGATGGACATGGGTTTCAGGTGCCAACTCTGATCTTTCATCAGAAGAGTGGGTGGGAGACAATGTGAAGGAACCCGAGGCACTGTCAGCAACCCAATCTACTATCGCCTGTACTTGTCCTGGCCTAAACATTCGTACAGCCTCATTAGGCGCGACAAATTACCGCTGCAGGCTCGGTCGCCTACTCGCACCTGAGGAAGGTGTTTCACTTGTGCGTGTATCTGGCACAGATCCACCACGTCCTCTCCCTGCAACAGGAGCTCCACCAGCAGCACCACGACCGGGGCCACCACGTCCCTTTGACCTTTTCCTCATATTTTCCGATATTAAGGATGTTGCCCTAAATGGGTGTTTTTGGAAGAGCAGAACACACCCACAGTACGTAACCGCTGAATCGCACTGCTACAGAACTGCAGAAAATGCTATTCAAAAAAAATGTTGTATTTTTAGTATAGCACAGTAGAAGAAAACTATATATAAATTGTTTATTTCACACACCTCCACATATGTATAACACACTGCAAAATATTTTTTGTGGCCCTAAATGCCGTTTTTTGGAAGACCACAACACACCCACAGTACGTAACCGCTGAATCGCACAGCTACAGAACTGCAGAAAATGCTATTCAAATTTTTTTTTGTTTTTTTAGTATAGCACAGTAGAAGAAAACTAGTTAGAAATTGTTTATTTCACACACCTTCACATATGTATAACACACTGCAAAATATTTTTTGTGGCCCTAAATGGCGTTTTTTGGAAGACCACAATACACCCACAGTACGTAACCGCTGAATCGCACAGCTACAGAACTGCAGAAAATGCTATTCAAAAAAAAATGTTGTTTTTTTAGTATAGCACAGTAGAAGAAAACTATATATAAATTGTTTATTTCACACACCTCCACATATGTATAACACACTGCAAAATATTTTTTGTGGCCCTAAATGGTGTTTTTTGGAAGACCACAACACACCCACAGTACGTAACCGCTAAATCGCACAGCTACAGAACTGCAGAAATTGCTATTCAAAAAAAAAATGTTGTTTTTTTAGTATAGCACAGTAGAAGAAAACTATTTAGAAATTGTTTATTTCACACACCTCCACATATGTATAACACACTGCAAAATATTTTTTGTGGCCCTAAATGGCGTTTTTTGGAAGACCACAATACACCCACAGTATGTAACCGCTGAATCGCACAGCTACACAACTGCAGAAAATGCTATTAAAAAAAATGTTGTTTTTTTAGTATAGCACAGTAGAAGAAAACTATTTAGAAATTGTTTATTTCACACACCTCCACATATGTATAACTGTCATGGATATGCATTAATGTCTGTCTGCCATCTTACCTTCCTCCTCATGTGTTCATCTAGAGACCAGACCTCCTTCACCTGGCTTCCTTTATAATCTCCTCCCAGCCTGACTCCACCCCAGGCCCTATCACTGAACACTATATTAACCTGTGCACTGCAAGCCTGCTTTGCTGATCAACGTGTTTGTTAGGCATTGTGTGTTTGGGTTCCTGCCTGCCGTGTGCTACGTCTGTCTCTCTGTTACGTTATTGGCTTGTCCCCGACCATCCCTGTCTGCTCGTGACCCTTGACCTTCGGCTCGTTCTTCGTTATCCTTGTCTGCTTGTGGCCCCTAACCTTCGGCTTGTTATTCGGTTCTCTCTATCGTGTGCCGCTGCTTCCCCTTATCCTACGGGGCGTGAGCTAGGAAACTCCAGGGGCCGCGACCTGGTCCCAGCCTGCAGCGTAACATCCTCACCACTAGAGGCCCTGGAGAAGACCAGCTGGGTCTTAGACTCCGCGCCCTGGGGAATCTTGGCTCTCGCTTCCGTTGGGATCCCGGTTGTGCTCCTCTGGTCCCGCTTTCCACAACCACCCAGTTTCCTACCCACAGAAGCCAGCCATAGGGTTCACTACCTCGCGGTGCACTCCTGTCCCCCTACGGTGTGCATCTGTCACCTGGCCACAGGTGACCCTGACAGTTTGATCAGCCATGAACCCGGCTGACATCCCGCTTCCCGCGGATGATCCATTGCAGGGCATAGTTCGCAGACTTGAGACCCAGGAATCAAATCAGACCCAGGTGATGCGATTCCTCCAGGATCTGGCTTCTCGATTCGAGCAGCTTCAGGTCTCCTTGGGAACCCCGAATCCGCAACCCCAAGTACAACCAGCGGCTGTACCTATCGCACCAGTCGCAGCCTCACACTCACTAAGATTGCCAGCTCCGTTCCGTTTCTCTGGGGACTCCAAGGCCTGCAGGGGGTTTCTCAGCCAATGCACTATTCATTTTGAGCTTCAGCCTCAAAGCTTCCTATCTGACCGGGCTAAGGTAGCCTATATCATTTCCCTCCTCTCCGGTGAAGCTTTGGCCTGGGCTGCCCCCCTGTGGGAGAGGAACGATCCGGTGGTTTCCAGTCTGTCCGAATTCTTGAAGCTCTTTCGTAATATCTTCGAAGAGCCGGCTCGGGCTTCTTCAGCGGCTAGTGCTGTCTTACGTCTTCGCCAAGAATCTAGTTCAGTGGGGCAATATGCTCTTCAGTTCCGTATCCACACAGCTGAATTGAGCTGGAATAATGAGGCCCTGGTCGCTACCTTTTTACATGGCCTCTCTGACCGAGTGAAAGACGAATTAGCGGGAAGAGCCATTCCCGTCGGTCTGGACGATGTAATTTCATTATGCAACCAGATCGACATTCGTTTTCAAGAGAGGTCCTTAGAAAAAAGACGCCAGCACTCTCTGGGTCCTAGCCAGTCTGAGCTCCCCTCCCTTCATTCCGTGGAGCATCCTCTACCTGCTGAAGAACCTATGCAGCTGGGCCGGACCAGACTAACCCCCGAAGAACGTGCTAGGCGCAGAACTCTGGGCTTGTGCCTCTATTGTGGGGGCAAGGGTCATTTTCGTGACTCCTGCTCGCTTCGTCCGGGAAACGCTCGGGTCTAATACATTTGGAAGGTGGAGTATTGGACCCAGAAACATCACCTTCTCGCCTGCTCTTGCCGGTGTCCCTTCATGTAGGCACTTCTCCTCAGTCAACCCTTGCATACCTGGATTCCGGGGCTGCCGGCAATTTCATGGATTGGAGAACTGCTTCTTCTATGAAGCTTACCCTTTCACCTCTCACTACCCCATTGGTAGTCTCGGCAATTGATGGCACTGTTCTCCCAGGGGGCCCTATTCGCTTCCAGACGCTACCCATTAGGATGTCGGTAGGGATTCTCCACCAGGAGTGGATATCCTTTCTTATTCTACCCAAGGCCTCTACCCCAGTTGTATTGGGCCTCCCTTGGCTACAGCTCCACTCTCCACATGTGGACTGGGTCTCTGGGCAGATCCTGGCCTGGGGTTCCTCATGTTTCTCGTCGTGTCTTCTCAAGGTGACCCCCAAGGAGAGTCTTCCGGTTGCTGCCACTTCTGTTTCTTCTGATCTTCCCGCCGCATACAGCGATTACCGGGATGTGTTCTGTAAAAAATCAGCTGAGGTGCTTCCTCCCCACAGGTCTTTTGACTGTGCTATTGATCTTGTCCCCGGAGCAACTCTACCCAGGGGTCGTACCTACCCTCTGTCCATCCCAGAGACCCAGGCCATGTCGGAGTATGTAGCAGAGAATCTGGAGAGAGGGTTCATCCGGAAATCCTCATCGCCTGCAGGGGCAGGGTTCTTTTTTGTTGCCAAAAAGGATGGTACCTTAAGACCCTGCATCGATTATCGGGGTTTAAATGCGGTTACTATTAAAAATCGATACCCCTTACCCTTAATATCTGAGCTATTCGATAGGTTGAAGGGTGCCTCCATTTTCACCAAGTTGGATCTCAGAGGCGCGTACAATCTCATTCGAATACGGGAGGGTGACGAATGGAAGACTGCATTTAACACTAGAGACGGGCATTACGAATATCTGGTGATGCCTTTTGGTCTGTGTAATGCTCCAGCCGTGTTTCAAAACTTTGTCAATGAAATCTTCAGAGATCTGCTGTACCAGTTTGTTGTCATCTATCTGGATGACATTCTGATCTTTTCTGAAAATCTGCTCGTCCACAGAAACCATGTCCGCACTGTACTTCAACGTCTTAGAGAGAACAATCTCTATGCCAAGCTGGAGAAATGTTCCTTTGAATGTTCTGAGGTCCTGTTTTTGGGGTGCTTTGTCTCATGTTCGGGGCTTCGTATGGACCCTGGGAAGGTCTTGGCTATCACCAACTGGCCTCTTCCTGCTAGCCTCAAGGCCACACAGCGCTTTCTTGGCTTCACTAATTATTATAGGCAGTTCATAAGGAATTACTCTTCCATTGCCGCGCCTATTATCGCTTTGACCAAGAAGGGTGTGAATGCCAGAGACTGGCCTCCCGAAGCTGTCTCTGCATTTCACAACCTGAAACAGGCCTTTGTTTCTGGCCCCCTCTTGAGGAGACCAAATCCTGGGAATGCATTTTTTATTGAAGTGGACGCTTCCTCAATGGGGGTGGGAGCTGTGCTTCTTCAAATCTTTGAGAAGAGACGCCAACCATGTGCGTTCTTCTCCAAAAAATTTTCTCAGGCAGAGAGGAATTATGCCATCGGTGATCGGGAACTTCTCGCAATTAAATTGGCGTTAGAGGAGTGGCGTCATCTCTTGGAGGGTTCCCCTCACTCCATAACGATCTTTACCGATCACAAGAATTTACAGTATCTACAGAATGCTAAACGTCTGAATCCTAGACAGGCCAGGTGGAGTCTCTTCTTTGCCCGTTTTAATTTCACGATTACCTACAAACCTGGTTCCTGCAACGGTCGGGCTGATGCGCTCTCTAGGTCATTTGACACTTTGGACGAGGAGTCCGCCCCTGAACCTGAGCCGATCATTCCCACCTCATGCATTGTTGCCCACTCTACCACCCTGAAGTCTAAAATTCCGCCTGGTAAGACCTTTGTCCCCACTGAGCTAAGAGCTAAGATCCTTCGTTGGGGACATGATTCCAAGGTGGCAGGGCATTCTGGATTCCTCCGATCCTTCCTACTCATCAGTCGTCACTACTGGTGGCCTAATCTCCGCTCAGACGTCAAAGACTACGTTAAAGCTTGTCATGTCTGTGCTCAGTCCAAATCCTCCACACAAGCTCCTGCTGGTCTCCTCATGCCCTTGCCTATTCCTAAGGAACCCTGGGCCCATATTGCCATGGATTTTATCACCGATCTCCCACTGTCTGAGAATAATACAGTCATTTGGGTGGTAATCGATCGATTCTCCAAGATGGCTCATTTTGTTCCTCTTCCTGGTCTTCCTTCTGCCCCTGCCTTGGTTCCCATTTTCATTCGAGAAATTCTCCGCCTACATGGGGTCCCTTCTCATATTGTTTCCGACAGGGGAGTCCAATTCACGTCTCGTTTTTGGAGAGCCTTTTGCAAATCCCTCAATATTGTCTTGGATTTTTCTTCTTCTTACCATCCCCAATCCAATGGACAGACTGAGAGGGTTAATCAGGAGTTAGAGGTCTTTCTTCGCACCTTTGTGTCTTCTCACCATGACGATTGGTCCTCTCTACTCCCGTGGGCAGAATTCTCCCATAACAATCATGTGAATACCAGTTCGCAGAAGACACCCTTTTTCACAGTTTATGGAAAACACCCTCAACTTCCTCTTCCTATGATCTGTTCTCCAGACATTCCAGCTTTGGCTTCGGTTCAGGAGTCTCTCAATTCCGTTTGGGGTCACGTTCATGATTCCCTCTGGGCAGCTGCTGAAAAATTCAAAGGCTTTGCAGACCGCCGCAGGCGTAAACCGCCTTCTCTTCAGCCAGGGGACAAAGTCTGGCTCTCTACCAGGAACATCAAGCTCCGAGTTCCTTCTCTGAAGTTTGCTCCACGATTCATCGGTCCATACACGGTAACTGCTAAACTGAATCCGGTTTGTTTCAAACTCCAGATTCCTAAGAGCCTTAAAATCACTAACTCCTTTCATGTTGCTCTTCTAAAGCCTTTAGTCCTCAATAAATTCTCTCGTCCTCTTCCTACCGTGGCGCCTGTCTCGGAGGATAATCAGGAGTACGAGATCAGTCAAATTCTGGACTCCCGACTCTGTAAAGGCGTTCTTCAGTACCTCGTTCATTGGAAAGGGTTTGGTCCTGAGGAGAGGTCTTGGATCACTGCATCTGAGGTCTTTGCACCTCGTCTGTTAAAGGAGTTTCATCTGAAGTTTCCCTCTAAACCTGGGCCCAGGCGGGGAAGGGGGAGGCCTCGTAAGAGGGAGGGTACTGTCATGGATATGCATTAATGTCTGTCTGCCATCTTACCTTCCTCCTCATGTGTTCATCTAGAGACCAGACCTCCTTCACCTGGCTTCCTTTATAATCTCCTCCCAGCCTGACTCCACCCCAGGCCCTATCACTGAACACTATATTAACCTGTGCACTGCAAGCCTGCTTTGCTGATCAACGTGTTTGTTAGGCATTGTGTGTTTGGGTTCCTGCCTGCCGTGTGCTACGTCTGTCTCTCTGTTACGTTATTGGCTTGTCCCCGACCATCCCTGTCTGCTCGTGACCCTTGACCTTCGGCTCGTTCTTCGTTATCCTTGTCTGCTTGTGGCCCCTGACCTTCGGCTTGTTATTCGGTTCTCTCTATCGTGTGCCGCTGCTTCCCCTTATCCTACGGGGCGTGAGCTAGGAAACTCCAGGGGCCGCGACCTGGTCCCAGCCTGCAGCATAACATCCTCACCTCTAGAGGCCCTGGAGAAGACCAGCTGGGTCTTAGACTCCGCGCCCTGGGGAATCTTGGCTCTCGCTTCCGTTGGGATCCCGGTTGTGCTCCTCTGGTCCCGCTTTCCACAACCACCCAGTTTCCTACCCACAGAAGCCAGCCATAGGGTTCACTACCTCGCGGTGCACTCCTGTCCCCCTACGGTGTGCATCTGTCACCTGGCCACAGGTGACCCTGACAATAACACACTGCAAAATATTTTTTGTGGCCCTAAATGGCGTTTTTTGGAAGACCACAATACACCCACAGTACGTAACCGCTGAATCGCACAGCTACAGAACTGCAGAAAATGCTATTAAAAAAAATGTTTTTTTAGTATAGCACAGTAGAAGAAAACTATTTAGAAATTGTTTATTTCACACACCTCCACATATGTATAACACACTGCAAAATATTTTTTGTGGCCCTAAATGGCGTTTTTTGGAAGACCACAACACACCCACAGTACGTAACCGCTGAATCGCACAGCTACAGAACTGCAGAAAATGCTATTAAAAAAAATGTTGTTTTTTTAGTATAGCACAGTAGAAGAAAACTATTTAGAAATTGTTTATTTCACACACCTCCACATATGTATAACACACTGCAAAATATTTTTTGTGGCCCTAAATGGCGTTTTTTGGAAGACCACAATACACCCACAGTACGTAACCGCTGAATCGCACAGCTACAGAACTGCAGAAAATGCTATTCAAAAAAAATGTTTTTTTTTTTAGTATAGCACAGTAGAAGAAAACTATATATAAATTGTTTATTTCACACACCTCCACATATGTATAACACACTGCAAAATATTTTTTGTGGTCCTAAATGGCGTTTTTTGGAAGACCACAACACACCCACAGTACGTAACCGCTGAATCGCACAGCTACAGAACTGCAGAAAATGCTATTAAAAAAAAAATGTTGTTTTTTTAGTATAGCACAGTAGAAGAAAACTATTTAGAAATTGTTTATTTCACACACCTCCACATATGTATAACACACTGCAAAATATTTTTTGTGGCCCTAAATGGCGTTTTTTGGAAGACCACAATACACCCACAGTACGTAACCGCTGAATCGCACAGCTACAGAACTGCAGAAAATGCTATTAAAAAAAAATGTTGTTTTTTTAGTATAGCACAGTAGAAGAAAACTATATATAAATTGTTTATTTCACACACCTCCACATATGTATAACACACTGCAAAATATTTTTTGTGGCCCTAAATGGCGTTTTTTGGAAGACCACAACACACCCACAGTACGTAACCGCTGAATCGCACAGCTACAGAACTGCAGAAAATGCTATTAAAAAAAATGTTGTTGTTTTTAGTATAGCACAGTAGAAGAAAACTATTTAGAAATTGTTTATTTCACACACCTCCACATATGTATAACACACTGCAAAATATTTTTTGTGGCCCTAAATGGCGTTTTTTGGAAGATCACCATACACCCACAGTATGTAACCGCTGAATCGCACAGCTACAGAACTGCAGAAAATGCTATTAAAAAAAATGTTGTTTTTTTAGTATAGCACAGTAGAAGAAAACTATTTAGAAATTGTTTATTTCACACACCTCCACATATGTATAACACACTGCAAAATATTTTTTGTGGCCCTAAATGGCGTTTTTTGGAAGACCACAATACACCCACAGTACATAACCGCTGAATCGCACAGCTACAGAACTGCAGAAAATGCTATTAAAAAAAATTTAGTTTTTTTAGTATAGCACAGTAGAAGAAAACTATTTAGAAATTGTTTATTTCACACACCTCCACATATGTATAACACACTGCAAAATATTTTTTGTGGCCCTAAATGGCGTTTTTTGGAAGACCACAATACACCCACAGTACGTAACCGCTGAATCGCACAGCTACAGAACTGCAGAAAATGCTATTAAAAAAAATGTTGTTTTTTTAGTATAGCACAGTAGAAGAAAACTATTTAGAAATTGTTTATTTCACACACCTCCACATATGTATAACACACTGCAAAATATTTTTTGTGGCCCTAAATGGCGTTTTTTGGAAGACTACAATACACCCACAGTACGTAACCGCTGAATCGCACAGCTACAGAACTGCAGAAAATGCTATTCAAAAAAAATGTTGTTTTTTTAGTATAGCACAGTAGAAGAAAACTATTTAGAAATTGTTTATTTCACACACCTCCACATATGTATAACACACTGCAAAATATTTTTGTGGCCCTAAATGGCGTTTTTTGGAAGACCACAATACACCCACAGTACGTAACCGCTGAATCGCACAGCTACAGAACTGCAGAAAATGCTATTCAAAAAAAAATTTTTTTTTTTAGTATAGCACAGTAGAAGAAAACTATATATAAATTGTTTATTTCACACACCTCCACATATGTATAACACACTGCAAAATATTTTTTGTGGCCCTAAATGGCGTTTTTTGGAAGACCACAACACACCCACAGTACGTAACCGCTGAATCGCACAGCTACAGAACTGCAAAAATTGCTATTCAAAAAAAAAATGTTGTTTTTTTAGTATAGCACATTAGAAGAAAACTATTTAGAAATTGTTTATTTCACACACCTCCACATATGTATAACACACTGCAAAATATTTTTTGTGGCCCTAAATGGCGTTTTTTGGAAGACCACAATACACCCACAGTATGTAACCGCTGAATCGCACAGCTACAGAACTGCAGAAAATGCTATTAAAAAAATGTTGTTTTTTTAGTATAGCACAGTAGAAGAAAACTATTTAGAAATTGTTTATTTCACACACCTCCACATATGTATAACACACTGCAAAATATTTTTGTGGCCCTAAATGGCGTTTTTTGGAAGACCACAATACACCCACAGTACGTAACCGCTGAATCGCACAGCTACAGAACTGCAGAAAATGCTATTAAAAAAATGTTTTTTTAGTATAGCACAGTAGAAGAAAACTATTTAGAAATTGTTTATTTCACACACCTCCACATATGTATAACACACTGCAAAATATTTTTTGTGGCCCTAAATGGCGTTTTTTGGAAGACCACAATACACCCACAGTACGTAACCGCTGAATCGCATAGCTACAGAACTGCAGAAAATGCTATTCAAAAAAAATGTTGTTTTTTTAGTATAGCACAGTAGAAGAAAACTATATATAAATTGTTTATTTCACACACCTCCACATATGTATAACACACTGCAAAATATTTTTTGTGGCCCTAAATGGCGTTTTTTGGAAGACCACAACACACCCACAGTACGTAACCGCTGAATCGCACAGCTACAGAACTGCAGAAAGTGCTATTAAAAAAAATGTTGTTTTTTTAGTATAGCACAGTAGAAGAAAACTATTTAGAAATTGTTTATTTCACACACCTCCACATATGTATAACACACTGCAAAATATTTTTTGTGGCCCTAAATGGCGTTTTTTGGAAGACCACAATACACCCACAGTATGTAACCGCTGAATCGCACAGCTACAGAACTGCAGAAAATGCTATTCAAAAAAAATGTTGTTTTTTTAGTATAGCACAGTAGAAGAAAACTATTTAGAAATTGTTTATTTCACACACCTCCACATATGTATAACACACTGCAAAATATTTTTTGTGGCCCTAAATGGCGTTTTTTGGAAGACCACAATACACCCACAGTACGTAACCGCTGAATCGCACAGCTACAGAACTGCAGAAAATGCTATTAAAAAAATGTAGTTTTTTTAGTATAGCACAGTAGAAGAAAACTATATATAAATTGTTTATTTCACACACCTCCACATATGTATAACACACTGCAAAATCTTTTTTGTGGCCCTAAATGGCGTTTTTTGGAAGACCACAACACACCCACAGTACGTAACCGCTGAATCGCACAGCTACAGAACTGCAAAAATTGCTATTCAAAAAAAAAATGTTGTTTTTTTAGTATAGCACATTAGAAGAAAACTATTTAGAAATTGTTTATTTCACACACCTCCACATATGTATAACACACTGCAAAATATTTTTTGTGGCCCTAAATGGCGTTTTTTGGAAGACCACAATACACCCACAGTATGTAACCGCTGAATCGCACAGCTACAGAACTGCAGAAAATGCTATTAAAAAAAATGTTGTTTTTTTAGTATAGCACAGTAGAAGAAAACTATTTAGAAATTGTTTATTTCACACACCTCCACATATGTATAACACACTGCAAAATATTTTTTGTGGCCCTAAATGGCGTTTTTTGGAAGACCACAATACACCCACAGTACGTAACCGCTGAATCGCACAGCTACAGAACTGCAGAAAATGCTATTAAAAAAAATGTTTTTTTAGTATAGCACAGTAGAAGAAAACTATTTAGAAATTGTTTATTTCACACACCTCCACATATGTATAACACACTGCAAAATCTTTTTTGTGGCCCTAAATGGCGTTTTTTGGAAGACCACAACACACCCACAGTACGTAACCGCTGAATCGCACAGCTACAGAACTGCAGAAAATGCTATTAAAAAAAATGTTTTTTTTAGTATAGCACAGTAGAAGAAAACTATTTAGAAATTGTTTATTTCACACACCTCCACATATGTATAACACACTGCAAAATATTTTTTGTGGCCCTAAATGGCGTTTTTTGGAAGACCACAATACACCCACAGTACGTAACCGCTGAATCGCACAGCTACAGAACTGCAGAAAATGCTATTAAAAAAAATGTTGTTTTTTTAGTATAGCACAGTAGAAGAAAACTATATATAAATTGTTTATTTCACACACCTCCACATATGTATAACACACTGCAAAATATTTTTTGTGGCCCTAAATGCCGTTTTTTGGAAGACCACAACACACCCACAGTACGTAACCGCTGAATCGCACAGCTACAGAACTGCAGAAAATGCTATTAAAAAAAAATGTTGTTTTTTTAGTATAGCACAGTAGAAGAAAACTATTTAGAAATTGTTTATTTCACACACCTCCACATATGTATAACACACTGCAAAATATTTTTTGTGGCCCTAAATGGCCTTTTTTGGAAGACCACAATACACCCACAGTACGTAACCGCTGAATCGCATAGCTACAGAACTGCAGGAAATGCTATTCAAAAAAAATGTTGTTTTTTTAGTATAGCACAGTAGAAGAAAACTATATATAAATTGTTTATTTCACACACCTCCACATATGTATAACACACTGCAAAATATTTTTTGTGGCCCTAAATGGTGTTTTTTGGAAGACCACAACACACCCACAGTACGTAACCGCTGAATCGCACAGCTACAGAACTGCAGAAAGTGCTATTAAAAAAAAAATGTTGTTTTTTTAGTATAGCACAGTAGAAGAAAACTATTTAGAAATTGTTTATTTCACACACCTCCACATATGTATAACACACTGCAAAATATTTTTTGTGGCCCTAAATGGCGTTTTTTGGAAGACCACAATACACCCACAGTATGTAACCGCTGAATCGCACAGCTACAGAACTGCAGAAAATGCTATTCAAAAAAAATGTTGTTTTTTTAGTATAGCACAGTAGAAGAAAACTATTTAGAAATTGTTTATTTCACACACCTCCACATATGTATAACACACTGCAAAATATTTTTTGTGGCCCTAAATGGCGTTTTTTGGAAGACCACAATACACCCACAGTACGTAACCGCTGAATCGCACAGCTACAGAACTGCAGAAAATGCTATTAAAAAAAATGTAGTTTTTTTAGTATAGCACAGTAGAAGAAAACTATTTAGAAATTGTTTATTTCACACACCTCCACATATGTATAACACACTGCAAAATATTTTTTGTGGCCCTAAATGGCGTTTTTTGGAAGACCACAACACACCCAAAGTACGTAACCGCTGAATCGCACAGCTACAGAACTGCAGAAAATGCTATTAAAAAAAATGTTGTTTTTTTAGTATAGCACAGTAGAAGAAAACTATTTAGAAATTGTTTATTTCACACACCTCCACATATGTATAACACACTGCAAAATATTTTTTGTGGCCCTAAATGGCGTTTTTTGGAAGACCACAATACACCCACAGTACGTAACCGCTGAATCGCACAGCTACAGAACTGCAGAAAATGCTATTCAAAAAAAATGTTTTTTTTTTAGTATAGCACAGTAGAAGAAAACTATATATAAATTGTTTATTTCACACACCTCCACATATGTATAACACACTGCAAAATCTTTTTTGTGGCCCTAAATGGCGTTTTTTGGAAGACCACAACACACCCACAGTACGTAACCGCTGAATCGCACAGCTACAGAACTGCAAACATTGCTATTCAAAAAAAAAAATGTTGTTTTTTTAGTATAGCACATTAGAAGAAAACTATTTAGAAATTGTTTATTTCACACACCTCCACATATGTATAACACACTGCAAAATATTTTTTGTGGCCCTAAATGGCGTTTTTTGGAAGACCACAATACACCCACAGTATGTAACCGCTGAATCGCACAGCTACAGAACTGCAGAAAATGCTATTAAAAAAAATGTTGTTTTTTTAGTATAGCACAGTAGAAGAAAACTATTTAGAAATTGTTTATTTCACACACCTCCACATATGTATAACACACTGCAAAATATTTTTTGTGGCCCTAAATGGCGTTTTTTGGAAGACCACAATACACCCACAGTACGTAACCGCTGAATCGCACAGCTACAGAACTGCAGAAAATGCTATTAAAAAAAATGTTTTTTTAGTATAGCACAGTAGAAGAAAACTATTTAGAAATTGTTTATTTCACACACCTCCACATATGTATAACACACTGCAAAATCTTTTTTGTGGCCCTAAATGGCGTTTTTTGGAAGACCACAACACACCCACAGTACGTAACCGCTGAATCGCACAGCTACAGAACTGCAGAAAATGCTATTAAAAAAAATGTTTTTTTTAGTATAGCACAGTAGAAGAAAACTATTTAGAAATTGTTTATTTCACACACCTCCACATATGTATAACACACTGCAAAATATTTTTTGTGGCCCTAAATGGCGTTTTTTGGAAGACCACAATACACCCACAGTACGTAACCGCTGAATCGCACAGCTACAGAACTGCAGAAAATGCTATTAAAAAAAATGTTGTTTTTTTTAGTATAGCACAGTAGAAGAAAACTATATATAAATTGTTTATTTCACACACCTCCACATATGTATAACACACTGCAAAATATTTTTTGTGGCCCTAAATGCCGTTTTTTGGAAGACCACAACACACCCACAGTACGTAACCGCTGAATCGCACAGCTACAGAACTGCAGAAAATGCTATTAAAAAAAAATGTTGTTTTTTTAGTATAGCACAGTAGAAGAAAACTATTTAGAAATTGTTTATTTCACACACCTCCACATATGTATAACACACTGCAAAATATTTTTTGTGGCCCTAAATGGCCTTTTTTGGAAGACCACAATACACCCACAGTACGTAACCGCTGAATCGCATAGCTACAGAACTGCAGGAAATGCTATTCAAAAAAAATGTTGTTTTTTTAGTATAGCACAGTAGAAGAAAACTATATATAAATTGTTTATTTCACACACCTCCACATATGTATAACACACTGCAAAATATTTTTTGTGGCCCTAAATGGTGTTTTTTGGAAGACCACAACACACCCACAGTACGTAACCGCTGAATCGCACAGCTACAGAACTGCAGAAAGTGCTATTAAAAAAAAAATGTTGTTTTTTTAGTATAGCACAGTAGAAGAAAACTATTTAGAAATTGTTTATTTCACACACCTCCACATATGTATAACACACTGCAAAATATTTTTTGTGGCCCTAAATGGCGTTTTTTGGAAGACCACAATACACCCACAGTATGTAACCGCTGAATCGCACAGCTACAGAACTGCAGAAAATGCTATTCAAAAAAAATGTTGTTTTTTTAGTATAGCACAGTAGAAGAAAACTATTTAGAAATTGTTTATTTCACACACCTCCACATATGTATAACACACTGCAAAATATTTTTTGTGGCCCTAAATGGCGTTTTTTGGAAGACCACAATACACCCACAGTACGTAACCGCTGAATCGCACAGCTACAGAACTGCAGAAAATGCTATTAAAAAAAATGTAGTTTTTTTAGTATAGCACAGTAGAAGAAAACTATTTAGAAATTGTTTATTTCACACACCTCCACATATGTATAACACACTGCAAAATATTTTTTGTGGCCCTAAATGGCGTTTTTTGGAAGACCACAACACACCCAAAGTACGTAACCGCTGAATCGCACAGCTACAGAACTGCAGAAAATGCTATTAAAAAAAATGTTGTTTTTTTAGTATAGCACAGTAGAAGAAAACTATTTAGAAATTGTTTATTTCACACACCTCCACATATGTATAACACACTGCAAAATATTTTTGTGGCCCTAAATGGCGTTTTTTGGAAGACCACAATACACCCACAGTACGTAACCGCTGAATCGCACAGCTACAGAACTGCAGAAAATGCTATTCAAAAAAAATGTTTTTTTTTTAGTATAGCACAGTAGAAGAAAACTATATATAAATTGTTTATTTCACACACCTCCACATATGTATAACACACTGCAAAATATTTTTTGTGGCCCTAAATGGCGTTTTTTGGAAGACCACAATACACCCACAGTATGTAACCGCTGAATCGCACAGCTACAGAACTGCAGAAAATGCTATTAAAAAAAATGTTGTTTTTTTAGTATAGCACAGTAGAAGAAAACTATTTAGAAATTGTTTATTTCACACACCTCCACATATGTATAACACACTGCAAAATCTTTTTTGTGGCCCTAAATGGCGTTTTTTGGAAGACCACAACACACCCACAGTACGTAACCGCTGAATCGCACAGCTACAGAACTGCAGAAAATGCTATTAAAAAAAATGTTTTTTTTTAGTATAGCACAGTAGAAGAAAACTATTTAGAAATTGTTTATTTCACACACCTCCACATATGTATAACACACTGCAAAATATTTTTTGTGGCCCTAAATGGCGTTTTTTGGAAGACCACAATACACCCACAGTACGTAACCGCTGAATCGCACAGCTACAGAACTGCAGAAAATGCTATTAAAAAAAATGTAGTTTTTTTAGTATAGCACAGTAGAAGAAAACTATTTAGAAATTGTTTATTTCACACACCTCCACATATGTATAACACACTGCAAAATATTTTTTGTGGCCCTAAATGGCGTTTTTTGGAAGACCACAACACACCCAAAGTACGTAACCGCTGAATCGCACAGCTACAGAACTGCAGAAAATGCTATTAAAAAAAATGTTGTTTTTTTAGTATAGCACAGTAGAAGAAAACTATTTAGAAATTGTTTATTTCACACACCTCCACATATGTATAACACACTGCAAAATATTTTTGTGGCCCTAAATGGCGTTTTTTGGAAGACCACAATACACCCACAGTACGTAACCGCTGAATCGCACAGCTACAGAACTGCAGAAAATGCTATTCAAAAAAAATGTTTTTTTTTTAGTATAGCACAGTAGAAGAAAACTATATAGAAATTGTTTATTTCACACACCTCCACATATGTATAACACACTGCAAAATATTTTTTGTGGCCCTAAATGGCGTTTTTTGGAAGACCACAATACACCCACAGTATGTAACCGCTGAATCGCACAGCTACAGAACTGCAGAAAATGCTATTAAAAAAAATGTTGTTTTTTTAGTATAGCACAGTAGAAGAAAACTATTTAGAAATTGTTTATTTCACACACCTCCACATATGTATAACACACTGCAAAATCTTTTTTGTGGCCCTAAATGGCGTTTTTTGGAAGACCACAACACACCCACAGTACGTAACCGCTGAATCGCACAGCTACAGAACTGCAGAAAATGCTATTAAAAAAAATGTTTTTTTTTAGTATAGCACAGTAGAAGAAAACTATTTAGAAATTGTTTATTTCACACACCTCCACATATGTATAACACACTGCAAAATATTTTTTGTGGCCCTAAATGGCATTTTTTGGAAGACCACAATACACCCACAGTACGTAACCGCTGAATCGCACAGCTACAGAACTGCAGAAAATGCTATTCAAAAAAAATGTTGTTTTTTTAGTATAGCACAGTAGAAGAAAACTATATATAAATTGTTTATTTCACACACCTCCACATATGTATAACACACTGCAAAATATTTTTTGTGGCCCTAAATGCCGTTTTTTGGAAGACCACAACACACCCACAGTACGTAACCGCTGAATCGCACAGCTACAGAACTGCAGAGAATGCTATTAAAAAAAAATGTTGTTTTATAGTATAGCACAGTAGAAGAAAACTATTTAGAAATTGTTTATTTCACACACCTCCACATATGTATAACACACTGCAAAATATTTTTTGTGGCCCTAAATGGCGTTTTTTGGAAGACCACAATACACCCACAGTACGTAACCGCTGAATCGCATAGCTACATAACTGCAGAAAATGCTATTCAAAAAAAATGTTGTTTTTTTAGTATAGCACAGTAGAAGAAAACTATATATAAATTGTTTATTTCACACACCTCCACATATGTATAACACACTGCAAAATATTTTTTGTGGCCCTAAATGGCGTTTTTTGGAAGACCACAACACACCCACAGTACGTAACCGCTGAATCGCACAGCTACAGAACTGCAGAAAGTGCTATTAAAAAAAAAATGTTGTTTTTTTAGTATAGCACAGTAGAAGAAAACTATATATAAATTGTTTATTTCACACACCTCCACATATGTATAACACACTGCAAAATATTTTTTGTGGCCCTAAATGGCGTTTTTTGGAAGACCACAACACACCCACAGTACGTAACCGCTGAATCGCACAGCTACAGAACTGCAGAAAGTGCTATTAAAAAAAATGTTGTTTTTTTAGTATAGCACAGTAGAAGAAAACTATTTAGAAATTGTTTATTTCACACACCTCCACATATGTATAATACACTGCAAAATATTTTTTGTGGCCCTAAATGGCGTTTTTTGGAAGACCACAATACACCCACAGTATGTAACCGCTGAATCGCACAGCTACAGAACTGCAGAAAATGCTATTCAAAAAAAATGTTGTTTTTTTAGTATAGCACAGTAGAAGAAAACTATTTAGAAATTGTTTATTTCACACACCTCCACATATGTATAACACACTGCAAAATATTTTTTGTGGCCCTAAATGGCGTTTTTTGGAAGACCACAATACACCCACAGTACCTAACCGCTGAATCGCACAGCTACAGAACTGCAGAAAATGCTATTAAAAAAAATGTAGTTTTTTTAGTATAGCACAGTAGAAGAAAACTATTTAGAAATTGTTTATTTCACACACCTCCACATATGTATAACACACTGCAAAATATTTTTTGTGGCCCTAAATGGCGTTTTTTGGAAGACCACAACACACCCACAGTACGTAACCGCTGAATCGCACAGCTACAGAACTGCAGAAAATGCTATTAAAAAAAATGTTGTTTTTTTAGTATAGCACAGTAGAAGAAAACTATTTAGAAATTGTTTATTTCACACACCTCCACATATGTATAACACACTGCAAAATATTTTTTGTGGCCCTAAATGGCGTTTTTTGGAAGACCACAATACACCCACAGTACGTAACCGCTGAATCGCACAGCTACAGAACTGCAGAAAATGCTATTCAAAAAAATGTTGTTTTTTTAGTATAGCACAGTAGAAGAAAACTATTTAGAAATTGTTTATTTCACACACCTCCACATATGTATAACACACTGCAAAATATTTTTTGTGGCCCTAAATGGCGTTTTTTGGAAGACCACAACACACCCACAGTACGTAACCGCTGAATCGCACAGCTACAGAACTGCAGAAAATGCTATTAAAAAAAAATGTTTTTTTTTAGTATAGCACAGTAGAAGAAAACTATATATAAATTGTTTATTTCACACACCTCCACATATGTATAACACACTGCAAAATATATTTTGTGGCCCTAAATGGCATTTTTTGGAAGACCACAACACACCCACAGTATGTAACCGCTGAATCGCACAGCTACAGAACTGCAGAAAATGCTATTCAAAAAATTTTTTGTTTTTTTAGTATAGCACAGTAGAAGACAAATATATAGAAATGGTTTATTTCACACACCTCCACATATGTATAACACACTGCAAAATATTTTTTGTGGCCCTAAATGGGTCTTTTTGCAAGCGTACATTAAAGTGCAAATTTTGTTATTTATTTTTTTGCCCTAAACGGGTCTTTTTTTGCACGAGCAAAATAAAATGGAATTTTTTTATTTTTTTTGCCCTTAATGGGTCTTTTGGAAAAGAGCACAATAAAGTGCCTTTTTTTTTTGTCCTAAATGGATCTTTTTCCAAGAGCAGAATACACCCACAGTATGGAAACGGTGTATCTCTCAACGTAATATATGCAGTGCTGGTGCACTGAGCTTGCAGATAAAAGGTAGATTTTCTCTGACACTGGGCTCATGGCAGTGTAAAAAGACTGCACTGCAACACAAACAGGTAAACCTATGCAGATCGCTGAGTTATATCTCTGAATCTGGACTCCTATTCCTATATAATATATCTCTCTCCCTAAAAGCAAAAAACAGGAACCTGGCCCTTCCCTACACTGTCTCTCTATCTTTTCCCTTTAGATTCCAGAATCAGGACTAACTCATGTATTTTTCTATCTCTCCCTAAAAGCAGCAGCAGCAGACAAGATCCTCTCCCTATCTATTCTGAAGCAGAGTAACGTGTGTGCTGTGTGCCTCTAGCTTATATAGAAGCTGGGTCACATGTTGCACTGACCAATCACAGCCATGCCATTAGTAGGCATGGCTATGATGGCTTCTAAGGGCACACCAGCTAATCAAAAGGTGATTGGCTGGCCCCTGAAGCATTTCTAACTGCGTAATTAGATTCCCGAACCCGAACCCGAACCCGGACTTTTGCGCAAAGTCCGGGTTCGGGAAAAAGCTAAAGTTCGGTACGGACCCGAACTTTATAGTTCGGGTTCGCTCAACACTAATCGTAATACTCAACTTGCCCAATAGGTCCCTTCCCAAGAGATTCACTGGACAATTAGGCATTATCCTAAAGCTGTGTTGGATTATCGATCCCATGCCAATAGGGTCAATAATTGCAAGGGATGTAGTTTTTGTTCAGAGACAGTCCCTCTGACAGGGGGTTATTATAAGGAGGTGGTCTTTGGGTGCAACAGATAAAATTATCCCTTTTTTCTTGATCTCTGGGACCTAACACTTCTGCTGCTATTGAAACGCTACCTTAATACCACACATGTATAATGTTTACATAGCAATATAAACAATATAAACAATAAGTGCACAAATTCTTTAATATTCCGGCATGCTAAAACAGCCCGGTCACATATAAAAAATTTCCTCTCTCACAAGAATGTGGAAGGAGGGGCAGAGTACTCCCTGCTTCACAGAAATCCCGAGGGTGGGGGTCTCTGTGGAGAAGTCCCCTCCATCCATACGCAGTATTAGAAAAATCGATCGGACTTAGCCAATGGACCCCAGACACCGACTAATTACTCGCCACAGAGAGCAGAATAAGTGAGAATAATCGTTCCTCACTGTGGCCACTCTTCTGCTCAAAGTGAGTTCCACATCTTTTTGATCGGGAGTCCACTGGACTGTTTTACAGTAACATTAACTGACCCTTACTGTCAGCATTTATAGACCTCACAATAACTTATAGAACAGTTTTTTTTTCACACTTCTGGATTCTATAAGTCCGGAGCTCCCCCAGAGCTCGTTCTACTACTGTTTCTCAGAACAGCTATAGGACTTCTTAGAACAGGTATACTGTTGAGGTCTAACAAAAATAATTTTAGTCTGACTCTTCCTAATTTGGAAAAATGTCACTTGGTGATACAAATAATAAAGAATCTGGGCAAACTTCAAAGAACAAGTTGTTATCATATACTGTACCTGTTTCCTAATTTTTTGTAGTGACAAACCTTCAGTAAAATTCACCTCACAATGTACATTTAACCTTAAAACCTTAACTTTAGGTTTCCCTACTTTAAACAAATATTGTTTTCCAAGTTTAGACTGATAATCTTTCGGAACAGTACTTATTTAGAGCCCATTCCCACAGGGACGACTTTGGATCCGACTTCAAGTCACCCCAAGTCACCCCTAGTCGCCTCAAGTCGCGCTGCATGAGAAAATCAATGTAAGTGAATGGAGCCATCTTAATGCACACTACTGCAGTCGCTCCGACTTCAAAAAAGGTTCCTGTACTACTTCAATCCGACTTCTAGGTAACTGCTAGGCAACTTGTACCCATTATAAAAGTTAGAAAAAAACCTGCGCTAGACCAAAAATAAAAATGAGATAAATGGTGAAATGCAATAATTAAATGAAAGAAAACACACAGTGATGGTGCTGCAAGTAAAAAAGCCTAAATACTAAAGCCAAAAAACATGTGAAAGGGAAAAAACAAGCGCGCAACCATTTAATTTAACATAAAGACAAATTGATAAACACTGTGCTAAAAAAAAGTGTATAAAAAAGTCCTTACATATAAAAAAACACACACATTTAGGTATAATTGTCCCAAAGAACCAAAAAAGACCAAAAAAAAAATATTTAAAAAAAAAGTGCCACAAATTAATGTTTATAAAATATATATATATATATATATATATATAAAAAATATATATAAAAATCCAAGATAAGGAACGATGAAATAGGTCACAAAGGGATTTGCTCCGATGTTCACACTGGCTTATTCCATACAAATAAATGTTCCAAAGGAAGCCTTATTCAGCAGATATTCAATAGGCAGCAATACGATGTGACAATAAGGCCGCTTACCAGATAGACGGGACCTCAAATGATAAAGGCCTGAAAAGCATCCGCATCAGCCTGCCGGCAGCGATGATATCCACCTGTTCTTTTAATCCAAGGAGGCCGTTCTCATTCCACCAGGAAATCCTTCACCTCTTCAGCTGCTCACCATACCAGATCCAGAGAGGGAAAAAAGACAAGCAGGGATAGGGATAGGGATCGCTCCAGCTTCCAAGCACAATCTTTAAAAGCTGTTGAAAACAAAGCTTCAGCTGAAACTGGAGAGAGCAATAGGTCAACCCTCCAAGAGTCTCACTACTGGCACTACTGCATCCAGCATCTCCTCCACCATTCACAGAAACAGCCGCTGTGTCTGGTCCAGGAGAAGTCTCTGTGTTGTCCATGGACCTCTCTGCAGACTCTTCCCCCAGAAGCTGACTATTGCTCTCTCCAGTATGTATATGTTACACAGTCTATGACCAACAAAGTTATACGGATGGTCGCAACTACACTAAACTGTTGGAAATTAGCCCCTTCTAGGGTAGGGGTAGATAGACTTGTCTCTGTCCTGACCAGGTTGATCCTCTTCACTCCTCAACACACTCTGAACACTTACCAGACATTAATAATGTTCTTATACTCTATACAAAGTTATTCTTATACTTCTATGCGACAGAAAGATAAGCGAAAGTGATCTGAGATATTGGACTCAACCCGTCAGTCTGTTTTGTGTATACACCTTTAAATTTCCTCGTGGTCTCTCAGGACCCTCAGTAGTCACTCAGGACTTTAGACCCACCCACAGTCTATCTGTATGTGATCCTAGAACACCTTTCAATAGTCACTCAGGACTTTAGACTCACTCAGAGTCTGTATGTGTTCCTAGAACACTTTAGAAGTCTATCTCTCCCCTACACAGATCTTTAAAATAAGGATGGTCGCGAACACAGGTCACGGCAAGGAAAAATAAATTGAACACTTACCGGACAGATGTCTTGACCATCCTGCTGAACTACGCCAGATTGTTGGGGTAAACCCTTCCTTGGTTCAATAGACTACGAGATCTGACCAGGTTGTTCCTCCGTCTCTACGGGCCCGGAGATTACTCTGAACAAATGGACACGTATGCGGTGTATGGTTGTTCAGAATGATCTGAAACGTAGTTTAATTCTTACAGTTTATATAGTAGAAAACAGTAACAAAGATTCTCACATAAACCAGACTAAACAGATTACATCTAGGTTGTTTATGAAACTTTCCACAGAATGTACTGAAAACAAGGTTGTTTATGAGACTTTCCACAGAATGTACTGAAAACAATATCTGGACAGGAATGGGATTAGAGGCACTTTAACGTCATCTCAGGGAAATCACATATCTTCCAAGAACTAGAAAACTATATAACTTGCTGCTAAGGCATGGGAAAGCATCTAGGCAGAAAACAAGTCACAACCAAAGTAAGCTGATATATCACAAAATGGATGCTGGTTACAAAATGGAGTTAAGCTTGTTCATTCTCTTTCAATAACCAATAATAATCAATATTTTTTGATGATATAAAATTTTATAACCTTACATAGATTAACATACCAATGTTTCAGCTTTAAAAGCTCGAACCAACCAATTTATAACAATAAAACCACTATCTCATTCAACAGAAAGGATATTCAAATGGGGAAGGACTGCAACAAAGGGAGGGAGGGAGGGGTGCCTTTTCTTCTGCTGCAGCCATGGGCGTAGCATAAGGGGTTGCAGGGGTCACAATCGCAACCCTGCCCCTAGCTCCAGTGGGCCCCTGCAGCCTCTGTGTCATATTATCATATCCTCCACAAAGTCCAACTCCGATCTGCCCTAGAGCCCCACAGCCATGCTCCAGTACTAGGCTTCCACTTTACCTTCCACAGTCCACACCCATCTGTTCTCATTGGCTGGGGAGAAGCTGTGAGCCATGTCCTGAATGGAGAGAAGCATGGGATGAGAACAGCCCAGGATGGGGCTTTGCCCCACCAGATCTAAGTTGCGCCCCCCAAAGCCCCCTGACCACACCCTCCACCCTGGATGGTATGCCCGGCTGCTGAGCTCCTTTCCCATTACAGCACTCTATACTGCTCCTCCTCCGCAGGTCTAAAATCACATTCCTTTACAACACAGCCAGTCAGCCACGATCTGCACAGGGTGTATCTGCCTACTGCAACTACACTGCCATCCCGATCAGAGAACTTCACAGGTCAGAACGGCAACATAAAAGCCAGATACACCCAGTGACTTCAGACAGACTGTGTGTAAAGGAATGTGATTTTAGCCCCGTGTAGTGTAGGGGGAGGAGCTGTATACAGTGCTGGGATGGGAAAGGAGCACTGCCAAGTGACCTGTCAAGGGTCCATGTCTTCTGATTTTCCAGCAGTGATTCCAGTCCTCTGATTCGCCAGCGGTGATCCCCGCCCTTTGATTCTCCAGCGGTGATCCCTGTCCTCCTGATTCTCCAGCGGTGATCCCTGTCCTCTGATTCTCCAGGGGTGATCCCTGTCCTCTGATTATCCAGCATTGATCCCTGTCCTCTGATTCTCCAGTGGTGATCCCTGTCCTCATATTTTCCAGCGGTGATCCCTGTCCTCTGATTTTCCAGCGGTGATCCCTGTCTTCTGATTCTCAAGGGGTGATTCCTGTCCTCTGATTCTCCAGCAGTGATTCCTGTCCCCTGATTCTCCAGCGGTGATCCCTGTCCTCTGATTCTCCAGCGGTGATCCCTGTCCTCTGATTCTCCAGCGGTGATCCCTGTCCTCTGATTCTCCAGTGGTGATCCCTGTCCTCTGATTCTCCAGTGGTGATCCCTGTCCTCTGATGTAAGGAGGAACTCTGGGAAAGCAAAACTCCTAAGCCACTTTGAGTATCTTGCCGTGCAGTGGGTGTATCTGCACGCATAGTGAAAGTGGTGGGTGGAAGTGGAGGGGGGACCCAGGTCAACTTTTGCATCGGGGGCCCACAAGCTTCAAGCTACGCCTCTGGCTGCAGCCATTGTTCTGATGAAAATTGTTGGTCTGACTTCTTTTATAACCTCTTCTTTCCTCTTATAGGTTCGTTGAATCACCTGACCAACTGTAGATCTTCTAGAAGTCAAATGTCAGCTGACAGGTAAGTGACCAATTAATAACTGTATTTTTTCAAATTTACAGCAAACTGCCCTATTGGTTTGTCCCTATTCCCATAGGTAGGGGGCGCTATTGCATTCCCCCTACTTTCATTTCCAATAGTTTAAGTACCTCCAGCAGGCCATGCCATTACGGGGAACAGCTTTGGCAGTTATTGGCAAATGATATCTTCCCAGTATACAGTTTTTGAGGTACACGCACTTGAGATTTGATTTGATAAAAAAATTTTACAGACAATAACAAAACAAAATTCCTGGTAATTTTCCCCCAAAAGTAATATAACTACTTTTTTAATAACCCCAGTATTATTGGCATTACTTCTAAAAGTAAAAAATTATTTCAGTATTGTAACAGTATCATAATATCTTGTATCAATATCATAATATCTTTATACATCAAAAATTATGTAGATTAATCACCATTAATATGTCAAATGTCAATTTACAATCCATTTAACGACATCTTTTGAGGGTGTTATGACCTATTCACATTAAAAAGGATTACTTATTATACGGTGTATCTGTAATTTAAACACATTTCGAATGAAAGAAATAATTGCAAATCATTCAATTAGAGCAGCTATGAAAGATTGTATTTTCCTAGATAGAGGAGTGACAAAGTGGAGTGAGAAGAATTATTACATAAGATGTCATAAAGATGTTAAATTATTATTTTAGTCAGCGCAGAACAAGGGATGCAACACACCAGACCTCCATATTTAGTACAGATGAGGCAAAGATGCAGCTTCAGACATTTTATGGGTCATAAAAGAATTTATATGACTATTTGGTATGGGTTCTGAAATATCTGGGACTGCCAAGTGAATTGGCTTTAGGGAACTCTCATTAAAAATTAAAAGTTTAGACTCCTTCTCAGTGTTTCCTATATAACTGCCAGTGAGTTGGCACTAAAGCTGACTGCAATCTTTAGACTCATACAATCTCTACTTTATGGGCCTCTAAAACACCTAACTGAAAGTGACTATTTAACATTATTTTATATCATTTGGCACCAGCCTCCACTAAATTCTTTAATCCCTTGCCGCCCACGCTATAGCCGAAAGACGGCTACAGCGCAGGCCTAAATTGCCGGTAGGGCGTCCATGTACGTATGTGATGCCTGTGTTTGCCGCTGCGGGGCACGCGTGGCTCGCACTGTGATCAGCAAGTCCATGAGACCCTGGCCCGTTACCACGTGATCAGCTGTCAGCCAATGACAGCTAATCATGTGATGTAAACAGAGTCGGTAATCGGCTTTTTTTCCCCTCGCACTGACTGCATTAAAATAAAAAAAAGCTGATTACTGCCTAGAGTAAACGGGACATCGTTCCCCACACTTCAGACCCTCTGCTGCTAAGCAGTGCCCACCAGTGCCATCTACCAGTGCCCACCAGTGCATATCAGCACTGCTAAACAGTGCCCACCAGTGCCACCTGCCAGTGCCCACCAGTGCCACCTATCAATGCCCACCAGTGCCACCTATAAGTGCCCATCAGTGCTGCCAGCTAGTTCCCATCAGTGCCTCATCATCAGTGCCATCTATCAGTGCTGCCTATCAGTGTCACCTACCAGTGCCTATCAGTGCCCATCAGCGCCACCTATCAGTGCCCTTCAGTGCTGCCTATCAGTGCCACCTATCAGTGCAGCCTCATCAGTGCCCACCAGTGCCACATATAAATGCCCAAAAGTGCCACCTTATCAGTGCCTATCAGTGCTGCCTATCAGTGCCCATCAGTGCAGCCTATCAGTGCCACCGATCAGTGCCCCTCAGTGCAACCTCATTAGTGCCTATCAGTGCAGCCTATCAGTGCCCATCAGTGAAGGAGAAAAATTACCTGTTTGCAATATGTTCAAATGTGAATTATTTTCAATTTTTTTGTTTGTTTAGCAAAAAATAAAAACCCCAGTAGTGATTAAATACCACCAAAAGGGGGGGCGTGGTCAAGATGGTGACCTAGTAGGACGTGTGGAATTGGGGGCTCCGTACTCAGCAGGCCTAGTTATCCGGTCTATTGGGATATGCACCCTTCTGCAGAGACCGAGGGGTGGTGGTGAGCTTTGGGCATGAGAAGAGGAAACTCCGGGTCGCAGCGCAAGCGGTACACGGCGCAGAAAGCCTCGCCGTCTCCCCGGGACACACGTGTGGCTGATAGATCCAACATGGCTTCCCAGACGGAGCAGCCGGATCCCCTTTCATTGGGAATTGATCAATTTCAGGCACTGATGCAGGCCATCATGGGCTGCCAGACCTCGCTGATGGCTAAGATTGACCAGATGCAGTCCGAGATGGGACTGATGCGGCGAGACATGGACAAGGTTCGTGACCGGCTGTCGGAGGTGGAGAGGAGGGTCAGGGACACGGAGGATGTAGTGAGAGAACATACTACCTCCCTCCGCACGCTGCAGCTTAAGATGAAAACCATGGAATCGCGTGCGGAGGATCAGGAAAATAGAAATCGCAGGAACAACCTGCGGCTGGTGGGCCTTCCTGAAGGGGTCGAGGGACGAGATCCGGAGACCTACACGGAGCTGATGCTACGTACACTCCTCCCTCAGGCACAATTTTCTCCTCATTTTGCAGTGGAACGAGCGCACAGGATCCCTTCTCAAAAAGGGCAGCCGGGTACCCCACCGCGCACGTTCATATTCAGGCTCTTGAACTTTAGGGACCGGGACCTGGTCCTGAGAGAAGCAAGGAAAGTTGGAGAACTGCGCCATGAAAATGTGAGAATCATGCTGTTTCCTGACTACTCAGTTGAGACGCAGCGTCTTCGCAGAACCTTTGATCACGTCAAGGCCCAGCTACGTGCTAAAGGAATCAAATAGAATATGATGTTTCCTGCGCGCCTTAGAGTCGTAGACGGCGAGGCTACCAGATTCTTCAGCAACCCTGAGGAGGCTTCTAGATGGTTTGAGTCTCTTCCCCGTGAATGATGCCTTCTGTCTTGCTAATTATGCCTGGCCCTCCTACAGCCTCCATGTGTATCTTCCCCCCTTGCTCGTGACATGGTAAGCTTGGATAACTGTTCCCCCCATCCCGCCCCAGGGTAGTGTTGCTTGAGTCTGCCTATTGCCTACTCGGCAGGGATGACTGTTCGTGGGATGCCTGGGCCCTGATACTCTGATACTTGCTTCCCTGGACCCCCTTAGTACTGGAGGGCTCCTGGGAGATGGGGGGAGTAGGGGTGACGCTGATGCCCCCCCTGCCTGGGGCTCTGAACCTGGATCTCCTTGGCTCTCTTACTGATTTGAGGACCACCGGTTGTTTTGGGGAAACCTGGACTTTATCCGTTTATCCAGAGGGGGGTGAGCCAGGTTGCTGGCCCTTATGGGTTGCCCTGTTGGCGAATTGTGTTGGCCTGGGCCTGGACTTTCCGGTAACTTATCTGCAGCTTACCTGTGGGAGGTGGTGGGGTGGGTGTTGGGATGAGGGGGAAAAAGCTCCTCTTTGATTGCTGTTTGCCTTCCTGGTTCATAGTATATATTTTTGTTTTTTATTTTTCAATTTTTTTGGACTCCAAAGTATTTTTTGCCACTGTGACTACTGTAACTAAGATTGTGCCCTCAGATCTATCTGAGTGTTTGGTGTGCTGCACCGAGTTATTCTATGATCCGTTAGTTGTGATCCCCCTTATTACACATGTTGCCTGCAAGAACTGAGTACGGTGGAGCGTCCTGCTTTACCGTTGGAACTGTCCTAGATGTGCTACCGGTTACACACCGCTCCCATAGGAGACAATCCTACTCATGTGTTGGGTTATGTTTTTTTCGGGTACGCAAACACCTCACGGTTTTGTTGATGGGGTGTGGGGTGGGCTGGGATGGGTGCTATGTTTTTTTAGTTTTTTATATTTTTTCTCTTTTAGTTTCTATGACTTCACATACAGATGGTTCACTGACAATGACTGTACTCTTGCTATAGTGGTTACCTATGATTTATGTTTGGCTTTCGGGGCCGGCTTGAGTTTGGATGTGTCACCGCTCTCTCTGGGTCCTAATTGGCTGCATTCCCCCAGTAGTCCCCTTTGCCCTTATGAATTATGGCCCCGATAAGGATTCTCTCTTGGAATGTCAGGGGGCTCAATAGCAAAATTAAGCGTACCCTAGTATTCGAATATATGAAAAAGTATGCCCCCCATGTTGCATACTCCAAGAAATGCACCTGGTGGGAGGGTGGATTATGGGCCTCAAGAGGCCGTGGGTGGGGCACCACTATCATGCCACTTACTCTGGTTATGCAAGGGGGGTTAGCATGCTGATACATAAGTCCCTTAATTTTGTACCCCTTGCAGTCAAGACGGACCCTGAGGGACGGTACGTACTAGTGCATGCTATTATTGACACGGTTGAGGTGGTTTTGGTAGGGGTGTATCTTCCGCCTCCTGCCAATATGGCTCTCCTAAATGGTCTTGTCTCCCTTTTGACCCAGTTCCCTACGGATAATGTCATTATAGCGGGAGACTTTAACATGACTCCGAATCCCTCTATTGACAGGTAGACTCTGCCACTGACTCGGTTCTGTCCCGCTGGGTGCAGGTGCTTGGGCTGGAGGATGTGTGGAGGTGGAAACACCCGACTGACCGTGTGTACACCTGTCATTCTGCCTCTCATACTATGTTGTCACGTATCGACCTCGTATATGCCAGTGTAGGTATGCTTCCTAAAATCCAGGACATTAAACTGCTCCCCCGTGGTATTTCGGACCACTCCCCGATACTTTGCTCCCTTCAAACTGCAACTTCCCAAGCTGATAGACTCTGGCGCCTTTCTAAATACTGGATTGAACACCCTACTATTGAGTTTGAAATGGCCAGGCAGATTAGGGGTTTTGGTTGCTAAATGCTGGGTCGGCCGCACCGGGAAGTGTTTGGGAGGCCTTTAAAGCTTATATGAGGGGCTGTTATATGTATTCCATAGCTAGGGAATGCAGGAACAATGAGGTAGTGCTTGAGGAGGCGGATGCTAATGCTCAGGCCCTGGAGGCTCGGTTTGCCCTCACCTCCAACCCCATTACAGCGCAGGACATGAAGGTCGCTTACAGAGAGGTGACACTGCTTAGAGTAGCTAAGGCAAATAAAAAGCAACTTTCCTCAGCAGATTTTTGAACAGGGGGATAAGACGGGTAGGCTCCTTGCCTGGATCTCCAGGGAACAATCCCCGATCTCTACTATAGCGTGCATTCGCAGGGGAGATGGGACCCTAGTGACCGATCCGGAAGACATAAATTCTTGTTTTGCCGAATACTATTCTAACATTTACTCCACCAGGGCGGGATACACTGACCGGGAGCTCTGTGAGTTTCTCAGCAGAGTGTCTCTCCCTATCCTTTCTGACTCGAAGAGGGAGAGGTTAGATGCTCCGATATCGCTTGAGGAGGTCCAGCAGGCCCTTGGCTCCTTGCAGGCGGGGAAGACCCCGGGGGAGGATGGGTTACATTGAGGAGGTGGCCCCTAGGCTCCATGCTATGTTTACTGGGACCCTGTGGGAGGGTGCCCTGCCCCCCTCTATGGCTCAGGCCATAATAGTGGTCATCCCTAAGCTGGGGAATGACCCCCAGTTGTGTTCCTCATATCGTCCCATTTCCCTGCTTAATTCTGACGCCAAAATACTAACTAAAATCCTGGCTAAGCGGTTGAACGAAGTGATTCTTAATTTGGTACATGAAGATCAGTCGGGTTTCATGCCAGGCAAGGGGACGGATATTAACATTCGGAGGCTGTATGCTGTCTTGGCTTCAGGAGATGAGGGGGGCCGGGACGCGGTGGTGGCCTCCCTGGATGCGGAAAAAGCTTTCCACTCCGTGGATTGGAGTTATCTTTGGGAGGTCCTCCGCAGGTTTGGTTTTGGCCCGACCTTTGTCTCCTGGGTGAGGGCAGTGTATGGGGCCCTGCGGGCCCAGGTGCGTACTGGCGCGGTTCTGTCCTTGCCCTTCTCCTTGCGTAGGGGGACGAGACAGGGCTGTCCCCTTTCCCCGGGAATTTTTACACTGGCAATCGAGCCTATGGCCGCCCTTATCCGTTCTAGCCCTGAGATCAGGGGAATCACTAGAGGCCCCCTCCAGGAGAAGGTGTCGTTGTATGCCGACGACACCCTATTGTATATCAGAGATGATGGGACCTCCCTTCAGGCGGCCCTCTCAGTTATAGATGGGTTTGGGCGGTACTCCGGGATCTGTGTTAATTGGGAGAAGTCTATTCTCTTCCCACTGCACTCGGGAATGGACCCAGTGCCGTCCGATGGGCAACTCCGTAGGGTCTCTCAGTTTAGATACCTGGGCGTTGAAATTCACCGTGACCTCAAGAAATTTGTCCCCCTTAATCCGAGCCCGGTGGTCTCCCAGTTGTCCCTGAGGTGTGCGACGTGGAAATCCCTGCCCCTAACCCTCGTGGGGAGGGTTAACTTAATCAAGATGTCGGTATTGCCTAAGTTTACTTATGTCTTCAGACAGACTCCTGTTTCCATACCTGGAGGATTTTTCAGACAATTGGATAGTATTATTATCTCCTTCATTTGGAATGGTAAGGTCCCTAGGATAGCGAAGTCTACCTTGCAACTTCCGGTCATGATGGGAGGTCTGGCGCTGCCCTGTTTTATTAAGTACTACTGGGCAATAGTTCTGGTAACAGTTAAATGGTGGCTGTCTGAGGTCCTGGCTAATCCCGCGTCTACCTTGGAGGCGGCATTGCTTGGTTCCTATGCGGAACTCAGAAATCTCATTCATAGGGGCCCTCGATCTAATCCGAAGGTGACTCCCCCCATGTGTGCGACGCTTAAGGTGTGGGACGAGGTTGGACGGAGACTCGGTGGAACGAACGCTTGGTCCCCCGCGACCCCACTTTGGGGCAACCCTCAGTTGCCTCATTTTCGAACCGTCCCGGATACGGTGGGGTGGGCTAGGCATGGGGTTACGACTTTGGGTGATATTGTAAATCGGGGCAGCTGGTGACTTTTGATGATCTCAAGAGGGATAGGGGACTCCCGAACCACATGTTTTTCCGATATCTCCAACTGCGCCACGCATTTCGCTCCCAATTCCCCTCATCTGTGGTTTTGGAGATGTCGGACGTGGAGACGGTGCTCCGGTCCCCAGATGGCGAGAGGACACTCTCGACCCTCTATGATATGCTCGCCACCTTGGATACGTCTAGGGTCACGCAGCTTTTTGGGCACTGGCAGCAGGATATCCCAGAGTTGGCAGAGGATGACTGGCGGGAGGGAGTTCAGCAATATTTACCCCTTATGATTTCAGCACGTGACAGGTACACTCAATTGAAATTTCTCCACCGGGCCTACTATTCTCCGGTGAGGCTAGCTAGAATTTATCCTGATCGTACGGGGCGTTGTCCAAGGTGTACTGCGGATAGTGCTGACTTCTTTCATTTGGTCTGGTCCTGCCCGGGGGTGGTTGACTTTTGGAAGGAAATACTTGCTGACATTAATTCGGTGGGCGACCTTTGTGTCCCTTATAGTCCTATACCTCTCCTACTGGGTATCTGCGATTCCCTCGAAGCCCCCCAAAAATAAAAAAATGTTTGTATTCTATGCGGCATTCTATGCACGTAAAGCTGTGCTGCTTCAATGGAATCAACCCCGGCCTCCTACTAAACGACTTTGGCAATCCTTGGTGAACACAGCCCTCCCTCTTTATAAACTGACGTACCTGGGTAGAAATTGTCCAAAAAAAATCGACAAAATATGGGCGGCCTGGGTGGAGGCGAAACATCTGACCATAGATTAGACCTGGGCGACTTTATTTCTCCACTTTGCCATCTACCATTGCTCCCTGCAATTCTACCATGTGGGTGTTGGGATGGAATCCGGAATACCTGTTTGGGGTGTTGTCGCACCCCTCCCTTCAACCCCCCACCTCCTCCCCTTATGCCATACAGTGGTTAGGTGGCTTATGGTGCACATGCTGCTACTGTAAGATTTGCTGATGGTTGCATCCGCTGTTTTTTTTTTTTTTTTTAGTTTTCTTCTTTTTCCCCCCTTTTTTCTTTTGTGTTTGTTTTTTTTTTCTTTATTAGCATTATTACAATTGATGGATATCTGATCTCTGTCTGTATGTCTATGTACTCCTTCAGTATATAGTTGGTTGTGAAACTTCAATAAACTTTATGTTAAAAAAAAAAAAAAATACCACCAAAAGAAAGCTCTATTTTTGTGAAAAAAACATCATATGGGTACAGTGTAGCATGACCGCGCAATTGTCATTCAAAGAGGGACAGCGCTGAAATCTGAAAATTGGCCTGGGCAGGAAGAAGGTTTAGGTGCCCAGTATGCAAGTGGTTAAACATTGGAAATATATTAATTGTTAGCAATACACTGGGGGATCAAAAGTGTATCCAAATACCTAGAGGGCAGAAGCTGGTCCTTCCTGTGGCTGCTCCGCTCCGTACTGCTCCAGAGCCGGTTCTGCCCGCCGCCCCCCTCCGCCGCCTTCGTGTGATTCTGCGCACCAGCCCTGTGCACACGGAGAGCACGGCTCAGCCCGGACCCGGCATGGCTTCTGGGGACCTGTACGAGGCCTGCTTCGTGTCAGCTGAAGTGACAGTGTGTACTAGGAGCTAGTACCAGGATTGCGGTTTGGTGATATCTTCTGGATTTCAGGAACCATCATCTGTACCCCGCAGAGGGTGGTATCTGCAGGCTCTTTAGACCTTGCCACAGAGGAGGTCCAACACTTCTGGTAAAGTAACCATCTTCTAACCATTCTCACCGTGGTGGATGTGATTATTCCTCTTGGTCTGTGTGGACTTTCCTGGGATATTTCTTCTGTCTTCAACATCTTTAGAAGAGCCCTCCATTTCTCCTCTGTGAAACATTGATTACATTGGACAAGTTTTTCCCCTCCCCTTCTTTTTTGTTTTTCTTTTTTTTGATTCTTTTTCTTTTTTCATTTTTTGGTGTTGGAAATAAGTTTATCAAGGCCTTTTATTACATTATTGTACGTCACTTCATTGTGACTTTATGGTTACTTTTTAATAATCACTGATTTCCTTGATTTCTACTTCACCCTGATTCTCACTTAGGGTGGTTGTGGACTAAGACACTACAGTGGATGTTTATTCTATGAGTTTTGTTTATTGTATTTATTTTCAATTATTTCACATTAGAATAATTTACTATTATTATTATTTTTCATTTATATTGGGCGCGATAATTTTTTGCACTTTCTGATATTTTTGTATGGTTTCACATATTTACTTGTCGCAGCCTAGGTGGTAATTAGCACCATTAGTTTCATCAATCCATTTTCACATTAGCGCAGTAATCCCCCCCTTTTTTCTTCCAACTAGAATAAAAGTGGACTTCTTAATAATCATTGTCAGTAGGTTCAGTGTTAATCTTGATACATCTACAGGCTCAATAACAAGTGCAAGTAGCAAAGAGAAAATTGCAAATTGCAGTAATGCATACTAACCTGTTTAAATGTATTCAACTGATCTGAGCACAAGATAATTTCTGATTGGTCGCAATTATTACTGAACTTTGAACTTAGCACTTGCCTTATCTCATTATAAAATCCCTTTTGGGAAATTGTATGAGTTCTAATTCATTTTAAAATTTTGTAATTATCAACCTTGGGGTTACCCTTATCATATCCTAAGTACTTGCTCTTTCATTCAGTCTTGGTCTTTTCTTATGAACTTTAGATTTTTTATCTAAGCTAGTGTAGCGGGTATTTGAATTTAGGGGAAGCATCTGGGTGGTAGTGTAACCCAGATGCACTAATTGCTAGGGGATCCGGGACCTTTTTTTCTGGTTCTTGAGGACTCTGGTGGTGTGAGGTTCCTTGTGGTCCACAGATGGTGCTGTTGCCCTGGGCTCACACCGCAAGACTGTACCTTTTTGTCCTCCCCTGGAGCTGGTACAGCGGGGCGGGGAACCCGCTGTGGCACAAAGGGAGAGGGGATAAAAGGGGCGGACGCTCTTACCACAGGGTTCAGAGTTCTGAGTCCGGAGAGAGAGTGGGAGGACTCGGCCGCACCCAGGCACCTTCAGCTTGGGTGCTGGCGTTCCAGGCCTAGGTGCCCTTGACCTAGCCGGAGAGGAGATGGAGTCCATCTCAGGCACCTTTAGCCTGGGGTGAGGTACTATGGCGGAGGCCTGGGGCTCAGTACCTTCGACTGAGTTCCGCGAGGGTAGAGGAATCCGAGGGGGCCCTAACTCCTTTTGTGCCCGTGTCTGAGTTCGTGAGAGCTGGTGTGCGGAACTTCTCTGAAGAGTCCGGTGCAGCATTGCTGGTGACAGAGAGGCCTCCAGTTTCTCCCTTGGACGGATTTCCTTCCCCTGACAGGGGCCGTGCTAGCGAAGGTAATTCACATTCTACTCAATATAGTCAGTGGCAGTGACTACCCGCCACTGGTGATACCACAGAGGTTAGCAGGAGAAGGGAAGGGATTGTGCCTCGATCTATTCCCCATCACTACTCAGTAGAAGAAACTGTATGTTTGTACGCCAAGAAGAATAAAACTGAGTTGGACCTATTCACTGTGTGGAACTCTGGTTACTAGGAGCAAAGGAGTAAGGGACGAAGTACTGGACTTGACTCTAGGACTCCTACACAAAACCCAATCTTCTGGCCTTCACCTCTCAGCTATGGAGGACATGGGCCGTGGTGTATCTCATCCCTCTCCCCAGCCCTGAAACCCCTAGACGAAGAAAGACAAGCCGAGCATGAGAAGGGGACTGAGGGGTGAGGCCGCTACACTAGGTTGTTGGAGTGAATGATAATTCTTCTTTTCTCTTCCTTTGGCCCTGGGTCTCTAACTCAGTGTTTCTCAACTCCAGTCCTCAAGGTGCACTAACAGGTCATGTTTTTGGGATTTCCATTGATTTGCACAGGTGACTTGAGCAGTTTCACTGCCTTAGTAATTACCACAGCTGTTTCATCTGCAGGAAATCCCCAAAAAATTACCTGTTGGTGCGCCTTGAGGACTGGAGTTGAGAAACACTGCTCTAACTATTGACCATTTTTATAATCCTGTTATGTTTGCCCAACTGTAAGCTTTTCTTTGCTACTTTTTCATATCGTTGCTTTCATTGTTTCATGATTTGGAGTTCAGTTTAGCTATTACTTATAAGTCATAAGCTAAAGAGGTGAAGAAAAGGTATGGATGGACCCTTAAAAAAGATTTTCATGTGAAAGCAAAGCTAATAGGATAGGTGAGCAAGAAAGTAACAAGAGGAAAGGAAAAGTAAACAAGGGCTACTAACAGTGGTTTAAACACTAATGTCATATAGTAACAAAAAATACGTTTATTAGATGGTAACATCATTTAGCACTTTTGTTAATAGACAATGATGCTTCTGCAGACTCATATGAGTGTGTATTTTGCCCCACATGCCACAAATATTTCTTATCTTGACCCATAATCATGTATTTCTTGAAAAACAACCTCACCTTCTATAGCAATATCATAAAACAAATTACTGACCTCTGAAGTTCATGCACCTGCAGCAAATTTAAACAAATAAAGGCAGCATGGTAAAAGCTTGAGATAAAATGATTAGGAAAATGTAGAAGTAAATCAGTTGAAGGGGAGTAGGGTCCCCTTTCCCTTAGCCCCCCTGGGGTGACTGTGGCTGTCCACGCACACAGAATTCATTCTTGGAGGCATCCTAGAGTATTTTCTAGGACCTCCTAAATACAGAGAAGCTCAAACAGGGTGGAAAGGCAAGCCAATGCCAAACCTGGGAACCAGGACTCAGAAGTACCACAAAGCAAACAACCCTGTGACCCAGAGTTCTGATCCAGCAGGCAGGAATAAAAATGAGTTGTGCTGGTGATGTCACACCAGGGTTCATGTCCAGGCTCATTGCCCCCTGCAGGAGGAGCTCATGAAATGAGGAGCTATGTTCTGCTCCCTTTGAAGGGCTGAACAATGTGACTTCAGAAGGTGCTGAGGAGATGTTATCTGTGGCAGACAGTAAAAAACTCTAAGGAAACCCCAGGGGGAATCTCCTCTTGTGCCAGTCATGGTTGGGGAAAACATAGAGGAAACCTCCCCATTAGAGGTTATGCCCTAGGAGGATGATACCGCACATCCTGATCTGGAAGTGTCAAGGGGTTCATTTGGTACCACCCACCTATGGGACCATACATTAAAAATACCAGGGAACAGGTCACTGTGATTAATGAGGTATCTTTGAGGTCAATAATGAGTTGCTATACAGAGTCTGGGTTGAGGTGCTCAACCAGTTATTGGTCCCCCAGCCTTTTAGATGAATGTACTGGCACCAATAATGGACTGGTTCTATTGGAGTTACTGCTGAGGTAAAAAAGGTATTGTGGTTAATGTCCCACTTGTTAACTAATGCTCTAGTGTTACATTTTAGGAACCCCTTGGTGCATCCACCTATTATCGAAGTATTGTTTGAAAGTATTGTGATGAATTTGGTGGACCCCTTGACCGCAGGAGTTATTTAACGTGTTCACAAGAATCAGGTTACTTAAAGAAATTTTGACAGACCATGGCACACTGTTCATTTCAAAGGTGCATTAAAAAGGGGATTAACTCAAGAGATAAAGCGATAATTCTCCCACTCTACAAGACTCTGGTCCGGCCTCAGCTGGAGTATGCTGTGCAGTTCTGGGCACCAGTCCTCAGGAAGGATGTGCTAGAAATGGAGTGAGTACAGAGAAGGGCAACATAACTAAGAAAGGGACTGGAGGATATTAGTTATGAAGAAAGGTTACGAGCACTGAACTTATACTCTCTGGAGAAGAGACGCTTGAGAGGGGATATGATTTAAATTTACAAATACCATACTGCTGACCCCACAATAAGGATAAAACCTTCGGAGTTTATTGAGACACGTGGTCACTCATTAAAATTAGAACAAAAGAGGTTTAACCTTAAACTACGTAGAGGGTTCTTTACTGTAAGAGCGGCAAGGATGTGGTTTCAGGGGAGGGGAGCATCAATGGTTTCAAAAAACTATTAGATAAGCACCTGAACAACCACAACATACAGGGATATACAATGTAATATTGCCATATAATCACACACATAGGTTGGACTTGATGGACTTGTGTCTTTTTTCAACCTCACCTTCTATGTAACTATGTAACACTTTAGACCTCACCAAAGGCTACTGGCAGATAACTTTAACTAAGGAAGCCAGGGAAAAGACTGCATTTTCCATTCCAGAAAGTTATTTTCAATATAAAAGAATGTAATTTGGGTTGCATTTTGCCCCAACTACTTTTCAGAGGGCAATAGATAAAACACTATGCCCACATCAGAAATACATCTTGGTATATTAGGTCAATATTGTCATCTTTAGGTTAGACTGGGAGTATCATCTTTCCTGAGTTCAGGCCATGTTAGACTTTATAAAGAAGTAAAGAATGGTTTACCGTTAAGCGAAAAGTGTGACATTGCAATGGAAGAATCCAAGTACCTGGGGTACATTGTGGGCAGGGTTTTGGTGAAACCTTAAATGTACAAGGCTTGGCCACACCCCGTCACAGAAAAACAAGTCCAAGCCTTTCTGTGCATTGTTACTACCATTGATTTGTCCCCAATTTCCCCACTATTGCTGTACCACTGACTAACTTGACAAAAGTTAACAAGTCAGTCATATTCAAGTGGAATCATTAGGTTGAAGAGGCTTTTCCGAAGCTTAAAAAAGCTTTGTACCAGTATCTAGTGCTGCTCTCTCCAGACTTCTCTAGGGAATTTGTTGTCCAAACAGATGCCTCCAGCAAGAGCTTAGAGGCAGTTATGTCCCAAGAGGTAAATGGGGAGGAACACATCATAGTCTTAGGAGAAAACTGATAGCCACTGAGAGAAATTATGTCATAGTGGAGTAAAAGTGCCTGGCCATTAAGTGGGCTCTAGACTTATTTTGCCATTTTCTCCTTGGCAGGAAGTTTTTCCTGGTCTTGGGCCATGTTCCATTGACCTGGATAAGACAGAACAAAAACGTGAATGCCAGGGTTACCGTATGGTTCTTGGCATTAGAAGTGTTAAAATTTGTGGTAGAACATACGCTGTATACCAGGAATTCAACCTCAAATTGCAGATGCTCTCTCTAGGGTACACTGTAGGGTGGCCCACAGTTCCTCTGACACCTCAAGGCAGAGGGATAAGTACACAATGCCAGGAATAAATCCTGATCGGGATATATATTTCCCCACTGTTCAGACATTGTTGAGTATTTAGGAATTCTCACAAATGCAGGGTGAGGGATTCCGGGATAGTCTGGTTGGAGAGGAGATTACTGATTTTCAGTACTCTCTGGATTGGTAAATTCTTATTACAATTAACAACGCTAGCAGAATATTTAACAACAAATTAATAATGTGCCCAAAAACATTAACCGTGATAATAATATCAAAACCTATTTATATATATATATTGTGATATTGGGGTGTTTTAGCTCAAGTGGATAGATGCATTTTTATGCAGTGAGTCCATATCAGACAGGCGTTCTACTTAAGAGCCTGGTAGCCCACGTATATTAAAACAGAAAAAACTAAAGCAAAATGTTCATTTAGGATTCCCACGCAGGGGTTTAACTTCATTTAGCAGTCCAAAAATAAGGAAAACATTCCAAGCCACCTGGCTCCCTTGTTAGCAGTTCCTCTGCTTGCTTTAGGTACTGGTACCTTAAACCACCAGATCTTCCAGTCTCACAGTCTTGGATGCACACAGCTTCGGGCTTCTTAAACGCACACAGTTTGAAGTCCCTTAATGCACACAGCTTCTGGCTCCTTGGACGCACACAGCTTTAACGCCCTTCAACGCACACAGCGTTTATCCTCACACAGAGACACTCACTAGCAGCCGCTGCTCCAAACATAGGTCTGTCTTCACACAGCAGCAGTTAGCAAGCTGCTCACTCTCCACCATCCTTCACTCTCTCCTCATTATATTGGTTGTGTGCACCTGAGCACACACCGTGCTGGCTGTCCACAAGTCCCGGACACAGGGTTGGAGATCCCATCCCACCCAAGACTCTGAAGAATCTCCAAGCCACAGAGCCCCATGCAGAAATAGCAAAATCTGAGAAAACTGCCAGAGCAGTTTTCTCTGTTTTTAAATGTACGCTCTGTAGCTCTGCACTCAGGCGATATGCAGCCTCTGTGTCCACTTTAACCCCATTTTCATTGGGACAGAGCCTCGCTCTGCCACATACCCCCCCCTGTTTTGATCCGGAGGGAGAAACACCTGCACCCACCATAGTAGTTGGGACACCTCTGTGCTGGCCATTAGCCACGTAGGCCCAACCCTTTTTTCGGGTGTGCTTCCAGGTACGTCCCAGCTTGGATCTTAACAGGGTCCTATAATTCCGTATACTCTGCCTTCCCTCTCTTCTCTTGGGGTCCCTGAGCATACTCTCCTCTCTTGGGGGAACTCTGCCTTCCCTGATTCAACCTTTCAGCTTACGGATGTAAGTTTTATCTTTCACCACAGGTCTTTCAGGTTCAAAAACCTCTCTCTGGTTACCCACGGCAACCACATCACTTTTAACAGCGCCAATCATTAGCAGATCATATATTTTAATGTCACACTTTCCAACGCAATCAGTGCTGTCCATCTCAGTGCTTGTTAGAACCAGACCTGAGGAGGGACCACACACAAACGAAGGACTACATCCCACAGGACCAAAGCCAAGTTCCACCTCACCTGTTGTCCAAAACTCCATGGGTAACTGATCTAACAAATGACACTGATCCAAGCCACAAACTACTTATTTCTGATGTACACATTACATTGTTGCAGCAACCAACATTAGCACTTTTTCTCACAGTGTCTCCTGGTACTTTAAGTTGTACCTCTTTCTGCGTGATAGAAAGCATCTCTGCTAGTGCCGCATCTATTCTGGGCCATTCCTTCTCATGAGATTTAGCTGCTGAGACAGTATCTGCGCCCTCTACTGACCACTGCTCAGCTGCACCTCGGACCACACCAGCAGAGATGTTTCCAGTCACTACACCAGCCGGAGAGACCTTTGATGTCTCCAACAGTTCTGAGCGCCTTCCAGGCCACTCAGTAACTGGGAGCACCCTCTTAGAGAACCTCAGGACTTTTTGCCACACTGTTAATAAGCTTCCCAGCACAGCCTGTACCACCTGGCTCCACCTATTGGTACCACGCAGCACCACCTGGTCAGACTGCAGAGGAGACACCCAAGTGTACAGTGACGGCACTTTTACCAACTCCAGCATTTCTAATAAAGTGTAGCACACACCCTCTCCCCACTCCCCTCTATTAAAGCTTTCCAACTCGCACTGTCTCTGGTCTAGGGGTATGATAGGGGAGGGAGAGGGGTGAGCTACGCCAGGCTTCCACCACAGTTGTGTATGTGGTCTCAGCAATGTCTCTTGTTACCTTTGGGTCTGTGCTGTGCATCGGATCCTCCCTCCAAGAGTCTCCTTGAACCTCGTCAGCCAGAAATTGAGCCACACACCGTCAAAGTCCAACACTACTTTATTCAGAACATAACATGGACTCCCTTGGCTATAGAACAGAAAAGGAGGTGTGTGTACGAATAGGCCCAGACACAAGTTCTATCATCCACTCTCCTCCCTGAGAGTGATCTATGGTCTCCGCACGAGGGAAATTCTCCTTCCGGACGGTCTCCGACAAGAGACTCACCCGTCACCGGCAGTCTGCTGCACTGGGTCTTCAGATGAGGAGCTCTTCCCAGTCCATTACGCCCACCTCGGATTCAGGCATCCATCCCCGGAGTGCCTTAGGATCCTTCCCTCGCGGAACTCAGTGTTGGGCACTGAGCTCCGGACCTCCATTCAAGTACCTCACCCCAGGACTAAAGGTGCCTGGGATGGAACACGATCTTCGGTGGTCCTCTAGGCCTAGGCCGCCTAGAAGACGAACACGAACCACCGTCCGCAAGCTGAAGGTGCCTGGGACGAAGACCCCGTGACCAAGATGGCCGGCCCCTTTATACCCCCTCCCAGCAAGCATGGCGGGTTCCCCGCCCCACCATACCGCTGCCGAGAGAGGCCAAAAAGGAGACTCAACACACAGCGATATCCGTCCGTCAGCCCATGGGGACAGCGCCACCCAGTGGACTGCCGGAACACACCACCGGTGTCACCGAAAAGATTCAAATTTTACCCCGGGAAAGTAAGTACCCACTACACTCTCCCCCTGTCATTTGACACTGGACCCCAGTGTCTGGAGTGAATCTCGCCCTCAATGGCTGACACAACCCAATCCAGAAACCAACTAACAATTTGAAAAAACAAAATTTTTTAGGAAACTATCCTAACGGAGAAGTTGTGTCTGAGCCCCTGTAACAAAAGAGGAGTGAAAGACAACATTAAACATAAAATCACATTTCAACATTATACCTTTCCCTCCCATCCTAACTAAAAAACCACCCCAGGTTCCATAATCTTGACGAGATGCTCTCCATCAGAGGGGAAAGAAAGAAAAACAAGCACACAAAAACCCTGACACATGTATTCGTGTAAGAAAATAAACTTCTCCGAGAAGAAATTCCTTTCCTCCAAAGAGTGGGTGCATGAAAAGTGTTAAAAAAAAAACGTTGCACAAGACTGCCACCTGGTGACAGCCTCGCGGTACTGCACTCGTGGAGCTTCTTCTTCTTCTTTCTGGCCCTATCTAACCCCCAGAGTCTGTGATCTCTTTGCAGGAAGATGGGAAAGAAAAAAAACACAGGAATGGTTCCTCATTCCTTTGGGCATACACTACAACTGCCCCAAAAAGTTCAACAACATGATAAGAGCGGAGTCTCTGTCTCCTATAAGTAAAAGCGGGGATGCGGCAAAATCAGTGGCTTCAAGGGTTGATCTACAGTCTCCAGATGATACTCCACATCTTCACCTTCTTTGCGTCGGATCAACACTTTATCTGCATGGATGTGTCTTCTTAACATCCATTCGGCCTTGCAATCCTTGAAACGTTGTGAAGCCTTGGGAGAGCATGCCAGGTACCTGCGGGCGTGCGGAACTTTCAGGTGGGTCCACACAAAGTCCATGTACCAGCGCTCTCTGTACACTTCCACCTCGTAGAGCAAGTCCTTCGATAAGTAGGGATACTCCCATCCGTACTCCTCTGCAACTTTTTGGCCAAATAGGCGTTGCAATCTTGCCAAAGGAGGCATGGTAGCTCTATCTCCTTCACCAGGCATAACTACTGAGTCTGGATGACGAGGCGCTTTGGCCACCTCCAATCTGGGCATGGGTGCCCGCAGCAACAGTCTCTGTACCCCGGCATCAGATGCAGGTTGCGCCGGGGATGTAGGGACAAGCTGGGGACGGGACCCCTCTTCAGGCGCTGGCGCCTCCACCCGGGGCGTACTTTCCCCTGTTGACATGGGTGAATTCCGAGGTCTGCGGAATGAAGCAAGCGGTACCTTGTCCCAGCCTTTCTCGGCAAACAAATCATCAATGATGGCATCATCTCCTAGATCCGAGAGCGATTCCAGGTCGGAGGCGTCACACTCCTCCGCGGGTATGTAGCTCTTGGTAGAAACGGAGCCTCCACACTCCACGGACTTACTAGGCCATGCCTTCCCGACACCTCCGCCCACACACCAAGTCTCTTCGCCTGGCTTACCTCGGCCTTTCCTTGAAGCGGGACGTCCGGAACCCTCGTCAACGGATCCATCCAGGCCTGGCGTAAGAGGGCGAGACGGTCCACCACCACCGCTGGTCGGGGCTACCACACTGGTTCTTTTCTTCAGTGGTGGACGCTGCGAGACAGTGGCGACCGAGTCAGCATCCTCGGATTTCTCCCGCAGAGTTTTAACGACCTCTTCCCTGGTCGCTGCAGTGTGCGCTGGGGCGACTCTCACAACGGTGATTTCTCCTCTCTGAGTGGTGGTACCTGAAGTCCGGCCTGGGTAGATGGTTCTCGGCCTCTCAACTGCCGAATCCACCTCAAACGTGAACTCCCCACAGGCCTCATAGCGTCCGAACGGCTTCAACAGGCACACCAGTCCCAAACACCCGGGACAAATCATACCCAGGGCCTCAACGTCCATACATGAGTATAGGGCGAATCGACCCCTTGGCTTCAGTCTGATCCCCGTATCCATTATCGGAGCAGCAGCAGTCAGTGTCGTGGTGGAAGGATGTACCGGAATCCACGAGGTGTGTCCAAACATGGCGACCTGTTGCTGATCCATCGCACACTGCAGAGTTTTCGTGCCAATGTCCCACGTGTAGTCCCTTCACACGTATTGGACTCCTCCCCTTTGCTCCAGTTCGCGGGCTTTCTTCACTTTTCTTGGTAGAGCCACGCCCACGAACTAAGCGGCGGGGGTTGTGTCTGGTGGCGCAGTGCAATTAGAAACCCCCACATGTACTACTTCACACGGCTGAGCTTCCCCCCGTTCACCGCTCTTCCTGCGCGGGCCTTTCCCTTCTTGGGGTCATGTCCATGGCTTCAAGCAGGGCTGCACTTTGGCCTATTCGTTTAACTCTTCCAGCAGACACGTTCCATACAGTAATGCACAACACAATACAGGACCCGAGCCCCCACGTGTAGCGCACACCCTCTCCCCACTCCCCTCTATTAAAGCTTTCCAACTCGCACTGTCTCTGGTCTAGGGGTATGATAGGGGAGGGAGAGGGGTGAGCTACGCCAGGCTTCCACCACAGTTGTGTATGTGGTCTCAGCAATGTCTCTTGTTACCTTCGGGTCTGTGCTGTGCATCGGATCCTCCCTCCAAGAGTCTCCTTGAACCTCGTCCGCCAGAAATTGAGCCACACACCGTCAAAGTCCAACACTCCTTTATTCAGAACATAACATGGACTCCCTTGGCTATAGAACAGAAAAGGAGGTGTGTGTACGAATAGGCCCAGACACAAGTTCTATCATCCACTCTCCTCCCTGAGAGTGATCTATGGTCTCCGCACGAGGGAAATTCTCCTTCCGGACGGTCTCCGACAAGATACTCTCCCGTCACCGGCAGTCTGCTGCACCGGGTCTTCAGATGAGGAGCTCTTCCCGGTCCATTACGCCCACCTCGGATTCAGGCATCCATCCCCGGAGTGCCTTAGGATCCTTCCCTCGCGGAACTCAGTGTTGGGCACTGAGCTCCAGACCTCCATTCAAGTACCTCACCCCAGGACTAAAGGTGCCTGGGATGGAACACGATCTTCGGTGGTCCTCTAGGCCTAGGCCGCCTAGAGGACGAACACGAACCACCGTCCGCAAGCTGAAGGTGCCTGGGACGAAGACCCCGTGACCAAGATGGCCGGCCCTGTATACCCCCTCCCAGCAAGCACGGCGGGTTCCCGCCCCACCATACCGCTGCCGAGAGAGGCCAAAAAGGAGACTCAACACACAGCGATATCCGTCCGTCAGCCCATGGGGACAGCGCCACCCAGTGGACCGCCGGAACACACCACCGGTGTCACCGAAAAGATTCAAATTTTAACCCGGGAAAGTAAGTACCCGCTACAAAAGTTTTTGTCAACTCTATGCAACCAATGTCTAAATGCGTGACCTTTTTGGGAACCTTTCCCCTGTCCGAGACATGGAGGGGCTCATCTATTGCAGCTTGTGAGGTTGAGACATTTGAAGAGACCTCCATCTCCTTGGAGGTACCCCTCATCCCAGCTTGTTGCTCCCCTGGAGCGCTGTCAGACACATGTCTCCCCTTCACCTCTAACGCTACACCAATGAGCCTCTGCGAGTCAACATTAGTCACATTGTCACCTTAACACTTGCCATTACTTAGTTGCTGGGCCGTGGACAACCCATCTGCCATGCCTGCGCCCAGAACCGTTCCTTCAGACTGGAGAGCATCAGCCTTTGCAGGGGCTGGCGTGCCCTTGAACACTGGCCATTCTGCGATCCCTCTATTGGGCATAGCAGGTGTTCTGTCCACAACTTTGTTACACATCATTGCTTCATAATTCCTTGTCACTTGGCCTAGTGCCGCAACTGCTTCCTTGCACCAATTATCCCAGTCTCCTGTGGTTCCATCAGCACTGCATCACCTGCTCTAGGAGGCCCAACAGGAACCTGGGATTCCCTAGCCAAAACACCACACTTGTCACTTCTATCTACCACACATTGTGACAATATTTTTTTTCTCACATCACACTGGGAGATTGCATCCTCAACCAAGGCAATGTGCAATACCTTATTTTGACCACCTTTCTCTGGTGGCGCTACAGACACATACAGCTCTGCACTTTCATTTTTTGCAGGCTGAATTAACCCCTTGACAACTGGGTTACACTTAGGGTTGTGTGGCTGTGCCCACACACACTCACTATGTGACACAGTCTTCCCTTGTTTCACCAGAGTGGCACCACAGCAATCCTGGAAAACCTCTGGCTCCAACACATGGAGGCCCCATGAGACTTCTATGGACAATCCTGCGCTTCTGGTTGTCATGGGAGATATCCTACTCCCATCATTGGTAGTAAAAACATTTCCAACATTTTCAGACATGACATTAAAGGAAACACATTTTTCAATGTCATTATCACCAATACCATCACATTTGCCAACAGTAACACTTTTGACAGCATAACCATCAGAATTTTCACTATGTGTAGACATAACTGCTACTTTTGTGGATTGTCTATTACCCACCAAAGCCTCTGAGTGACTCCTCACAGCGCCCTCCATCTAAAGGGGCACCCTTTCCTACATGGGCAGCTCCAAAGCTGACCTGGGAAACGCTCGGCTCCATCACTGTGGGCTTCTTGGAAGTTTCCCTGGGCAACCTTGCAGTACCTGTCACTAGGGAACATGGCACCAGCACGGTTTTGGTCACCCCTAACTCAATTTTCCCAGCCATCTGCTGGACTATAGCAGGCACGGGCAGAGTCCCCATGTCCTTTCCAGTCTTTAGCCCTGCGGCTAGTTGGCCTTTACGCTGTGCCTCCCCACTGCTCTGGGTAGCACACTGCTGCAAGTCTATGTCCATTGGCACTGCGGCTCTCCCCACTGGACATACTCCCACTTCACTGGGTTCAGTACCATAAACTAAAACAGTCTTACCATTTTCAGTGGCTGCCATCATAGCCTTCACTTGAGTGCGCTGTCTCTCAGCTGCATCCATACCAGCTACTGTCTCTTTGGGGCCATATAGCGATACTGCAGCCTTTCCAGACTCTTCAGCGGTGTTCCAGAACCTTGGGCAAGTAAAGATCACATGCCCCACTTGACCACATTCCAAGCATGGTACTGGACGCTGAAATTTAGGTTCTTGGCATCTCCTCAATGCCAGGCTCTCTAATGCCATGGGACACCACTCTTGAGAACTCCCCTGGTCATGACCATCAGCAGACAGACTCCTTGGATCCCCGAAATCCCTGCTGGCCTGGACGTTGCTTCCACGGACGACCATTCTCCTCTTTTCCACACGCTGTTGTCCACTTGGCTTCCTGTTGCCAGGGACAACCTCTTTCACTTCCCTTTTAACTGGGGGTGACATGAGTAATTTACCCCAGATCACAGAGATTTCACACTCAGTCAAATTCTCTGGTTTGGCAGGGGCATGTGGTGAAATACCCTCTAGCCACAGTAGCCTCTCTCTTGCTTCAGCAAGGATCGCCTCCTTTTTTTTTTTTTGACCGCCCCATCCTTGCAATGTTGCACACAGCAACTGGTAACACAGTTCACAGCAGAGAGGGAAGAAAAATGTGATTCTCCTTTTACAGGTACACAACCCGCATGAAACACAGTCTATCAAACTTCTGTGCAATGCTGTTTGCCTGGCTGCCACCCTAAGCTAGCAGCAGTTCCTGATGCTACTCACTACTGGCGCAGAGACCCAGATTCCACCATCTTGTGCCCGCTGAATCCACCACTGTGATATTGGGGTGTTTTAGCTCAAGTGGATAGATGCATTTTTATGCAGTGAGTCCATATCAGACAGGCGTTCTAGTTAAGAGCCTGGTAGCCCACATTTATTAAAACAGAAAAAACAAAAGCAAAATGTCCATTCAGGATTTCCACGCAGGGGTTTAACTTCATTTAGCAGTCCAAAAATAAGGAAAACATACCAAGCCACCTGGCTCTCTTGTTAGCAGTTCCTCTGCTTGCTTTAGGTACTGGTACCTTAAACCACCTGATTTTCCAGTCTCACAGTCTTGGATGCACACAGCTTTGGGCTTCTTAAATGCGCACAGCTTGAAGTCCCTTAATGCACACAGTTTCTGGCTCCTTGGACGCACACAGCTTTAACGCCCTTCAACGCACACAGCGTTTTTCCTCACACAGAGACACTCACTAGCAGCCATTGCTCCAAACATAGGTCTGTCTTCACACAGCAGTTAGCAAGCTGCTCACTCTCCACCATCCTTCACTCTCTGCTCTCACCAGCCTCTCATTATATTGGTTGTGTGCACCTGTGCACACACCATGCTGGATGTCCACAAGTCCCAGACACAGGGTTGGAGATCCCATCCCACCCAAGACTCTGAAGAATCCCCAAGCCACAGAGCCCCATGCAGAAATAGCAAAATCTGAGAAAACTGCCAGAGCAGTTTTCTCCGTTTTTAAATTTACGCTCTGTAGCTCTGCACTCAGGCGATATGCAGCCTCTGTGTCCACTTTAACCCCATTTTCATTGGGACAGAGCCTTGCTCTGCCACACTATATATATATACAAGATCTGGTGTACGAGGAATGGAGTCTCAGAGAAAATTTCATATGGGTGTTCACCGAGGTAGATCATTCATAATGGGAAAAACAGAAAAAAGCCAATAGTGAAGTACCGCTAGTACTGTGTGTGCTACGCAATCAAACAACGCCACTTACGAGACATCTGTATTAAACAGACATCAGTGTATGTTCCGGGTCCGCCGCTAGGACGGTGTGTGTTCCACGGACGGCGGAAGTTGCGTCACTGGTTCGAGAAACCGGAAATGTGTCAAAGAGTTTCACCCCTCATCCAGGGTGTCATCAAGGATGCCCTGGAGGAGGGGTGAAATGCATTGATGCTGACCCAGGCGCCCTCTTTCTGCTATTTATTTTTGGCTGAGGGAACTCCCATTTCCTGCTGAGGAGCTGCCGGTGACTGTTTGTGCAATCCCCATCCACCTGTGGATCCATCCATTCTGTGGACTTCTCCTTGATATCCGTTACTACTATGGACTGTATGGACTAATTCATATGAATTCATTTTGGGTATATCTTGTTTTTCCCCCCCTCCCTGTTATTGATCCCTTATGGTCCACCTTATAGCTGCCAGTGAGCGCTGACTCACACACTGCCTGACAGTTCTGTGTGATATATTGCTAGCACCTTTGCAATAGCTGCTGCGGTTTATTCATTGTTTATTTATTCACTATTCCATTTAGTGCAAGTTCTATTTAGTATATATACAAGTTCTTGTACAGACCACAAATTCAGAGGTTCAGAGAGATCTTTGGGGTGGGAAAGAACCTATAAACCCTGATTACAGGGACTTGAAGGGATCCTGAAGGGGATAAGCTATATGCAAGAGAGTCTTGAAGGGCAACAGAAAGGATGCAGCACCTATCTATGAGGTAGCTTGAATAAGACTTATCTGTATGGTCTGAAATGGAAAAAATGACATGTTGCCACCACTGTCAGTAAATCTGTTGCAAAGACTTTGCTGAAGAAAATGTTGCCTGATTTTTGACTAATGATAAATGCCCCGCCCCCCATTCTCTTCTCCAGTTGTCACCATATTCTGCCCCAACAGATCTTTTTCAACTGGGCAAAGCAATAGTTGGGCACAACGTGTCACCCCGAGTCTTTCATATCAATTGTGCTCTCATAGTGCTAGCTCTTTTCACTTTTGCTGGGCATTTTCAAGGACTGTTCCATCTAGGTCAAGGACCTCCTGTCCCTTTTTTGTTTTTAAATACATTTTTCACTTTGTTTTGAACAATAAATTGATGCAGTATTACTCCTGTATAATATGGAATTGCACTTTTCTGTTTGTTTTTTATTGTAGCACGTGACATATCTTCCCAATTTGATATCCAGATCATATTAATATCTTTGAACTCATGCACTGGATACATTTACAGTGGTCATGACTGGGTATACTTAACACATTTTTTCACATAAAAACAAATATACATTTACAGTATCTACTGCACACAAATGAATGAATAAACAGTTCATTGTCTACTACAAACTGCTTGTTCTGTGTGGTTCTATACTTTAAATATATTTAGAATTCACATGTGATATTCACATTTATGCACAAATGTGTTCATATTGATGTAATAGAATAAAAACCTTGGACTGTGGTAAAAAAAAAAGATATTAATATTTTTGGACAAAAACCTTTTGCCTGTTAGGCCCCTCAACAACTTAAGCCCGGTACACACAGGCTAAATATTTGTCCTGTGCATACACCAACCTGTCTGACAGAAGCGGGCAAAAGGGTCAGCTTCTGTCGAACAGGCATGCTGGAAAACCAGCATCTGATCAGCACTGGCAGCCAATGGCTGTGAGTGCGGGCCGGTGTGTTCTGGTGGGAGAGGGGGGGTGAAGTCCCCCTGTCAGAACACAATAGCTCCCACGCTCCTCAGTTTTTTTTCTTTCAGCTCACTGGGTTGAATGAAAAAAAAAATGATAATGTGTACTAGGCATTAGTCACACACAGAACTATGCTCCTCCAGTCTTAATGCATATATGGAGAATCATCATTCATAGTAAGAATTATTTTTAATTCTTTCTGTATTGACCAGGTTCTCTGACATCTTAAACTTTTAACACATCTGCTCTTAACCGTAATTAATTTAAGTGATTGTCTTTATGGATAGAAAGGACTTAAGAATCCCCAAGTTGTTGGCATTGATCTTTATTGTTGCAGAATGCATCTGTGTTCTGTATGCTGTCTAGCTTTTATTTTCTCAGAATGCTGTCATGTTGTCAGGAATCAACAACAAGGATGGCCAAATCTGTGTAGCTACACTAGGAAACTGGGACCAGACCATTTATATATACAGTGTATATATATATATATATATACATATATAATTATACTGTATATACAGTATATATATATATATATATATATATATATATATATATATATATATACGGTATGTGAATATGTTAATATTGCAACAAAGGACATCCAAAAGCCAGAAAATGACAAACATAAAGATACAAGTAAATGAAAAACCCAGTGACAAAATACCTAACTAAATAAACATAAATAAACAGAATAACAAAAATTCTCACTATCAAACTAACTATATATAATATGTTGCTGATATAGGATACAAATGCCCTGAGTAACCTCTATCACTGCTGCGCCAAAGAATAAACGATAAAATAAAAAATAAAAATAACTAAAGCTGCCGCTTAATGTGTAAATCTTGAAAGCAGAAAAATCTTAACCCAAAACACCTAAATGAGATAAGACAATAGCAGCGCTAAGACAATAGCAGCGCTACAAAATGGTGCTAAAAATATAATAAACAATAACATATAAACTCAATAACACCATGTGATAAGTGAAATAAAGTCCATAATGTGATGAAACTGATAGAGAAAATATTGATGAAAAATATCTTGATTCTGTGTACCTTCCACCCCACCACCGTGCTGTGAAACCTCCCCTTTGTAGCGCTGCTATTGTCTTATCTCATTTAGGTGTTTTGGGCTAAGATTTAACTATATATAATATATAAAAATGAGGAACACAGGAAAGCAAGGTAAAACTGGAGGAACAGGTAACATATAGGAAAGGGGAAACCAAAACTGGGATCAGGAACACAGGAAATAGGAACAAGACAGCAGGCTTCACGTCCTGACACATGTTCTTTGCTGCCATCTTCCTAGGACCTTGCCATGTTATAAACACTGTCATGCTAAGTTCTGCTTTGTTGCAAGACCACTGTTATGTTGCATGCTGTCATATTTTTAAACTGATGTTGTGCATTACCCAAATGCTGCCATGTTTTTCAGTTGCCATGATACCAAAATGGCATAGACTTTTGATTTGCCACGTGGGCCCCTCACATATTTGCCTAAAGCATAAACTAACCTTATCAATTCTGCCCCTCTTCTACTTTTTGTTATAAAATTGGATCACATCTAACAACACATGAGATCTGTAAGGTGATATGGATCTTTTTACTGATTTTTATTTGACTGCTGGTAATGGGCAGTCAGTAGAAAAGGACAGGCTCATTTGGGTTGATTTACCAAAAGCTAATAGGCTGTTTACTTTACAAGGGAATTTTCCCTTACCTTAATGAATGTGATTGGATGATGGAAGTCAATGGAGAGTCACCTTATGCACTAAACTAAGATAAAACTCCTTAGGAAAGTGAAAATTCCTTTGAAAAGTGAACATCCAATCTGCCTTCAGCAAGTCATTTGTATTATATATAATCTGAAGTATTTCTAAATAGAAGAGGAGCAGAGAATTGATGAGTTACCCACTTATCAATTTTCCCAGTAATTATTGTGACCCATATACATTTAACAGTTGTGCCCTTCTATGGCCACCCTTACTTTTCCTTTGCATTAAACCCAATCAGATGTGTGAACTATGTTTTTTTTTTCCTTTTACTGTATATAGCTGTTCATATGTTCAATTACTGCTTGGCTAATGAGGGTTATGCCTCACGAACAGCTAAAAATGTTAAATCTGTGTTGTCATTAGTGATCATTTTTGGGAGTGTGAAAGATCTTGCTCAGATGCTGTAATTATATTATGGCTATATTCTGATACATCAAAGTGTTTTTCAATTAGAACAATTTTACATATCTCTGGCGGGTAGGTCTATGAATGGCTGAAAGTCCTAAGGGGGGAGAAAACGCTTCATTAGTGTGTTTCCTTGTGAATGAAAGGCAGAGTTGAGAAGCGCACTGTCTAACTTGGCAATGTTCCCAACAGAACTCGTGATCTAACCTTCGCTACAGAACATGCATTCTATTGCATACGCTTTATTTATGTTCAAAATGGAGATGGAGGAATTGAAATAAATTATTCTGTTTTCACACATGATTGACCTTGATGAGTATTTAGAAAATGGAAATGAAAAATCTTGACTGGGCAATTCCCAAGGGCACTTTCCCTGTAAATCTCCACAGTAATTATTATGTATTGAAGTCAATAAATACCGTGTGTTTGTACACAGACCCTCTAAAGCATGAGCATAGTGTCAATAAACTCATTTATAGATAAAAGGAATGGTTCACATTATAGAATAATATTTAAAATGAAACAGGAAGCAGTTTAGCTCTACATGGTGTCAGGAATTAGCAGACTTTAGATTGAAAGCATTTAAGTTCCAAACACATGATTTCTGATTCATGCCATGAAATATATAGGACTGAAGATTATTCTTTTAAAATGTGAAGACCATGCTTTTGCTTAAAATAATGACAATGTATGTACATGTTGTATTCCTAATATGTTTTTATATATATATATATATATATAAAATACAGCTAGAAAATGAGATTTGGTTCTTTTGTACTATTCAAATTCAAGTAATTTGGAGTTCATTCCATAAAAAGTCAGACTTATATTTTGGTTTCTTATACACTATTCCCCAGAGTAAATGACTGGCAGGTGGGTTGTAATATACATAACCAGCACAGCCATCTGTCTTCCTTTCAGATGATTCTGATCCTTTATGCAGTTGTCACCAGCAATCTTTTGTGTGCACAGTAAGTATTACAGTGCACATTTTAGAGATGCACAAGGAAACTATGATATGCTCCTCCACAAAAAAGACTAAGGATACTAAACTTAGAATTAAAAACACAGATTTTTTTTCTTTATTTTTTTTCCACAACGGCCTGTCTAACCTCTGGTAACCCTGACATTCTTTTGAGTAAAGTGTCTGATATTAAAGCAGATTGCTTTCATGCCTACATAAGTAATATCATATGCTTCACATCAGCCTATGCTCAAGATAGCCGAATTCCCACTGTATTATTGCCTGTGAGTGAACACACAATGCATACTAATAATCCATCTGAATCATGCTGCCTTTCAACTTTTCCAAATAGCAATACTATGGATGCAAACTGAAGGATCACAAAAAAAAGAACATGATTGAAATTGTAGAATAATAAGGTGCATTGCACTTTATTCTGCAAAAAGTTTAGTATGAGTTTTCATGGCTAATTTAGCTTTATTAAGTATACTGTATAAAATATCAGAGGATTAACCTTGAGGTCTGTTTAAGTCTCAGTATTTATCCTTCCCTGAAAGTATATTGACATTATTAACGTCAGGAAAAATGAAATCTTCAAAGAGAGTTAATTATTCCCTTCTTACTTCTGGCAGTTAATATTCAGTTCGGTGAAAAGATATTTATTTATCTTGAGACTGCTTACAATCAATCCCAAAAATGATTCTACTTTTACCATTTACACATTCACTGTCTAATGCATATTGAATGAACACTATGTTGGCCATGAAAACTTATGCCAGCCTATTTTTACAGGTTGCAATATTAGCTGGATAAGTGTTGTCAGCCTCTCTAGGAAATAATTGTTGGGCATGTCTAAATGTCTGACAGAATTATGGACACTAAGGCATAAAATGAACCTTAGTCTGAACACCCATGAAGTGGTAATTGAATACAGTGGACTATACACACTACACTCCCACCACAAAATGACAGGTTGCTGACTACATAATTTCAATTTACCACTGGGAATCCCAGTGATTTCACTCATCAAATGTGTGATGCTTGGGATGAGTTTAGCATTTTGCAGAACCTGAACAGTAAATCTATTCAGGAGCTGGTCAGGTATCAGAAACTAGACCTAGATGAAAGACAAGTTAGAATCAGAAACCTTCCAGTAATCCTCAACATTAATACAACTTCATTGGGAAATCTGGTTCAATCTGTATGTCAATTTCACATATCCACCTCTTGAATTAACATTGTAAACAGAGAATACCGTATAGTACTGACATAAGAACTAAAAAAATAAGACTCAGAAACCAAAATTGGTATTCAACTGTGCCAGACATTAAAATGAGTCCAACAAAAACAGATCAAGTGACAAATAGACAAAAGGGCAAGGATTTAAACCTACCATCTATTTGATTTGTGAGAGATGCCATTCCTGTAAGAATACAGGCGGTCCCCTAGTTACAAACATCCGACTTACAAACGACTCCTACTTACAAACAGAGGGAGACAACAGGAAGTGAGATGAAATCTAGCCCTAGGAAGGGAATTTCAATCCTGTAAGAGTTAATATGAGAAAAAGGTACCACCACTGATGCTTTATCACCAAGGCTTGTATCCACAACAACCCAAAATTTTCAAAATCCAATAGTCATTGGGACAGAAAGTGAGGTGAAATCTTCTGAACAGGGGCATAGACAGCAAAACAAACATTGCAGGGGTGTTAACCCTTCCATATACTATCCAAAAAGCTTAAAAATAGTTTTTTTGGCTGGAGCTACACTTAACAAATTTACCTGTTCCAACTTACAAACAGATTTAACTTAAGAACAAACCTATAGACCCGATCTTGTTTGTAACCCGGGGACTGCCTGTAATTGTCTCCTCTTATGATGAACCTACCTAAACTGCACATACTCTTGTGATTTTTGCTGTGCACAACCTGTCATTCTTCAAGTTGGATCTATCCAAAAATTGCAACCAAAAATTAAAACTAGCCTCAAAGGGATTTTAATTTTTTTTGTATTCTTTCCATTATTGTTACGTTCAGGGCTAACAAACTAAATGCTCCAACATTTGAATTCCATTTGTAGTAAGTCAATATTTACCTATTTCTAACCAGAAAAGTAAGCTGTAGGTCAGGGGTAGGCAACCTCGCCCCTCAAGTTGTGGTGAAACTACAAGTTCCATGAGACATTGCAAGACCCTGAAAATCACAGGCACTACAAGTCCCATGAGACATTGCAAGACCCTGACAATAACAGGCATGGAGGGCTGAGGTTGCCTACCCCTGCTCTAGGTTCTTTATCAAGCTTTGTCAGTCTTTATCAGGCTTATCCTAACTGTTTTCCTGCAAAGAAAGCCTGTTGCTTGCAGAATTTAATAGCTGAAGCTCTGACTACACACACGGCTGTCTGAATGCATCAGAGAATAGGCATCTTCTCTAATTCATAGGTATAGAGGGAAATGTAATGTCTCTGCTACCTATAAGCACATGTCTTCTCAGGCTTAATAATAAACCTATAGTTTCAGGTCCACAAACTTATGAGAAAACCATCACATTGCTAAACTGTTTTACAATAAAGTATAATAGGAAAATAGTTGTAAGCCTAGATACAGATTGTTCCATTATCCATCCATAAATAGCTGAACAGGTTGATTTCCTCATAATATCTGTAGGTATCACTTGCTAGCTTATATAAGTGGCACTAAAAGAATACTGTAAATTGTCTAAAATGTTAAAGATATATGAAGATAATGATTAAAATACAGGCTAAATACAGTATTGTGAATACATTTTATGTTATATTGCATGTGTTTGGTGCTATGCATTAACTAAGATGTAGCAATAATGCTCTCTTTTATCTCTTGATAACCACTGTATTCTGCATTGACTTTATTCAGGTTGTTGTCAAAGTTTCCATGACTGTTCCTGATTCGATGCTGCAAAGAGCTCGAAAACAAAATATTGAGTTCATGCACATTTAAAGACCACAGGAAGACTGCTTAAGGCAAAACTGCCCCATAATATAAATAAAAATGTAGTAAAACTTTTTGTCATGGATCAGCAAATGTTTTCCTATTCCTCTAGCAAATCTGCCCAGTCAAATTTAAATATCAAGGCAATACACTCATTCCAATGTTCAAACCAAAGTTTCCAGAAAACTCAAGAATACCTCAAATTTTCTTTTTGAATTCATAATGAAAAAAGGCCTTTCGGAGTCTCTTGCATGGATACAATAATGTATGATATTATATAATAAATACAGTATGTTTTGTTAAATTTGTGGCTCCTCTTATAAACATTCCTAAAAGTAAGAGACATGTGCAAGTGTTTACAATTTAAAACATGTCTTTCATAATGAATATAAATGCCTTCAGCAAATGTAAATTACTTATAAGTTTCCACACATGAATTTGAAAGGATGTATTTTTGTTTATTAAAATGCAAACATTATGCTAATAACAGAAACACTTGGATTCTTTTTTGTTTTGGGATATTTAAATTTGACAATACATATTTATATGTATCCCTTTGAAAAGCCATTCGTTTTATTGGTAAATAGATATAAAATTACAGGGCCAGCTTAGGGTAAGGTGACTAAAACAGTTGTTTTAGACCCGAAACAGTTTAACCACTTGACCACTGGGCACTTAAACCCCCTTCCTAACCAGACGAATTTTCAGCTTTCGGTGCTCTCACATTTTGAATGACAATTACTCAGTCATGCAACACTGTACCCATATGAAATTTTCGTCCTTTTTTTCACACAAATAGAGCTTTCTTTTGGTGGTATTTAATTGCCTCTGGGTTTTTTATTTTTTGTGCTATAAATGAAAAAAGACCGAAAATTTTGTAAAAAAAATGAATTTTTCTTCATTTCTATTATAAGATTTTGCAAATAAGTAATTTTTCTTCATAAATTTGGGCAAAAATGTATACTGCTACATATCTTTGGTAAAAAGAACCCAAATTAGTGGATATTATTTAGTCTGTGTGAAAGTTATAGGGTCTACAAGCTATGGTTCCAATCACTGAAAATGTATCAATTTGATTACACCTGATGTACTGACATATGCAAAAAGAAACAAGTGCGCAATCACCATGAATTAAAACAACAATCCTGCAAACAGGAAAAAATTATTTAAAACATCAAGTGAAAAATAAATATATATAGTGAAAAAAAGGGGTTAATGTAGAGAATCTTCTATTATAAGGAATCTCCAAACAATATTCATTTAACGAATGTGTATAAAAAGTGTCCCAAAAAGAAGTTGTATATTTAAATGTTTTAAATTTTAAATAATCAGCTCCACCAATCTTCATATGGGTAAGGAATTATCCGATGTAGTTCTTATTCCATATACATTCGACAGTAGGGAATAATCTTAAAGCCGCTTACCAGATCGATGGGACCTCGGATTACAGAGGTCTCAAGAGCGTGTGCATCTGCCTGCCGGCACCGAGGATATCCACCTACTCCTTATCCCAAGGGATCTCTCCTCGCTCCACCAGCTGATCGGATGTCCAACACACAGGAATCAAGGTAAGCAGAGATAATGATTGCTCCAGGTGCACTCCTAGGAGTTTGTTCAACTCAGCAGGAAGGGATTGAATGAAAAAAACTTCATGGTGCAGTATTTCAGAAAAAAGTTTCCAAATGATTTATTGAAAAAATCACAGCAAAGACCAAAACAAGTTCACATCCAATCCACACTTCATAAAAAGATATATATAAAAACAGGAACACAAAAGAGGGGGAGAGGGTAAAAAAGGAAAAAATATCCGAAAAATCAGTCAGAGAGCAAACACTGACTGCTTCAATGACCAAATACGTGATAAGGTTTTAGGGATGTATGCTCCACCCGACGCGTTTCCCCACAACTGGCATCAACTGTGTGTTGGACATCCGATCAGCTGGTGGAGCGAGGAGAGATCCCTTGGGATAAGGAGTAGGTGGATATCCTCGGTGCCGGCAGGCAGATGCACACGCTCTTGAGACCTCTGTAATCCGAGGTCCCATCGATCTGGTAAGCGGCTTTAAGATTATTCCCTACTGTCGAATGTATATGGAATAAGAACTACATCGGATAATTCCTTACCCATATGAAGATTGGTGGAGCTGATTATTTAAAATGTAAAACATTTAAATATACAACTTCTTTTTGGGACACTTTTTATACACATTTGTTAAATGAATATTGTTTGGAGATTCCTTATAATAGAAGATTCTCTACATTAACCCCTTTTTTTCACTATATATATTTATTTTTCACTTGATGTTTTAAATAATTTTTTCCTGTTTGCAGGATTGTTGTTTTAATTCATGGTGATTGCGCACTTGTTTCTTTTTGCATATGTTTGTTGAGCTTTAGTATTTTTTAGCTTTTTACTTGTAGCAGCATCACAGTTTTTTCTTTGATCAGTATTTATTAATTTTTCTCAATATTATTTGGTTTAGCGCAGGTTTTTTCCCAATATATATATATGATGTACTGACAGCCTAACTCATTTCTTGAGACCCTAACAAGCCAGTAAAGTACAAATACCCCCCAAATGACCCCTTTTTGGAAATTAGACATTCCAAGGTAGTTAGTAAGAGGCATAGTTAGTTTTTTGAGGGTGTCATTTTTTCTCACAATTCTTTGCAAAATTAAGATTTTTTTTCACACAAAATTGTCATTATAACAGGTTATTTCTCTCACATGGCATGTACATTCCACAAATGACACCCCAATAATTCCACATAATACTCCTCCTGAGTATTATGATACCACATGTGTGAGACTTTTACACAGCCTGGCCACATACAGAGGCCCAACATTAAAGTAGCCCCTTCAGGCATTCTAGGAGCATAAATTACACATCTAATCTCTCAACCACCTATTACACTTTTGAAGGCACCAGGATAATGGAAACGCTAACAAAGTGACCCCATTTTGGAAAGCAAACACCCCAACGTATAATCTATGAGGCATTATGAGTATTTTGAACTGTTCATTTTTTTCCAGAAGTTTTTGGAAAATGTGGAATAAAAATGAAAACGCATTTTTTTTTACACAAAGTTGTCCATTTATAAGATATTTCCAACACATAGCATGTATATAGCAAAAATGACACCCCAAAATATATTCTCCTACTCCTCCTGAGTATGGCAATACCACATGTGTGAGACTTTTACACAGCCTGGCCACATACAGAGGCCCAACATTGAAGTAGCAACTTCAGGCGTTATAGGAGCATAAATTACACATCTAATCTCTCAAACGCCTATTACATTTTGAAGGCCCTGGAGCACCAGGACAATGGAAACGCCAACAAAGTGACCCCATTTTGGAAAGCAAACACTCCAACGTATAATCTATGAGGCATTATAAGTCCTTTGAACCGTTAATTTTTTTCCAGAAGTTTTTGGAAAAACGGGGAAAAAAATGAAAACACATTTTTTTTACACAAAGTTGTCCATTTATAAGATATTTCCAACACATAGCATGTACATAGCAAAAATTACACCCCAAAATATATTCTCCTACTCCTCCTGAGTATGGTGATACCACATGTGTGAGACTTTTACACAGCCCGGCCACATAGAGGCCCAATATCCAAGAAGCACCATCAGGTGTTCTAGGGACATAAATTACGCATTTAATTTCCTTACAATCTATCACATTTTTAAGGCCCTTCATATTTCTAGCATATAGCATGTACATACCAAGAATTACACCCTGAACTACATTCTGCTGAGTAAATGGTAAACAAAAGATTACCTGTGGTTTTAGTAGTGCAATTGTCCACAAAAGGAGAGCCCTGATCCAGGCAGCAGGCAGGGACGTGGTCAGCGTCAGTGAATGGAATTGTCCAGGCAGCAGGCAGGAATATTGTCCATAGTCAGTACAGGCAGAGATACTGTCCATATACAGTCCAAGGTCAGTGCAAGTAGAGACATTGCCAGCAGTGCCAAAATATTGGTCCTGGTAGTAAGCAGGAACATGGTCCAAGTAGCAGGCCAGGAAAGAATGGGGACAGGGGTAGAGGCTTCTCCCACCCAAATCTCTTTGAAGCCTCTGAGTCTCCAGACCCTAATCCGGTAATGAGAAAACGAAAAAAATAGTTTTCTTCATCCAGAAAAACAATTCTGGAGCCCCTCACATATGTGAGACCCCTGTGTTCCCATTAGCATAGCAGGGTAAAAGATCAATCCAAGAGGCAGGCAAAAAACGTGGTCAAACAGTCCAGGGTCAGTTCCAGAGCAGACAGAGGTAGGTACAGTTTAGGGTTAGGCAGAAGCGTGGTCGTATAACAGGCCAGGGTCAGTTCCAGGGCAGGCAGAGGTAGGTACAGTTTAGCGTTAGGCAGAGGCGTGGTCGTTTAGCAGGTCAGGGTCAGTTCCGGAGAAGGCAGCGGTATGTACAGTGGCATAGGTGGTGTGGCGGTAAATGACAATTCCGTTTACCATACTTTCCTAATAATGTAGAAAAGTATGGTAACGACGGAAACATCGACCAAAACAAAGGCCTGGTTGGGAAGGACAATCGGGACAATAATACACAGTGTCTCTTCTAGTTCCTTCTTTGGAGCACACCCGGCATCTCTTCTGACGTTTTCGGCCTGTTTCATGGGGGGGCGGAATTTCTCAGGAAAGTGGCGTTCATGGAGTCTGCTCACTGAATCCGAGCGAATGCTTTCTGGTGGGTCTTCAGGGTACAAAAGGGCGGAGACTATTTCTTCTTGGTACTGAGATAAGATAAGGGGGTCCTTGTAGATTTACGGTAAATGACAAAAGTATTGTAAATGGCCATACTGAAAAAATAGGATTTTTATAACAGCTTACCTGTAAAATCCTTTTCTTGGAGTACATCACGGGACACAGAGCGACATAGTCATTACTAATGGGTTATATAGTTACCGTCAGGTGCTGGCACTGGCAACTTCCAAAACCGGAAGTACCCTCCCCTATATAAGCCCCTCCCATCCGGGAGCACCTCAGTTTTGTAGCAAAGCAATAAGTGTCCCCAAAGAGGGGCGGGAGCTCTGTGTCCCGTGATGTACTCCAAGAAAAGGATTTTACAGGTAAGCTGTTATAAAAATCCTATTTTCTTTCTCGTACATCACGGGACACAGAGCGACATAGTCATTACTAATGGGATGTCCTAAAGCAATGCCAAATGAGGGGGGGATACACCATATATAAGCTGAGCGCTATCAGACATGAGGATCTTTTGCGGCCTGCAACACACTGCGCCCAAAGGCGACATCCTCCTGACTTCTAACGTCCACCTGGTAGAACCTAGTAAACGTGTGTACTGAAGACCATGTTGCGGCCTTACAGACTTGAGCCAGGGAGGCCTGGTGATGCACTGCCCATGAAGTTCCAACTGCTCTCGTGGAGTGCGCCCTAACTTTGAACAGAGGCGGTCTACTTCTCAAGCTATAGGCTTGTATTATGACCTGTCGAATCCACTTGGCTAAAGTAGATTTTGACGCTGCCTGACCCTTTCTGGGGCCTTCCGGCAGAATAAACAAAGTATCCGTTCTGCGAATCTGAGCAGTGGCTTTTAGATAAGCTTTAACTGCTCTTACTACATCCAAAGAATGCAATAACTTTTCCTCTACCGAAGTAGGCTTGGGGAAAAAAGAAGGAAGAACCACATCTTGGTTCAAATGAAAACTCGATACCACCTTAGGAAGAAAGGCTGGATGAGGACGTAACACTACTCTGTCCTTATGGATAACCAGATATGGCTCCTTACAGGACATAGCTGGTAATTCCGATACTCTTTTAGCCGAACAAATGGCTACTAGAAAAATCAATTTCCTGGTGAGAAGCACTAAGGAAATATGCTGTAATGGTTCAAATGGTTGTTTCTGTAGAACCGACAGAACCAAGTTTAGATCCCATGGACATATGGGAATATTAACCGGAGGGCTAATACGCATCACTCCTTGTATAAAGGCTTTGACTAGTGAATGCGAAGCCAAGGGCCTTTGAAAAAATATTGACAAGGCCGAAATCTGACCTTTGATAGTACTCAAGGCAAGCTTCCTATCTACAGCCCATTGTAGGAAGTCCAGAATTCTACCTATTACGTATTTACGTGGATGCCATTTCCTGGCCTCACACCAGGCGATGTACGCCTTCCAGATTCTATAGTAGATCTGCCTGGATACCGGTTTCCTGGCATTGATCATGGTAGACACCACAGCATTAGAGAGCCCTCTCCTTTTTAGAATGTGGGCTTCAATAGCCAGGCCGTCAAACCTAGGGCTGGTAAGGAAGGGTGGTATATCGGTCCCTGCGAAAGCAGGTCCGGACGATGTGGGAGGGTCCAAGGACTCCCCACAGACATTTTTACAATCTCCGCGTACCATGCTCTTCGGGGCCACGCTGGAGCCACCAGAATCACTGGTTTCTTTTCTACCCTGATTCTGCGGAGTAATCGAGGTAACAATTGTGGCGGTGGGAATGCATATATCAGCTTGAACTGATCCCAAGGGAACACTAGGGCATCCGAGCCGCACGCTAGGGGATCCCTTGTCCAAGAGACAAACCTGTCCACTTTCGTGTTGAACCTGGATGCTAGCAGATCTACATCCGGTGTTCCCCACCGCTGACATATTGTCCGGAAAACCTCGGGATGAAGGGACCATTCCCCTGGGCATAATTGTTGGCGACTTAGAAAGTCCGCCTTCCAATTCTCCACCCCTGGAATGAATACCGCAGATATGGCTGGGACATATCTTTCTGCCCATCTCAGGATGTAATTTACTTCCCTTTGGGCTGCACGACTCCTGGTGCCCCCCTGACGATTGATATATGCCACTGCTGTGGCATTGTCTGACTGAACTCTGACAGGGGACCCTTGGAGTTTGGATGTCCATGCTACTAGGGCATACCGGGCTGCTCGTATCTCTAAGAGATTGATGGGCAGGGCCTTTTCCGCATCCGACCATCTGCCCTGGAGAGACCATTGCTCCAGTACTGCTCCCCAGCCTAAAAGGCTGGCATCTGTAGTGACCACCTTCCAAGAAATCAGACTGAAGGATTTCCCTCTTTCCAGATTCCGGGGAACCAACCACCAACGGAGGCTTCTGCGAACGGAAGGGGACAAGGACATTGGTACGTCCAGAGCCTGAACTTTTTTGTTCCAGGCTGACAGTATGGCCCTTTGTAACTTCCTTGAATGGAATTGACCGTAGGGTACTGCTTCGAATGATGCCACCATTTTTCCCAGCAGCCTCATGCACAGGCGTATGGATGGCTGTCTTTTTGAACCCACTAAGTGGATCAAATCTCTCAAAGACGACCCCTTTTCTCGAGGCAAGAAAATTTTTCTCTGGTCTGAATCCAGCCTTAGCCCCAAGTATTCCAGACTTTTGACTGGTTTTAGGGCTGACTTGTCTCGGTTGATAATCCAACCGTGATATTCCAGATACTTGATTGTCTCGTGATAACCACTTCTAGTTTTTCCACTGAGTGGTCTATCAGCAACAAGTCGTCTAGATATGCCATTATCGTTACACCTCGTGTTCTTAGATTGGCCAATAATGGGGCCAGAATTTTTGTGAACACTCTTGGTGCTGTGGCCAGACCGAAGGGTAAGGCTCTGAACTGAAAATGGCGCCCTTCTATCGCAAAGCGTAGAAATTTTTGGTGGGCTGGAAAGATGGGGATGTGCAAATACGCATCTTTGATGTCGATCGAGGCTAACCATTCCTCCCCTTGTAGGGCAGTGGCTACCGATCGGATCGACTCCATCCGGAAAGTCCTGATATGTAGGAATTTGTTTAGCCCTTTTAGATTTAATATGGGCCTCACATCCCCGTTTGGCTTCGGAACTGTAAAGAGGTTTGAGTAAAACCCGAACCCCCATTCTTCCAGGGGGACCTCTATAATTACTGCTTGAAGCAATAATTGTTCCAGTGCCAACAGGAGGGATCCTCTCTTCTGGGGATCCCTTGGCACGTTCGACCTTATAAAGCGGGAAGGAGGGGAGTTTTTTAACTCCAATTTGTATCCCAGATTTACTGCGGAGAGCACCCATCTGTCTCGGATCGTGTCCCGCCAGGTTTCTGTGAACAACTGAAGTCTTCCCCCCACCCGATTGGGTGGGGGCAACCCTTCATGCATTTGACTTTGGGGGAGGTTTTGTACCTCTCCTGCTCCAGGGCTTCTTGTTACCCTGCAACTGTCCCTGATTTTTACCTCCGGGATTTGACCGGGGAGGCCGTCGGAACTGTTTCACAGCCGATGTCCTAGGGACTGGAGAAGCCGGCCTCTTAAAAGAGGGACCTCTAACTCTATTTTTGACCGGCAAGAGTGTACTTTTACCGCTGGAAATTCTCTGGATATACTTGTCCAGGTCTTCCCCGAATAAGCGCTCCCCATGAAATGGGAAGCTGACCAGCAATTTTTTACAGGGAGCTTCAGCAGACCAGTTTTTGAGCCATAGAAGCCTGCGCATATGTACTACAGACAGCGTAAGGTGGGAGGCCTGATGGATTGAATCCTTTATAGCGTCCACCGCAAAGCATAAGGCTCTAGGTAGATCAGCTAGAGCAAGAGCCTGCTGATCTGGCATGTCCCTTAAGACCTGTTTCAACTGATCCTTCACTGCTTGGCAGACCCCTATAGCTGCCACTGCTGGTTGTGTCACCAATCCTGCTGTAGAAAAAGCAGATTTCAATAAGGACTCCAATTTTTTATCTATTGGGTCCTTGAACATTTGGACATTTTCCACCGGACATGTCAGTGATTTATTCACACAAGAGATGGCTGCGTCCACTGTAGGGACCTTCCATTTTCTGACGAACTTATCCTCCATAGGATAGACCACCGGAAATCTCTTGGGGGGAGTAAATATTTTGTCAGGATGCTCCCAATCCTGGTAAATGAGCCTCTCCAGTAAAGGATGGATCGGAAAAGAACAAACAGTCTGGGGAGCTTTTAGCGACCCCAACGAGGAGACAGAAGAGGAGGATGGCTCCGCAAGTGGCATTTTAAATGCTGATCGGACCATATTAGTCAGGGACTGCACCCATAACCTCTCAGCATGTGATGCTGAGAACGGCTCCTCCACTGTTGATTCCTCTACAACTGAATCAACCTCATCCTGATCCCCCTCAGGTAGGTCGTTCTCTGTATGGGACTGTTGCTCTGTTAACAGGCACTCTGAGGGAGGAGACGGAGATCGAGCGCTTTTCTCCTGTGACAGGGAAGCAGCAATTAGTGCTGACAATCTCTCTTCCAGCCCTCCCAGAGCTGAGGAAAAAACCTCCTCTGTTACATACACAGGAGCAGGTGAACTGGGGACAGCCACAGTACCAGGTACTCCTGGGGGTGCCCTACGGTCACTAACCTCTGATTCTTCAGGGGAGACTGGTGCAGCCAAAGCATGCCCAAGATCCTCAGAGCCCGATGGAGACCCCCTATTCCTCCTGGAATTTCTAGTCCCGGAGTTTTTAGACGGCATATTCCTAAGCCACAAAGCTGAGGTATTCCAGCCGAAAATACACCAGTTACTGATAATAGTCTAGCATAAATGCTGCTATAATAAACAGTTGGTGTCTACTAATGTGCCTTTCTAGGGGATGCCTGTATCAACCGCTTGCTGTATGCCTTTAAATGTTGCCAGCTCTGTCTCTGTACTTCATAGCCAGCTTACTGCAATATTGTGGCTTTTTAAAAACCTGCTGGGACGCCCGCACATGCGCAGAAGCGCTGCGGCGCGCACAGAGCGTCATCCCCCAGGCCCCGCCCCTTTTTCCGGCCACCTCTATATATAGAGGCGCGTGCACGCGCACGCGCGCGGCCACGTGCGCCTCGGCGCTAATTTTCAAACATGGAAACCAGGGACAGGAGCCAGGGCCCCCTTTGCCGCAGGCCGGGGGATAGACGAACACTGCAACATGGCAGAGGAAACAGTTTCCTGTAGGAGAACTCACCAGCTGCCTGGACTTTGCTCTCTGAGAAGAAACTAGTCCATATGACAAGAAAAACATTCCACAGCGGCCTCTAGTGGACAAACACAGGTACCGCAGTTTAATATACTAAACATATATAAAAAAACATTCTTTTTTTTTTTTTTTTTTCTTGACCACCATTAAAAATTATTACATTTTTTTAGTAGTTACAGGCATGCACAGATATTAGCGGGAATACCGTTAGGTAACAGACAGAAAGACAAATTAGGCTTGGGGGTCCCCCAATAGAACCAAGTTCCTGGGGGCCCCCACTTACCTGTTCCCCGCAGCAGGACTTTGTTTGGTCCACAAAAGCCCAAACTTCACCTATCACGGCAGGCATTGTAATCAAACCTTCAGGGACCGGGTTCCCAAGGATTCCACTCCCCTGGACCTGTATAGCACCCTGCACAGAAAACATCTTGGTCGTGGGTATGACCAGAGCTCTGGATCCCAGGGTCCAGCTCTCCTAAGAGAAGCATTACAGGCAGAACCTTGCTCTTCTCTGCAAGGCCCGGGTACCGACCGTTTAGCTATGAAGCTTTTTTGGTCGGATCCGGAATAGCTTACTGAGGCCCAAAAGAACCTGTACGCAAGCTCAGTGAAAAACACATGTTTCTTCTTGGCCAACACCTTAGACACTGGCAAAAAACTGAGGTGCTCCCGGATGGGAGGGGCTTATATAGGGGAGGGTACTTCCGGTTTTGGAAGTTGCCAGTGCCAGCACCTGACGGTAACTATATAACCCATTAGTAATGACTATGTCGCTCTGTGTCCCGTGATGTACGAGAAAGAAAGATATATGGAGACCTTTTTATACAAATAGCGGCTTGTTCTTGTGGGAAGATAGGGTTCGATCATCTGATCATTAAAATCGACTCCCCCCATGAACAAATTATAATCATGAACACATGCTGTTTTTTGGATAGGGCCATTTCTTCTGGGGATTTCCACGTAGGTGTTGTTATGTATCGTTGAGAGCATGTGGACGTTTCGTCCGTCCCTCCACCTGATAGCCAATAGTTCTTCATTCCGCAAAGTCGCCGTGTCCCCTTTTCGTAGTCTTTCAGTAACGAGCCTTTGCGGGAAACCCTTCCTGTTGGCTCGCACTTTACCACACGCTGGAGTGCCCTTCCGGTGAAGGTTGCGGAAGAGGGGCAAGCTCGTATAGTAATTATCCACATAAAGGTGGTAACCCTTTTCAAGGAGTGAATATATAAGCTCCCAAATAGGGATGAGCCGAAAACCCCCTGGTTCGGTTCGCACCAGAACCTTCGAACGGACCGAAAGTTCGCACGAACGTTAGAACCCTATTAAATACAATGGACGCGAACGTTCGAAATCTAAAGTGCTAATTATAACGACTAATATGCATGTTATTGTCCAAAAAGGGTTTGGGGACCCGGGTTCTGCCCCAGGGGACATGTATCAATGCAAAACAAAGTTTTAAAAACTGACGTTTTTCGGGAGCAGTCATTTTAATGATGCATAAAGTGAAAATAAAAAAGTGAAATATTCCTTTAAATATCGTACCTGGGGGGTGTCTAAAGTATGCCTGTGGAGTGGCATGTGTTTCCCGTGTTTAGAACTGTCCCTGCGCAAAATGACATTTGTAAAGGAAAAAAAGCCATTTAAAACTGCTTGCGGCTTTAATGTAATGTCTGGTCCCAGTAATATAATGAAAATCTTTGAGAAAAATGGCATGGCTACCCCGATCACCCCCCCCCTACCCCAGACCATTACCAGCCCCTTTGGGTCTTGTATGGATATTAAGGGGAACCCAGCACCCAAAATAAAAAAAAGGCCCTATATACTCTGAACAGCAGTATACAGGCGGTGCAAACAAGACAGGGACTGTAGGTTTGTTCTTAAGTAGAATCTGTTTGTAGTGTAGCTCCAGCCAAAAAATATATTTTTAAGCTTTTTGGAAAACATAGGGAAGGGTTATCACCCCTGTAACATTTGTTTTGCTGTCTGTGCACCTGTTCAGAAGATTTCACCTCACTTTCCGTCCCAATGACAAATGTTTTTGAAAAGTGGGGTTTTTATTTAAACAAGGGTTTGGTGATAAAGCATCAGTAGAGAGGAGACACCTTTTTCCCATATTAACTCTTACAGGGGAGAATTTCCCCTCCTAGGGGTAGATTTCCTCTCACTTCCTGTTGTCTTCTTCCGTTTGCAAGTAGGAGTCGTTTGTAAGTTGGATGTTTGAAAGTAGGGGCCTACCATATATACTCTGCTGAAATTTGCCCCTTAGATGTTGGTGTTGCAACATCTAGCATCTACACTTGGTGGGCGCTGGAACGCCCTGCTGTGAACTATTATATCAGGAATTGTAATTACATGCCATTGTTGAACAGTGGTAGGAAAAATTGGACCTTTGGTGGTGGTGCTGGTGCTACAACACTGTCAGCCCTCACAGTTACTCTTGGTGGGCGCATGAATGGGCCCTACTGAAAATTATTAGATCAAGAATTGTAATTGCATGCCCCTGTTGAAGAGGGGCAGAAAAATTGGGCCTTTGGTGGTGGTGGTGGTGGTGTTGCCACAACACTGTAAGCTCTCACAGTTACTCTTGGTGGGCGCAGTAATGGGCCCTGCTGTGAATTATTAGATCAAGAATTGTAATTACATGCCCCTGTTAAACAGGGGCTGAAAAATTGGGCCTTAGGCACTGGTGCCACAACACTGCAACCCCTCACAGATACTGTACTTGGAGCACAGCAATGAGCCCTGTTGCAAAGTATTGCTTCAAAAATTGTAATTACACGCCCCTGTTAAACAGGGGCAGAAAAATTGGGCCTTAGGCACTGGTGCCACAACACTGCAACCCCTCACAGATACTGTACTTGGAGCACAGCAATGAGCCCTGTTGCAAAGTATTGCATCAAAAATTGTAATTACACGCCCCTGTTAAACAGGGGCAGAAAAATTGGGCCTTAGGCACTGGTGCCACAACACTGCAACCCCTCACAGATACTGTACTTGGAGCACAGCAATGAGCCCTGTTGCAAAGTATTGCATCAAAAATTGTAATTACACGCCCCTGTTAAACAGGGGCTGAAAAATTGGGCCTTAGGCACTGGTGCTGGTGCCACAACACTGCAACCTCTCCCAGATACTCTAGTTGGAGTGAAGGAATGAGCCCTGCTGCAAAGCATTGCATAAAAAATTGTAATTGCATGCCCCTGTTAAACAGGGGCTGAAAAATTGGGCCTTAGGCACTGGTGCTGGTGCCACGACACTGCAACCTCTCCCAGATACTCTAGTTGGAGTGCAGGAATGAGCCCTGCTGCAAAGCATTGCATCAAAAATTGTAATTACATGCCCCTGTTAAACAGGGGCTGAAAAATTGGGCCTTAGCCACTGGTGGCGGCACCCAGAAACAAAAAAGTTCTTCCAAGCTATCATCAAGAATCAGATCATTGAGGAGGAGGATAGTCAGTCAACATAACAGGACAGTCACTCAGCATCAGCATCAGTCTTGAAGGGATGTGACATTTGAAAATAAATTATTCTGTTATATCAGCTTCAGGTGCTTAGTAGCTGGTGGTGATCCAAGACTGGTTCATCTTTATGAAGGTCAGTCGATCAACCGAGTCAGTGGACAGGCGCACCCTGTGATCCGTGACAAAGCCTCCAGCAGCACTGAATGTGCGTTCCGAAAGAATGCTGGATGTAGGACAGGCCAGTAGCTCAATTGCATACTGTGCAAGCTCTGGCCAGTGATCCATCCTCAAGACCCAGTAAGCCAGAGGATTTTCGGTGGGAAAGGTGTCCAAGTCTGACCTTGCCCCTAGGTATTCCTGCACCATGTATATCAGACGCTGGCGATGGTTGCTGGAACCGATCATACCTTGGGGCTGCGGACTAAAAAATTGTCTTAATGCATCGGTCAGACGGCCACCTTCTCCACCGCTCCTTCTGCTACTGACCGAAGCCTCAGCAACTCGTTGTCCAGGACGAGGAGTTTGTAACCTCCCAGTCTCTGGGAACGCGTTGCACAGACCTTTCTGCAACACCTCCCGAAATTGTCTCATCCTCTGCTCCCTCTGCGATGGCAAGATAAGGTCCGCAACCTTACACTTGTACCGTGGATCAAGGAGAGTGGCCAGCCAGTAATGGTCCCTCTCCTTGATCCGAAGAATACGAGGATCCTTCCACAGACTTTGCAGGATCAGGGAGGCCATGCAGCGTAGGTTAGCTGAGGCATTCTGTCCGGAGTCCTCTGGGTCACTAAGGACGACATGATCCGCAGCCACCTCCTCCCAGCCACGTACAAGTCCACGGGTTTGTTGGGACTGTAAATCATCCCTAAAAGACTTCTGCTGTTGATGCTGAGTGCCATGCTCCACCTCCATGCTGACACAATCCTCCTCCTCCTCCTCCTCCTCCTCCTCCTCTTCCTGTGTGATGGGTGGGACACAAGGAACACTGTCTGGGTAAAGGGGGCCTTGAGAGGCAAGGAAGTCCTCCTCTTCCTGCCTCTGTTCTGCCTCAAGTGCCCTGTCCATTATTCCACGCAGCGTATGCTCCAACAGGTGGACAAGAGGTACAGTGTCACTGATGCATGCACTGTCACTGCTCACCATCCTCGTGGCCTCCTCAAATGGTGCCAGGACAGTGCATGCATCCCTGATCATGCCCCACTGGCGTGGTGAAAAAAAACAGAGCTCCCCTGACCCTGTCCTGGTGCCGTAGTCGCACAGGTACTCATTGATGGCCCTCTGCTGCGTGTACAGCCGCTGCAGCATGGCCAACATTGAGTTCCACCTGGTGGGCATGTCACATATAAGGCGGTTCTTGGGCAGGTTCAACTCCTTTTGCAGCTCAGCCAGGCGAGCACTGACATTATATGATCTGCGGAAATGCACACAGACTTTCCTGGCCTACCTCAGGACATCCTGTAAGCACAGGTACCTGCCCAAGAACCGCTGCACCACCAGGTTAAGGACGTGAGCCACACAGGGCACATGGGTCAGTTGTCCCTGTCGGAGGGCGAAAAGGAGGTTGGTAACATTGTCACAAACCACCATTCCTGGCTTAAGCTGGTGTGGCGTCAACCACCTCTCGGCCTGCCCCTGCAGAGCTGACAGAACCTCTGCCCCAGTGTGGCTCCTGTCCCCCAAACACGCCAGCGCAAGCACGGCATGGCATCTTTTTGCCTGCGTACTTGCGTAGCCCCTTGAACGCCTACGGATCACCGCTGGTTCCGAGGATAAAGCACAGGAAGAGGCCATGGAGGAAGAAGAAGAGGAGGGGGTGGAGGAGAGAGGTGTGTCACAACAAGTAGTTGCATTTTGAAGGCGTGGCGGTGGAACAACCTCCAACACTACTGCACCTTGTCCTGCATCCTTCCCAGCTGCCAAAAGAGTGACCCAATGGGCCGTGAAAGAAAGGTAACGTCCCTGTCCATGCCTGCTGGACCATGAGTCAGCGGTAATATGCACCTTACCGCTGACTGCCCTGTCCAGCGAGGCATGGACATTGCCTTCCACATGCCGGTAGAGAGCCGGAATCGCCTTCCGTGAGAAAAAGTGGCGTTTGGGAACCTGCCACTGAGGAACCGCACATTGCACAAACTCACGGAAGGGGGCCGAGTCTACCAACTGAAAAGGCAGCAGTTGAAGTGCTAGCAATTTAGCCAAGCGAGCATTCATCCGCTGGGTAGGGATGAGCTTCGAGTTCGAGTCGAACTCATGTTCGACTCGAACATTGCCTGTTCGCCCGTTCGCCGAACAGCGAAAAAATTGGGGTGTTCGCGGCAAATTCGAAAAATCTATGGGAGAAATCTAAAGTGCTAATTATAAAGGCTTATATGCAAGTTATTGTCCTAAAAAGTGTTTGGGGACCCGGGTCCTGCCCCAGGGGACATGTATCAATGCAAAAAGAAGTTTTAAAAACGGCCGTTTTTTCGGGAGCAGTGATTTTAATAATGCTTAAAATGAAAAAATAAAAGTGAAATATTCCTTTAAATTTCATACCTGGGGGGTGTGTATGATATGCATGTGAAGTGGCGCATGTTTCCCGTGCTTAGAACTGTCCCTGCAAAAAATGTCATTTTTGAAAGAAAAAAATGCATTTAAAACTGACTCGCGGCTATTAATGAATTGTCGGCTCCCGGCAATACATACAAAAGTCATTGATAAAAAAAAAAAAAAAGCGTGGGGGTTCCCCAGAATTCAATTACCAGGCCCTTCAGGTCTGGAATGGATATTAAGGGGAACCCCGCCGCAAATTTAAAAAAAAATTGACGTGGGGTTCCCCCAAATATCCATTCCAGGCCCTTCAGATCTCATCCCCACAACCCTTGCCCGGTGGTTGTGGGGGTCTGCGGGCGGGGGGCTTATCAGAATCTGGAAGACCCCTTTAACAAAGGGGACCCTCAGATCCCGGCCCCCCCTATGTGAATTGGTAAGGGGTACATTGTACCCCTACCATTTCACGAAGAAAGCGTAAAAAAATGTTTAAAAAAACACACAAACACCTTGAAAAAGTCCTTTATTTAAAATATAAAAAAAAAACATTCCAGCGGTGAAATCCAGTGTCCCGCGGCGATCCCGATGTCCAGCGCTGTCCTTCATTGGTTGTGCCTGAGCGGACCTGATGGGGAACTCCCTCTCAGTATTTTAAATGTATAGACCCGCCCCTTCTGAAGTTCCCCATCAGGTCCACTCAGCGGACGAGATGCGGAACACGAGAAGGGGTGGGTCTATACATGTATTACACAGTGAGAGAAGTTCCCCATCAGGTCCGCCCCCTCGGTATATCGGACCCGCCTACGTCATTGGCTTGAGCGGGGAACTTCCTTCACTATGTAAATTTAAATTACACAGTGAAGGAAGTTCCCCGCTTAAGCCAATGACGTAGGCGGGTCCGACATACCGAGGGGGCGGACCTGATGGGGAACTGCTCTCACTTTGGTAATACATGTATAGACCCGCCCCTTCTCATGTTCCGCATCTGGTCCGCTGAGCGGACCTGATGGGGAACTTCAGAAGGGGCGGGTCTATACATTTAAAATACTGAGAGGGAGTTCCCCATCAGGTCCGCTCAGGCACAACCAATAAAGGACAGGGCTGGACATCGGGATCGCCGCGGGACACTGGATTTCACCGCTGGAATGTTTTTTGTTTTTTTTTTTAAATAAAGGACTTTTTCAAGGTGTTTGTGTGTTTTTTTAAACATTTTTTTACGCTTTCTTTGTGAAATGGTAGGGGTACAATGTACCCCTTACCAATTCACATAGGGGGGGCGGGATCTGGGGGTCCCCTTTGTTAAAGGGGTCTTCCAGATTCCGATAAGCCCCCTGCCCGCAGACCCCACAACCACCGGGCAAGGGTTGTGGGGATGAGGCCCTTGTCCCCATCAACATGGGGACATCCTCCCCATGTTGAGGGCATGTGGCTTGGTACGGTTCAGGAGGGAGGGGGGCCGCTCTCTCATCCCCCCCTTTTCCCCTGCGGCCGGCCAGGTTGCGTGCTCGGATAAGGGGTCTGGTATGGATTTTTAGGGGGACTCCACGCCATTTTTTTTTCAATTTGGGGTGGAGTTCCCCTTAAAATCCATGCCAGATCTGAAGGGCCTGGAATGGATATTTGGGGGAACCCCACGTCAATTTTTTTTTAAATTTGCGGCGGGGTTCCCCTTAATATCCATTCCAGACCTGAAGGGCCTGGCAATTGAATTCTGGGGAACCCCCACGCTTTTTTTTTTTTTTTATCAATGACTTTTGTATGTATTGCCGGGAGCCGACAATTCATTAATAGCCGCGAGTCAGTTTTAAATGCATTTTTTTCTTTCAAAAATGACATTTTTTGCAGGGACAGTTCTAAGCACGGGAAACATGCGCCACTTCACATGCATATCATACACACCCCCCAGGTATGAAATTTAAAGGAATATTTCACTTTTATTTTTTCATTTTAAGCATTATTAAAATCACTGCTCCCGAAAAAACGGCTGTTTTTAAAACTTCTTTTTGCATTGATACATGTCCCCTGGGGCAGGACCCAGGTCCCCAAACACTTTTTAGGACAATAACTTGCATATTAGCCTTTATAATTAACACTTTAGATTTCGAACGTTCGAGTCCATTGTATTTAATAGGGTTCTAAAGTTTACACGAACATTTTGTCTGTTCGCAGGTTCTGGTGCGAACCGAACAGGGGGGTGTTCGGCTCATCCCTGCCGCTGGGCATGTGGATGGCTGGGAGTGAACTTCTTTCGACGGTCCAGCAGCTGGGGCAGGGAAATTTGCCTGCTATAATCAGACGTTGGTGTACTGCTAGCAGAGTGCCCGCAAGTACTTGGCTGTGACACATCTAATTCTACACCTTCATTCCTCTCAGTGCAGGTTTCAGAGAGGACTGAAGGTATAGTGGGGTTGGAGATCCCAGCTGAGGCGAAGCAAGGAGAGGTCCGCTTTGTTCTTTGGTGTGGGTCTTTAAGGTAGGCTTGCCAACGAGCTGCATGGCAGGTCAACATATGTCTGGTCAAGCATGTGGTGCCAAGCGGCTGATGTTTTGGCCACGCGAGATACGCTTCAGACATATGTTGCAAACAGTAGCGGTGCGATCTGATGCACTCGACTCAAAAAAGGCCCACGCCAAAGAACTTTTGGAATAACGGGCAGAGGCAGCGCCCTGCACAGGTGGAGCTCTGCAGTGTGATTCAGTCGGTGTGCTGCCCTTACGCTGGCCCCCGGAGGGCATCCTGCATCATTGGAGATGTGCCTCCTCCTCATCCTCCTCCTCCTCCTCTCTCCTATCAGGCACCCACGTGGAGTCAGTGACCTCATCATCCCCTCTCTCCTCATCACTGGAGCCAATCTGGCAGTATGCTGCAGCTGCTGGAACATGACTGCCAGATTGGTGTCCTTCTTGAGCATCCCCTCTCTCTGCTCTCACGCTACTGCCTTCCCCTAGCTGGGTATCATCTTCAGACCCTTCAAAACGCTGGGCATCCTCCTGGAGCATGTACCCAACACTGTGCTCAAACAGTTCGGGGGACTCCTCAGGAGGACACGGTGGGTCTAGGGAAGGAGTGACTGATGATGACATTGAGGACGCTTTGGCTGCTGCTTTGCCAGTACCCTGAGCCTGGGTGAGAGAGGATGAGGAGGATGAGGGGGGCTTGGTCATCCACTCTACCAAGTCTTCGGCATGATGCGGCTCAACACGTCCAGCTGCCGAAATTAAGGACAAGCCTGTCCCATGGCCACGTGCTGATGACGATGCACCGCGTCCACGACCAGCACTGTTGTCTCTAGACACAGAGCCTGCTTGCCCTCTTTTATTGGCTCGTGACTGTCTGCCTCTCCTTGTTGGCGTTCCAGACATAGTAATGGCCTGCAGGGAGATGAGAAAACCAGCAATTGGGTAGTGTATATTGTTGTGGAGGCACACAACACCCACTAACTCCAGCAGATGCCTTTATTAGAGAACAGCAATGACGGGTATATACAGGTGTATACTGTGCCACTAACTCCTGCAGATGCTGTATTTGAGAACAGCAATGACAGATATACAGGTGTATACTGTGCCACTAACTCCTGCAGATGCTGTATTTGAGAACAGCAATGACGGATATACAGGTGTATACTGTGCCACTAACTCCTGCAGATGCTGCATTTGAGAACAGCAATGACGGATATACAGGTGTATACTGTGCCACTAACTCCTGCAGATGCCTGTATTTGAGAACAGCAATGACGGATATACAGGTGTATACTGTGCCACTAACTCCTGCAGATGCCTGTATTATAGAACACCAATGATGGGTATATACAGGTGTATACTGTGCCACTAACTCCTGCAGATGCCTGTATTATAGAACACCAATGACGGGTATATATAAGGGGGAAACTATGCCACTAAGTCCTGCAGATGCCTGTATTTGAGAACAGCAATGACGGATATACAGGTGTATACTGTGCCACTAACTCCTGCAGATGCTGTATTTGAGAATAGCAATGACGGATATACATCTGTATACTGTGCCACTAACTCCTGCAGATGCCTGTATTATAGAACACCAATGAGGGTATATACAGGTGTATACTGTGCCACTAACTCCTGCAGATGCCTGAATTATAGAACACCAATGACGGGTATATACAGGTGTATACTGTGCCACTAACTCCTGCAGATGCCTGTATTTGAGAACAGCAATGACGGATATACAGGTGTATACTGTACCACTAACTCCTGCAGATGCCTGAGAAAATAAAACAGAACATAGAACACACTGTCCCTGCCTATGTATCTCTTTCCCTGCATGCCAACTGTGCCACTAACTCCTGCAGATGCCTGTCTTTGAGAACAGCAATGACGGATATACTGTACAGGTGTATGCTGTGCCACTAACTCCTGCAGATGCCTGAGAAAATAAAACAGAACATAGAACACACTGTCCCTGCCTATGTATCTCTTTCCCTGCATGCCAACTGTGCCACTAACTCCTGCAGATGCCTATATTTAAGAACAGCAATGACGGATATACAGGTGTATACTGTGCCACTAACTCCTGCAGATGCCTGTATTAAAGAACACCAATGACGGGTATATACAGGTGTATACTGTGCCACTAACTCCTGCAGATGCCTGTATTTGAGAACAGCAATGACGGATATACAGGTGTATACTGTGCCACTAACTCCTGCAGATGCCTGAGAAAATAAAACAGAACATAGAACACACTGTCCCTGCCTATGTATCTCTTTCCCTGCACGCCAACTGTGCCACTAACTCCTGCAGATGCCTGTCTTTGAGAACAGCAATGACGAATATACAGGTGTATACTGTGCCACTAACTCCTGTAGATGCCTGAGAAAATAAAACAGAACATAGAACACACTGTCCCTGCCTATGTATCTCTTTCCCTGCACGCCAACTGTGCCACTAACTCCTGCAGATGCCTGTATTTGAGAACAGCAATGACGGATATACAGGTGTATACTGTGCCACTAACTCCTGCAGATGCCTGAGAAAATAGAACAGAACATAGAACACACTGTCCCTGCCTATGTATCTCTTTCCCTGCACGCCAAAACACTACACAAGGCCGCCGCGCTGGCGGCCTTTTATAGTGTGGGGCGTGTACTTAACCCCCCTGAGCTATAATTGGCCACAGGCATCCTGCCTGTGGCCAATTATGGCTCTCCTCGCTGCCGGCGCTGTGATTGGCAAAGCATGCGGGGTCACAGTGCATGCTTGGCCAATCACAGCGCCAGGATTGCACTGCGATGGCGCAGTGTATTGTGGGCCGTTCGCGTCACTCGAATTTGTCGCGAGCGGCCCGAATCGTTCGATCTTCGTCGAACGATCGAACAGCCGATGTTCGAGTCGAACGTATGTTCGACTCGAACACGAAGCTCATCCCTACTCCCAAACAGCCTTTCCGCTGGCACTGATTTACTCTGAACATTCAGGGGGATGCAGTTGGGAGTCCTTCCCTTCATACACCAGGAAGGCGTAAATGTAGCCCGTGGCTCGGTCACATAGCTTGTAGATCTTAACCCCATATCGGGCCCTTTTGCTGGTGATAAACTGCTTGATGCCAATCCTGCCTGTGAAGTGGACCAATGACTCATCCACGGATATATTTTGGTCAGGGATATATAACTGGGGGAATTTCTCAGAGAAAAAATTTAGAAGTGGCCGAATTTTAAATAATTTGTCATGTGATGGGTCATTTCGGGGAGGGCACTGGGTGTTGTCATTGTAATGGAGAAAGCGCATTATCATGAGGTATCTGGATCTTGACACAATGGATGAAAAGACTGGCATGTGGTGGATGGGTTTGGTGGACCAATAGGAGTATACTTCATTTTTCTTGAGAGCCCCATGTTGAAAATTAGGCCTAAAAATAATTTAAATTCCTCCACTGTCAATGCTGTCCACTCATAGGGATGGGCATAACTTGAACCAGGGTTGTTTATTATGAATTGTTGTGCAAAGAGGTTGCACTGGGTCACGATGGAGGATAATAGGTCTTGGGTAAAAGTTAAATTAAAAAAATCAATATGGGCAAAATTCTCTGTGTTCACCTGAACACCTGGCTGGGCGGTGAAAGGGGAGATGTTTGCTGCTCCTGAATTGGGGGGAAGCCACAGAGGGTTTTCAAGGGCATAGGGAAGGCTGGCATGGGTCCTAACCCTTTGGGGCTGAGATGACACCCTGCTAGTTCTTGGCCTTTGCTGTAGTGGTACTTCATTTCTTGTGGATGGCACGGTGCTACTGGTGGATGGCACTGAGCTGCTGGTTGATGCCACAGCACTACTTGTGGTAGCCTGCTGCTCCATGTCAGAATGCCTTCGTTTCTTGGGCACACTTTGCACTTCCTCTGAATCTGTAGAAGACCCACTGCTTATAACAGGTTCATATTCTGAACCAGAATCAGACTCAGAGAGCTCCCCGCTGCTCTCGTCAGTCAAGCAAATCTGTTGGTATGCCTCCTCAGCGTAAAACATTTTTTTCGCCATACTGGTGACTGTGGGCTGTGGTGACAAACTGTGGTAGGAAAACTGGAACAGATATGGCTGCACTGATGGGTGCTGATGAGGCTGGTCTAATGAGGCTGCACTGCTGGGTTCTGATGAGGGTGCTGCTGGGTTCTGATGAGGGTGATACTGGGTTCTGATGAGGGTGCTGCTAGGTTCTGATGAGGGTGCACTGCTGGGTTCTGATGAGGGTACACTGCTGGTAACTGATGAGGGTGCACTGATGGGTACTGATGAGGGTGCACTGATGGGTACTGATGAGGGTGCACTGATGGGTACTGATGAGGGTGCACTGATGGGTACTGATGAGGTTGCACTGATGGGAACTGATGAGGGTACACTGATGGGAACTGATGAGGGTGCACTGATGTACACTAATGCACCACACTAAAGCTGCACTGATTATCTGGCACTGATAAGGCGGCACTGATGAGTATCCACTGATGAGCACTCACTTATGGGCACTACTGTGGCATTGATGAGCGCTGTAGTTGAGCGCTGTAGTGGTGCAGATAAGCACTATAGTGGTGCTGATGTGGTACTGATGGCACAGATGGGGCACTGTAGTGGCACTGGGCACTGTAGTGGCACTGGTGTGGCACTGATGGAGCACTGACGGGCACTGGTGGCACCGATGGGCACTGAAGTGGCAGAGGTGGCACTGATGAGCACTGGTGGCACTGATGAGCCTTGTAGTAAAACTGATCAGCCTTGTAGTGACACTGATCAGCCTTGTGGTGGCACTGATGGACACTAGTGGCACTGATGGGTACTCTGGTGGCACTGGTGGCCCTGATGGGCACTGTAGTGGCACTGATGAGTATTTTTGTGGCACTGGTGACAGAGATGGGTACTGTAGGGGCGCTGATGGGTAGTGTAGTGGCACTGTAGGGCACAGATTGGCACTTGTGTGACACTGTGTGGCACTGAAGGGCACTGCTGGGCACTGTAGTTCACTGCAAAATATGACATACACTCACTGTTGTGAATGATCTCTCTTCTCTCCTCACACGCTGTATCGGTGTGAGGAGAGAAGAGAGCTGGACCTCTGTGTGACCCCAGTTAGTTTACATTCTGATCGCTCCCTCATTGGAGGTAGCGATCAGGTGGTAAAGAGCCACTATCATTAGCTCTTCACCGTGATCCTTGTTGCGCTGGGTCCCGTGAACCCGGCGAGCACGGACACTTCCGCGAGCGCGCCCCAGGGGGCACGCGGGAAGCGCGAGTGCACGAGGACATCCCACAGACGTGAACCCAGGATAACTCGACCGCGCTGTAGCCGTCTTTTGGCTATAGCGCGGTCGGCATGTGGTTAAAGAGCGCACACAACTGAACTGCAAATAATGATCTAAAGGTGATGCTCAGACAGACCTAGGCAGCACTGCAGCTTTAGATTAAAGAGCTGAATTTAACTTACCAAACTTGCCATGTACCTTGAGGCAAACCATTTCCATCCAATATCTTTTCATTTAAATAATATTGTTTATTTTTAATGTCACCCTCAAATGTGGTCACATGATACCACATTTAGATAGTATGAAAATATTCACATGCAAATAAGTAGGGTTGTATGGGAACAACACAGAGGTTACACACAGCATCAGATTACAGAAACAGCTGGATCAGGAAACCATTTAATGTCTAAAGCCTCATACACACGATCGGGATTCCCGACGGGGAAAACTGTGATGAGAGCTTTTGGCCGGGAATCCTGGCCGTTTGTATGCTCCATCACAATTTTTCTGACGGGAAAACTGCCGGAATCAGCAGGCAAAAAAAAAAGAACCAGCTCTCTTTTTTCCCGTTGGGATTCCCGGCTGACTTTTCCTGGCGGAAAACGGACATTTTTGGCAGTTTTCCTGTGGGGAAAAAGTCAAATGGAGCATACACACGGTCGGGATTCCTGAGGAAAAGCTCTCATCTGAGTTTTCCTGACGGGAAAACCAAACGTGTGTACGGCAGAAAAGTAGAGAGCAGCCAGCATTGGCTAATACATTTGTTACAAAGCAGTAAAAGTTGTATTGTATTTTTTATTGGGAGGCAAGGAACTTGTAATACATTTTAAAGTGACCCAACCCCTTATATAAAGCTTACGTTAGTTACACAGTGGTGGAGATTTACTAAAACTGGAGTTTTATTTCTGTGTTATTAAATATAGTTCTGTGCCATTACAAATACAGTAGGTACATAATTTTATTGTTGGTAAGGTTAAACAAAAACACCAGTCCATCCAGTTCACCTTGTGTGTGTGACCATATCCAACTATCCAAGTATATTGCGTTCACTAAGAAACACTTCTAAAAATGTTTTGAGTTTATCAAAACTCCCCACTGACAACACCAACTGTGGAAGGAAGTTTAACATCCTTACCTTTCTTTTTTTTTCACAAAGTAAAACATCCTTACCTTTCTAACAATAAATAACCCTTTATGCAGTTTAAGATTGAACTGCTCCTTATTCAACTTCATTGTGTGGCGAAGGGTCTTCTAGAGGCCTAAGATGAAATCCTTTTCTCCCAAAGATATTCATTTAGAGATTTGTACATTGGGATCATATCGCTTAAGCACATTTTCTCCAGGGAGATTAAGTTTAATTTTTATAGTCGTTCCTCATAACTGAGGTCCTCAGCCTCCATTTATTCACATGGCTTACTCCTTTTCCAGTCTTTTTAACTCACCCTAAAATGAAGGAGTCACCCAGTATTTTACTACTCTCCCTAGTCTCCCTAGCAAAAAATCTCCTTTGGCCCAGCAATCATCCTGAATTAGTTGCCAGGTGTCCAGTTTTTTGTAGGACAATCCTGATATTTTTATATGTATAAAAGCAGTTATTGTGCATTTTTTTGTTTTTGGCCTGTTTGTACGTGGTTAACACCATTTACACATGGACTCTGCATAGTACTACTTGTTTTGTTATACAACTGGATATATTTCCCTGTTTTTGGCTTTTTGTGTATATATAACATGGTACTGCTTCATGAATTCTCTATGCTGAGTGTGATTTTTAGCAATATTAATTATTAGGTGTGATAGGCTTTCCTGAAAAGATTAATTTTTTTAGGGATCTCCTTAAAGCAGAGTAGTAAGAAGCTTTGTAGGTTGGGGTAGGGAGTTCCAGAGAATTGGAAAGGCTCTGGAGATTTCCTGGAGGCAAGCATGGGAGGAGTTGACAAAGGGAACTAGAGAGCAAGTGGTCTTTGGAGTAGTGGAGTGGATGGCTTTGGTGATATTTTGAGATGATGTTTGTAATGTAGCTAGGAGCAGAGTTGTGGATGGCTTGGTATGTTACATAGTTACATAGCTGGTAAAGTTGAATAAAGACACCAGTTTATCCAGTTCAACCTGAGTGGGTGTGTGTGTTTATGGCACTACCATTTTCCCTATCCCTGTACATTGCATTCACTAAGAAACACATAAAAGAAAATACACTCAACCGCTGACACCACCAACTGTGAAAGGAAGTTCCACATCCTTACCACTCTAACAATAAAGAACCCCTTATGCAGTTTAAGACCGAACAGCCTCTAGTCTAACTTCAGTGTGTGGCCACATATCTCCTTTAGGGACCTTTAGTTACATAGTTTCCTCCAAATGCTAGAGTCAACACATTCAAAGATTTGTATATTGCAATAATATCCCCTCTCAAGTGCCTTTTCATCTATGGAGAATAATTTTAATGTTTGTAGTGCTGGGAAAATGTTGTTTGTTTGTGATGTGTGTTGCCCATGTACACCTTACATCTGGATTCGATGTTGGGATGCGCTGGCTGCCTTCAGCTGCCATTGTGGTCTTGCTGGGCATCCAGCATGTCCCTGCGCTTTTAGGGATGGCTCCCTCCAGACAAACCAACCCTTATGGTATCCATTGCTATACGTGCTCCATTTTGCAGGCTCTCAAAACCATAGTGTTAGAACTGTAGTATACAGAGGAGCCTTAATGTGAGCACTGCAGCTTACATATATATTTGCAAAAGTGTGCAACTAACCCTCTGTCTTTAACATGAATTGTTGGACAGGGTCAATGTGTTTTTTTGGCAGGCTAGCTTGTAAGTGTGCTGGGATTATTTTTTTGTTTATGATAATGTTTGTAGTTATTCCTCATAACCAAGGCCCTCCAGTCCCCTTATTAGCTTTGATACCCTTTTTTTGCACTCTTTCCAGTTCAATTACATCCTTCCTGAAGACTGGTGACTAAAACTGGATTGCATATTTAAAATGTGGCTGAACCAGGGTTTTATCTCTTGAGTAAATGCCCTCTTCTGTCTTTATATATATATATATATATATGTATATATACAGTATATATATATATATATATATATATATATATATATATATATATATATATATATTTTTTTTTTTTTATTTTATTTGGAAGAAATATGCTTTATCTGAGCCAGATTTCCTTCTTTATATCACTATGTGTAATCTACGTGTAATCTTGTAGTTTGATTACTTACTAAAGTCTGTTTTTATATAACACCCCCTTTCCTCTCTCTATTGTCTTCAACCACTTATCCCTCCAAGCAGAAAATGATTAGGGATGAGCTTCGAGTTCGAGTCAAACCCATGTTTGACTCGAACATCGGCTGTTTGACCGTTCGTCGAATTTTCGAACATTATGGGCCGTTCGCGCCAAATTTGAGAGGCGCGTCACGGTCCATAATTCACTGCAGCATCGCAGTGCATTGCTGGCTGATGAATGGCCAAGCATGCACTATGACCCGCACAGAGAGTCGTAATTGCCAGGGTGGCTTTGGCCAATCATGGCTCAGAGGAGTAGGTACATGCCCCACACTATATAAGGCCGCCGGCTTGGCGGCCTTGTGTAGTGTGTTGGCGTTGGTTAAAGGAAAGAGACAAAGAGAGAGACAGTGTAATTTGATTTGAGTTAGATAGAGCAGGCAGGCGAGTCAGTTAACTGCAGTTACAGTGTGTGGAGGATATATGTGCATCCTAGGTGTTGTATATATATTTACACACTGTATTCAGTTTAGCTAGATCCGTTCCTGGTATTCTCTATACTGACAGGCAGGCAGGTGATTGTGCTAGCTGCAGTATTTCACTTAGTGTACTGTGTCCTTTGCACAGTGTGCACCAAAAGCTTACCTGAATACAATTGCTGGTGTTCTGATACAAATACAGGCAGGGAGCTGTAGTATTTTGCTTTAGTGTCCTTTGCACAGCGTGCACCAAAAGCTTACCTGAATACAATTGCTGGTGTTCTGATACAAATACAGGCAGGGAGCTGCAGTATTTTGCTTTAGTGTCCTTTGCACAGTGTGCACCAAAATCTTACCTCAATACAATTGCTGGTGTTCTGATACAAATACAGGCAGGGAGCTGCAGTATTTTGCTTTAGTGTCCTTTGCACAGTGTGCACCAAAAGCTTACCTGAATACAATTGCTGGTGTTCTGATACAAATACAGACAGGGAGATGCATTGTTTTGCTTTAGTGTCCTTTGCACAGTGTGCACCTAAAGCTTACCTCAATACAATTGCTGGTGTTCTGATACAAATACAGGCAGGGAGCTGCAGTATTTTGCATTAGTGTCCTTTGCACAGTGTGCACCAAAAGCTTACCTCAATACAATTGCTGGTGTTCTGATACAAATACAGGCAGGGAGCTGCAGTATTTTGCATTAGTGTCCTTTGCACAGTGTGCACCAAAAGCTTACCTCAATATAATTGCTGGTGTTCTGATACAAATACAGGCAGGGAGCTGCAGTATTTTGCTTTAGTGTCCTTTGCACAGTGTGCACCTAAAGCTTTCTTGAATACAATTGCTGGTGTTCTGATACAAATACAGGCAGGGTGCTGCAGTATTTTGAGTTAGTGTCCTTTGCACAGTGTGCACCTAAAGCTTACCTGAATACAATTGCTGGTGTTCTCATACTAATACCACAGGCAGGGAGTTCAAAATTACAAACATATTCTACGTAACAACAAACCTACAGTCCCTGTCTTGTTTGCACCGCCTGTATACTGCTGTTCAGAGTATATAGGGCCTGTGGGCCCCCACGCCTTTCCTTTTTTTAATTTGGGTGCGGGATTCCCCTTAATATCCATACAAGACCCAAAGGAGCTGGTAATGGGCTGGGGGGGTACCCATGCCATTTTTCTCAATGATTTTCATCCATAATGCCAGGACCAGACATTACATTAAAGCCGCAAGCAGTTTTAAATGACTTTATTTCCTTTAGAAATGTAATTTTGTGCAGGGACAGTTCTAAACACGGGAAACATATGCCACTTCACAGGCATACTATAGACACCCCCCAGGTACGATATTTAAAGGAATATTTCACTTTTTTTCACTTTATGCATCATTAACCACTTCGACAAGGGGCTTTTTTTACCACATCAATACCGGGCCTATTCTGGCACTTCTCTCCTACATGTACAAATCATCATTCTTTTGCTAGAAAATTTTTCATTTTAAGCATTATTAAAATCACTGCTCCCGAAAAAACGGCCGTTTTTAAAACTTCTTTTTGCATTGATACATGTCCCCTGGGGCAGGACCCCGGTCCCCAAACACTTTTTAGGACAATAACTTGCATATAAGCCTTTATAATTAGCACTTTAGATTTCTCCCATAGATTTTTCGAATTTGCCGCGAACACCCCAATTTGTTCGCTGTTCGGCGAACGGGCGAACAGGCAATGTTCGAGTCGAACATGAGGTCGACTCGAACTCGAAGCTCATCCCTAATGTCCACTTAACCACCTGCCCCCTGGACCCTGTTCCCTCGCAAATTCTATGGTTACCCTCTGGCTCTATCCTACACTCTCTAACTCACATCTTCAATCTCTCCCTTTCTTCTGGCATCTTCCCCAACTCTCTAAAACATACACTAGTCAGCCCCATACTTAAAAAGCTCTCACTGGTCCCCACCAATCTTAACAACCTATGCCCCATCTCCTTGCCCCCCTTATATCCAAACTCCTTAAACTTCTAATCTACAAACGACTGAGCCTTCTTGATGCCCTTCAGTCTGGATTTCGCTCTCAACACTCCATAGAAACTTCTCTCCTAAAACTAACGGCTTAATCCAATGGACACTGTTCTATACTCCTACTTCTGGACCTCTCTGTTGCCTTGGACACAGTGGACCACCCTCTCCTCCTCCAAAAAATCTACTCCTTTGGTCTTCAGTCTTCACAACTGTACTCTTCTCTGATTCTCATCTTACCTATCATACCGCACCTTCAGTGTCACTTCTACTTCCTCTTCTCCTCTTCCTTTCTCCATTGGGGTTCCCCATGGTTCTGTTCTTAAACCTCTCCTGTTTTCAATCTACACCTCATACCTAGGTCAGTTGATTGGCTCCCATGGCTTCCAATTCCATCTCTATGCTGACGACACCCACATTTATCTCTTTACCCCTCAGCTCAGTCATTCAGTCTCTTCAGGTATCACTAATATACTAACAGACATATCCTCCTGGATATCACACCACTTCCTCAAACTCAAGCTATCCTAAACCAATCTCATAATATTTCCTCCCCCGCATGCTTTGTCCCTTTATTTCTCTGTCAAGATTGATGGCAAAACTATAAACCCATCCCCACATGCCACTGTCCAAATCTTGCCGCCTCAACCTATGCAACATCTTCAAAATACGCCCCTTCCTAACCAATGACACCACAAAACTCCTAGTTCACTCCCTGGTCATTTCTCACCTCGACTATTGCAACTCCCTCCTCACTGGATTACCTTTGGGGCTACCCCCCCTTTAGTCCATCATAAATGCTGCTTCCTGGCTCATCCAGCTTGCCAACTGTTCAGTGCCTGCTACGCCTCTCTGTCAATCCCTCCACTGGCTTCCACTCACCCAAGAAATTAAATTAAAAATACTAACAACTTACAAAGCCATCCACAACTCAGCCCCCAGCTACTGTATATCCCTAACGTAGTTTTAAAATACCAATCTAATCATTCTCTTCATTCCTCCCAAGACCTTCTGCTCTCTAGCTCCCTCATGACCTCCTCCCATGATTGCATCAAGGACTTTTCCAAAGCTTCTCCAATTCTATGGAACTCCCTACCCCAATATGTTCAAAAATCTCATACTCTTTTTGCTTTTAGACAATCCCTGAAATCCCTTCTTTTCTGAGAAGCCTATTCTGCTCCACCTAACAACTGTATTTTTATTTTCTCCATCAGCAAATCTCCCACAACTATTACCTTTTGTATCACTTTACCCTCCCTCCTAGATTGTAAGCTCTAACAAACAGGGACCTCTGATTAATACTGTATTGAATTGTATTGTAACTGTATTGTCTGCCTTCATGTTCTAAAGCACTGCACAAACAGTATATAAATCCTAAAACCCTAAAATTAGTGTAATAAAACATAAGCAGCACTGTAAACAATGTAAGATTAAATATCCGTTTTCACAGGTATTCAAAAATAATGCTAATGTCCATAAACATCACCATGTGACAAAAGTGAATATGTGCACAAATTCCAAAATATATATATATATAAATGTGTTTAAATATTAATTGACTATAAGTCCATATATCACATCAAATACAGTAGGTTTGTGAAAAAATAATGATAATAGCTTCCAATCTTCCACCACACCCGGTCTCAGTGAATCCTCTCCCGTCAGATGCAAAACTCACCAACTCAAATTGCCTTACACTCTCGTGTTCGGCGTGTAAACATGTACAAAAAGACCTCACTGGTAGGTATAGCAGATGGTTTTGAAGGATATTGAAGAACTTCCTTCAAAAAAAAAAAGTCAATCCAGCCTATATCAAAGAAGGTGTAAAAGCCTTGGAAAAGAAAAAGGACATCATCATCCACCCAGTGGACAAAGGAGGGGTGGTGGTGGTGATGGATAGATCTTGCTATCATAATCAACTGATAGAATTGCTGAATGACCGGATAACATATAAGAAATTGAGATCGGATCCCACTGAATCCTATAAAATTCAACTCAGCTCCTTGGTAGAATGGGGATATCAGACCAATGTTCTGAACTTAAAGGAAAAGAGATATTTGGTGCCGTCAGCATGCAGAATACCAGTAATTTACACTTTAACAAAGATTCACAAGAATTCCCAAATCCCGCCAGCAAGACCCATTGTCAATGGGATAGGGTCAGTTACGGCGAGGCTGGGAGAATATTTGGACAGATTTTTGCAGCCTAGTGTGAAGAACACAAAGGCCTATCTTAAGGATACGGCATATTTGCTGCAATTATTGGAAAAAGTAGAAATAAATTCTGGTTCTGAAATATACTTGGTAACAGCCGATATATCAGCCCTATACACTATTATACAACATTAGGAAGCCGCTTTGGCACTGAATTGGGCTTTGAGTAGGAGGGAAGATATTCCACACACACAGAAACAATTTTTGGGACGCAATTGGCGCACGCCGACGCACAGGTACAGAGGGAAGCAGGGATCGTCTTCTATTTCTGGCAGGTCCCTGACATTGCCCCCCCCAAGGGGCAGCCTCCGGATGCCTAACCGGCCTCTTCTTTCAGGATGGGCAAGGAAAAATGCATGAATTAATTCCTTAGCATGAATGTTACGTTCAGGTTCCCAGGAGTTATCCTCCGGACCGTAACCTTTCCATTTAATTAGAAATTGCACTTGACCTTGCCGTCTCCTACAATCGAGGATGGCTTCCACCTCGTATTCCTCACTTCCATCAATAATAACAGGTTCTGGTGGTCTGGACCCTCTGTCAGGGAAGGGATCAGGTACTGCAGGTTTGAGTAAAGAGACATGAAATACTGGATGTATCTTAAAAGAGTCAGATAAGGAAAGTTCATACGATACCTCGTTGATTTTTCTCTTCACCGAAAAGGGTCCTAAGAACTTGAGTGCTAATTTTTTCGAAGGGCAGGCCAACCTGAGGTTATTTGTGGAGAGCCATACCTGATCGTCCACTTGCAGGTCCAATTCCCCTCTCCTTTTCCTGTCGAAAGCTTTCTTGCTGTCTGCCTGGGCCTTGGTCACTGCTTCCTGCAACACTTGGTTATTGCGACTGAGGAAGTCCACCATGCTCTGTACCGCTGGAATTGGAGATTCTGGAAGAAAATCAGGTAAAAAAGACAGGTGAAAACCATAATTAGAGAAGAAGGGAGATTGCCCTGTGGCCGAGTGGCTGGCGTTGTTATAGGAAAATTCTGCTAGGGGCAGTAAGGATACCCAGTCATCTTGGACAAAGGACGTGAAACATCTGATGTATTGTTCAAGAGTCTGATTTGTCCTCTCAGTTTGTCCGTTCGTTTGGGGGTGATAGGCCGAGGACAAAGCTAGTTCGATCTTCAGGGTCTTACACAATGCTCTCCAGAAACGTGAGGTAAATTGTACTCCCCTATCTGATATGATTTTTGCAGGAACTCCATGCAATCTGACAATCTCCTTAATGAATACACGGGCTGTCTCCATAGCGGATGGGGTACTCTTTAATGGTAGGAAGTGGGCCATTTTAGAGAGTCGATCCACAACTACAAAGATTGCGGTACACCCTTCAGAACATGGAAGCTCTACTATAAAGTCCATGGAAATCATCTTCCATGGTCTATCCGGTACAGGTAAGGGTTTCAATAGTCCCCAGGCCCGACTCCTTGCTGTCTTGTTCCGGTTACAGATGGGGCATGTACTTACATATTTCTTGCAAAACTCCTCCAGACCTGGCCACCAGAACGTGCGACGTACCAACTCGAGGGTCTTGCGGACCCCGAAGTGCCCTGCCAGTGGATGATCATGAAGAAGTTTTAACACTCCAACTTGCAAGTCACCAGGGACAAAGATTTGACTCCCCCTCCACAGTAGGCCATCTCTGGACGTCAAGGTAATCCCAGGGGGTCTCGAAGAATCAGTGGATGCTTCCTTAATCTGGGAGAGAAGATCTGTTTGAAGAAGTAGAAAGTTGCCTGCGGGTAAGATGGTGTCAGGGACAGAAAGGTCCTTAGGGTTGTCATACATACGCGATAGCGCGTCTGGTTTGGTATTTTTTGATCCAGGCCGGTACGTGATGTGGAAGGAAAAGCAAGAGAAAAACAGGGCCCATCGGGCTTGTCGAGGTTTCAGCTGTCTAGCAGATCTTAGGTACTCTAGATTCTTGTGGTCGGTGTATATGAGTACTGGATGGATAGCACCCTCTAACAAGTATCTCCATTCTTCCAAAGCAACCTTGATGGCAAGTAACTCCCGATCACCCACATCATAGTTCCTCTCTGCAGGGGACAGTTTTCGTGAGAAGAAGGCCACAGGGTGCATTAGGTCCTTAGTACCCTGGCGTTGAGAAATGACCGCCCCTACAGCAACTTCGGAGGCATCTACCTTGAGGATGTAGGGTAGAGATGGGTCAGGATGGCTGAGGATCGGAGCTGAAGTAAAACGTTTTTTGAGTGTTTCAAAGGCATCTTGGGCTTCGGGATTCCAATGGAATCGCAGGTTTTGTTTAGTTAGCTGCGTTATGGGCGTGATTATCGCGGAAAAACCCTTGATGAACTTTCTGTAAAAGTTTGCAAACCCTATGAAACGTTGCACTCCCTTCTTGTCTAAGGGTACAGGCCAGTCTAGAATAGCGGACACCTTTTGGGGGTCCATCTTAATTCCCATTGGGGAAATCACCAATCCTAGGAACTGGATGCACTGCTGCTCAAATTTGCATTTTTCTGCCTTTGCATACAGTCCATGCTGACGAAGACGACTCAGTACCCTGCAGACATGTTCCCGATGCCGGTCAAGGGACCCTGAGAAGATTAAGATATCATCTAGATAGACAATTACAAAAATGTCCAAAAAGTCTCTGAATACATCATTGATGAAATATTGGAAAGTGGCAGGGGCGTTGCAGAGCCCAAATGGCATGACCAGATATTCATAATGGCCGAACCGGGTACGAAAGGCCGTCTTCCACTCACCCCAGGCTCGGATGCTGACAATATTGTAGGCCCCCCTTAGATCCAACTTGAAGATAATGGCAGATCTTAATTTCTGGAACAGTTCAGGTACCAGGGGCAACGGATAGCGGTTTTTGACCATGATTTTATTCAACTTGCGGTAGTCCACACATGGGCGAAGGGTCTGGTCTTTTTTTGTGACAAAGAATATTCCGGCACCTGCTGGTGAGGTTGAGGGGCGGATAAACCCCTTATTCAGATTTTCATCAATGTAATGCCGCGTAAACACGGCCGTTTTTCTCGTCGAGAAAAACTACATTTTTCCCATTCGACGAGAAAAACGATAGTCTGTGGGCTTTCTGTCGTTTTTTTCGACGAGAAAAACGGCATTAAAAACGAAGAGAAAAATTAGAACATGTTCTAATTTTTCTCGTCGTTTTTTTCGACATGTTTTCCGCGGCAGTGTTTCCCATAGGGAAACACTGCCGCGGAGCCCACAGACGGTCGTTTTTCTCGACAAGAGAAAAAACGACGTGAAAAACGACCGTGTGTGGGGAACAAGCTGTTCCCTCGTTTTTAATGACATTATTCACAGCGGTTTTTTAACCGCCGTGAATAATGATCGTGTGTACGCGGCATAAACCTTTAGTGCCTCCTGTTCCTTTTCCGACAAAGGAAATATGCGCCCAAAGGGGATCTCAGCTCCAGGAAGCAGTTCTATCGGGCAATCATAGGAGTGGTGAGGCGGAAGGGAGTCAGCCCCTCGTTTACTGAAGACATCAATGAACTCGTGGTATGGTTCGGGCACTGACTGGAATAAATTCTGATCGGAGTCCATACACAGCAGAGTAGTGGGTGAGTTGGGGGGTTTTGATATACAATGTTTCTGACAGTAGGAGGACAGGAATCTCACTTCCCCAGATACCCAATTGATTTGGGGATTGTGAGCCTGAAGCCAAGGTAACCCCAGGATCACGGGGAACAATGGCGAAGATATGGCATCCAGAGTCAGCAGCTCCTTATGTTGGGAGAAGATGGCAACAGGCAAAGAAGCGGTCTCCTGGGTTACTTGTCCTGACTTTATGCAAGAGCCATCGGCCAGGTAGACAGAAAGTCCATGCGCCTTTTCTTGCAGCGGGAGGCGTTGCTGAATGGCAAAGGTGATATCGACAAAACAGCTACATGCCCCGGAGTCGACAATAGCGTTGACTGTTATTGTTCTTCCCAGAAGTTGGAATGAGAGAGGGAGAGCAAGGTGGGTTGCATTGGCAGACAGAGTTGACAGGTTGGCAGGTATGGAAGAAGGGCACTTACGCATCTTGGCAGGGCAGTTGTGTACGTAGTGGCCGGCCTCGCCACAGTAGAGGCAAAGATTGTGCTGTCTGCGACGTGCTCGTTCTTCAGGGGATAAAGTTGATCTTATCACTCCTATTTGCATGGGCCTGGAAGTGTATGGAACTGGACCGGCAGGATCTGAACAGGTTGGTGCCAGGTAACGGGAAGAGGGAGCTGGCGCCCTTGGGGTCCTCCACACGGGCGGCCTTGCTGAGTGGACCGCTCTGACCGGCGCTCACGGAGTCGTCGATCGATTTGGATGGACAGGGTGATCAGATTTTCAAGAGTACCTGGTATACCCACTCGGGCGAGCTCATCCTTGAGGTTGTCAGAAAGACCCATACGGAATTGGTGTCGTAAGGCAGCATCATTCCATTGAATGTCTGTGCTCCAGCGCCTAAAATCTGTGACGTAGTCCTCGGCCGCTCTGCGACCTTGCTGGAGCGCAAACAAGGCAGCTTCCGCTGTGGCGGTCCGCTGGGGGTCCTCATAAAGCTGAGCCATGGCCTCAAAAAAGACTAACAAGGAGTGGGTCTGTGCGCTGTTCTGCTCGAGTAGTCGGTGGGCCCAACTCTGGGGTTCTCCTTGGAGTAGGGTGATGACAAACCCCACCTTGGTGGCTTCAAGTGAAAAAGTCCGGGGTTGTAGAGAGAAGTATAGCTGGCATGCATTTTGGAAGGCCCAGAATTTGGCGCGGTCTCCTGTGAATCTTTCCGGAACAGGAACTCTGGGTTCAGGCGGAAGCATCACTACGGAAGGAGCGGAGGCAGACTGTACGGGTGCAGCGGGGGAAACTGAAGCCACATGACTGGAATCTGATAAGTTCTGGACCCGCTCGTCCAATTTGACATGTCCTTTTTGTAGGGATTTAATGGCTTGCGTGAGAGCTGCAAGGTGTGTGCAAATCTCCTCCATGGGTGAGGTTTCTCCTGCAGACTCGGTTATGGCTGTCTGATACTGTTATGTACCTCAGAGGATGAGTCTGACTTGTAGGAGAAGACCTCTCATACAGCTCTGGTTCAGGAGCCACCGGAGTGGGAACAGTGGTCTCTGGAACACAGCGGGGTAGGAGTGCCTGTGGAGACTGTGGTGGTTGACACTGTAGCTGGTTGATGATCCTCCAAGTAGGCTGGAACTGCGGATGACAGCAGGATCAGTAGCAGGCTGAAGCAGGGAGAGATAAGCCAGGTCAACACTGGAACACACAGAGCAAGTAGCAGGCAGGTGCAGGGTCAGGCGACCCGGGTCAGATCAGGTGGTCAGGCAGAGCAATGCGGTGGACTGGAGCAGAATCAGATAAGCAGGCAGAGGTCTGGCAACGGAACAACAGGTAATAGTAGCAGGGTCAAGGCAGGCCGAGGTCAGGGTTGGAGATAACAGGTAAGTCAGCAGCGCCGGGTGGTCCAGGTAATCAGATAGCAGATGCAGGTAAGGATACACAGAAGCTGCAGATCAGACAGCAGTGCACTATTGCAACTGCTGGCTTTTTAAAGGCCTAATGGCGCCATGTCATTTAGCGCGCATGCGCACGCGCAATTGACGCATGCGCATGCGCAATTGGCGTGCGCCAACGCACAGGTACAGAGGGAAGCAGGGATCGTCCTCTATTTCTGGCAGGTCCCTGACATTGTGCATTCATCATGGTGGGGATCTAATCGTGTGAGGGATCTGTCACAAAGAGAGACCAAATGGATTTTTCTTTTAAAGAGTCTTTATCCTAGGGGCCTTAATATTGAGTTAGACCTCAACTGTTTTATTAATAACTTTTAAAATATGTAATTAATATTTTAATATATTTTTTTAATATTTTTTAATTATTGATTTGACTTCTACATCTTTGCACTATTCTATGGTTAATGCACCCATACTAATGAATTAGTGTAGTGAATCGTAATTTATTTTTAATACAGCAAAGCATGAGTATATTTTATCAGGTAATATACATTACATACGTGGTTATTTGCTGTGAGTGAGGGTGTGTTTATTTGTGGTCACGTTTGGAGTGCTGTAGACGCATTTTTGGGTTTATATATATATGTGCAGATATGTGAATATATATATATATTCTCTCTACCACACATCCAGGTTAGTGAGAGCTAATATATACTCTTTTACATATTATTTGCATTTTCTCAGTATCCGTAACTTAGGAGTCAATCTCACAATGCTCGGAGTTATTTAAAATTTAATATTGAGGGTGTATTCATTTTTAGTCACATTGGGAATGCTATAGACACATTTTTTATTCTATATGTATATATGTGCAGATATGTATATATATATATATATATTCTCTCTACCACTCATCCAGGTTAGTGAGATCTAATATATTCTCTTTTGCATATCATTTGCATTTTCTCAGTATCCGTTATTTAGGAATCAATCTCATAATGCTCGGAGTTAATTTAAATTAATATATTTTAATATTGTTTATCATTGCATTTATGAACTCTACGATTATGGTACACTTGCGGAGGGATTGTAGGAATGTTTTAATGAAGGAGATATTTTATATCTAATTTAAATATTGCAACCAGAAGCGAGTGTATTAAGGTCGCGGGGACACCTGTTGAGCTTATGGAGAGGCGATAGTGGAGATCATTCTTCCACCCATAGTCGGGGGATGGTGTTTTACTTTCGCCCTGAGTTCACGTTGGGGGATAAAAGGAGGGTTTGCTGCGCCGCACAGCCAATCCCATGACTAAGTCTTTATGACAAAACATGTCGGGGTGTGGCTGTGCGGCAACCATCTGAAGTGAACGTGTGACGTATCAAGGAAGCGGAGATCCAGGAAGGAACAGCGGGGAGGTGGTGAGCGATCAGTGGGCACCTTGGGTCCACCGCGACCAATATACTCGGTTTTCGGTTCATCTCTGAACGAGTGTTTGCTGTGCAGTGTATTGCTCTATTTTTTGAGATTCATGTGAGTGCTATATTTGAAGATTTAAGTGTGATATTAAACTGATTTTACGGTATCACGCTATTTTGAGCACTTCTTTTATTTACATGCGGAGCTTTCTGGCAGTGAATTGGTTGGAACTGGGATTATCTGCTATACCTACCAGTGAGGTCTTTTTGTACACGTTTACACGCCGAACACGAGAGTGTAAGGCAATTTGAGTTGGTGAGTTTTGCATCTGACGGGAGAGGATTCACTGACACCGGGTGTGGTGGAAGATTGGAAGCTATTATCATTATTTTTTCACAAACGTATTTGATGTGATATATGGACTTATATTCAATTAACATTTAAACACATTTATATATATATTTTTTGGAATTTGTGCACATATTCACTTTTGTCACATGGTGATGTTTATGGACATTAGCATTATTTTTGAATACCTGTGAAAACTGATATTTCATCTTACATTGTTTACAGCGCTGCTTATATTTTATTACACTAATTTTAGGGTTTTAGAATATGTTTTTCACAGTTTTTTTTTTTTTAAAGTAGCTGCTTCACTCTTTTGCAAATTTGATTATCACTATTTGTTCATAAGCGCAGTGGTGGGAACACAGAAAGGGCAGATTCATCTTTGTTACCATTATTTAGTATATAAATCCTGTATAATCATAATAATACTGAAACTTTTGCCTAACCAATTGTCTCCTAGATCCTATTCCCAGCTACTACGGTCACCCTCTTCTTCTATCCTATGCTCTCTCACTCACATCTTCAATTTCTCCCTACCGGCAAAGATCACCCCCGTACTTAAAAAGCCCTCACTGGACCCCACCAACTTGAACAATATAAGACATATCTCATTGCTCTTATTCACCTCTAAACTTTTAGAATGCTTAGTCTACAACTGTCTTAGCTCCTACCTCAACCTTCTTGACCCCTTACACTCTGGCCTTTCACTCACAGCACTCCATAGAAACTGCCCTTCTAAAACACACTAACACTTTACTAACTGCTAAAACCAATGGCCATTACTCAATAGTCTTACTACTAGACCTCTCTGCAGCCTTTGATACTGTTGACCATCCGCTTCTCCTCAATTAACTTCACTCCCTTGGCCTCCAGGATTTAGCTTTTTCCTAGTTCTCCTCCTATCTATAACAGAGCACCTTCAGTGTTACCTAAAATTCTTTCTCTTTTTCTCCACTTTCTGTAGGGATCCCCCAAGACTCTGTTCTTGGACTCCTTCTCTTCTCTATCTATACCTTATCTCTTGGTCACTTGATAATTTCCCACAGCTTCCAATACCATCTCTATGCCAATGATACCCAAATCTATCTCTCTACTCTTCATATCACTCCTGCAGTCTCCTCTTGCATTACTATATGACATATCAGCATGGATGTCACACCACTCCCTTAAACTAAATCCCTCATAAACTGAGTTGATAATATTCCTCCTTGCTTGTGCCCTCCTCCAAAACTTTTCCATCATGATCAATAATACAACTATCAGTCCCTCCACTCATGCCAGGGTACTAAGTGTAATCCTAAACTCTGACCTATCTTTTTGGCCCAAAATCCAATCACTGTCAAAAGCTTGTAGACTGCACCTCCATAACATCTCTAAAATTCACCCCTTTTTAACGAATGAAACCACCAAGCTACTCATTCACTCCCTTGTTATCTCTTGCCCTGACTATTGCTACTCCCTTCTCATAGGCCTACCTCTCCATATGCTAACACCTTTTCAGACTATCATGAATGCTGATTGCAGCCACTGGCTTCTGATTGCCCAGTGATTTAAATAAAAAATACTAACAACAACATACAAAGCCATCCACAACTCTGACCGGAGCTACATCACAAATCTTGTCTCCAAATATCACCCAATCCATCCTCTCTGCTCCACCCAATACCCCCTGCTCTCAAGATCTCTTGTCTCCTTGTTCCATGCTCATCTCCAGGACTTCTCCCATCCTCTGGAACTTTCTACCTCAGGCTGCTCAGCTATCTCAGACTGCCTTAAGGCGATCCCTGAAAACTCATCTCTTTAAGGAAGCCTATGACTACTCCAACAAACTGAACTTTTATCACTTCCATCAGCTCATCCCCCACAGCTATAACCTTTTGTACCACTTGCCCCACCCTGTTAATTTGTAAACTTTTATAAGTAGGGCTATCTTAACCCTATTTAATTTTACTGTATTGTAACTGTACTATTCCCCTTCATATTATAAAGTGCTATGCAAACTGTTGGCGCTATATAAATCCTGTATAGTAATAATAATAATAGAATTTACAAAAATCTTTAGCATATGATTTACAGTTGTGTATATAGCAAAACATTTTATACTAGCAGTTTGCCTATTTTACACTTGGAATGCACTCTGTTGATAGAATCCTGTCATAATAATAATAATAATAATAATAATAATAATAATAATAATAATTCACATTGGGAAATCTGCATTCTTTCTTTTTTATTTTTTTCTCCTGCTGCCCCTAAAATACAAAATCCCAGAACAATGTTGCAATCATCAGCATGTATGCTTCCTAATGTTAGGTGACTGCTTTCAGTCCCTTAAAGTTTGAACCCTGTGCTCCTGTGAACTGGTAATGATTGATATATTAATATTAAAAAAACAGCTTTGCCCTGGGTTGTTTTGCTCAGGTATTTGTAAAAATCATGTTTAAGCCCCATCACATTTTTTAATTTTCCATGCTGTTTGATTGTGTAATAATTGTATTTGTCTTTTGTAGGTGTTATGAAAGGGCTGATGAACAAAGCAAAGCCTGAAAATCAGATAATTTTAATAATGTGGTGTGCCACAATCCATGGCATGGTGTTACAGTGTGCTGTAGAGGCTGAGCCACAGTTTACTAATTAGTGCATTAGGGTGCCATTCTAAACGAATGGCAACACACCTAAGATCTTTTTTCCAAGAATTTGCATAGATGTAAAGGGGGTCTTCAAGAAGTCAGAGCAGTTAATTATGACAATTTTAGGACTGTGAATAAGATGAAAACAGACTGTACTGAGTAGCAAGCACAGGATCTACAACAAAAAAACAAGTATGGATCTTAATAATCAATAATATTTTCTAGAATCCTACGAATGTATATATCTGCAAAATGGATACATACATTCAGACTAAAAAGGAGATTGATTACATTAGGCAACATGCATCATTCATTTTAGCTAAATTAGATATAATCCATCTCTTTTTAATTTATGGAATAATTCTTTGTGTAAATTACTTTTCTTGTTGGTTGATAAAAATTACTATTTGTCTTAAAAATCTGCATATCCAACTACATGTGGCAATATTTTTTCCCCAGAATTTACTGCTTTTGGTTAATTGTTAGAAAATGAAATAGACCAAAGATTGTAGTTGATTCTCCCAAATTACCTTGCCAAACACACATTTGTGCTGATTTATAATATTATATCTGGACATCTAGATTTTTATTTCTTACATGGAGATGCTAACATATCATGTGATTGCTGACATTTATTCTCATAGAGTTTTCTTATTCAAGAAAAAATGTTTAAGAAAACTCTTTAGTTCTGTTAGTGGTTGCATTGTCTACAATGTTTTTGCATAAATACCTTCACTGTTTGAAAAACTACACAAAAAAATTATAATAAAAGAAGACACTACAGACTGGATGTAGAAAACTACAAGGATGGCGGATACAAAACTAGTCATTTTGAACAAGGAAAGAAAGCATTAGTGATCAGTCTTTATTACAGGAAACTCCAACATAGAAGCAAAGTACTGGGGCCACTTAAAGTTTTATTACTTCATAGTTACGGAGGAGATACACAAAAAATAACACCAACATTTTACTAACAATACTTAGGCTGGTTGTATTAAGACAATATTTATTTTACATGAAATTTAGCTTTAAGTAGGAGAAAATGCTTGGTGAGTCTTATGTGACTATTATTAAACAACAGCCTGTGCCATATTAGAAAGTAAGGGGAAATTGGACAGTAATGTGGCACTTTTTTAAAATAATGTAGAGAGTGATAGACATAAGTATTATTTAATTTCAATATCTCTAAATGTTGTACAAGCACTCTTTTATGTCAGTCTACTAAATGTACTACTGTTTAACTGCAAACAAAATATTTAAAATCACACTTAAATACTTCCAAAACAAAAGTTACACCCAAACAAAATTTACATCTACATCATGTTGCACTTTTTACGGTAATTTATCACTGTAATATTACTTTGTATCTATTAAACTTTATTGAGGAAAAAATAATCAAACCTTGGGAGTAGTTTGTGGTATGTAAAATTTTTGTTATATTACTCTTATTGCATGCTAATAAATAAATATATATATATATTTATATATATATATATTTATATATATATATATACCGTATATACTCGAGTATAAGCCGAGCTTTTCAGCACATTTTTTTGTGCTGAAAATGCCCCCCTCAGATTATACTCGAGTCTGTGTCCATCTTCACATTTGTGCACTTGATCCCAGCCAGCCGTAGGTCCCCTGGACCCCAAACCTGGCACACATGTAGCCCCAATCTTCCTCTACAAGTGTGAAAAGTTTGTTGTCTGGGGGACCTACGGCCGGGGAGCACTGATTTTTCAAAGCCGGGCACTCCTTCCATAGACTTCCATGTTAAACGTCAGTCTAGTCATACAGAGCAGGAGATCAGGTAGGGAGATTGGGCACAGTGAGGCATGGGCACAGTGAGTCATGGGCACAGTGAGGCACAGTGAGGCATGGACACAGTGAGGCATGGGCACAGTAAGGCACAGTGAGGTATGGACACAGTGAGGCACAGTGAGGCAAAGTGAGGCACAGTGAGGCATGCAGATGAACACCCTAGGCTTATACTAAAGTCAATACGTTTTCCCAGTTTTTTGTGGTAAAATTAGGTGCCTCGGCTTATATTTGGGTCGGCTTATACTCGAACATATACAGTATATATATCTTCAATGCCTTTATTGGAAAAAATGCATGCAATTTGCAAACATTGTATTTTTTGTAATTAAATTGTGCTCTAAATCTGTTCCTGTCTAAAAATATAATAATAAAAAAAACGTCCTATTTCTTCCCTGATAAATTAAATGTCATTTTTAGTATAGACTGTACACTTAATCTAAGAAAAAGAGGCTGATATGGTACTAATTATATAAACGCTAATCCTTGTTTTTGTCAGTATCATTTAACACAGGGCATATTTTCTCTATTTAGCATTGCATTCTGAACTCAATTTAAAACAGTGAATAAAACAAAAAAGCCAAAAAGGGAAAAGGAAAATGAGGTTTGGCTGGAATGCCCTTGGCTGTTGGCAATCTTAGCAGTCTATTTCAGAAATGATTGGATACCAAGAATAAGCTGTATAAAGGTGAAGATCTTGCATGGAGCTGGTAATCACACATGGCATTAGCTGTCATGAAGACAACTTTGGAACTGAATCTTGAGATCATTATGAATGAGACATCAGACACATGAAAACAAATGGTGGCTTAATATCCAATGAAAGTGAACATCAGCAAAGGAAATATGTCTTTCATGGCTCAAGTTACTTGACAGCCATTTGAGCACTACACCACTTTGATATCTACCAACAAGCAAGACCAGAGACAATTATTTAATAAAGTTTCAAATATTTATTAAAAATAGAGAATGAAATATATAGGTAATATGGTATATAAAGTAGTATTATGCTGTTTTCTATTGTGAAAACCACTTACAAATGAGTGGATAAAATGCCCAATATTATACATCTGCTGGAGTTGGCAAGTTGTAACTTAAATAAAAATTAAGAATACACATTTTTGTGACATGTTCACTGTATTAAATGATTGTGCTCTAATGGATTGTCAGTTGCCATGATGGATGACTTTCCTTTGCCTTTTAAAATTTATTAACAAATGTTAAAAGCCCAACTGAACTTTCAGTTTAGATCAGCCAAATATAATCCAAGTGCATCCAAATGAAAGGTTTTCAAAGTTTTGACATTACGTGAACTTGTGCATTAAGTAAGTGGGTGTAAACTATTCCATTAAACATATTACATCAAGATATAAAGCAATATGTAGCTATTCATTTATAAATTTCTTTCCATATACATTTATGCTATTTCAACATGTTTTCACATAAGTACCTTTTGGGGAGATATGTGATATGGTAACAAATGGGAATCTTTGTGATTTTTCACATAAGACATTGTATTTATTTGGACATTTCTACATTAATATTTCCAGTCAATATAATCTATATCAATCCACCATATTCAACTTCACTATAATGTAGAATATATAAAAAAAAAAAAAAAATGGTACGTTTACCATTTTTTTCACCTTGGATATACCAATGCGTTTTAAATGATAAGCAGAATAGATCATGGTCTTTCATGTGAAGAGATTAGTGAGTAGAGAGACATATTTTAAGTTTACAAAGGGTTGCCAACAAAATATAAAAACATTATGTTAATGTATTTCTGTATGTCAAACATGGAATGGTAGTTAAATCTTAGCCTGTAATCCAAACATTAAAAACTAGCATGTGACTGGAATTCACATATATTTGGAGGAAAACAGGCTGTTGTTCCCGATCTGATACTATTTGAAGTGTGAAAAAATGGAATGTAAGGTGCCTCCTGTGGCTTATTTCCTGCTCCTGATAAAATCTCAGGTATGATGTGACAGTCATCTCTGAAAAGTTCATGGTTTTCTTAGTGACCTTTAATTTATCTTTACATTAGAATGAATAAATAGATTAGCATAATAACACACATCTTAACAGTAGGTTATTAATGCTACAGAACATCTTTCTGTTAATTTTCAACATACATTTTACATGTCTCTGCTGTGATCAGTTTCATGACCTTTTGTGGCACAACTTTCTTTTATTTATTTACTAGTTATTGCTATAAACTCTAATCCAATATCTTCCATCAGCCTGTTTTGTGCTGAAGGATGTTCTATTACAATTGTTTCCAAAAGAAACTGGGGAATTTTAGTTACAAGATAAGATCTGCAAATACTTGTTACAAATTGCATTAATTAAGTGCTTACAATGTTAAACTAAATGTATTGTAACAAGATCCTTGTTTTGCAAGCAACATATTGCTCTATGTAACCAAGATTAATAAAAAATTCATGAAACTCTATGATCTCATCCCATGAATGTTTCTAGTTACTGCACTGGTGTCAGATGTTTCATCTGGATGAAAATGATTTACCATTATTTGTTTTATGTCTCATTTTTCAGAAAGAACTTTAATCTACCATAAATGTATTTAATGAGATCAGTCAACAATACAAAATATATACAAAGAGATATAATGATATGCCAACAAACTATAAGTGTGCTTCACAACTGGTAAGTATCTTGCATACAACATAAGAAAAACAAAATTAAATATAGAAAATGCACTATGCAGTAGTAAAAGATAAATTTGAACTTTTTGCCCTTGTAATACTTTTATTATTGTTTGCTTTTTGATTAATTGTATTTATTTGCTGTTCCTCTAACATTAAGACACTGGACCCAAGCTAGAGTTATAGAGAAAGTACAGGGCATTTTCACTGGTTACTTATTATGTGGTATTAACTATAGTAAGGGATTTGTTGATAAGCAACTAGAGGAACCTCCCAGTGGCTCAATTAACGACTCACTTTTTCTCTGTTGAGACCGATATCAACCTCACAGGGAATGCTTGCTTTAAATATGTCAGTTGATAAATAGACTTGTGTTATGAGAAAAAGCAGTAAAGCACAAGCACTTTGTAGCACTGCAAAGCAGAAAGTCTAAAAAGCAAATATGGCTGCTTGTATAAAAGTTTATTTAAAACAATATTAAAATACTATATATTCCGTTTAAGAAGGTTAAGAGGTTATGACAAATACTACTCATACATTGGGGTTGATTTAAGTGAATTTGCACTTCAACCATCCAATAACGTGCAAGCAAAAATTACCGTATTTATCGGCGTATAACACACACAGTCGTATAACACACACAGGCGTATAACACACACCTTTTCTTTAAGAGGGAAGTTTCAGGATAAAAACTTAAATTTTAAATAAGTAACTTTGAAGCAAAATAAGGGTCAGTGCCCATATGCAGCCTGATAAATGCCTGTCTGCAGCCCCACAAGTGCCATCAATGCAGCCTCACCAGTCCACATCAATGCAGCCTCACAAGTACCTTCTTGCCATCAATACAGCAGTCTCACCATTGCCATCAATGGAGCAGCCTCAACATTCCCATCAGTGCAGCCTGATTGATGCCCATCTGCAGCCTTGGGGGGGGCAGGAAGGGGGGTGGGACAAGCGCAAACAGATTACATAGGCAGCTAAAATTGAAGTATTGGCGTATAACAGGCACACGCTATTTGCACCCGATTTTCAGGGTGAAAATGTGAGTGTTATATGCCAATAAATACAGTATGTTTTCTTTATATTTCTTTAGGAATTATTGTTTTATTTATTTTTACAGAAAAGTAGAAAGTCTCTTGAAAAATAAACATTTTTGCTAATTGAAGAGTCTAAATATCTTTAGTAAATCGACCCTATGGGGTTATGTTGTATTCCTCTATGAACAATTTTGAAAATGGGCAACAACTGGTACCGTATAGTTTTATTACAATAGATAACCTCAAGTATTCAAAGATCTTGAAGACATAAAATATTTGTCAAGTACACACAGATGCTAGTGTGCAGGCTAGCAATATGTAATACATTTTAGTTTTATATTTTAATGCAGAGCTTTGTCATTTCTTAAACAAAATTGTAAACTATTTTAGAATACTAACATCAAGTCCAGACTACATAGTCAACATAGACCACATAGGCAATACTGATACTTAAAAACACATTCCTGTGTAAACCGATGTAATACTGTCCTGCCTGCCAATGCAATCTGGCTGGGCCATCATTGATTCTGTCCCCTAACAGTTAGAGTAAATGAATAGTGTACTAGTATAACACTGTGTAATATAGTAACAGTGCACTGTGCACTTATAGTTCTCCCTATCTGGGTCTGTACAACTAGAAATAAACTGCACGTAGAAAAGGGTGACTGTTTTGCGCACTCTTCTAGATAGCAATTCTAGGTGTACTGATGCAGAGTAGGACAACTGTATCTCTCAGCTTATATAACCTTAGTGTACCTTGTTTGGTTATGATGTCTAGTCCTGTTGGTGTGATAATAAACTCAACAGAAGGGAAAAACACAGCACAAACCACCATAGGGTAGTATCATTAATAAAAGTGCTTTATTAAAAATCGAATTCCTTCTCATAGGGTAGTGACATGGAACACATGGGGATTGCCAAGCAGTGGAAAGCTGCACTTATAGACTGTGCTTGGTGATGCAGAAACCTCTTTGAAATTGATCTCATCCTGGAGCACAACCTTCTTTGTGATGTCACTCCTTGGAGCATGCACAGGACATATTTCAAGTTGGCTACCTTTTCATCCACTACATACGTACTCAGCATCCCACAAAAGATTAAATACTGAATGGCACTTGGAAATTCAAAGGAAATGCTGACCTAATTGCTCTTTATGTGCTGCTATTACAACAATTGATGTATCATGAAGAATACAGCCATTTAATGAAGCACTTAAATAAAAAAAGTCTCACTAAGACTGATATAATAGTAAATTATGAAAATACAATATGATAAAACATGAAAAAATTAAAAAGAATGCAAAAAAAACTTTTAGTATATTTAAGGATACTCCAAGAGATAATAATTGATTAACAAAAAGTGCCTTTATGAAAAATAAGAGTGCATATTTTCAAAAACACATATATTTACATAGCTTGAAATCAATACTCAGGGCAATCCAAGTAATGAAAAAGAAAGAAAAAGGGAAAAAAAGGGGGAGGGAGGGGGTTTATTACCATAAAAATAATGGTAATAACGTTGATAAAAAAATTAAAATAAGGTAATGACAATAAATAATAATAATAAAAATAATAATGGGTCAAAAGTGTTTCGTGGATAAAAAAATATCCATATAAAAAGACTTACAAAAACATTAAGAAATGTACAAAAACATCCTGGAAAAGCTGAGCAATAAGTATAAATATGTGACATGGACTTCCAAGGACACAATCACACCTGCATCAAGTATGCCCTAAAACAATGAAGGGACTGAAACTAGAACTATGTATAAAAAAAGAGAAAAACATACTTGTACATGAGTGTAGTGAGTGAGCTGGAGCCGAACGAGAATCAGAACCCAACAAATGAATCCCATCATATAATCACTTTATTGATTGAAAGTCAGAACACATGCAAATCAGACTAAAAAGTATATGGGAACATAGTAAATGGGAGGACCAAAAACCACAACCAAAACCATAGGCTTGAACTATAAAATTGTTAAAGCGTAAGTCAACTTTTGTTGAGAAAAAAACATTCCCCTCGGAGTGATCCATGTACAGTGCAAGGATTTTTAACAAACTTTGTTGCAGATTCCTACCTTGTGTTATTCTGAAGAAATCACATTTTCTCCTCTGTGCCCCTGTGCTAGATGAGTCTAGTGGGAATGGTTTCATAATTATCAACCAGCTGCTGAAGAATCAGGGCTATAATGAGGAAAATTGCAGGGTCTGCATCCCTTTAGATTCCTATTGGGAGTATCCTACAAAAAATTAAATTTTTGTTGCAGGGGATGCCAAAATTCTGACTTGTATCTTAGTGTACAAGTCAGAATTTTGGCATTCTTAGTGTAGACTTCTGGGAAAATCAGTGAGTCAATCACACAAGCAGGAATATGGAAAATTGTTACCAAATACTTACTGTAATTTTCCTTTCCTGGCCTATCCTCACGTCAGCACACAATGGGTTAACGCCTCATCTGGAGCCCACATGACCAACTTTTCCTAGCTGAATAAAAGACAGCCCCTCCCCCACTGACGTGTTCGATAATCTAGCCTGCGACAAGCCACTAGGGAGGGAGTCCTGTACTGACGTGAGGATAAGTCAGGAAAGGAAAATTACGGTAAGTTTTTTTTTCCATATTACTGGCCATACCTCACGTCAGCACACAATGGGATTTAACTAGCTGAATAAATGGGTGTGAGAAAACACATGAAAAGAAACATTAACAATCACAGAAAAGCTGCCAAAGACAAAAATAATTTATATGTCTCGTCTCAAACTTTGCAGAAGTTGCCGACTGCACGCCTAGCTTGTAAAGTTGAATGAAGGGCTAGCCATCTCTCATATACTCTTCACTGACATCGTGGCATAACTGCCCCAAACGCTTCCACCCCTCAGTTCGAAAGAGCTTGCCTCTGTTCCTGAGCAGAAAGGCCCACTTCCTGCACGCCAATCAGCCTGGTGAACCAATAGAAGATGACTCAAAAACCTGACGGCGAAATGAAAAGGATTTGTCTTTGATCTTTGCATGTACACTGTTAGCAACTTGTGTAAGGACCTGAAGTCTTCCTGCTGTATATTCAGTAACTACATGTAAATGCTTGGAGGGACTACCCCCAGGTTTTCTTGGAAACTGGATACCACTTGGAGATGGACGTATCACAAAAAAAGACACAAAAGGGATCTTTGCAGGAAAGTGCTGCAACCTCCAACGTCCTTCTGTCTGAAGCAACTGCTGTCAGAGGAACTAGTTTTACCACTAGGGACTGCAATGGAAATGAAGCTTTTGGAGCAAAGGATGCCTGCATAAGTGCTTTCAGAACCAAGCCTAGGTCCCATGAAGGGAACAAAAATTTCCTTGGTGGTCGTATATGGACTACGGCCTGCAAGAAGCATTCGTTCAATGGAGTTGTATGCCAGACCAACCTTAAGCGCCAATTGTAAAAATGTCTAGAGCTGGGGACACAGGAGAGAAAACTTTTCTGAGCAAACAGAACAAGCTTCCTTCATATCCTCATATGTAGCGTTCATGGTCTTGTGGTCTTCGCCAAGGTCTGAACCACCTCGGATGAAAATCCCTGCACCTCTAGTCCAGCCGATGCAATACCCAGGCTATTCAGAGTCTCATCGAATTGGGGTGCTGCCATTGATGTTGGCATAAAAGATCTTGTCTGACCGGAAACTGGATTGGTGGTGCTGAATGACATCTGGGGAGCAATGAAAACCAAGGTCTCTTTGGCAGGTGGAAAGCACCTGTAAGACATAAACGTGTTCATAATCAAGGACACTGGAGGAAGACAAACACCAATGGATAAAACCCATGGCAGTGTGAATCCACCTTCTATCACTTCACCTTTGTACATTGTTACAAATACCGAAAGCTGTCTCCATGACTCTTCATACGCAGATTTTCATTTGCAGTTTTGGAAAACCTCTTGACATATTTGGGTATGAAAAACTACTCCAAGATCCTTCATAGCTTAAGAAGGGGTTATCTGCTTTTCCTGTTTGTTCACTAGTCGACTGAACTTGGAAAATAATTTCTAGGACAAGGTTGTGATGCTTTGCCAGCTCCTGGCTCACACCTGCTACAATCAAAGCATTGTCCAAGTAATGGCAGGGCCTTACCCTCAAAGACGATTAACTGCCACTACTGCCTTCAAAATGTTCAAAAAGATTCTTGGTGCCTTGCCAAATTTAAAAAATGGCAAAAACCTAAACTGGAAGTGACAGCCAGTCACTGTAAATCTCAGATGTCTCTGGTGTTACACACTTATTGGTATATGGAAGTATACATCCGGCAGGTCGATTTACTAACTAGTCCTCATGCTGAACTATTGCCATGATTGCTTGCATGGACTCAATCTTGCACCTTTTGTTGTGTATGTACCCATTCAATTTCTTCAAACCCAGACAGTAGGGAAAGCCCCTGAAGCTTTGGGTGCTAGAAAGAATGGGGAGAAATCCCCAACATTCTGCACATTTCTTCTGTCACTTGCTTCGTCTAGCGCATTGCTAAACAGCAACCTCCTATTATGGAGAATGCTACAAAGGGCTTGTGTGGAAGCATCATGCACCCTCCAGTGGCGCAACAACAAATCTCTCATGCTGTGACTGAATGTGCCAGCCCTAGAACTAGGTATATTGAAGCCTCGGCCAAAAATCAGCTGCCAGGTTCAAGTTCTCCTGAACCATGCCCACTCCCACAGGTTCCACTTGAATTAAAGGCCATTTCTTAATGCTTTATACATTACAGCGCTGTCGCTAGTCCACAGGCAAAAACCTGCCACAGAATACATTTTCTGCAAGTCTGCAGGCCAGTCCACCACAATTTCTGAGTTGAAGAGGTTTTTCTGCATGCACACTTTTGAGGCGTTTAGGTGCTTTTTCAATGCATTTGTCATGTTATGGATACGTTCCATAACAACATGCAACATGTTCTCCTTTAGTGGACTGTACTGGAACACACTGCACTGGTGTGATGTACTGTAGGCCATTGGAATCCATGGTAAACACTGTTCATGCATTTTTGATAAAAATGCATTGGTCTGCATCCAGTGTGAACCAGCCTTAAGTACATTAACTGCTTGATGACCGGCTCACGCCGATATACGTCAGCAGAATGGCATGTACAGGCAGATTAACCACTTCAATACTGTGCACTTAAACCCCCTTCTTACCCAGACCAATTTTCAGCTTTCGGTGCTCTCACACTTTGAATGACAATTACTCAGTCATGCAACACTGTACCCAAATAAAATTTGCGTCCTTTTTTTCACACAAATAGAACTTTCTTTTGGTGGTATTTAATCACTAGTGGGTTTTTTCTTTTTTGTGCTATAAATAAAAAAAGACAGTAAATTTTGTGAAAATTTGCCTTTTTCTTTGTTTCTGTCATAAAAGCTAGCAAATTAGTAATTTTTCTTCATAAATTTTGGTAAAAATTTATACTGCTACATATCTTTGGTAAAAATAACCCAAATTAGTGTATATTATTTGTTTTTTGTGAAAGTTATAGAGTCTACTAACTATGGTGCCAATCCCTGAAAATTGATCAATCTGATCACACCTGAAGTACTGACGGCCTATCTCATTTCTTGAGATACTAACAAGTCATAAAAGTACAAATACCCCCCAAATGACCCCTTTTTAGAAAGTAGACATTCAAAGGTATTAAGTAAGTAGCATGGTGAGTGTTTTTAAGTTGTATTTTTTTCCCACAATTCTTTGCAAAATGAAGATTTTTTTTTTACAAAATTGTCATATTAACTGGTTATTGCTCTCACAGAGCATATGCATACAACAAATTACACCCCAAAATACATTCTACTACTACTCCTGAGTATGAGGATACCACATGGGTGGGACTTTTACACAGCCTGGCCACCACATACAAAGGCCCAACATTGAAGTAGCACCATCAGGCGATCTACGAGCATAAATTGCACATCCACATTTCTCAACCACCTATTACACTTTTGAAGGCCCTGGAGCACCAGGACAATTGAATTGCCCACAAAATGACCCTATTTTGGAAAGCTAACACCTCAACGTATAATCTATGAGGCATAATGAGTCTTTTGAACGGTTATTTTTTTTTTCAGACGTTTTTGGAAAATGTGGAAAAAAATGAAAACGCATTTTATTTACACAAAGTTGTCCATTTATAAGATATTTCCAACACATAGCAAATACATAGAAAAATGACACCCCAAAATACATTCTGCTACTCCTCCTGAGTATGGGGATACCACATGTGTGGGACTTTTACACAGCCTGGCCACATACAAAGGCCCAACATTGAAGTAGCACCATCAGGCGATCTACGAGCATAAATTGCACATCTCATTTCTCAACCACCTATTACACTTTTGAAGGCCCTGGAGCGGCAGGACAATGGAATTGCCCACAAAATGACCCCATTTTGGAAAGCTAACACCCCAACGTATAATCTATGAGGCATAATGAGTCTTTTGAACGGTTATTTTTTTTCCAGAAGTTTTTGGAAAATGTGGAAAAAAAAATGAAAACGCATTTTATTTACACAAAGTTGTCCAATTATAAGATATTTCCAACACATAGCAAATACATAGCAAAAATGACACCCCAAAATACATTTTGCTACTCCTCCTGAGTATGGGGATACCACATGTGTGGGACTTTTATACAGCCTGGCCACATAGAAAGGCCCAACATTGAAGTAGCACCATCAGGCGTTCTAGGAGCATACATTACATATATCATTTCCTGGCAACCTATCATTTTTGAAGGCCCTTCATATTTCTAACTAGTGATGAGCTGAACACCCCCGGGTTCGGTTCGCACCAGAAGCCGCGAACGGACCGAAAGTTCGCACGAACATTAGAACCCTATTAAATACAATGGATGCGAACGTTCGAATTCTAAAGTGCTAATTATAACGACTATTATCCATGTTATTGTCCTAAACAGAGTTTGGGAACCCGGGTTCTGCACCAGGGGACATGTATCAATGCAAAAAGAAGTTTTAAAAACGGACGTTTTTCGGGAGCAGTCATTTTAATGATGCATAAAGTGAAAAAAAAAGTCAAATATTCCTTTAAATATTGTACCTGGGGGGTGTCTAAAGTATGCCTGTGAAGTGCCACATGTTTCCCGTGTTTAGAACTGTCCCTGCACAAAATTACATTTCTAAAGGAAAAAAAGCCATTTAAAACTGCTTGCGGCTTTAATGTAATGTCTGGTCCCGGTAATATGGATGAAAATCTTTAAGAAAAATGGCATAGCTACCCCATCACCCCCCCCTACCCCAGCCCATTACCAGCCCCTTTGGGTCTTGTATGGATATTAAGGGGAACCCCGCACACAAAATAAAAAAGGCCCTATATACTCTGAACAGCCGTATACAGGCGGTGCTTACAAGACAGGGACTGTAGGTTTGTTCTTATGTAGAATCTGTTTGTAATTTTGAACAGCTACATTGTTTAAGTGTAGCTCCAGCCCAAATACCTATTTTTAAGCTTTTTGGAAAACATAGGGAAGGGTTATCACCCCTGTAACATTTGTTTTGCTGTCTGTGCCCCTGTTCAGAACATTTCACCTCACTTTGCGTCCCAATGACAACTGTTTTTGAAATGTGGTGTTTTTATTGAAACAAGGATTGGTGATAAAGCATCAGTAGAGAGGAGACACCTTTCTCCCATATTAATTCTTACAGGAGAGAATTTTCCTTCCAAGGGGTAGATTTGCTCTCAATTCCTGTTGTCTTCTTCCGTTTGCAAGTAGTAGTCCTTTGTAAGTTGGATGTTTGAAAGTAGGGACCTGCCGTATATACTCTGCAGAAATTGGCCCCTTAGGTGTTGGTGTTGGCACAACACTGTAAGCACTCACAGTTACTCTTGGTGGGTGCTGGAACGCCCTGCTGTCAACTATTATATCAGGAATTGTAATAACATATAATTGTTGAACAGTGGTAGTAAAAATTGGGCCTTTGATGGTGGTGCTGGTGGCACAACACTGTAAGGGCTGACAGTTACTCTTGGTGGGCGCAGCAATGGGCCCTGCTGTGAATTATTAGATCAATAATTATAATTGCATGCCCCTGTTGAACAGGGGCTGAAAAATTGGGCCTTTGGTGGTGGTGGTGGTGGTGGTGTTGACACAACACTGTAAGGCCTGACAGTTACTCTTGGTGGGCGCAGCAATGGGCCCTGCTGTGAATTATTAGATCAATAATTATAATTGCATGCCCCTGTTGAACAGGGGCTGAAAAATTGGGCCTTAGGCACTGGTGGCACAACACTGCAACCCCTCACAGATACTGTACTTGGAGCACAGCAATGAGGCCTGTTGCAAAGTATTGCATCAAAAATTGTAATTACACGCCCCTGTTAAACAGGGGCTGAAAAATTGGGCCTTAGCCACTGGTGGCGGCACCCATAAACCAAAATGATCTTCCAAGCTATCATCATTAATCGGATCATTGAGGAGGAGGAGGAGGATAGCCAGTCAACATAACAGCACAGGCACTCAGCATTAGCATCAGTCTTGAAGGGATGTGACATTTTAAAATCAATTAGTCTGTTATATCAGCATCAGGTGTGTGGTAGCTGGTGGTGATCCAAGACTGGTTCATCTTGATGAAAGTCAGTCGATCAACCGAGTCGGTGGACAGGCGCACCCTGTGATCCGTGACAAATCCTCCAGCAGCACTGAATGTGAGTTCTGAAAGAACGCTGGATGCAGGACAGGCCAGTAGCTCAATTGCATACTGTGCAAGCTCTGGCCAGTGATCCATCCTCAAGACCCAGTAAGCCAGAGGATTTTCGGTGGGGAAGGTGTCCAAGTCTGACCTTGCCCCTAGGTATTCCTGCACCATGTATATCAGACGCTGGCGATGGTTGCTGGAACCGATCATACTTTGGGGCTGCGGACTAAAGAATTGTCTGAACGCATCGGTCAGACGGCCACCTTCCCCACCGCTCCTTCTTTGACTGCCCGAAGCCTCAGCAACTCGTTGTCCAGGACCAGGAGTTTGTAACCTCCCAGTCTCTGGGAACGCGTTGCACAGACCTTTCTGCAAGGCCTCCCGGAGTTGTCTCATCCTCTGCTCCCTCTGCGACGGTAACATAAGGTCCGCAACCTTACCCTTGTACCGTGGATCAAGGAGAGTGGCTAGCCAGTAATGGTCCCTCTCCTTGATCCGAAGAATACGAGGATCCTTCCGCAGACTTTGCAGGATCAGGGAGGCCATGCAGCGTAGGTTAGCTGAGGCATTCAGTCCGGAGTCCTCTGGGTCACTAAGGACGACATGATCCGCAGCCACCTCCTCCCAGCCACGTACAAGTCCACTGGTTTCTTGGGACTGTAAATCATCCCTAAAAGACTGCTGCTGATGATGCTGAGTGCCAGCCTCCACCTCCATGCTGACACAATCCTCCTCCTCCTCCTCCTCCTCCTCTTCCTGTGCGATGGGTGGGACAGAAGGAACACTGTCTGGGTAAAGGGGGCCTTGAGAGGCAAGGAAGTCCTCCTCTTCCTGCCTCTGTTCTGCCTCAAGTGCCCTGTCCATTATTCCACGCAGCGTGTGCTCCAACAGGTGGACAAGAGGTACAGTGTCACTGATGCATGCACTGTCACTGCTCACCATCCTCGTGGCCTCCTCAAATGGTGCCAGGACAGTGCATGCATCCCTGATCATGCCCCACTGGCGTGGTGAAAAAAACCCGAGCTCCCCTGACCCTGTCCTGGTGCCGTAGTCGCACAGGTACTCATTGATGGCCCTCTGCTGCGTGTGCAGCTGCTGCAGCATGGCCAACGTTGAGTTCCACCTGGTGGGCATGTCACATATAAGGCGGTTCTTGGGCAGGTTCAACTCCTTTTGCAGCTCAGCCAGGCGAGCACTGGCATTATAAGATCTGCGGAAATGCACACAGACTTTCCTGGCCTGCCTCAGGACATCCTGTAAGCCTGGGTACCTGCCCAAGAACCGCTGCACCACCAGGTTAAGGACGTGAGCCATACAGGGCACATGGGTCAGTTGTCCCTGTCGGAGGGCGGAGAGGAGGTTGGTGCCATTGTCGCAAACCACCATTCCTGGCTTAAGCTGGCGTGGCGTCAACCACCTCTCGGCCTGCCCCTGCAGAGCAGACAGGACCTCTGCCCCAGTGTGGCTCCTGTCCCCCAAACACACCAGCGCAAGCACGGCATGGCATCTTTTTGCCTGCGTACTTGCGTAGCCCCTTGAACGCCTACGGAGCACCGCTGGTTCCGAGGACAAACCACAGGAAGAGGCCATGGAGGAAGAAGAAGAGGAGGGGGTGGAGGAGAGAGGTGTGTCACAACCAGTAGTAGCATTTTGGAGGCGTGGCGGTGGAACAACCTCCAACACTACTGCACCTTGTCCTGCATCCTTCCCAGCTGCCAAAAGAGTGACCCAATGGGCCGTGAAAGAAAGGTAACGTCCCTGTCCATGCCTGCTGGACCATGAGTCAGCGGTAATATGCACCTTACCGCTGACCGCCCTGTCCAGCGAGGCCAAGACATTGCCTTCCACATGCCTGTAGAGAGCCGGAATCGCCTTCCGTGAGAAAAAGTGGCGTTTGGGAACCTGCCACTGAGGAACCGCACATTGCACAAACTCACGGAAGGGGGCAGAGTCTACCAACTGAAAAGGCAGCAGTTGAAGCGCTAGCAATTTAGCCAAGCTAGCATTCAACCGCTGGGCATGTGGATGGCTGGGAGTGAACTTCTTTCGACGGTCCAGCAGCTGGGGCAGGGAAATTTGCCTGCTAGAATCGGACGTCGGTGTACTGCTAGCAGAGTGGCCGCAAGTACTTGGCTGTGACACACCTAATTCTACACCTTCATTCCTCTCAGTGCAGGTTTCAGAGAGGACTGAAGGTATAGTGGGGTTGGAGATCCCAGCTGATGCAGTGCAAGGAGAGGTCCGCTTTGTTCTTTGGTGTGGGTCTTTAAGGTAGGCTTGCCAACGAGCTGCATGGCAGGTCAACATATGTCTGATCAAGCAGGTGGTGCCCAAGCGGCTGATGTTTTGGCCACGCGATATACGCTTGAGACATATGTTGCAAACAGCAGCTGTGCGATCTGATGCACTCACCTCAAAAAAGGCCCACACCAAAGAACTTTTTGAATGACGGACAGAGGCAGCGCCCTGCACAGGCGGAGCTCTGCGGTGTGATTCCGTCGGTGTGCTGCCCATACGCTGGCCACCCAAGGGCATCCTGCCTCGTTGGAGATGTGCCTCCTCCTCATCCTCCTCCTCCTCCTCTCTCCTATTAGGCACCCACGTGGAGTCAGTAACCTCATCATCCCCTCCCTCCTCATCACTGGAGCCAATCTGGCAGTATGCTGCAGCTGCTGGAGCATGACTGCCAGATTGGTGTCCTTCTTGAGCATCCCCTCTCTCTGCTCTCACGCTACTGCCTTCCTCTAGCTGGGTATCATCATCAGATCCTTCGAAACGCTGGGCATCCTCCTGGATAGTGATGAGCCGAACACCCCCGGGTTCGGTTCGCACCAGAACCCGCGAACGGACCGAAAGTTCGCACGAACATTAGAACCCTATTAAATACAATGGATGCGAACGTTCGGATTCTAAAGTGCTAATTATAACGACTATTATCCATGTTATTGTCCGAAACAGAGTTTGGGAACCCGGGTTCTGCACCAGGGGACATGTATCAATGCAAAAAGAAGTTTTAAAAACGGACGTTTTCCGGGAGCAGTCATTTTAATGATGCATAAAGTGAAAAAAAAAAAGTCAAATATTCCTTTAAATATTGTACCTGGGGGGTGTCTAAAGTATGCCTGTGAAGTGCCACGTGTTTCCCGTGTTTAGAACTGTCCCTGCACAAAATAACATTTCTAAAGGAAAAAAAGCCATTTAAAAGTGCTTGCGGCTTTAATGCAATGTCTGGTCCCAGTAATATGGATGAAAATCTTTAGGAAAAATGGCATAGCTACCCCATCAACCCCCCCCTACCCCAGCCCATTACCAGCCCCTTTGGGTCTTGTATGGATATTAAGGGGAACCCCGCACACAAAATAAAAAAGGACCTATATACTCTGAACAGCCGTATACAGGCGGTGCATACAAGACAGGGACTGTAGGTTTGTTCTTATGTAGAATCTGTTTGTAATTTTGAACAGCTGCATTGTTTAAGTGTAGCTCCATGCCAAATACCTTTTTTTTAGCTTTTTGTAAAACATAGGGAACGGTTATCACCCCTGTCACATTTTTTTTGCTGTCTGTGCCCCTGTTCAGAACATTTCACCTCACTTTGCGTCCCAATGACAACTGTTTTTGAAATGTGGTGTTTTTATTGAAACAAGGATTGGTGATAAAGCATCAGTAGAGAGGAGACACCTTTCTCCCATATTAATTCTTACAGGAGAGAATTTTCCTTCCAAGGGGTAGATTTCCTCTCACTTCCTGTTGTCTTCTTCCGTTTGCAAGTAGTAGTAGTTTGTAAGTTGGATGTTTGAAAGTAGGGCCCTGCCGTATATACTCTGCAGAAATTGGCCCCTTAAGTGTTGGTGTTGGCACAACACTGTAAGCCCTCACAGTTACTCTTGGTGGGTGCTGGAACGCCCTGCTGTCAACTATTATATCAGGAATTGTAATAACATATAATTGTTGATCAGTGGTAGTAAAAATTGGGCCTTTGATGGTGGTGCTGGTGCCAGAACACTGTAAGGCCTGACAGTTACTCTTGGTGGGCGCAGCAATGGGCCCTGCTGTGAATTATTCGATCAATAATTATAATTGCATGCCCCTGTTGAACAGGGGCTGAAAAATTGGGCCTTTGGTGGTGGTGGTGGTGGTGATGGTGGTGCTGGTGCCACAACACTGTAAGGCCTGACAGTTACTCTTGGTGGGCGCAGCAATGGGCCCTGCTGTGAATTATTCGATCAATAATTATAATTGCATGCCCCTGTTGAACAGGGGCTGAAAAATTGGGCCTTTGGTGGTGGTGGTGGTGGTGATGGTGGTGCTGGTGCCACAACACTGTAAGGCCTGACAGTTACTCTTGGTGGGCGCAGCAATGGGCCCTGCTGTGAATTATTCGATCAATAATTATAATTGCATGCCCCTGTTGAACAGGGGCTGAAAAATTGGGCCTTTGGTGGTGGTGGTGGTGGTGATGGTGGTGCTGGTGCCACAACACTGTAAGGCCTGACAGTTACTCTTGGTGGGCGCAGCAATGGGCCCTGCTGTGAATTATTCGATCAATAATTATAATTGCATGCCCCTGTTGAACAGGGGCTGAAAAATTGGGCCTTTGGTGGTGGTGGTGGTGGTGGTGATGGTGGTGCTGGTGCCACAACACTGTAAGGCCTGACAGTTACTCTTGGTGGGCGCAGCAATGGGCCCTGCTGTGAATTATTCGATCAATAATTATAATTGCATGCCCCTGTTGAACAGGGGCTGAAAAATTGGGCCTTTGGTGGTGGTGGTGGTGGTGATGGTGGTGCTGGTGCCACAACACTGTAAGGCCTGACAGTTACTCTTGGTGGGCGCAGCAATGGGCCCTGCTGTGAATTATTAGATCAATAATTATAATTGCATTCCCCTGTTGAACAGGGGCTTAAAAATTGGGCCTTAGGCACTGGTGGCACAACACTGAAACCCCTCACAGATACTGTACTTGGAGCACAGCAATGAGGCCTGTTGCAAAGTATTGCATCAAAAATTTTAATTACACGCCCCTTTTAAACAGGGGCTGAAAAATTGGGCCTTAGCCACTGGTGGCGTCACCCATAAACCAAAATGATCTTCCAAGCTATCATGATTAATCGTATCATTGAGGAGGAGGAGGAGGATAGCCAGTCAACATAACAGCACAGACACTCAGCATCAGCATCAGTCTTGAAGGGATGTGACATTTTAAAATCAATTAGTCTGTTATATCAGCATCAGGTGTGTGTTAGCTGGTGGTGATCCAAGACTGGTTCATCTTGATGAAAGTCAGTCGATCAACCGAGTCGGTGGACAGGCGCACCCTGTGATCCGTGACAAATCCTCCAGCAGCACTGAATGTGCGTTCTGAAAGAACGCTGGATGCAGGACAGGCCAGTAGCTCAATTGCATACTGTGCAAGCTCTGGCCAGTGATCCATCCTCAAGACCCAGTAAGCCAGAGGATTTTCGGTGGGGAAGGTGTCCAAGTCTGACCTTGCCCCTAGGTATTCCTGGACCATGTATATCAGACGCTGGCGATGGTTGCTGGAACCGATCATACTTTGGGGCTGCGGACTAAAGAATTGTCTGAACGCATCGGTCAGACGGCCACCTTCCCCACCGCTCCTTCTTTGACTGCCCGAAGCCTCAACAACTCGTTGTCCAGGACCAGGAGTTTGTAACCTCCCAGTCTCTGGGAACGCGTTGCACAGACCTTTCTGCAAGGCCTCCCGGAGTTGTCTCATCCTCTGTTCCCTCTGCGATGGTAAGATAAGGTCCGCAACCTTACCCTTGTACCGTGGATCAAGGAGAGTGGCCAGCCAGTAATGGTCCCTCTCCTTGATCCGAAGAATACGAGGATCCTTCCGCAGACTTTGCAGGATCAGGGAGGCCATGCAGCGTAGGTTAGCTGAGGCATTCAGTCCGGAGTCCTCTGGGTCACTAAGGACGACATGATCCGCAGCCACCTCCTCCCAGCCACGTACAAGTCCACTGGTTTCTTGGGACTGTAAATCATCCCTAAAAGACTGCTGCTGATGATGCTGAGTGCCAGCCTCCACCTCCATGCTGACACAATCCTCCTCCTCCTCCTCCTCCTCTTCCTGTGCGATGGGTGGGACAGAAGGAACACTGTCTGGGTAAAGGGGGCCTTGAGAGGCAAGGAAGTCCTCCTCTTCCTGCCTCTGTTCTGCCTCAAGTGCCCTGTCCATTATTCCACGCAGCGTGTGCTCCAACAGGTGGACAAGAGGTACAGTGTCACTGATGCATGCACTGTCACTGCTCACCATCCTCGTGGCCTCCTCAAATGGTGCCAGGACAGTGCATGCATCCCTGATCATGCCCCACTGGCGTGGTGAAAAAAACCCGAGCTCCCCTGACCCTGTCCTGGTGCCGTAGTCGCACAGGTACTCATTGATGGCCCTCTGCTGCGTGTGCAGCCGCTGCAGCATGGCCAACGTTGAGTTCCACCTGGTGGGCATGTCACATATAAGGCGGTTCTTGGGCAGGTTCAACTCCTTTTGCAGCTCAGCCAGGCGAGCACTGGCATTATAAGATCTGCGGAAATGCACACAGACTTTCCTGGCCTGCCTCAGGACATCCTGTAAGCCCGGGTACCTGCCCAAGAACCGCTGCACCACCAGGTTAAGGACGTGAGCCATACAGGGCACATGGGTCAGTTGTCCCTGTCGGAGGGCGGAGAGGAGGTTGGTGCCATTGTCGCAAACCACCATTCCTGGCTTAAGCTGGCGTGGCGTCAACCACCTCTCGGCCTGCCCCTGCAGAGCAGACAGGACCTCTGCCCCAGTGTGGCTTCTGTCCCCCAAACACACCAGCGCAAGCACGGCATGGCATCTTTTTGCCTGTGTACTTGCGTAGCCCCTTGAACGCCTACGGAGCACCGCTGGTTCCGAGGACAAACCACAGGAAGAGGCCATGGAGGAAGAAGAAGAGGAGGGGGTGGAGGAGAGAGGTGTGTCACAACCAGTAGTAGCATTTTGGAGGCGTGGCGGTGGAACAACCTCCAACACTACTGCACCTTGTCCTGCATCTTTCCCAGCTGCCAAAAGAGTGACCCAATGGGCCATGAAAGAAAGGTAACGTCCCTGTCCATGCCTGCTGGACCATGAGTCAGCGGTAATATGCACCTTACCGCTGACCGCCCTGTCCAGCGAGGCCAAGACATTGCCTTCCACATGCCTGTAGAGAGCCGGAATCGCCTTCCGTGCGAAAAAGTGGCGTTTGGGAACCTGCCACTGAGGAACCGCACATTGCACAAACTCACGGAAGGGGGCCGAGTCTACCAACTGAAAAGGCAGCAGTTGAAGCGCTAGCAATTTAGCCAAGCTAGCATTCAACCGCTGGGCATGTGGATGGCTGGGAGTGAACTTCTTTCGACGGTCCAGCAGCTGGGGCAGGGAAATTTGCCTGCTAGAATCGGACGTTGGTGTACTGCTAGCAGAGTGCCCGCAAGTACTTGCCTGTGACACACCTAATTCTACACTTTCATTCCTCTCAGAGCAGGTTTCAGAGAGGAGTGAAGGTATAGTGGGGTTGGAGATCCCAGCTGATGCGGTGCAAGAAGAGGTCAGCTTTGTTCTTTGGTGTGGGTCTTTAAGGTAGGCTTGCCAACGAGCTGCATGGCAGGTCAACATATGTCTGATCAAGCATGTGGTGCCCAAGCGGCTGATGTTTTGGCCACGCGATATACGCTTGAGACATATGTTGCAAACAGCAGCTGTGCGATCTGATGCACTCGCCTCAAAAAAGGCCCACACCAAAGAACTTTTTGAATGACGGGCAGAGGCAGCGCCCTGCACAGGCGGAGCTCTGCGGTGTGATTCCGTCGGTGTGCTGCCCATACGCTGGCCACTCAAGGGCATCCTGCCTCGTTGGAGATGTGCCTCCTCCTCATCCTCCTCCTCCTCCTCCTCTCTCCTATTAGGCACCCACGTGGAGTCAGTGACCTCATCATCCCCTCCCTCCTCATCACTGGAGCCAATCTGGCAGTATGCTGCAGCTGCTGGAGCATGACTGCCAGATTGGTGTCCTTCTTGAGCATCCCCTCTCTCTGCTCTCACGCTGCTGCCTTCCTCTAGCTGGGTATCATCATCAGATCCTTCCAAACGCTGGGCATCCTCCTGGAGCATGTACCCAACACTGTGCTCAAACCGTTCGGGGGACTCCTCAGGAGGAGGACATGGTGGGTCTAGGGAAGGATTGACTAATGAAGATAATGATACCAGAGAAGAGGACGCTTTGGCAGCTGCTTTGCCAGTACCCTGAGCCTGGGTGAGAGAGGATGAGGAGGATGAGGTGGGCTTGGTCATCCACTCTACCAAGTCTTCGGCATGATGTGGCTCAACATGTCCAGCTGCCGAAAAGAAGGACAAGCGTGTCCCATGGCCATGTGCTGATGACAATGCACCGCGTCCACGACCAGCACTGTTGCCCCAGACACAGAGCCTGCTTGCCCTCTTTTTTTGCCTCCTGACTGTCTGCCTCTCCTTGTTTGCCTTCCAGACATTTTAATGGATGGCCTGCAGGGAGATGGGAAAAACAGCAATAAGGGCTACCTTCAGGTGTATACTGTGCAGGAGGCTTAGCAACAAAGACACTGACACTGTCCCCTGCCTATCCTTCTCTGTCCCTAAACACAAGGATTTGCAATATGCTTCAGCAAGATTGGTTTAGCACAGAATAGCACACTGACAGTTTCCCTCACTGTCCTTCTCTGTCCCTACAAACAAGGTTTAGCACAGAATAGCACACTGATAGTTTCCCTGCGTGTCCTTCTCTGTCCCTAAACTCAAGGATTTCACATATGGTTCAGCAAGATTGGTTTAGCACAGAATAGCACACTGATAGTTTCCCTCACTGTCCTTCTCTGTCCCTACAAACAAGATTTAGCACAGAATAGCACGCTGATAGTTTCCCAGAGTGTCCTTCTCTGTCCCTAAACTCAAGGATTTCAAATATGGTTCAGCAAGATTGGTTTAGCACAGAATAGCACACTGATAGTTTCCCTCACTGTCCTTCTCTGTCCCTACAAACAAGATTTAGCACAGAATAGCACACTGATAGTTTCCCCGAGTGTCCTTCACTGTCCCTAAACTCAAGGATTTCAAATATGGTTCAGCAAGATTGGTTTAGAACAGAATAGCACACTGACAGTTTCCACGAGTGTCCTTAAACTCAAGGATTTCAAATATGGTTCAGCAAGATTGGTTTAGAACAGAATAGCACACTGACAGTTTCCACGAGTGTCCTTCTCTGTCCCTAAACTCAAGGATTTCAAATATGGTTCAGCAAGATTGGTTTAGGACAGAATAGCACACTGACACTTTCCCTCACTGTCCTTCTCTGTCCCTACAAACAAGATTTAGCACAGAATAGCACACTGATAGTTTCCCCGAGTGTCCTTCACTGTCCCTAAACTCAAGGATTTCAAATATGGTTCAGCAAGATTGGTTTAGGACAGAATAGCACACTGACACTTTCCCTCACTGTCCTTCTCTGTCCCTACAAACAAGATTTAGCACAGAATAGCACACTGACAGTTTCCCCGAGTGTCCTTCTCTGTCCCTAAACTCAAGGATTTCAAATATGGTTCAGCAAGATTGGTTTAGCACAGAATAGCACACTGATAGTTTCCCTCACTGTCCTTCTCTGTCCCTACAAACAAGATTTAGCACAGAATAGCACACTGATAGTTTCCCCGAGTGTCCTTCTCTGTCCCTAAACTCAAGGATTTCAAATATGGTTCAGCAAGATTGGTTTAGGACAGAATAGCACACTGACACTTTCCCTCACTGTCCTTCTCTGTCCCTACAAACAAGATTTAGCACAGAATAGCACACTGATAGTTTCCCCGAGTGTCCTTCTCTGTCCCTAAACTCAAGGATTTCAAATATGGTTCAGCAAGATTGGTTTAGGACAGAATAGCACACTGACACTTTCCCTCACTGTCCTTCTCTGTCCCTACAAACAAGATTTAGCACAGAATAGCACGCTGATAGTTTCCCCGAGTGTCCTTCACTGTCCCTAAACTGAAGGATTTCAAATTTGGTTCAGCAAGATTGGTTTAGCACAGAATAGCACACTGATAGTTTCCCTAAGTGTCCTTCACTGTCCCTAAACTCAAGGATTTCAAATATGGTTCAGCAAGATTGGTTTAGAACAGAATAGCACACTGACAGTTTCCACGAGTGTCCTTCTCTGTCCCTAAACTCAAGGATTTCAAATATGGTTCAGCAAGATTGGTTTAGGACAGAATAGCACACTGACACTTTCCCTCACTGTCCTTCTCTGTCCCTACAAACAAGATTTAGCACAGAATAGCACACTGATAGTTTCCCCGAGTGTCCTTCACTGTCCCTAAACTCAAGGATTTCAAATATGGTTCAGCAAGATTGGTTTAGGACAGAATAGCACACTGACACTTTCCCTCACTGTCCTTCTCTGTCCCTACAAACAAGATTTAGCACAGAATAGCACACTGACAGTTTCCCCGAGTGTCCTTCTCTGTCCCTAAACTCAAGGATTTCAAATATGGTTCAGCAAGATTGGTTTAGCACAGAATAGCACACTGATAGTTTCCCTCACTGTCCTTCTCTGTCCCTACAAACAAGATTTAGCACAGAATAGCACACTGATAGTTTCCCAGAGTGTCCTTCACTGTCCCTAAACTCAAGGATTTCAAATATGGTTCAGCAAGATTGGTTTAGAACAGAATAGCACACTGACAGTTTCCACGAGTGTCCTTAAACTCAAGGATTTCAAATATGGTTCAGCAAGATTGGTTTAGAACAGAATAGCACACTGACAGTTTCCACGAGTGTTCTTCTCTGTCCCTAAACTCAAGGATTTCAAATATGGTTCAGCAAGATTGGTTTAGGACAGAATAGCACACTGACACTTTCCCTCACTGTCCTTCTCTGTCCCTACAAACAAGATTTAGCACAGAATAGCACACTGATAGTTTCCCCGAGTGTCTTTCACTGTCCCTAAACTCAAGGATTTCAAATATGGTTCAGCAAGATTGGTTTAGGACAGAATAGCACACTGACACTTTCCCTCACTTTCCTTCTCTGTCCCTACAAACAAGATTTAGCACAGAATAGCACACTGACAGTTTCCCTGAGTGTCCTTCTCTGTCCCTAAACTCAAGGATTTCAAATATGGTTCAGCAAGATTGGTTTAGAACAGAATAGCACACTGACAGTTTCCACGAGTGACCTTCTCTATCCCTAAACTCAAGGATTTCAAATATGGTTCAGCAAGATTGGTTTAGCACAGAATAGCACACTGATAGCTTCCCTCACTGTCCTTCTCTGTCCCTACAAACAAGATTTAGCACAGAATAGCACACTGATAGTTTCCCTGCGTGTCCTTCTCTAGCCCTAAACTCAAGGATTTCAAATATGGTTCAGCAAGATTGGTTTAGGACAGAATAGCACACTGACACTTTCCCTCACTGTCCTTCTCTGTCCCTACAAACAAGATTTAGCACAGAATAGCACACTGATAGTTTCCCCGAGTGTCCTTCACTGTCCCTAAACTCAAGGATTTCAAATATGGTTCAGCAAGATTGGTTTAGCACAGAATAGCACACTGATAGTTTCCCTGAGTGTCCTTCACTGTCCCTAAACTCAAGGATTTCAAATATGGTTCAGCAAGATTGGTTTAGCACAGAATAGCACACTGATAGTTTCCCCGAGTGTCCTTCACTGTCCCTAAACTCAAGGATTTCAAATATGGTTCAGCAAGATTGGTTTAGGACAGAATAGCACACTGACACTTTCCCTCACTGTCCTTCTCTGTCCCTACAAACAAGATTTAGCACAGAATAGCACACTGATAGTTTCCCCGAGTGTCCTTCACTGTCCCTAAACTCAAGGATTTCAATTATGGTTCGGCAAGATTGGTTTAGGACAGAATAGCACACTGACACTTTCCCTTACTGTCCTTCTCTGTCCCTACAAACAAGATTTAGAACAGAATAGCACACTGACAGTTTCCCCGATTGTCCTTCTCTGTCCCTAAACTCAAGGATTTCAAATATGGTTCAGCAAGATTGGTTTAGCACAGAATAGCACACTGATAGTTTCCCCGAGTGTCCTTCACTGTCCCTAAACTCAAGGATTTCAAATATGGTTCATTAAGATTGGTTTAGCACAGAATAGCACACTGATAGTTTCCCCGAGTGTCCTTCACTGTCCCTAAACTCAAGGATTTCAAATATGGTTCAGCAAGATTGGTTTAGAACAGAATAGCACACTGACAGTTTCCACGAGTGTCCTTCTCTGTCCCTAAACTCAAGGATTTCAAATATGGTTCAGCAAGATTGGTTTAGGACAGAATAGCACACTGACACTTTCCCTCACTGTCCTTCTCTGTCCCTACAAACAAGATTTAGCACAGAATAGCACACTGATAGTTTCCCAGAGTGTCCTTCACTGTCCCTAAACTCAAGGATTTCAAATATGGTTCAGCAAGATTGGTTTAGGACAGAATAGCACACTGACACTTTCCCTCACTGTCCTTCTCTGTCCCTACAAACAAGATTTAGCACAGAATAGCACACTGACAGTTTCCCCGAGTGTCCTTCTCTGTCCCTAAACTCAAGGATTTCAAATATGGTTCAGCAAGATTGGTTTAGCACAGAATAGCACACTGATAGTTTCCCTCACTGTCCTTCTCTGTCCCTACAAACAAGATTTAGCACAGAATAGCACACTGATAGTTTCCACGAGTGTCCTTCTCTGTCCCTAAACTCAAGGATTTCAAATACGGTTCAGCAAGATTGGTTTAGGACAGAATAGCACACTGACACTTTCCCTCACTGTCCTTCTCTGTCCCTACAAACAAGATTTAGCACAGAATAGCACACTGATAGTTTCCCCGAGTGTCCTTCACTGTCCCTAAACTGAAGGATTTCAAATATGGTTCAGCAAGATTGGTTTAGGACAGAATAGCACACTGACACTTTCCCTCACTGTCCTTCTCTGTCCCTACAAACAAGATTTAGCACAGAATAGCACACTGATAGTTTCCCCGAGTGTCCTTCACTGTCCCTAAACTGAAGGATTTCAAATATGGTTCAGCAAGATTGGTTTAGCACAGAATAGCACACTGATAGTTTCCCTAAGTGTCCTTCACTGTCCCTAAACTCAAGGATTTCAAATATGGTTCAGCAAGATTGGTTTAGAACAGAATAGCACACTGACAGTTTCCACGAGTGTCCTTCTCTGTCCCTAAACTCAAGGATTTCAAATATGGTTCAGCAAGATTGGTTTAGGACAGAATAGCACACTGACACTTTCCCTCACTGTCCTTCTCTGTCCCTACAAACAAGATTTAGCACAGAATAGCACACTGATAGTTTCCCCGAGTGTCCTTCACTGTCCCTAAACTCAAGGATTTCAAATATGGTTCAGCAAGATTGGTTTAGGACAGAATAGCACACTGACACTTTCCCTCACTGTCCTTCTCTGTCCCTACAAACAAGATTTAGCACAGAATAGCACACTGACAGTTTCCCCGAGTGTCCTTCTCTGTCCCTAAACTCAAGGATTTCAAATATGGTTCAGCAAGATTGGTTTAGCACAGAATAGCACACTGATAGTTTCCCTCACTGTCCTTCTCTGTCCCTACAAACAAGATTTAGCACAGAATAGCACACTGATAGTTTCCCCGAGTGTCCTTCACTGTCCCTAAACTCAAGGATTTCAAATATGGTTCAGCAAGATTGGTTTAGAACAGAATAGCACACTGACAGTTTCGACGAGTGTCCTTAAACTCAAGGATTTCAAATATGGTTCAGCAAGATTGGTTTAGAACAGAATAGCACACTGACAGTTTCCACGAGTGTTCTTCTCTGTCCCTAAACTCAAGGATTTCAAATATGGTTCAGCAAGATTGGTTTAGGACAGAATAGCATACTGACACTTTCCCTCACTGTCCTTCTCTGTCCCTACAAACAAGATTTAGCACAGAATAGCACACTGATAGTTTCCCCGAGTGTCCTTCACTGTCCCTAAACTCAAGGATTTCAAATATGGTTCAGCAAGATTGGTTTAGGACAGAATAGCACACTGACACTTTCCCTCACTGTCCTTCTCTGTCCCTACAAACAAGATTTAGCACAGAATAGCACACTGACAGTTTCCCTGAGTGTCCTTCTCTGTCCCTAAACTCAAGGATTTCAAATATGGTTCAGCAAGATTGGTTTAGCACAGAATAGCACACTGATAGTTTCCCTCACTGTCCTTCTCTGTCCCTACAAACAAGATTTAGCACAGAATAGCACACTGATAGTTTCCCCGAGTGTCCTTCACTGTCCCTAAACTCAAGGATTTCAAATATGGTTCAGCAAGATTGGTTTAGAACAGAATAGCACACTGACAGTTTCCACGAGTGACCTTCTCTGTCCCTAAACTCAAGGATTTCAAATATGGTTCAGCAAGATTGGTTTAGCACAGAATAGCACACTGATAGCTTCCCTCACTGTCCTTCTCTGTCCCTACAAACAAGATTTAGCACAGAATAGCACACTGATAGTTTCCCCGAGTGTCCTTCACTGTCCCTAAACTCAAGGATTTCAAATATGGTTCAGCAAGATTGGTTTAGGACAGAATAGCACACTGACACTTTCCCTCACTGTCCTTTTCTGTCCCTACAAACAAGATTTAGCACAGAATAGCACACTGATAGTTTCCCCGAGTGTCCTTCACTGTCCCTAAACTCAAGGATTTCAAATATGGTTCAGCAAGATTGGTTTAGCACAGAATAGCACACTGATAGTTTCCCTGAGTGTCCTTCACTGTCCCTAAACTCAAGGATTTCAAATATGGTTCAGCAAGATTGGTTTAGAACAGAATAGCACACTGACAGTTTCCACGAGTGTCCTTCTCTGTCCCTAAACTCAAGGATTTCAAATATGGTTCAGCAAGATTGGTTTAGGACAGAATAGCACACTGACACTTTCCCTCACTGTCCTTCTCTGTCCCTACAAACAAGATTTAGCACAGAATAGCACACTGATAGTTTCCCCGAGTGTCCTTCACTGTCCCTAAACTCAAGGATTTCAAATATGGTTCAGCAAGATTGGTTTAGGACAGAATAGCACACTGACACTTTCCCTCGCTGTCCTTCTCTGTCCCTACAAACAAGATCTAGCACAGAATAGCACACTGACAGTTTCCCCGAGTGTCCTTCTCTGTCCCTAAATTCAAGGATTTCAAATATGGTTCAGCAAGATTGGTTTAGCACAGAATAGCACACTGATAGTTTCCCTCAGTGTCCTTCTCTGTCCCTACAAACAAGATTTAGCACAGAATAGCACACTGATAGTTTCCCCGAGTGTCCTTCACTGTCCCTAAACTCAAGGATTTCAAATATGGTTCAGCAAGATTGGTTTAGAACAGAATAGCACACTGACAGTTTCCACGAGTGTCCTTCTCTGTCCCTAAACTCAAGGATTTCAAATATGGTTCAGCAAGATTGGTTTAGCACAGAATAGCACACTGATAGTTTCCCTCACTGTCCTTCTCTGTCCCTACAAACAATATTTAGCACAGAATAGCACACTGATAGTTTCCCTGCGTGTCCTTCTCTGTCCCTAAACTCAAGGATTTCAAATATGGTTCAGCAAGATTGGTTTAGGACAGAATAGCACACTGACACTTTCCCTCACTGTCCTTCTCTGTCCCTACAAACAAGATTTAGCACAGAATAGCACACTGATAGGGATGAGCCGAACACCCCCGGGTTCGGTTCGCACCAGAACCTTCGAACGGACCGAAAGTTCGCGCGAATTTTCGAACCCTATTCGTTATAATGGACGCGAACGTTCGAAATCAAAATTGCTAATTACAATGGCCAATATGCATGTTAATGTCATAAAACAGGTTTGGGGACCCGGGTCCTGCCCCAGGGGACATATATCAATGCAAAAAGAAATTTTAAAAACTAAAGTTTTTTCGGGAGCAGTCATTTTAATGATGCATAAAGTGAAAAAAAAAAAAGTAAAATTTTCCTTTAAATATGGTACCTGGGGGGTGTCTAAAGTATGCCTGTGAAGTGGCATGTGTTTCCCGTGTTTAGAACTGTCCTTGCACAAAATGACATTTGTAAAGGAAAAAAAGAAGCCATTTAAAACCACTTGCGGCTTTAATGTCATGTCTTGTCCTGGCCGCCATATGGCTGAAAATCCTTGAGAAAAATGGCATGGCTACCCCATCACCCCCCCCCCACCCCAGCCCCTTTGGGTCTTGTATGGATACTAAGGGGGACCCCGCACCCAAAATAAAACCCTATACCTACAACCCTATATACTCTGAACAGCAGTATATAGGTGGTGCAAACAAGACATGGACTGTAGGTTTGTTCTTAAGTAGAATCTGAACAGGTACATTATGAAGTGTAGCTACATCCCAAAAAAATCAATTTTTAAGCTTTTTGGAGAACATAGGGAGGGGTTATCACCCCTGTAACATTTGCTGTCTTTGCACATCTGTTCAGAAAATGTCACCTCACTTTCCGTCCCAATGACAAATGTTTTTGGAAAAGTGGGGTTTTAATTGAAACAAGGATTGGTGATAAAGCATCAGTAGAGAGGAGATACCTTTTTCCCAAATTAAATCTAACAGGATAGAATTTTCCTTCCTAGGGGTAGATTTCCTCTCACCTCCTGTTTTCTCTTGCCGTTTGCAAGTAGGAGTCGTTTGTAAGTTGGATGTTTGAAAGTAGGGGCCTGCCGTATATACTCTGCAGAAATTTGCCCTATTAGATGTTGGTGTAGCCACAAGACTGGTGGGCACAGGAATGGGCCCTGCTGTGAGTTAATAGATCAAGATTTGTACTTGCATGCACCTGTTGAACCGGGCAGAAAAATTGGGCCTTTGGTGGTGGTGGTGGTGGTGGTGGACGGTGTTGCCACAAGACTGTAAGCCCTCACAGTTACTCTTGGTGGGTGCAGGAATGTGCCCTGCTGTGAGTTATTAGATCAAGATTTGTAATTGCATGCACCTGTTGAACAGGGCAGAAAAATTGGGCCTTTGGTGGTGGTGGTGGTGGTGGACGGTGTTGCCACAAGACTGTAGGCCCTCATAGTTACTCTTGGTGGGCGCAGGAATGGGCCCTGCTGTGAACTATTAGATCAAGATTTGTAATTACACGCCCCTGTTAAACAGGGGCTGAAAAATTGTGCCTTAGGCATTGGTGCTGGTGCCACAACACTGCAACCCCTCACAGATACTGTACTTGGAGCACAGCAGTCACACCTGTTGCGAAGCATCTTTTTAAAAAATTGTAATTACACGCCCCTGTTATACAGGGGCTGAAAAATTGTGCCTTAGGCACTGGTGCTGGTGCCACAACACTGCAACCCCTCACAGATACTGTACTCTGAGCACAGCAATGAGACCTGTTGCAAAGCATTGCCTAAAAATTGTAATTACACGCCCCAACAGGGGCTGAAAAATTGTGCCTTAGGCACTGGTGCTGGTGCCACAACACTGCAACCCCTCACAGATACTGTACTCTGAGCACAGCAGTCACACCTGTTGCGAAGCATCTTTTTAAAAAATTGTAATTACACGCCCCTGTTATACAGGGGCTGAAAAATTGTGCCTTAGGCACTGGTGTGGTGGCATGGATCATTGAGGAGGAGGAAGAGGATAGTCAGTGAACATAACAGGACAGTCACTCAGCATCAGCATAGGCAGTCTTGAAGGGATGTGACATTATAAATTATTCCGTTATATCCGCTTCAGGTGTCTGGTAGCTGGTGGTGATCCAAGACTGATTCATTTTTATGAAGGTCAGTCGATCAACCGAGTCGGTGGACAGGCGCACCCTATGATCGGTGACAAATCCTCCAGCAGCACTGAATGTGCGTTCGGAAAGAACGCTGGATGCAGGACAGGCCAGTAGCTCAATTGCATACTGTGCAAGCTCTGGCCAGTGATCCATCCTCAGGACCCAGTAAGCCAGAGGATTTTCGGTGGGAAAGGTGTCCAAGTCTGACCTTGTCCCTAGGTATTCCTGCACCATGTATATCAGACGCTGGCGATGGTTGCTGGAACCGATCATACCTTGGGGCTGCGGACTAAAAAATTGTCTGAACGCATCGGTCAGACGTCCACCTTCCCCACCGCTCCTTCTGCTACTGACCGAAGCCTCAGCAACTCGTCGTCCAGGACCAGGAGTTTGTAACCTCCCAGTTTCTGGGAACGCGTTGCACAGACCTTTCTGCAAGGCCTCCCTGAGATGTCTCATCCTCTGCTCCCTCTGCGACGGCAAGATAAGGTCCGCAACCTTACCCTTGTACCGTGGATCAAGGAGAGTGGCCAGCCAGTAATGGTCACTCTCCTTGATCCGAAGAACACGAGGATCCTTCCGCAGGCTTTGCAGGATCAGGGAGGCCATGCAGCGTAGGTTAGCTGAGGCATTCGGTCCGGAGTCTTCTGGGTCACTGAGGATGACATGATCGCCAGCCACCTCCTCCCAGCCACGTACAAGTCCACTGGTTTGTTGGGACTGTACATCATCCCTAAAAGACTGCTGATGCTGATGCTGAGTGCCAGGCTCCACCTCCATGCTCACACAATCCTCCTCCTCCTCCTCCTCCTCTTCCTGTGTGATGGGTGGGACAGAAGGAACATTGTCTGGATAAAGGGGGCCTTGAGAGACAAGGAAGTCCTCCTCTTCCTGCCTCTGTTCTGCCTCAAGTGCCCTGTCCATTATCCCACGCAGCGTATGCTCCAACAGGTGGACAAGAGGTACAGTGTCACTGATGCATGCACTGTCACTGCTCACCATCCTCGTGGCCTCCTCAAATGGTGAGAGGACAGTGCATGCATCCCTGATCATGCTCCACTGGCGTGGGGAAAAAAAGCCAAGCTCCCCTGACCCTGTCCTGGTGCCGTAGTCGCAAAGGTACTCATTGATGGCCCTCTGCTGCGTGTGCAGTCGCTGCAGCATGGCCAACGTTGAGTTCCACCTGGTGGGCATGTCACATATTAGGCGGTTCTTGGGCAGGTTCAGCTCCTTTTGCAGCTCAGTCAGCCGAGCACTGGCATTATAAGATCGGCGGAAATGCACACAGACTTTCCTGGCCTGCCTCAGGACATCCTGTAAGCCTGGGAACCTGCCCAAGAACCGCTGCACCACCAGGTTGAGGACGTGAGCCATACAGGGCACATGGGTGAGCTGCCCCTGTCGCAGGGCGGAGAGGAGGTTGGTGCCATTATCAGAAACGACCATTCCTGGCTTAAGCCGGCGTGGCGTCAACCACCTCTCGGCCTGCCCCTGCAGAGCTGCCAGAACCTCTGGCCCAGTGTGGCTCCTGTCCCCCAAACACACCAGCGCAAGCACGGCATGGCATCTTTTTGCCTGCGTACTCGCGTAGCCCCTTGTACGCCTACGGAGCACCGCTGGTTCCGAGGACAGAGCACTCGAAGAGGACATGGAGGAAGAAGAAGAGGAGGGGGTGGAGGAGAGAGGTGTGTCACAACCAGTAGTAGCATTTTGGAGGCGTGGTGGCGGAACAACCTCCAACACTACTGCACCTTGTCCTGCATCCCTCCCAGCTGCCAATAGAGTGACCCAATGGGCCGTGAAAGAAAGATAACGTCCCTGTCCATGCCTGCTGGACCATGAGTCAGCGGTAATATGCACCTTACCGCTGACCGCCCTGTCCAGCGAGGCATGGACATTGCCTTCCACATGCCAGTAGAGAGACGGAATCGCCTTCCGTGAGAAAAAGTGGCGTTTGGGAACCTGCCACTGAGGAACCGCACATTGAACAAACTCACGGAAGGGGGCCGAGTCTATCAACTGAAAAGGCAGCAGTTGAAGTGCTAGCAATTTAGCCAAGCTAGCATTCAACCGCTGGGCATGTGGATGGCTGGGAGTATACTTCTTTCGACGGTCCAGCAGCTGGGGCAGGGAAATTTGCCTGCTACAATCGGACGTCGGTGTACTGCAAGTACTTGGTTGTGACACACCTAATTCTACACCTTCAGTCCTCTCAGAGCAGCTTTCAGAGAGGACTGAAGATATAGTGGGGATGGAGATCCCAGCTGATGAGGAGCAAGGAGAGGTCCGCTTTGTTCTTTGGTGTGGGTCTTTTATGTGTGCTTGCCAACGAGCTGCATGGCAGGTCGACATATGTCTGCTCATGCTTGTGGTGCTCAAGCGGCTGATGTTTTGGCCACGCGAGATACGCTTGAGACAAATATTGCAAATAGCAGTGGTGCGATCTGATGCACTCGTCTCAAAAAAGGCCCACACCAAAGAACTTTTGTGATAATGTGCAGAGGCAGCGCCCTGCACAGGCGGAGCTCTGCGGTGTGGTACAGTTGCTGTGCTGGCCTCTAGCTGGCCTCCAGGGGGCATCCTGCCTCGTTGGACATGTGACGCTGCATCCTCCTCCTCCTCCTCCTCTCTCCCTTCAGGCACCCACGTGGAGTCAGTGACCTCATCATCCCCTCCCTCTTCACCACTAGAGCAAACCTGGCAGTAAGCTGCAGCTGGTGGAACACTACTGCCAGATTGCTGTCCTTCAGCATCCCCTCTCTCTGCGCGCACACTACTGACTTCCTCAAGCTGGGTATCATCATCCGAGCCTTCGAATCGTTGGGCATCCTCCTGGAGCATGTACCCAACACTGTGCTCAAACAGTTCGGGGGACTCCTCAGGAGGACATGGTGGGTCTAGGGAAGGGGTGGCTGATGATGCCATTGAGTACGCGTTGGCAGCTGCTCTGCCAGTACCCTGAGCCTGGGTGAGAGAGGATGAGGAGGATGAGGAGGGCTTGGTCATCCATTCTACCAAGCCTTCGGCATGATGCGGCTCCACATGTCCAGCTGCCGAAAACAAAGACAAGCGTGTCCCATGGCCACGTGCTGATGACGATGCACGACCACGTCCACGGCCAGCACTGTTGTCTCTAGAAACAGAGCCTGCCTGCCCTGTGTTCTTGCCTCGGCACGCTCTGCCTCTCCTTGGCGGTCTTCCAGCCATTGTAGTCGGTAGTGTATATAGTATAAAAAATAGAACTCCTATGTGTGCTCACAACACACTGTAGGTCCTATGGGTGCTGACACTAACACACTATAGGTACTATGTGTGCTGCTGACAAGAAAATATAGGAGCTCTGTTTGCTGCCACTAACACACTAGAAGTCCTATGGGTGCTGCTGAGAAGAAAATATAGGAGCTCTGTTTGCTGCCACTAACACACTAGAAGTCCTATGGGTGCTGCTGAGAAGAAAATATAGGAGCTCTGTGTGATGCCACTAACACACTAGAAGTCCTATGGGTGCTGCTGAGAAGAAAATATAGGAGCTCTGTGTGATGCCACTAACACACTAGAAGTCCTATGGGTGCTGCTGAGAAGAAAATATAGGAGCTCTGTGTGATGCCACTAACACACTAGAAGTCCTATGGGTGCTGCTGAGAAGAAAATATAGGAGCTCTGTTTGCTGCCACTAACACACTAGAAGTCCTATGGGTGCTGCTGAGAAGAAAATATAGGAGCTCTGTGTGATGCCACTAACACACTAGAAGTCCTATGGGTGCTGCTGAGAAGAAAATATAGGAGCTCTGTTTGCTGCCACTAACACACTAGAAGTCCTATGGGTGCTGCTGAGAAGAAAATATAGGAGCTCTGTTTGCTGCCACTAACACACTAGAAGTCCTATGGGTGCTGCTGAGAAGAAAATATAGGAGCTCTGTTTGCTGCCACCAACACACTAGAAGTCCTATGGGTGCTGCTGAGAAGAAAATATAGGAGCTCTGTGTGATGCCACTAACACACTAGAAGTCCTATGGGTGCTGCTGAGAAGAAAATATAGGAGCTCTGTTTGCTGCCACTAACACACTAGAAGTCCTATGGGTGCTGCTGAGAAGAAAATATAGGAGCTCTGTTTGCTGCCACTAACACACTAGAAGTCCTATGGGTGCTGCTGAGAAGAAAATATAGGAGCTCTGTGTGATGCCACTAACACACTAGAAGTCCTATGGGTGCTGCTGAGAAGAAAATATAGGAGCTCTGTTTGCTGCCACTAACACACTAGAAGTCCTATGGGTGCTGCTGAGAAGAAAATATAGGAGCTCTGTTTGCTGCCACTAACACACTAGAAGTCCTATGGGTGCTGCTGAGACGAAAATATAGGAGCTCTGTTTGCTGCCACTAACACACTAGAAGTCCTATGGGTGCTGCTGAGAAGAAAATATAGGAGCTCTGTGTGATGCCACTAACACACTAGAAGTCCTATGGGTGCTGCTGCGAAGAAAATATAGGAGCTCTGTTTGCTGCCACTAACACACTAGAAGTCCTATGGGTGCTGCTGAGAAGAAAATATAGGAGCTCTGTGTGATGCCACTAACACACTAGAAGTCCTATGGGTGCTGCTGAGAAGAAAATATAGGAGCTCTGTTTGCTGCCACTAACACACTAGAAGTCCTATGGGTGCTGCTGAGAAGAAAATATAGGAGCTCTGTTTGCTGCCACTAACACACTAGAAGTCCTATGGGTGCTGCTGAGAAGAAAATATAGGAGCTCTGTGTGATGCCACTAACACACTAGAAGTCCTATGGGTGCTGCTGAGAAGAAAATATAGGAGCTCTGTTTGCTGCCACTAACACACTAGAAGTCCTATGGGTGCTGCTGAGAAGAAAATATAGGAGCTCTGTTTGCTGCCACTAACACACTAGAAGTCCTATGGGTGCTGCTGAGAAGAAAATATAGGAGCTCTGTTTGCTGCCACTAACACACTAGAAGTCCTATGGGTGCTGCTGAGAAGAAAATATAGGAGCTCTGTGTGATGCCACTAACACACTAGAAGTCCTATGGGTGGTGCTGAGAAGAAAATATAGGAGCTCTGTTTGCTGCCACTAACACACTAGAAGTCCTATGGGTGCTGCTGAGAAGAAAATATAGGAGCTCTGTTTGCTGCCACTAACACACTAGAAGTCCTATGGGTGCTGTTGGGGTGCAATGCTGTGCTAACAGCACTGCGGTTGGTACTACTGCAATACTGTACTAACAGTAAGCACGCACCAGACTAATCCCCAGCAGCAGCTAATAACACACTAACTGTGCAATCAGCAGCAATGAACGATCAATGACTTAGGTAGCAATGGTTTAGCAAAGAAATAGCCAATGGTTTAGCAAAGAAGAGCAAATCTTTCAGTATCAAGCAAAGACAGAATCAGCAGACTAATCTCTCCTAAAGCCGGAACTCATGTGACCGGGGCCGATGGCGTGGCGGCCTTTTAAATGGTGGGGCGTGTACTAAAGCCCCTGAGCTGTAATTGGCTACAGGCGTCCTGCCTGTAACCAATTATTGCTCTCCGAGTTTCGGGCGCTGTGATTGGCCAAGCATGCGGGGTCACAGTGCATGCTTGGCCAATCATCAGCCAGCAATGCACTGCGCCGGCCGCGCCGGCCGCAATGCATTGCGGGGCCGCTCGCATCACACGAATGTGATGCGAACGGCCCAAATAGTTCTGGGCTCGACGAGCGAGCGAACGCCCGATGCTCGATTCGAACATGGGTTCGAATCGAGCACCGGGCCCATCCCTACACACTGATAGTTTCCCCGAGTGTCCTTCACTGTCCCTAAACTCAAGGATTTCAAATATGGTTCAGCAAGATTGGTTTAGCACAGAATAGCACACTGATAGTTTCCCCGAGTGTCCTTCACTGTCCCTAAACTCAAGGATTTCAAATTTGGTTCATTAAGATTGGTTTAGCACAGAATAGCACACTGACAGTTTCCCCGATTGTCCTTCTCTGTCCCTAAACTCAAGGATTTCAAATATGGTTCAGCAAGATTGGTTTAGCACAGAATAGCACACTGATAGTTTCCCCGAGTGTCCTTCACTGTCCCTAAACTCAAGGATTTCAAATATGGTTCATTAAGATTGGTTTAGCACAGAATAGCACACTGATAGTTTCCCCGAGTGTCCTTCACTGTCCCTAAACTCCAGGATTTCAAATATGGTTCAGCAAGATTGGTTTAGAACAGAATAGCACACTGACAGTTTCCACGAGTGTCCTTCTCTGTCCCTAAACTCAAGGATTTCAAATATGGTTCAGCAAGATTGGTTTAGGACAGAATAGCACACTGACACTTTCCCTCACTGTCCTTCTCTGTCCCTACAAACAAGATTTAGCACAGAATAGCACACTGATAGTTTCCCCGAGTGTCCTTCACTGTCCCTAAACTCAAGGATTTCAAATATGGTTCAGCAAGATTGGTTTAGGACAGAATAGCACACTGACACTTTCCCTCACTGTCCTTCTCTGTCCCTACAAACAAGATTTAGCACAGAATAGCACACTGACAGTTTCCCCGAGTGTCCTTCTCTGTCCCTAAACTCAAGGATTTCAAATATGGTTCAGCAAGATTGGTTTAGCACAGAATAGCACACTGATAGTTTCCCTCACTGTCCTTCTCTGTCCCTACAAACAAGATTTAGCACAGAATAGCACACTGATAGTTTCCACGAGTGTCCTTCTCTGTCCCTAAACTCAAGGATTTCAAATACGGTTCAGCAAGATTGGTTTAGAACAGAATAGCAGAATGACAGTTTCCCTCACTGTCCTTCTCTGTCCCTACAAACAAGGATTAGCACAGAATAGCACACTGACACTTTCCCTCACTGTCCTTCTCTGTCCCTACAAACAAGGTTTAGCACAGAATGACACACTGACACTCTCCCTACCTATCCTTCTCTGTCCCTAAACACAAGGAATCCAGGATTAGTAAAGGAAAAAAAATGACACTGTCCCTGCCTATGCTTCTCTTTCCCTGCTCCGGAACACACTACACAAGGCCGCCGCGCTGGCGGCCTTTTATAGTGTGGGGCGTGTACTAAACCCCCTCAGCAATAATTGGCCACAGACATCCTGCCTGTGGCCAATCATTGCTCTCCTCGCTGCCGGCGCTGTGATTGGCCAAGCATGCGGGGTCACAGTGCATGCTTGGCCAATCACAGCGCCTGGATGACACTGCGATGGCGTAGCGCATTGTGGGCCGTTCGCGTCACTCGAATTTGGCGCGAACGGCCCAAATCGTTCGATCTTTGTCGAACGATCGAACAGCCGATGTTCGAGTCGAATGTATGTTCGACTCGAACACGAAGCTCATCCCTATTTCTAACACATAGCATGTACATACCAAGAATTACAATCCAAAATAAATTCTATTGCGGAAAGGGTAAAAAAAAAAGTATTACCTGTGCTTTTAGTAGTGTCCACAGAAGAGAGCACTGGTCCAGGCAGCAGTCGGGGATGTGCTTATCGACAGCAATAGTAATTATCCAGGCAGCAGGCAGGAATATTGTCAGCACAAGGATATTGTCAGCACAGCCAAAGCATTTGTCCATAGAAATTGTCCAGGCAGAGACAGCCAGCACAGCCATATTATTGGTCCTGGTTCACCGTTACCTGCAGACACTCATTATTGTACTGCTCTCCAGCCCTTCATAAACATACTGCCTCTTGCTACAGCTAATTATTTGCATAGTCCAGGTAGCAGGCAGTGGTGTGGTCCATTCATGCGGCAGGCAAAGGCATGATGGCAGTAAGTCAGCAGCAGGCTGAGGGCGGCAATCGGGTAAGACCTGTGCACAGGGGCACAGGGGTAGAGGCTTAGACCCACCCAAATCTCTATGAAGCCTCCGGACTCCAGACCCTAATCCGGAAATTAAACCTATAGAAAACAAAAAATTGTTTTCTCCATCCGGAAAAACTATTCTGGAGCCCCTCACATATGTGAGACCCCTGTGTACTACAGTAGCAGGGCAACAGATCAGTCCAAGCGGTAGGCAAAAGCATAGTCCATAAAACAGGCCAGGGTCAGTACACGTGGAAGCAGTCCAAATGGTAGGCAGAGGCATAATCACAAAACAGGCCAGGGTCAGTTCACGTGGAGGCAGTCCAAACGGTAGGCAGAGGCATAATCACAAAACAGGCCAGGGTCAGTACACGTGGAAGCAGTCCAAACGGTAGGCAGAGGCATAATCACAAAACAGGCCAGGGTCAGTTTACGTGGAAGCAGTCCAAACAGTAGGCAGAGGCATAGTCAAAAAGCAGGCCAGGGTCAGTTCACGTGGAAGGCAGTGGCATGGTTATTTGGGGAAGCATGGAAAATGGTCAGCACAGATTATAAAAATGGGGGGGAAATGGTTAAAAATATGGGCTAATATTTTATGGATGTGTGATAAAATTCGAAGCATTCACCAATGCAAAGGCCAGGTTGGGAGGGACACCGGGGACAATGGTAGCTGGTATCTTTTCGAAGTCCTCCTTTGCTGCACACGCGACATAATTTTTGCCGTCTTCAGCCTGCTTCGGATGGTGGGATGCTGTACGGGAAATGCCATCCATGAAGTCTGCTAACAGCATCAGAGCGAAGGTTTTCTTGGGGGGGGGGTCTTTGTTGATAGATGAGGGATGTGACTACTTCTTCTGAGAATTGTAGGAAGGGGGCTGGGTTGTCTGTGGATTTGGTGTAAACTGCGTAGGAATTATACATGGCCAAATGGATGAGATAAATTGCTACCTTCTTGTACCAGAATCGGGACCTCCTAATGGACAAATAGGGATGAATCATTTGGTCATTGAAATCCACCCCCCCCATGTAGAGATTATAGTCCTGGACACATGTCGGCTTTTCAATGGGACCTCGTCATCTTCGCTGAACTACAACTGCAGTGTCATCATGAATGGTGGACATCATGTGCATGTCCCTGTTATCCTTCCACCTCAAGGCCAGCACTTCTTGCACCTCAGTGTTGCTCTTTCCCCCCTTTGCAGCTTTTTGTTCACAATTGATTGTGGGAAGCCCTTCCTATTTTTCCTGGAGGTTCCGCAGGCCAGGGTTTTTTTGAGGTACAAGTGTCTAAAAAGGAGCAGGCTGGTATAAAAGTTGTCCAGGTATAAATGATATCCTTTTTTCAGAAGTGGGTAAACCAGGTCCCATACAATTTTTCCAGCTGTGCCCATGTAGGCCGGGCACTCAGGGGGCTGGAGCTGGGAATATTTTCCTTCATATATGCGGAACGCATAAAGATATCCCGTGATTCTCTCACAGAGCTTGTAAAATTTTACACCGTATTTGGCCTTTTTGCTAGGAAAATATTGTTTTATTCCTAGCCGGCCTGAAATGGGTACCAGGGACTCATCCACACATATATGTTTCTCGGGGACATAGAGTTCTGCAAATCATTTGGAAAGGAAATTTATCAGTGGGCGAAGTTTATACAGCTTATCGGAATCTGGATTATTGGGGGGAGGACACTGGGTGTTGTCATTAAAATGCAATAATCTCATTATCATCTCATATCGGGACCTGGGCATTACGTAAGAATACATGGGCATGAGGGGCGTGGCCTGCGTGCAAGCTGAATGGCAGCATAGAACCGGAGCTCCTGTGATAACCAGGGAATAGCAGCACGAATCATCCCATCGGGACCCCAAAACATCATCCCCACAAGGCGATCTACCTCCGGATTACCTGGATTACTCCTGCAGCATGTCCAGGAAAAGAAAGGAGCCCCGCAAACCGCAGCGTCTGACGGACTTTTATCCTCATAAGCCACATGAAGGTAGGCAAGATGGCCCCCGGCCATCATCCACACCTGCAGACAAAACGGCCAACAACTTGCCTGATAAAGGCAAGAAACACACAAATAACAGCTCCCCTGCAAGCTCACAGCAGCACTCTCCCTCCCCTATCTCTGGCAGCCCAGCTAAAGCAAAACTCAGGCTGCATGGAAAGGGATACAGTCCCCAGGCCAGCCATGCCACAGACTCTGGAGATGAGACACATGATCTCCCTGATTCAGTAGAATCGTTCCCAACCATGCACCAGCCTGTGATAGACACTGTACTGAAAGATATGCTGCTATCACTAAGGAGCTCACTACAATCTGATATGGCACAGTGCATGCACAGGTTCCACACTGACATACAAGCAGTGGAATCGAGGGTTGATCATATAGAGCAAAAAATGGGAGACTTTGCTGAAACCATCAATGATCTAGTAGACTCACATGAGGAGAGAGAAGGGGACACGGAATGGGTGAAAGCTAAGCTGGCAGATTTTGAAGACAGGAATAGGAGGAACAATATAAAGATCAGGGGAATCCCAGAGTCAATCCAGCCAGCTGACCTGCGTGATTATGCTACATCACTGTTTAAACTGCTCACCCCTAATCTATCTGGTCTCGAGCTAACGATTAACAGAATTCACCGCTTACCTAAGCCGTCTTTTTTGCCAGAGCAGGTCCCTAGAGACGTAATACTGCGCATGCATTTCTTTCATGCAAAGGAATTGCTGATGGTGACTATGCGTAAAGGTGAACAAATACCTGCACAGTATCAAAATTTACAGTTTTATGCTGACCTGTCGCAATATACACTTCAGAAACGAAAGACCCTGAATACCGTCACCAAGATACTTAGGAATCATAAAATTGTATACAGATGGGGTTATCCCACAAAGTTATCTATTGTGAAAGATGGCCGAACATACACTATAGACTCTCTGGGAAAAGGCCTTTCTCTTCTGGAGGAATGGGGTATACTGCCAGAGCATTCTGATGATTCCCCTGCTGTGAAGCCAAGGAGGTCTGCAGAACCAGATTGGAAAACTGTTACAAACAAAAACGCAAAATCGCACACTTGACCCGGATGGGTAACACTCCACTACTAACCCCTGGAGGAACGTACGGGAGCGCCATTAGGCCTGAACTTTACCCCCACCCACTTTGGGCAGCTTAACGCTGCATACGGGTATCTTGGTTCTAGTGCCCACTGAGGACTAGGACCTCTCTATTGTTTTCTATCAGTTGCTTGGTTATATTTTTCTATGTCTTTTTTCTCTCAGTTTTCTTGTTTTCACTGTTGAAAGATTTACAAGACGGAGTTCAAGTAATTACTGCTGGACCCTCCATGCAGAAATGCCACTCAACTTGGCCCGAAGTCCAAAATAGACAAACTCTCTGCGCATCACCAAATAGTAAGTACTTTTTGACTTTATGCACCATCATTTTCAGTTTCCCACCGCTATCCCAAATCCAACCACATGAGGTAGACATTGCACCAACAATGAATGTAAAGCAGCAATGTAACATAATCTTCACACTCCTGCAAGTATGGGGATAAAGATCATTTCTATAAACTCTAAAGGACTGAATCATCCTGCTAAAAGGAGTTCCTTATGGTCAGAAGCCCTCTCTAACAAAGCTGACATACTTTGCGCTCAAGAGACACATTTCTCTGCTTCAACACCACCCAAATGTTCGCACAGGAACTTTCCACATCTTTTTACCGCAAATGCCCGCAATAAAACTAAAGGAGTCCTCATAGCAATACGTGACTCTGTAACTTTCACCCTACTTGAGGAAATTAAAGATGAAAATGGCCGGTATCTTATCCTGGTTTGTGAACTTAACTCAATCATGTATACCATAGTAAATGTCTATTCACCAAACCAACGCCAGATTCATTTTTTTAATAAGCTGATGAAAAAGGTTAGGAAACACCACAAGGGAAGATTACTATTATGCAGGGATTTCAACGCCACCCCAGATCCTGTGATGGACTCTACCTCCGGCGCCAAACGCTATAGCCCGTCCTTACTACCCTCAATTCACAAGCACGATCTGTTTGATGCCTGGAGATGCTTACATGCGGGAGAAAAAGACTTCACATTCTTTTCATCACCTCACAGGACTTATTCCCGCATTGACCTTTTTCTTGTCGACCAACAAACACTAGCCAATGCATCCGCCACGAACATTAATGCCATTACGTGGTCTGACCACGCTTCTACTACCCTGTCTCTGGTGGACGGGACACCCAACACCGCACCTCCATTATGGAGATTGAACTCCTTTCTCTTACAGCAAGCGGACTATAAGTCAGTCATTGAAAACCAGCTAACTGGATTTTTTAAGAATAACGAATCCTCTGTGCAAGATAAATTTGTACTGTGGAATGCCCACAAAGCTTTTATTCGTGGCATTTTCATACAACAGGGAGCGAGGGTCAAGAGGCAGCGGCACAGGCAAATAAAAGAAATCACTGACAAAATCTTCCTATTAGAGACTAGTAATAAGCAAAAATCTTCTCCCAAAATTTTGAGTCAAATTACCCATCTGAGATGTGAGTTGCGGCTCCTTCTTTTAGAGAACTTTGAAAAAACATCAAAAAAACTTAAGATGACATACTACGCTACAGGTAACAAAGCGGGTAAGAATCTAGCTCAAAGGGTAAAGGGCATGAGACAAAAAACTCAGATTCCGTATATTATACACCCCGTTACCAAAAATAAATTGTATCATCCCCAAGAAATGGCGGACGCCTTTAGCCATTACTATGGCTCTCTTTACAATTTGAAAGATGATCCGAACACTACCCAACCAAATGTTGAAGCAATAAACGTGTTTCTTGGAAAATTAGACATTCCTAACATCTCACAGGAGCAACTATTGACCCTCAATCAGCCGTTCAGCATGGCAGAGATACATAGGGCGATAGACTCACTCCCAATTAACAAGTCTCCAGGGCCGGATGGATTTTCTGGTGACTATTATAAATCCTTCAAACATTTACTGACACCATATATGGAACAAATCTTTGCCGCTGCTGCCACCGCCTCGGCCTCATTCCCGCCTGAAATGTTGGGTGCTGTTATTGTGGCCTTGCCGAAGCCAGGGAAGGAGCCTGATTCCCCTCCAAACTTTAGGCCCATATCACTTCTCAACATCGACTTAAAGGTTTATGCTAAAATTGTTGCATACAGATTAATAGACATACTTCCCCTTATCATTAACCCTGATCAGACGGGCTTCACTAAGGGTCGCCAAACGTCCGATGCCACGCGTAGACTAATTAACATTATTCATCTAGCTAAACTGCACAAAAGGCCTTCTCTGCTGTTGGCATTGGACGCAGAGAAGGCCTTTGATCGTATTCACTGGATGTACCTCACCCAAGTATTACAAAGTTTTGGCTTCTCGGGTAATATACTGCAAGCAATATTAGCCTTATACTCTAACCCCTCGGCTCAGGTCTATACCTCAGGGGTGCTCTTCAAGCCGTTCACCAGATCTAACGGCACCAGACAGGGGTGCCCACTATCCTATTTAATATTTAATCTTTTAATGGAACCCCTGCCCATCTATATTCGATCTCACCCCAACATTAAAGGTTTCTCCATGCCCAACTCTACACACACGATTAGCCTATTCGCTGATGACATTATAATGATTCTCACAGATGTGGAGACTTCCCTGGCTTCTGTGCACTCGGCTTTAGCTATGTTTAACCAGTTGTCTTACTATAAGGTCAATGAAAGTAAATCGTATATAATGGGATTGGGTATTGATCTATCTGTCCAAACGCGACTTAGCGCACGGTTCCCATACATATGGAAGCAAGATGGGATAAAATACCTAGGGATTACCCTCACGGCATCTACAGAAGACCTAGTTACAGCTAACTTTACTCCCTTCCTCAATATTCTGACCAACAAGTTACAGGAACTGGGCAAGGTTGAGCTGTCCTGGACGAGACGGCTAGCGTCATTTAAAATGTTAGTCTTACCACAACTGTTATACCTCTTCCGATCACTACCAATCCCGATCCCTAATTCCTTTTTTACCAAGGCTCAGTCTATACTGAACAAATTCCTGTGGCGGGGTAGAAGAGCTAGGTGCGCTTTCAAAAAATTAATTAAAACTAGAAGTGCAGGAGGTATAGGCCATGTCCTATTACAAGATTATCACTCGGCTACTATCCTTTCTCAAACCAGAGCTTGGTTTAACCAGCGCCAAGGCCCTAAATGGTTGCACCTAGAAGCAGCCCAAACCTTGGGGCACAAATTGGCTGATATACTCCTAACATGCCACATTATACCCCAGGCATACCCACACATATCTCTAACTATGAAGGCCACACTTCAAAAGTGGAAAATGTTCACATCTCTAGACATCCCAGATCAACTTTTAAAGCCCTTACCTCTTAATATCTCTTGCTTCTCACTGATAATCCCAGACTTGTCTGTCACACATTGGGAGGCCAAAGGCATCAAAACTGTACAAGATATACTGGTAGGCCCGGCCCCAAAAATATTTAGAGCATTGCAAATAGAATATAATCTTGAGGACAGGGACCAATATAGATACATGCAAATAGTTCACTTTATTCGAACATTGTCCAATTTTGAAACGTTGCTGCCATGGCGAGCATTGTTATACCTAACGAACAGTTGCACCACTATTAAAGGCATCTCACTGTTCTACTGTCTCTTACAGTCTAAAGCCTTATTTGAAAAATCCACTAATATAGTTGCATGGGAACGGGAACTAGGTGCAGAGTACTCAGAACTCCAATGGCAAAAAGCCCTAGTATATAATTTCACCGCGACTAAAAGCTCCAATCTCTGGGAAGTAACCCATAAAATTTTACTTAGGTGGTACCTTACACCATACAGAATGTCCAAATTTAATGCTTCTACCTCCTCTCTTTGTTGGAGGAAATGCGGAGAGACGGGTACTCTGCACCATATTCTGTGGAATTGCCATGCCCTGAACCCACTTTGGTCCGAAGTGTTCAATCTCATTTCTAGGTTGGCAGGGTCACACATTGCGCCTAACGCAGCACTAGCAGTATTATCATTAGGAATAGAGCAAATAGCGCCACAAATAAGAACTGTAGTCACGCACATCCTTCTCAGCACTAGGCTGGTGATTCTGCGACACTGGCTAGCAGCAATCCCACCATCATTTAGAGAAATTGTAGAGACGACTAACACCCACGCCACGTATGAGTTAATGTTCGCAGCATCTCAGGGCAAATACTTATCCACAAGAGACAAATGGTCTGCCTGGGAAATATGGTTTAAATGAAATTGGAAACCAGAGTAAAGCCAATCCTTATTTCTGATATATAGTTAAGAGACAATATTTTTTTTTCAACAATGTTCTTATTATGAGTTATAAACCAATTTCTGAGTGTTAATTCTACCTCTTATCCTTCTATTTTATGCCTTGAATATAGTCGCGGTATAAGTACATCACATAGATGTCCAAATGTTGATGGCAAAGTTTATTGCGTTGTCTATTGTATGAACCTGACTTTATAATAAAAATTTATTGAAGTTAAAAGAATACATGGGCATGTGGTAGATGGGTTTCGTGGACCAATAGGCATGTCCTTGATTTTTTTTTGTAAGCCCCATGTTTATGGTGAGGCCCAAAAACATTTTGAACTCCTCCAAATCAAAATCTCTCCACTCAAATGGACGGGCATAAGATGATTGGGGGTTGTTGGTAATATACTGCTGGGCATATAAGTTTGTCTGGTCCACAATGAACTGCAGAATAGTGTCGGGCAAAAAAAGGTGAAAATAATCAACCTCTCTGAAATTTTGGGTGTTGGCCTGCACACCTGGCTGTGCTGTGAAAGGGGGAATAATTAGTGATCCCGAGTCGGAAGGCAGCCATGTTGGGTTGGCAAGACCATCTGGCATGTATGCAGCACTGGCTAATGGGGGACGTGACACTACAGTAGTTGGGGAGTTAAATTTCCTGTGCTGGTACTCGGGTGTGATGTGGCAGCACCGGTACTGGCCCTGGGCATTTGTTCGCTGGGGCCTTTCGCTGGTGGCAGCACTGGTACTGGGCCTTTGTTCCTGGGGCCTTTGGCTGGCGGCAGCACTGGTACTGGGCCTTTGTTCCTGGGGCCTATTGCTGGCGGCAGCGCTAGTACTGGGCCTTTGTTCCCGGGGCCTATTGGTGGTGGCAGCACTGGTACTGGGCCTGGGAATATAATCCTGGTTGCTGGCGGCTGCCTGGTTTCCAGAGTGCCGTGCCCTTTTAGGAGGGACCCATTCTTCATCCGAATCGTTACTGTATTTGATCGGTTCAAATTCCGAATTTGATTCGGAATCAGAATTGGAATCTGATGAGAACTCCCCGGTGCTCTCATCAGTCATGGAGAGGATCTGGAATGCCTCCTCACTGGTATAGACTCTTTTGGACATGGCTGTGTGGCGGGTAGCTGTGCGACAGGTGACAGATGGGTAGCAGATGACGATCACTGATGGGCTGTGCGATGGGTGGCAGGTGACGTTCACTGATAGGTGATGATGGTGTGACGGGAGATGGTCACTGATGGGTGACAGGCCACGGTCACTGATGGATGATAGGTGCACCGCTGATGGTCACTGATGGGTGACGGGTGACAGGGCACGATCACTGATGGGTGACGGGTGATGGGTGACAGGGCACGGTCACTGATGGGTGACGGTTGCACCACTGATGGTCACTGATGGCAGTCTCTTATGTGATAGGTGATGTGTGACAGGGTACGGTCACTGATGGGTGATGAGTGACAGGGTACGGTCACTGATGGGTGACGGGTGACAGGGCACGGTCGCTGATGGGTGACGGTTGCACCGCTGATGGTCACTGATGGCAGTCTCTTATGTGACAGGGTACGGTCACTAATGGGTGACGGGTGACAGGGCAGGTCACTGATGGGTGACGGGTGACAGGGTAGGTCACTGATGGGTGACGGGTGACAGGGTAGGTCACTGATGGGTGACGGGTGACAGGGCAGGTCACTGATGGGTGACGCTTGCACCGCTGATGGTCACTGATGGCAGTCTCTTATGTGACAGGTGCACTTATAGGGTGACTGTTGGGTGACAGATGACAATTGGGGGGGGGGGCGATGGGACAGGTGTGGTGTTGGTGCAGACACTACTAAACATAGATCTGTAACTCACTGCTCCTGGCTCTTCTCTCCTCACACTGGAAACGGTGTGTGAGGAGAAGAAGAGCTGGCAACAGTTAGTTACAAATCTTTTGTTTACATTTAGTGAATGGATCACAGCCTGATCACATGGTACACAGCCCTGGCCAATGGCTGTGTACCATCGTCGGTGACGAGCAGTGTTCCCGGGAACACACTGCCACCGACGGACACGCGCAGCGCGTTCACGATCTCGCGCATGCAGCGTGTAATGGGGCATTACACTCTGTGATCAGCCGTGACTTTATCACGGCCGATCACGGGTTAAACCGCACTTGCCGGCTGCTGTTCATCCCTGTCGGTGACGAGCGGTGTCTCGGTGACACGCCACCACCGACAGTACAGGGATGCGCGCCCGCGATCACGCGCAATCCCTGTTTAAAGGGAGGACGTCATATGACGTCCTATCAGAACGGTTGGGTTGACGGTGGGCGGTGGACAACTGGTTAACGTACCTACCTGTAACGTACCTGTAACGTACCTGTACATCGCCTTTAAGACGCGGCATTGTGGGCGGGCGCGCAGCCGCAGGCTCCGTGAGTCTGACCGCGGGGCCCACGGACTCGATGTCCGTGGGGATACCTGCGATCATCTCACGGAGAGGAAGAACGGGGAAATGCTGATGTAAACAAGCATTTCCCCATTCTTCCTAGTGACAGGACACTGATCACAGCTCCCTGTAATCGGGAGCAGTGATCAGTGTCGTGTCACACATAGCCCATTCCCCTACAGTTAGAACACATCCCTAGGACACATTTAACCCCTTCAGTGCCTCCTCCTGGTTAACCCCTTCACTGGCAGTCACATTAACACAGTAATAAATGCATATTTATAGCACTGATTGCTGTGTAAATGTGAATGGTCCCAAAATAGCGCCAAAAGTGTCCGATGTGTCCGCCATAGTGTCGCAGTCACGATAAAAATCGCTGATCACCGCCATTACTAGTAAAAAAAAAAATATTAATAAAAATGCCATGAAAACCATCCCCTATTTTGTAGACGCTATATCTTTTGCGCAAACAATCAATAAACGCTTATTGCATTTTTTTTTACCAAAAATATGTAGAAGAATACGTATCGGTCTAAACTGAGGAAAAATAAATGTTTATATATTTTTTGGGGGTATTTATTATAGCAAAAGTAAAAAATATTGCTTTTTTTTCAAAATTGTGGCTCTTTTTTTGTCGCGTGTCACGGCCCATATTTCACTGCGTCATCGCAGTGCATTGCTTGCTGATGATTGGCCAAGCTTGGATACATTATAAGTGCTGTTGGTTTCCAAATGGACCCTCAAAAACTTTCCGCTGTCTTGTAATGGCCCCAACCGACCACTTTAAGAGGGCTCCAAAGCTTTCTAGGGTTCGCAAATTACTACAGACACTTCATCAAAGGTTTTGCCTCCATTGCGGCCCCCCTTACTGCTATGACTAAGAAAGGTACAAATTGCAAGGTATGGTCCTCAGAAGCAGAATCGTCTTTCCAGCAATTAAAAGACATGTTCAGCAAAGCTCCAATTCTTCAGCATCCAAATCCCGATCTCCAGTAGCATTTTTTTCTAGAAAGTTTTCTCCAGCGGAGATGAATTACGATGTTGGGAATCGAGAACTACTGGCCATCAAATTGGCATTGTCTGAATGGCGACATCTTCTGGAAGGGGCTCCCAAACCTTTTTCTATCCTCACTGACCATAAAAACCTACTGCATCTTCAGACTGCAAGACATTTGAACTCACGTCAGGCTCGATGGGCTCTGTTTTTCTCCTATTTAATTTTGTTCTTTCTTATGTTCCTGGGCATAAAAACAAGAAAGCTGATGCTCTTTCCAGACAGTTCGCTACCTCTGAAGGAGACCAACCTACCGAGCAGTATATAATCCCACCTCACAAAATTGTCGCACAGATCTCTACGGCTCTTTCCCAACAGTTATAAGAAACCCAGAATCGTGTTCCCCAAGGCTTGAATGGTGTGTTATCTGGTCATCCTGGTGTCACCATCACTCTTAAGACCTTGCAGCATCATGTCTGGTGGCCTCATATGAAAAGGGATGTTACTGACTATGTGGCTGCCTGTCCAACTTGTGCTGCTAATAAAGTACCCCGTACATTGCCTACTGGACTGTTACAACCAAAATATGTGAGACTGAAACAACCTTCTACCAAATTGGGCCCTCGATTCATTTGTCCTTACAGAATTATTGCTCGATTCGGGTCAGTCTCCTATCGGTTGAAATTACCCTCCTCTCTCCGGATTCATCCTGTGTTCCACGTTTCCCTCCTCAAAAAAGCAATTTTCAATCGCTACTCCAGAACGCAACAGCTACCTCCTCCTGTTCTTGTTGATGGACAAAATGAGTTTGAAATCTCCAAGATTCTTGATTCTAGAAGACAGGGTCGTGGCCTTCGGTATCTGGTTCATTGAAAGGGATATCCTGTCACAGACCGTTCCTGGGTTCCAGCCAAAGATCTGCATGCCCCTTCTCTTATTCGAGACTTCCATGCCTCCTTTCCCACTAAGCCCCGCTAGGCCCCTGGAGGGGTCCACTGGGGAGGGGGCCCTGTCATGTACCTGGGTGTATTTGAACCGGGATCTTCCTGGTTCCACAGCTGCAGCCTTACCTGTTGTGCTACGGAGCAGATCTAGACTTTTGGAAATGTCCTCTCAGTATCAAGCATTACCTTGGACTCACTAGCCCCACCTGCTGCCAGCTGTGGACAATTTTCTATCAAAGCAGACCATAAAAAGGAAGTGATGCTATCTCTCAGCGCCCGTTTGTGTGGAATAGCTCCCTGGGTGTTGTGACTGCTTTTTGATCTTGATTTTCGTGTTGAACTTCTGCCTGAATTTCTGACTACTCTCTAGCCTGCTGATTTTGTACTTTACTGCCAGCTTGTGTATGACCTTTGCCTGCCTGACCACTCTCTGGATTTCGATCGTGTACCGTTTTGCCTGATCTGTTGCCAACCTAATCTGCCTGACTAAGTTTTCGCCTGAATCCTCAGCACACAAGTTCCACTTCAGACACTACCTATCACAGGTACCTTACACACTGCGGACTATTGCTTTTCTATTACTGATAATACAAGCAGTTGATTGAGCTAACCTGCAGTTTCTTAAGTCAGTATAATGTATACTGGCCACAGTGTGCACGTAAAGCTCACTGCAGACTATTGCTTTTCTATTACTGATAATACAAGCAGTTGATTGAGCTAACCTGCAGTTTCTTAAGTCAGTGTAGTGTAGTCTGGCCACAGTGTGCACGTAAAGCTCACTGCAGACTATTGCTTTTCTATTACTAATAATACAAGCAGTTGATTGAGCTAACCTGCAGTTTCTTAAGTCAGTGTAGTGTATACTTGCCACAGTGTGCATGTAAAGCTCACTGCAGACTATTGCTTTTCTATTACTGTAAGTACAAGCAGTTGATTGAGCTAACCTGCAGTTTCTTAGGTCAGTGTAGTGTAGTCTGGCCACAGTGTGCACGTAACGCTCACTGCAGACTATTGCTTTTCTATTACTAATAATACAAGCAGTTGATTGAGCTAACCTGCAGCTTCTTAAGTCAGTGTAGTGTATACTGGCCACAGTGTGCACGTAAAGCTCACTGCAGACTATTGCTTTTCTATTACTGATAATTAGTGTTGAGCGAACCCGAACTGTAAAGTTCAGGTCTGTACCGAACTTTAGCTTTTTCCCGAACCCGAACCCGGACTTTGCGCAAAAGTCCGGGTTCGGGTTCGGGTTCGGCAATCTAATTATGCATTTAGAAATGCTTCAGGGGCCAGCCAATCACCTTTTGATTAGCTGGTGTGCCCTTAGAGGCCATCATAGCCATGCCTACTAATGGCATGGCTGTGATTGGTCAGTGCAACATGTGACCCAGCTTCTATATAAGCTAGAGGCACACAGCACACACATCACTCTGCTTCAGAATAGATAGGGAGAGGATCTAGTCTGCTGCTGCTGCTTTTAGGGAGAGATAGAAAAATACATGAGGTAGTCCTGATTCTGCAATCTGAGGGAAAAGATAGAGAGATAGTGTAGTGTAGGGCCAGGTTCCTGTGTTGGTGCTTTCAGGGAGAGAGAATATTATATAGGAGTCCAGATTCAGAGATTAAAATCAGCGATCTGCATAGGTTTACCTGTTTGTGTTGCAGTGCAGTCTTTTTACACTGCCATAAGCCCAGTGTCAGAGAAAATCTAACTTTTAGGGGGGAAAAAAAAGGCACTTTATTGTGCTCTTTTCCAAAAGACCCATTGGGCAAAAAAAAATAAAAAATTTGCATTTTATTTTGCTCGTGCAAAAAAAGACCCGTTTAGGGCAAAAAAAATTAAAAATTTGCACTTTAATGTACGCTTGCAAAAAGAGCCATTCAGGGCCACAAAAAATAGTTTGCAGTGTGTTATACATATTTAGAGGTGTGTGAAATAAACAATTTCTAAATAGTTTTCTTCTACTGTGCTATACTAAAAAAACAACATTTTTTTTGAATAGCATTTTCTGCAGTTCTGTAGCTGTGCGATTCAGCGGTTACGTACTGTGGGTGTGTTCTGCTCTTCGAAAAAACGCCTTTTAGGGGCACAAAAAATAGTTTGCAGTGTGTTATACATATTTGGAGGTGTGTGAAATAAACAATTTCTAAATAGTTTTCTTCTACTGTGCTATACTAAAAAAACAACATTTTTTTTGAATAGCATTTTCTGCAGTTCTGTAGGTGTGCGATTCCGCGGTTACGTACTGTGGGTGTGTTCTGCTCTTCGAAAAAACGCCTTTTAGGGGCACAAAAAAAAGTTTGCAGTGTGTTATACATATTTGGAGGTGTGTGAAATAAACAGTTTCTAAATAGTTTTCTTCTACTGTGCTATACTAAAAAAACAACATTTTTTTTGAATAGCATTTTCTGCAGTTCTGTAGCTGTGCGATTCAGCGGTTACGTACTGTGGGTGTGTTCTGCTCTTCGAAAAAACGCCTTTTAGGGGCACAAAAAAAAGTTTGCAGTGTGTTATACATATTTGGAGGTGTGTGAAATAAACAATTTCTAAATAGTTTTCTTCTACTGTGCTATACTAAAAAAAAAACATTTTTTTGAATAGCATTTTCTGCAGTTCTGTAGCTGTGCGATTCAGCGGTTACGTACTGTGGGTGTGTTCTGCTCTTCGAAAAAACGCCTTTTAGGGGCACAAAAAATAGTTTGCAGTGTGTTATACATATTTGGAGGTGTTTGAAATAAACAATTTCTAAATAGTTTTCTTCTATTGTGCTATATTAAAAAAACAACATTTTTTTTTGAATAGCATTTTCTGCAGTTCTGTAGTTGTGCGATTCAGCGGTTGCGTACTGTGGGTGTGTTCTGCTCTTCGAAAAAACGCCTTTTAGGGGCACAAAAAATAGTTTGCAGTGTGTTATACATATTTGGAGGTGTGTGAAATAAACAATTTCTAAATAGTTTTCTTCTACTGTGCTATACTAAAAAAACAACACTTTTTTTGAATAGCATTTTCTGCAGTTCTGTAGCTGTGCCATTCAGCGGTTACAAACTGTGGGTGTGTTCTGCTCTTCGAAAAAACGCCTTTTAGGGGCACAAAAAATAGTTTGCAGTGTGTTATACATATTTGGAGGTGTGTGAAATAAACAATTTCTAAATAGTTTTCTTCTACTGTGCTATACTAAAAAAACAACATTTTTTTAATAGCATTTTCTGCAGTTCTGTAGCTGTGCGATTCAGCGGTTACGTACTGTGGGTGTGTTCTGCTCTTCGAAAAAACACCTTTTAGGGGCACAAAAAATAGTTTGCAGTGTGTTATACATATTTGGAGGTGTGTGAAATAAACAGTTTCTAAATAGTTTTCTTCTACTGTGCTATACTAAAAAAACAACATTTTTTTTTAAAAGCATTTTCTGCAGTTCTGTAGATGTGCGATTCAGCGGTTACGTACTGTGGGTGTGTTCTGCTCTTCCAAAAACACCCATTTAGGGCAACATCCTAAATTTGGAAAATATGAGGAGAAGGTCAAAGGGACGTGGTGGCCCCGGTCGTGGTGCTGCTGGTGGAGCTCCTGTTGCAGGGAGAGGACGTGGTGGATCTGTGCCAGATACACGCACAAGTGAAACACCTTCCTCAGGTGCGAGTAGGCGACCGAGCCTGCAGCGGTATTTTGTCGCGCCTAATGAGGCTGTATGAATGTTTAGGCCAGGACAAGTACAGGCGATAGTAGATTGGGTTGCTGACAGTGCCTCGGGTTCCTTCACATTGTCTCCCACCCACTCTTCTGATGAAAGATCAGAGTTGGCACCTGAAACCCATGTCCATCAGTCTTTCACCTCACCCCCTTGCAAATCAGCCAAGCAGTCTGAGCCCCAAATCATGCAGCAGTCTCAAATGCTTTTCGATGACTCTGTTAGCAGGGTTTCCCAGGGCCATCCACCTAGCCCTGCCCCAGAAGTGGAAGAGATTGAGTGCACCGATGCCCAACCACTTATGTTTAATGATGAGTACATGGGAGGACCATCGCAGTACGTCTCGGATTATGACGAAACACAGGTGCCAACTGCTGCTGCTTTCGCAATTGTGCAGACAGACAAGGAGGGCAGGGGTGAAGAGAGACTGGGTGGAAGATGATGTGGAGGACGATGAGGTCCTCGACCCCACATGGAATGAACGTTATGCAGGTGACCAGTGTAGTTTGGAGGAAGAGGTGGTGGTCGCACAGAGCCACCAGCACAGCAGAAGAGGGAGCAGGGTGCAAAAGCGGAGCGTCCGTCCGCTAGACAGTATGTCTGCTACTGCCGAACGCAGCAAGGGACCGAGCACACCAAAGCCAGGTCCAAGGAGTTCCCTAGCGTGGCAGTTCTTCACACAATGTGCTGATGACAAGACACGAGTGGTTTGCAGGCTGTGCAATCAGAGGCTGAAGCGAGGCATAAACGTTCTCAACCTGAGCACAACCTGCATGACCAGGCATCTAAGTGCAAAGCACGAGCTGCAGTGGAGTAGACACCTCAAAAAACAAGAAAGGTCTCTGGCTCCTCCTGCTTCCTCTTCTGCTGCAGTCTCAGCCTCTTCATCCACCTCTGTAGTGACAGTGGCACCTGCCACCCCGCAAACAGAGGATCTGCCAGCAACACTACCACCTGGGTCACCGACCATCTCCACAATGTCCCATGGAAGTGCTCAGCTCTCTATCTCCCAAACATTGGAGCGGAAGAGGAAGTACCCCCCTAGCCACCCGCGATCCCTGGCCCTGAATGCCAGCATTTCAAAACTCCTGGCCTTTGAAATGCTGTCATTCCGTATGGTGGAGACGCAGAGTTTTAAAAGCCTGATGGCATTGGCTGTCCCACAGTACGTCGTGCCCAGCCGCCACTATTTTTCCAGGCGAGCCATCACTTCCCTGCACAACCAAGTGGGGGACAAAATCAGGTGTGCACTGCGCAACGCCATCTGTGGCAAGGTCCACCTAACTACGGATGCGTGGACCAGTAAGCACGGTCAGGGACGTTATATCTCCCTAACAGCACACTGGGTAAATGCAGTGGCGGCTGGGCCTGAGGCAGATAGCAGTTTGGCGCATGTCCTTCCACCACCGAGGATTGCAGGGCGCTTCAGTTTGCCTCCTGTTGCTAACTCCTCCTACTCCGCTTCCTCATCCTCTACCGCCTCCTCATCCGGTCAGCGTAACACCTTCACCACCAACTTCAGCACAGCCAGGGGTAAACGACAGCAGGCAGTTTTGAAACTTTCCTGTTTGGGGGAAAAACCCCACACCGCGCAGGAGTTGTGGAGGGACATGGAACAACAGACCAATGAGTGGTTGCTGTCAGTGAGCCTCAAGCCCGGCCTGGTGGTGTGCGATAATGGGCGAAATCTCGTAGCAGCTCTGGGCCTAGCCGGTTTGACGCACATCCCTTGCCTGGCGCATGTGCTGAACTTGGTGGTCCAGAGGTTCCTTAAAAATTACCCCAATATGCCAGAGCTGCTGCAGAAAGTGTGGGCTGTGTGTGCGCACTTTCGGCGTTCTCACCCTGCTGCTGCTCGCCTGTCAGCGCTGCAGCGTAACTTCGGCCTTCCCGCTCACCGCCTCATATGTGACGTGCCCACAAGGTGGAACTCCACCTTGCACATGCTGGCCAGACTGTGCGAGCAGCAGCAGGCGATAGTGGAGTTTCAGCTGCAGCAATCACGCGTGAGTCGCTCTGCGGAACAGCACCACTTCACCAATAACTGGGCCTCCATGCGAGACCTGTGTGCCTTGTTGCGCTGTTTCGAGTACTCCACCAACATGTCCAGTGCCAATGACGCCGTTCTTAGCGTTACTATCCCAGTTCTATGCCTCCTTGAAAAAACGCTTCGGGCGATGATGGAAGAGGATGTGGCACAGGAGGATGATGAGGAGGAGGAGGAAGCGGGATCATTTCAAAGGCTTTCAGGGCAGTCTTTCACAAGTGGCAACAAGGGTGGGTTCCTGCACCAACAAACGCCAGGTACACAATTGTCCGGCAGAAAGGGCACAGTTCTGGAGGATGACGAGGTGGAGGAGGAGATGGAGGAGGAGGAGGAGAAGGAGCCATTTTCACAGCAGGGTGGCACCCAGACCAGCTCGTGGCCATCACTGGTGCGTGGCTGGGGGGATACAGAGGACACAGACGATACACCTCCCACAGAGGACAGCTTTTCTTTGCCTCTGGGCAGCCTGGCACACATGAGCGATTACATGCTGCAGTGTTTCCGCAATGACCGCCGAGTTGCCCACATTTTAACTGGTGCTGATTACTGGGTGGCCACCCTGCTGGATCCCCGTTACAAGGACAACGTACCGTCCTTAATTCCCTCACTGGAGCAGGATCGTAAGATGCGCGAGTACAAGCGCACGCTGGTAGACGCGCTGCTGGTGGCATTCCCACCTGACAGCGGGCGTACGGTGGAAGCACAAGGCGAAGGCAGAGGAGGAGGAAGAGGTCGCTAACGCAGCCGGGGCACCAGCAGCACCTCAGAAGGCAGGGTTAGCATGGCTGAAATGTGGAAAAGCTTTGTCAGCACGCCACAACAACCAGCACCACCAGCTGAGATGGAACGTCTTAGCAGGAGGCAGCATTTCACCAACATGGTTGAGCAGTATGTGTCCACAGGCCTACACGTACTGGATGATGGGTCTGCCCCCTTTAACTTCTGGGTCTCCAAATTGGGCACATGGCCTGAGCTTGCCCTTTATGCCTTGGAGGTGCTGGCCTGCCCTGCAGCCAGTGTATTATCTGAACGTGTATTTAGCACGGCAGGGGGCGTTATCACAGACAAGCGCAGCCGCCTGTCCAGAGCCAATGTGGACAAGCTCACGTTCATTAAAATTAACCAGGCATGGATCCCACAGGACTTGTCCGTACCTTGTGCAGAATAGACATGTATACCGGTGTTGTGACAAAAACTGTCCGGCCATCGGATTGTGTCCGGCCCATACTGCGAAGGCGCAGCGCTTGCGCAGTACAGAGGACAAGGAGATTCACAAAATCTCCGAAGATGAACGGCGCCTGCGCTGTGAGTGCAGGTTCAAGCCCCACCATCCAAGTGGACATACGGTAGCAGATAGTAACAGGGCCCCTCACAGGCTCGGTTCGATCGCCACGCTTCGGGCACGGCCTCACTTGGCTCGGCTTGAACCACGGATGGTGTGGCCTTCACCTGAACTCACCACGCAGGCGCCGTTCGTCTTGGGAGATTTTCGAAATCCCCTTGTCCTACATACTGAGCAAGCGCAGTACAGGGTGGACACTATTTGACGGGGGACAGAATTCGACACATCACCGGCCTTACCCAGCCATTGTTGTATTTTTGAACCAGTGTTGGCTACCTCGTCCTCCTCCACCGCCGCTTCCACCTACACAGCCACTTCCACCGCCACCTCAACCTCCTACTCCATATGGACCTCGTCCTCCTAGGTCAAGATTATTATTTTTTATTTTTATTTTTTTATGTTATTTTAAGTTATTTCCCTATCCACATTTGTTTGCAGAGCACTTGCCATGCTCTTAACAACATTTTGCTGCCATTTGCAGCCCTCTAGCCCTTTCCATTACTTTTTTAGAGCCTTTTTAGTCCTTAGAAGTCCGGGTCCCCATTGACTTCAATGGGGTTCGGGTTCGGGTCCGGGTTCGGGTTAAAGTTCGGTCCCGAACCCGAACTTTTTTCCGAAGTTCGGCTGAACCCGTCGAACCCGAACATCCAGGTGTCCGCTCAACTCTACTGATAATACAAGCAGTTGATTGAGCTAACCTGCAGTTTCTTAAGTCAGTGTAGTGTATACTGGCCACAGTGTGCACGTAAAGCTCACTGCAGACTATTGCTTTTCTATTACTGATAATACAGGCAGTTGATTGAGCTAACCTGCAGTATATTAAGTCTGTGTACTGTATACTGGCCACAGTGTGCAGCTAAATCTGACAGCAGACAATTCGTGGGGAACCTACCTATGCCAATACATCAAAATAAATATGTGTGGAAGGCCAACAAGGAGAGGCAGACACACACAGGACAATAAAAGAGGGCAAGCAGGCTCTGTGTCTAGAGGCAACAGTGCTGGTCATGGACACGGTGCATCCTCATCAGCACGTTGCCATGGGGCATGCTTGTCCTTTTTTTCGGCAGCTGGCCGTGATGAGCTGCAACATGCTGAAGAGTTGGTAGAGTGGATGACCAAGCCATCCTCATCCTCCTCATCCTGTCTCACCCAGCCTCAGGGTACTTTGTCTGCCAAAGCGGCCTCTTCCCTCGGCTCAATGGCATCAGTCACTTCTTCCCTAGCCCCACCATGTCTTCCTGAGGAGTCCCCCGAACTGTTTGACCACAGTGTTGGGTACATGCTGCAGGAGGATGTGCAGCTTTTTGAAGGCTCCGATGATGGTACCCAGCTTGAGGAAGGCAGTAACGTGAGCCCAGAGAGAGGGGGTGCCCAAGAAGGACAGCAAACTGGCAGTCATGTTCCCCCAGCTGCAGCATACTGCCAGGTTTGCTCCAGTGATGAGGAGGGAGGGGATGATGAGGTCACTGACTCTACGTGGGTGCCTGATAGGAGAGAGGAGGAGGAGAAGGAGGAGGAGGCACATCTCAAACGAGGCAGGATGCCCTCCAGGAGCCAGCTTAAGGGCAGCCAACCGACTGCATCACACCGCAGAGCTCCGCATGTGCAGGGCGATGCTGTCTCTGTGCGTTATTCCAAAAGTTCTTTGGTGTGGGCCTTTTTTGAGACATGTGCAGCAAATCGCACCTTTGCTATTTGCAATATATGTCTGAAGCGTATCTCGCGTGGCCAAAACAGCAGCCGCTTGGGCACCACATGCTTGACCAGACATATGTCAACCTGCCATGCAGTCCGTTGGCAAGCGTACATAAAAGACCCACACCAAAGAACAAAGCGGACCTCTCCTTGCTCCTCATCAGCTGGGATCTCCAACCCCACTATACCTTCAGTCCTCTCAGAAACCTGCACTGAGAGGAATGAAGGTGTAGAATTAGGTGTGTCACTGCCAAGTACTTGCGAGCAATCTGCTATCGGTACACCAACGCCAGATTGTACCAGGCAAATTTCCCGGCCCCAGCTGCTGCACCGCCGAAAGAAGTTCGCTCCCAGCCATCTACATGCCCAGCGGTTGAATGCTAGCTTGGCTAAATTGCTAGCACTTCAACTTCTGCCTTTTCAGTTGGTAGACTTCCGTGAGTTTGTGGAATGTGCGGTTCCTCAGTGGCAGGTTCCCAAGCGCGATTCCGGCTCTCTACCGGCATGTGGAAGGCAATGTCTTGGCCTCGCTGGACAGGGCGGTCAGTGGTAAGGTGCATATTACCGCTGACTCATGGTCCAGTAGGCATGGACAGGGACGTTACCTCTCTTTAACGTCGCATTGGGTGACTCTGCTGGCAGCTGGGAAGGATGCAGGACAAGGTGCAGTAGTGTTGGAGGTTGTTCCGCCACCACGCCTCCAAAATGCTACTACTGGTGATTCTGACACACCTCTCTCCTCCACCCCCTCTTCTTCTTCCTCCATGGCCTCTTTTTGTGCTGATTTGTCCTCGGAACCAGCGGAGCTCCGTAGGCGTTCAAGGGGCTACGCAAGTACGCAGGCAAAAAGATGCCATGCAGTGCTTGAGCTGGTGTGCTTGGGGGACAGGAGCCACACTGGGGCAGAGATTCTGACAGCTCTGCAGGGGCAGGCTCCGAGGTGGTTGATGCCACGCCAGCTTAAGCCAGGAATGGTGTTTTGCGACAATGGCACCATTCTCTCCGCCATCCAACAGTGACAACTGACCCATGTGCCCTGTTTGGCTCACGTCCTTAACTTGGTGGTGCAGCGGTTCTTGGGCAGGTACCCCGGCTTACAGGATGTCCTGAGACAGGCAAGGAAAGTCTGTGTGCATTTCCGCCAGGTCATATAATGCCAGTGCTCGGCTGGCTGACCTCCAAAAGAAATTTAACCTGCCCAAGAACCGCCTAATATGTGACATGCCCACCAGGTGGAACTCAATGTTGGCCATGCTGCAGCGGCTGCGCACGCAGCAGATGGCCATCAATGAGTATCTGTGCCAATATGGTACGAGGACAGGGTCAGGGGAGCTTGGGATTTTTTTGCCACGGCAGTGGGTCACGATCAGGGATGCATGCACTGTCCTGTCACCATTTGAGGAGGCCACGAGGATGGTGAGCAGTGACAGTGCATGCGTCAGTGACACTGTCCCTCTTGTCCACCTGTTGGAGCACACGCTGCGTGGAATAATGGACAGGGCACTTGAGGCAGAACAGAGGGAGGAAGAGGAGGACTTCCTTACCTCTCAAGGCCCCCTTTTCCAGACAGTGTTCCTGCTGGACCGCCTATCACACAGGAAGAGGATGAGGAGGATTGTGTCAGCATGGAGGTGGAGCCTAGCACTCAGCATCAGCAGCAGTCTTCAAGGGATCAATTACAGTCCCAAGAAACCCATGGACTTGTACGTGGCTGGGAGGAGGTGGCTGCAGATCATGTCATCTTTAGTGACCCAGGGGACTCTGGACCGAATGCCTGAGCACACCTACGCTGCATGGCCTCCCTGATCCTACAAAGCCTGCGGAAGGATCCTCGTATTTGTGCTATCAAGGAGAGGAATCATTACTGGATGGCAATCCTCCTTAATACACGTTACAAGGGTAAGGTTGCGGACCTTATCTTGCCGTCGCAGAGGGAGCAGAGGATGAAACATCTTCGAAAGGCCTTGCAGAAAGGTTTGTGTAACGCGTTCCCAGAGCCTGGGAGGTTACAAATTCCTGGTCCTGGACAACGTGTTGCTGAGGCTTCGGTCAGTCACAGAAGGAGTGATGGAGAAGGTGGCCGTCTGACCGATGCGTTCAGACAATTTTTTAGTCCGCAGCCCCAAGGTATGATCGGTTCCAGCAACCATCTCCAGCGTCTGTTTTACATGGTGAAGGAATACCTAGGGGCAAGATCAGACTTGGACACCTTTCCTACCAAAAATCCTCTGGGTTACTGGTTCTTGAGGATGGATCACTGGCCAGAGCTTGCACAGTATGCAATTGAGCTACTGGCCTGTCCTGCATCCAGCATTCTTTCGGAACGCACATTCAGTGCTGCTGGAGGCTTTGTAACCGATCACAGGGTGCACCTGTCCACCGACTCGGTCGATCAGCTGACCTTCATAAAAATGAATTAGTGTTGGATCACAACCAGCTACCAAGCACCTGATGCTGATGTAACCGAATAATTTTTTTTGAATGTCAGATCCCTTTAAGACTGCCTATGCTGATGCTGAGTGACTATCCTGTTATGCTGAGTGACTATCCTCTTCCTCCTCAATGATCACGCTAATAGCTTGTAAGAACATTTTTGAGACTGGGCACCGCCACCAGTGGCTAAGCCCCAATTTTTCTGCCCATGTTTAACAGGGGAGTGTAATTAAAATTTTTGTTGCAATACTTTGCAGCAGGGCTCATTTCTGCGCTACAACTAGAGTTTATGTGAGGGGTTGCAGTGTTGTGGCACCAGCACCAGTGCCTAAGGCCCAATTTTTCTGCCCCTGTTTAACAGGGGCGTGTAATTACAATTTTTGCTGTAATACTTTGCAGCAGGGCTCATTCCTGCACTCCAACTAGAGTATCTGTGAGGGGTTGCAGTGTTGTGGCACCAGAAGAAGTGCCTGAGGCCCAATTTTTCAGCCCCTGTTTAACAGGGGCATGTAATTACAATTCTTGATCTAATATTTCACAGCAGGGCCCGTTCCTGCGCCCACCAAGAGTAACTGTGAGGCCTTACAGTTTTGTGGCAACACCACCACACCGTTCACCACAAAGGCCCAATTTTTCCGACCCTGTTCAAAAGGGGCATGTAATTACAATTCTTCATCTAATATTTCCCAGCAGGGCCCATTCCTGCGCCCACCAAGAGTAACTGTGAGGGCTTACAGTGTTGTGGCAACTCCAACACCTAGGGCCCAAATTTCTGCAGAGTATACAGGGCAGGCCCCTACTTTAAGCATACAACTTACAAACGAAATTAAAAATACATTTTTTGGCTGGAGCTACACTTTAAAAATTTACCAGTTCAAAATTACAAACAGATTCTACTTAAGAACAAACCTACAGTCCTGTCTCGTTTGCACCGCCTGAATACTGCTGTTCAGAGTATATAGGGCCTTTTTTTTATTTGGGTGTGGGATTCCCCTTAATATCCATACAAGACCCAAAGGGGCTGGTAATAGGCTGGGGGGGAGGGGGGGGTACCCATGCCGTTTTTCTCAATGATTTTCATCCAGACATTACATTAAAACCACAAGCAGTTTTAAATTGTTACTTTTATTCCCTTTAGAATTGTCATTTTGTGCAGGGACTGTTTTAAACACTGCAAACACACGCCACTTCACAGGCATACTATAGACACCCCCCAGGTATGATATTTAAAGGAATATTTCACTTTTATTTTTTCACTTTAAGCATCATTAAAATCACTGTTCCATTTTTAAAACTTTTTTTTGCATTGATACATGTACCCTGGGGCAGGACCCGGGTCCCCAAACCCTTTTTAGGACAATAACTTGCATATTAGCTTTTAAAATTTGCACTTTTGATTTCTCACGTTCGAGTCCCATAGACTTTAACGGGGTTCGAACGTTCGCGCAAACTTTCGGTCTGTTCGCAGGTTCTGGTGCGAACAGAACCGGGGGGTGTTCGGCTCATCCCTACTCACCAATGGAGGCCCTGAAGGGGTATCAGACAGAATAAATAGAGGCACCCCCCCCCCGCGCGGCGAACACGGGAGGCGATAATTGTTACACAGTCTGAAATGATAAAGAAAATATAACAAAATTCTGATGTGGGTCCACACATAAAGGCTGGGGATAATGGACACACAGGTGATGGAGGGCAAAAGAAGGAACAGAGGGGAAGGGAAAGAGGAAGGGGGGAAAAGGGGAGGATTGGGATGTGGGAGGGGAGGTAGGAAATAGGAAGGGAGAGGGGGTGGAGGGGGGGGAAGAGAGGAGGAGAAGGAAGGAAAGAGCGGGGGAGAGAAGGGGGAGGGGAAAGGGGGGCAGGAAGGAAAGTGCAAACAAGCCAAAAGCGATTCCTTACAGGTTACAGGTCCATAAAAGCGATTGCGCATGCACAGAGCATGTGTTCGTAGCGTGTGATCTGAGGACCATTTAATACATTTAAAAAAAAAATACAAAAATTAGAGCATGACATTTTGGATTTCAAACTAGGGAAGGTCCTTGATTGGTCTGATTAATCTAAGGATGAGGGGCTAAGTATAAGACCAAAGTTGACAATAAGGCCCCTGCCCCTCTATACAGTCTCAAGCCTGGGCCAGAAGGGGACAGACATGCCCCCCCCCCCTGACTGGAGCCTTTTTTAATTACAAATGCTTTTTATTAGGGTTATAAAAAAGAAAACCATATACAACAGTTAAGGCTTAGCTTATGAAGGCACTAAGAGGCTATGAATCAATAGACTCAAATCAGTATGGTAAACAGTGTTTAGAAGCCTCATACAATATAGTACTAGAATAAAACCCCCCTAAAAAAAAAATCTAAGAAAAACAAAGAAGCAGAAAAACTTTTTTTTTTTTTTTTTAAATCTAAGAAAAACAAAGAAGCAGAAAAACTATTTTTTTTTTTTGGTAAGCAGCATAAACTTTTATATGAAAAAGTACTTCATATTTGGTGAACAGTAGCTTCTTTGAGCTGAAAAAAACAAAACAAAGTTACTGTAACTCAGAGAAACATTGGTTGGTAGAACCTATCCACAGATGATATGGACAATTCCACAATTTCAGAGAACCTCAATATGATGATCATGTCATCCTGATGAATACATGCATTGTGTCCATCACCATATGGTGTATTCTTTCCATAAGTTTTATTGCCTCCATTCTCTATACGACTCGCGACCAGGGAACTGAGGGGGATTGCCAGTTTAGAGCTATAGCCCAATGAACTGCGCTAAACAATGTGTGAACGAGTTTCTGGCAGGGGGGGCAACACCTCTGGTATATCAGCAAAAAATAGGCACATAGGGAATGTGAGAGAGATAATTGAGATAGATTAATAGCTTTGCAAAATTATGGAGATGTGTCCCCCTGTCAGGACAACCCCTGAAGCACGAGTCAGGTTTAAGAGGGATACATTCTATGTAGCTTAACAGGGGTGTAGTGCCACCTTGTGTGCAGTTTAACCACAGTTTCCTTGATTGCAATAAATTTTGTGCACATGTGCATGTTGGACAACATATCCTGCCAGTCCTCAGCCAAAATTCTTGGCCTGTCTCAGCCTTCCACTGTACCATATGATTAAACACTATTATAGTGTGAAACGCGTCAGTATGACCAAGTGTGCTGTGACTTGTAGTGCTGCTGTGGTGGATTTACAATAAAGGCAATTCTTATTTGGAGTGCGGCTGTCCAGAAGGAATTTCTTTTCTTTTTGCCTTGTATATGCATTGCTTGCACCCGGGGTGTCTGTGAGTACTATCACGTGTGAAGACAGCCACACCGGACAGCTACAGCGGATTCTCTCTTTTTTACACTGTACCATAGCCGAAGACATTTCAGGGAGATCATGTTCATTGAGTTGTGTATATATCGATGAAATGGTGCCTCTATCTCTGGAAAAAGCATTACACATCTGCTCAATTGCTGTGGTCCGACTCCTGCCTGCCAACCTATAGTATTCATAAAGGAAGTGTCTAATTTGATGGTACTTAAAAAATTCTGTAAGGGAGGTTGAATTGTTGTTGGAGAGCAGAGAATCGGATAAAAGTAGCATTATGTTGGAAAGATTCCAAAGTTACCAACCCCTGATCAATCCATCCAAGAAAGGCATTAGATACAGTAAATTAAACCTTGGGGAGAACCTTGGGTCCCTCAAATAGATGGCCAAGGGAGGGGGGGAGAACTTAAGCTGAATTTATCCTTGTATAGTGATTGTATAGTGACCATAAGCGATATGATTGGCTAACAACCTGATTCTGTGTGGCTATATCTTTTAGTGGAATTGACTTCGACCACAAGAAGCCAGGCAGAAAAAAAGGCTCTATTTAAATTCTCTCAAAGCAGAGCCAGGCTATTTGATTGGATGGTGCATGCCATTGAGCTAGCTGCACCAGTCTGGCGGCCAGGCTGGAGACTTTTGAAGGCACCTGATCTCAGGGTTCGCACTGGAAAGGGACGCAGACAAACAGGTAATAGGTTCACTGAGGGTCATTTACAGGATCCACGAATAAGAATCACCAACCCCAAATGGGGCAAAAGAGGAGGATCCACGGGCTACAATGGTGTTAGTACTATTACATCTTCACAGGCCCCTCCATCCCAGGGCTGATTGCCCTGGTGGGGAGTAATGCTAAAATTTAGGCCATCCCTCCCCCTCATCATTCTTCCAGGCCTTATTTTACTGAAGGGGCTAGACCTAGGTTAGAGACCCATCCCAGCCCTTTTCTGAAGTCTTCCCTGTGGTTTTCCACCAAATTCATTGGAATGCACTAGATGGGCCTGCAAGGGAGGGGTCTGCAAGAAAAAATGAGAAGACCTCTCGACCATAAGGACTTACAAGCTTTGTCTGAGGTAGAGCTATCTTTTATTGCAGAAAGAGCCTAATTTTGATTATACTAGCCTCCCCAACCCATTTAGCCTCTTTAAAGACCTTAATACATTTATTCTGGTTGACTATTCAATGATTTTAAGCTCAAAAAAGAAATACAACTTCTAAAATCAATAACATTCCTTATGAGAAGACATTCATTGAAGACACAGATAGTGACTTCTGGGTTGAAGAGGAGGATTCAGTTGCTTTAGGAGCCCTGATGGTCCTCTGATACTTGGATACTACCAGTGAAGCAGGTAGTATGCCTGCCTGTTTTATTAGGATTTCTTGACAAGGAGGTAGTGCATTATGCCTTTTATCTGACATAGAGCCCTTCTATCAGTTAGTGTATATATAGGAACCTTATACAGCTCTGTAGGTCCAAGAAGATTCATTTCAATCTATCCTCCCAGGACTGCCAGGTCTTGGACGATCTGCAACAACAGGGGGGCCTTGTCTTTAGACAGCAGGACAAGTGTTGGAGCATAGTGATCTATTATGATGACGATTAGCTTAAAAAATCACGTACACTACTTTCTGATGATACCACCTATGCTAAACTACCCAAGGACTCTCTCCCTGAATTCAAACAAGAGTTGATTAACTTCATCCAGCAAGCAGCAAGGGAAGGCTTCCTCACAAAGTGAGAACAGTCCTTTGTGTGCTGGGAACATTTTAGTACTCCCTATTTTTATAATTTACCTAAAGTGCAGAAAAGCCTGACTACACCTCCTGGGCATCCTATAGTTTCCTTTATAGACAGCCTTACTAGATTCCGATTATGTTGATTTTGTTTTGCAACCCATAGTAGCTATTTTACCAGCCTACATTAAAGACACGGGTCACATTCTCAAGATTTTGGACATGAACACATGGGAAGCCAATTATTATTTGGTTTCCCTTGATGTTTCATTTTTGTACACATCCATACCTCATCCAATAGGTCTGCAAGCCCTTCATTTTTTTGTCAAACACAATACATTAAACAAGATTCATACTAGAGGCAGTAGATTTTATTCTCAATCTTAATTACTTCAGTTTCCTCAAGGATATCTTCATACAGAAGGTTGGGACAGCTATGGGGGCAAATTTTGCCAATATTTACATTGAATACTGGGAGGATCTTCGTATCTGGGCCAATAACCCCTTCGTAAACACATTGTCCAATATGGCAGATACATAGATGATGTGATAATCATCTGACAAGAGTCGGAGACCAATATCCATGAGTTCACTTCTTACTGTAATGAGAATTCATTTGGCATACATGTCATAAATGTCATCAACAAAGAAGTCCTGATATTTTTGGATGTGGATCTCTTTTACAAGGATTTTGGGAGGATATGTTCTCATATACATTTTAAAGCGGTTGTATAGTCAGAATTATTTTTTATTTATTTTTGTCACCTGCAAGGGAAAAGGCATAATGAGCTAGTATGCACCGCATACTAGCTCATTATGAAATACTTACCTTAGAACGAGGCATCGTTAACTCACCTGGTCCACGCCGAGGGAGATGTCATGTTGCCTTGGCGTGTCTTCCGGGTATCGTGGCTCCAGCGCTGTGAGTGGCTGGAGCCGCAATGTCGTCACTCCCGCGCATGCGCGCGGGAGACTTCTTTCCGGCAAGGTCCGGCGCCTGCCGGGCCTTCAGCCGAGAATCCCCCGTGCGCATGCGCCGCTGCAGTCAGCAGCGCATTGCGAGGGGAATATCTCCTAAACCGTAAAGGTTTAGGGATATTTTTTTTTGCCTACAGGTAAGCCTTATTATAGGCTTACCTGTAGGTAAAAGTACCCAAAGTGACTATACCCCTTTGTAAACACATTGTCCAATATGGCAGATACATAGATGATGTGATAATCATCTGACAAGAGTCGGAGGCCAATATCCATGAGTTCACTTCTTACTGTTGTAGCGGCCTCACCCTCCGTCCCCTTTTTGTGAATAAAATGGCTTGCTTGTCTAGGGGTATGCGGGAAGAGGGTGAGGTTCACTACGGCCCATGTCCTCTAAGGTGTAGAGGTGAAGGCCAACACTATTTTACCTCCGAGTGCTATGTTATGGATGGAGCCTCTGGCCCTCCTGCAGAGGGCAAGTTTGACTGTCAATAATAGAGCCCCACACCATAAAAAGTCCAACACTCCTTTATACTTCTTCACATATGAACAGTATCAGTTGAACTTTAAACGAACAAACAGGGTGTGGACACGAGTAGGCCCAGGCACAATGAACTCTCCTATTCCCTCTTTGGCGAATAGGCTTGGCGCACAGTCGCTGCCACCAACCGTGAGTTTGGTCGCTGCCACCGACCGGGTGAACTGTTGAGGCCGCTGCCACAGGCCTAATAGCAGGTCTCTGCCACCGACCTGAATTGACTAGATGTACCGCTGCCACCGGTCACAGAACATGAATTACCTTTCTTTATGAATAGGCCCTTGTTGGAGAAAGACATCCATCCGAGCGGTCTCCGGAGGTCCACCCGACACTGGCAATATGCTGCAACAGCTTCACGAAGGGTCCCCTCTCCGGTCCCTTACGCTCTGGATTTAGGTGTCCAACACCCGGGGCACCTTAGGACGATCCCTTCCTCGTGGGACCCAGCGGAATATACTGGGCCCCAGGCCTCCGGCTGAGTACCTCACCCCAGACTGAAGGTGTCTGGGATGGAACACGAATTCCTCGTGTACAGGCCGAGGGCACCTGAACACCGAACACGGACAGCAGCCCTCAGGCTGAAGGTGCCTGGGACTCGGACCTTGTGGTGAAGATGTCCGCCCCCTTTATACCCTCCCCCAGTGAGCACAGCGGGTTCCCCGCCCTGCAGTACAGCTGCTGCGAGAGGTCACAAAGGGTACGGCACTGCAGTAGTGGTTCAACCCCGGCTCAGAGCGACAGCGCCACCTACTGAGCCGCAGGGAACTGTGCACCACTGATGTCCTCACCCGAACAGAATACAGCCCTATTCTTCCAATCAGTGCATCTGGGTCATGCTACCACCCAGATGCTTCCCCTAAATAGTACATGCCCGCTACACTGTAATAAGAATTCATTTGGCATACATGTCATAAATGTCATCAACAAAGAAGTCCTGATATTTTTGGATGTGGATCTCTTTTACAAGGATTTTGGAAGGATATGTTCTCATACATTTTAAAGCGGTTGTATAGTCAGAATTTTTTTTTTTTTTTAAGTCACCTGTAAGGGAAAAGGCATAATGAGCTAACATGCACCGCATACTAGCTCATTATGAAATACTTACCTTAGAACGAGGCATCGTTAACTCACCTGGTCCACGCCGAGGGAGATGACATGTTGCCTCGGCGTGTCTTCCGAGTATCGCGGCTCCAGCGCTGTGAGTGGCTAGAGCCGCAATGTCATCATGCGCGCGGGAGACTTCTTTCCGGCAAGGTCCGGCGCCTGCGGTTCTTGACTAAGTCTCTTCAACTCTTCACTATCTCTGTTGAATGAGTCTTATGACTGTTTCTTCAGCTTTCATTCTTTCCGCCACATTCAATGATTCCTTCTTTCTGATTCCCTTTGCCAAATGTTGAATTTGAGCTACTACGTTTATGACTGTAGTCCATTTTGAACATCTGGCTAGTCTTTCAAGTATGTCATCTTGACACTTGGTGGCAGTGCTCAATGTTTGTACAATTTTTACTTCTGGATCACCCATAGACAACTCTTTGTAACCTTCACTGGGTATGATTTCCTTTTCCCAAAGGAACTCTGGACCGGTGAACCAGCTTGAATTTTTCATTTCTGTTACATTCAGGCCTCTTGAAGAATGATCTGGAAAGTCAGATTCAAGGATCTTGATTACTGCCGCTGAACTTACAGCTGGTAACTCTTGAACAGATATTCAATGACACAATCCTGTCACCTGTCTTGAGTTTGCAATCTGCTGTTTTCCTCCAACAACGCCCCATCCTAGATCAGTATTGAACAGAGTAGGGTTCACCCTTTCCTCCTACGATTACCCTTTGTGGTACCAAAGCTTCGGGACAATCATAACCTATCAACAGTCCAACACCAAACTCCTTCAGCGGGGACATTTCATGAGATATGACAGATAGGTGCTCCCATTTATTGGCTGTTTCACAGGTAGGTATGCGATCTCGATCTAGAGGTATATTGTCTTTCGTATAAGTTGGAGGTAGATCCAATGTGAGGTTTGAATGAAGTCCTCTAACTCTCAATCCTTTGACCCTTTGACTGTTCACTAATGTGTCTCTCCCCGTCATTGTGGTGAGTTTGAGCTTCACTGGTTCTGTAGCCACTTGTAATTTCTTGCAGATTTCTTGATCAATGAAGGTGACATCGCTTTGGGCATCCAGTAGTGCATAGGCATATACCTTCTTATTCTTCCTTTTAGGATTTGAAATGCACACTGGTACAACCATTGATGTGCCGTTGCTTTCCCTCACTCTGAGAGAGAATACTGATGCTGTCTTTTCTTCCTCAGCATCTTTAGGTATTGAGGATTTATCCTTCTTTGGACGTTCTTCATATAGTGGTGTAGGATGGCGTCCTTTGCACACGCTGCATGTGGCCCTTTTGTTACACTCCTTAGTAATATGGCCTTTTCTTAGGCACCCAAAACACAGTTGGTTAACAAGTACAAACTTTTTCTTTTAATTTGGGGATTTCTCCTTCAATTGTTGGCACTTGTGTATAGAGTGGTTATCTCCACAGAACATACACTTAAAAGTAGTCTGAGGATTTGTCGGTTCTGTCTCTCTACTGATCCCAGTAGTAACTTTGAACTTGCTCTCGTAGGTATCTATACCTTTCTCTGTTGTGTCGGTTGCAAAGCTAGTTGCTCTTGCACGTCTTATATCCCTCGCAGGCCTTTCTTCTAAGAATTTTAAGGTGTAAGATGCTGTTACTGGATTACATGCTATTCGTGCTTCCTTATTAATGAACTCAGAACTTTTTAAAACTTGGGAAGTCCTTACTTAGATATAACTGTTCAGTCACATAGCGATTCCATCTAGAAGCCACTTCTTCAGGTAGCTTAGCTAGCATCCTGTGGTTTTCTAGATAGTCGTTCAGTACTTCTAGTCCTCGTACATGTGGGATGGCATTTCTGCATGCTTGCAGGAAGTCACCATACTCTTGGAGTTTGAAGTGTTCTTTAGGACCTATTTTAGGCCAGTTATTCAATTTCTCCCTAAAGGCTCTTTGTACTAAGAAAGGATGACCATATCTTGCATTTAACTTTTCCCAAGCTTGTTTTTAGGCTTCTTCGTCTGTTCTAAAGAAGTTAACTTCAAGAGCTTTCTTTGCTTCTCCACCAACATATTTCTGAAGGTAGAATAACTTGTCAACTGGCCTGGAGCAATGATGCTCAATGATAATTTCAAAACTTGCCTTCCACTCTATGAACTTCAGTATGTCTCCTGAAAATACAGTAAGTTCTGGAACGGGAAGTCTTGCTGGAACTGTTCTCTGTCGTCTTGCTGGGACAATAGTCGCAACATTCTCCTGATCATTGCAGTGACATCTAGGAACAGAATTATCCTGTTTTATTTTTTCACTTAGTTCTGAATTGGTTGAGTCTCACTTTTGGTCTTTCTGAGCAGGGATGGAAGGGCAATGACTTTTTTCTTCATTACATACTGGTGATTTCCTTCCATTCTCTTGGGCGTATGAAAGGAAGTAGGAGTCTGCATCTTCACTTGGTACAAATTTGGACTTATGATTACTATTCATGTCCTCTTCGTGTACTCTTAGTCTGGCTTCTATAATCTTGACTTCCTTTAGCTTTTCCATTTCTGCTACTCGTAGACGCTGCGCCTCGATTGCAGTTTCCATCTCAATTTCTGCTCTCTTGACAGCAAGTTGTTCCTTTCTTTTAGCTATTAAAGTACTTGAGGACTCTGATATGTATCTGGCACTTCTGCTAGTGGAAGAAGTCCTACTTGTGATTGTGGTTCCTCCTAAGGACCTAGCATAGTCTCTCATAAAAAGCTTGTTCATTTTCTTTCTTGCCTTAACTTCATCATAGTTAGCTTCAGATGATAGTTCTCTCTTGAGCTTTTACTAAACCTTTAGTGACTGCAGTACATGTGTCCATGTTCCTTACAATATCCTGGGGAGGTGTCGTAGATGACAGCAGGTTGACATATGCTGCCATAAGCTCTAATTCAGATTCTTCTACCGTCTCTATCATACCACTCAAGTTTCCTTTTATACTTTCTTGCTTTAGCTTTCTACGAACATCTTTAATGTAAGATTTCCACTTATTATACATTCTGGTGAACTTTTTTCCTTTCAATACTGCTTCTTGCTCCAAATTTTCCAGCATCTTTAGGGTCAGTTTTCTGATACATTCTGAGCGTCTTAGTTCATCTGTTTGGGATATATTTGTTTGGGGCAAGACTAATGCTACATCAGACTCTTCTACCTCAGACAGGTTCACTTGCTCTTCACCTTCTATCTTATCTATCTTTGTATCCTCTAACAGTGGCATAGAAATATTAGACTCAGCCATTTTTACTTTAAATGCTATAACAATCAATACGAATATTAAGAAGACTTTCACTTTAAATGCAATAGCAATAGGTGCAGGCAGTAAAAATTACTTTCACTTTCAAAATACTTTAGAGTCCATGTACTACAACTGTCCCTTATTCTTTACTTACAGTCTTTTTATTCCTGAACACGAAAATGTCTCTTTCTTGTCAAGCCTATGTGCAATGATAGTAATAAAGGAAAGCTCTGACCTTATTCTGAAGAGCAGGATACTGTGATCTGTAGGTTGCTAGAACAAATATCAGTCTCAAAGGAGACTTGTCTTTCTTGATCTGATGCTCTTTTGTACTGACTTGTGATGCTTTGTGCTGACTTGCGATGCTTTGTGCTGACTTACGATGCTCTGTGCTGACTTGCGATGCTCTGTGCTGACTTGCGATGGTCTGCGCTGACGTGTGATGCTCTGTGCTGTCTTGCGATGCTTTGTGCTGCAGGCTTTGGGCCTAGTGGCGGGGAACTAGCTGGCTGCAGTATGTAGCCTCTTTGTGGTTAGCAGTGCAGGCACTCTAACTCTGAACTTTGGCCTCCCACCATGCGTCTTTTTCTCTCTCTAGGGATTGCAGGAGGGTTGGCGCTCTCTCTGTGACTATCTTGCCTTTGCCGTTCTGCCACTTTAAGAGTCGGCTACAGTTTGACTAAAACACACGTTCTATGGTAGCTCTGCTGCTCAAATGCGCTCTTTACTGTGCAAGTTGAGGAGCACTATCGCTTCGCCCTCAATGGGCTAATAGTTCCACTGTGGCAGGCGCAGCACTATGAAGTGCCTTTATGCACTGTGGCATTAAAAGAATTTTGATTTCTCTGATCTTTTAGTCCAAACAAGACTATCTGTTACTTTATAATTCCTCTAACACCGTTCTATGGAAGCAGTAGGTTTAAAGAGAACACCAAACTTTTAAGATAAATTTTTTATTCACTTCAGCTTTTCTTCATATATAACACTGACAATTTCGCAGCAGAAAGTCCATGTATAAACACATGTTGAATAAAGTATACCAAATGGCGATTCAGCTGTTCAATTTTGTAATTCTACATAAAATGGTAGATATATTTCTCTCTTCAGTATCTGTACTTTCACTTTAAATACTTTAGACACTTTATGATCTCTCTGGGACTTAATCAATAGTTTACTTGTTCTATATTGCTGTTTGCTATTGCAGTTTGATAGCACGTTTGCTATTGCAGTTTGCTCTGATGTTTGGTTTGAAACTTGGTTTGGTTTAAAACTTGGTTTGAAACTTGGTTTGGTGGAACTACAAGTGAACACATAACTAGTTTCAGTACACAGTTCTAATCACATTATTAACAATAATAACATTAATAACTGTATTAAATACCTATTTTGGCCACTTGCTTCCATAAAACTGGACTCTGATGGATCTGACTGTTCATCTCCACTCTCTCTTTGGTGTAAAAAGAATTCTAGCAATGTGCTGGGAGATTTTCCAGACAGAACATGGGTGAAAGGCTGGCTGTGATTGGCCAAGACTCTTGCTCAGTGTGAGATTGGCTGTGATTGGCTAAAATCTCCTGATGAGTCACAAAAGCTTAACTCTATGCTTTCTGGTTGCAATTCTGCTGTGTCATTGAGCTTACCTTTCTGTATATAATGAATCTTAAAGGCATATTTTTTCTTTTGCTTCTGTGAACACAACACACAATTGTTATGTGACATCCATATATAAAGTCACAGTAAATAACTCTGCTTTTATCTCTCATAAATGAGCATATGAACTGTATTAACGTTATTAGCAGGTCTAGCTATATATGCATGTAAGCAACATTAACAACCTAGGACAGGTCTTAGCTGGCCAGCTACACCAAGTATGATTGCTTGACCTGCTCCTTTATTAAGCATGGCCAGCAGACTTTTAGGGATCAGTTGGGTCATATCTTTTCCATAAATAAAATTTTTACATGTTCTTCAACCAATGTAATCTATTGTGTTTGTTGCCTTTGTGGCCTACAATTTGTGGGAAAAGCAATTAGAACTCTTAGGCCCATTTTGGGGAACACAGTATAATGCCGCGTACACACGACCGCTTTTCTCAACGAGAAAAACAGCATTTTTTTTTTTCGCCGACAAAAACGATCGTCTGTGGGCTTTATGTCGTTTCTCTCGGGAGACACTGCCGCGGAGCCCACAGACGGTCGTTTTTCTCGTCAAGAGAAAAAATGACGGGAAAAACGACCGTGTGTAGGGAACCAAGCGGTTCCCTCGTTTTTCCTGTCATTATTCACGGCGGTTTTTTAACCGCCGTGAATAATGATCGTGTGTACGCGGCATAAGTATTGAGAATGGCTCCCCCAATATAGTGTTTTCCGGCATTTTGCCAATCATCACACTAATGACCCAAGTGATCTTACTCTCCTGGCCATTAAGTTAATACCTCTTTCTCTCCCAGCTGTGGAAAGGTTCAACTGATTATGCTTAACCACTTAAGCCCCGAGCCATTTGGTAGCTAAAGGACCAGAGGTGATTTCAGAATTTTGCACTGCACTACTTTAACTGTAAATTGTGTGGACATGCAATGTTGTACCCAAATGAAATTTGCGTCCTTTTCTTCCCACAAATAGAGCTTTCTTTTAATGGTATTTGATTGCCTCTGCGATTTTTATTTTTTGCGATATAAATGGAAAGACCGAAAATTTTGAAAAAAAATGATATTTTCTACTTTTTGTTATAAGAAAAATCAAATAAACTCAATTTTAGTCATACATTTAGGCCAAAATGTATTCAGCCACATGTCTTTAGTAAAAAAAATGTCAATAAGCGTATATTTATTGGTTTGCGCAAAAGTTATAGCGTTTACAAACTAGGGTACATTTTCTGGAATTTACACAGCTTTAAATTTATGACTGCCTATCTCATTTCTTGAGGTGCTAAAATGGCAGGGCAGTACAAAACCCCCCCAAATGACCCCATTTTGGAAAGTAGACACCCCAAAGAAATTGCTGAGAGGCATGTTGAGCCCATTGAATATTTTTTTTTTGTCCCAAGTGATTGAATAGTGACAAAAAAAATTAAAAATTACAAAAAGTTGTCACTAAATGATATATTGCTCACACATGCCATGGTTATATGTGGAATTGCACCCCAAAATACATTCTGCTGCTTCTCCTGAGTACGGGGATACCACATGTGTGGGACTTTTTAGGAGCCTAGCCACGTACGGGACCCCGGAAACCAAGCGCCGCCTTCAGGATTTCTAAGGGCGCAAATTTTTGATTTCACTCCTCGCTACCTTTCACAGTTTCGAAGGCCATAAAATGCCAAAATAGCACAAAACCCACCCAAATTACCCCATTTCATTTTGGAAAGTAGACACCCCAAGCTATTTACTGAGAGGCATGTTCAGTCCATGGAATTATTTATATTTTGCCACAAGTTGCGGGAATATGACAAACTTTTTTTTTTTTTGCACAAAGTTGTCACTAAATGATATATTGCTCACACATGCCATGGGCATATGTAAAATTACACCCCAAAATACATTTTGCTGCTTCTCCCGAGTACGGGGATACCACATGTGTGGGACTTTTTGGGATCCTAGCCACGCACGGGACCCCAAAAACCAAGCACCGCCTTCAAGGTTTCTAAGGGCATAAATTTTTGATTTCACTCCTCACTACCTATCACAGTTTTGAAGGCCATAAAATGCCAAGATGGCACAAAACCCCCCCAAATGACCCCATTTTGGAAAGTAGACACCCCAAGCTATTTGCTGAGAGGCATGTTGAGCCCATTGAATATTTTTTTTGTCCCAAGTGATTAAATAATGACAAAAAGAAAAATGTACAAAAAGTTGTCACTAAATGATATATTGCTCAAACATGCCATGGTTATATGCAGAATTGCACCCCAAAATACATTTGGCTGCTTCTCCTGAGTACGGGGATACCACATGTGTGGGACTTTTTGAGAGCCTAGCCGCGTACAGGGCCCTGAAACCCAAGCACCGCCTTCAGGATTTCTAAGGGCACAAATTTTTGATTTCACTCCTCACTTCCTATCACAGTTTTGAAGGCCATAAAATGCCAAGATAGCCCAAAACCCCCACAAATGACCCCATTTTGGAAAGTAGACACCCCAAGCTATTTGCTGAGAGGCATGGTGAGTATTTTACAGCTCTCATTTATTTTTGAAAATGAAGAGACATTTTTTTTTCTTTTTTCAATTTTCAAAACTTTGTGACAAAAAGCGAGATCTGCAAAATACTCAACATACCTCTCAGCAAATAGCTTGGGGTGTCTACTTTCCAAAATGGGGTCATTTGGGGGGGGGGGTTTTGTGCCATCTGGGCATTCCATGGCCTCTGAAACTGTGATAGGCAGTGAGGAGTGAAATCAAAAATTTACACCCATAGAAATCCTGAAGGCGGTGCTTGGTTTTCGGGGTCCTGTACGCGGCTAGGCTCCCAAAATGTCTCGCACATGTGGTATCCCCGTACTCAGGAGAAGAAACAGAATGTATTTTGGGGTGCAATTCCACATATAACCAAGGCATGTTTGAGCAATATATAATTTAGTGACAACTTTTTGTACTTTTTTTTTTTTTGTTTTGTCATTATTCAATCACTTGGGACAAAAAAAAAAAATATTCAATGGGCTCAACATGCCTCTCAGCAAATAGCTTGAGGTGTCTACTTTCCAAAATGGGGTCATTTGGGGGGGTTTTGAACTGTCCTGGCATTTTATGCACAACATTAGGAAGCTTATGTCACACATTATCCACTCTTCTAACCACTTGAAGACAAAGCCCTTTCTGACACTTTTTGTTTACATGAAAACATTTTTTTTTTGCAAGAAAATTATGTTGAACTCCCAAACATTATATATTTTTTTAAAGCAAAGGCCCTACAGATTAAAATAGTGGGTGTTGCATTTTTTTTTCACACAGTATTTGCGCAGCGATTTTTCAAACGCATTTTTTGGGGGAAAACACACTTTTTTGATTTTTAATGCACTAAAAAACACTATATTGCCCAAATGTTTGATGAAATAAAAAAGATGATCTTAGGCCGAGTACATGGAAACCAAATATGACATGCTTTAAAATTGCGCACAAATGCGCAGCGGCGACAAACTACATTCATTTTTAAAAGCATTTAAAAGCCTTTACAGGTTACCACGTTAGATTTACAGAGGAGGTCTACTGCTAAAATTACTGCCCTCAATCTGACCTTCGCAGTGATACCTCACATGCATGATGCAATTGCTGTTTACATATGACGCTAGACCGATGCTTGCGTTGGCCTTTGCGCAAGAGCAGGGGGGACAGCGGTGATTTTTTCTTTTTTTTTTCTTTTATTATAATTTATTTTGCTTTTTTTTTTTTTTTTAACTGTTCCTTCCATATTTTTTTTTTTTTACTATTTTTATTGTTATCTCAGGGAATGTAAATATCCCCTATGATAGCAATAAGTAGTGACAGGTACTCTTTTTTTGAAAAAAATTGGGGGGTTAGACCCTAGATCTTTCCTCTGCCCTCAAAGCATCTGACCACACCAAGATCGGTGTGATAAAATGCTTTCCCAATTTCCCAATGGCTCTGTTTATATCCGGGGGGGGGGCATTCCCTCCCACTGCTTGTAAAAGCAGTCTAGAGGCTAATTATCTGCTAGAATTGCTTTTACATGAAAGCCGGCCACTGGCTGAAAAGAATGATACCAAGATGATACCTAAACCTGCAGGCATCATTCTGGTATAAACATTCAAAGTCCAGCAACATACCAGTATGTTGCTGGTCCTTGTTGGACATGTATTGTAATCTTTTTTTTCATGCAGCTTGTTGGCTGAACAATAAAAAAGAGATTGATCGGTGGGTATGGCCACCATTAGAATACCTCCCTTCCTCCACCCACTTCTAATGATGGGCATACATGCACCACTTATATATGCCGAAGCATGGGGGCATCCTCCCGCAAAAAAGTTATGCCGCGTACACACGGTCGGACTTTTCCACGGGCAAGCCTTCGTCGGAATTTCGACCGTTTGTACGCGGCATAAAAGGTTATGCCGCGTACACACGGTCGGACTTTTTCACGGGCAAGCCTCCGTCGGAATTTCGACCGTATATACGCGGCATTAGGAGCAAAATCGCTCCTCCGCCCCTGCTGCCCCCATGCTTCGGCATATATGCTCTTTTTTTTAACTGTGGTGGTGAAATCACCTCCTACAGCGTTGGAGTCACGGCTTTATGTATCGTGGGAGCAAACGCTGTTGCTGTCAAGATAAATAGATCCGCTCTGCAACTGAATGGTGTACCTGCTAAGCAAATGATGGTTAACATTAAAACAAAGTAACATTACAGTACAACAGTAAGACCTTACCATACCATACCTGCAAAGCAAATGCCAAAACAAAACCTAGTGAAAAATAAAACATTTTTTTTTAACGCAACCTGTGCCTAAAATATATATATGCCGAAGCATGGGGGCATCCTCCCGCAAAAAAGTAATGCCGCGTACACACGGTCGGACTTTTCCACGGGCAAGCCTTCGTCGTAATTTCGACCGTATGCACACGGCATAAAAGGTTATGCCGCGTACACACGGTCGGACTTTTCCACGGGCAAGCCTCCGTCGGAATTTCGTCCGTATATACGCGGCATTAGGAGCAAAATCGCTCCTCCGCCCCTGCTGCCCCCATGCTTCGGCATATATGCTCTTTTTTTTAACTGTGGTGGTGAAATCACCTCTAACAGCGTTGGAGTCACGGCTTTATGTATCGTGGGAGCAAACGCTGTTGCTGTCAAGATAAATAGATCTGCGCTGCAGTTGAATGGTGCACCTGAAAACAAAAAATTACATACCTGAAAAGCAAGCATGATAAAACATTGCAGAATAGAATACAGTAAAAAAGAGCAGAACAATAGAGAGAAAATAGAGAGAGAGAGAGAGAAAAATAAAACGACAACTATTTTTTTTTTAATATTTTTTTGTGTTTTTTTTTTTTTTTACACTTTTTTTGTAACTTTAACAACTGTAATAGTTCGGGTCTCTCAAAATGTAATGGCATCTTGGGAGACCCTGTGTAAGTGTGTCCTAGTCTGTGAAATGCCGTACCCTACGCTAAAACTTCACTTTTGAGTGGTAGCGTTCAAAACATTCACCAAGGCAAAGACCAGGTTTGTCAGGACAGAGTGGACAAAAAACACGGGTGTCACGCCTAAATCCGCGCTTGCTACCGACGCGACATCTTTTTTGGGGGGTTCCTTGGGTAGGGGTACTCTCGAGGGCATACGGATAATGCCTCTCATGCAGCCGGCTTACTGCATTTGGTTGGGGATGGTGAGGTGCAGAACCGCCTGGATACAGGAGTTCTGTGACTATCTCATTCTGGAATTTTAGAAGAGATAATGTCCCGCCTGAAGCTCTGTATAGCACATGAGCGTTCAGCAAAGCCAATTGGAATAAGGATAGAGACACTTTTTTGTACCAGCGTCTCGCCTTACGGTCAATTAGATACGGCGCCAACAACTGGTCGTTGAGGTCCACCCCTCCCATATTTTTGTTATATTCGTGGACACAGAGGGGTTTCTCCACAACACCAGTCGCCGTACGAATTTGGACTGTCGTGTCTGCATGAAGGGAGGTAAGAAGGAAAACATTCTTATTGTCCCTCCACTTCATAGCGAGCAAGTTATTACACACTTTAAGCAGGCTCTCTCCCCCAGCCTAAGACGGGCATCTACAAGCCGCTGGGGAAAGCCCCGGCGATTAGGTCGCACGGTGCCACATGCTCCAATCTGATGATCAAACAAGTGACTAAACAGTGGCACGCTCGTGTAATAATTGTCCACATACAAGTGGTACCCCTTTCCAAATAAGGGTGACACCAAGTTCCACACTATCTTGCCAGCGCTCCCTATGTAATCCGGGCAGTTGACCGGCTCAACCTGACTGTCTTTTCCCTCATAAACCGTAAAGCTCCATACATAGCCTGTTGCCCTGTCACAGAACTTATAGAGCTTGACCCTGTATCTGGCACGCTTGCTGGGAAGGTACTGCTTGAAAGACAAGCGGCCAGAAAATTTAATCAGGGACTCATCAACGCAGACAACTTGATCGGGAATAAACAAGGCTGCAAAACGTTTGTTGAAGTGGTTTATGAGGGGCCAAATTTTATAAAACCGGTCGTATTCAGGGTCTCCACGTGGACGACAAAGTTCATTGTCGTTGAAGTGCATGAACCGCAAAATCTGCTCGTATCATTTCCTGGGCATGGAGGCAGAGAACACGGGCATGTGGTCAATTGGGTGCGTGGACCAATAAGCACGCAATGACGGGAATTGGCATAAAATCAGCTGTTTCCACCTGAATACCGGGTTGGGCAGTGAATGGGGGAAGTACGGGTTCTGGAGAAGTGGTGGGGACCCAATCAGGATAGGCGAATTCTGCAGGAAGGGCACTATGGGCACGACGGGCCTGCCTTTGTCTTCTTGGTGGCAGCGGGACACTACTTGTGCTTGCCACCTCGCCAGCTTGAACTGCACTTATGGGACTCGCCACGTCACCACGTGATACTGCAGTGCTGGATGTACGCCCAGGCTGTACTAGGCCGCTGGTGCTTGCCAATTCACCAGAAGGAATAGCGGCGCTAGTACTACTCTGCTCCATGATACGAGAGCCCTGCGGTTCTTGCTCCTCAACAACCTCAGAAGATCGGGATTGGGTACGCCTGACCTTAGCAGGGACCTCAACTTCGTCATCAGAGCTATCTGACGAGGAGCCGCTGACTTCACTGTCATCTACGGGAAGGTATTCTGAGCCTGAATCTGACAGATGCGTGACCTCCTCTTCACTATCTGTCATGCTCAGAATCTCGTAGGCCTCTTTACTAGTGTACCTTCATCTTGCCATTTTGGGCTCTAAATTTAGGGGTACACTAGTAAGATTCACAGGAAAAAAAAGCACCTGACTGTCAGCAAATGTATCAAACGCTACCAAAAAACCTGTTAGCGATCGCAGGGATCAGGACTGTCTCTGCGAACACTGCAGTTATGTGTGTTGTGCTTGGTAAGTGACAGTGATCGATCGATACTGCACTTGGGTGGGCTGGGCTGGGCTGGGCGGAGGGGCTAAACGCAGGTGCTAGCAGGTATCTGGGCTGATCCCGCTAACACTGCGTTTTTGGGAACCCTAAACCGCTGGGGACGCTAGTATAGATCTGTTCAGATACTATACCACTAAGGGAGGTGTATGCTTTGCGCGTGGGTGTTAGCGTTACTGGCACTAACCTAACGCTGCCTGGGGCGACGCAGACCCCCTCTGGCGCTAAAACCTAATTGATATCAGCCGCTGGGCGATCAGGGGGTTAAACCTTTATTGGGTTATATACGGCGGATGCCCTGATGCTATAAAAAGCAAACTAACCAACCAGCGTCACCCGTAAAACTTATATGGTGATCACTGGTGAAAGGGATAACTAGGGGCAATCAGGGGGTTAAAACCTTTATTAGGTTATATATGGGGGTACCCGACGCTATATAAAAACCTGACGGGTAACCTAAATAACTAAATAACTAACCGGCTAACCAGTGTCACCAGTAAAACTTATACGATGATCACTGGTGAAAGGGTTAACTCTAGGGGCAATCAGGGGGTTAAAATAATATTTGGGGGTACCTGACGCTATAAAAACCTGCGGCGAAACAAAAAATAAATAACTGGCTATCTAGGGCACCACCGGCACTAAATATAGCGATCGGAAATACGATCGCTTAGTGACGCTGGCGTTAGGGGGTGAAAGGGTTACCTGGGGGGCGATCAAGGGGTTAAACCTTTATTAGGGGGGTTAGGGGGCTACCCTGGACCTAAAGGGGCCTAAACCTAACTGCCCTGCAACTTTTTACTGTCACAAATGACACTGATTGCAGTGATCAGTAAAAAAATGACCACTGCAAACGGTGCACTGTGACTGGGGGTACTGGGGGTGATCTGGGGGGTGATCTGGGGGTGACTGGGGGGTGTAAGTGTGCCTACGTGTACTGGTGTCAGTGGGCTGTTGGTGCACTTACTGTGAGATGTCTTCACTCCTCGCGCCGGATCGAAAAGACCGACACGAGGAGAGATGACATCACTTCCTCTGCCTGTGTTTACATTACACAGGCAGAGGAAGGTTTTCATTCGCCGGGAGCGATCGCGAGGGGGTGGCCGGAATCAAACGGCCGTCCCCTCATCCCGGATCGCTCCCGAACACTTAACCACCGCTCACTGTAAAGAAGGGGGGTCCGATCGGACCCCCCAACTATACAAAGGCGATCACGTACATATACGTGATTGTGCCTGTCGGTGCCATTCTGCCGACGTATATTTACAGTGGGCGGACGTTAAGTGGTTAAGAGAAACCTGTTGAATTTTCAAGTTAGACACTCTTTCTTTGTAAGGTCTCAATGAGGAACTGAATGTTTTAATCATTTCCATCAATAGAATGGTTTTATGATAAGATTCATCTGTTGTTTACTGATTCTGATCTTGCTTTAGCTTTCAATAACTTTTCCCTCACTACACTCATATACAGATATGTTTTTCAATTTTTTTACATATGGTTTATTATAGGGTTCATTCCCTTCATTGTTTTAGGGAATACTCGAGATGTGTGGTTGTGCCCTTGGATGTTCATGTCACATATTTATACTTATTAATATGACTATGTGTGGGTGGTTGTCCTTCGGATTTTCATTGAGTTTGATGTAATGGTTTGATGTGTTTATATCCACTAAAAAAAAAAAAAATCTTAGATTTATTGCTCATCTTTTTCATGATTTATGTCTCATTTCCAAATTATTTTTGTTAGTCTTTTTTATATGGATATGTTTTTTATTATTTTTATTAGTATTATTTAATATCATTATCGTTATTTTGTATTTGTTTGTCATCATTAGTACCATTATTTGTATGTAGCATGACACTTTTTTGCCTATATTTATCTTTCTTATATTTATTATTTTCTTTTTATGTTAAAATCATAATTTATCAGGTTTTTTTTTCCTTTTCTTCTTTCCTAAACCCCTTCCATTTCCCCCCTTCCTTTTTTTTTTTTTTTGTATTTCTCATCCTATGGATTGCCCTGAGTCTGTGATCTCATGTTTTATAAATATATATGTTTTTTTGAAAATATGCACTCTTATGAGGGCACTTTTTATTAATAAATTAATATATAGTGGATTATAATACATACATACATACATACATACATACATACAATTTTTTTGTGTATTCCCATCTCCCCCCCATACACATTTTATTGAAAATCACTGCAACAAGTTACAACGTAAGAAAACAATAAAAAATCAAGAACAGTCTACAATGTCAAAGTGTCCTATATAAGCAGGACCTCAAAGATTACAGAGATATTCCATGGGAAACTAGACATGTGCGGTTTGTTTCGTTCCCAATTGAAATTCAGATGAAAAACAATAGAATAGAATAGACCATTTCCCAAAATTCAAATAGAATCAATTCAAATTTGAATAGAATATAAAATAATAGATTAGTATATAATAGAAAATAACAGAATAGTGTGTATATATATATATATATATATATATATATATATAAAAAACTGAATAGAAAGAATATAACCATCTTCTGAAATACAAATTTAGAATAGATATAAATTTGAATAGAAAAGAATAGAATAGAATATTAAATAAAAGAATAGAATATAAAATAAAATAATAAAATAGTATAGAATAAACAAATAGAAAAATAATAATAGAATAGAAAGAATATAACCATTTCCCAAAATTCAAATAGAATCAATTGCAATTTGGGAACTATGGGGAACGGAGGGAGAACTTAAGGGCTTGGTCCCTGTCCCTGGCGCCTCACCCCCCCTCCTCATGAAGGAGAGGGGAATAAGGCTCCCCTTCCTTAATTCCCCTCCTCTCCTCCTTTTTGTTTGTTTGTTTCTTTTTTTTTTAGCACAAGTTGTAGGTGACAGTATGGGGATAGAGAGATGAGAATCTCCTCCTCTCGAAAACAAAGATTAATAGACACTAGTAAGAGAGGTATGGAGTTGTTTATATAGGGGTCACGAAAGACACATAAAGGAATATATACATATTTATATTTATTTTCATTTTCTTTCCCCTTTTTTGTTTTTTTTTGTTTTGCACAATTGGAAGGAGAATAGCAATGGGGACTGGGAGATGGGAACCTCCGCCCCGAAAGTAAATGAAAGGTTATGGTTCTGTTGGACCCTCTTGGCTCGAGCTGGACTCAGGATCTGTGGAATTAACTCTCTGACCGTTCGGATATTCAAGACACCATACACAGGGAATGGATATACAAGAATATATTGGTTTATTGGCAACATATCTCTTTTATGCATAACAAGGAAAGTTGCCTCCCTCGTATGAACCAATCAGAAATAAGCAAAAACATCATGAGTTAAACAAAAATAGATTCTAACAGGTTTTAGACTTTCGCAGACGTAGTCATTTAAAAATAAGAACATCATGCGTCATTGCGGTCAATCTAAACATGTGTCTGACATTTGAAACAGGAAGATAAGAACATCAGGCATCATTGTGGTCAATCTAAACATATGGCTGACAGTTAAAGAAGAAGGAAGATAAGAACATTTTCTCGGAACAGGCTTGACCACAAAGTCACATCCTGCTTACACTTATATTTCATAGAAACATTTTCTGTACTAATATATATTACAATATATATATATTAAGAAGAACTCTTATCATGAATATTGGTTTATGATTTTCTCATGCCTTACAGTAAAGATAAATAGACACGGGTAAGCGGGGGTATAGATATGGGGTAAAGTCACCCACATAAAGATGCGCATGCATGAGTATGTACATGTATATTAGTATGCACATATATGCATATGACATCCTTTTCTTTCTTTTTTTCCCCCCACCTTTTCCCTTTTTTTTTTTATAGTGTTAGGAGGAGCGGGGATGGGGAAGGGGACCTGCTCCCATGTCTCTCGTTACTTTTATTTTTCTTGCTTATTACTTAGATCCAAGGCCCAGGAGAATTAAGGGCATATGCTGCGGCATAGATTCCTTTTTAAAAGCATGTTAGAGGATGGATCCATTTATGTACCTATATGTATTTTATATGTAGTTATGTGTACTTTGACACTGTGTTGTATTCTTATGAATGATTTGCAAATTGTGTCGCAAAGTATGTAAGAATTTTAATTGTATAAAAAAATCAATTAAAACTATTTAAACACAGAATCAATTGCAATTTGAATAGAATAGAAAATAATAGATTAGAATAGGAAGATTGCTATATTAATTCTATTCTATTCTATTCTGTTGTTTTTTCTATACTAGTGTGTTATTTTCTATTCTATTCTACTCTATTCTTTTCTATTCTATTCAAATTCTAATTGAATCTACAGTAAAACCTTGGATTGCGAGCATAATTCGTTCCGGAAGCATGCTTGTAATCCAAAGCACTTGTATATCAAAGCAAATTTCCCCCATAGGAAAAAATGGAAACTCAAATGATTTGTTCCACAACCATTTATTCATAAGTCCTTCAGTTTATAGTCCACATAAAAAAATGATAGCAATCCGATAGGTTGTGTAACCATAAAATGTCCATCCACAAATAGAAGCCTCTACAAGGGCATTAGAAGCAAAATCAAGCAGGAGCTACTGAGTATAAAAGAGAAGAGAGGTGCCTCTAAGTGTAGCAATATGGTTACATTTAACAAATGTACAACATTTAGCAACTCACATGGTTGATGATTAACCACTTGCTTACTGGGCACTTAAACCCCCTTCCTGCCCAGGCCAATTTTCAGCTTTCAGCACTGCGTTGCTTTAACTGACAATTGCGCGGTCGTGTGACGTGGCTCCCAAACAAAATTGACGTCCTTTTTTTTCCACAAATAGAGATTTCTTTTGGTGGTATTTGATCACCTCTGTGGTTTTTATTTTTTGCGCTATAAACAAAAATAGAGCGACAATTTTTTTTAAAAAACACAATATTTTTTACTTTTTGCTATAATAAATATCCCAATTTTTTTTTTTTCGCAGTTTAGACTGATACGTATTCTTCTACATATTTTTGGTAAAAAAAATTGCAATAAGCGTTTATTGATTGGTTTGCGCAAAAGTTAAAGCGTCTACAATATAAGGGATAGTTTTATAGCATTTTTAATAATATTTTTTTTTTTACTAGTAATAGCGGCGATTAGCGATTTTTATTGTGACTGCGACATTATGGTGGACACATCGGACACTTTTGACACCATTTTGGGACCATTGTCATTTTTACAGCGATCAGTGCTATAAAAATGCACTGGTTACTGTAAAAATGACACTGGCAGTGAAGGGGTTAACCTGTAGGGGGCGCTGAAAGGGTTTAGTGTGCCTAAGTGAGTGATTACTACTGTGGGGGGAGGGGGGAGATGACCGATCTGTGTCCCTATGTACAAGGGACACAGCATCGGTCTCCTCTCCCTGAAAGGACGTGGATCTCTGTATTTACACACAGAGATCCACATCCTTGTCTGTGTACCGGCCGATTGCGGGTGGCTGGCGGTCATCTCAGTGAGACGCCGGGCATGCGCACGCGCCGCTGGCAGCGCTCGCGCGCCCCCCAGTGGCCGCAGGGAACGAAGCAAGGGGCGGACATCAATTGATGTCCTCCCAGCATTCTAGGTCCGCGCTGTAGCCGTCATTCGGCTATAGCGCGGGCCTGTAGTGGTTAAAAGAGGCTAATCTAGGTATGCAGGCATCAGGGGAAAAAAGCTGTCTGCAATCATGCCCGGGAAGACTACCCTGCAGTAGAGCGTTCTGAAAGCAAGACTTGAAGTGCTTGTGGAGCGCAGCCTGGAAGGGATGACGTCAATGGCAGTAGGGAGAATGTTCTATGTGGACGTCTTTACCCCAGATGCCTGCATACTTAGATTTGCCTGTTTTAATCATCAACCATGTGAGTTTATAAATGTTGTACCTTCATTAAATGTAACTGTAGTGTTACACTTAGAGGCCTCTTCTCTTTTATACTCAGTTGTGACGTGACACTACTCTTATATCAAGACATCGCTTATATATCAAGTCAAAGTTTATTTAAAAATTTTGCTTGTCTTGCAAAACGCTTTTAAACCAAGTTACTCTCAAACCAAAGTTTTCTATTCTATTCTATTGTTTTTTTTTTATTCTATTCTTTTCTATTCTATTAGAATTTCAGAAGATGGTTATAATCTTTCTATTTTTTTTTTTTTAACAAAGATGTTTATTGTAAATCAAATCAGCATTACAATGTCATGAACATTAGAAGCACGTTCAAATACACATAGAAAGCAACATGAAATCTTTAGCAGTCTAGGCGTCTAATCCCAGACCAATTGGGTTCCTTCACAGTGTTTATCAAGATAATACTTGCATCTACCAGGGTTCTCCACCAGCATGGTGTTTGTGGTTTCTATACCCATATCTATGGGCTAAGTAACTGAAGGGTGAGGCGTTTTTGGGGGGGGGGGCAATTTCAAGTACGATGGTCGTAGTCCCATGTAATCCCCAGTCCCACTTCCATTATTCTAGCCATTGGCGTCAGTAGGAGAGTCAGGGGTCCAGCCGAATCCGAGTCCCACACACCCCGCTCAAGGTGTCGACAACTGCCTCCCAGTAAGGTCGGAGTTTGAGGCATGACCAGACCATATGCCAGAATGAGCCTACCTCATGCCTACACCTGGGGCATAACGAATCCTGCTGGGGGTATATACGGGCTAGTCTCTGTGGGGTGTAATAAGCCCTGTGGAGAAATTTGAGTTGTATAAATCTGTCCTTTGCCGTTATCATCGAGGGGATAAAGGTGGAGACACATTCCTCCCACTCCTCATCATCAAGAGTCTGTATGTATCACTTCCATTTTTCCAGGGATTGGGTCGGTTCCCGGAATGTCAAAAGTTTACCGTCCTTAGTTCGTAATTCCCTTCCACAATGAAGGGTCCGGTAAGGCATGTAGATGGGGTAGCATTGGGTTCCCCCATAGGGGCATGTGAGGGGATATGTGGAAGGGTTTCCTATATACTGCTCTATCTTACTGCCAGGCCCTTATCATAGTCTTCATGGGGGTAGTTACAGAGGGGCTAGCCTGCCGCCCCCGAAAAGCAAGATTGCTCAGGGCGGCGTATGACCCCAGTATGGCTGCTTCCAATGTAACCGCTGGGTTCTTCTTAGGTTTTGAAAGCCACCAACGAACTGTGACAAGGACGGCCGCCCAGTAGTAGATCTGAAAGTTTGGAAGCGCCAGCCCTCCACTCTAAAGGGGGAGGTACAATATGCGTTTGGCCACCCTGGGGGGCTTCCTGGCTCAGACGAAGGACACCAGCATCCCCTCTAGTCTCTGGAAGAAGCTCTTGGGTAGATGGGTGAGGGTATTCCTAAAGAAGTATAGAAATTTAGGTAGAAACACCATTTTCAATAGATTAACCCTACCTACCTACCGGTGTAAGGGGGAGTGTGCGCCATGCAGCACATTTAGTGGTGGCCTGTGTCATAAGCGGCTGTAGGTTATGGCCCATGTAGTCCCCTATCTCACCAGTGACCTTAATCCCTAAATACTTAAAATCTTCCACCCATTTGAGCTGTGTCTGGGTATCGGGTTGAGTGGGTGAGAGGTGCAATGAGAAGATTACCGACTTGTCCCAAATTATGCGTATGCCCGAGTAGTCACTGAACTGACGTGGATGCATTACCTAGGTAAAGCAGGGCATCATCCACATAAAGGGAGATTTTTTCTTCAATGGGTCTGACCTGTATACCCCTCACCTCCCTATTCACTCTAATAAGGGCAGCTAGGGGCTATATTGCCAGAGCAAAAAGCCCCGGAGGTAGGGGGTAACTCTGTCTCGTACCACGGTTCAGCAGAAATGCATCCAATAGACAAGCATTTGTATAGACTCTGGCTTGCGGATAAGCATTCAACATTTTAACCCATGACATGAACTTAGGGCCGAAGCCGAATTTGGAGAGAACTGCCCACAGATATATCCATTCAACAGAGTCAAAGGCCTTCTCCGCATCTAAAGAGGCCACCAGACCCTCGCCTTCCCGACCTGCTCTGACAACATGGGTGAAAAGTCTCCTAATGTTGTTGTCAGTGCCCCTACCCGGCATAAATCCCATTTGGTAGGGGTGGACAAGTGCTGTTATGACAGTGTTGAGCCTGTTGGCCAATATTTTGGCTAGAATTTTCACATCTACATTTAATAGGGAAATAGGCAGGTAAGAGGAGCACAGGGAAGGGTCCTTCCCCGGCTTCGGGATCACTACTATGACCAGCTCTCCCATAGATTGTGGTAATGACTTTAATTCTGCTGATATGACCATCATTGCATGAAGTCTAACAGTCAGAACGTCTGGGTACTGTTTGTAGAGCTCTATAGGTATGCCATCAGGGCCAGGGGTTTTGCCCGACTGCATTTTTTTGAGTGCCTGGAGTATCTCCTCTACCATGATGGGCCTATCCAGGCCATTTCTATAGGTGTCAGTCAAGATTGGGATATTGATGTCCTCTAAATAGGATGACAGTTCGTCTTCACTATAGGTCACTTTTGTTGTGTAGAGTGAATTATAGTATGTGACGAAGCAGCGGTTAATCTCCTCGGGGGTATACAGGAGATCACCACCAGGGCCGAGGATATGGGGAACACTGATCCCACTGGATTGCTCTCTAGAGAGCCAGAAGTTTCCCTGATCTCTCCTCTGGCTCAAATATGCAGTGGGATTGTGCAAGTAGCTTCTTCTGAGTGAGGGAGGTGCGAAGTGAGAGAACCTCTCTGGTCAGGAATTGTAGTCGGACATAGTGTTGGGCGTCATGGGATCTAACATAAAGCGCCTCCTGTGTGGCAGCTTCAGATTCAGCCTTAACCAATACAGATCTTCTCGCTTTCCTAATTGTAGTGATAATGGTTTGGTATTGCCCTCTTGTGAACGCCTTAAAGGCATCCCACACCACCGTGGTCTCCGCCGATCCCGGGTTGACCGCCCATATCCCTCCAACTCTTTCCTAAATTATGCATCTACATCTGAGTCTGAAACACAAAACCTTGAAAGCCTCCAGAGTTTGTCTGTGGGGGAGCTCGGGAGACCGATTTTCAATAGCAGAGGTGCGTGGTCTGATATGCCTCTGGGCAGTATCTTGACCTCCTGGACCCTAGACAGGACCGAGTTCCCGGCAAAGATCAAATCAATGCAGGAGAAGGATCTGTGTGTTGCAGAGTGACAAGTGTAGGCCCTAGATTGGGGATGTCTCCATCTCCAGACATCTGTCAACCCATAGGTCTCAGCCCAGGTCGCCAGGCCGGAGTAGTGAGAGGCGGTAGTTGCTAATCTATCAAAGCTTGGGTCGGGAGCCATATTCAAGTCACCCAAAAGTACTATGTGGTCTGAGGCAAAGTCTGCTATCTTGGCTGTTTTTTTTTTTTTTTAGCAGCATCAATGATGCAGGTGAGGGCAGATATAAACACACAATAGTCCATGTCTAGGAGAAAATTTGAGCGTTATCAATGACATATCTGCCGTCCAGGTCCAGCGCCACGTCCAGGAGTTTCAAGGGTAGCGTCTTGCTCACCAGTATACTGACACCCCTTGCGTGTCAGTATACTGGTGAGCAAGACGGAGTAGGTGGAGTGGTAGTGGCTGCCCACCCACGGTTTTTGAGAGCTAGAGATTTGCTGCCCACCAGGTGGGTTTCTTGGAGTATGCAGATATGAGGGCTATATGTCTTAATAAGTTGGAACACCAGTGACCTCTAATTTTGTATTTTAATCATTAACAACTGTATCACACTAGGGCAGTCGTGCACTCTCTTTTCCATTGTATGTTTCAGATTCAATCCGCCACCCAGTGGATTTCTGAGAGAGCTGCAACACCTAGAGCAAGAGAACTTTAACATAGACTGCCAATATTTAAGAGGTGTATGTGGGGTCTGCGCTGATTGGTTTTTGTGTGTTTAAACTTTTTTACCAGCAGGAATATGGCCTTCCTGGTGTAGTAAGCAGCATAAAATACAAATAACTTAATATGTTTAGTAGTAGCCAGATTATCAGTGATACCCAGAAGGAATATTAGCGGATCCATGTCCAAGTGAAGCCCAGTCACCCTGTTAATGTCAACTACCATTAAGAATTTTGTGAATACCATACACAAAATCATGTAGTTCAGTACTCAACTCTAGAGGAGTAGAGCGCCTCATAAAAGGAGGCGAAGTGACCATTGATATCTGTCAGTTTTCCTTGTTCGCAGGGGAAGAAAACAACAGCAGAGTACCTACATCCATGGAGGAAAAATTATTCAATAAGGTTCGGATGGAGAAGCAAGGGTGGTCTCAGTCAATGTAGGAGTTAAGCAGCAATCCATAGTCTGCATAGTCATCCCACACAGGATTGTGTAGTCCACAGATACAGTCAATGGCCCTGTATAGAGGGTGAAAGTTGTGGGACAGCAGTACCTGACCAGTTTCACGGTCCACTCCAAGTTGGTAAGTGTGACAACAGTTTCCCCCCTTAATCCAGACAGCAAATCAAGACAAGTGGTACTCACATTAGCGGGAAGAGGGAGATGTAGAAGAGTTGCATCAATGGTGAGGTAAGGTACTGTATTCAGCCACTGCGAAGCATCAGTAGGGGATGTAAAAAAACGGACATTCTCTCCATCCTGTACCCGGAGGTGGGTGGGGAACAGCATATTATAGCTCACTCCCTTGACACGCAGGGTCTGCTTCACCACATCAAAGGACTTGCGAAGCTTTTGGGTGTCAATTGAGAAGTCTGAAAAGAACATCAAGCACACGGCCTCGTGGCGGATTTAGTCCAACTTGCGGGCCTCCCTCAGGATTATGTCTCGGTCCCTAAAATGAAGCAGCCAAAAAATTAAGGTACAAGGCGGAGCTCCCGGAGAGCCATGGGCAGGTGGCATCCTGTGAGCCCTCTCCACAGTGAAGAAGTATGAGAAGGCCGCCTGGGGGAAGAGCGTGCGCAGAAGAGGCTCCATGTACGTAGATGGATTTGAGCCCTCAGAGCCTTCAGGCAGACCTATAATCTGGAGGTTGTTCAGCCGGTTGCGGTTCTCTGCGTCCCCCGCCCTCGATTCAAGGTGTTTCACCCTCACATGGAGGGTATGTAGGGAGGCCAAGTGATCTCGGACAGTGTCCTCCGTATGTCCCTTCCTGCGCTCGACCTCAGTGACACACTGGCAGACCTTTTCAAAGTCCTGCCTAATGAGGCCAATCTCCTGCTATCGATATTTTTAGTGAGGGAGGATAGAGTAGACTGTCAGCCCATGATAGCCTGCATGAGGGCTGCGAAGTTGCTTTGCTCCGTGAGAGCAGGCTCCGGGTCCTCCGTCTGTGTCGCTATACTGCTGAGCGCTTCCAGGTGTGCAGAAGGGCCATGAGAAGAAGTAGGAGTATTCCCAAGATTTCTGTGCTCCAATTTCTTTTGGCTACCTGTCATCATTTGTGGGGAGAAAACGGGAGTATTAGTAGGCACTCCAGAATAGTTCCAGGATACTGAAACCGGATAAATTCCCAGCGGTGGCGGCAGAGCTCCTTAACTAAACATCCAGCACCATCACCATATTGGACACGCCCCCCACCTTTACAATGTTTTACTATCCACTTTCCATTCTATTATTAGTCATGGTGTAGTCATAGCCACCATTTGTATGAATATCTTCATTATATATTTCTTATCGTGTTTATTACTACCATCATTGTTGTCATTATTACTATTTTCCCAGACCATTCATCATCCCCTGATCACACATGTTCACATAGTCTTGTACCATCATTCCTTGATATCCATATATTTGTAGCACATGGATCTTTTTCCCCCTCTTACCTCCTCAAGCAGGGGGATAAGACACACCATGCCACATGCCAGTGTCCTCTAGATTATAAAGGTCAGGCGGTGTACATACTTGGGTCCCGCAGCAAGTTACCTTCTTCTGGTTCTCCCCTCTATGTTTATAGAGGCGAGTCTTTATCTTTCCCAAATGAGGTCGATGTCCACACAACATATCAACTCCAACGTGAGTTTATTTTATCTTGCTTTCAGGAACCAGAGGGTTGAAGTAAGAAAAAAATGTTAGCAGATAGAAGTGGATTCAGGTACACTCTTGGCTTCGTCGCCACTCGATCCCGAGTGGGTACAGCTCACCCGGATAGTCACTCAATAGCACTAGCAGCCGGCGTGATGCTGGAACAATGACTCAGTCCCCTCCAAGGACCAAATCAAGGATATCCCTCCTGAACTTTCAACACTCCGCAGAGGCAGTCTGCAAAGTGAGGAATCCTTCCCTCCGACAGGTCACCAGGCCTTTCCCGAGTCAGCAGTACTCTATTACTCGCCCTCTTATTATGGGATCGATCCTCCCCTGGCTTCCTCTGTGTCAGAGCGGTTACCCTCATGCGGGTTCCCTGGGACTCCTCTTCGGTTGTAGACCCAGTCAAAGGTACTGGGCCTACCTGGAACTCTGTAGCCTCAGGCTGAAGGTGCCCAAGACTCCGCGATCAAGATGGGGCGCACCCCCCTCTGAGGGGTAGCTCCCTCCGGGCAGTGGGCCCCAGAATTTGCTCCCTGAGCAATGGCGTCTGCCCCTTATATATCCTCTCCCGGCATGCACAGCAGGCCAGAACCGCCCACCAACGGCAGCCGAGAGAGGACATCCAATACCTACTCCATCACCTGTGGTTCAACCCTGGGTATAGGGTTCAACACCACCTACACGCCCAAAGGGGAACTACACGCCAGGTGACACAACAGTAAAGCAGAATCCAAATAATAAAGAGACCCGAGCCAAACTATTGCTCTGGTCACCCCTAAATTTAGGTATAGCGGGGTTAAATTTGGGGACCCCGCTACATATTCATATATTGACTAATATTCTCATGTTTCATTTTTTATTGTCAATTTTTTTATTTTTCAGACTTTATCATGCAAGCCTCAATTTTCATAACATTTTGCTTTTTACTACATTTTTTCTTTACCTTTTAATTTTTTTATTTTTGAGTCCTTTTTTTTTGATCATTTATTATAGCTTATTTTTATATTAAATTTTTCAGTCTCTCACTTTTTCATCTCCACTTCTTTAATTACCAATTTTTAGTTTTTTCTCAGGTTTTCACATTCGTATATATAAATGTTTCATTCCCCATATTTTAACATTTTCATTGTTTCATTATTATTATTTTTTTCCCATTTTCATTCTTCATTTTCCATTTTTGTTATATTTTTGTTTGTTTTTTTGCCTTACTTTTATTATTATTTTTTTATTATTTTTTTACTTTCATTTTTATATTTATTTTTATTATTATCTTTATTCTTGTTATTATTATTTTTCTTAATTTACCATCAGGAATATACATATGTTTCTGCCTGCCCCCCCCCCCCCCCGTATTTGCTTCTGGTTATATCCTATTTTCCATTCAATTTTGATTTATGTATGTATAATTTTCCATCTCCAAACATGGAAGGAGTCCATACACTGATACATATCCACATATTTATTCATATATCCTTAATTTTGTTACAATTTTACAATATATGCAGCACACACAGGAGTAATATTTCTCCATACTCCGTCATTACTTCAGCCTGACACTCCTGTGTGGGTTAATTGTCAGCAGCCGAAAATACTTCTCTCTTTCTGGCGTTCCCCATCGGCTAAGGAAGGAGGTGTGACTTGCCCCTAAAACGTGTTCTGATTGGTCAGTTCTACTTTGGGTTTGACAGCTGTCATTTGGCTCCCTGTAGCTAGTGGTTCCAGCGTCCTCCCTCCTGTCTTTACGGAACCACTGTTGCGGCTAGGACTATTCCACTATCTAGTGCGCAATCCTTCACACAGCCCACCTGGGCACAGACAGTCTCTCATTATTACCCCGTGAATTGAAACTGTTACTGTGTTTTATATTTACTCATTAAACTATTTTACATGCTTGGTCACCTGGCGCCTCTCTCCCCCTCCCCTCTTCTGTCAATGGATGTCAGATTACATACAGGAGCCCAACAGGCAAACCCCAAAAAAGGGAGAAAAAAGAAAAAAGGAGGAAGGCAAATTTGGGGATACACCCGTGGATCATAATGGCATCACAACTCCTGAAACCAGAGATTAACCAATGAATCCCCCATAACAGCTGATGAATCCAAAGATCTAATAACAGACAAAAACAGAAATAGTTGACCACAAAATCAAAAAAATACATGGTATTTCCACAGCACAACCCCCATAACAATAATCATAATGCAGACAGTTTATAAACCATGTATTATATGCACTTATTTGCAGATGTATTTAGATATAACTCTAACAATGGGTTAATTATGTGCATATTTGCTCTACAGGTCCATGGTCGTGGGTCATGAATGGTAGATGTGGGAAGATCCATTCATCTGTTGCCACTAGAAGACCTGTGTAAATGGGATTCAATTGTGGTAAGGGTTAAAGATATGAATAGGGATTAGGCCATTTCTGGTTTGGATACTGATTGTATCAATGAGAGATGTTGCTACATTGTAAACTTGTATGGCTTGGGAAAGGACTCGTGTGTGGTCTGAATCTGTTGCCATTCTGTGGATATACAGATATATACAGTATATATATATATTTATTTATATATTTACAGCTTAAAAATATATATATAATTTAAAGACAAATACAGTTGTTAATGTCTCAAATCTATTATAGCTTCATTTAAAGAATAATTAAAAATAGGTTCCCATAAACAATAAAAGTTCCTACACCAAACATCTAAAGTTGATATAACAAACACATAATGTAAAATTACCAAACAATATGCAAAATACTATAATGCAAATACATTGTCAACACTTCTATGTAACTTTCCCCATGTCCAAATCATACAACTGGCTCTTTAATTGGTACTGCATGTTGCATATATTCTTTTACTGAATTTTAAAATGTGTTCAGAGTGTTCTGACTGAGGACCATCTGTAAAGATAATACCCTATTATATTTTCCCAACGGTACCAGTTCAAGGCTTAAAGTAGCTGTGATTGACTGATTTTGCCTCGGCAATAATGCCTGTGGCAACATGTTTGTTTTCATGTACACATAGTTATGTAGAGGTAATACCACAAAGCAGATAATGCAGGAGATTGTTCTTCTGTACACATGCATTATGACTTTTCATCTTGCTTTATTTGTAATGGTCCATTGCTACAGTATTTTTAAGTAAAATATTGTTCTTTTTTTTTTTTTAAGGTAGGGTTAATCATTAATTAAATTAAAGTAAAATTGTATAAAAATGGAAAATACATTCTGACTTTTTTCTGTGCTGTACTCCAATGAATTGCAAGTACACATTGGGGTTGATTTACTAAAACTGCAGAGTGGTAACCAATCAGCTTCCAGGTTTTTTTGTTTTTGTCAAAGCCTAATTGAACAAGCTGAAGTTAGAAGCTGATTGACTACCATGCAGAGCTGCACCATATTTTGCACACTCCTGTTTCAGTAAATAAACCCCATTGTGTTGACTCTTTTACATGAATTATAGAATAATAGATTTTGTTAAACATTGAGCATTCCATTATACCCACACACTGTATCTAGACCATGTAAACGGTCATACAGAAAATCAAGGCAGGAAAATATGTTAACAATAGCAATGTAATTTCTGATTAATGTATTTTTTTTTCAAAATCAAAACCCTTGCAGGTGAGACTGGACTGAATTTAGAAGACATACATACTTCCCCAAATACAATTTAATTATGATTTCCTTTTGTTCAATCTTCTTCTTTTGTCATCAAACACATTATATATATTTTTAGCACAAATTACATTCCCAACCATTGCTATTAATTAGCATGATGATTGCTATTAGCATGAGTCAGGAAAGTCTATAAAGTAAGGGGAAATTACTGAACAAAAGGAAATCTAGTGACTTCTCTCAGTACCCCCTGAATTCTTTAAAGTTTTACTGTAAATTACCATAGATGTATCCATGCAATAAAGCAAATTAACACAGAAGGTTAATACAGTTTGTAAGTCAGTGTTGAACTTGATCCAGGCTCCTATTCTGTCCAAGGCACTGGGCCACAAGTGCTTCAAAATAATTATGGTGCTCAGTACTGTTATGCCGCGTACACATGATCAGAATTTCCGACAACAAAACCGTGGATTTTTTTCCGACAGATGGTGGCTCAAACTTGTCTTGCATGCACACGGTCGCACAAATGTTGCTTGGAAATTCCGAACGTCAAGAATGCGGAGACGTACAACACTACAACGAGCCTAGAAAAGTTAAGTACAATGATTCCGTGCATGCGTCGAATTGATTCCGAGCATGCGTAGAACTTTTGTGCGTCGGAATTGGATACGCACGATCGGAATTTCCGACCACAACTTTTGTTGACGGAAAAATTGAGAACCAGCTCTCAATCATTTGTTGTCGGAAATTCCGACAGCAAATGTCCGATGGAGCCTACACACGGTCGGAATATCCGACCAAAAGCTCACATTGAACATTTGTTGTCGGAAATTCCGATCGTGTGTACGTGGCATTAGAGTGATAAAGGCTTACCTTAGCAGGCTACTTTTCTGTTTTTTTTAAAGGGCCACGCTACCAAAAAATGTAATATTTTACTGAGGTTAGGTTCACACCTAGAAGTTTGTGAAAGCGTGTTTTTGTGTACATTTTCTGTGTGTTTTTTACTCATTTTTGCACTACATGCATAGGGCAGCACATTAAGTTCAAAAGGCTGCCCTATACATGACAAATGTGCTCATGTACCTTTTTGGTCATTGAGCTTCATGTTTTTTTTAACTGCACATTTTGATGTGTCTGTCATGTGTTTTGACACGCAAAAATGCAAGTCTGCTTGCAGCATTTGGGGTGCATTAACAATGAATGGCTCTGCAAGCACAACATACAGTATATTTTTAGTGTGTTTCATGAATGCATGCAAAAACCCAGGCTTGTGAATGCAGCCTTGCAAGCAGGTAACAACAGATACATACCTTTGTAGCCATTAAAGACTCTTTTTTTGTACTCTATTATCTTCAGGTTTCATCTTATTTCTAAGGGATTAAAGCATTTCTATGGTCAAAATTTTTAATCATATATTCATTTCCACATTGTATTTTCAATTATTTCTAGCTTACTCCTAATATTCTGAATGATCATAAAGTTTGTACACTTACCTTCTGAAGATCCCCACATATTTACTTGAATTCTGTGATATGCATTAACTATGCCCTGTGAGTAAGCACTGCTGTGACACAGAATTCACTGAGCCTGCTTCCTGAACTATAGAGGTGCTGGAAATAGGAGTTTTGGGAGGTGGTCTATACAGAAACCACTGCTTGTACCAAGCAAAGTACCAGTGGTTATGTAGTCCTTAGAAACTGAAACTAAAACAGAGGGGAAGCTGCAAAGCATGTAGAGAATAGGGTTGTCACCTGTCCAGGATTCACCCGGACAGTTTGGGTTTTCAATCTTGTGTCTGGGTTTCAGTCCCCCTTAAACCTGGACACATTATTCAGAATAGGCTTTGGTGCGTTTCCTGCATATCTGTACATGTGAGATACACACTTTAAATACTGTTGCTCTATTCTGCTATTCAAAAAACACCCATTTAGGGCTAAAAAAATATATTTGCAGTGTTTCCTGCATATCTGTACGTGTGAGATACACACTTTAGATACTGTTCTTCTATTCTGCTATTCAAATTTTTTTTATTTAGGGCAAATAATTTTTTTTTGGTGCATTTCCTGCATATCTGTACATGTGAGATACACCCTTTAGATACTGTTGTTCTATTCTGCTTTTCAAAAAACACCCATTTAGGGCAAGATCCTAAATTTGAGAAATATGAGGAGAACGTCAAATAAGGGATGTGGCCCCGGTCGTGGTGCTGCACACGCCTACACGTACTGAATGAGGGGCTGCCCCCTTCAACTTCTGGGTTTCCAAATTGGGCACATGGCCTGAGCTTGCCGTTTATGCCTTGGAGGTGCTGGCCTGCCCTGCAGCCAGTGTATTATCTGAACGTGTATTTAGCCCGGCAGGGGGCGTTATCACAGACAAGCACAGCCGCCTGTCCAGAGCCAATGTGGACAAGCTCACGTTCATTAAAATGAACCAGGCATGGATCCCACAGGACTTGTCCGTACCTTGTGCAGAATAGACATGTATAACCCTTGCCTTACCCAGCCATTGTTGTATTTTTGATCTTCCTCACTCTTTTGGGGTGTACCCTAATTAAAAACAAAAAAAATTAAAAACAAAAACCAGTGTTGGCTACCTCGTCCTCCTCCACCGCCGTTTCCACCTACACCACCACATCCACCGCCACCTCAACCTCCGACTCCGTATGGACCTCATCCTCCTAGGTCAAGATTATTATTTTTTATTTTTATGTATTTTATGTTATTTTAAGTTATTTCCCTATCCACATTTGACTTCAATGGTGTTCGGGTTCGGGGTCAAGTTCGAGTCCCGAACTCAAACTTTTTTGCGAAGTTCGGCCGAACCCGTCGAACCCAAACATCCAAGTGTCCGCTCAACTCTAATTGCAATACGTTGTTGATGTTATAAAATTAAAACGTATGCTGTGACCATGGATCTCCTTTAAATTCCATGATTCAAAATTATAACCCTTGCCTAGAACCTAGCCACACACAGATTTTTTTCCCATCTAGCAAGAGTATGACTAATAATGTAGCTCTCATTGAACAAATAAACATTGAATGCGCAGGGCCTAGCTCTTAGTTGTGCTTAGTTTCAAATTGGGGTTCATGGTAACAAAGTGAAATATGTGCACAGAACAAACTTTTCTGTGCAATAAAGGCAATTGCAGGCCCATTGTGATGTCTAATGGTAGGAAGACCATTGTCTTTAAACACTTAAAAAGGCTATTTGTTTTAAAATTATTACTATTTAACCTCTGTGCTTGCATTGCACCAGTACTGCTCATCATAGCTTTATGTGTTGGATTTTTAAATGGACAATAGTTCAATAATCAACATATTATATCAATATTAATAGATCATCTGAGAATATCTTTAGGTCCAATGAGTGAACAGGTATGTATAAGTCCACCTATAGGCAGTCCTTTTTTTCTCTGAAAATATGTGCAGGAACTCAACCACGACCCCCTAAATCCCCCTCTCCCCCAAACACACCCTCCATCAAATAGTGAGTGTAGTCAAATTTTACAATCGGAGGGTCTTAAAGGGGCATTAAATACCAGGAGTGCATTACGTACAGGGGACAGAATGGGGGGGGGGTACACACAGAGTGCAGAGTTCAAGGTTGCGCTACGTGCAGAGTTTGGTGGTACACTACCTACATAGCGCAGAGGTGAGCTACACAGAGTGCAGCGTTCAGCCTTCTTCCACAGCTGCTTACCTCTGCATCCCCTGTCCACATCTCACTTTCACCCATCTTCATCTCTGACCCCTGTATGCAATCCCCCCCCACCACCACCCCCTTATTCTCCCCCCTCCTTAAAAGCTCCACCATCTTCCACATGTCCAACTTTTGCTGCTGTGTTAAGCTGAAGAACCCAGCCGGCTCTAGTACCTTCCCTCATACTGCAGTTTAGTCCTGTCTTTCTCACTTGCAGGGAGATCCTCCAGTGGGGGTGTTGGCATCCGCACTGCACCCTGAACACCTGCATCTCCCTTTTCCCCATCCTGCACTCAGTGGGAGCTACTCAGGAGATCAGATCTGTGGGAGCCATTGGGATATAAGCTGTCACTTGTAAACACAGAAGCTGAACTTCTGTGTTTACAAGTGATGGTTATGAGCAGAGAGCAGAGGGCCTGAGCCAGAGGTGGCGGAACTGAGTTACACTCAGTTCCAGCTGAAAAAAAGCCCTGCCTATAGGTAAATAAATAGGACAGTACCTTGTAGCTTAAAGGAGAAGTTTGGGGTACTTAAACAAACAAACATACTCCCCTCTCTGTTGCAGCATTGCTGTGATACTGAAGTTGTTCCCCGCTGGCTCTAAGACCAAGAATTGAGCAATCACTGGACCACTGATCTTTCAGTTCTCAGTCTTCCTGAAGCAGAGAACGGTGATTCACTGCTCTCTGCTCTGCCCCTCTAGTGCTCACTAGAGCACCGTGCTGGAAACGGGGCAGGTGCAGCTGACTTTGGCTCTCAGCCACACACTTAAATCCAGAGCTAGCTGTCAATCAGGCAGATGGGTGGATCCTGACAATATGGTCAGAATCCTTCCGGGACATGGAGTGACTCTGACGCCAGTCGTCAGTGGCCTTTAACAAAAATGCACTCCTATGACCCAGAAGAGAAGTATGGCTAAAAAAGCTTTGGTCATACTTCTCTTTTAATTTTATTATTAGCTAGGTTAGCTTAAAGCAGAACTTTCTAACACATTTTTTGAAACATTCTGTTAAAGAAGAATCTTTTTTATCACATTCATTAGCATGTTTGTATTTTTAAGCTTTGTTGAACCATTACACTTATATTATCCATTCTAATAGTATATTTCCTAACAATGCAAAATCTTAAACATATAATAAAAGAAAAAAAGTTAAACAAAAATGTCTTAAAAAGAAAATTTAAAACATTGATTCATGTTCACAGGCTTTTTCTCCATTAACCTGTAAATTAATTGACTAACTAGGTATTCTAATGATTTCCTGCTAAGCTTGTCAATTCATTTAATTACAGTATGTGAGACATTCTAAATTTCTACCACTAGTCTTTGAAAATAACCCACTTCTTTAACAAAATAGATTTATTCAATAAAGGCTTTGTACATCTTGATTGTATATATCAATTAACATTCTATTATACAGGCTAAATTCAATTGTTGGCTGAAATTTAATTAGGTACTATACATCAGACAGGCTCTAATATCTAGAGAGCCAAACTAAGGGATTTGATTTAACTGATGAGGATGAGAGGTTGTTCTAAACCTATTGCAAAAAAGCTGAAGGCGAACCACTGGGATTTTTCACCAAGTTACCGAGGCCCCCTTGGAATATGAAAAAGCCACATCATGATGCTATACATATTAATGTTCAAAGGATGTTTTCTATTGTCTATAGCCTCCACACTAAGCCTGACAGATAGCCTGATCTATAACATCAGAGCATAAGAGGATCTGATTTATAGACAGCATTTTATGGCCTTTTCTAGCTTCATTTTTATTTAATATTGAGAATATGCTTTAGACATTTTCAATGATATAATCTCATCAAAATGCAAATTATATTTCTTGGCTAAAAACTTGAAATGGTTATTGTTTGTTACATTCTATAGAGTGTAAGTTTTAAACTGATTCCAAACTTTGAAGATTGCTTTTTAATTGGTTTTGCTCACAATCTGTCCCTTCTTATATAACACTGAAAAATAAATATTGTGACTTATTCTAAAAAAAAGAAGGTTTGTTTGGAGATATTTTCTGCCACTGGGCATTTATCTGTGATATCTTGTAAAAGAAACATTGCCTTTTCCTGTTGAAAGCATTTAAGGGGAAGAAAGCTATGAAGGTTAAAGAATTCTTCTGACCTGGAAATAAAAATGATATTGTTTTGTATGATTCACTCACTTCTGACACACTGCACAGTTAGAGGATCAACATGCTTAAGGCCGGCCATACACAGTTCGAATATCAGCAGGTTCATCCGGAACTGGGCCAGCATATGAACCATAAATGGACAGGCTAAATGTACCAAGTTGATCGATCGATTAACTTGGGTACAACCCGACAGCTGGAATTGCTTACGATTATCTCAAGCGGCTGCTCTATCTTCTCAGTGACGGCATCCCTTACCGCCCCCTTGCTGGGAGAAGACAATTGATTGGCAAGGGGATTCTCCTGTCAACACTGTCTATGTTGATGGGGGAATTGTGCAAATTTCTTTCCTGCAACCCCTAGTTGCAAGAAAGAAATTTGCACCGTGAATGGCCTGCCTAAGGCTGACATGCAGATCACTGATGCCATGGCGGTCTCCTGCAGACAGTCAGTGTAAGCTGTTTGCACATACTTCATACCCGCTCGCTGCCTAAATGGGGATTGGGGAGATGTGGGGGCTGTTACATTTGTATTATGGGTGTAACATTACAACGTTACGTTACAAAAGGTAAACTTATCCTTTAAGCATGTCTTCTGTATTAGAATGGTTGACTCTGCTGACACTTCCTTGCTTTCTAAATGTTCCAATGTTGTTTTATTTAACCACTTCAGCCACTTCAGCCCCAGGAAGATTTGGCTGCTCAATGACCAGGCCATTTTTTACGATACGGCACTGTATCGCTTTAACTGACAATTAATGTATGTAAATTCAGATCAATACATTCAATATATCATTTTATTCTCTCAACTCTCACATAAAGGATGCATTTCTCATTCATCACAATTGTTGGTCGTTGTTCTTTCATTACTTCATGGAAATACCAGAATGTTCTGACCCCTTCTCTTAAAGAGGTTGTAAACCTCCATTGGTAAGTTGTACATATAGGTAAGCCTATAATAAGGCTTACCTACAGGTACTGTAAATATCTCTTGAACGTCTGCGGTTTAGGAGATATTTGCTGTACACTGCGCCGATGATTTCATTGGCGCATGTGCTGTGAAGAAGCTGCTGCCCGTGATGTTTTTTCAATAGCGAGTGCTGTGACCTGTGGCTCCAGTGTGCATGCCCGGTAGTGACGTCACGTGACTTCGGCCAGTCACAGAAGGAAGAGGGGCGAACATGGACGCGGCCTGCAGCGGCGACAGTTCGGGCTTCGTTTTTAGTTAACCTAAGTGTCACATAATGTGCTAGTATGCGATGCATACTAGCACATTATGCTTTTACTTTGCAGGGGGGGAAAAAGGAAGTAGAATCCATCAGGGTTTACTTCCTCTTTAAGACTAAACCATGTCTTTTGTTCTCTCTGTATTACTGACTGATTAAAAGAAGACCAGTTTAGAACTGCTTGCTGCCAAAAAATGTTCCATATGTATAGCAGAAACGGTGACTGAAATTCTCATTACTGCTACTATCTGCTTCCCTGATTTCCACAGTTTCTGAAAAAATAATAAAGTTTATAATTACTTGCCTAAACACTCCCACCCACACACTATATGCCACCACCTAAAACTGGTAATTGGGTGCTAGGCAAAAAGAATTGCAATGAAGAAAGGTGGTGGTGATGGTGGGGGGTAGTGATGAGCCAAACACCCCCGGGTTCGGTTCGCACCAGAACCCGCGAACGGACCGAAAGTTCGAACGAACATTAGAACCCTATTAAATACAATGGATGCGAACGTTCGAATTCTAAAGTGCTAATTATAACAACTATTATGCATGTTATTGTCATAAATAGGGTTTGGGAACCCGGGTTCTGCACCAGGGGACATGTATCAATGCAAAAAGAAGTTTTAAAAACGGTCGTTTTTCGGGAGCAGTCATTTTAATGATGCATAAAGTGAAAAAAAAAAAGTCAAATATTCCTTTAAATATCGTACCTGGGGGGTGTCTAAAGTATGCCTGTGAAGTGCCACATGTTTCCCGTGTTTAGAACTGTCCCTGCACAAAATGACACTTCTAAAGGAAAAAAAAGCCATTTAAAACTGCTTGCGGCTTTAATGTAATGTCTGGTCCCGGTAATATGGATGAAATTCTTTAAGAAAAATGGCATAGCTACCCCATGACCCCCCCCCTACCCCAGCCCATTACCAGCCCCTTTGGGTCTTGTATGGATATTAAGGGGAACCCCGCACATAAAATAAAAAAGGCCCTATATACTCTGAACAGCTGTATACAGGCGGTGCATACAAGACAGGGACTGTAGGTTTGTTCTTATGTAGAATCTGTTTGTAATTTTGAACAGGTACATTGTTGAAGTGTAGCTCCAGCCCAAAAATCTATTTTTAAACTTTTTGGGAAACATAGGTAAGGGTTATCACCCCTGTAACATTTGTTTTGCTGTCTGTGCCCCTGTTCAGAACATTTCACCTCACTTTCCGTCCCAATGACAACTGTTTTTGAAATGTGGTGTTTTTCTTGAAACAAGGATTGCTGATAAAGCATCAGTACAGATGAGACCCCTTTCTCCCATATTTATTCTTACAGGAGAGAATTTTCCTTTCTAGGGGTAGATTTCCTCTCACTTCCTGTTGTCTTCTTTCGTTTGCAAGTAGGAGTCGTTTGTAAGTTGGATGTTTGAAAGTAGGGACCTGCCGTATATACTCTGCAGAAATAGGCCCCTTAGTTGTTGGTGTTGGCACAACACTGTAAGCACTCAGTTACTCTTGGTTGGTGCTGGAACGCCCTGCTGTCAACTATTATATCAGGAATTTTAATTACATATAATTGTTGAACAGTGGTAGTAAAAATTGGGGCTTTGATGGTGGTGCTGGTGCCACAACACTGTAAGCCCTGACAGTTACTCTTGGTGGGTGCAGCAATGGGCCCTGCTGTGAATTATTAGATCAAGAATTGTAATTACATGCCCCTTTTGAACAGGGGCTGAAAAATTGGGCCTTTCGTGGTGGTGGTGGTGGTGGCGTTGCCACAAGACTGTAAGCCCTCAGAGTTACTCTTGGTGGGTGCAGCAATGGACCCTGCTGTGAATTATTAGATCAAGAATTGTAATTGCATGCCCCTGTTGAACAGGGGCTGAAAAATTGGGCCTTAGGCACTGGTGGCACAACACTACAACCCCTCACAGATACTGTACTTGGAGCACAGCAATGAGCCCTGTTGCAAAGTATTGCTTCAAAAATTGTAATGACACGCCCCTGTTAAACAGGGGCTGAAAAATTGGGCCTTAGGCACTGGTGCCACAACACTCCAACCCCTCACAGATACTGTACTTGGAGCACAGCAATGAGCCCTATGGCAAATTATTGCTAAAAAAATTGTAATTACACGCCCCTGTAAAACAGGGGCTGAAAAATTGGGCCTTAGCCACTGGTGGCGGCACCCATAAACAAAAATGATCTTCCAAGCTATCATCATCAATCGTATCATTGAGGACTCGGAGGAGGAGGATAGCCAGTCAACATAACAGCACAGGCACTCAGCATCAGCATCAGTCTTGAAGGGATGTGACATGTTAAAATCAATTAGTCTGTTATATCAGCATCAGGTGTGTGGTAGCTGGTGGTGATCCAAGACTGGTTCATCTTGATGAAAGTCAGTCGATCAACCGAGTCGGTGGACAGGCGCACCCTGTGATCCGTGACAAATCCTCCAGCAGCACTGAATGTGCGTTCCGAAAGAACGCTGGATGCAGGACAGGCCAGTAGCTCAATTGCATACTGTGCAAGCTCTGGCCAGTGATCCATCCTCAAGACCCAGTAAGCCAGAGGATTTTCGGTGGGGAAGGTGTCCAAGTCTGACCTTGCCCCTAGATATTCCTGCACCATGTTTATCAGACGCTGGCGATGGTTGCTGGAACCGATCATACTTTGGGGCTGCGGACTAAAGAATTGTCTGAACGCATCGGTCAGACGGCCACCTTCCCCACCGCTCCTTCTTTGACTGGCCGAAGCCTCAGCAACTCGTTGTCCAGGACCAGGAGTTTGTAACCTCCCAGTCTCTGGGAACGCGTTGCACAGACCTTTCTGCAAGGCCTCCCGGAGTTGTCTCATCCTCTGCTCCCTCTGCGACGGTAACATAAGGTCCGCAACCTTACCCTTGTACCGTGGATCAAGGAGAGTGGCCAGCCAGTAATGGTCCCTCTCCTTGATCCGAAGAATACGAGGATCCTTCCGCAGACTTTGCAGGATCAGGGAGGCCATGCAGCGTAGGTTTGCTGAGGCATTCGCTCCGGAGTCCTCTGGGTCACTAAGGACGACATGATCCGCAGCCACCTCCTCCCAGCCACGTACAAGTCCACTGGTTTCTTGGGACTGTAAATCATCCCTAAAAGACTGCTGCTGATGATGCTGAGTGCCAGCCTCCACCTCCATGCTGACACAATCCTCCTCCTCCTCCTCCTCCTCCTCTTCCTGTGCGATGGGTGGGACAAAGGAACACTGTCTGGGTAAAGGGGGCCTTGAGAGGCAAGGAAGTCCTCCTCTTCCTGCCTCTGTTCTGCCTCAAGTGCCCTGTCCATTATTCCACGCAGCGTGTGCTCCAACAGGTGGACAAGAGGTACAGTGTCACTGATGCATGCACTGTCACTGCTCACCATCCTCGTGGCCTCCTCAAATGGTGCCAGGACAGTGCATGCATCCCTGATCATGCCCCACTGGCGTGGAGAAAAAAAACCAAGCTCCCCTGACCCTGTCCTGGTGCCGTAGTCGCACAGGTACTCATTGATGGCCCTCTGCTGCATGTGCAGCCGCTGCAGCATGGCCAACGTTGAGTTCCACCTGGTGGGCATGTCACATATAAGGCGGTTTCTTGGGCAGGTTCAACTCCTTTTGCAGCTCAGCCAGGCGAGCACTGGCATTATAAGATCTGCGGAAATGCACACAGACTTTCCTGGCCTGCCTCAGGACATCCTGTAAGCCCGGGTACCTGCCCAAGAACCGCTGCACCACCAGGTTAAGGACGTGAGCCACACAGGGCACATGGGTCAGTTGTCCCTGTCGGAGGGCGGAGAGGAGGTTGGTGCCATTGTCGCAAACCACCATTCCTGGCTTAAGCTGGCGTGGCGTCAACCACCTCTCGGCCTGGCCCTGCAGAGCAGACAGGACCTCTGCCCCAGTGTGGCTTCTGTCCCCCAAACACACCAGCGCAAGCACGGCATGGCATCTTTTTGCCTGCGTACTTGCGTAGCCCCGTGAACGGCTACGGAGCACCGCTGGTTCATAGGACAAACCACAGGAAGAGGCCATGGAGGAAGAAGAAGAGGAGGGGGTGGAGGAGAGAGGTGTGTCACAACCAGTAGTAGCATTTTGGAGGCGTGGCGGTGGGACAACCTCCAACACTACTGCACCTTGTCCTGCATCCTTCCCAGCTGCCAAAAGAGTGACCCAATGGGCCGTGAAAGAAAGGTAACGTCCCTGTCCATGCCTGCTGGACCATGAGTCAGCGGTAATATGCACCTTACCGCTGACCGCCCTGTCCAGCGAGGCCAAGACATTGCCTTCCACATGCCGGTAGAGAGCCGGAATAGCCTTCCGTGAGAAAAAGTGGCGTTTGGGAACCTGCCACTGAGGAACCGCACATTGCACAAACTCACGGAAGGGGGCCGAGTCTACCAACTGAAAAGGCAGCAGTTGAAGCGCTAGCAATTTAGCCAAGCTAGCATTCAACCGCTGGGCATGTGGATGGCTGGGAGTGAACTTCTTTCGACGGTCCAGCAGCTGGGGCAGGGAAATTTGCCTGCTAGAATCGGACGTCGGTGTACTGCTAGCAGAGTGGCCGCAAGTACTTGGCTGTGACACACCTAATTCTACACCTTCATTCTTCTCAGTGCATGTTTCAGAGAGGACTGAAGTTATAGTGGGGTTGGAGATCCCAGCTGATGCGGTGCAAGGAGAGGTCCGCTTTGTTCTTTGGTGTGGGTCTTTGAGGTAGGCTTGCCAACGAGCTGCATGGCAGGTCAACATATGTCTGGTCAGGCATGTGGTACCCAAGCGGCTGATGTTTTGGCCACGCGATATACGCTTGAGACATATGTTGCAAACAGCAGCTGTGCGATCTGATGCACTAGCCTCAAAAAAGGCCCACACCAAAGAACTTTTTGAATGACGGGCAGAGGCAGCGCCCTGCACAGGCGGAGCTCTGCGGTGTGATTCCGTCGGTGTACTGCCCTTACGCTGGCCACCAAAGGGCATCCTGCCTCGTTGGAGATGTGCCTCCTCCTCATCCTCCTCCTCCTCCTCTCTCCTATTAGGCACCCACGTGGAGTCAGTGACCTCATCATCACCTCCCTCCTCATCACTGGAGCCAATCTGGCAGTATGCTGCAGCTGCTGGAACATGACTGCCAGATTGGTGTCCTTCTTGAGCATCCCCTCTGTCTGCTCTCACGCTACTGCCTTCCTCTAGCTGGGTTTCATCATCAGACCCTTCGAAACGCTGGGCATCCTCCTGGAGCATGTACCCAACACTGTACTCAAACAGTTCGGGGGACTCCTCAGGAGGAGGACATGGTGGGTCTAGGGAAGGAGTGACTGATGATGAGTCTGACATTGATACCAGGGAAGAGGACGCTTTGGCAGCTGCTTTTCCAGTACCCTGAGCCTGGGTGAGAGAGGATGAGGAGGAGGAGGAGGGCTTGGTCATCCACTCTACCAAGTCTTCGGCATGATGTGGCTCAACATGTCCAGCTGCCGAAAAGAAGGACAAGCGTGTCCCATGGCCATGTGCTGATGACAATGCACCGCGTCCACGACCAGCACTGTTGCCCCCAGACACAGAGCCTGCTTGCCCTCTTTTATTGCCTCCTGACTGTCTGCCTCTCCTTGTTTGCCTTCCAGACATTCTAATAGATGGCCTGCAGGGAGATGGGAAAAAAGCAATAAGGGCTACCTTCAGGTGTCCTTCTCTGTCCCTTGAAACAAGGACTTTGACAGTGAAAGAAACTGACACACTCTCCCTACCTACAGTTTTCTGTCCCTAGAAAAAATGTTTTTTTTAAGCACAATTTAGCACAAGGAGAATTCACTCACTGTCCTTCCAGGTCCCTGGAAACAAGGACTTTGACAGTGAAAGAAACTGACACACTCTCCCTACCTACAGTTTTCTGTCCCTAGAAAAAATGTTTTTTTTAAGCACAATTTAGCACAAGGAGAATTCACTCACTGTCCTTCCAGGTCCCTGGAAACAAGGACTTTGACAGTGAAAGAAACTGACACACTCTCCCTACCTACAGTTTTCTGTCCCTAGAAAAAATGTTTTTTTTAAGCACAATTTAGCACAAGGAGAATTCACTCACTGTCCTTCCAGGTCCCTGGAAACAAGGACTTTGACAGTGAAAGAAACTGACACACTCTCCCTACCTACAGTTTTCTGTCCCTAGAAAAAATGTTTTTTTTAAGCACAATTTAGCACAAGGAGAATTCACTCACTGTCCTTCCAGGTCCCTGGAAACAAGGACTTTGACAGTGAAAGAAACTGACACACTCTCCCTACCTACAGTTTTCTGTCCCTAGAAAAAATGTTTTTTTAAGCACAATTTAGCACAAGGAGAATTCACTCACTGTCCTTCCAGGTCCCTGGAAACAAGGACTTTGACAGTGAAAGAAACTGACACACTCTCCCTACCTACAGTTTTCTGTCCCTAGAAAAAATGTTTTTTTTAAGCACAATTTAGCACAAGGAGAATTCACTCACTGTCCTTCCAGGTCCCTGGAAACAAGGACTTTGACAGTGAAAGAAACTGACACACTCTCCCTACCTACAGTTTTCTGTCCCTAGAAAAAATGTTTTTTTTAAGCACAATTTAGCACAAGGAGAATTCACTCACTGTCCTTCCAGGTCCCTGGAAACAAGGACTTTGACAGTGAAAGAAACTGACACACTCTCCCTACCTACAGTTTTCTGTCCCTAGAAAAAATGTTTTTTTTAAGCACAATTTAGCACAAGGAGAATTCACTCACTGTCCTTCCAGGTCCCTGGAAACAAGGACTTTGACAGTGAAAGAAACTGACACACTCTCCCTACCTACAGTTTTCTGTCCCTAGAAAAAATGTTTTTTTTAAGCACAATTTAGCACAAGGAGAATTCACTCACTGTCCTTCCAGGTCCCTGGAAACAAGGACTTTGACAGTGAAAGAAACTGACACACTCTCCCTACCTACAGTTTTCTGTCCCTAGAAAAAATGTTTTTTTTAAGCACAATTTAGCACAAGGAGAATTCACTCACTGTCCTTCCAGGTCCCTGGAAACAAGGACTTTGACAGTGAAAGAAACTGACACACTCTCCCTACCTACAGTTTTCTGTCCCTAGAAAAAATGTTTTTTTTAAGCACAATTTAGCACAAGGAGAATTCACTCACTGTCCTTCCAGGTCCCTGGAAACAAGGACTTTGACAGTGAAAGAAACCGACACACTCTCCCTACCTACAGTTTTCTGTCCCTAGAAAAAATGTTTTTTTTAAGCACAATTTAGCACAAGGAGAATTCACTCACTGTCCTTCCAGGTCCCTGGAAACAAGGACTTTGACAGTGAAAGAAACTGACACACTCTCCCTACCTACAGTTTTCTGTCCCTAGAAAAAATGTTTTTTTTAAGCACAATTTAGCACAAGGAGAATTCACTCACTGTCCTTCCAGGTCCCTGGAAACAAGGACTTTGACAGTGAAAGAAACTGACACACTCTCCCTACCTACAGTTTTCTGTCCCTAGAAAAAATGTTTTTTTAAGCACAATTTAGCACAAGGAGAATTCACTCACTGTCCTTCCAGGTCCCTGGAAACAAGGACTTTGACAGTGAAAGAAACTGACACACTCTCCCTACCTACAGTTTTCTGTCCCTAGAAAAAATGTTTTTTTTAAGCACAATTTAGCACAAGGAGAATTCACTCACTGTCCTTCCAGGTCCCTGGAAACAAGGACTTTGACAGTGAAAGAAACTGACACACTCTCCCTACCTACAGTTTTCTGTCCCTAGAAAAAATGTTTTTTTTAAGCACAATTTAGCACAAGGAGAATTCACTCACTGTCCTTCCAGGTCCCTGGAAACAAGGACTTTGACAGTGAAAGAAACTGACACACTCTCCCTACCTACAGTTTTCTGTCCCTAGAAAAAATGTTTTTTTTAAGCACAATTTAGCACAAGGAGAATTCACTCACTGTCCTTCCAGGTCCCTGGAAACAAGGACTTTGACAGTGAAAGAAACTGACACACTCTCCCTACCTACAGTTTTCTGTCCCTAGAAAAAATGTTTTTTTTAAGCACAATTTAGCACAAGGAGAATTCACTCACTGTCCTTCCAGGTCCCTGGAAACAAGGACTTTGACAGTGAAAGAAACTGACACACTCTCCCTACCTACAGTTTTCTGTCCCTAGAAAAAATGTTTTTTTTTAAGCACAATTTAGCACAAGGAGAATTCACTCACTGTCCTTCCAGGTCCCTGGAAACAAGGACTTTGACAGTGAAAGAAACTGACACACTCTCCCTACCTACAGTTTTCTGTCCCTAGAAAAAATGTTTTTTTTAAGCACAATTTAGCACAAGGAGAATTCACTCACTGTCCTTCCAGGTCCCTGGAAACAAGGACTTTGACAGTGAAAGAAACTGACACACTCTCCCTACCTACAGTTTTCTGTCCCTAGAAAAAATGTTTTTTTTAAGCACAATTTAGCACAAGGAGAATTCACTCACTGTCCTTCCAGGTCCCTGGAAACAAGGACTTTGACAGTGAAAGAAACTGACACACTCTCCCTACCTACAGTTTTCTGTCCCTAGAAAAAATGTTTTTTTTAAGCACAATTTAGCACAAGGAGAATTCACTCACTGTCCTTCCAGGTCCCTGGAAACAAGGACTTTGACAGTGAAAGAAACTGACACACTCTCCCTACCTACAGTTTTCTGTCCCTAGAAAAAATGTTTTTTTTAAGCACAATTTAGCACAAGGAGAATTCACTCACTGTCCTTCCAGGTCCCTGGAAACAAGGACTTTGACAGTGAAAGAAACTGACACACTCTCCCTACCTACAGTTTTCTGTCCCTAGAAAAATTTTTTTTTTAAGCACAATTTAGCACAAGGAGAATTCACTCACTGTCCTTCCAGGTCCCTGGAAACAAGGACTTTGACAGTGAAAGAAACTGACACACTCTCCCTACCTACAGTTTTCTGTCCCTAGAAAAAATGTTTTTTTTAAGCACAATTTAGCACAAGGAGAATTCACTCACTGTCCTTCCAGGTCCCTGGAAACAAGGACTTTGACAGTGAAAGAAACTGACACACTCTCCCTACCTACAGTTTTCTGTCCCTAGAAAAAAAATTTTTTTAAGCACAATTTAGCACAAGGAGAATTCACTCACTGTCCTTCCAGGTCCCTGGAAACAAGGACTTTGACAGTGAAAGAAACTGACACACTCTCCCTACCTACAGTTTTCTGTCCCTAGAAAAAATGTTTTTTTTAAGCACAATTTAGCACAAGGAGAATTCACTCACTGTCCTTCCAGGTCCCTGGAAACAAGGACTTTGACAGTGAAAGAAACTGACACACTCTCCCTACCTACAGTTTTCTGTCCCTAGAAAAAATGTTTTTTTTAAGCACAATTTAGCACAAGGAGAATTCACTCACTGTCCTTCCAGGTCCCTGGAAACAAGGACTTTGACAGTGAAAGAAACTGACACACTCTCCCTACCTACAGTTTTCTGTCCCTAGAAAAAATGTTTTTTTTAAGCACAATTTAGCACAAGGAGAATTCACTCACTGTCCTTCCAGGTCCCTGGAAACAAGGACTTTGACAGTGAAAGAAACTGACACACTCTCCCTACCTACAGTTTTCTGTCCCTAGAAAAAATGTTTTTTTTAAGCACAATTTAGCACAAGGAGAATTCACTCACTGTCCTTCCAGGTCCCTGGAAACAAGGACTTTGACAGTGAAAGAAACTGACACACTCTCCCTACCTACAGTTTTCTGTCCCTAGAAAAAATGTTTTTTTTAAGCACAATTTAGCACAAGGAGAATTCACTCACTGTCCTTCCAGGTCCCTGGAAACAAGGACTTTGACAGTGAAAGAAACTGACACACTCTCCCTACCTACAGTTTTCTGTCCCTAGAAAAAATGTTTTTTTTAAGCACAATTTAGCACAAGGAGAATTCACTCACTGTCCTTCCAGGTCCCTGGAAACAAGGACTTTGACAGTGAAAGAAACTGACACACTCTCCCTACCTACAGTTTTCTGTCCCTAGAAAAAATGTTTTTTTTAAGCACAATTTAGCACAAGGAGAATTCACTCACTGTCCTTCCAGGTCCCTGGAAACAAGGACTTTGACAGTGAAAGAAACTGACACACTCTCCCTACCTACAGTTTTCTGTCCCTAGAAAAAATGTTTTTTTTAAGCACAATTTAGCACAAGGAGAATTCACTCACTGTCCTTCCAGGTCCCTGGAAACAAGGACTTTGACAGTGAAAGAAACTGACACACTCTCCCTACCTACAGTTTTCTGTCCCTAGAAAAAATGTTTTTTTTAAGCACAATTTAGCACAAGGAGAATTCACTCACTGTCCTTCCAGGTCCCTGGAAACAAGGACTTTGACAGTGAAAGAAACTGACACACTCTCCCTACCTACAGTTTTCTGTCCCTAGAAAAAATGTTTTTTTTAAGCACAATTTAGCACAAGGAGAATTCACTCACTGTCCTTCCAGGTCCCTGGAAACAAGGACTTTGACAGTGAAAGAAACTGACACACTCTCCCTACCTACAGTTTTCTGTCCCTAGAAAAAATGTTTTTTTTAAGCACAATTTAGCACAAGGAGAATTCACTCACTGTCCTTCCAGGTCCCTGGAAACAAGGACTTTGACAGTGAAAGAAACTGACACACTCTCCCTACCTACAGTTTTCTGTCCCTAGAAAAAATGTTTTTTTTAAGCACAATTTAGCACAAGGAGAATTCACTCACTGTCCTTCCAGGTCCCTGGAAACAAGGACTTTGACAGTGAAAGAAACTGACACACTCTCCCTACCTACAGTTTTCTGTCCCTAGAAAAAATGTTTTTTTTAAGCACAATTTAGCACAAGGAGAATTCACTCACTGTCCTTCCAGGTCCCTGGAAACAAGGACTTTGACAGTGAAAGAAACTGACACACTCTCCCTACCTACAGTTTTCTGTCCCTAGAAAAAATGTTTTTTTTAAGCACAATTTAGCACAAGGAGAATTCACTCACTGTCCTTCCAGGTCCCTGGAAACAAGGACTTTGACAGTGAAAGAAACTGACACACTCTCCCTACCTACAGTTTTCTGTCCCTAGAAAAAATGTTTTTTTTAAGCACAATTTAGCACAAGGAGAATTCACTCACTGTCCTTCCAGGTCCCTGGAAACAAGGACTTTGACAGTGAAAGAAACTGACACACTCTCCCTACCTACAGTTTTCTGTCCCTAGAAAAAATGTTTTTTTTTAAGCACAATTTAGCACAAGGAGAATTCACTCACTGTCCTTCCAGGTCCCTGGAAACAAGGACTTTGACAGTGAAAGAAACTGACACACTCTCCCTACCTACAGTTTTCTGTCCCTAGAAAAAATGTTTTTTTTAAGCACAATTTAGCACAAGGAGAATTCACTCACTGTCCTTCCAGGTCCCTGGAAACAAGGACTTTGACAGTGAAAGAAACTGACACACTCTCCCTACCTACAGTTTTCTGTCCCTAGAAAAAATGTTTTTTTTAAGCACAATTTAGCACAAGGAGAATTCACTCACTGTCCTTCCAGGTCCCTGGAAACAAGGACTTTGACAGTGAAAGAAACTGACACACTCTCCCTACCTACAGTTTTCTGTCCCTAGAAAAAATGTTTTTTTTAAGCACAATTTAGCACAAGGAGAATTCACTCACTGTCCTTCCAGGTCCCTGGAAACAAGGACTTTGACAGTGAAAGAAACTGACACACTCTCCCTACCTACAGTTTTCTGTCCCTAGAAAAAATGTTTTTTTTAAGCACAATTTAGCACAAGGAGAATTCACTCACTGTCCTTCCAGGTCCCTGGAAACAAGGACTTTGACAGTGAAAGAAACTGACACACTCTCCCTACCTACAGTTTTCTGTCCCTAGAAAAAATGTTTTTTTTAAGCACAATTTAGCACAAGGAGAATTCACTCACTGTCCTTCCAGGTCCCTGGAAACAAGGACTTTGACAGTGAAAGAAACTGACACACTCTCCCTACCTACAGTTTTCTGTCCCTAGAAAAAATGTTTTTTTTTAAGCACAATTTAGCACAAGGAGAATTCACTCACTGTCCTTCCAGGTCCCTGGAAACAAGGACTTTGACAGTGAAAGAAACTGACACACTCTCCCTACCTACAGTTTTCTGTCCCTAGAAAAAATGTTTTTTTTAAGCACAATTTAGCACAAGGAGAATTCACTCACTGTCCTTCCAGGTCCCTGGAAACAAGGACTTTGACAGTGAAAGAAACTGACACACTCTCCCTACCTACAGTTTTCTGTCCCTAGAAAAAATGTTTTTTTTAAGCACAATTTAGCACAAGGAGAATTCACTCACTGTCCTTCCAGGTCCCTGGAAACAAGGACTTTGACAGTGAAAGAAACTGACACACTCTCCCTACCTACAGTTTTCTGTCCCTAGAAAAAATGTTTTTTTTAAGCACAATTTAGCACAAGGAGAATTCACTCACTGTCCTTCCAGGTCCCTGGAAACAAGGACTTTGACAGTGAAAGAAACTGACACACTCTCCCTACCTACAGTTTTCTGTCCCTAGAAAAAATGTTTTTTTTAAGCACAATTTAGCACAAGGAGAATTCACTCACTGTCCTTCCAGGTCCCTGGAAACAAGGACTTTGACAGTGAAAGAAACTGACACACTCTCCCTACCTACAGTTTTCTGTCCCTAGAAAAAATGTTTTTTTTAAGCACAATTTAGCACAAGGAGAATTCACTCACTGTCCTTCCAGGTCCCTGGAAACAAGGACTTTGACAGTGAAAGAAACTGACACACTCTCCCTACCTACAGTTTTCTGTCCCTAGAAAAAATGTTTTTTTTAAGCACAATTTAGCACAAGGAGAATTCACTCACTGTCCTTCCAGGTCCCTGGAAACAAGGACTTTGACAGTGAAAGAAACTGACACACTCTCCCTACCTACAGTTTTCTGTCCCTAGAAAAAAAATTTTTTTAAGCACAATTTAGCACAAGGAGAATTCACTCACTGTCCTTCCAGGTCCCTGGAAACAAGGACTTTGACAGTGAAAGAAACTGACACACTCTCCCTACCTACAGTTTTCTGTCCCTAGAAAAAATGTTTTTTTTAAGCACAATTTAGCACAAGGAGAATTCACTCACTGTCCTTCCAGGTCCCTGGAAACAAGGACTTTGACAGTGAAAGAAACTGACACACTCTCCCTACCTACAGTTTTCTGTCCCTAGAAAAAATGTTTTTTTTAAGCACAATTTAGCACAAGGAGAATTCACTCACTGTCCTTCCAGGTCCCTGGAAACAAGGACTTTGACAGTGAAAGAAACTGACACACTCTCCCTACCTACAGTTTTCTGTCCCTAGAAAAAATGTTTTTTTTAAGCACAATTTAGCACAAGGAGAATTCACTCACTGTCCTTCCAGGTCCCTGGAAACAAGGACTTTGACAGTGAAAGAAACTGACACACTCTCCCTACCTACAGTTTTCTGTCCCTAGAAAAAATGTTTTTTTTAAGCACAATTTAGCACAAGGAGAATTCACTCACTGTCCTTCCAGGTCCCTGGAAACAAGGACTTTGACAGTGAAAGAAACTGACACACTCTCCCTACCTACAGTTTTCTGTCCCTAGAAAAATTTTTTTTTTTAAGCACAATTTAGCACAAGGAGAATTCACTCACTGTCCTTCCAGGTCCCTGGAAACAAGGACTTTGACAGTGAAAGAAACTGACACACTCTCCCTACCTACAGTTTTCTGTCCCTAGAAAAAATGTTTTTTTTAAGCACAATTTAGCACAAGGAGAATTCACTCACTGTCCTTCCAGGTCCCTGGAAACAAGGACTTTGACAGTGAAAGAAACTGACACACTCTCCCTACCTACAGTTTTCTGTCCCTAGAAAAAATGTTTTTTTTAAGCACAATTTAGCACAAGGAGAATTCACTCACTGTCCTTCCAGGTCCCTGGAAACAAGGACTTTGACAGTGAAAGAAACTGACACACTCTCCCTACCTACAGTTTTCTGTCCCTAGAAAAAATGTTTTTTTTTAAGCACAATTTAGCACAAGGAGAATTCACTCACTGTCCTTCCAGGTCCCTGGAAACAAGGACTTTGACAGTGAAAGAAACTGACACACTCTCCCTACCTACAGTTTTCTGTCCCTAGAAAAAATGTTTTTTTTTAAGCACAATTTAGCACAAGGAGAATTCACTCACTGTCCTTCCAGGTCCCTGGAAACAAGGACTTTGACAGTGAAAGAAACTGACACACTCTCCCTACCTACAGTTTTCTGTCCCTAGAAAAAATGTTTTTTTTAAGCACAATTTAGCACAAGGAGAATTCACTCACTGTCCTTCCAGGTCCCTGGAAACAAGGACTTTGACAGTGAAAGAAACTGACACACTCTCCCTACCTACAGTTTTCTGTCCCTAGAAAAAATGTTTTTTTTAAGCACAATTTAGCACAAGGAGAATTCACTCACTGTCCTTCCAGGTCCCTGGAAACAAGGACTTTGACAGTGAAAGAAACTGACACACTCTCCCTACCTACAGTTTTCTGTCCCTAGAAAAAATGTTTTTTTTAAGCACAATTTAGCACAAGGAGAATTCACTCACTGTCCTTCCAGGTTCCTGGAAACAAGGACTTTGACAGTGAAAGAAACTGACACACTCTCCCTACCTACAGTTTTCTGTCCCTAGAAAAAATGTTTTTTTTAAGCACAATTTAGCACAAGGAGAATTCACTCACTGTCCTTCCAGGTCCCTGGAAACAAGGACTTTGACAGTGAAAGAAACTGACACACTCTCCCTACCTACAGTTTTCTGTCCCTAGAAAAAATGTTTTTTTTAAGCACAATTTAGCACAAGGAGAATTCACTCACTGTCCTTCCAGGTCCCTGGAAACAAGGACTTTGACAGTGAAAGAAACTGACACACTCTCCCTACCTACAGTTTTCTGTCCCTAGAAAAAATGTTTTTTTTAAGCACAATTTAGCACAAGGAGAATTCACTCACTGTCCTTCCAGGTCCCTGGAAACAAGGACTTTGACAGTGAAAGAAACTGACACACTCTCCCTACCTACAGTTTTCTGTCCCTAGAAAAAATGTTTTTTTTAAGCACAATTTAGCACAAGGAGAATTCACTCACTGTCCTTCCAGGTCCCTGGAAACAAGGACTTTGACAGTGAAAGAAACTGACACACTCTCCCTACCTACAGTTTTCTGTCCCTAGAAAAAATGTTTTTTTTAAGCACAATTTAGCACAAGGAGAATTCACTCACTGTCCTTCCAGGTCCCTGGAAACAAGGACTTTGACAGTGAAAGAAACTGACACACTCTCCCTACCTACAGTTTTCTGTCCCTAGAAAAAATGTTTTTTTTAAGCACAATTTAGCACAAGGAGAATTCACTCACTGTCCTTCCAGGTCCCTGGAAACAAGGACTTTGACAGTGAAAGAAACTGACACACTCTCCCTACCTACAGTTTTCTGTCCCTAGAAAAAATGTTTTTTTTAAGCACAATTTAGCACAAGGAGAATTCACTCACTGTCCTTCCAGGTCCCTGGAAACAAGGACTTTGACAGTGAAAGAAACTGACACACTCTCCCTACCTACAGTTTTCTGTCCCTAGAAAAAATGTTTTTTTTAAGCACAATTTAGCACAAGGAGAATTCACTCACTGTCCTTCCAGGTCCCTGGAAACAAGGACTTTGACAGTGAAAGAAACTGACACACTCTCCCTACCTACAGTTTTCTGTCCCTAGAAAAAATGTTTTTTTTAAGCACAATTTAGCACAAGGAGAATTCACTCACTGTCCTTCCAGGTCCCTGGAAACAAGGACTTTGACAGTGAAAGAAACTGACACACTCTCCCTACCTACAGTTTTCTGTCCCTAGAAAAAATGTTTTTTTTAAGCACAATTTAGCACAAGGAGAATTCACTCACTGTCCTTCCAGGTCCCTGGAAACAAGGACTTTGACAGTGAAAGAAACTGACACACTCTCCCTACCTACAGTTTTCTGTCCCTAGAAAAAATGTTTTTTTAAGCACAATTTAGCACAAGGAGAATTCACTCACTGTCCTTCCAGGTCCCTGGAAACAAGGACTTTGACAGTGAAAGAAACTGACACACTCTCCCTACCTACAGTTTTCTGTCCCTAGAAAAAATGTTTTTTTTAAGCACAATTTAGCACAAGGAGAATTCACTCACTGTCCTTCCAGGTCCCTGGAAACAAGGACTTTGACAGTGAAAGAAACTGACACACTCTCCCTACCTACAGTTTTCTGTCCCTAGAAAAAATGTTTTTTTTAAGCACAATTTAGCACAAGGAGAATTCACTCACTGTCCTTCCAGGTCCCTGGAAACAAGGACTTTGACAGTGAAAGAAACTGACACACTCTCCCTACCTACAGTTTTCTGTCCCTAGAAAAAATGTTTTTTTTAAGCACAATTTAGCACAAGGAGAATTCACTCACTGTCCTTCCAGGTCCCTGGAAACAAGGACTTTGACAGTGAAAGAAACTGACACACTCTCCCTACCTACAGTTTTCTGTCCCTAGAAAAAATGTTTTTTTTAAGCACAATTTAGCACAAGGAGAATTCACTCACTGTCCTTCCAGGTCCCTGGAAACAAGGACTTTGACAGTGAAAGAAACTGACACACTCTCCCTACCTACAGTTTTCTGTCCCTAGAAAAAATGTTTTTTTTAAGCACAATATAGCACAAGCACAAAACACACTGACACTCTCCCTACCTATCCTTCTCTTTCCCTAAACTAAAGGAATCCAGGTTAAGCAAGAAAGAAATAAAAGTCACTGTCCCTGCCTATGCTGCTCTATCCCTGCTCCGGAACACACTACACTAGGCCGCCGTGCTGGCGGCCTTTTATAGTGTGGGGCGTGTACTAAACACCCTCAGCAATAATTGGCCACAGGCATCCTGCCTGTGGCCAATCATTGCTCTCCTCGCTGCCGGCGCTGTGATTGGCCAAGCATGCGGGGTCACAGTGCATGCTTGGCCAATCACAGCGCCTGGATGACACTGCGATGGCGTAGTGCATTGTGGGCCGTTCGCGTCACTCGAATTTGGCGCGAACGGCCCAAATCGTTCGATCTTCGTCGAACGATCGAACAGCCGATGTTCGAGTCGAACGTATGTTCGACTCGAACACGAAGCTCATCCCTAGTGGGGGGATACATGTGTGTCCCATACTGGGATTTTCAATTAAGTAGGCAGGTATTTTGCCACATTTATTCAGGTGTTTTTCTGCACAACTGGTGCAGCATATGGCATTGCTTTGGGTTGCCGTACAGCCACTCCCTGGATGTGATATACCAGATGTGACAGAGTAGCGGTCATGGTGAGATACGGACAGTATCGTTGTGTACTGGCTCATGTTCCCACACTGTGAGACTTTAGGTGAAGGAATACGTTTATGCTGTTTTTTTTAATAAAGCTCTTAATTTTCTACACCTGTGAGTAGTACTTATGATGGGGAAAAGGTGAATAAAAGTGTTTTTGTCTTCTCCTCTGCTATTGAGAATGACCATTGCAAAGAGGATGGGTGGATGACCCAGCTGTCGAGTGATAAATGGTAAAAATATAAATATAACCAATATAACAGAACTCCTCTAATCAAATCATAAATTAAACATCACCACTGTGAGTATACAAAATACATATAGGTACTGTATATACTCAAGTATAAGCCGACCCGAATATAAGCCAAGGCACCTAATTTTACCACAAAAAAATGGGAAAACTTATTGACTTGAGTATAAGCCTAGGGTGTCCATCTGCATGCCTCACTGTGCCTCACTGTGCCTCACTTTGCCTCACTGTGTCCATGTGCATGGCTCACTGTGTCCATGCCTCATTGTGCCTTACTGTGTCCATGCTTCACTGTGTTCATGCCTCACTGTGCCCATGCCTCACTGTGCCCATGCCTCACTGTGTCCATGCCTCACTGTGCCCAATCTCCCTACCTGATCTCCTGCGCTGTGTGACTAGACTGACGTTTAACATGGGAGTCTATGGAAGGGGTGGCCGGCTTTGAAAAATCGTGCTCCCCGGCCGTAGGTCCCCCGGACAACAAACTTTGCACACTTGTAGAGGAAAAGTGGGGCTACAGGTGTGCCAAGTTTGGGGTCCAGGGGACGTATGGCTGGCCTGGATCAGGCACACCAAGGTGAAGATGGACACAGACTCGAGTATAAGCCAAGGGGGACATTTTTAGCACAAAAAATGTGCTGAAAAACTTGGCTTATACTCGAGTATATATGGTAACTCCAATTAAAATAAGTGAATAAACGATATTGTGAAGTCCATAGTGTCCCAGGTGCAGATAACGTCCTTTGTGAGTATAGGAAATTCTCTTTTTCCACCAGCATGCAGACACACTACACTCTCACCAGACTTAATTGACCCCTATTACAGGGAGTCAAGATGCGCATAGAGGGAGAAATCCCAGTGTATCACACATGAGATCATGAGAATGGAATGCAAGTTGCTGCTGTCAACCGTTCAGTGTGCAGATAAATAACATATTCAACACTCCAAAGATGCCATATAAAGAGAAAGAGAGAGAGGAAAGATCGCTCTCATAGTGTAGTATTAAAAATCATTCATTTAAAAAAAGTTGTATTGCACTTACATCTAAGAAGAAAAAAGATCAGCATGTAGGGTATTGGGAACGCCAGTTTGCACTCCACCTGCGTTCCAGCTGACCGAAAATAACGTATCTCAAGAACACCACACAACGCTGTTTCATAAACCTACGTCTGACGCCATCAAGGGTCACGTCTGTGTATGCAGTGTGTCTACATGCTGGTGGAAAAGGAGACTTTCCTATACTCACAAAGGACAATATCTGCACTTGGGACACTATGGACATCACAATAATGTTTATTCACTTATTTTAATTGGAGTTATTTATATGTATTTTGTATACTCACAGTGGTGATGTTTAATTTATGATTTGATTATAAGAGAGTGGTTATATTTATATTTTAGGTGTATTACACTTTACCACGTGCAGCTCCTCACTGCAATTTCTTTGATTATTGAGATGTTTACATTTTATACTTCATTTGCGCGGGTCTGGGACCTTTATTGGTTCTGTTACCTTTTCGAGTGATAAATGGTGCATAGACAAAAACAATGTTAGCCTCTCATGAAAATAAAAGGAAATATAATCTGGTGCGTGAGTGTCCTGCGGGTGTCATTTGAAGCATGTGGTGAATTGTGGAAGTGGATACAATACATAAAGGATCTTTGTTTTTATTTTTGTTTTTTGACTTTATTAAGTTAAAGGAGAAGTGCAACCAAAGCTCATTTGGCTGTACTTCTCTGGTGAATCACAGGAGTGCAGTTCGTCCTGTGACCCGTTTTCAGCAGACAGCGGGCTGAAGCTTGCCCAAGCCTGGACCGACATCATAGAGTCGGTCCAGGCTGGGGCAAGATCGCTACAATAAAGTTCAGATCTGCCAGACGCTTCCTCTCCCTCCACAGCCTAGCGCTCCAGTGAGTGTCTGGGGGGCGCACAGTGCAGAGAGCTGGTGACTGTCAGTCACCAGCTCTCTGCTTACGGAGCTCTGAGAACCAAGTGATCAGCGTTTTTTTGATCGCTTGGTTCTCAGTCTTAGAGCCAGCGGGTGGCCAATGCTGCATCCACCTAGGAAAGTATGTTTTTCGAAGAAAAAAAAAGCCGAACTTAAACAACTCGCTGGCTTATCATTCTCCTTACCTACATGTGATTTATGTTTGAATTGCTACCTTACTTTTGTATACCTTTGTTGGGAATTGTCCTCCCATTCTAAATACTACTTGTTTCTTGATCCTGCATGGTTATCTCCATGCTCCATTCGTGTTGTACTTACCTAGTTGCTAACTTGTACTAGTTGTACTTGCACCTGTATACTTGTTCTTTACTCTTATTCCCTGTACACACGATCGTTTTTTCAGATGAAAAAAGTCTGATGGACTTTTTTCATCGGAAAAACCGATCGTGTGTGGGCCCCATCAGACTTTTTTCCATCGGTGTAAAAAAATAGAACATGTTTTCAATTTTTCCGATGGAAAAAAAAACGATAGGAAATTCCGATCGTCTGTGTGGAACTCCAATGGAGAAAAAACCCACGCATGCTCAGAATAAAGTCGACGCATGCTTAGAAGCATTGAACTTCATTTTTCTCTGCTCGTCTGAGTCTTTTACGTCACCGCGTTTTGGACTGTCGGAATTTTGTCTGATGGTGTGTATGCAAGACTGATGGAATTCCAACAGAAAATTCCATTGGATTCTTTTTTTCCATCGGAAATCCGATCGTGTGTACAGGGCATAACTTTTTCTCAATAAAATGTTTGAACAAAAAAAAGCCAAACTTGTCTTTTTAATACACGTGTGGACACTGGGTGTTTTTGTTTTACTCTATTTGTATTCAAGGTTTATATCGATATGAGAATAAACAATATTGTTATAGCGCTACCTTGCCTAGATGTGATAATAGTGGTAGTGTACTGATTTAAGTTTATTGGTTAATTGTAATATTTACTGTACTTCAAGGTCACAGGTTTAAATTTGTTAACGTGCGTACACATAACATTTTTTGGGTGTTTATTATTTTTTAAAGGAAAAAACACTTTATAAGTTACAACGCTGTGAAAAAGTATTTGCCCCTTTCTGATTTAAATTTTTTTTTTTTTTGCATATTTGTCACATTTAAATGACTCAGATCATCAAACAAATGTTATTATTACACAAAGATAACCCGAGTAAACACAAAATGCAGTTTTTAAATGATGGTTTCATTTATTAAGGCAATAAAGCTGTCCAAACCTGCCTGGCATTATGTGAAAAAGTAATTGCCCCCTTAACCTAATAACTGGTTGTGCCACCCTTGGTGGCAACAACTGCAATCAAGCATTTGCGATAACTGGCAATGAGTCTTTCACATTGCTGTGTAGAATTTTTTTTAATTTAGCCACATTGGAGGGTTTTCCAGCATGAATGGCCCGTGTAAGGTCATGATACAGCATCTCAATTGGATTTAAGTCTGGGTTTTGACTAGGCCACTCCAAAACCTAAACTTTGCTTTGATTGAACCATTTGGAGGTGGACTTGTTGTGTTTTGGGTAATTGTCCTGCTGCATAACCCATGTGCACTTGAGCTTGAGGTCACAAACTGATGGCCGCTCAGAATTCATGGTTCCATCAATTATGGTAAATTGTCTAGGTCTTGAAGCTGAAAAGCAGCCCCAGACCATCACGCTACCACCACCATGTCTGACTGTTGGTATGATGTTCTTGTTATGAAATGCTGTATTAGTTTTATGCCAAATGTAACAGGATGCACACCTTCCAAAAAGTTACATTTTTGTCTCATCAGTCCACAGAATATTTGCCTAAGGCCTCGTACACACGACCGATTTTCTCGGCAAGAACCAGCAAGAAACTTGCTGGCAGAGAGGTCTTGCCGAGTAAATCGGTCGTGTGTACGCGGCTATCGGGTTTCTCGTCGAGAAAACCGACAAGAAACCTCGACGAGAAAATAGAGAACCTGCTCTCTATTTTCTCGTCGAGATTCTCCTCGGCATGTTTCTCGACGAGAAAAGTGAGTGTGTGTACACTTACCTGTCCTCCCGGAAGCCCGCGCATGTTCGAAATGAATTCGACGCATGCGCGGTAGCTTCCTAGGCATAGGTAGGGTATACCAAGATGGCGGCGACGGCATCGAATGTGACGAGCGCATGCTCGTCGTAGTCGATGACGTCACCGCGTACGCTCCATTAAAAGAACCGCGGGTTCTTTGAAACGAGCGTGTGTACACTCGGCCGGGACAAGTTTCTTGTCCAAGAATCTCGTCGAAAAAAACGACATGTTTTTTTCAACGAGAATCTCGGCCGTGTGTACGAGGCCTCAATGTCTTGGGTAGGGATGAGCTTCGTGTTCGAGCCGAACCCATGTTCGACTCGAACATCGGCTATTCGATCGTTCGATGAAGATCGAACATTATGGGCCGTTCGTGCCAAATTCGAGTGGCGCGTCACGGCCCATAATTCACTGTGGCATCGCAGTGCATTGCTGGCTGATGATTGGCCAAGCATGCACTATGACCTGCATGCTTTGGTCAATCACAGTGCGGTAATAACGGAGAGCCGTAATTGGCCAAAGCCAGGGTGGCTTTGGCCAATCATGGCTCAGAGGAGTAGGTACACACCCCACACTATATAAGGCCGCCTGGAAGTCGGCCTTGTGCAGTGTGTTGGCGTTTGTGAAAGAGAGAGTTACAGAGAGAGAGACTGTGTCATTTATATTGAGTTAGATAGAGCAGGCAGGCGAGTCAGTTAGCTGCTGTTACAGTGTGTAGAGGATATATATGCACCCTATGTGTTGTATATATATTTATAAACTGTATTTAGTTTAGCTAGATCCGTTACTGCTGTTCTCTATACTGTGACAGGCAGGCAGGTGATTGTGCTAGCTGCAGCAGAGTTTCACTTAGTGAACTGTGTGCTTTGCATAGCGTTCACCTAAAGCTTACCTGAATACAGTTAGTGTTGTTCTCATAATAAAACCACAGGCAGAGTGCTGCATTAATTTCATGTAGTGTACTGCAGTACTTCTGTCCTTTGCAGAGCGTTCACTTAAAGGATCCTGAATAAAATTTGTGGTGTTCTCATAATAAAACCACAGGAGAGCTAGAGAGCTGCTAGTATTTTCAATTAGTGTACTGTGTCCTCTGCACAGTGTTCACCTAAATCTAACTGAAGACCTTTGCTGCTTTTCTCATACTAATACCACAGCAGGCAGTGGAGTCTGATAGCTGCATTATATATATATATTTATATATATATATATATATATATATATATATAGAGGACGTTCGGAGGTCGTGTTCCATCCCAGGCACCTTTAGTCTGGGGTGAGGTACTCGGGAGGAGGTCTGGAGCTCAGTGCCCACCACTGAGTTCCGCGAGGGAAGGAGGTCCTAGGGAACCCCGGGAGTGGGTACCCGAATCCGGAAGGCGTAATGGACCGGTGGGACATACTTACTTGAAGACCCGGTGCAGCATATTGGCAGTGACAGGTGAGCCTCCCATCGGAGACCGCCTGGAAGGAAATCCCCCCTCGCTCGGAGACCAATTGCCTTTGAGGATCAGCAATGTTGTAACTGAAATGCCCCTTTCACACTGAGCCGCCCATAGCATCGGCGGTAAAACGCCGCTATTTTTCCCGCTGACGCTATGGGCGGATTTGCAGCGCATTTCGGCTGATAGCAGGGTGGTTTTACCCCCGCTAGCGGCCGAGAAAGGGTTAAGCAGCACATTGCGGGCGGTATAGCCGCGCTGTCCCATTGATTTCAATGGGCAGCAGCAGTGGAGGAGCGGTAAACACACCGCTCCTTCACCTCTCCAAAGATGCGGCTAGCAGGACTTTTTTTTACCATCCTGCTAGCACAACGCTCCAGTGTGAAAGCCCTCAGGCTTTCACACTGGAGACAATGGTGCAGCTGTTTGAGGGCAGATTGCAGGTGCTATTTTTAACGCTATAGCGCCTGCAATATGCTCTCAGTGTGAAAGGGGTCTTAGAGCAAATTGGACCTGGCCTTATAAGGGTGTTTGTTTGTTTTTTGCAATAAAGATTTATTATAAAGAATAAAGCATACATAGGGTTGTTTGCCTTCCTATGGAACAACTTCAGTTTTGGGATTCTGAGGATTCTAAATTAAAGTATTTAATTATTTATTCATCTATGTATTTATTTTCTACACAGTTTCCATATAGTGTAAACTATGTAGCCACATATTTTCTTCTCATATTTTACTTTTGTAGTTTGGTATGGTTTGTCTTTGGCTGCAGTGCAAAGTTACTAAGGCAATGCATTCTGTAACCTAACGTCTAAATTGATCATTTGTAACAAGTTGGTGCAGCATGGCAAATGACACACTTTATAAAAAGGTAGATTGGATGATACCTGCAAATGACTACGATCTTAAAGTAAATGTAATTTGGGAACAGTAGTTCTACAGCATGAATTAACAGTCTGTGAACACTGAGAAAAAGACCAAATAGAAAGTTATTTTCGTTTTAGTATCTGACTTTTGTCTTTATGGCAAAAATAACATTTTTAGAATGTATGTAGCTACCTCCCCCGGTACTCCACACACCCGCAGACCCCTATTTGTTAATGGTATCTACTGGTTTTGTTACTTTGGGTCTGCAGCAATTACCTCCCACAAGTGGATCCTTCAGCTCCGTTGTCTAGGTACACCAATATCTTCCAGGAATAAGGCCAATGTCCACACATGAGTAAAGCCTAATCAGCAAGGCTTTATTCTTTTTTACGCTTTGAGTTAACTTGAAGAAAGCAAGATCAGAAAAGTTGAAAGACGTAGGGGAAGGTTCAGGCACGCAACACTTAAATCCAGTATATACACTCGTCGCCACTTAAGCCTGAGTGGGTATTGCTCACCCGGATAGTCCCTATGAGAGCAGTCCTAGGAGCCGGGATGGAGCACGGATGTCAGAGATGATGGATCCCCCTCTAGGCAGGTCTCCAGGCCTCTCCCCGAGACAGCAGTACCGTCGCTAGTCTCCGCTGGGACTGTTCTTCCCCTGGAACTCCTTTCCTAAAGATGGGCCCCCTAACAACGGGCAGCCTGGGATCCTTCTCTGAAGCATAGGCCCTAGTCAGCAGAGCTGGGCCTACAATGCAGCAACAGGGCCTCGGGCTGAAGGTGTCCAAGGCCTAAGCACTCCAGCGCACCTCGTGCCATGTGGGCCACGAGGCACACTCACTGGACCAGAGGTCCCCCATAACGCCTTGGGGTCCCCCTGGAATCGCGCCTCGCCAAATGGCGTCTGCCCCTTTTGTACCCTCTCCCAGCATGCACAGTGGGTAGACCACGCCCACTGCGCGGCTGCCGAGAGAGGACACCCAAGGACAGCGCCACCTGCAGGCAAAGGAGAACACACCCAGATCAGAACAATAATTGAACATAATTGGTCTGAGCCCAACTACTGGCTCAGACCACCCTTAAATTTCCACATAGCTGGGGGGGGGGGGGCGCAACATGTATTTTTAATTATTAGTTTTAATCAGATAAATACAACTATTGCACGCATTTTCTTCATATTTTCAACCTGCAGTCCACTGGAGTGAGCTCACAGCATAACCTGTAGCTCTCTACAGATTTTTAAAAACAGTTGCTTTTCAGAAATAAACCTGAACAACTGGGGAGATCAGAGTATACATATTGAAGAATGATGCAAACAAGAAGGACACACCCTTCCACATTTATCCCAAGACAATTACCTAAATTCTTGAACAGTTTATACCAAATAATAATGTACATTACTGTTTGTTGCTGCTACTATTAGAATTTAGTTCGCACTATCATTTTTTATTTTATTTTTTGCATTATAAGAACAACAATTTGTAACATGAAGAGAACAATACATTCTTCACGTTTTGACAACTAAAGAATGTCTAAGAGATATTTTACAGGACATGAAAGAAATGAGGCAGACAGATGCCTTGTGTATGTAATAATGATGTGACTTCTACATGCATCATGCTACTACAACCCAGCAGGGCTGTGCAGTTACAATAAGCCATGCTCTGATGGTCTGACAACTAAATATATTATTCAAAACATTCTCTTTTACATAATCAGATAAACAAAATAAAGTCTCACACTTATTTATTTTGCACCCTTCCCAGAGCTGTTTATAGAAAGCTGTACAACAACTGTCACTTTCTATTATAGATGCTAAATGTATAAGAATTGATGGGCCTTTCTAGCTAATGTCATTAGAGGAAACCTGGTTTGTTCTTTTGTAATGAACGATGTCACAGTTTATTTGTCTCCTTTTGATGTATGAAACAGTGGCAGATGTTAGTGGCAGATTTCATGAAAAAAGGGGGCACAAAATCAACAAACACAATTTCCATAATGTCCCAAAAAAAAAAGAAAATAAGAAAAAGAAATCTCAGAAAATAACCTCTTTTGAGTTTACATATTTTACTTTACACATACAAACATGGATGTGTATGTGTCATTGAATGATGAGGTAAGAGAACAATATTAGCTAATTCTTGAATGATAGATCACTTTAATAACAGTAGATATTCCTAATCCCAATTAGATAAACAGAGGTGTGCTTATATGCTCGGTAACATGCAAAACCTTTGCAAACAAGATTGATAGATAGATAGATAGATAGATAGAACCAAAAATTTAAGTTTGTTTGTTACTTTGGCATGTTCAGAGGGTGCAAATGTGGAATGACACACTTTGAAGCAGCGTATACATTTTGTCGTGGCATATCTATTCAGAGTAAAGTGAAATTAAAAAACGAATTTGAACACTTTAAGGTTTACCCAATAGGACATTGCAATGAATATGTGTAAAAATTTGTAATCATAAGATATCAGTCAGAAATCATCAAGAAGAAGCATTAGCAGAGCTTTAAAATTGTTGTTGAACCCCCCAGGGGACCAAGTGCATGTAAAACTTGGTCCTGTTCTGATTCTTAAAAAACAAACAGAAGACGCTTCTAAGTGCAGTAATACAAGACTTATTTATTGCCTAAGGATAAAAACACACTTACTAGAAGTAAGAAGGGAAAGGGCTCATCATATTCATCATAGTAGGGTGTCCAGCTCCTTTTATGTCATTTTCAGGTACCTGCGGTCCACGTTGGCCCTGGTCACTTCCAGTCCTGCGTTCCATGCTGGTCCCGGCAGCGCAGCGGTTCTTCCTGGTGGTTTTCCTTTGTGGCCCACCTCTGCTGGTTGTCTGGGATCCATTCCAACTTGCTGCACACCTTTGGGACTGCCTATCCCTGAACTTTACTATGATGGATATGATGAGCCTTTTCCCTTCTTACTTCTAGTAAGTGTGTTTTCATCTTTGGGCAATAAATAAGTCTTGTACTACTGCCCTTAGAAGCGCCTTCTGTTTGTTTTTTTATTGCCAGAGATATGTTTCCCTCTTGGAGTGCTGCTTAAGTGCCATCCTAGTCACCTGTTTGCCTGATCCACACTACTATGTGATCATTAGTCCTGTCATCCATAGCGCCCTTCTTCTCACCATACCACAACACTAGCCACCGCTCCCTCATCAATCTCATAGAATTGGATATGTGTGTGTATATTTTGTATGCCTCTCCCTTTCTTCCGGTCATTGGACAGACATCAATCAGTGAGCAATTTCTTAAAAATGTACACAAGAATAAAGAGTACCTGTCACTGCTCAAGCTATCACAAGAAATGTTGTCCATCTCTTGCGATTGCAATAAAGTAAAATGAAAAATAAAAATAAAAACTGTAAACAAAAGTTTAAATAATATAAATGTAAAAACAATTTAAAGAACCTCTACCCCCCCCCCCCCCATGCTCACGTTAAAAGGCAAACATGCATGTATGTCCAACATGCATATGAAAACAGTGATCACACCACCCATGTGAGGTATCGTCGCAAACGTCACAATGTGAGCAATAATTATAGCACAGAGGTCATTTAACTCTAAACTAGTAACCTGTAAAGGCTTTTAAAGATTTTAGGAACCACAGTTAGTTGCTATTTGACAAAGTGCAATATTTGAAAACTTGACATGTTTATAATGAATTTACTCAACGCACGCATCATATTTTATGGTATTATATTGGGGATCTGTGCACTAATTTTTTTTTGGGGTAAATGATGATCCACTGGAGATGAGTTCCCTCATTCACCACAAAATAATACACACAATTTGGTACTCTACTTTCTCCCCAGAATCGCAGGCAGGTTAATCTGGGCTTAGCCGTCTGAGAGAGACTAAAGTAGTAGCTGGCATATGTTGTGTAGCTTGTTCTGTTACAGCTACTGGCTCCTATGCTGCTGAACCTCCTCCTCTCTGTGTGTTGTCACACCCTCCTTTGTTTGCACTGTCACTCACTAGTAATTATTTTTTCTTTCCTTGTTAGTTGCATGGTCAAAAGTCCATGAGGGGGGCTCTGTCTGACCACACACCTAGCCTTGAGCTGGCCATAGAAGGTTGAACAAAAAAACTGACCTGCTTCCCCCCACACATTTGAGGTGGCTGGATGGATGATGGATGGGGGAATCCTTACCATGCCATCAGATCACACAGATTAGAGCTGCAGGCTATAGGCTGTAGTGCTGAATGAGCGGCTCTAATCTGACAGGGTGGTTGAACAGAAACTGCTCAGTTGATCATCTTCTGTTTAATCACAGTGGCCACACATGGATCGCATTTCTGCTGGTCCCTGCTGAACCTGACGAATTTCTATCCATGTATGGCCAGTTTTATACATCACATAGTAAGATGGGACAAAATAACACGTGCTTTTACTCCAGGCTTTTACTCCAGGCACGAAGCGGGGGGGGGGGGGGGGGGATTAGTTTCAGTTCAGTGCTAACAAATTTATATTTTATTTTTTAGAAGTCTGTTATTAGGGATGAAGTTCAGATTTGCTGCTACTATGTGTTTGCAGCAAATTATGTGTGATTGCAATTCATGGACCTGGCAAACTTATGGAATATTCACCATAGTTACCATTATGCACTGTCTAGACTTTTAACTTAGGTCCGCTGGGTTAGAGAGGCCAATATGGGGGCCTTGGATAAACTAGCTCCATCTGTATAAAAGGGTGGTTTCCCAGCAGCTATATTGTCTGCTGACAATGTGCATAATAAGAGACTAAAATAGAACATGTAGGCACTAGCAGGTCTCTTTAAGGAAATGTAAACCCCTACTTTATGTCCTATAGGTAGCAAAATGCTGTGTATCTTGGAGAATTTTGGGGGTGAGGGGAGAGAAGAGCTTTTACACTTTTTATCCTTTGTTACACCCTAATGCTGCTTATGTTCTTCAATATCTTTATAGCCTATCCCTGTCCACATGCACTGCTGTAAAAACAGGTAGGGATTAGTTTTGTGATTGGTACTAATATTGATTGTTTGCAGTTCAGAAAAATGGCAAATTATTGTTTGTTTTCACCACCTTAGCAACCAATTACCAATTATACACCAATTGCACTTCCTGGCCTTTGAACTGTGGTCATATGACGTATAAGGGTCAGTAATAGGGGTTTTCTTTTGTGCAAGACCCCTATAATAGCCAGGGTTCCTTCAGCCTTTTGTCATTGTGTATTGGAGACTAGGAGTAGATAGGAAGAGCTGACAGTGTGTTTTCAGGGAGATATTTTTGCTGCTATACTTTACAGTACAAAACAGTGCTGTATACACTCCAATACACAATTCTGAAGGTAGTTTTTCTTATGTGCCGGCCACACTAGTATAGTCATTGTTCCCAGCAGCCTTTTATCAGTGTATATTAGAGACTTGGAGTAGATATATAAAAGCTGGTGTAGTATTTTCATAGATAGATAGTTCCTGCTGTACCTTACAATAAGGTACAGTACTACATAGACTTCTATACACATTTCTGTATTGTGCTACATTACTATGCATTGCAGTGTGGTAGGCTACATAGTGGATACCCACCCATCCCCCCTTGTTAATGTTGCTGTATTTATCTACCATACTGTGAATTGCAGTATGGTGGGCTACATATTATTAGGTATTTTTTTCTTTCATATTTTCTTTTTTTCCTTTCAGTTAAAGTGATATTCGAGCAAGAAGGATGTATTTACCTATTTTCAGGCCTCTCCTGCCCAGTCAGGTGATCTCCCTTCTGTCAGGCAGTGGTGACTGCAGGGGAGAGGAAAAAGCACTCAGAGAACAGCTAGTAAAGCCTGGAGCAGTGACATCACCCATGGGCTTTAATAGCCCATCCATTGTCAGCATTTTCTCTTCTCCCCTAAAGCTGTGCTCACTCAAATTACATGACCAGAGCGGCCTGAAAATTGGTAAGTAGGTACATCTTTCTTAGATAGGTTAGTTAGCATAGGTGTTAGGAGGGGGGAAGGAACTTTTTTTTTTTTAAGACTAGTTTGGTGTAAGCTGGAATTTCACTTTAGTAGAGAGGTGCCCAGGCAATATCACCACTCAGACACACTCTCACACTGCCCAACCTAGAGAAGAGCAAGCGACAAGGCTGAGGGGTGGAAGGGGAGAAGGATAGAGCCACAGCAAACTGGGCCACACACCTTCCCTCCTAGCACTGCCCTAAAGGCTATCAATAGAAGCCAAGTGCCCGCAGAATAAACATAAAATAACCTGTCATTATAATACCACAACCCCATACAAAAGACAAAGGCACAAAGCACAACCCAGGATACCATGCAGCATCATGCAGAATAAACAAACTTAAGAAACATTGCAAAGATCAATGTGAAATGATAATGAAGAACATCACTCAGCCCAGCTTATAACAGGACCCTAACACTAGACAACAGGAGTCATAACAGCCATAGCCACTGGGTAGCATCTATAAACCCAAGAGTGCTACAAGAAAGGTTGAAAGCTAAATATGTAATTTAGCCCTTGAAATGTAGTTGCTCGTAAATCATAAATCAACTTGGCCTCCTTTTTCAGAACTCACTTGTCAAAATTTTCTCCCCCGAGATCCTCAAAGATCCTATCAAGGGCTGCAAATCTGATCATTCAATAGTTATATTTGTGCTTGAGGCCAACATGTCCACCAACAGGTGTATATAGCAGACTGTTTTTTTTGCTAAATGTACATGATCTTTAAACACTTAAGCCCCGGACCATTACGCAGCTTAATGACCAGAGGTGATTTCACAATTTGGCACTGCGCTGCTTTAACTGGAAATTGTGCGGACGTGCAATGTTGTACCCAAACAAAATTTGCGTCCTTTTCTTCCCACAAATAGAGCTTTCTTTTAATGGTATTTGATTGCCTCTGCAATCTTTTTTTTTTTGCGATATAAACAGAAAAAGACTGAAAATTTTAAAAAATATGATATTTTCTACTTTTTGTTATAAGAAAAATCGAATAAACTCAATTTTAGTCATACATTTAGGCCAAAATGTATTCAGCCACATGTCTTTAGTAAAAAAAATGTCAATAAGCGTATATTCATTGGTTTGCGCAAAAGTTATAGCGTCTACAAACTAGGGTACATTTTCTGGAATTTACACAGCTTTTAATTTATGACTGCCTATCTCATTTCGTGAGGTGCTAAAATGGCAGGGCAGTACAAAACCCCCCCAAATGACCCCATTTTGATAAGTAGACACCCCAAGGAAATTGCTGAGAGGCTTGTTGAGCCCATTGAATATTTTTTTTCGTCCCAATTGATTGAATAATGACTAGAAAAAAAAAATTACAAAAAGTTGTCACTAAATGATATATTGCTCACACATGGTTATATGTGGAATTGCACCCAAAAATAAATTTTGCTGCTTCTACGGAGTACGGGGATACCACATGTGTGGGACTTTTTGGGAGCCTAGCCGCGTACGGGCCCCCAAAAACCAAGCACCGCCTTCAGGATTTTTAAGGGCGCAAATTTTTGATTTCACTCCTCACTACCTATCACAGTTTCGAAGGCCTTAAAATGCCAAAATAGCACAAAACCCCCCAAATGACCCCATTTTAGAAAGAGTAGACACCCCAAGGAAATTGCTAAAAAGGCATGTTGAGCCCATTGAATATTTTTTTTTGTCCCAAGTGATTGAATAATGACAAAAAAAAAATTACAAAAAGTTGTCACTAAATGATATATTGCTCACACATGCCATGGTTATATGTGGAATTGCACCCCAAAATACATTTTGCTGCTTCTCCTGAGTACGGGGATACCACATATGTGGGACTTTTTAGGAGCCTAGCTGCGTACGGGACCCCGAAAACCAAGCACCGCCTTAAGGATTTCTAAGGGCACAAATTTTTGATTTCACTCCTCACTACCTATCACAGTTTCAAAGGCCATAAAATGCCAAAATAGCACAAAACCCCCCCAAATGACCCAATTTTGGAAAGTAGACACCCCAAGATATTTGCTGAGAGGCATGGCGAGTATTTTACAGCTCTCATTTGTTTTTAAAAATTAAGAAATAATAGGATTTTTATAACAGCTTACCTGTAAAATCCTTTTCTTAGGAGTACATCACGGGACACAGAGCGACATAGTCATTACTAATGGGTTATATAGATACCGTCAGGTGCTGGCACTGGCAACTTCCAAACCCGGAAGTACCCTCCCCTATATAAGCCCCTCCCATCCGGGAGCACCTCAGTTTTGTAGCAAAGCAATAAGTGTCCCCAAAGAGGGGCGGGAGCTCTGTGTCCCGTGATGTACTCCTAAGAAAAGGATTTTACAGGTAAGCTGTTATAAAAATCCTATTTTCTTTCTCGTACATCACGGGACACAGAGCGACATAGTCATTACTAATGGGATGTCCTAAAGCAATGCCCAATGAGGGGGGGGATACACCATATATAAGCTGAGCGCTATCAGACATGAGGATCTTTTGCGGCCTGCAACACACTGCGCCCAAAGGCGACATCCTCCTGACTTCTAACGTCCACCTGGTAGAATCTAGTAAACGTGTGAACTGAAGACCACGTTGCGGCCTTACAGATTTGAGCCAGGGAGGCCTGGTGATGCACTGCCCATGAAGTTCCAACTGCTCTCGTGGAGTGCGCTCTAACTTTGAACGGAGGCGGTCTCCTTCTCAAGCCATAAGCTTGCATAATGACCTGTCGAATCCACTTGGCTAAAGTAGATTTTGACGCTGCCTGACCCTTTCTGGGGCCTTCCGGCAGAATAAACAAAGTATCCGTTCTGCGAATCTGAGCAGTGGCTTTTAGATAAGCTTTAACTGCTCTTACTACATCCAAAGAATGCAATAACTTTTCCTCTACCGAAGTAGGTTTGGGGAAAAAAGAAGGAAGAACCACATCTTGGTTCGAATGAAACCTCAATACCACCTTAGGAAGAAAGGCTGGATGAGGACGTAACACTACTCTGTCCTTATGGATAACCAGATATGGCTCCTTACAGGACATAGCTGCTAATTCCGATACTCTTTTAGCCGAACAAATGGCTACTAGAAAAATCAATTTCCTGGTGAGAAGCACCAAGGAAATATGCTGTAATGGTTCAAATGGTTGTTTCTGTAGAACCGACAGAACCAAGTTTAGATCCCATGGACATATGGGAATATTAACCGGAGGACTAATACGCATCACTCCTTGTATAAAGGCTTTGACTAGTGAATGCGAAGCCAAGGGCCTTTGAAAAAATATTGACAAGGCCGAAATCTGACCCTTGATAGTACTCAAGGCAAGCTTCCTATCTACAGCCCACTGTAGGAAGTCCAGAATCCTACCTATTACGTACTTATGTGGATGCCATTTCTTGGCCTCACACCACGCGATGTACGCCTTCCAGATTCTATAGTAGATCTGCCTGGATACCGGCTTCCTGGCATTGATCATGGTAGATACCACAGCATTAGAGAGCCCTCTCTTTTTTAGAATGTGGGCTTCAATAGCCAGGCCGTCAAACCTAGGGCTGATAAGGAAGGATGGTATATCGGTCCTTGCGAAAGCCGGACGACGTGGGAGAGTCCAAGGACTCCCCACTGAAATTTTACAATCTCCGCGTACCACGCTCTTCGGGGCCACGCTGGAGCCACCGGAATCACCGGTTTCTTTTCTACCCTGATTCTGCGGAGTAATCGAGGTAACCATTGTGGCGGTGTGAATGCATATATCAGCTTGAACTGATCCCAAGGGAACACTAGGGCATCCGAGCCGCAAGCTAGGGGATCCCTTGTCCGAGAGACAAACCTGTCCCCCTTTGCGTTGAATCTGGATGCTAGAAGATCTACATCCGATGTTCCCCACCGCTGACATATTGTCCAGAAAACCTCGGGGTGAAGGGACCCTTCCTCTGGGCCTAATTGCTGGCGACTTAGAAAGTCCGCCTTCCAATTCTCCACTCCTGGAATAAATACCGCAGATATGGCTGGGACATATTTTTCTGCCCATTTCAGGATGTAATTTACTTCCCTCTGGGCTGCACGACTCCTGGTGCCCCCCTGATGATTGATATATGCCACTGCTGTGGCATTGTCTGATTGCATTCTGACAGGGGACCCTTGGAGTTTGGATGTCCATGCTACTAGGGCATACCGGGCTGCTCGTATCTCTAAGAGATTGATGGGCAGGGCCTTTTCTGCATCCGACCATCTGCCCTGGAGACACTATTGCTCCAGTACTGCTCCCCAGCCTATAAGGCTGGCATCTGTAGTGACCACCTTCCAAGAAATCGGACTGAAGGATTTCCTTTTTTCCAGATTCTGGGGAACCAACCACCAACGGAGGCTCTTGCGAACGGAAGGGGACAAGGACATTGTAAGTCTAGGGCCTGAACTTTTTTGTTCCAGGCTGACAGTATGGCCCCTTGCAAATTCCTTGAATGGAATTGACCGTAGGGTACTGCTTCGAATGATGCCACCATTTTTCCCAGCAGCCTCATATACAGGCGTATGGACGGCTGTCTTTTTTGTACCCACTAAGTGGATCAAATCTTTCAAAGACAACACCTTTCCTCGAGGCAAGAATATTTTTCTCTGGCCTGAATCCAACCTTAGCCCCAAGTATTCCAGACTTTTGACTGGTTTTTAGGGCTGACTTGTCTCGGTTGATAATCCAACCGTGAGATTCCAGATACTTGATCGTCTTGTGAACGACCACGTCTAGTTTTTTCACTGAGTGGTCTATCAGCAATAAGTCATCCAGATATGCCATTATCATTACACCTTGTGTTCTTAGATTGGCCAATAAAGGGCCAGAATTTTGTAAACACTCGTGGTGCTGTGGCCAAACCGAAGGGTAAGGCTCTGAACTGAAAATGGCGCCCTTCTACTGCAAAGCGTAGAAATTTTTGGTGGACTGGAAAGATGGGAATGTGCAAATAAGCATCTTTGATGTCGATCGTGGCTAACCAATCCTCCCCTTGTAGGGCAGTGGCCACCGATCGGATCGACTCCATCGGAAAGTCCTGATATACAGGAATTTGTATAGCCCTTTTAGAATTAATATGGGCCTCCCGTCCGCGTTTGCTTCGGGACTGTAAAGAGGTTTGAGTAAAACCCGAACCCTCATTCTTCCAGGGGAACCTCCATAATTACTCCTTGGAGCAATAGTTGTTCTAGTGCCAACAGGAGGGACTCTCTCTTCCGGGGATCCCTTGGCACATTTGACCTCAAAAATGGGAAGGAGGAGAGTCTTTTAACTCCAAACTGTATCCCAAACCTACTGCGGAGAGCACCTATCTGTCTTGATCGTGTCCCGCCAGGTCTCTTGCGAACAACTGGAGTCCTCCCCCCACCCGACTGAGTGGGGGCTTCATGAATTTAACTTTGGGGGAGGTTTTGTACCTCCCCTGACCCAGGGTTTCTCATTACCCTGCTACTGTCCCTGTTTTTTACCCCCGGGAATTGACCGAGGAGGCCGTCGGAACTGTTACACAGCCGATGCCCCAGGGACTGGAGAAGCAGGCCTCTTAAAGAGGGACCTCTAACTCTGCTTTTAACCGGCAAGAGCGTATTTTTACCGCTGGAAATTTTCTGGATATATTTGTCCAGGTTTTCCCTGAATAAGCGTTCACCATGAAATGGGACGCTAACCAGCCATTCTTTACAGGGAGCTTCAGCAGACCAGTTTTTGAGCCATAGGAGCCTACGCATATGTACTATAGACAGCGTAAGGCGGGAGGCCTGATGGACTGAATCCTCTATGGCGTCAACCGCAAAGCCTAAGGCTCTAGGTAGATCAGCTAGGGCAAAGCCTGCTGATCTGTCAAGTCCCTCAAGACCTGTTTCAACTGATCGTTCACTGCTTAGCAGACCCCAATAGCTGCTACTGCTGGTTGTATCACCAAGCAGATTTTCATAAGGACTCCAATCTTTTATCTATTGGGTTCTTGAACATTTGGACATTATCCACTGGACATGTCAGTGATTTATACATACAAGAGATGGCTGCGTCCATTGTAGGGACCTTCCATTTTTTTTTTTTTTTTTTATGAACTTATCCTCCATGGGATAGACCACCGGAAATCTCTTGGGGGAATAAATATTTTCTCAGGACGTTCCCAATCCTGGTAAATGAGCCCTTTCAGTAAAGGGTGAAGTGGAAAAGAACAAACAGTCTGGGGGCTTCTAGCGACCCCAACGAGGATACAGTAGTGGTTGATGGTTCCGCAAGGTGCATTTTTAAATGCTGATCGGACCATGTTAGTCAGAGACTGAACCCATAATCTTTCAGCTTGAGATGCTGAGAAAAGGTTCCCCCACTGTTGATTCCTCTATAACAGAATCAACCTCCTGATCCCCTTCAGGCAGGTCGATCCCTGTATGGGACTGTTGCTCTGCTAACAGGCATTCTGAAGGAGGAGACGGAGATCGGGCGTGCTTTCCCTGACAGGGAGGCAGCGATAAATGTTGACAATCTCTGTCTAATCCTCCCAGAGCTGAGGAAAAAACCTCCTCTGTTACATACACAGGAGCAGGTGACTGAGGACAGCCACAGTACCAAGTACCCCTGCGGGGTCTCTACGGTCACTTACCTCTGAACTTCAGGGGAGACTGGTGCAGCAGGAGTATGCCCAAGATCCTCCGAGCCCGATGAGACCCCCTTCGCTTCCTGGAAGATTCAGTTCCGGAGCTTCTGGACGGCATATTCCTAAGCCTAAAGCTGAGGTATTCCAGCCGTAATACACCACTTTTACTGAGAATAGTCTAGCACAATTGCTGCTATATCACAGTTGGTGTCTACTAATGTGCCTTTCTAGGGGATGCCTGTATCAACCGCTTGCTGTATGCCTTTAAATGTTGCCAGCTCTGTCTCTGTACTTCATAGCCAGCTCACTACAATATTGTGGTTTTTTTAAACTGCTGGGACGCCCGCACATGCGCAGAAGCGCTGCGGCGCGCACAGAGCGTCATCCCCCAGGCTCCGCCCCCTTTTCCGGCTCACCTCTATATATAGAGGCACGCGCGCGGGCACGTGCGCCTTCGGCGCTAATTTCAAAATATGGTAACAAGGGACAGGAGCCAGGGCCCCTCTTTGCCGCAGGCCGGGGGATGGACGAGCACTGCAACATGGCAGAGGAAGCAGTTTCCTATAAGAGAACTCACCATCTGCCTGGACTTTGCTCTGCTGAAAGAAGCTAGTCCACATGACAAGAAAACATTCCACAGCGGCCTCTAGTGGACAAACACAGGTACCGCAGTCTAATATATTAAATATATATATATAAAAATTTTTTTTTTTTTTTTTCTTGACCACCATTAAAAATTATTACATTTTTTTAGTAGTTACAGGCATGCACAGAATTTTGCGGGAATACCATTAGGTAACAGACAGAAAGACAAATTAGGCTTGGGGGTCCCCCAATAGAACCAAGTTCCTGGGGGCCCCCACTTACCTGTTCCCCGCCGCAGGACTTTGTTTGGTCCACAAAAGCCCAAACTTCACCTATCACGGCAGGCATTGTAATCAAACCTTCAGGGACCGGGTTCCCAAGGATTCCACTCCCCTGGACCTGTATAGCACCCTGCACAGAAAACATCTTGGTCGTGGGTATGACCAGAGCTCTGGATCCCAGGGTCCAGCTCTCCTAAGAGAAGCATTACAGGCAAAACCTTGCTCTTCTCTGCAAGGCCCGGGTACCGACCGTTTAGCTATGAAGCTTTTTTGGTCGGATCCAGAATAGCTTACTGAGGCCCAAAAGAACCTGTACGCAAGCTCAGTGAAAAACACATGTTTCTTCTTGGCCAACACCTTAGACACTGGCAAAAAACTGAGGTGCTCCCGGATGGGAGGGGCTTATATAGGGGAGGGTACTTCCGGGTTTGGAAGTTGCCAGTGCCAGCACCTGACGGTATCTATATAACCCATTAGTAATGACTATGTCGCTCTGTGTCCCGTGATGTACGAGAAAGAAAAAATAATTTTTTATTTTTTTTTCAATTTTCAAAACTTTGTGACAAAAAGCGAGATCTGCAAAATACTCACCATACCTCTCAGCAAATAGCTTGGGGTGTCTACTTTCCAAAATGGGGTCATTTGGGGGGGTTTTGTGCCATCTGGGCATTCCATGGCCTCCGAAACTGTGATAGGCAGTGAGGAGTGAAATCAAAAATTTATACCCTTAGAAAGCCTGAAGGCGGTGCTTGGTTTTTGGGGTCCCGTACGCGGCTAGGCTCCCAAAAAGTCTCACACATGTGGTATCCCCGTACTCAGGAGAAGCAACAGAATGTATTTTGGGGTGTAATTCCAATTATGCCCATGGTATGTTTGAGCAATATATCATTTAGTGACAACTTTGTGCAAAAAAATAAAAAATAAAAAATAAATTGTCTTTTTTCCGCAACTTGTGTCAACATATAAAATATTCCATGGACTCAACATGTCTCTCAGTATATAGCTTGGGGTGTCTGCTTTCCAAAATGGGGTCATTTGGGTTTTTTTTTTAACTGTCCTGGCATTTTATACACAACATTAGGAAGCTTACATACACTCTTCTAACCACTTGAAGACAAAGCCCTTTCTGACACTTTTTGTTTACATGAAAACATTTTTTTTTTTTTGCAAGAAAATTATGTTGAACAACCAAAAATTATATATTTTTTTTAAAGCAAAGGCCCTACAGATTAAAATGGTGGGTGTTGCATTTTTTTTTCCACACGGTATTTGCGCAGCGATTTTTCAAACGCATTTTTTGGGGAAAAAATACACTTTTTTAAATTTAATGCACTAAAACACACTATATTGCCCAAATGTTTGATGAAATAAAAAAGATGATCTTAGGCCGAGTACATAGATACCAAACACGACATGCTTTAAAATTTGGCACAAACGCGCAATGGCGACAAACTACATACATTTTTAAAAGCCTTTAAAAGCCTTTACAGGGTACCACCTTAGATTTACAGAGGAGGTCTACTGCTAAAATGACTGCCCTCAATCTGACCTTCGCGGTGATACCTCACATGCATGATGTAATTGCTGTTTACATATGACGCCAGACCGACGCTTGCGTTTGCCATTGCGCAAGAGCAGGGCGGGACAGGGGTGCTTTTTTTTTTTTTTTCATTATTAATTTTGCTTTTTTATTTTATTTTTAAACTGTTCTTTCCATATTTTTTTTTTTTTTATCATTTTTATTGTTATCTCAGGGAATGTAAATATCCCCTATGATAGCAATAGGTAGTGACAGGTACTCTTTTTTAGAAAAAACTGGGGTCTATTGGACCCTAGATCTTTCCTCTGCCCTCAAAGCATCTGACCACACCAAGATCGGTGTGATAAAATGTTTCCCAATTTCCCAATGGCGCTTTTTATATCCGGGGGGGGACATTCCCTCCCACTGCTTGTAAAAGCAGTCCTGAGGCTAATTAGCTGCTAGGATTGCTTTTACATGAAAGTCGGCCGATGGCTGAAAAGAATGATACCAAGATGATACCTAAACCCGCAGGCATCAATCTGGTATAACCAAAGTCCAGCAACATACCAGTACGTTGCTTGTCCTTGTTGGACATGTATTGTAATCTTTTTTTTCATGCAGCCTGTTGGCTGAACGAAAAAAAGAGATTGATCGGTGGGTATGCCCACCATTAGAATACCTCCCTTCATTCACCCACTTCTAATGATGGGCAAACATGCACCATTTATATATGCTGAAGCATGGAGGCATCCTCCCGCAAAAGTTATGCCGCACAGACATGGTTGGACTTTTCCACGGGCATGCCTCCGTCGGAATTTTGACCGTATGTACGCGGCATTAGGAGCAAAATCGCTTCTCCGCCCCTGCTGCCCCCCTGCTTCGGCATATATGCTTTTTTTTTTTTAACTGTGGTGGTGAAATCACCTCCTACAGCACTGGAGTCGCAGGGATCAGGCCTGTCTCTGCGAACGCTGCAGTTATGTGTGTTGTGTTTTGTAAGTGACAGTGATCGATCGATACTGCACTTGGGTGGCCTGGGCTGGACGGAGGGGCAAAATGCAGGTGCTAGCAGGTATCTGGGCTGATCCCGCCAGTGGCGTCACTAGGGTTGGTGTCACCTGGTGCGGCAAAACATGGTGTCACCCTCCCTCCTGTCTATCCTGCCCAGCGCCCTCCAGGCAGCGCACAGTCACGAGGCGCACCCCCAAATGACCCCTGTAAATTAAAGTATAGGGTGGTATTGGGCTGGCTGGAGCGATATAGGGCAGGTTGGGGTAATATAGGGCAGGTTGCAGTGGTATAGTGCAGTCTGGGGTGGCATAGGGCAGGTTGGGGTTGTATAGGGAAGGCTGGGGTGGTATAGAGCAGGTTGGGGTGGTATATGGCAGGCTGGGTGGCATTGGGCAGGTTGGGGTTATATAGGGCAGGGTGTGATGGCATAGAGCAGGTTGCAGTGGCATAGGGCAGGTTGGGGTGGTATAGAGCAGGTTGGGGTGGTATAGAGCAGGTTGGGTGGTATATGGCAGGCTGGGTGGCATTGGGCAGGTTGGGGTTATATATGGCAGGGTGTGATGGCATAGAGCAGGTTGTGGTGGCATAGGGCAGGTTGGGGTGGTATAGGGAAAGCTGGGGTGGCATAGGGCAGGGTGCGGTGGTATAGAGAAGGCTGGGGTGGCATAGGGCAGGGTGCGGTGGCATAGGGCAGGGTGGGGTGGTATAGAGCAGTTTGCGTGGCATACAGCAGGTTGCAGTGGCATAGGGCAGGCTGGGGTGACATAGGGCAGGTTGCGGTGGTATAGGGAAGGTTGGGGTGGCATAGGGCAGGGTGCGGTGGTATAGGGCAGGCTGGGGTGGCATAGGGCAGGCTGGGGTGGTATAGGGTAGGCTGGGGTGGCATAGGGCAGGTTGCAGTGGCATAGGGCAGGTTTCGGTGTCATAAGGCAGGTTGCGGTGGCATAAGGCAGGCTGGGGTGGTATGGTGCCAGGTTAGGACTCCATCATGGGGTGCAAGGTGGTCTGCTGCTGCTAGACAAAGCTATAGATTATATATAGATATTATGTAATATAGCTGGTCCATCCGCCCCTCCCCCAACCAGTCCAGCTAACTCAACTACTGTGCCTATTATATGTAATATAATATATCTGTGTCCAGCATCACCCCCCCCCCATTATCATCATCAGACCAGCTCAGGGTGGGGGTGTCTCAGTCAGCTAATATAAATTATATAGTCAGTGTTGTCTGTCTGATAATGGGCGGGGGGGGGTGATGCTGGATATAGATATATTATATTACATATAATAGGCACAGTAGTTGAGTTAGCTGGACTGGTGGGGGGAGGGGCGGATGGACCAGCTATATTACATAATATCTATATATAATCTATAGCTGTGTCGCAGCAGGCCACCTTGCACCCCCCCTTCATTATCATACAATACAGGTCAGGGCGCCAGACAGACTGAGTCCTCCTCCCACACTAGCTAGTAGCTCTGCCTCTTACAATGGCAACCGCCCCCCCCGCTCCCCACACACACACACACCTACCTCATCTTGTGCTTGTGCTCGGGAGTCGGGCCGGCGGTGGAGACCCCCCCACCTGTTCTGGAGTCTTGACTGGAGAGGAGGAGGGCTGGGCAGCGACCCTCACAGCGTGCAGCCGGAGAAAGTTGTGTGTGACGTCACATCATCACAGTGCAGTGTGATGATGTGACAGGCTGACGCTCTGTAGGGTAGGGAGGGAGGAGGAAGAAGAATAAGGAACCGGAGGACACACACACACCAGGCGCGGCGGCGCTGGAAGTGTTGTTCCAGCCCAGCGGGGTGAAGTTGCTGAATTAAAGTGTCAGCTGTAAAAAAAAAAAAAAAAAAGTCAAAAAAAAAAAAGTCAAAAAAAAAAAAAAATTCTCACCGTCGGAAGGGTGTCACCCCTCTAGCGGGTGTCACCCGGGTGCGGACCGCACCCCCCGCACCCCCCTAGCAACGCCTCTGGATCCCGCTAACACTGCGTTTTTGGGAACCCTAAACTGCTGGGGATGCTAGTATAGATCTGATCAGATCAGATATTGATCTGTTCAGATACTATACCACTAAGGGAGGTGTATGCTTCACGCGTGGGTGTTAGCATTACTGGCACTAACCTGACGCTGCCTGGGGCGACGCAGACCCTCTCTGACACTAAAACCTAATTGATATCACCCGCCGGGCGATCAGGGGGTTAAACCTTTATTGGGTTATATACGGCGGGTGCCCTGACACTATAAAAAGCAAACTAACTAACCAGCGTCACCCGTAACACTTATATGGTGATCACTGGTGAAAGGGTTAACTAGGGGCAATCAGGGGGTTAAACCTTTATTAGGTAATATATGGGGGTACCTGACGCTATATAAAAACCTGACGGGGAACCTAAATAACAAAATAACTAACTGGCTAACCAGTAACACTTATACGGTGATCACTGGTGAAAGGGTTAACTAGGGGCAATTAGGGGGTTAAAACCTTTATTAGATAATATATGGGGGTACCTGACGCTATAAAAACCTGCGGCGAACCTAAAAAAAATAACGGTCTACCTATCGGCACCAGCATAACTAATGCAGCGATCAGAAAAACGATCGCTTAGTGACACTGGCAAAAGGGGGTGAAAGGGTTACCTGGGGGGCGATCAAGGGGTTAAACCTTTATTAGGTAATATATGGGGGTACCTGACGCTATAAAAATCTGCGGCGAACCTAAAAAAATAACTGGCTACCTATCGGCATCACCGACAGTAAGAGAGCGATCAGAAAAACGATCGCTTAGTAAAACTGGCAAAAGGGGGTGAAAGGGTTAGCTGGGGGGGCGATCAAGGGGTTAAACCTTTATTAGGTAATATATGGGGGTACCTGACGCTATAAAAACCTGCGGCGGACCTAAAAAAAATAACTGGCTACCTATCGGCATCACCGACACTAAGACAGCGATCAGAAAAACGATCGCTTAGTGACACTGGCAAAAGGGGGTGAAAGGGTTACCTGGGGGGCGATCAAGGGGTTAAACCTTTATTAGGTAATATATGGGGGTACCCGACGCTATAAAAACCTGCGGCGAACCTAAAAAAAATAACTGGCTACCTATCGGCATCACCGACACTAAGACAACGATCAGAAAAACGATCGCTTAGTGACACTGGCAAAAGGGGGCAAAAGGGTTACCAGGGGGGGCGATCAAGGGGTTAAACCTTTATTAGGTAATATATGGGGTGTGACAGTAAGCGAGGTGAGATATATGACAATCGCTATGTTTCACCTCGCATTCGGTCCATTGTAAGGGACTGAACCAGAATCCGGCCCAGGTTTTTCCAGCCTCTGTTCCAGGCTGGGTTCCAGTCCGGATATTCAGGTTCACTGGAATCCATAGGCAGCTGGGCTTTAAAGATCCAGGAAGAGAGCACAGCAATGCTCTGGCCTGAGACTCAGAAGGGAATCTGGTTATTTTGGGCTGAAAGAAAAGGTTTGCTTTACTTCACCTTGTGTTTTGTGGGTAACGGGGACCAGCCCCTCATCGTATAGAGAGCGGTTACTGTATAGTTTAGCGCCGGACGACAAGGATTTGTTTTACTGTTTTGTTTATTTTTGTATGATTATTGTAAACCACTTGTAAATAAAGCTGGCAATACGCCAGGTTTTAAAGAAACTGCCTGTACGCTGACCTTCATTCTGTGAAAAGGTGATCCCCACGAGCTAATCTCCCACACGTGGTGGAGAATGCGGGCATTTTCTGAAAGATGGAGGAAATGTTAAAGGCCCTGCTACAGGCCAATGCAGCTCAGCGGGAAACCAACCGCCAAGTCGCAGCACAACAGGCAGCACAACAGGAGGCCGCTGCAGCACAAAAAGCAGCCCAGCAGGAGATGAACTGCCAAGTCGCAGAGGCCGCTGCAGCACAACAGGCGGCCCAGCAGGAGATGAACCGTCAGTTTGCAGAGGCTCTGATGGAACTGAAAAAGGGGTCCGCACCTCATGTGCCAGTGGAAGCCAAGATGATACGTGCATCCTACCACTTACAGAAAATGACATCTGCTGATGATATCGAGGCATACCTGGCGACTTTTGAGAGAGTTGCTGTCCGCGAAGGATGGCCAAAAGAACAGTGGGCGGGTCTGTTGTCCCCATTTTTAACAGGAGAACCCCAAAAGGCCTATTTTGACCTAGAACCCGATAAGGCCCAGGACTATGAGACGCTAAAGACAGAGATACTCGCACGCTTGGGTGTCACAATGGCAATCCGGGCCCAGCGGGTGCATCAGTGGTCATTCTCCAGCAACAAGCCACCCCGTTCGCAAATGTTTGACCTGGTCCACCTCACCAAGAAGTGGTTGCAGCCAGAGACCTTGACAGGCCCGCAGATCGTAGAGCGTGTGGTAATGGACCGGTATCTGCGTGCGCTTCCGGCTGCTCTGAGGAAGTGGGTCAGACAGGGCGACCCCAAAACTGCAGCCCAACTGGTCGACCTAGTGGAGAGGTACAGTGCTACTGAGGACTTGGTGAATCCATCTACGCCCCACTTCGGTGTGTCTAGGGGTGCAAGATCTCCCGGCGGTTCGGGTAAGACTGTTCCGGGGTCCAAGAGCTTGGGGAGATTTGATAAGACTGTTGTTCCAACTCATGAGACTGTGCTTCCTAGACCTGGAGACTGGCCAAAGAAGACAGGAAGGTCTTTGGAACCGTTGAGAGGACTGGGAGTTGAGCATATAAGATGTTTTCGTTGCCATGCATTAGGGCATATTGCTGCGAACTGTCCTATAAATGATGAACCTATGCAATGCGATTATGCTTATCCTGCATCATGTCAGAGTCGCATTGAAAAACAAATGTGTGTTATTTCTGTGGATGGAAAGCCACTGACAGCCCTGCTAGACTCTGGTAGTGTGGTGACCCTAGTCAGGAGTGATTGTGTGAACCCCACAAAACTACACCCCAGTACTATTGGGGTAATTTGCATCCATGGGGACACTCAAGACTACCAGACAGCGTGGTTGAGGTTGAGACCCCCAGGGGCAGTATAACACATTCAGTGGGGGTGGTACCTTCACTGCTTCATGAAGCTTTAGTGGGAAGAGATTTTCCCCAGTTCTGGAATTTATGGGAGAGCAAAGGGAGGCTGGTAGATAGAGCTCCCCCTGCTGGTGAAGCACGGGAACTCTCACCCGACCCTTTTTGCCAAAGGGAAGGGGATGCTGTTGGTGGGATCGAGGAAGCCGGAGACTCTCTTCCTTTCCCTGTCATGGTTGGGGAGCCGGAGGACCTGGAAGCTAGCTCCCAGCCTGAGGGTAACGAACAGGAGAACCCCTCTGACCCTGACATTGAGAGTAGCCAAGATGTGGTACCCGATTTAGAGGTCAGGAGAGAGGATTTCTGTACCGAGCAATAACGAGAGGCCACCCTCATGAGAGCCAGGGAAAACGTTAAGATGTTGGATGGGGAACCGGTGGATCCTAATTGGGTGGTGTCTTTCCCTTACATGGCAATTAAAAACAATTTATTGTATCGAGTGATAAAACATGGAGAGGACGAGGTAGAACAGCTACTAGTCCCCAAACCCTTCCGCAGGGTGGTGCTAGACCTGGCCCATGGTCATGTAATGGGGGGGCATCTCGGTGTTGAAAAAACCAGGGAGAGAATCACCCAGAGATTTTTCTGGCCCGGATTGCATGCAGATGTCAAGGAGTACTGCGAATCGTGCCCCGAGTGCCAAATGTCGGCACCGTCGCCCCATTTTCGCAGCCCCCTCGTTCCTCTGCCAATAATCGAGGTCCCCTTTGAGAGAATTGGCATGGACCTGGTGGGGCCGGTTGTGAAATCTGCCCGCGGTCACCAGCATATTCTGGTAATCCTGGACTATGCGACTCGCTATCCTGAGGCCATACCCTTGCACAATACCTCTGCTAAGGCTATCGTCAAAGAATTGGTCCATGTCTTTAGTCGACTGGGGATCCCAAAAGAGATCTTAACTGACCAGGGCACCCCCTTTATGTCCAAGGTTACCAAGGAGCTTTGTAAGTTATACAAAATCTCCCATCTCTGTACCTCTGTCTACCACCCCCAAACGGATGGTTTGGTTGAAAGATTTAATAAAACTTTGAAAAGTATGCTGAAAAAGGTGGTCAACAAAGATGGGAGAAACTGGGATTTTTTGCTGCCATATCTCATGTTTGCAATACGTGAGGTTCCGCAGGCGTCCACAGGCTATTCCCCCTTTGAACTCTTGTATGGTAGGCATCCCAGGGGACTGCTAGATGTTGCCAAGGAAACATGGGAAGGTGAGGCAACCCCATATAAAAGCATCATAGAGCATGTCTCCTTGATGCAGGATTAAATCGCTGCTGTCCTGCCCCTGGTGCGAGAACATATGGAGCGGGCCCAGGAGGCCCAAAGGAGGGTCTATGACCGAAGGGCTAGGGTCCGTACTTTCAGCCCTGGGGACAGAGTGTTGGTATTGGTCCCCACGGTGGAAAGTACGTTTTTAGCCAAGTGGCAGGGTCCCTTCGAGGTTGTCGAAAGGGTGGGGGAGGTAAACTACAAAGTCTACCAGCCAGGGAAAAAGAAACCACACCAAATTTACCATGTGAATCTCTTAAAACCCTGGAAGGACCGAGAGACTTTACTGGCCACATCCCCGCCTCCAACCGACCGGGTACCCGTGACACCTGACGTTCCCATCACGGATACCCTGTCCGTGGCACAACAAAGTGACGTTAGGGTGTTTGTGCATAAAAATAGAGACTTTTTCTCCCCCTTACCCGGACTGACCAACGTGATCCAACATGACATAGTGACGGAACCAGGGGTTCGGGTAAATGTGAAGCCGTATAGAATCCCAGAGGCCAGGCGTGAGGCAGTCGCGAAAGAAATTAAAAACATGTTGGAGTTGGATGTGATAGAGTCCCACAGTGAGTGGTCAAGCCCCATAGTGCTGGTCCCAAAACCTGATGGCACTATCAGGTTTTGTAATGACTTTCGAAAACTTAACAGTGTATCCAAGTTCGATGCATACCCGATGCCCCGGGTCGACGAACCTGTGGACAGGTTGGGACAGGCTCGCTATATAACGACCCTAGACCTGACAAAAGGCTATTGGCAAATACCGTTGTCTGAATCGGCCAAGGAGAAGACTGCCTTTTCCCCTCCTGAGGGCTCGTTTCAGTACAAGCGGATGCCTTTTGGTCTGCATGGGGCCCCTGCATCATTCCAACGAATGATGGACAAAACTTTGAGACCACATCGCCCGTATGCGGCTGCTTATTTGGACGATGTGGTCATCCACAGCCCAGATTGGGAATCGCACCTGCCCCGGGTACAGGCGGGTGGTAGTTTCCTTAGAGAAGCAGGCCTCACGGCTAACCCAAAGAAGTGTGCCATAGGCCTGGAGGAGGCCAAGTACCTGGGCTATGTTATTGGCCAGGGACTTGTCAAGCCTCAGACCAATAAAATTGAGGCAATTCAAAAGTGGCCCCAACCCGTAAACAAGAAACAAGTTCGGGCCTTCCTAGGCATTACGGGGTATTACCGACAGTTTATACCTGACTTTGCCACTATTGCCATCCCTCTGACTGACCTGACGAAGGGCAGAGGGTCTGTCATGGTCAAATGGAACACTGAGGCTGAGAAGGCGTTTCAAAAATTAAAACAGGCCCTTTGTGCACTACCGGTGCTTAGGGATGAGCTTCGTGTTCGAGTCGAACATACGTTCGACTCGAACATCGGCTGTTCGATCGTTCGATGAAGATCGAACGATTTGGGCCGTTCGCGCCAAATTCGAGTGACACGAACGGCCCACAATGCACTACGCCATCGCAGTGTCATCCAGGCGCTGTGATTGGCCAAGCATGCACTGTGACCCCGCATGCTTGGCCAATCACAGCGCCGGCAGCGAGGAGAGCAATGATTGGCCACAGGCAGGATGCCTGTGGCCAATTATTGCTGAGGGGGTTTAGTACACGCCCCACACTATAAAAGGCCGCCAGCGCGGCGGCCTTGTGTAGTGTGTTCCGGAGTAGGGAAAGAGAAGCATAGGCAGGGACAGTGTCATTATTTTTCCTTTACATAATCCTGGATTCCTTGTGTTTAAGGACAGATAAGGATAGGTAGGGAGAGTGTCAGTGACAGTGTGCTATTCTGTGCTAATCCTTGTTTGTAGGGACAGAGAGGTACAGTGAGGGAAAGTGTCAGTGTGCTATTCTGTTCTAAACCAATCTTGCTGAACCATATTTTCAATCCTTGAGTTTAGGGACAGAGAGGTACAGTGAGGGAAAGTGTCAGTGTGCTATTTTGTGCTAAATCTTGTTTGTAGGGACAGAGAGGTACAGTGAGGGAAAGTGTCAGTGTGCTATTCTGTTCTAAACCAATTTTGCTGTTCCATATTTTCAATCCTTGAGTTTAGGGACAGAGAAGGACACTCGTAGAAATTATCAGTGTGCTATTCTGTGCTAAATCTTGTTTGTAGGGAGGGACAGAGTAGGACAGTGAGGGAAAGTGTCAGTGTGCTATTCTGTTCTAAAACTATTTTGCTGAACCATATTTTCAATCCTTGAGTTGAGGGACAGAGAGGTACAGTGAGTGAAACTGACAGTGTGCTATTCTGTTCTAAACCAATTTTGCTGTTCCATATTTTCAATCCTTGAGTTGAGGGACAGAGAGGTACAGTTAGTGAAACTGACAGTGTGCTATTCTGTTCTAAACCAATTTTGCTGTTCCATATTTTCAATCCTTGAGTTGAGGGACAGAGAGGTACAGTGAGTGAAACTGACAGTGTGCTATTCTGTTCTAAACCAATTTTGCTGTTCCATATTTTCAATCCTTGAGTTGAGGGACAGAGAGGTACAGTGAGTGAAACTGACAGTGTGCTATTCTGTTCTAAACCAATTTTGCTGTTCCATATTTTCAATCCTTGAGTTGAGGGACAGAGAGGTACAGTGAGTGAAACTGACAGTGTGCTATTCTGTTCTAAACCAATTTTGCTGTTCCATATTTTCAATCCTTGAGTTGAGGGACAGAGAGGTACAGTGAGTGAAACTGACAGTGTGCTATTCTGTTCTAAACCAATTTTGCTGTTCCATATTTTCAATCCTTGAGTTGAGGGACAGAGAGGTACAGTGAGTGAAATTGAAAGTGTGCTATTCTGTTCTAAACCAATTTTGCTGTTCCATATTTTCAATCCTTGAGTTGAGGGACAGAGAGGTACAGTGAGTGAAACTGACAGTGTGCTATTCTGTTCTAAACCAATTTTGCTGTTCCATATTTTCATTCCTTGAGTTGAGGGACAGAGAGGTACAGTGAGTGAAACTGACAGTGTGCTATTCTGTTCTAAACCAATTTTGCTGTTCCATATTTTCAATCCTTGAGTTGAGGGACAGAGAGGTACAGTGAGTGAAACTGACAGTGTGCTATTCTGTTCTAAACCAATTTTGCTGTTCCATATTTTCAATCCTTGAGTTGAGGGACAGAGAGGTACAGTGAGTGAAACTGACAGTGTGCTATTCTGTTCTAAACCAATTTTGCTGTTCCATATTTTCAATCCTTGAGTTGAGGGACAGAGAGGTACAGTGAGTGAAACTGACAGTGTGCTATTCTGTTCTAAACCAATTTTGCTGTTCCATATTTTCAATCCTTGAGTTGAGGGACAGAGAGGTACAGTGAGTGAAACTGACAGTGTGCTATTCTGTTCTAAACCAATTTTGCTGTTCCATATTTTCAATCCTTGAGTTGAGGGACAGAGAGGTACAGTGAGTGAAACTGACAGTGTGCTATTCTGTTCTAAACCAATTTTGCTGTTCCATATTTTCAATCCTTGAGTTGAGGGACAGAGAGGTACAGTGAGTGAAACTGACAGTGTGCTATTCTGTTCTAAACCAATTTTGCTGTTCCATATTTTCAATCCTTGAGTTGAGGGACAGAGAGGTACAGTGAGTGAAACTGACAGTGTGCTATTCTGTTCTAAACCAATTTTGCTGTTCCATATTTTCAATCCTTGAGTTGAGGGACAGAGAGGTACAGTGAGTGAAACTGACAGTGTGCTATTCTGTTCTAAACCAATTTTGCTATTCCATATTTTCAATCCTTGAGTTGAGGGACAGAGAGGTACAGTGAGTGAAACTGACAGTGTGCTATTCTGTTCTAAACCAATTTTGCTGTTCCATATTTTCAATCCTTGAGTTGAGGGACAGAGAGGTACAGTGAGTGAAACTGACAGTGTGCTATTCTGTTCTAAACCAATTTTGCTGTTCCATATTTTCAATCCTTGAGTTGAGGGACAGAGAGGTACAGTGAGTGAAACTGACAGTATGCTATTCTGTTCTAAACCAATTTTGCTGTTCCATATTTTCAATCCTTGAGTTGAGGGACAGAGAGGTACAGTGAGTGAAACTGACAGTGTGCTATTCTGTTCTAAACCAATTTTGCTGTTCCATATTTTCAATCCTTGAGTTGAGGGACAGAGAGGTACAGTGAGTGAAACTGACAGTGTGCTATTCTGTTCTAAACCAATTTTGCTGTTCCATATTTTCAATCCTTGAGTTGAGGGACAGAGAGGTACAGTGAGTGAAACTGACAGTGTGCTATTCTGTTCTAAACCAATTTTGCTGTTCCATATTTTCAATCCTTGAGTTGAGGGACAGAGAGGTACAGTGAGTGAAACTGACAGTGTGCTATTCTGTTCTAAACCAATTTTGCTGTTCCATATTTTCAATCCTTGAGTTTAGGGACAGAGAAGGACACTCGTAGAAATTATCAGTGTGCTATTCTGTGCTAAATCTTGTTTGTAGGGAAGGACAGAGTAGGACAGTGAGGGAAAGTGTCAGTGTGCTATTCTGTTCTAAAACTGTTTTGCTGAACCATATTTTCAATCCTTGTGTTTAGGGACAGAGAAGGATAGGCAGGGGACAGTGTCACTGTCATTGTTGCTAAGCCTCCTGCACAATATACACCTGAAGGTAGCCCTTATTGCTGTTTTTCCCATCTCCCTGCAGGCCATCCATTAAAATGTCTGGAAGGCAACCAAGGAGAGGCAGACAGTCAGGAGGCAAAAAAAGAGGGCAAGCAGGCTCTGTGTCTGGGGGCAACAGTGCTGGTCGTGTACGCGGTGCATTGTCATCAGCACATGGCCATGGGACACGCTTGTCCTTGTTTTCGGCAGCTGGACATGTTGAGCCACATCATGCCGAAGACTTGGTAGAGTGGATGACCAAGCCCACCTCATCCTCCTCATCCTCTCTCACCCAGGCTCAGGGTACTGGCAAAGCAGCTGCCAAAGCGTCCTCTTCTCTGGTATCATTATCTTCATTAGTCAATCCTTCCCTAGACCCACCATGCCCTCCTCCTGAGGAGTCCCCCGAACTGTTTGAGCACAGTGTTGGGTACATGCTCCAGGAGGATGCCCAGCGTTTGGAAGGATCTGATGATGATACCCAGCTAGAGGAAGGCAGCAGCGTGAGAGCAGAGAGAGGGGATGCTCAAGAAGGACACCAATCTGGCAGTCATGCTCCAGCAGCTGCAGCATACTGCCAGATTGGCTCCAGTGATGAGGAGGGAGGGGATGATGAGGTCACTGACTCCACGTGGGTGCCTAATAGGAGAGAGGAGGAGGAGGATGAGGAGGAGGCACATCTCCAACGAGGCAGGATGCCCTTGAGTGGCCAGCGTATGGGCAGCACACCGACGGAATCACACCGCAGAGCTTCGCCTGTGCAGGGCGCTGCCTCTGCCCGTCATTCAAAAAGTTCTTTGGTGTGGGCCTTTTTTGAGGCGAGTGCATCAGATCGCACAGCTGCTGTTTGCAACATATGTCTCAAGCGTATATCGCATGGCCAAAACATCAGCCGCTTGGGCACCACATTCTTGATCAGACATATGTTGACCTGCCATGCAGCTCGTTGGCAAGCCTACCTTAAAGACCCACACCAAAGAACAAAGCTGACCTCTTCTTGCACCGCATCAGCTGGGATCTCCAACCCCAGTATACCTTCAGTCCTCTCTGAAACCTGCTCTGAGAGGAATGAAGGTGTAGAATTAGGTGTGTCACAGCCAAGTACTTGCGGGCACTCTGCTAGCAGTACACCGACATCCGATTCTAGCAGGCAAATTTCCCTGCCCCAGCTGCTGGACCGTCGAAAGAAGTTCACTCCCAGCCATGCACATGCCCAGCGGTTGAATGCTAGCTTGGCTAAATTGCTAGCGCTTCAACTGCTGCCTTTTCAGTTGGTAGACTCGGCCCCCTTCCGTGAGTTTGTGCAATGTGCGGTTCCTCAGTGGCAGGTTCCCAAACGCCACTTTTTCGCACGGAAGGCTATTCCGGCTCTCTACAGGCATGTGGAAGGCAATGTCTTGGCCTCGCTGGACAGGGCGGTCAGCGGTAAGGTGCATATTACCGCTGACTCATGGTCCAGCAGGCATGGACAGGGACGTTACCTTTCTTTCACGGCCCATTGGGTCACTCTTTTGGCAGCTGGGAAGGATGCAGGACAAGGTGCAGTAGTGTTGGAGGTTGTTCCACCGCCACGCCTCCAAAATGCTACTACTGGTTGTGACACACCTCTCTCCTCCACCCCCTCCTCTTCTTCTTCCTCCATGGCCTCTTCCTGTGGTTTGTCCTCGGAACCAGCGGTACTCCGTAGGCGTTCAAGGGGCTACGCAAGTACGTAGGCAAAAAGATGCCATGCCGTGTTTGTGCTGGTGTGTTTGGGGGACAGGAGCCACACTGGGGCAGAGGTCCTGTCTGCTCTGCAGGGGCAGGCTGAGAGGTGGTTGACGCCACGCCAGCTTAAGCCAGGAATGGTGGTTTGCGACAATGGCACCAACCTCCTCTCCGCCCTCCGACAGGGACAACTGACCCATGTGCCCTGTATGGCTCACGTCCTTAACCTGGTGGTGCAGCGGTTCTTGGGCAGGTACCCGGGCTTACAGGATGTCCTGAGGCAGGCCAGGAAAGTCTGTGTGCATTTCCGCAGATCTTATAATGCCAGTGCTCGCCTGGCTGAGCTTCAAAAGGAGTTGAACCTGCCCAAGAACTGCCTTATATGTGACATGCCCACCAGGTGGAACTCAACGTTGGCCATGCTGCAGCGGCTGCACACGCAGCAGAGGGCCATCAATGAGTACCTGTGCGACTACGGCACCAGGACAGGGTCAGGGGAGCTCTGTTTTTTTTCACCACGCCAGTGGGGCATGATCAGGGATGCATGCACTGTCCTGGCACCATTTGAGGAGGCCACGAGGATGGTGAGCAGTGACAGTGCATGCATCAGTGACACTGTACCTCTTGTCCACCTGTTGGAGCACACGCTGCGTGGAATAATGGACAGGGCACTTGAGGCAGAACAGAGGCAGGAAGAGGAGGACTTCCTTGCCTCTCAAGGCCCCCTTTACCCAGACAGTGTTCCTTCTGTCCCACCCATCGCACAGGAAGAGGAGGAGGAGGAGGAGGAGGAGGATTGTGTCAGCATGGAGGTGGAGGCTGGCACTCAGCATCATCAGCAGCAGTCTTTTAGGGATGATTTACAGTCCCAAGAAACCAGTGGACTTGTACATGGCTGGGAGGAGGTGGCTGCAGGACATGTCGTCCTTAGTGACCCAGAGGACTCCGGACTGAATGCCTCAGCTAACCTACGCTGCATGGCCTCCCTGATCCTGCAAAGTCTGCGGAAGGATCCTCGTATTCTTCGGATCAAGGAGAGGGACCATTACTGGCTGGCCACTCTCCTTGATCCACGGTACAAGGGTAAGGTTGCGGACCTTATCGTACCGTCGCAGAGGGAGCAGAGGATGAGACAACTCCGGGAGGCCTTTCAGAAAGGTCTGTGCAACGCGTTCCCAGAGACTGTGAGGTTACAAACTCCTGGTCCTGGACAACGAGTTGCTGAGGCTTCGGGCAGTCAAAGAAGGAGCGGTGGGGAAGGTGGCCGTCTGACCGATGCGTTCAGACAATTCTTTAGTCCGCAGCCCCAAAGTATGATCGGTTCCAGCAACCATCGCCAGCGTCTGATATAAATGGTCCAGGAATACCTAGGGGCAAGGTCAGACTTGGACACCTTCCCCACCGAAAATCCTCTGGCTTACTGGGTCTTGAGGATGGATCACTGGCCAGAGCTTGCACAGTATGCAATTGAGCTACTGGCCTGTCCTGCATCCAGCGTTCTTTCAGAACGCACATTCAGTGCTGCTGGAGGATTTGTCACGGATCACAGGGTGCGCCTGTCCACCGACTCGGTTGATCGACTGACTTTCATCAAGATGAACCAGTCTTGGATCACCACCAGCTACCACACACCAGATGCTGATATAACAGACTAATTGATTTTAAAATGTCACATCCCTTCAAGACTGATGCTGATGCTGAGTGCCTGTGCTGTTATGTTGACTGGCTATCCTCCTCCTCAATGATACGATTAACGATGATAGCTTGGAAGATCATTTTGGTTTATGGGTGACGCCACCAGTGGCTAAGGCCCAATTTTTCAGCCCCTGTTTAACAGGGGCGTGTAATTAAAATTTTTGATGCAATACTTTGCAACAGGCCTCATTGCTGTGCTCCAAGTACAGTATCTGTGAGGGGTTGCAGTGTTGTGCCACCAGTGCCTAAGGCCCAATTTTTCAGCCCCTGTTCAACAGGGGCATGCAATTATAATTATTGATCTAATAATTCACAGCAGGGACCATTGCTGCGCCCACCAAGAGTAACTGTCAGGCCTTACAGTGTTGTGGCACCAGCACCACCATCACCACCACCACCAAAGGCCCAATTTTTCAGCCCCTGTTCAACAGGGGCATGCAATTATAATTATTGATCTAATAATTCACAGCAGGGACCATTGCTGCGCCCACCAAGAGTAACTGTCAGGCCTTACAGTGTTGTGGCACCAGCACCACCATCACCACCACCACCACCACCAAAGGCCCAATTTTTCAGCCCCTGTTCAACAGGGGCATGCAATTATAATTATTGATCTAATAATTCACAGCAGGGACCATTGCTGCGCCCACCAAGAGTAACTGTCAGGCCTTACAGTGTTGTGGCACCAGCACCACCATCACCACCACCACCACCACCAAAGGCCCAATTTTTCAGCCCCTGTTCAACAGGGGCATGCAATTATAATTATTGATCTAATAATTCACAGCAGGGACCATTGCTGCGCCCACCAAGAGTAACTGTCAGGCCTTACAGTGTTGTGGCACCAGCACCACCATCAAAGGCCCAATTTTTACTACCACTGATCAACAATTATATGTTATTACAATTCCTGATATTATACTTGACAGCAGGGCGTTCCAGCACCCACCAATAATAACTGTGAGTGCTTTCAGTGTTGTGCCAACACCAACACCTAAGGGGCCAATTTCTGCAGAGTATATACGGAAGGTCCCTACTTTCAAACATCCAACTTACAAACTACTACTACTTGCAAACGGAAGAAGACAACAGGAAGTGAAAGGAAATCTACCCCTTGGAAGGAAAATTCTCTCCTTTAAGAATTAATATGGGAGAAAGGTGTCTCCTCTCTACTGATGCTTTATCACCAATCCTTGTTTCAATAAAAACACCACATTTCAAAAACAGTTGTCATTGGGACGCAAAGTGAGGTGAAATGTTCTGAACAGGGGCACAGACAGCAAAAAAAATGTGACAGGGGTGATAACCGTTCCCTATGTTTTACAAAAAGCTAAAAAAAAGGAATTTGCCATGGAGCTCCACTTAAACAATGCAGCTGTTCAAAATTATAAACAGATTCTACATAAGAACAAACCTACAGTCCCTGTCTTGTATGCACCGCCTGTATACGGCTGTTCAGAGTATATAGGTCCTTTTTTATTTTGTGTGTGGGGTTCCCCTTAATATCCATACAAGACCCAAAGGGGCTGGTAATGGGCTGGGGTAGGGGGGGGGTTGATGGGGTAGCTATGCCATTTTTCCTAAAGATTTTCATCCATATTACCACAGACATTGCATTAAAGCCGCAAGCAGTTTTAAATTACTTTTTTCCCTTTAGAAATGTTATTTTGTGCAGGGACAGTTCTAAACACGGGAAACACGTGGCACTTCACAGGCATACTTTAGACACCCCCCAGGTACAATATTTAAAGGAATATTTGACTTTTTTTTTTTCACTTTATGCATCATTAAAATGACTGCTCCCGGAAAACGTCCATTTTTAAAACTTCTTTTTGCATTGATACATGTCCCCTGGTGCAGAAGCCGGGTTCCCAAACTCTGTTTCGGACAATAACATGGATAATAGTCGTTATAATTAGCACTTTAGAATCCGAACATTCGCATCCATTGTATTTAATAGGGTTCTAATGTTCGTGCGAACTTTAGGTCCGTTTGCGGGTTCTGGTGCGAACCAAACCCGGGGGTGTTCGGCTCATCACTACCGGTGCTGATGACCCCAGGCTTCACAAAGGAGTTTGTCGTACAGACAGACGCCTCTGAGGTGGGCCTAGGGGCTGTACTGTCACAGGTCAGGAATGGTGAGGAGCACCCGGTTGTATACCTAAGCCGGAAGCTGAACAAGCACGAAAGGAACTATGCCATTGTTGAAAAGGAGTGTCTCGCCATTAAATGGGCCTTAGACTCCCTGAGGTATTATCTACTCGGGAGGTCGTTCAGGCTGGTCACTGACCATGCTCCCCTGAAGTGGATGTGTGACAACAGGGAGAAAAATGCCCGTGTGACAAGGTGGTTCCTGGCTTTACAGCCCTTTAAATTCACGGTTGAGCACAGGCCGGGCAAACTCCAGGATAATGCTGATGCCCTCTCCTGCGTGCACTGTATGGCTGGGTCAAGTGCTCAGCCGCAGGGGCTTGAGCAGAGGGGGAGGATATGTGACGGTATGCGAGGTGAGATATATGACAATCGCTATGTTTCACCTCGCATTCGGTCCATTGTAAGGGACTGAACCAGAATCCGTCCCAGGTTTTTCCAGCCTCTGTAGTTGGCTGGCTTCCGGTCCGGATATTCATGTTCACTGAAATCCATAGGCAGCTGGGCTTTAAAGATCCAGGAAGAGAGCACAGCAATGCTCTGGCCTGAGACTCAGAAGGGAATCTGAGTAAGAGGAGCGCTGGTTATTTTGGGCTGAAAGAAAAGGTTTGCTTTACTTCACCTTGTGTTTTGTGGGTGACGGGGTCCAGCCCCTCACCGTATAGAGAGCGGTTACTGTATAGTTTAGCGCCGGATGGCAAGGATTTGTTTTACTGTTTTGTTTATTTTTGTATGACTATTGCAAACCACTTGTAAATAAAGCTGGCAATACGCCAGGTTTTAAAGAAACTGCCTGTACGCTGACCTTCATTCTGTGAAAAGGTGATCCCACGAGCTAATCTCCCACAGGGGTACCCGACGCTATAAAAACCTGCGGCGAACCTAAAAACAATAACTGGCTACCTATCGGCATCACCGACACTAAGACAGCGATCAGAAAAACTATCGCTTAGTGACAGCGGTGAAAGGGTTACCTGGGGGGCGATCAAGGGGTTAAACCTTTATTAGGGGGTTTAGGGGGCTACACTGGACCTAAAACACTCTGCCCTAACACTTTTACAGTCACAAATGTCACTGATTGCAGTGATCAGTAAATAAATGGTCACTGCAATCAGTGACACTGTGACTGGGGGGTGATCTGGGGGGTGATCTGGGGGTGTCTGGGGGGGCCTGGGGGGGGCGATCGTGTGCGTATGTGTGTGGTGTCAGTGTGCTGTTATGTGCACTAACCTCTGTGTCTTCTCTCATGCGGCGCTCGGTATATGTGAGCGCCGCATGAGAGATGACATCACTTCCTCCTGCCTGTGTAAACACTACACAGGCAGAGGAAGCTTTTCATTCGCTGGGAGCGATAGCGAGGGGGTGGCCAGAATTGAATGGCGGCCCCCTCATCACGGATCGCTCTCGAAGCGATCCCAGCCACTCACTGTACCGGAGGGGGGTCCGATCGGACCCCCCACCCATACGAAGGCAGGCACGTACAGGTACGTGATTGTGCCTGTCCGTGCCATTCTGCCAACGTATATATACAGTGAGCGGTCGTTAAGTGGTTAATCCTTTTCCAAAAGAATCCAATAGTCTTCCCAATATAGAAGACTCTGCATTGGCAGAACATGATGTATATAACACCTTTGGCCTGACAGTCTATATGGTGTTTAACAACATGTAAGTTACCATTAGGCAACCTAAATGAGGTTCACTCTATAATCCACTTGCAATAGTCACATCATCCACAGCGAAAGATTACTACTTCCTCCCCATCTTGGGGATCTTGTCTAACATAGTGACTTCTTACTATTCAGTCACAAATAAATTAATTTGTTAGTGATTTTATGTTATCCTTTGACATGCTTGTATAGAACGGGATCATCTAACAAACAATGACAATATCTTTGTATGATTCCTCTAATTTGATTGTGCTGGTTCGACTAAGTGGTGATAATTCTCACCGTACCTGCATCTTTAATCCTAGGTTTTTCTAAGAGAATTTCATGTCTACTCCTCTTGATTGCCCTATTATAGGCTTTTTTAAGGCATGTTCAGGTGTAACCATGTTTCAAAGACATAAAGCATCTGCTTCTATTTTAAAGGATGAACAATTGTGTCTTTGGCTCTAGGGGATACTGCGTACCAGAGAGAGAGGATGCTCACTTCTGACATGAAGTATCATATTTCCCACAGTGAGTTTGCAGAACAATGTTGTCCCCAGAAAGCCATCCTCCTGAATCCAGATTTGAGCATCCAAGAAAAGTATTACATTATATATATATATATATATATATATATATATATATATATTATATATGTCATAGTAAATTTTAATTTGTATCTGTTGCCATTCAGGATATTAACCAATTCCAACAAATTTTCAACGGTATCCGTCCATAGCATCAGCACGGGACAAGTATATCCTGAGAGCTTCATCAGAGAACATGTCTCTTTCCCACTACCCCCTCCAGGTACATGTTGGCATAAGAAGGTACACATCTAGTGTCCATAGCCACCCCCTGCACCTGCAATAAGTGGGAACCATCAGCTAAAAACACGTTTCTTGTGTGAGAGAAGTTGTTAGATGAACCGACTGAAGGGTCAGTTTTTCTCAGAGAGAAAACCCTGAATGACATTGAGGCCCGAGTTGTGTATGGTAGTGGAGTATACCGCCTCTGTGTCAACGGTCACCAAAAGGCAGTCTGGAGTGGCCAGAATACCCTTCAATGCTCTCAACTAATCTGAGGTGTCCTGTATATATAGGAAGGTAAGCTAGTAACATAGGGCAGTAAATATTCTTCTACTATGTGGCTTGCTAGTTCTGTTTTCGACCCTATCTCCGAAATAATGGGCCTACCTGCTGGTTTTGTGATGTTTTATGCATACAAGGAGGGAATGTGAGGATGCTGTACCTGAATGCCATTGGAGATCTCCTTATTATTAGTTCCCTCTAAGTACGCTTTCAAAAGGATATCATCAAATTCCTTATTAAACTTGACAAGTACTTCTTCAGAAATCAGTCTATAACACCTCCTGTTCTTAAGGATATCCCAACACATGTTCTAAACTGTAAACTGTTCATTATTACAATGTTACCACATTTATCAGGCAGCTTGATAACTAAGAGTTGTTACTTAAATCTATCAGGGCCTTATATTGTGAAGGGGTTAGATTACCTTTTTCCTATTTGTGACATGTTCAGTTGCCTGGGTCCCAAATGCCCAAATGCTAGGGTTGGTTTGTAGAGGGGGGGGGGGATTTATTGGGCGTTTTCTTTATACTAGGGACTCTCTCTACTTTATCACTATTTGTGATGCCAATAGAAGTGGGAGAAATACACTGACAAGGTGCCTTTTGTACAACCTTATTTTTCAGCCAAAGAATACATGAAAAGACATTGTATGAGGTTTACATTTTATATGTATGTACTATAAATGTATTTTTATTTTTATTTTCACATGTCCAGTAACCATGTTGAATTCTCATGTGTCCTGAGGAAGCAGAAACAAGAAACATGTTGACTCATAAGGACTCATGGCCACATCATATATTGATATAAGATATATAAAATCATAGTATTACTATCCAATAATATAGGAAGTGCCCATTGAGTTGGCAGCTGGACATACTATGTGATGTTTTGTATTCTGTTTTAAATGGGCTTTGTCCCCCTTTTTTTTTGTAATAAAGCATTATGTTCTTTTATATGAATATTTATAATTGTTATTGATTAAGGGGTAGCCTAGGGGTAAAAGCCTAAGGCTGCTACTCCTATTCCACACAAATTTACTATGTTCCCTTGTCTATCCCCCAATCCCTCCTTCCCATCTATTCAAACCCAGTTGCACTATACTATCTCTGTGAGTGTAATGTTCTTATCCTGTAATGTTCTTATCTCTCCACTGGGGCTCCAACATCTCCACCAACTCCGTGTAATGTTCTTATCCTGTAATGTTCTTATCTCTACACTGGGGCTCCGACATCTCCACCATCTCTGTGTAATGTTCTTATGCTGTAATGTTCTTATCTCTCCACTGGGGGCTCCAACATCTCCACCAACTCCGTCGCAGATAGATGACGTCACAGCGACATCACCTGGCTCCTCCTCTTATCCCTACTTAAACAGCCTCCACCATTTGCTTGACTTTCGTGCTAGGAACCTGATGCCAGACAAATACCTCCATCAGAAGACTGCCGTCTTCACTCACTATTGGGCAGGTCAGAGCCCCGACTTCCATCTCTCTATTGGGCCGGACAGAGCCCCGACTGCCATCTCTCTTTTTGGGCCGGACAGAGCCCCGTCTGCCTCCTCGCTTTTGGGCTGGACAGAGCCCCTCCAACTTCCAGCTTTTGGGCCGGTCAGAGCCCCTTCCTCACTGATAGTCAGAGGCTCTCCACTGACCTACCCTCAGTCAGCCTACTCTGCTGGCAGAACTCCCTATCTATACCACTACAATAGGAGACCAGTATATCTCTCCAGAAGCCACTGGGTGACACCAACACCAGAAGTCCACTCACAGCAAGTATCCTTTCGTTTACTATAAATTGTATTCCTGTGTACTGCTACTACACTCAAGTTACCTCTGGTGCTCCCCCTTATGGCTGTGTATTACCACACTAAATAAAACCACTTGATTTTCCAATTTATCTGAGTCTTCCTTCCTGATGTCTGTCAAATTGAAGTTAACTGTTTAGTATATCATATTCATAGACTTCCGAAGCTGTGATCCACGCCAACCATTATAGTTACACTGCCTGAAGCATTACAGTGAGTGAAGGAGGAAAAAAAAGGACCCCAAATAAATTTAAAAACACCCCAGTGAAAAAACATAAATTACCAAAAATAATTTTGGCAGCCTATAGCAGCCTATAGCTGTCACTCCCATTCCACCCTACCTTCCCGTGTTCCCTTATCCATCCCATCTATCCCTCCTTTTCATATATTAAAACCCAATTAAACTATACTATCTCAGTGAGTCAAAAAAAGGGAAGAATATATATATATATATATATATATATATATATATTAATATTTATGTGTTCCCCTTCAATTCCAGTACAGTCCATTGGTTCTTCTCAGGTCTATTCAGGTGTAGCTAGTAGGGGGCAAGCAGGTTCTGCATCCACTTAACTCATCTTAACTCAACTTTCTTCCTGGCACAAAGCAGTACATTTTCCCAGCAGCTACAAATGTGCCGTCTTCTTCTTCCTCCTCCACAGCTAATTTTACTGTTGCCCCTTAAACTGACATAGAGGAGATGGCTGTATTATATCAGCACGGCATCAGCAACTTAATTCAGGAGCAAAGGCAAGAATTCTCATCATTGGATGTTGAAGAAGAGAACACAACAAGAATAGAGGAGAAAACTGAGAAAGAGGCACAGCAGGAGTGTGGGAGGATTGTATCCAGGGGTAGGGGCAGCTTTCAGAGGAATGGAGGGAGCAGCCTTCTTATTCCATCAGATGGAAGTTGGGTTCCCATGGGTTAAGAACACTGTTTTCCCCAGGGCCACTCCACTTAGCTTAGAAGTCTGGGTCTTTTTTCACACTTCTGCACCCTAGTGGTTTGCAGCCATTGCCTGTAGTGTATCAAGGTTAGTAAATCTACCAATCATTTGGGTACCTCGTGCAGAAACAGGCATATGATTCTTTATCACAAAGTTCAGTGGGCGTAGCACTTCAATGAAACTGGTCAGCAAAAAAAGACCCTTCACTCTTCCTTCTCATTTCTAACTTTTTATCTATCCCCCACTCAACAAGTTTCCCTATCGCCGAGGAGCGGCGTGCTGACGTCACCACACTTTACTATCGCACAAGTCCCGGAAGCGACGGGCAGTGAGAGCCGGCCGGCTTTGTAACATACCACCCGCTTATATACCTGATGTACATTGTAAGTGCATTTTTTAAATTATTTGAATAAAAAGTCATATACTGGATTACGCTATGGAATGTCTTTTCTGTCTTATCATGGTCCGTTGTGACACCGAAGTTCACCTATTTAAACATCAGAGGAACCAGGAGAGCTGATTTAAAGAGCCCTTGGCAGGGATAACAGCCGCATGCGTGCACTGATCTCATACCGGGATCAGTACTTTCGGTAAGCGGCCAGTTTAAATAGAGGTGGTGGATTATTCACTATTCCAAATCAGCACCGTTCTGTGGTGTTCCAGTTTGATGTCACGGATGCATGTTTAGAAGATTGAACATGCGTTTTTATCATACATGTTTTATATTATTTGTATTATAAGACTTTCTATGCTATCCACACCAGTAATTTTTTAGATAGCCCTACAGGAGGAGTATATTGTGGACATTACTTTGGACCTAACCTTTTTTCCTTTTAGATGTGGGACCAAACCTACAGAGATTATTGGAAGTTCTGTTCATTTTAGCATTCATTGTCACTATCACGTTTTTATCTTTGCACAGCATATTTTTTATTATTTGCATTGTTGTATGTGTCTCACATTTTTTGTTGCAGCACAGATAAATATTCATTATTTTTATACAGACAGCGCAGTATACACACCCCATTAAGATTCCCTATCTGCCTCTGCTGCAACATCGTAGAACCTTGAACCATAGGGACTAAAAAAGGTGATTGAGAAGATTACTTTAGGGCACATCAAGTGGGAAAGAGGGTCAGAATTGGGCTACACACAAGCATAGGTCCTCCCCACCATCTACAGCAGCATCCTTGACCAGAAAGGTGTCTCTTCCACAGCTGCTGCAACCAAAGAAAAAAATGTCTCACAAACACTTCAACATTCATTGTCTAAATAACAGCTTGGCAAAACTCCTAGCTTTACAGCTGTTACAACCCCAGCTGGTAGAGCTCACCCCCTTCCCCAAGTTAATGACCCATGATAACAACACAGTAGTAGCTACTCAACTACCATTTTTGGACCTTAAGGCCATCCCTTTTATCCTCCACTATCACGTGGAAGGTAATTTCTTGTTTGGTGCTGGACCACAAGGTCAGTTGCAGGATCCAAATGACTACAGACACATGGTACAGTGAGCAAGACACGTGCTATTCGTTTTGGTTCAAATTTAAATTCAGACAAATTTTTGGTTATTCCGTTGATTTGGATGTATCCGAATCTCTGAATTAAATAGTAATGAATTTCTTTGAAATTCATTGAAATTAGTTTTGTATATTCGTTTTGTAACTAATTCCAAATTTTTCGATTCAAATTCGGATCAGTCGAAAAGTTATCGACCGATTCGAACTCTGTGTGATGAATAGCTGGTTGTTAAGGAGTAGGCTGACAACCGATGACTCATCAGTAGGGATGAGCCCGATGTTCGAGTCGAACGTAAATTCGACTTGAACATCGGGTGTTCGCCTATTCGCTGAATAGCAAACATTATACTGTGTTCGTGGCAAATTCGAAAGCCGCGGAACACCATTTAAAAGTCTATGGGAGATTAACATGAAAAATCAAAAGTGCTAATTTTAAAGGCTTATATGCAAGGTATTGTCATAAAAAAGTGTTTAGGGACCTGGGTCTTGCACCAGGGGACATGTATCAATGCAAAAAAAGTTTTAAAAACTGAAGTTTTTTTGGGAGCAGTGATTTTAATAATGCTTAAAGTGAAACAATAAAAGTGAAATATTCCTTTAAATTTCGTGCCTGGGGGGTGTCTAAAGTATGCCTGTAAAGTAGCAATTTTTTCCCGTGTTTAGAACAGTCCCGCAGCAAAATTTAATTTCTGAAGGAAAAAAAGTAATTGAAAACTTCTCGCGGCTGTAATGAATTATCGGGTCTCGGCAATGCAGATAAAACTCATTGACAAAAACGGCATGGGCCCCCCCAGTCCATTACCAGGCCCTTTGGGTCTGGTATGAATATTAAGGGGAACCCCGAACCAAAATTAAAAAAATAATTGCGCGGGGGTCCCCCCAAATTCCATACCAGACCCCTCAGGTCTCGTATGGATATTAAGGGGAACCCTGTGCCAATAATTTTTTCTAAATGGCATAGGGGTCCTCCTCAAAATCCATACCAGACCCTTCAGGACCCCCAGATCCCGGCCCCCCTATGTGAATTGGTAACGGATACATTGTTCCCCTACCATTTCACCAAAAAAAGTGTCAAAAATTGTAAAAAAGACAAGAGACAGCTTGGGACAAGTCCTTTATTAAAAAAGAAAACAATAAAAATGTCCAGCGATGTAAATCCATCTCGCGCCAATGACCGAAAAAAAAAGCCGCAACAGTACCGCCTCCATGGGAGGCGGCCGCTGAGTGATTCTACTCCCGCTGTGACAGCTGTTATATATCTGAGGCCGGGGCCACCCGGTGACGTATACGGGTGACCCCGCCCCCCTCTGACGCCACGGGGGTTTCGGTCATCGGCGCAAGATGGATTTATGCAGACCCCCACAGCAATGGTTGTGGGGATGAGGCGCTTGTCCCCATCAACAAGGGGCTTTGGGAGTCAGACCCCAAAGCATCCTCCCCATGTTAAGGGCATGGGGCCTGGTACAGTTCAGGAAGGGGGGCGCTCTCTCGTCCCCCCCTCTTTTCCTGGGACCTGCCAGGTGGTGTGCTTGGATAAGGGTCTGGTATGAATTTTTGGGGGGACCCCTATGCCATTTTGGTGCAGGGTTCCCCTTAAAATCCATACCAGACCTGAAGGGTCTGGTATGGATTTTGAGGGGGACCCCTACGCCATTTTTTTTCTTAAATTGGCGCAGGGTTCCCCTTAATATCCATACCAGACCTGAAGGGCCGCAAGTAGTTTTGAATTACTTTTTTCCTTTAGGAATGTCATTTTGCTGTGGGACTGTTCTAAACACGGGAAAAATGCACCACTTTACAGGCATACTATAGACACCCCCCAGGCACGAAATTTAAAGGAATATTTCACTTTTATTGTTTCAGTTTAAGCATTGTTAAAATCACTGCTCCTGAAAAAAGTTTAAAAAAAAAATTTGCATTGATACATGTCCCCTGGGGCAGGGCCCGGGTCCCCAAACACTTTTTATGACAATACCATGTATATAAGCCTTTAAAATGAGCACTTGGAACAAATTTTTTGCCTGTTTGCAAGTTCTGGTGCAAACCGAACCGGGGGGGGGGGGTGTTTGGTTCATCCTTACTCATCAGCTGTCAGCAGGCTTTCCCGCTGAGAGCTGAAATGTAAACAAAAGAATGCCGGCATAGAAAAGCCAGAAAAAAAATGTTTAGTCCTCCCAACCCCAACCCATACCAGGTCCTTTAGGTCTGGTATGGATTCTAAGGGAAACCTCACGCCAAAATGTAAAAAAAAAAACAGACCCTTAACTGAGCATGCAGCCTGGAAGGTCAGAAAAAGGGGGGAATGAGCAGGCGCCCCCCTCCTGAACCATACCAGGCCACATGGGCGGTGGTTGTGGGGGTCTGTGGGAGGGGGCTTATTGAAATCTGGAAGCTTCATTTAACAAGAGGGCCCCCACATCCAGCCGCCCCCCATGTGAATGAGTATACCCATTCACCAAAAAAGTGAATAAAGACAGTACACAAGTTTTTGACAATCCTTTTATTAAAAAATAAAAAAACAATGTCCCCCCATGTAGATCCATCCTCAATCACACTGTGCGCCCCACTGCTGGACTCATTGATGGCTTCCCGCCGGCTACCAACTCCTCCATCTGACATTTCATGAATAGGTAAGAGTCCCCCAATGATGTCAGTGGGTGACCACACCCCCTTGTGACATCATCGACCCAGCATACCCTAGTGCCAGTAGTGAATCTATCTGAAATGTAATGAATAATGTTTTCTGTTCTGCACATGTCTAAGCAAGAGTTGGGACATTACACTTTGTTTAGCCAACTAGGTAAATATTCTAATGAATTTGAAGAGTGCAGGATAGGACACACCACCGGAGCTGGTGGTGCTGCCGTATACCCTGCACTTTGGTAATCGAGCCAGCACAGTCACCTTAACCCCCTGATCCTTGATGGTCTGGTGACTCCTCAAAACCACCAAGTGATTCAGAGTCTATGCAATGATTGTGGTGAAACACTGCTACACTTTTTTGCATTTGGTTTACCTAGGGGAAGGGAGCAACACTGTGGCTGATATTATGAAAGCTATTCAGGGGCAGGCCAAGAGGTGGCTGACGCCATGCTTTCATGTGAGACAACAACATCAACCTACTGTCCACCCATTGGCAGGGAAAGTTCACACATGTGTCTTGTCTGGTACACATCCTGAACCTGATGGTGCAGCATTTCCTAGTTAGTTACCCTGGCTTCCAGGATGTCCTGCGGCAGGCCAGAAAGGTGTGTGGCCACTTTAAATGGTGATTCTCATCCTATTCAGACTCTATTCACATGCAAGTAACTCACGAACCCTTCCATAAGAAGTGGTAAATGACCAACCTTTGGAAAACTGGTAAGCAGGGCCGCCATCAGGGGGTACAGGCAGTACACCTGTAAGGGGCCCGGAGGTCAACCCCCCTTTTTTTTGTAAGGGGCCCAGAGGTCCCCAGAGGCCCGGAGGTCCCCAGGGCCCCGGATGGCAACCCCCTTTTTTTTAAAAATAAAAATATATATATATTTTTTATAAACTATTTTTTTTTTGTAAGAGGCCCAGAGGTCCCCAGGGCCCCGGATGGCAACCCCCCTTTTTTTGTGTTCTTTCTTTGTTCGTCAGCACCCAAAGCCCCCCTGACCTTAACAATTCGCTGCGGCAGCACCCCCCGCATCCTTCTGAATTCGTGGCACCCCCCCGCTTCTCAGTTTGCTGACCTGTCAGCTGTCAGACAGAGTGCTGTGCTTCACCTCAGTCAAACAATCTGTGCTGCCGCTACTTCCTGGTACAAGACCCAGGCTGGGTTATAGCCGCAGGCTTTCATTTAGCTTGCTTCCGGTAAGCTTAAAATTTTCACGGTGGTGGTGCACAAGTTCAGTATTGGTGGACAATATGTCACTTTGAGTTTTCCTGGTTTTTGTGGATTTTATCTTCATATTCACCTCATCATTTATGGATTGTCACTTATTTACCTGATTTACATCCATCAAGATTTGAGGACACATCATTTATCAATAAAAAATTTATACAGCTAACTAAATTTGTATACTTATCAATTTATGTTGATTATTTATGGTGATTGTTAAGGGGTGATTTCGGAGCACATCAGGCTTTTGAGCATTTCACATTAGGGAGTGCATTAGTCCTATACCCGTTACGGGTCTGGTAAATTGCGTTGTTTCTCCCACTATCTGGGATATATTTGTTTATTCCCGGGCAGTGCGGAGAACATTCACTTCCGCATTCTGTGATTGATGCGGTCATGTGATTTTTAGTCACATGGGTGCGCGTCGCGTCATCTCTAATGCAGTCATGTGACGTAGGTCACATGCGTGCACACTGCGTCACCGTGAGTGCGGCATCGCGTCAGTCTGGGCAGGAAGTGCTTTGATACCTCCCTGTCCCGCAGACGTGGAACGCATCACGGGACGCGGCTGGTTGTGATTGGCTGCGCTGCGCTCCATGTGACCGAGCGTGATGCGAGGCACGTTCTGTTGCTAACGCCGATTTGAAAGAGTGTGTCACTTTTTGACACGCTACTTCCCATTCCTTTGAGGTCATGGTACGTGAGTCACGCTCCACTGTTATTTTTGTGATTGATTACATCACTATAAGGCCAGTCCCCTTTGGTTTTTACACATGGGGCGGTCCTCGCTTATGTGGGTATCCAATATACGCCTTAAATGGGTATATACCACTCCCCCATTTTGAGGACCTATCATGGAGCTTGATTACCCCTTTTCATATGGAGGCTTGAAACGCACGCCCATGTGCCATTTTGGACCACACAGAAAGTGGATGCTGATTGATTGAACTCCCAGGTGAGGTTTTTCTTCTTGGGGTCATATTCTTTATAAATGTTGTGGAAGCAGCAGTGGACATTCACCCCAGATGATGCAATTTTTTTTGCGAAACGCGTCGAGGGATTCCACTGCTGCCACTATTTTACAAGCGTTTCTTTAACCATCTTGATGTAAGTGTATCTACCTACATTAAAGTTTGATTTTTTAGACGATATTATGCCATGTGCCCTTCTCTTTTCCTCCATATATTTATCTGATCGGTATCCTGGTTCACCACCATTTGAGCCACTGTTTTCCATTCACCTCTATCACCATTGCTGAGAGCGTTGTCCTGTGGATTTACCTGCATAGGATCAGCTTGGGAGGAGACATACATCTAATAGCCTGATGTGACCCTTCAGACGTATGTTTGTTTGGGTTCACTTGTTCCTGTAAGCCTTCCATATATTGGTGGTGGTTATCTACACTTCTTTTTCAAGATTTCAGATTCTACACACAACTGTTCAAGAATTGTTTCATTTATTAGAGACTTTTTCATTATTTACATGAACTTTTGTCACCTAATTGGATATTACCCTTCATTACACTGGGTGTTTTTTACTTTTCACCCTTGTTTAGCGCTGCATTTTTGTTTTTTGTCTTGTTTTGCACCTTTGTCTATTGGTTGTGTAGCTGCTTGTGTGCTTTTTTTAGTAGCGCAGAAATCCTTTGTATATTTTTCCATTTGCTGTTTTGACTTTTTTCTGCTGCAACTACTTCATATTCACTCATATGGATATTTTTGATTATCGTGCTTCCCGCACTGTGAACACGGAAGGAGTGTTCACAGCTGCCGGAACCGACACAGAGATTGGGGGCCTATTTGTTAGGCTTAAGAATGTTATGTCTTCAGAACTCCACCTACAATGGGATCTTGTATTTTTAGAACAATACATCTCAGACCGTATGGTCCCGAGGAGTTTAAGGTGGGAGATACAGCCCCAACAGGGTGACCCCGACATTGAAGCATGGTTTAATTATTTTAACAATGCTGGCATTGCCTTTTTGGGCGTTCTGATCTCCAAAAAAAAGATGCGATTGGGGGTGTTAGACAGAGAAATCAAAGAACTTAGAGATAGGTTGTCATCACACAAACATTCTCTTGAGTATCTCTCTCTCTCCACCAATCTGCAAAACTTCCTGGAAAAGGAAGATAGAGATCAGAAATTAAAGAAACATAAGAAGTATTCTCGTGACATAGGGGATTATAAGAATGACACAGTTTTTGGTTGGCAGAAACTATTTTCTGTGCCTGCGGTCACGGATATGGATTCTGCCTCTTCAGTATTGCCTTTAACTACTGTAGTAGTCAGGGTCCAGTAATGGGTCCGGGTCCAGCTACGGCTATCTCTATGACAGTTCCTCCTGTACGGAACACACAGGGAAATAAAGCCCAGGCATCACAATCTAGAGTTCCCCAACCTAGATCACTTACCCCTAATCAACAATCTCGGGGTCGAGGTAAATCCAGAGGAAATAGAGGTGGTAGAGGCTCATCTAGAGGTAATTCTCACCAGCTTAGTACTCAACGTCATCATGAGTACGATGATCATTTTTATAAATCCTCGCCAGTTAGATACAGGGATTACCCAAGCTCAAGTAGGGATTATTCTCCGTACTATGGTCCCCCTCCCATTTCTACATATAATAGATACTTACCTCTTGGAGAGGTGCGTAATGACAGCTATCAAACACGCACTAGAAATCCTTATACATCATCGCACCATGGTTATGATCAACATACACCATTGACACAAGGTGGGCGGGATTTTCACGTGGACCCATTATTTTGCCAAAGGGGTCCAGACACAAGAGAGGAACCAGAGGGGGACAGAGAATTCAGAAGAGGAAAGAGAAGGCGCACCTAAAGGGCCAGGGTGTGTTCAATTTAAGTGCCAAAGTATTTACACCAGATGAATTGTCTGTTTTGGATAAGGGCCTCAAGTTTGCCCCCCCCCTAAAAAACTGGACAAGTTTGGCACTTTCATTGACATACACAAATATATTCGCAAGATAAACATACAGCGCTACCTTATTACTAATCCTTTTAGAAATGAGAGCAGAGCGGCCACTTCTGGCACCGTACATTCGGGTCTGTCAAACCCATCATTGTTTAATCCACCGGTTCCAGCGGCACCCGCTGTTAACATCTTTAGAGACCTTGTTCTCAGGGATCTGGCTGAGATCCCTGAGAAAAGAAGCCGCATTCAGACCTTGTCGGGGGCGGGCCTCAGATCCTTGTGTTCTAACAGGGACCTTGTGATCCGTCCCGCCGACAAAGGCGGCGGCATTGTTGTTTTGGATAAATCCGATTACGAGGCTGAAATGTGCAGGATTCTTAATGAGCCTGACACCTACCAGATATTACTCAATAACCCTACCTCTCGTTTCAAAACGGAACTTCAAAGTTTGGTTGATAGTGGTTTTTATAGAGGTATTTTAAACAAGAAAGAGAAAGCTTTTTTAGTCCCCACTGTCCCTAGGATTGCCACAATTTATTACTTACCCAAAGTCCATAAAGACCCCATTCACCCACCCGGACGACCCATTGTTAGTGGGATTGATTCGGTTACATCGCGTATAGGTCGTTACATCGATCACTATTTGCAGCCCATAGTGACACGAGTACCTTCCTATTTGGGTGATACGGGTGCCACCATCAGAAAATTGGAAAATATATTAGCACCGAATGATTGCATCATGGTCACGGCGGATGTCGCCTCCCTATATACGTGCATCCCGCATGATAGGGGATTTGAGGCTGTCAAGTACTTCCTTGATAAGGAGGAATCGTTGGCTTCATTCCAACGTGACTTCATTATGGAATTACTTGAGTTCGCCACCAAGAGTAGTTACTTTTGGTTTAATGACAATTTTTATCTTCAACGGCGAGGGGTTGCTATGGGGGCCAAATATGCCCCCAGTCTCGCCAATCTCTTCATGGCCAAGTGGGAGGAGGATGTCGTCTATGCCCATGATACCACGTCATTGGTGTTGTGGGCTAGGTACATAGACGACATCCTCCTCCTCTGGGATGGCGACATGACATCATTGAAGGTCTTCATGGACCACCTGAACCTTAATGATAGGGGCATATCACTCTCTTACGTGGCAAGCCCCGATAAGATCCAATTTTTGGATCTTGAGATCAGTATCATCAACAATCAATTTCGATTTCAAACCTTTTTTAAAAAGACCGATCGGAACGGCTTCATCCCTAATGATAGTTGCCACCATCGGTCTTGGTTGAATTCGGTTCCACGCAGCCAATTTTTAAGACTGCGTCGGAACTGCACGGATACTGAGACGTTTATGACCCAGGCGGAGGTCCTTAAACAGAGATTTCTAGATAAGGGCTACGATGCCACCAATATCGAGAGAGATCTTAAGAATACTCTGGATGTTGATAGAAGTTCTTTGCTGGAGGTTAGACCCAAACGAGAACAAGATGATAATTTCAGGTGGGCTATGCTCACATCCTTTTCCACCCAACATAAACAGGTGAAGGCCATTATGGCCAAACATTGGGATATTCTAAGGAACGATAGTGTTTTAAGTACAGTACTGCCTGAACAAGCTAAGGTAGTCTTTAGAGGTGCACCTACGCTCCAGAGTAGGATAGCCCCTAACATTATCAATCCCCCTGTACGTCCTTCCTTCTTCCATCAGCTTATAGGTTACCATCCATGCAAAAGGTGCAGTGTTTGCAAATTTAACATCGCTGGGAGAAGTAAAACTTTAGAATTCAGATCTACCGTTACAGGTAAAACTTACCCCATTAAACAATTTTGCACCTGTGCCACCACACATGTCGTATACCTTATTACATGTCTTTGTGGCAAACAGTATGTAGGTCGCACCATCCGCGCCTTCTCTGTTAGGGTGGGTGAGCACATCTCCTTAATTTTAGGGGGTGACACTCACCACACTGTACCTAGACATTTCAGGTTGTGCCATAATAGGAATCCTATTGGCACCCAATTCCTTATCATTGACCATTACGTTCCCCCATGGAGGGGCGGTCCTAAAACCAGAGGAGTTTCTCAATTAGAAACTTTCTGGATTTACGAATTACAAACTCATAGGCCGCTGGGATTAAACGTTGAATGGGATATCAATTCCTTTATCAACAAGTCTTAAGTTGTGGGTTCCTTCATATGTGGGACATGCATTCTCTTTCTTGCTCTAATTTAATTTTAATTTTAATTTTACTTTGTAGTTCATCAATGTTTTTTATATACAATTGATCAGGTCTATTCCAGATTTTATATTGTGCATATGTGTGATATATGCATCTTCATTTGATGCATTCACTGTTTGTAGTGTATAGCGGGGTGGTTTGATATGTGGGAGTTCATTCTTTGAGCAGCCATGCGTGTGGGGTTCCAATCTGTGCTATCACTATCCCAGATTTGTGCTCACTCACAAGAGTGTTATCCTAACACTTATCCCGCCCCTTTTTGTAATACACGCACACTTTTTACACCTATGCACATAAATACTTTTTTGGAGACCTTTTCCTTTGCGGATCAGTGCAGATTTACAATTTATTTGCATGACCCCTGAAGTTTTATTATAATAGGATATTTTTTTTTTGTTTTTAAACAAACCAAAAATTCTTATTAATAATATGACCCATAGAGCCCTATATTATGTACGCTCTACATTTTTGGCCCCTTTTGGTGTATCTTTTGAGCCTGAACTTGCTGATCCCTGTGTCATTTGGATTAAATTCCATTTTTTCAGGGTCTGTTGATGTGTCCTTGCGGGACTAGTTGTCCCGTCGGAGCACATCAGGCTTTTGAGCATTTCACATTAGGGAGTGCATTAGTCCTATACCCGTTACGGGTCTGGTAAATTGCGTTGTTTCTCCCACTATCTGGGATATATTTGTTTATTCCCGGGCAGTGCGGAGAACATTCACTTCCGCATTCTGTGATTGATGCGGTCATGTGATTTTTAGTCACATGGGTGCGCGTCGCGTCATCTCTAATGCAGTCATGTGACGTAGGTCACATGCGTGCACACCGCGTCACCGTGAGTGCGGCATCGCGTCAGTCTGGGCAGGAAGTGTTTTGATACCTCCCTGTCCCGCAGACGTGGAACGCATCACGGGACGCGGCTGGTTGTGATTGGCTGCGCTGCGCTCCATGTGACCGAACGTGATGCAAGGCACGTTCTGTTGCTAACGCCGATTTGGAAGAGTGTGTCACTTTTTGACACGCTACTTCCCATTCCTTTGAGGTCATGGTACGTGAGTCACGCTCCACTGTTATTTTTGTGATTGATTACATCACTATAAGGCCAGTCCCCTTTGGTTTTTACACATGGGGCGGTCCTCGCTTATGTGGGTATCCAATATACGCCTTAAATGGGTATATACCACTCCCCCATTTTGAGGACCTATCATGGAGCTTGATTACCCCTTTTCATATGGAGGCTTGAAACGCACGCCCATGTGCCATTTTGGACCACACAGGAAGTGGATGCTGATTGATTGAACTCCCAGGTGAGGTTTTTCTTCTTGGGGTCATATTCTTTATAAATGTTGTGGAAGCAGCAGTGGACATTCACCCCAGATGATGCAATTTTTTTTGCGAAACGCGTTGGGAGATTCCACTGCTGCCACTATTTTACAAGCGTTTGTTTAACCATCTTGATGTAAGTGTATCTACCTACATTAAAGTTTGATTTTTTAGACAATATTATGCCATGTGCCCTTCTCTTTTCCTCCATATATTTATCTGATCGGTATCCTGGTTCACCACCATTTGAGCCACTGTTTTCCATTCACCTCTATCACCATTGCTGAGAGCGTTGTCCTGTGGATTTACCTGCATAGGATCAGCTTGGGAGGAGACATACATCTAATAGCCTGATGTGACCCTTCAGACGTATGTTTTTTTGGGTTCACTTGTTCCAGTAAGCCTTCCATATATTGGTGGTGGTTATCTACACTTCTTTTTCAAGATTTCAGATTCTACACACAGCTGTTCAAGAATTGTTTCATTTATTAGAGACTTTTTCATTATTTACATGAACTATTGTCACCTAATTGGATATTACCCTTCATTACACTGGGTGTTTTTTACTTTTCACCCTTGTTTAGCACTGCATTTTTGTTTTTTGTCTTGTTTTGCACCTTTGTCTATTGGTTGTGTAGCTGCTTGTGTGCTTTTTTTAGTAGCGCAGAAATCCTTTGTATATTTTTCCATTTGCTGTTTTGACTTTTTTCTGCTGCAACTACTTCATATTCACTCATATGGATATTTTTGATTATCGTGCTTCCCGCACTGTGAACACGGAAGGAGTGTTCACAGCTGCCGGAACCGACACAGAGATTGGGGGCCTATTTGTTAGGCTTAAGAATGTTATGTCTTCAGAACTCCACCTACAATGGGATCTTGTATTTTTAGAACAATACATCTCGGACCGTATGGTCCCGAGGAGTTTAAGGTGGGAGATACAGCCCCAACAGGGTGACCCCGACATTGAAGCATGGTTTAATTATTTTAACAATGCTGGCATTGCCTTTTTGGGCGTTCTGATCTCCAAAAAAAAGATGCGATTGGGGGTGTTAGACAGAGAAATCAAAGAACTTAGAGATAGGTTGTCATCACACAAACATTCTCTTGAGTATCTCTCTCTCTCCACCAATCTGCAAAACTTCCTGGAAAAGGAAGATAGAGATCAGAAATTAAAGAAACATAAGAAGTATTCTCGTGACATAGGGGATTATAAGAATGACACAGTTTTTGGTTGGCAGATACTATTTTCTGTGCCTGCGGTCACGGATATGGATTCTGCCTCTTCAGTATTGCCTTTAACTACTGTAGCCCCTAGTCCTGGTCAGGGTCCAGTAATGGGTCCGGGTCCAGCTACGGCTATCTCTATGGCAGTTCCTCCTGTACGGAACACACAGGGAAATAAAGCCCAGGCATCATAATCTAGAGTTCCCCAACCTAGATCACTTACCCCTAATCAACAATCTCGGGGTCGAGGTAAATCCAGAGGAAATAGAGGTGGTAGAGGCTCATCTAGAGGTAATTCTCACCAGCTTAGTACTCAACGTCATCATGAGTACGATGATCATTTTTTATAAATCCTCTCCAGTTAGATACAGGGATTACCCAAGCTCAAGTAGGGATTATTCTCTGTACTATGGTCCCCCTCCCATTTCTACATATAATAGATACTTACCTCTTGGAGAGGTGCGTAATGACAGCTATCAAACACGCACTAGAAATCCTTATACATCATCCCACCATGGTTATGATCAACATACACCATTGACACAAGGTGGGCGGGATTTTCACGTGGACCCATTATTTTGCCAAAGAGGTCCAGACCCAAGAGAGGAACCAGAGGGGGACAGAGAATTCAGAAGAGGAAAGAGAAGGCGCACCTAAAGGGCCAGGGTGTGTTCAATTTAAGTGCCAAAGTATTTACACCAGATGAATTGTCTGTTTTGGATAAGGGCCTCAAGTTTGCCCCCCCTAAAAAACTGGACAAGTTTGGCACTTTCATTGACATACACAAATATATTCGCAAGATAAACATACAGCGCTACCTTATTACTAATCCTTTTAGAAATGAGAGCAGAGCGGCCACTTCTGGCACCGTACATTCGGGTCTGTCAAACCCATCATTGTTTAATCCACCGGTTCCAGCGGCACCCGCTGTTAACATCTTTAGAGACCTTGTTCTCAGGGATCTGGCTGAGATCCCTGAGAAAAAAAGCCGCATTCAGACCTTGTCGGGGGCGGGCCTCAGATCCTTGTGTTCTAACAGGGACCTTGTGATCCGTCCCGCCGACAAAGGCGGCGGCATTGTTGTTTTGGATAAATCTGATTACGAGGCTGAAATGTGCAGGATTCTTAATGAGCCTGACACCTACCAGATATTACTCAATAACCCTACCTCTCGTTTCAAAACGGAACTTCAAAGTTTGGTTGATAGTGGTTTTTATAGAGGTATTTTAAACAAGAAAGAGAAAGCTTTTTTAGTCCCCACTGTCCCTAGGATTGCCACAATTTATTACTTACCCAAAGTCCATAAAGACCCTATTCACCCACCCGGACGACCCATTGTTAGTGGGATTGATTCGGTTACATCGCGTATAGGTCGTTACATCGATCACTATTTGCAGCCCATAGTGACACGAGTACCTTCCTATTTGGGTGATACGGGTGCCACCATCAGAAAATTGGAAAATATATTAGCACCGAATGATTGCATCATGGTCACGGCGGATGTCGCCTCCCTATATACGTGCATCCCGCATGATAGGGGATTTGAGGCTGTCAAGTACTTCCTTGATAAGGAGGAATCGTTGGCTTCATTCCAACGTGACTTCATTATGGAATTACTTGAGTTCGCCACCAAGAGTAGTTACTTTTGGTTTAATGACAATTTTTATCTTCAACGGCGAGGGGTTGCTATGGGGGCCAAATATGCCCCCAGTCTCGCCAATCTCTTCATGGCCAAGTGGGAGGAGGATGTCGTCTATGCCCATGATACCACATCATTGGTGTTGTGGGCTAGGTACATAGACGACATCCTCCTCCTCTGGGATGGCGACATGACATCATTGAAGGTCTTCATGGACCACCTGAACCTTAATGATAGGGGCATATCACTCTCTTACGTGGCAAGCCCCGATAAGATCCAATTTTTGGATCTTGAGATCAGTATCATCAACAATCAATTTCGATTTCAAACCTTTTTTAAAAAGACCGATCGGAACGGCTTCATCCCTAATGATAGTTGCCACCATCGGTCTTGGTTGAATTCGGTTCCACGCAGCCAATTTTTAAGACTGCGTCGGAACTGCATGGATACTGAGACGTTTATGACCCAGGCGGAGGTCCTTAAACAGAGATTTCTAGATAAGGGCTACGATGCCACCAATATCGAGAGAGATCTTAAGAATACTCTGGATGTTGATAGAAGTTCTTTGCTGGAGGTTAGAACCAAACGAGAACAAGATGATAATTTCAGGTGGGCTATGCTCACATCCTTTTCCACCCAACATAAACAGGTGAAGGCCATTATGGCCAAACATTGGGATATTCTAAGGAACGATAGTGTTTTAATTACAGTACTGCCTGAACAAGCTAAGGTAGTCTTTAGAGGTGCACCTACGCTCCAGAGTAGGATAGCCCCTAACATTATCAATCCCCCTGTACGTCCTTCCTTTTTCCATCAGCTTATAGGTTACCATCCATGCAAAAGGTGCAGTGTTTGCAAATTTAACATCGCTGGGAGAAGTAAAACTTTAGAATTCAGATCTACCGTTACAGGTAAAACTTACCCCATTAAACAATTTTGCACCTGTGCCACCACACATGTCGTATACCTTATTACATGTCTTTGTGGCAAACAGTATGTAGGTCGCACCATCCGCGCCTTCTCTGTTAGGGTGGGTGAGCACATCTCCTTAATTTTAGGGGGTGACACTCACCACACTGTACCTAGACATTTCAGGTTGTGCCATAATAGGAATCCTATTGGCACCCAATTCCTTATCATTGACCATTACGTTCCCCCATGGAGGGGCGGTCCTAAAACCAGAGGAGTTTCTCAATTAGAAACTTTCTGGATTTACGAATTACAAACTCATAGGCCGCTGGGATTAAACGTTGAATGGGATATCAATTCCTTTATCAACAAGTCTTAAGTTGTGGGTTCCTTCATATGTGGGACATGCATTCTCTTTCTTGTTCTAATTTAATTTTAATTGTAATTTTACTTTGTAGTTCATCAATGTTTTTTATATACAATTGATCAGGTCTATTCCAGATTTTATATTGTGCATATGTGTGATATATGCATCTTCATTTGATGCATTCACTGTTTGTAGTGTATAGCGGGGTGGTTTGATATGTGGGAGTTCATTCTTTGAGCAGCCATGCGTGTGGGGTTCCAATCTGTGCTATCACTACCCCAGATTTGTGCTCACTCACATGAGTGTTATCCTAACACTTATCCCGCCCCTTTTTGTAATACACGCACACTTTTTACACCTATGCACATAAATACTTTTTTGGAGACCTTTTCCTTTGGGGATCAGTGCAGATTTACAATTTATTTGCATGACCCCTGAAGTTTTATTATAATAGGATATTTTTATTTATTTTTTTAAACAAACCAAAAATTCTTATTAATATTATGACCCATAGAGCCCTATATTATGTACACTCTACATTTTTGGCCCCTTTTGGTGTATCTTTTGAGCCTGAACTTGCTGATCCCTGTGTCATTTGGATTAAATTCAATTTTTTCAGGGTCTGTTTATGTGTCCTTGCGGGACTAGTTGTCCCGTCGGAGCACATCAGGCTTTTGAGCATTTCACATTAAGGAGTGCATTAGTCCTATACCCGTTACGGGTCTGGTAAATTGCGTTGTTTCTCCCACTATCTGGGATATATTTGTTTATTCCCGGGCAGTGCGGAGAACATTCACTTCCGCATTCTGTGATTGATGCGGTCATGTGATTTTTAGTCACATGGGTGCGCGTCGCGTCATCTCTAATGCAGTCATGTGACGTAGGTCACATGCGTGCACACCGCGTCACCGTGAGTGCGGCATCGCGTCAGTCTGGGCAGGAAGTGTTTTGATACCTCCCTGTCCCGCAGACGTGGAACGCATCACGGGACGCGGCTGGTTGTGATTGGCTGCGCTGCGCTCCATGTGACCGAACGTGATGCGAGGCACGTTCTGTTGCTAACGCCGATTTGGAAGAGTGTGTCACTTTTTGACACGCTACTTCCCATTCCTTTGAGGTCATGGTACGTGAGTCACGCTCCACTGTTATTTTTGTGATTGATTACATCACTATACGGCAAAGTCCCCTTTGGTTTTTACACATGGGGCGGTCCTCGCTTATGTGGGTATCCAATATACGCCTTAAATGGGTATATACCACTCCCCCATTTTGAGGACCTATCATGGAGCTTGATTACCCCTTTTCATATGGAGGCTTGAAACGCACGCCCATGTGCCATTTTTGGACCACACAGGAAGTGGATGCTGATTGATTGAACTCCTAGGTGAGGTTTTTCTTCTTGGGGTCATATTCTTTATAAATGTTGTGGAAGCAGCAGTGGACATTCACCCCAGATGATGCAATTTTTTTGCGAAACGCGTCAGGAGATTCCACTGCTGCCACTATTTTACAAGCGTTTGTTTAACCATCTTGATGTAAGTGTATCTACCTACATTAAAGTTTGATTTTTTAGACGATATTATGCCATGTGCCCTTCTCTTTTCCTCCATATATTTATCTGATCGGTATCCCGGTTCACCACCATTTGAGCCACTGTTTTCCATTCACCTCTATCACCATTGCTGAGAGCGTTGTCCTGTGGATTTACCTGCATAGGATCAGCTTGGGAGGAGACATACATCTAATAGCCTGATGTGACCCTTCAGACGTATGTTTGTTGGGTTCACTTGTTCCAGGAGAGCCTTCCATATATTGGTGGTGGTTATCTACACTTCTTTTTCAAGATTTCAGATTCTGCACACAACTGTTCAAGAATTGTTTCATTTATTAGAGACTTTTTCATTATTTACATGAACTTTTGTCACCTAATTGGATATTACCCTTCATTACACTGGGTGTTTTTTACTTTTCACCCTTGTTTAGCGCTGCATTTTTGTTTTTTGTTTTTTTATCAATATATATAGACACTGGTTTTTATCACTATTTATCCCTTATTTTGGATTCTTTCTAGCGCAGCTTTAATTTTTTGCATTTGTATTTTGGTATATATCTCGATTGTCTAGTTGCAGCTTTTTGTCCCACTATAGCGTGGTGTCCTGTTTTGCCCATCTCATTGAATGTTCACCTGGTCAAAATGCAGCGGTAACACAAGCTGCCTGCCAACCGCCTAATATACCATACTCCTACGTCCTGGATCTTTATGTTGATCAGCCTGCTGCAGCTGTAGCAACAATAGGTTAAACCAGAATATTTAACTGATTTACCAGAATACAGCCAACGGCCAATTCAAAGTTTTAAAGACATACAAACAACATTATTGGGACTTTTTGGGTACATGTTATTATTTTTATTTTTAAATGAAGACATCCCTTTATTTATATGAACATACTACCAAAATCATAAAAACAAGTAAAGTATGCTTATGTAGCACACGGACCCTTTTCCCTACCTTTGGCTCACTTGTAGGAAAAAAAGGCACACCGTACTATATGCCCGTACCCTCCTGGATGAGGAGGTTAAGCGGTGTTATGTATTTGGGTCCCACAGCTAGGTTCTTCCGTCAGTTGGTTCTCGTCTCCTAGGATATAGGGACAAGTCTCTGTTTTCCCCCCCATGTAATTCCAATGTCCACACCAATTTAAACTCCAACGTTGAGTTTATTTTCTCAATGCTCAGCAGATAGGAAAGGTTGGATGAGAGACAGGACAGCAAGGCTTTGGGAAGTTAGTCCAGGCACAAATGGATATCACAATCGCTACTCTATCGCAGAGTAGGTTTAGCTCACCTGGATAGTCTCCTGCAAAGTGGATCCTAGCAGCCGAAGTGATGCTCGGACGTTTAATCAGGTTCTTTTCCTAGATACGATCGGGAGACTCTCTGCCACAGAATCTATCAGACCACGAACTTCTCAGCTTTTGTTATGTAAGGGCAGGTGCCAGCAGCAGCACATTACTAGGCCCTTGGTGGATAGATGAATCCCTCCAGAAAGTTACCGGGCCCCTTCCTTCACCGTGAACTCTCACCGGTCCGTCAGAAAGGTCCTCCCCCAGCCTCCTCTTCTTAAAAGCGGGCTCCCTCGCGAGGGACACCCTGGAATTCCTCTTCCCAGAAGTGGGCGCCAGCTAAAGGTGCTGGGCCCAGTGTTGAAGATGCAGCCCCAGGACTAAAGGTGCCTGGGACTGATGCACACGTGGCCCCATGGCCTGGAGGGCCATGCGCCACGCATTTGGACTCCGACTCCTCTCCTCCTCCGAAGACCCCTCCCAGGCGGTGTCTGCCACTTATGTATCCTCTCCCAGCATGCACAGCAGGCCAACCACGCCCACTGTACCGCTGCCGAGAGAGGACACCTCAAGGCACAGCACTAGTACTGATGGTTCGACCGTGACCCATTTTGGCAGTGCCACCTACAGGCCACAGGGAACTGCACACCAGTATACCACCTGGAGAAATAAAGTAGCACAACCTATAAATGAGAACGGTCTGAGCCCAACTACTATCTCAGACCAACCTCTAAATTTGGGTATATAGCACCCCTAAATGGGGTGGGCGCTACACTTATTATTGGAAGCTAATTATATTCTACACCTTTCAATTTAGTGTTGTATATTGCATTTTAATAATCATCCAAACACCTGTATACATAAATTTTGTTTTATTGTTTAATGAAGTTGGCAAAAAAATTAAGCACCCCTCAACACATTTCATGAACCAAAGTCACCTTCTTCAAGAGAAAACATGAGGAATGGTGCATTTACAACTGTACAAAAACGTTTTGTTAACAGATGTCCAAAGCATCATCAGACATTATGGAGTTGATTTACTAAAAGCAAAAAGGCTCTTCACATTGCAAGGGATGTTGGAATTTCCAAGGGAATTTGCCTCAGAGCTTAGTGGATGTGGTGATGTTTTCTAAACAAAAGAATACCCAATCATGTGCAAGAAGAAAACCCTGCATTTTTGCTTGTACATGACAGGATGATGGAAGTCAGCAGAGCTTCAACTCATTCACTAGGCTCTGGGTGAAATTCCCTTGTGAAATAAACAGGCTTTTACCTTTAATAAATCAACTCCTATATCTTTATATGCCATGGATAGTATGCTTCTCTATAATTGTTCTAGTTTTTGGCTGATATTAGAGCATTTGGCTTATACTGTAGATACTGTACATGTAAGTATACGGGCCACAACTGTTTCATGTTTAATTTAGCTATTTTTGACTATTAATTGGTGTCTTTTTTTTTTTCAATTAACATTTTAGCTTGGGGTGAATAGAGCAAATCAGAAAGTTTATTTAAGAGCTGTCTTTTTTACAGCACCTTTCTGCATCCCTTTAAAATAATGTAAAAATACTGTGCACAAAAAAAACACCACACACCCCCACTCCAGGTGCACCACAACCCTTTGCTGTATCCCCACATACTCAAATGAGTTTAATATTTTCTTAGTTAAAGTAGTGTAGCGCAGTGGTTTAGTGGGTAGCACCTATGCCTTGTAGAATTGGGACTCTTTGTTTGAAGATCTGCAAGACATTTTTTACATGTTCTCCCTGTGCTTGCATGAGTTTCCTTTGAGTACTCTGGTTGGTAGGGTTACTGGTTTTTGTATAAATTGACTATACAATGTGTGTAGGGATAAGCTTCGAGTTCGAGTCGAACCCATGTTCGACTCGAACATCGTCTGTTCAGCCATTCGCCGAATTTCGAACATTATGGTCCGTTCGCGCCAAATTCGAGTGGCGCGTCACGGCCCATAATTCACTGCAGCATCGCAGTGCATTGCTGGCTGATGATTGGCCAAGCATGCACTATGACCCGCATGCTTTGGCAAATCACAGCGTGGAAAAAACGGAGAGCCATAATTGGCCAAAGCCAGGGTGGCTTTGGCCAATTATGTCTCAGGGGGTTTAGTACACGCCCCACACTATATAAGGCCGCCTGCGTGGCGGCCTTGTGTAGTGTGTTGTAGCGGTGGTTAAAGACAGATAAAGAGAGAGAGACAGTGTCATTTATTTTGAGTTACTGTAGATAGAGCAGGCAGGCGAGTCAGTTAGCTGCAGTTACAGTGTGTAGAGGATATATATGCATCCTAGGTGTTGCATATATATTAATACACTGTATTCAGTTCAGCTAGATCCGTTCCTGTTATTCTCTTCATAATATACTGACAGGCAGGCAGGTGATTGTGCTAGCTGCAGTATTTTCACTTAGTGTACTGTGTCCTTTGCACAGTGTGCACCAAAAGCTTAACTGAATACAATTGTTGGTGTTCTCATACTAATACAGGCAGGGAGCTGCAGTATTTTGATTTAGTGTCCTTTGCACAGTGTGTACCTAAAGCTTACCTGAATACAACTGCTGGTGTTCTCATACTAATACAGGCAGGGAGCTGCAGTATTTTGATTAGTGTCCTTTGCATAGTGTGCACCTAAAGCTTACCTGAATACAATTGCTGGTGTTCTCATACTAATACAGGCAGGGAGCTGCAGTATTTTGATTTAGTGTCCTTTGCACAGTGTGCACCTAAAGCTTACCTGAATACAATTGCTGGTGTTCTCATACTAATACAGGCAGGGAGCTGCAGTATTTTGATTTAGTGTCCTTTGCACAGTGTGCACCTAAAGCTTACCTGAATACAATTGCTGGTGTTCTCATACTAATACAGGCAGGGAGCTGCAGTATTTTGATTTAGTGTCCTTTGCACAGTGTACACCTAAAGCTTACCTGAATACAATTGCTGGTGTTCTCATACTAATACAGGCAGGGAGCTGCAGTATTTTGATTTAGTGTCCTTTGCACAGTGTGCACCTAAAGCTTACCTGAATACAATTGCTGGTGTTCTCATACTAATACAGGCAGGGAGCTGCAGTATTTTGATTTAGTGTCCTTTGCACAGTGTGCACCTAAAGCTTACCTGAATACAATTGCTGGTGTTCTCGTACTAATACAGGCAGGGAGCTGCAGTATTTTCAGTTAGTGTACTGTGTCCTCTGCTGGTGTTCTATTACTAATAATACTACAGGCAGGCAGTTGATTATGCTAGCTGCAGTGTAATCAGTATATATATGCATCCCAGATTTGTGCAGCTACATCTCCCTGAAGGCCATTAGTATGTCTGGAAGGACAACAAGGAGAGGCAGACAGTCACGAGACAATAAAAGAGGGCTAGCAGGCTCTGTGTCTAGAGGCAACAGTGCTGGTTGTGGACAAGGTGCATCCTCATCAGCACGTGGCCGTGGGACACGCTTGTTCTTTTTTTTGGCAGCTGGCCGTGTTGAGCCGCAACATGCCGAAGACTTGGTAGAGTGGATGACCAAGCCATCCTTATCCTCCTCATCCTCTCTCACCCAGGCTCAGGGTACTTTGTCTGGCAAAGCAGCTGCAAAAGCGGCCTCTTCCCTCGGCTCATTGGCATCAGTCACTCCTTCCCTAGCCCCACCATGTCCTCCTGAGGAGTCCCCCGAACTGTTTGACCACAGTGTTGAGTACATGCTGCAAGAGGATGTGCAGCGTTTTGAAGGCTCCTATGATGGTACCCAGCTATAGGAAGGCAGTAACGTGAGCCCAGAGAGAGGGGGTGCCCCCAGAAGGACAGTAATATGGCAGTCATGTTCCCCCAGCTGCAGCATACTGCCAGGTTTGCTACAGTGATGAGGAGGGAGGGGATGATGAGGTCACTGACTCTAAGTGGGTGCCTGATAGGAGAGAGAAGGAGGAGGCACATCTCCAATGGGGCAATATGCCCTCCAGGGGCCAGCTTAAGGGCAGCACACCGACAGCATAACACTGCAGAGCTCCGCATGTGCAGGCCGCTGCTGTCTCTGCGCGTTATTCCAAAAGTTCTTTGGTGTGGGCCTTTTTTGAGACAAGTGCATCAGATCGCAGCGCTGCTATTTGCAACATATGTCTCAGGCGTATCTCGCGTGGCCAAAACATCACCCGCTTGGGCACCACATGTTTGATCAGACATATGTCGACCTGCCATGCAGTTCGTTGGCAAGCACACCTAAAAGACCCACACCAAAGAACAAAGCGGACTTCTCCTTGCTCCTCATCAGCTGGCATCTCCAACCCCACTATACCTTCAGTCCTCTCTGAAACCTGCACTGAGAGGAATGAAGGTGTAGAATTAGGTGTGTCACAGCCATGTACTTACGGGCAATCTGCTATCGGTACACCAATGTCAGATTGTACCACCCAAATTTCCCTGCCCCAGCTGCTGCAATGGCACAAGAAGTTCGCTCCCGGCCATCCACATGCCCAGCGGTTGAATGCTAGCTTGGCTAAATTACTAGCACTTCAACTGTTGCCTTTTCAGTTGGTATGCCGCGTACACACAACCATTTTTAACGACAAGAAAAATGTAATTTTTTAAAATGTCATTAAAAATGATCGTGCGTGGGCTTCAGAGCATTTTTCACGATGTGAAAAACGGGCATGAAAAAATTGGAACATGCTCTAATTTTTCACGTCGTTTTTTACATCGTCGTTTTCCTCTTCATGAAAAACGGCCGTGTGTGGGCTTTAACGACGTGAAAAAAAAATGTGCATGCTCAGAATCAAGTATGAGACGGGAGCGCTCATTCTGGTAAAACTAGCGTTCGTAATGGAGATAGCACATTCGTCACGCTGTAACGGACTGAAAAGCATGAGGCTGAAAAGCGTGAATCGTCACTCAACAAACTTTACTAACATGAAGTGTGGCGCCATCCAAATGGAACTTCCCCTTTATAGTGCCGTTGTACGTGTTGTACGCCACCGCGCCACCACGTAGACTCTGCCTCCTTCCGTGAGTTTGTGGAATGTGCGGTTTCTCAGTGGCAGGTTCCCAAATGCCACTTTTTTCACGGAAGGCGATTCCGGCTCTCTACCGGCATGTGGAAGGCAATGTCTTGGCCCCACTGGACAGGGCAGTCAGCGGTAAGGTGCATATTACCGCTGACTCATGGTCCAGTAGGCATGGACAGGGACGTTACCTATCTTTCACAGCGCATTGGGTGACTCTGCATGCAGCTGGGAAGGATGTAGGAAAAGGTGCAGTAGTGTTGGACGTAGTTCCGCCACCACGCCTCCCAAATGCTACTACTGGTGATTCTGACACACCTCTCTCCTCCACCCCCTCCTCTTCTTCTTCCTCCATGGCCTCTTCCTGTGCTTTGTCCTCGGAACCAGCGGTGCTCTGTAGGCGTTCAAGGGGCTATGCAAGTATGCAGGCTAAGAGATGCCATGCGGTGCTTGAGCTGGTGTGCTTGGGGGACAGGAGCCACACTGGGGCAGAGATTCTGTCAGCTCTGCAGGGGCAGGCTCAGAGTTGGTTGATGCCATGCCAGCTTAAGCCAGGAATGGTGGTTTCTGACAATGCCACCAACCTCCTCTCCGCCCTCTGACAGGGACACCTGACCCATGTGCCCTGTTTGGCTCATGTCCTTAACTTGGTGGTGCAGCGGTTCTTGGGCAGATACCCGGGCTTACAGGATGTCCTGAGGCAGGCCAGGAAAGTCTGTGTGCATTTCCGCAGATCTTATAATGCCAGTGCTCGGCTGGCTGACCTGCAAAAGGAATTTAACCTGCACAAGAACTGCCTAATCTGTGACATCCAACTTACATCCAATTTACAAACGACTCCTACTTGCAAACTGAAGGAGACAACAGGAAGTGAGAGGAAATCTACCCCTAGGAAGGGAAATTCTCCCCTGTAAGAGTTAATATTGGAAAAAGGTGTCTCCTCTCCACTGATGCTTTATCACCAATCCTTGTTTCACTAAAAACCCCAAATTTTCAAAAAACATTTGTCATTGGGACGGAAAGTGAGGTGAAATGTTCTGAACAGGTGCACAGACAGCAAAACAAATGTTACAGGGGTGATAACCCTTCCCTATGTTTTCCAAAAAGCTTAAAAATAGATTTTTTGGCTGGAGCTACACTTTAAAAATGTACCAGTTCAAAATTACAAGCAGATTCCACGTAACAATAAACCTACAGTCCCTGTCTTGTTTGCACCGCCTGCATACTGCTGTTCAGAGTATATAGGGCCTGGGGGCCCCACGCCTTTCCTTTTTTTAATTTGGGTGCGGGGTTCCCCTTAATATCCCATGCCATTTTGCTCAATGATTTTTATCCATATTGCCGGGACCAGACATTACATTAAAGCTGCAAGCAGTTTTAAATTAATTTCTTTCCTTTAGAAATGTCATTTTGTACAGGGACAGTTCTAAACACGGGAAACATGTGCCACTTCACAGGCATACTATAGACACCCCCCAGGTACGATATTTAAAGGAATATTTCACTTTTTTTCACTTTAACCACTTAACGACCGCTCACTGTATATGTACGTCGGCAGAATGGCACCGACAGGCACAATCACGTACAGTGTATGTGATCGCCTTTGTACAGTTGGGGGGTCCAATCAAACCCCCCTCCTATACAGTGAGCGGCCGTTTATCGTTGGGGAGTGATCCAAGATGAGGGGACGGCCATTCAATTCCGGCCACCCCCTCGCGATCGCTCCCGGCGAATGAAAATGCTCCCTCTGCCTGTGTAATGTAAACACAGGCAGAGGAAGTGCTGTCATCTCTCCTCGTGTCGGTCTTTTCGTTCCCGGCGCCGAGGAGAGAAGAAGCAGGTTAGTGCACCAACAGTCCACTGACACATAGGTACACATAGGCATACATTTCACCCCCCAGTCACCCCCAGATCACCCCCTAGCCCCCAATCACAGTGTCACTGATTGCAGTGATCATTTATTTCACTGATCACTGCATTTAGTGTCATCTGTGACAGTAAAAAGTTGCAGGGCAGTCAGGTTTAGGCCCCTTTAGGTCCAGGGTAGCCCCCTAACCCCCCCTAATAAAGGTTTAACCCCTTGATCGCCCCCCAGGTAACCCTTTCACCCCCTAACGCCAGCATCACTAAGCGATCGTATTTTCGATCGCTGTATTTAGTGCCGGTGGTGCCCTAGATAGCCAGTTATTTATTTTTAGTTTCGCCGCAGGTTTTTATAGCGTCAGGTACCCCCATATATTATTTTAACCCCCTGATTGCCCCTAGAGTTAACCCTTTCACCAGTGATCACCGTATAAGCGTCACTGGTGACACTGGTTACCCAGTTAGTTATTTAGGTAACCCGTCAGGTTTTTATATAGCGTCGGGTACCCCCATATTTAACCTAATAAAGGTTTTAACCCCCTGATTGCCCCTAGTTAACCCTTTCACCAGTGATCACCATATAAAGGTTACGGGTGACGCTGGTTGGTTAGTTTGCTTTTTATAGCATCAGGGCACCCGCCGTATATAACCCAATAAAGGTTTAACCCCCTGATCGCCCGGCTGGTGAGATCAATTAGGTTTTAGCGCCAGAGAGGGTCTGCGTTGCCCCAGGCAGCGTTAGGTTAGTGCCAGTAACGCTAACACCCACGCGCAAAGCATACACCTCCCTTAGTGGTATAGTATCTGAACAGATAAATATCTGATCTGATCAGATCTATACTAGCGTCCCCAGCGGTTTAGGGTTCCCAAAAACACAGTGTTAGTGGGATCAGCCCAGATACCTGCTAGCACCTGCGTTTAGCCCCTCCGCCCAGCCCAGCCCACCCAAGTGCAGTATCGATCGATCACTGTCACTTACCAAACACAAAACACATAACTGCAGCGTTCGCAGAGACAGGCCTGATCCCTGCGATCGCTAACAGTTTTTTTTGTAGCGTTTGATATATTTGCTGACGACAGTCAGGTGCTTTTTTTCCTGTGAATCTTACTATTGTACCCCTAAATTTAGAGCCCAAAATGGTAAGTCGAAGGTACACTAGTAAAGAGGCGTACGAGATTCTGAGCATGACAGATAGTGAAGAGGAGGTCACGCATCTGTCAGATTCAGGCTCAGAATATCTTCCCGTAGAAGACAGTGACGTCAGCGGCCCCACATCAGATAGCTCTGACGACGAAGTTGAGGTCCCTGCTAAGGTCAGGCGTACCCGATCCCGATCTTCTGAGGTTGTTGAGGAGCAAGAACCGCAGGGCTCTCGTATCATGGAGCAGAGGAGTACTAGCGCCGCTATTCCTTCTGGTGAATTGGCAAGCACCAGCGGCCTAGTACAGCCTGGGCGTACATCCAGCACTGCAGTATCACGTGGTGACGTGGCGAGTCCCATAAGTGCAGTTCAAGCTGGCGAGGTGACAAGCACAAGTAGTGTCCCGCTGCCACCAATAAGAAGACAAAGGCAGGCCCGTCGTACCCATAGTGCTCTTCCTGCAGAATTCGCCTATCCTGATTGGGTCCCCACCACTTCTGCAGAACCCGTACTTCCCCCATTCACTGCCCAACCCGGTATTCAGGTGGATACAGCTGATTTTATGCCAATTGATTATTATTCGCTGTTTTTTACGGAAGATCTCTATAGATCTATTGTGGACCAGAGTAATTTATATGCTGGTCAATTCATCGCCGCTAATCCCCAGTTGCCTTCCATTGCCAAAGATTGGAAACCAATTACGGTTTCCGAATTTAAGACCTTTCTGGGCCTTTCCCTCAACATGGGCACACATAAATTCCCGTCATTGCGTGCTTATTGGTCCACGCACCCAATTGACCACATGCCCGTGTTCTCTGCCTCCATGCCCAGGAAACGATACGAGCAGATTTTGCGGTTCATGCACTTCAACGACAATGAACTTTGTCGTCCACGTGGGGTCCCTGAATACGACCGGCTCTATAAAATTTGGCCCCTCATAAACCACTTCAACGAACATTTTGTAGCCTTGTTTACTCCCGATCAAGTTGTCTGCATTGATGAGTCCCTGATTAAATTTTCTGGCCGCTTGGCTTTCAAGCAGTACCTTCCCAGCAAGCGTGCCAGATACGGAGTCAAGCTCTATAAGTTCTGTGACAGGGCAACAGGCTATGTATGGAGCTTTATGGTTTATGAGGGAAAAGATAGTCAGGTTGAGCCGGTCAACTGCCCAGATTACATAGGGAGCGCTGGCAAGATAGTGTGGAAATTGGTGTCACCCTTATTCGGAAAGGGGTACCACTTGTATGTGGACAATTATTACACGAGCGTGCCACTGTTTAGTCACTTGTTTGATCATCAGATTGGAGCATGTGGCACCGTGCGACCTAATCGCCGGGGCTTTCCCCAGCGGCTTGTAGATGCCCGTCTTAGGCTGGGGGAGAGAGCCTGCGTAAAGTGTAATAACTTGCTCGCTATGAAGTGGAGGGACAATAAGAATGTTTTCCTTCTTACCTCCCTTCATGCAGACACGACAGTCCAAATTCCTATGGCGACTGGTGTTGTGGAGAAACCCCTCTGTGTCCACGAATATAACAAAAATATGGGAGGGGTGGACCTCAATGATCAGTTGTTGGCGCCGTATTTAATTGACCGCAAGGCGAGACGCTGGTACAAAAAAGTGTCTCTATCCTTATTCCAATTGGCTTTGCTGAACGCTCATGTGCTATACAGAGCTTCAGGCGGGACTTTATCTCTTCTAAAATTCCAGAATGAGATTGTCACAGAACTCCTGTATCCAGGCGGTTCTGCACCTCACCATCCCCAACCAAATGCAGTGAGCCGGCTGCATGAGAGGCATTATACGTATGTCCTCCCGAGTACCCCTACCCAACGAGCCCCCCAAAAAAGATGTTGTGTCTGTAGCAAGCGCGGATTTAGGCGTGACACCCGTCATTATTGTCCACTCTGTCCTGACAAACCTGGTCTTTGCCTTGGTGAATGTTTTGAACGCTACCACTCAAAAGTGAAGTTTTAGCGTAGGGTACAGCATTTCACAGACTAGGACACACTTACACAGGGTCTCCCAAGATGCCATTACATTTTGAGAGACCCGAACCATTACAGTTGTTAAAGTTACAAAAAAAAAGTGTAAAAAAGAAAAAAAAAACGTAAAAAACAAAACACAAAAAAAATATAAAATAAAAAAACCAAAAATAGTTGTCGTTTTATTGTTCTCTCTCTCTCTCTATTTTCTCTCTATTGTTCTGCTCTTTTTTACTGTATTCCATTCTGCAATGTTTTATCATGCTTGCTTTTCAGGTATGTAATTTTTTGTTTTCAGGTGCGCCATTCAACTGCAGCGCGGAATTATTTATCGTGACAGCAACAGCGTTTGCTCCCACGATACATAAAGCCGTGACTCCAGTGCTGTAGGAGGTGATTTCACCACCACAGTTAAAAAAAAGAGCATATATGCCGAAGCATGGGGGCAGCAGGGGTGGAGGAGCGCTTTTGCTCCTAATGCCGCGTACATACGGTCGAAATTCCGACGGAGGCTTGCCCGTGGAAAAGTCTGACCGTATGTACGCGGCATAACCTTTTATGCCGCGTACATACGGTCAAAATTCCGACGAAGGCTTGCCCGTGGAAAAGTCAGACCGTGTGTACGCGGCATAACTTTTTTGCGGGAGGATGCCCCCATGCTTCGGCATATATATATTTTAGGCACAGGTTGCGTTAAAAAAATGTTTTATTTTTTACTAGGTTTTGTTTTGGTATTTGCTTTGCAGGTATGGTATGGTAAGGTCTTACTGTTGTACTGTAATGTTACTTTGTTTTAATGTTAACCATCATTTGCTTAGCAGGTACACCATTCAGTTGCAGAGCGGATCTATTTATCTTGACAGCAACAGCGTTTGCTCCCACGATACATAAAGCCATGACTCCAACGCTGTAGGAGGTGATTTCACCACCACAGTTAAAAAAAAAGAGCATATATGCCGAAGCATGGGGGCAGCAGGGGCGGAGGAGTGATTTTGCTCCTAATGCCGCGTATATACGGTCGAAATTCCGACGGAGGCTTGCCCGTGGAAAAGTCCGACCGTGTGTACGCGGAATAACCTTTTATGCCGCGTACATACGGTCGAAATTCCGACGAAGACTTGCCCGTGGAAAAGTCAGACCGTGTGTACGCGGCATAACTTTTTTGCGGGAGGATGCCCCCATGCTTCGGCATATATGCCCATCATTAGAAGTGGGTGGATGAAGGGAGGTATTCTAATGGTGGGCATACCCACCGATCAATCTCTTTTTTTCGTTCAGCCAACAGGCTGCATGAAAAAAAAGATTACAATACATGTCCAACAAGGACCAGCAACGTACTGGTATGTTGCTGGACTTTGAATGTTTATACCAGAATGATGCCTGCAGGTTTAGGTATCATCTTGGTATCATTCTTTTCAGCCAGTGGCCGGCTTTCATGTAAAAGCAATTCTAGCAGATAATTAGCCTCTAGACTGCTTTTACAAGCAGTGGGAGGGAATACCCCCCCCCCCGGATATAAACAGCGCCATTGGGAAATTGGGAAAGCATTTTATCACACCGATCTTGGTGTGGTCAGATGCTTTGAGGGCAGAGGAAAGATCTAGGGTCTAACCCCCCAATTGTTTACAAAAAAAGAGTACCTTTCACTACTTATTGCTATCATAGGGGATATTTACATTCCCTGAGATAACAATAAAAATGGTAAAAAAAAAAAAAAATATGGAAGGAACAGTTTAAAAATAAAATAAAAAAGCCAAATAAATAATAATAAAAAAAAAAAAGCACCGCTGTCCCCCCCTGCTCTTGCGCAAAGGCGAACGCAAGCGTCGGTCTAGCATCATATGTAAACAGCAATTGCATCATGCATGTGAGGTATCACCACGAAGGTCAGATCGAGGGCAGTAATTTTAGCAGTAGACCTCCTCTGTAAATCTAACGTGGTAACCTGTAAAGGCTTTTAAATGCTTTTAAAAATGAATGTAGTTTGTCGCCGCTGCGCGTTTGTGCGCAATTTTAAAGCATGTCGTGTTTGGTATCCATGTACTCGGCCTAAGATCTTCTTTTTTATTTCATCAAAAATTTGGGCAATATAGTGTTTTTTAGTGCATTAAAAATAAAAAAAGTGTGTTTTTCCCCCCAAAAATGCGTTTGAAAAATCGCTGCGCAAATACTGTGTGGAAAAAAAAATTCAACACCCACTATTTTAATCTGTAGGGCCTTTGCTTTAAAAAAATATATAATGTTTGGGGGTTCAACATAATTTTCTTGCAAAAAAATAAATGTTTTTCATGTAAACAAAAAGTGTCAGAAAGGGCTTTGTCTTCAAGTGGTTAGAAGAGTGGATGATGTGTGACATAAGCTTCCTAATGTTGTGCATAAAATGCCAGGACAGTTCAAAACCCCCCCAAATGACCCCATTTTGGAAAGTAGACACCTCAAGCTATTTGCTGAGAGGCATGTTGAGCCCATTGAATATTTTTTTTTTTGTCCCAAGTGATTGAATAATGACAAAAAGAAAAAAAAAATGTATAAAAAGTTGTCACTAAATTATATATTGCTCAAACATGCCATGGTTATATGTGGAATTGCACCCCAAAATACATTCTGTTGCTTCTCCTGAGTACGGGGATACCACATGTGTGAGACATTTTGGGAGCATAGCCGCGTACAGGACCCCGAAAACCAAGCACTGCCTTCAGGATTTCTATGGGTGTAAATTTTTGATTTCACTCCTCACTGCCTATCACAGTTTCGGAGGCCATTGAATGCCCAGATGGCACAAAACCCCCCAAATGACCCCATTTTGGAAAGTAGACACCCAAGCTATTTGCTGAGAGGTATGTTGAGTATTTTGCAGATCTCACTTTTTGTCAGAAAGTTTTGAAAATTGAAAAAAAAAAATATATATATATATGTCTTTCTTCATTTTCAAAACAAATGAGAGCTGTAAAATACTCACCATGCCTCTCAGCAAATAGCTTGGGGTGTCTACTTTCCAAAATGGGGTCATTTGTGGGGGTTTTGGGCTATCTTGGCATTTTATGGCCTTCAAAACTGTGATAGGTAGTGAGGAGTGAAATCAAAAATTTGTGCCCTTAGAAATCCTGAAGGCGGTGCTTGGTTTTCGGGGGGCCCGTACACGGCTAGGCTCTCAAAAAGTCCCACACATGTGGTATCCCCGTACTCAGGAGAAGCAGCCAAATGTATTTTGGGGTGCAATTCCGCATATAACCATGGCATGTTTGAGCAATATATCATTTAGTGACAACTTTTTGTACATTTTTTTTTTCTTTTTTTCATTATTCAATCACTTGGGACAAAAAAAATATTCAATGGGCTCAACATGCCTCTCAGCAATTTCCTTGGGGTGTCTACTTTCCAAAATGGGGTCATTTTGGGGGTTTTTGTGCTATCTTGGCATTTTATGGCCTTCAAAACTGTGATAGGTAGTGAGGAGTGAAATCAAAAATGTATGCCCTTAGAAACCTTGAAGGCGGTGCTTGGTTTTGGGGTCCCGTACGCGGCTCGGCTCCCAAAAAGTCCCACACATGTGGTATCCCCGTACTCAGGAGAAGCAGCAGAATGTATTTTGGGGTGTAATTTCACATATGCCCATGGCATGTGTAAGCAATATATCATTTAGTGACAACTTTGTGCAAAAAAAAAAAAGTTTGTCATATTCCCGCAACTTGTGGCAAAATATAAAATATTCCATGAACCCAAAATGCCTCTCAGTAAATAGCTTGGGGCGTCTACTTTCCAAAATGGGGTCATTTGGGGGGGGGGTTTGTGCTATTTTAGCATTTTATGGCCTTCAAAACTGTGATAGGTAGTGAGGAGTGAAATCAAAAATTTACGCCCTTAGAAATCCTGAAGGCGGTGCTTGGTTTTGGGGCCCCGTACGCGGCTAGGCTCCCAAAAAGTCCCACACATGTGGTATCCCCGTACTCAGGAGAAGCAGCAGAATGTATTTTGGGGTGCAATTCCACATATAACCATGGCATGTTTGAGCAATATATAATTTAGTGACAACTTTTTGTAATTTTTTTTTTCTTTTTGTCATTATTCAATCATTTGGGACAAAAAAAAAATATTCAATGGGCTCAACATGCCTCTCAGCAAATAGCTTGGGGTGTCTACTTTCCAAAATGGGGTAATTTGGGGGGGTTTTGTGCCATCTTGGCATTTTATGGCCTTCAAAACTGTGATAGGTAGTGATAGGTAGTGAGGAGTGAAATCAAAAATGTATGCCCTTAGAAACCTTGAAGGCGGTGCTTAGTTTTTGGGATCCTGTACGCGGCTAGGCTCCCAAAAAGTCCCACACATGTGGTATCCCCGTACTCAGGAGAAGCAGCAGAATGTATTTTTGGGTGTAATTTCACATATGTCTATGGCATGTGTGAGCAATATATCATTTAGTGACAACTTTGTGCAAAAATAAAAAAGTTTGTCATATTCCCGCAACTTGTGGCAAAATATAAAATATTCCATGGACTGAACATGCCTCTCAGTAAATAGCTTGGGGTGTCTACTTTCCAAAATGGGGTCATTTGGGGGGGTTTTGTGCTATTTTGGCATTTTATGGCCTTCAAAACTGTGATAGGTAGTGAGGAGTGAAATCAAAAATTTGCGCCCTTAGAAATCCTGAAGGTGGTGCTTGGTTTCCGGGGTCCCGTACGTGGTTAGGCTCCTAAAAAGTCCCACACATGTGGTATCCCCGTACTCAGGAGAAGCAGCAGAATGTATTTTGGGGTGCAATTCCACATATAACCATGGCATGTGTGAACAATATATCATTTACTGACAACTTTTTTTTTTTTTTTTGTCATTATTCAATCACTTTGGACAAAAAAAAAAATATTCAATGGGCTCAACATGCCTCTCAGCAATTTCCTTGGGGTGTCTACTTTCCAAAATGGGGTCATTTGGGGGGGTTTTGTACTGCCCTGCCATTTTAGCACCTCAAGAAATGAGATAGGCAGTCATAAATTTAAAGCTGTGTAAATTCCAGAAAATGTACCCTAGTTTGTAAACGCTATAACTTTTGCGCAAATGACTAAAATTGAGTTTATTCGATTTTTCTTATAACAAAAAGTAGAAAATATCATTTTTTTTCAAAATTTTCGGTCTTTTTCCATTTATATCGCAAAAAATAAAAATCGCAGAGGCAATCAAATACCATTAAAAGAAAGCTCTATTTGTGGGAAGAAAAGGACGCAAATTTCGTTTGGGTACAACATTGCATGTCCGCACAATTTCCAGTTAAAGCAGCGCAGTGCAAAATTCTGAAATCACCTCTGGTCCTTTAGCTACCAAATGGTCCGGGGCTTAAGTGGTTAAGCATCATTAACCACTTAAGGACCGCTGCATGTACATATACGTCGGCAGAATGGCACATCAACTTACCTGTACGTGCCTGCCTTCCCGCGGGTGAGGGGTCCGATCGGACCCCCCTGGTACATGCGACGGTCCGTTTCGGTTCAGGAGCGATCCGGGATGAGGGGGCTGCCATTGGTTTCTGGCCACCTGCTCGCGATCGTTCTCGGTGAATGAGATGCTTCCCCTGCCTGTGTAATGTAAACACAGGCAGGAGGAAGTGATGTCACTCTCCTCGTGGCAGTCTTTTCGTCCGGCGTGAGGAGAGGAAGACATCTCACAGTAAGTTGCACCAACAGCCCACTGACACCAGTACACATAGGCACACAAATCACCCCCCAGTTACCCCCAGATCACCCCCAGTACCCCCAGTCACAGTGTCACCATTTGCAGAGGTAATTTTTGTTACTGATCACTGCAATCAGTGTCATTTGTGATAGTAAAAAGTGTCAGGGCAAATAGCTTTAGGTTCCTATAGTTCCAGGGTAGCCCCCTAACCCCCCTAATAAAGGTTTAACCCCTTGATTGCCCCCCCAGGTAACCCTTTCACCCACTATCGCCAGTGTCACTAAGCAATCATTTTTCTGATCGCTGGTGCCGCTAGGTAGCCAGTTATTTTTTTAGGTTCGCCGCCAGGTTTTTATACCGTCAAGTACCCCCATATACAACCTAATAAAGGTTTTAACCCCCGGATTGACCCTAGAATTAACCCTTTCACCAGTGATCACCGTATAAGTGTCACTGGTGACACTGGTTAGCCAGTTAGTTATTTAGTTACTTAGGTTACCCGTCAGGTTTTTATATAGCGTCAGGTACCCCCATATATTACCTAATAAAGGTTTTAACCCCTTGATTGCCCCTAGTTAACCCTTTCACCATTGATCACCGTATAAGTGTTACGGGTGACGCTGGTTTGTTATTTTGCTTTTTATAGCATCAGGGCATCAGGGCATCATAGCATCATGGCACCCGCCGTATATAACCCAATAAAGGTTTAACCCCCTGATCGCCCAGCGGGTGATATCAATTAGGTTTTAGCGTCAGTTAGGGTCTGCGTCGCCCCAGGCAGCGTCAGGTTAGTGTCAGTAACGCTAACACCCACGCGCAAAGCATACACCTCCTTTAGTGGTATAGTATCTGAACAGATCAATGTCTGATCTGATCAGATCTATACTAGCGTCCCCAGCAGTTTAGGGTTCCCAAAAATGCAGTGTTAGCGGGATCAGCTCAGATACCTGCTAGCACCTGTGTTTAGCCCCTCCACCCAGCCCAGCCCAGCCTACCCAAGTGCAGTATCCATCGATCACTGTCACTTACAAAACACAACACACATAACCGCAGTGTTCGCAGAGACAGGCCTGATCCCTGCGATCGCTAACAGTTTTTTTGGTAGCGTTTGATACAGTTGCTGACAGTCAGGTGCTTTTTTACCTGTGAATCCTTACTAGTGTACCACAAAATGGCAAATCGAAGGTACACTAGTAAAGAGGCCTACGAGATTCTGAGCATGACAGATAGTGAAGAGGAGGTCACGCATCTGTAAGATTCAGGCTCAGAATACAACCCCGTAGAAGACAGCGGCTCCATGTCAGATAGCTCTGACGACGAAGGTGAGGTCCCTGCTAAGGTCAGGTGTCCCCGATCCCGATCTTCTGATGTTGTTGAGGAGCAAGAACCGCAGGGCTCTCGTATTATGGAGCAGAGAAGTACTAGCGCCGCTATTCCTTCTGGTGAACTGGCAAGCACCAGCGGCCTAGTACCCCCTGGAGGAACTTCGAGCACTGCAGTAACACTTGGTGATGTGGCGAGTCCCATAAGTGCAGTTAAAGCTGGCGAGGTGGCAAGCACAAGTAGTGTCCCGCTGCCACCAAGAAGAAGACAAAGGCAGGCCCATCGTGCCCATAGTGTCCTTCCTGCAGAATTCGCCAATCCTGATTGGGTCCCCACCACTTCTGCAGCACCCGTACTTCCCCTATTCACTGCCCAACCCGGTATTCAGGTGGAAACAGCTGATTTTACACCACTTGATTATTATTCGCCGTTTTTCACGGAAGATCTCTATAGATCTATTGTGGACCAGAGTAATTTATATGCTGGTCAATTCATCGCCACTAATCCCCAGTTACCTTCCCTTGCCAGAGATTGGAAACCAATTACGGTTTCCAAATTTAAGACCTTTCTGGGCCTTTCCCTCAACATGGGCATACATAAATTCTCGTCGTTGAGCACCTATTGGTCCACGCGCCCAATTGACCATATGCCCGTGTTCTTTGCCTCCATGTCCAGGAAACGATACGAGCAGATTTTGCGCTTCATGCACTGCAAGGACAATACGATCGTCTCTACAAAATTCGGCCCCTCATAAACCACTTCAACGAATGTTTTGCAGCCTTGTTTACTCTCGATCAAGTTGTCTGCGTTGATGAGTCCCTGATTAGATTTTATGGCGGCTTGTCTTTCAAACAGTACCTTCCCAGCAAGCGTGCCATACATGGGGTCAAGCTCTATAAGTTCTGTGACAGGGCAACAGGCTATGTATGGAACTTTATGGTTTATGAGGGAAAAGACAGTCACGTAGAGCTGGAGAACTGCCCAGTCTACATAGGGAGCGCTGGCAAGATAGTGTGGAACTTAGTGTCACCCTTATTCGGAAAGGGGTACCACTTGTATGTGGACAATTATTATACGAGTGTGCCACTTTTTAATCACTTGTTTGATCATCAGATTGGAGCATGTGGCACTGTGCGACCTAATCGCCGGGGCTTTCCCCAGCGGCTTGTAGATTCTCGTCTTAGGCTGGGGGAGAGAGCCTGCTTGAAGTGTAATAATTTGCTCGCTGTGAAGTGGAGGGATAATAAGACTGTTTTCGTTCTTACCTCCCTTCACGCAGACACGACCGTCCAAATTTGTACGGCGACTGGTGTTGTGGAGAAACCCCTCTGTGTCCACGAATGTAACCAAAATATGTGAGGGGTGGACCTCAACGTCCAGTTGTTGGCGCCGTATCACATTGCCCGTAAGGCGAGATGCTGGTACAAAAAAGTGTCTCTATACTTATTTCAATTGGCTTTGCTGAACGCTCATGTGCTATACAGAGCTTCAGGCGGGACTTTATCCTTCCTTAAATTCCAGGATGAGATAGTCACAGACCTCCTATATCCAGGCGGTTCTGCACCTCACCATTCCCAACCAAATGCAGTAAGCCGGCTGCATGAGAGGCATTTTCCGTATGTCCTCGAGAGTACCCCTACCCAATGAGCCCCCCAAAGAAGATGTTGTGTCTGTAGCAAGCGCGGATTTAGTCGTGATACCCTTTATTATTGTCCACGCTGTCCTGACAATCCTGGTCTTTGCATTGGTAAATGTTTTGAACGCTACCACACACTAGTGAAGTTTTAGCATAGGGTACAGCATTTCACAGACTAGGACACACTTACACAGGGTCTCCCAAGATGCCATCGCATTTTGAGAGACCCGAACCGTTACAGTTGTTACAGTTACAAAAAAAGTGTAAAAAAAAAACAAAAAACTTAAAATAACAAAACAAAAAAATATAAAATAATAAAAACAAAGATAGTTGTCGTTTTATTCATCTCTCTCTCTCTCTCTATTTTCTCTCTATTGTTCTGCTCTTTTTTACTGTATTCTATTCTGCAATGTTTTATTGTTATGTTTTATCATGCTTGGTTTTTCAGGTATGTAATTTTTTGTTTTCAGGTGCGCCATTAAGCTGCAGCGCGGATTTATTTATCTTGACAGCAACAGCGTTTGCTCCCACAATACATAAAGCCGTGACTCCAGTGCTGTAGGAGGTGATTTCACCACCACAGTTAAAAAAAAGAGCATATATGCCGAAGCATGGGGGCAGCAGGGGCGGAAGTGCGATTTTGCTCCTAATGCCGCGTACATACGGTCGAAATTCCGACGGAGGCTTGCCCGTGGAAAAGTCAGTCCGTGTGTACGTGGCATAACTTTTTTGTGGGAGGATGCCCCCATGCTTCGGCATATATAAATGGTGCATGTATGCCCATCATTAGAAGTGGGCGGATGAAGGGAGGTATTCTAATGGTGGGCATACCCACCGATCAATCTCTTTTTTTCGTTCAGCCAACAGGCTGCATGAAAAAAAAGATTACAATACATGTCCAACAAGGACTAGCAACGTACTGGTATGTTGCTGGATTTTGAATGGTTATACCAGAATGATGCCTGCGGGTTTAGGTAACATCTTGGTATCATTCTTTTCACCCAGCGGTCGGATTTCATGTAAAAGCAATCCTAGAGGCTAATTAGTCTCTAGACTGCTTTTACAAGCAGTGGGATGGAATGTCTCCCCCCCCGGATATAAACAGCGCCATTGGGAAATTGGGAAAGCATTTTATCACACCGATCTTGGTGTGGTCAGATGCTTTGAGGGCAGAGGAAAGATCTAGGGTCTAACCCCCCAATTTTTTACAAAAAAAGAGTACCTGTCACTACTTATTGCTATCATAGGGGATATTTACATTCCCTGAGATAACAATAAAAATGGTAAAAAAAAATAAATATGGAAGGAACAGTTTAAAAAAGAAATAAAAAAGCCAAATAAATAAAAAAAAAAAAAAAAAAAGCACCGCTGTCCCCCCCTGCTCTTGCGCAAAGGCGAACGCAAGCGTCGGTCTAGCGTCATATGTAAACAGCAATTGCATCATGCATGTGAGGTATCACCGCGAAGGTCAGATCGAGGGCAGTAATTTTAGCAGTAGACCTCCTCTGTAAATCTAACGTGGTAACCTGTAAAGGCTTTTAAATGCTTTTAAAAATGAATGTAGTTTGTCGCCGCTGCGCGTTTGTGCGCAATTTTAAAGCATGTCGTGTTTGGTATCCATGTACTCGGCCTAAGATCATCTTTTTTATTTCATCAAACATTTGGGCAATATAGTGTTTTTAAGTGCATTAAAAATAAAAAAAAGTGTGTTTTTCCCCCCCAAAAATGCATTTGAAAAATCGCTGCGCAAATACTGTGTGTAAAAAAAAAGTACCTGTCACTACATATTGCTATCATAGGGGATATTTACATTCCCTGAGATAATAATAAAAATTATAAAAAAAAAATAAAAATGTAAGGAACAGTTTAAAAATAAAATAAAAAAGCAAAATAAATAATGAAAAAAAAAAAAGCACCCCTGTCCCCCCTGCTCTTGCGCAAAGGCAAACGCAAGCGTCGGTCTGGCGTCATATGTAAACAGCAATTGCACCATGCATGTGAGGTATCACTGCAAAAGTCAGATCGAGGGCAGTAATTTGAGCAGTAGACCTCCTCTGTAAATCTAATGTGGTAAAGGCTTTTAAAGGCTTTTAAAAATTTATGTAGTTTGTCGCCACTGCACGTTTGTGCGCAATTTTAAAGCATGTCGTGTTTGGTATCCATGTACTTGGCCTAAGATCATCTTTTTGATTTCATCAAACATTTGGGCAATATAGTGTGTTTTAGTGCATTAAAATTTAAAAAAGTGTATTTTTTCCCAAAAAAATACGTTTGAAAAATCGCTGCGCAAATACTGGGTGGAAAAAAAATTCAACACCCACCATTTTAATCTGTACAGCATTTGCTTTAAAAAAATATATAATGTTTGGGGGTTCAACTTAATTTTCTTGCAAAAAAAAAATGTTTTCATGTAAACAAAAAGTGTCAGAAAGGGCTTTGTCTTCAAGTGGTTAGAAGAGTGGATGATGTGTGACATAAGCTTCCTAATGTTGTGCACAAAATGCCAGGACAGTTCAAAATCCCCCCAAATTACCCCATTTTGGAAAGTAGACACCCCAAGCTATTTGCTGAGAGCCATGTCGAGTCCATGGAATATTTTATATTTTGACACAAGTTGCGGGAAAAAGACAATTTCTTTTTTTATTTTATATTGCTTAAACATGCAATGGGCATATGTGGAATTACACCCCAAAATACATTCTGTTGCTTCTCCTGAGTACGGGGATACCACATGTGTGAGACTTTTTGGGAGCCTAGCCGCGTACGGGACCCCAAAACCAAGCACCGCCTTCAGGCTTTCTAAGGGTGTAAATTTTTGATTTCACTCCGTACTGCCTATCACAGTTTCGGAGGCCATGGAATGACCAGATGGCACAAAACCCCCCCAAATGACCCAATTTTGGAAAGTAGACACCCCAAGCTATTTGCTGAGAGGTATGGTGAGTATTTTGCAGATCTCGCTTTTTGTCACAAAGTTTTGAAAATTGAAAAAAGAAAAAAACATTTTTTTCTTTTCTTTCTTAATTTTCAAAAACAAATGAGAGCTGTATTCAATCACTTAATATTTACAAAAAAATTAAATATTCAATGGGCTCAAAATGCCTCTCAGCAAATAGATTGGGGTGTCTACTTTCCAAAATGGGGTCATTTGGGGGGGTTTGTGCCATATTTTTATGGCCTTCAAAACTGTGATAGGTAGTTATAGGTAGTAAAGAGTGAAATCAAAAATGTATGCCCTTAGAAATCTTGAAGGCGGTGCTTGGATTTCGGGGTCCCGTACGCGGCTAGGCTCCCAAAAAGTCCCACACATGTGGTATCCCCATACTCAGGAGAAGCAGCAGAATGTATTTTGGGGTGTAATTTCACATATGCCCATGTCATGTGTGAGCAATATATCATTTAGTGACAACTTTGTGCAAAAAGAAAAAGTTTGTAATATTCCCGCAACTTGTGGCAAAATATAAAATATTCCATGGACTCAACATGCCTCTCAGCAAATAGCTTGGGGTGTCTACTTTCCAAAATGGGGTCATTTGGGGGGGTTAGTGCTATTTTGGCATTTTATGGCCTTCGAAACTGTGATAGGTAATGAGAAGTGAAATCAAAAAATGTGCGCCCTTAGAAATCCTGAAGGCGGTGCTTGGTTTGCGGGGCCCCGTACGCGGCTAGATACACATGTGGTATCCCTGTACTCGGGAGAAGCAGCTAAATGTATTTTGTGGTGCAATTCCACATATAACCATGGCATGTGTGAGGAATATATCATTTAGTGACAACTTTTTGTAAAAAAAAAATTTTGTCATTATTCAATCACTTGGGACAAAAAAAAATATTCAATGGGCTCAACTCGCCTCTCAGCAATTTCCTTGGGGTGTCTACTTTCCAAAATGGGGTAATTTGGGGGGGGTTTGTACTGCCCTGCCATTTTAGCACCTCAAGAAATGAGATAGGCAGTCATAAATTAAAAGCTGTGTAAATTCCAGAAAATGTACCCTAGTTTGTAGACGCTATAACTTTTGTGAAAATAAATAAATATACGCTTATTGACATTTTTTTACTAAAGACATGTGGCTGAATACATTTTGGCCTAAATGTATGACTAAAATTGAGTTTATTCAATTTTTTTTATAACAAAGTAGAAAATATCTTTTTTTTTCAAAAATTTCGGTCTTTTTCCGTTTATATCGCAAAAAATAAAAATTGCAGAGGCAATCAAATTACATCAAAAGAAAGCTCTATTTGTGGGAAAAAAAGGACGAAAATGTCTTTTTGGTACAACATTGCATGACTGCGCAATTACCAGTTAAAGTAGCGCAGTGCCAAATTGTAAAAACACCTCTGGTCTTTAAGCTGCATAATGGTTCGGGGCTTAAGTGGTTAAAATCACTGCTCCCGGGCCCCGATGTGTTTGCTCTTTGCCACTATACCGGGTCTGCCTCCCCATACCCAGAGATTAGTGAATACCCTATTCTGTGCAGCTCATTGGGCCATAGCCTTGAATTGGCGGTCCCATTCGGTTCCATGGACACAGGTACTCCAGCGGATGGAGTCTATCCGTCTTATGGAGAGGATCTATCACACTATCATGGACACCATGCCGACCTTCCATAATAAATGGGCGGCGTGGTCGACAGGAGCGGCTATACTGTGACCAACGCACTGCCTCTGGGGAGGCCGCCTCTGTGTGGTCGGATAGGTACCCCATATTCTCCCGTTTCCTTTGGGCCCTGGGCCTGGGGATACTAGGAGATGGTCAGGACATGTGATCCCAACCCAACGAGGAGTACATCCTATACTTTTTCTTTTTGTTTGATACTGGGTCGGTCGAATTATTCATACCAGAAGTAGCAGATTAAAGTTTATTTTTCAACAGGTTGTTTTCCCCTTTCTACCCATATACCTGTCTAAGCTTTTTCTTTTCCCTAATATTTCTTTCCCTTCGTTCTTATCCTTCCATGGAGATTCTCCTTTATTCCCCTCTAATCCTGTTTCCCTCTTGATTTCTTTTAAGCATTAATAGAATTTTCTTTCTGTTTGAACCCTGGGATGCACCCGAAGGGCCGTCACTGGGCCTGACCTCGAGTAACACATTTAGTTTCTGCCCCTGTGACTGATCCTCTTATGCTCTTTTCCTCTCGATATTATATGTTGCAATGTAATTTTTATGTTATATGAGTGGGTTGCATCCCGATAAGATATGTGCTTTTTTTTCTGTCTATACCCAATAAAAAAAGTTTGTATTGAAAAAAATCACTGCTCCCGAAAAAACGTTAGTTTTTAAAACTTTTTTTTGCATTGATACATGTCCCCTGGGGTAGGACCCGGGTCCCCAAACCCTTTTATGACAATAACTTGCATATTAGCCTTTAAAATTAGCACTTTTGATTCCGAACTTTTGAGTCCCATAGACTTTAACGGGGTTCTAAAGTTCGCGCAAACTTTCGGTCCGTTCGCAGATTCTGGTGCGAACCGAACCGGGGGGGGGGTGTTCGGCTCATCCCTAAATGTGTGTACTGACCCATCAGCAGCCTCCTGTGGCAGACACTGGTGACACTCTATTGCATGGCTAATGCAGCTCTGGTACACATTTCAGGAATGGAGTCACAGAAAAGTAAGGTTAGAAGTGCAACAAAGAGCACAACAAAATCATGGTAATAGAAATAGGATTTTATCCGTAATATCTGCTGTGGCTGTTGGTAATTCTCTGTAATCAAGGTCTGTTTAATTTTATTGAAGTCAGTTTCTAAATCCACATTCCCCCACTGATAGATATGACGCATGCAACAGAGTACCAGTACCTCAAGCCAATTATGAACTACCTCCATATAAGTGTCCATCATCAAAAATGGCAATAGTCAGAAAAAAATTTGACATTTTTGATGATGGACACTTTATAAGTAGATTTTAATCACGTATATATTTAGTTTTGGAGTTTCTTTTTTTACCATATATGTACTTTTCCCTGGGTGTTTTTGCACATGACACTTTAGATGAATATGAACCATATTTTTGTTATTTACTAATTAAGTGGGTTAACACCATATTATTACACAGCACAGTAAGGGCAACCTTAATATATATATATTTTGTGTACCACTTTCTGAACAGCGCCACTCCCCTTCTTTGAGTAAAATTTTGTTGGATTCCACTTAGGCAGAATTTTTTATAGGGAGACAGCAGTTCATCCACATCCTAAGCGCGGAATTTATTTATTCATTATGAACTACCTCCAGCCATTGTTACATGGGCACTCTGTAGTTCATGGACATGATTTTTTTTGTTTATAAATGATTATATTGAATGAAACAACAGAAAATACAGATCAGAGTTTAAATATCATAAATGATAATCGTATGGAGTCAAACCAAACATGGATAACAATAATACAAGTGATAGCATTTACAAATACATGCAAATGATAATACTCAGTGGACATCAAAAAGTACTACTGGGAATAATTTCCAAAGTGAACATAAAGCAAAAAGAAATTATCACTTGTGGGAGAAAAAAAATAATAATATATATAGTATGACGTCATGGCTTGGTAACAATGAGACCTCTGTATGGGCCGGTACATAAAAGAGAAAACAATAACCTTTAGGAAAGAAATTTTAAATAAGATCCCTTAAATTAATGATAGCTACCAAAAGGTTTCATATTCTATGGAAGATGCGCATTGTATCATTAAAAGAGTGTGATGGATGCATACTGACAATTTAATCATTTCCAATATGGAGGTAACTTAGGACCAAGATACTGAAGGGGACTGCCAGTTAAACGCTATTGTCCATTGTATACAGAGAAACAGGTTCTGTAATACTGTATTCTTTCACATGGGGTAGGGATATCTAGGAAGGGTGCAAAGAGAAGGTAGATCGGCATAGTAGGAAAAATGCATGAACCAACAATTTGGAAAGCTTTGGTGGCAGCTTGATGCTATAATGGCTTAAGCACGTTGCAGCTCCAGAAAGTCTGTATGAAAGTACCATGATCTGGACCCTCCTGAAGTAGTTTGGAACCTAAGTCAGGTAGATAGTATGAATTTTTTATGGGGTTGTGTACCAACATGTGTGGAGTTTGATGGCCATTTTCCACACTGATACTGAGCAAGCAATTTACGTAAGTTGGAAAGCATGTAGGCCCAGTCTTCAGAAGAGTACATTGTGCCTGAATCCGCTTCCCATTGAATCATCGAGGAAGTCAGGTTTATGAAGGTCATTTCTTCATACTCATACTATTCAACCTTTCCGCTGCCTTCAAAATGTTGACCACCTGCTCCTCCTCAATAAACTCCACTCCCATGGCCTCCATAACTCTGCTCTTTACTGGTTCTCCCCTTACCTATCTCAGCGCACTTTCAGCATCACATACAGCAGCACATCTCCTCCGCTCCTCTTTCTCTTTCAATTGGCTCCGTCCTTGGGCCCCCTCCTTTTCTCTCTCTACACCTTTTCCACCAAAAACACCCAGATCTATCTCTCTACTTGCCGCTTACCTGCTCGATCACCTCATGTATCACAAATTTACAGAGTGACATATCAGTATGGATGTCACACCACTTCCTCAAACTCAAACTTTCTAAAACTAAGCTTGTAATATTTCCTCCTCCCCGATCCTCCCCAATGACTTTACTGTTGAGATCAACAGTACAGCCATTGGTCCTTCTGCTCATGCCAGGGTGATTAGGTGTCATCCTAGACTTTGATCTATCCTTCGGGCCCCACATCCAATCACTGGCTAAACCTTGCTGCCTTAACCTAGGCAACATATCCAGAATTTGCCCCTTCCTGAAGAACGACAACACAAAACAACTTATTCACTCCTTGGTTTTATCCTGCCTTGACTACTGCAACTCCTTCCTCACTGACGTTCCATTATACAGGCTATCCCCCCTTAAGTCTATTATGAATGCTGCTGCAAAACGTATACACTAGACATGTGCAATTCATTTCGTTCCAAATTAGTTTTTTAACGAATTTCGACAAATTCCTTAATTGTGAAATATCCAAATTAACGAAAACTCATTTAACGAATTTTAATAAATATTCGTAAATTTGAATATTCGAAAATTCGTAGATTCGTACATTCGTAAATTTGTACATTCGCACATTCGTAAATTCGTACATTCGTAAATGCTTAAATTCGTACATTCGTAAATTTGTAAATTCGTAAATTAGTAAGTTCGGAAATCTGAAATAATAATTAACTAATAATAACTTAACTATTACTAATTATTAAATTATAGGTATTGGAATTTCCTTTCAAATTTGGCTGTTAGTGAACTTAACGAAGTTACGAATTGTTTTCCGAAATAATGAATGCCGTATTTAAACGAATGGAATGTAATGAATTAATAATAATAATAAATAACAATAATAATAATAAAAAAGTTTTATTATTATTTATTATTAATTTGTTCCGTTCCATTTGTTTAGACGTGGCATTTGTTATTTCAGGTTATGCTTAACTTTGGATAAATTTGTATTCGTTACGTTCGCTAAAAGCCAAATTTGAAAGGAAATTACAATACCTAAAATTTAATAGTTATTTTTTCAGAGTTTCGAATTTTCGGATTTTCGAATTTCGAATTTCCAAATTTCCGAATTTCTGAATGTACGAATTTTACAAATTTACGAATGTACGAATTTACGAATGTATAAATTTACGAATGTACGAATTTATGAATGTACGAATTTAGTAATTGCGATCATAACGAATGACCTGAAAAACGAAAAAAAAAAAAACGAATAAAAACGAAAATGAAAACTAACAAATTTTTGGGCAGTGCACATGTCTAGTATACACCTTACTAAGGGATCTGTGACTGCTGCCCTTCTCTGCCGATCACTTCACTGGCTTCCACTAGCCCAACGTATAAAATTCAAAATACTAACCACAAGGTACAAATCCATCCACAACACTGCCCCCAGCTACATCACCAACCTCATCTGCAGATATCGGCCAAATTATCCTCTCCATTCCTCCCAAGACATCTTGCTCTCTAGCTCCATTTTACCACCTCCCATGCTCGCCTCCAGGAATTTTCCAGAAACTCTCCAATTTTCTGCTTTTTGGTGATCCTTAAAAACTCATTGATTCAGGGAAGCCTATTCCACCTCCACCTTAAAAACTATACTTGAGTCACCTACATCAGATCATCCCCTGCAGTTATTACCTTTTGTACCACCTCCCCCTCCCTTTAGAGTGTAAGCTCCACAAGGAAGTCCCTCCTCCTTCCTCCTGTATTGAACTGTGTTGTAATTGTACTGCCCCTCTTTGTATAGTAACGTGCTTTGCAAACTGTTGGTGCTATATAAATATTGTATAATAATTCCCATTTAAATTAACAGTTGCATTGGGTAGCAGCTAAAGTTTCAGCAGTGAGTGACAGGTTAAGAGCTTTTAGTTTACTGTAGTTCATTTTAAGATTGGATAAGTATCAGAAATGCTGAAATGTAGCTATAAGATTTAGGATAGCTATATAGGGTTTGTTGATAAAGAACAATAAATCATCAGCGTAAGCTGCCAACTTATATTCTCTCCCCTCGACACAAAAACCATGGATGGAATTTTGAAGGTTGACAGTTCTAATGAATTGTTCCAGAGTTAAAATGAATAGTAAAAGGGGACAGGGAACTGTCTTGTGCCATTTTTATTGGAAAGCGGTTCTGAGAAGGTATCATTAAGGCCCCTTTCCCACTGGGGAGGGCAGGTTCAATGGCGGTATAGCAGCGCGATTTTCAGCGCTGCTATACCGTCGTTATTACCGCGGTATGCGGCCGCTAGGGGGGTGAATTTAACCCCCGCTAGCGGCCGAAAAAGGGTTAATACTGCCCGCAAACCGCGGCTATTGCCGCGGTTTTCGAGCGGTATTACCGCGCTGTCCCATTGATTTCAATGGGCAGCCGCGGTAAAGGAGCGGTGAACACACTGCTCCTTCACCGCTGTAAAGAAGCGGCTAGCAGGACTTTTGGAGCGGTCCTGCTAGCGCACCGCTTCAGTGTGAAAGCCTTCGGGCTTTCACATTGAAGGCTACAGCCACAAATTTTTCATGCGGTATAATAGCGCTAATATTAGCGCTAAACCGCATGAAAAACGCCCCAGTGTGAAAGGGGTGTTAGAGAGAGAAATTCCAGGACAACATCTTCCTCAGGGATTGGACTTTCTAATGTCTTCACATCTTCTGAGGATAAAGTAGGTAATTTATTCTGCATCAGATAGTCTTTAATCATACTTTCTTTATCTTCTTGTGAAGTTGCGGGTTTATGTTGAGGAGGGAGGTTGTATACTTTGGAATAGAATCTGTAAAAGTGAGCCACAATCTGTTCCGTGGCATGATCCAATTTACCCTCTGGATTTCTAATATGATAAAAGTTTCCAGCTAGAATCTTGCAAAGCCTTAACTAAAAATTTCCCACTTTTGTCACCATGTTCATAGTAAATTTGTTTTCTGAAAAAAGGGTGCATTTCCTTTTTAGTTCTAGAATTTGTGTTCCTGTTCCCATTTGTGCTTAGCACCCCATTTAAAAAATTCACCTCTTAGAACACTCTTGTGAACCTCCAAAATCATTAAAGGAGGGAGATCTAAGCAGCAATTATTGGAAAAATAAGATGTTAAAGCTTCTGAAATATGTTTTTGTATGATAGGATCTGTCAGTGAATTAAGCCTCCAATTAAATTATTATGTTAAAGTCTCAGTGAGTTTTAGGGGTCATAGATATAAGAGCATGTTCTGGGAATGATATGATCACAATATTTGCCCCTTTCAAGTCAGGGAGGTCTCTCTGTGAAATAAATAGGTAGTCAATATGCGAGTAGCAGTCATGAGGCATTGAGTAAAACGTGCAATCTCTATCCGAGGCATGAATAGTTCTCCGGTTGTCTACAAGTGTCAAATAGAGCAAAAATTATTTAAGTCTTTTGAGGACTTTATATACTATACACGTTGTACCCGAGGATGCATCTTGCAGGGGTGTCAGGGTCACCTGTGGCCAGGTGACAGATGCACACCGTAGGGGGACAGGAGTGCACCGCGAGGTAGTGAACCCTATGGCTGGCTTCTGTGGATAGGAAACTGGGTGGTTGTGGAAAGCGGGACCAGAGGAGCACAACCGGGATCCCAACGGAAGCGAGAGCCAAGATTCCCCAGGGCGCGGAGTCTAAGACCCAGCTGGTCTTCTCCAGGGCCTCTAGTGGTGAGGATGTTACGCTGCAGGCTGGGACCAGGTCGCGGCCCCTGGAGTTTCCTAGCTCACGCCCCGTAGGATAAGGGGAAGCAGCAGCACACGATAGAGAGAACCGAATAACAAGCCGAAGGTCAGGGGCCACAAGCAGACAAGGATAACGAAGAACGAGCCGAAGGTCAAGGGTCACGAGCAGACAGGGATGGTCGGGGACAAGCCAATAACGTAACAGAGAGACAGACGTAGCACACGGCAGGCAGGAACCCAAACACACAATGCCTAACAAACACGTTGATCAGCAAAGCAGGCTTGCAGTGCACAGGTTAATATAGTGTTCAGTGATAGGGCCTGGGGTGGAGTCAGGCTGGGAGGAGATTATAAAGGAAGCCAGGTGAAGGAGGTCTGGTCTCTAGATGAACACATGAGGAGGAAGGTAAGATGGCAGACAGACATTAATGCATATCCATGACAGTACCCTCCCTCTTACGAGGCCTCCCCCTTCCCCGCCTGGGCCCAGGTTTAGAGGGAAACTTCAGATGAAACTCCTTTAACAGACGAGGTGCAAAGACCTCAGATGCAGTGATCCAAGACCTCTCCTCAGGACCAAACCCTTTCCAATGAACGAGGTACTGAAGAACGCCTTTACAGAGTCGGGAGTCCAGAATTTGACTGATCTCGTACTCCTGATTATCCTCCGAGACAGGCGCCACGGTAGGAAGAGGACGAGAGAATTTATTGAGGACTAAAGGCTTTAGAAGAGCAACATGAAAGGAGTTAGTGATTTTAAGGCTCTTAGGAATCTGGAGTTTGAAACAAACCGGATTCAGTTTAGCAGTTACCGTGTATGGACCGATGAATCGTGGAGCAAACTTCAGAGAAGGAACTCGGAGCTTGATGTTCCTGGTAGAGAGCCAGACTTTGTCCCCTGGCTGAAGAGAAGGCGGTTTACGCCTGCGGCGGTCGGCAAAGCCTTTGAATTTTTCAGCAGCTGCCCGGAGGGAATCATGAACGTGACCCCAAACGGAATTGAGAGACTCCTGAACCGAAGCCAAAGCTGGAATGTCTGGAGAACAGATCATAGGAAGAGGAAGTTGAGGGTGTTTTCCATAAACTGTGAAAAAGGGTGTCTTCTGCGAACTGGTATTCACATGATTGTTATGGGAGAATTCTGCCCACGGGAGTAGAGAGGACCAATCGTCATGGTGAGAAGACACAAAGGTGCGAAGAAAGACCTCTAACTCCTGATTAACCCTCTCAGTCTGTCCATTGGATTGGGGATGGTAAGAAGAAGAAAAATCCAAGACAATATTGAGGGATTTGCAAAAGGCTCTCCAAAAACGAGACGTGAATTGGACTCCCCTGTCGGAAACAATATGAGAAGGGACCCCATGTAGGCGGAGAATTTCTCGAATGAAAATGGGAACCAAGGCAGGGGCAGAAGGAAGACCAGGAAGAGGAACAAAATGAGCCATCTTGGAGAATCGATCGATTACCACCCAAATGACTGTATTATTCTCAGACAGTGGGAGATCGGTGATAAAATCCATGGCAATATGGGCCCAGGGTTCCTTAGGAATAGGCAAGGGCATGAGGAGACCAGCAGGAGCTTGTGTGGAGGATTTGGACTGAGCACAGACATGACAAGCTTTAACGTAGTCTTTGACGTCTGAGCGGAGATTAGGCCACCAGTAGTGACGACTGATGAGTAGGAAGGATCGGAGGAATCCAGAATGCCCTGCCACCTTGGAATCATGTCCCCAACGAAGGATCTTAGCTCTTAGCTCAGTGGGGACAAAGGTCTTACCAGGCGGAATTTTAGACTTCAGGGTGGTAGAGTGGGCAACAATGCATGAGGTGGGAATGATCGGCTCAGGTTCAGGGGCGGACTCCTCGTCCAAAGTGTCAAATGACCTAGAGAGCGCATCAGCCCGACCGTTGCAGGAACCAGGTTTGTAGGTAATCGTGAAATTAAAACGGGCAAAGAAGAGACTCCACCTGGCCTGTCTAGGATTCAGACGTTTAGCATTCTGTAGATACTGTAAATTCTTGTGATCGGTAAAGATCGTTATGGAGTGAGGGGAACCCTCCAAGAGATGACGCCACTCCTCTAACGCCAATTTAATTGCGAGAAGTTCCCGATCACCGATGGCATAATTCCTCTCTGCCTGAGAAAATTTTTTGGAGAAGAACGCACATGGTTGGCGTCTCTTCTCAAAGATTTGAAGAAGCACAGCTCCCACCCCCATTGAGGAAGCGTCCACTTCAATAAAAAATGCATTCCCAGGATTTGGTCTCCTCAAGAGGGGGCCAGAAACAAAGGCCTGTTTCAGGTTGTGAAATGCAGAGACAGCTTCGGGAGGCCAGTCTCTGGCATTCACACCCTTCTTGGTCAAAGCGATAATAGGCGCGGCAATGGAAGAGTAATTCCTTATGAACTGCCTATAATAATTAGTGAAGCCAAGAAAGCGCTGTGTGGCCTTGAGGCTAGCAGGAAGAGGCCAGTTGGTGATAGCCAAGACCTTCCCAGGGTCCATACGAAGCCCCGAACATGAGACAAAGCACCCCAAAAACAGGACCTCAGAACATTCAAAGGAACATTTCTCCAGCTTGGCATAGAGATTGTTCTCTCTAAGACGTTGAAGTACAGTGCGGACATGGTTTCTGTGGACGAGCAGATTTTCAGAAAAGATCAGAATGTCATCCAGATAGATGACAACAAACTGGTACAGCAGATCTCTGAAGATTTCATTGACAAAGTTTTGAAACACGGCTGGAGCATTACACAGACCAAAAGGCATCACCAGATATTCGTAATGCCCGTCTCTAGTGTTAAATGCAGTCTTCCATTCGTCACCCTCCCGTATTCGAATGAGATTGTACGCGCCTCTGAGATCCAACTTGGTGAAAATGGAGGCACCCTTCAACCTATCGAATAGCTCAGATATTAAGGGTAAGGGGTATCGATTTTTAATAGTAACCGCATTTAAACCCCGATAATCGATGCAGGGTCTTAAGGTACCATCCTTTTTGGCAACAAAAAAGAACCCTGCCCCTGCAGGCGATGAGGATTTCCGGATGAACCCTCTCTCCAGATTCTCTGCTACATACTCCGACATGGCCTGGGTCTCTGGGATGGACAGAGGGTAGGTACGACCCCTGGGTAGAGTTGCTCCGGGGACAAGATCAATAGCACAGTCAAAAGACCTGTGGGGAGGAAGCACCTCAGCTGATTTTTTACAGAACACATCCCGGTAATCGCTGTATGCGGCGGGAAGATCAGAAGAAACAGAAGTGGCAGCAACCGGAAGACTCTCCTTGGGGGTCACCTTGAGAAGACACGACGAGAAACATGAGGAACCCCAGGCCAGGATCTGCCCAGAGACCCAGTCCACATGTGGAGAGTGGAGCTGTAGCCAAGGGAGGCCCAATACAACTGGGGTAGAGGCCTTGGGTAGAATAAGAAAGGATATCCACTCCTGGTGGAGAATCCCTACCGACATCCTAATGGGTAGCGTCTGGAAGCGAATAGGGCCCCCTGGGAGAACAGTGCCATCAATTGCCGAGACTACCAATGGGGTAGTGAGAGGTGAAAGGGTAAGCTTCATAGAAGAAGCAGTTCTCCAATCCATGAAATTGCCGGCAGCCCCGGAATCCAGGTATGCAAGGGTTGACTGAGGAGAAGTGCCTACATGAAGGGACACCGGCAAGAGCAGGCGAGAAGGTGATGTTTCTGGGTCCAATACTCCACCTTCCAAATGTATTAGACCCGAGCGTTTCCCGGACGAAGCGAGCAGGAGTCACGAAAATGACCCTTGCCCCCACAATAGAGGCACAAGCCCAGAGTTCTGCGCCTAGCACGTTCTTCGGGGGTTAGTCTGGTCCGGCCCAGCTGCATAGGTTCTTCAGCAGGTAGAGGATGCTCCACGGAATGAAGGGAGGGGAGCTCAGACTGGCTAGGACCCAGAGAGTGCTGGCGTCTTTTTTCTAAGGACCTCTCTTGAAAACGAATGTCGATCTGGTTGCATAATGAAATTACATCGTCCAGACCGACGGGAATGGCTCTTCCCGCTAATTCGTCTTTCACTCGGTCAGAGAGGCCATGTAAAAAGGTAGCGACCAGGGCCTCATTATTCCAGCTCAATTCAGCTGTGTGGATACGGAACTGAAGAGCATATTGCCCCACTGAACTAGATTCTTGGCGAAGACGTAAGACAGCACTAGCCGCTGAAGAAGCCCGAGCCGGCTCTTCGAAGATATTACGAAAGAGCTTCAAGAATTCGGACAGACTGGAAACCACCGGATCGTTCCTCTCCCACAGGGGGGCAGCCCAGGCCAAAGCTTCACCGGAGAGGAGGGAAATGATATAGGCTACCTTAGCCCGGTCAGATAGGAAGCTTTGAGGCTGAAGCTCAAAATGAATAGTGCATTGGCTGAGAAACCCCCTGCAGGCCTTGGAGTCCCCAGAGAAACGGAACGGAGCTGGCAATCTTAGTGAGTGTGAGGCTGCGACTGGTGCGATAGGTACAGCCGCTGGTTGTACTTGGGGTTGCGGATTCGGGGTTCCCAAGGAGACCTGAAGCTGCTCGAATCGAGAAGCCAGATCCTGGAGGAATCGCATCACCTGGGTCTGATTTGATTCCTGGGTCTCAAGTCTGCGAACTATGCCCTGCAATGGATCATCCGCGGGAAGCGGGATGTCAGCCGGGTTCATGGCTGATCAAACTGTCAGGGTCACCTGTGGCCAGGTGACAGATGCACACCGTAGGGGGACAGGAGTGCACCGCGAGGTAGTGAACCCTATGGCTGGCTTCTGTGGATAGGAAACTGGGTGGTTGTGGAAAGCGGGACCAGAGGAGCACAACCGGGATCCCAACGGAAGCGAGAGCCAAGATTCCCCAGGGCGCGGAGTCTAAGACCCAGCTGGTCTTCTCCAGGGCCTCTAGTGGTGAGGATGTTACGCTGCAGGCTGGGACCAGGTCGCGGCCCCTGGAGTTTCCTAGCTCACGCCCCGTAGGATAAGGGGAAGCAGCAGCACACGATAGAGAGAACCGAATAACAAGCCGAAGGTCAGGGGCCACAAGCAGACAAGGATAACGAAGAACGAGCCGAAGGTCAAGGGTCACGAGCAGACAGGGATGGTCGGGGACAAGCCAATAACGTAACAGAGAGACAGACGTAGCACACGGCAGGCAGGAACCCAAACACACAATGCCTAACAAACACGTTGATCAGCAAAGCAGGCTTGCAGTGCACAGGTTAATATAGTGTTCAGTGATAGGGCCTGGGGTGGAGTCAGGCTGGGAGGAGATTATAAAGGAAGCCAGGTGAAGGAGGTCTGGTCTCTAGATGAACACATGAGGAGGAAGGTAAGATGGCAGACAGACATTAATGCATATCCATGACAAGGGGGTTCAAGGAAACATTAAAGTCATTACCCAAGATTATATATTAAGTGGCATACCATTTCAGTTCATCAATGACATGTTGACAAAATGAAATGTGAGCCTTATTAGGGAAGTAGACATTTGCTAGTGTAACAGGTGTGTCTTCTAGAGTGCTCTTAAGGAGTATGTTATTCCCCTTTGGATCAGACAATTGCTGTGTAATGCCCCGTACATTTGATCTGATTTTCCGTCGGAAAAACCTTGGATGGTTTTTCCGACGGAATTCCACTCAAGCTTGACTTGCATACACACAGTCACACAAAAGTTCTCTGAGCTTTTGTCCATCAAGAACGCGGTGACGTACAACACTACGACAAAATTAATTTCAATGCTTCCGAGCATGCGTCGAATTGTTTCCGAGCATGCGTTGGAATTTTGCGCGACGGAATTGCTACAGACAATCAGAATTTCCGATCAGAATTTTTCCCATCTGAAAAATTAAGAACCTGCTCTCAATCTTTTGCTGACAGCAAATGTCCGATGGAGCATACACACGGTTGGAATTTCTGATGAAAAGCTCACATCGGACTTTTCTTGTTGGAAAATCCGACCATGCATTAATGAAAACGTGGAGTCTTTGCTAATTAGAATGGTAGCCTCTTTTGTTCTTGAAGTTGAACTGGTTGCATGGAATGCTCTAGCAAAGTAATTTTTAGTGATGATTTGAGTGTATTGAGATTTAAAATGTGTTTCATGGAGGAACACAAATTGTGGTCTAATCTTTTTGTGCTCTTCTAATAACTGAATTCTCTTCCCAGGTGTATTTAGACATCTGACATTATGAGAAGTACGTGTTGGGTTTTTCCCCATTGTAGAGTAGGCCCTGGTGGACAGCAGTTATAAAGCTAGTGATCAGATATTTAAAAAAAAAAAAAAACACTAATGCCACGTACACACGACCATTTTTCTGGTCGGGAAAAATTTAATTTTTTCTCTTTGCCGAGAAAAACGACCGTGTGTGGGCTTTTCATCATTTTTCCCGACGAGAAAAACGGCATGAATCACGACGAGAAAAATTAGAACATGCTCTAATTTTTCTCGTAGGGAAACACTGCCGGGGAGCCATTACACAGTCGTTTTTCTCGACCAAGAGAAAAAATGTCGGGAAAAACGGCCGTGTGTAGGGGAACAAGCCGTTCCTCGTTTTTCCCGTCGATTTTCTCTAACGTGTTTTCACCGTCGAGAAAATCGATCGTGTGTAAACGGCATAAGGGATTGGGGGGTCGGATGAAAGGAGTAGAAAAAAGGGAAAATAGAAATCAGAACTATGTCAACAATAAGATGGAGAATAAACCTATAGATTCCTTGTTCAACCCAGCATCTAAAGGCACTCGCCAACCTCTCTACACACCTCTGCAAACACCCAAACTTCCATCTTTAATGACACATGTAGTAATTCTACCAAAGCCTGACAAGATATTTTGGACCTCCAAAACTACAGACCAATTTTACTCCTTAACATTGATATATAATTAGTGTTGAGCGAACCCGAACTGTAAAGTTCGGGTCCGTATCGAACTTTAGCTTTTTCCCGAACCCGGACTTTGCCCAAAAGTCCGGGTTCGGGTTCGGCAATCTAATAACGCATTTAGAAATGCTTCAGGGGCCAGCCAATCACCTTTTGATTAGCTGGTGTGCCCTTAGAAGCCATCATAGCCATGCCTACTAATGGCATGGCTGTGATTGGTCAGTGCAACATGTGACCCAGCTTCTATATAAGCTAGAGGCACACAGCACACATGACACTCTGCTTCAGAATAGATAGGGAGAGGATCTAGTCTGCTGCTGCTGCTTTTAGGGAAAGATAGAAAGATAGAAAGATAGAAGAGGTAGTCCTGATTCTACAATCTGAGGGAAAAGATAGAGAGATAGTGTAGTGTAGGGCCAGGTTCCTGTGTTGGTGCTTTCAGGGAGAGAGAATATTATATAGGAGTCCAGATTCAGAGATTAAAATCAGCGATCTGCATAGGTCTACCTATTTGTGTTGCAGTGCAGTCTTTTTACACTGCCATGAGCCCAGTGTCAGAGAAAATCTAACTTTTAGGGGAAAAAAAAGGCACTTTATTGTTCTCTTTTCCAAAAGACCCATAGGGCAAAAAAAAAAAGCATTTTATTTTGCTCGTGCAAAAAAAGACCCGTTTAGGGCAACAAAAAAAAAAAAAAAAATTTGCACTTTAATGTACGCTTGCAAAAAACGCCGTTTAGGGGCACAAAAAAAAGTTTGCAGTTTGTTATACATATTTTGAGGTGTGTGAAATAAACAATTTCTCTATAGTTTTCTCCTACTGTGCTATACTAAAAAAACAACATTTTTTTTGAATAGCATTTTCTGCAGTTCTGTAGCTGTGCGATTCAGCGGTTATGTACTGTGGGTGTGTTCTGCTCTTCCAAAAACCGCAGTTTAGTGGCACCAAAAAAAGGTTGCAGTGTGTTATACATATTTTGAGGTGTGTGAAATAAACAATTTCTCTATAGTTTTCTCCTACTGTGCTATACTAAAAAAACAAAATTTTTTTTAATAGCATTTTCTGCAGTTCTGTAGCTGTGCGATTCAGCGGTTACGTACTGTGGGTGTGTTCTGCTCTTCCAAAAACCGCCGTTTAGTGGCACCAAAAAAAGGTTGCAGTGTCAGAGAAAATCTAACTTTTAGGGGGAAAAAAAGGCACTTTATTGTTCTCTTTTCCAAAAGACCCATAGGGCAAAAAAAAAAAAAAAAAGCATTTTATTTTGCTCGTGCAAAAAAAGACCCGTTTAGGGCAAAAAAAATAAAAAATTTGCACTTTAATGTACGCTTGCAAAAAACGCCGTTTAGGGGCACAAAAAAAAGTTTGCAGTGTGTTATACATATTTTGAGGTGTGTGAAATAAACAATTTCTCTATAGTTTTCTCCTACTGTGCTATACTAAAAAAAACAACATTTTTTTTGATGGCCACGCTTCGGGCACGGCCTCACTTGGCTCGTCTTGAACCACGGATGGTGTGGCCTTCACCTGAACTCACCACGCAGGCGCCGTTCGTCTTGGGAGATTTTAGAAATCCCCTTGTCCTACATACTGAGCAAGCGCAGTACAGGGTGGACACTATTTGACGGGGGACAGAATTCGACACATCACCGGCATTACACAGCCATTGTTGTATTTTTGAATCAGTGTTGGCTACCTCGTCCTCCTCCACCGCCGCTTCCACCTACACAGCCACATCCACCGCCACTTCAACCTCCTACTCCATATGGACCTCGTCCTCCTAGGTCAAGATTATTATTTTTTATTTTTATTTTTTTATGTTATTTTAAGTTATTTCCCTATCCACATTTGTTTGCAGAGCACTTGCCATGCTCTTAACAACATTTTGCTGCCATTTGCAGCCCTCTAGCCCTTTCCATTACCTTTTTAGAGCCTTTTTAGTCCTTAGAAGTCAGGGTCCCTATTGACTTCAATGGGGTTCGGGTCCGGGTTCGGGTTAAAGTTCGGTCCCGAACCCGAACTTTTTTCCGAAGTTCGGCCGAACCCGTCGAACCCGAACATCCAGGTGTCCGCTCAACTCTATATATAATTATTATCTAAGACTATTACTGCCAGACTTAACACCTTTTACATATTTTGATCCACAAAGGTCAAGTGGGCTTCATCCAACACAGGAAGGCATGTGAAGTAATCCATCTAATCCACCTAATGCAGTGGTTCTCAACTCCTGTCCTCAGGACCCACTAACAGGCCAGGTTTTAAGTATTACCTTGGGGAGATCCAGACTAGAATACTGCAATCACTGAGCAGCAAGTTATATCACCTGTGATGAATTTCAGTTTTCTTGCAAACCTGGCCTGTTAGTGGGTCCTGAGGACAGGAGTTGAGAAATACTGATCTAATGCAATGTAAACATACCCAAGGCATGTTACTGGGGCTTGACACCCATAAAGCCTTTGCAACATTGTCCTGGGGTTATATACACTATGCACTATAAATATGAGGGTTCCAGACAATTTTTTTTTTCTCCTGGCTCAAAGCATGAAATCACCAACCTTCTGCCAAAGGGTGTACCCTCTTCCCAATTTTATTTATTTATTCTTGGAGCCTTTAACTCATCAAATCAAACTCAAACTGTCAGGACCTGGGCTTGAACCTAGGACCTCGTCGGTGTCTGGTGTTGACTCTTCCCACTGAGCTATCTGCCCTGCCACTGCTATTGCAATTGGTCTTCAACCCAGATGCCTGATCATGACAGAACCTGGCCTAAAACATGGAGGCCGCGATAGCAAATGCTATGGCTCCTTTCAGGCAGCAAATTGCGGAGCTGCAGGAGTTTGGTGTCACCTACCAAGAAAAATTTGCCGAACTGGAAAGTGTGGTGAAAGGGCAACATGAAGAGATCCATGCTCTGCAAAAACAATTGCTGGACCTACGTTCCCGAGATGATGCTAATGCACGTATGCCTCACCCACCCAAGTTTAATGGAGATCGCCGCCATTACAGAGGTCTTCTTAACCAGTGTTGCATATATTTCCAAATGCGACCCGCTGCATTCACTTCTGAAAAACAGAAGGTAATGTTTGTTATCAACCTCCTGACTGGGGAAGCTCTAGCCTGGGCCTCCCCTTATATAGAACAAGACAGTGCCACGCTGAATAATTTCCAGACTTTTGAGGCTGCGATGAATCAGGTTTTTGATGATCCCAATCGCTGTGCTACTGCTGAAGCAAAGTTGCATAGTTTACGACAGGGTAAACGTTCTGTTGCTGAGTACACAGCTGAATTCAGACGTTGGATCACAGATACCACTTGGAACCCAGCAGCGCAAAAAAGTCAGTACCGCCAAGGGCTTTCTGAACAGGTAAAAGATGAGCTTGCCAAAGTGGAGACTCCTAATGATCTTGAGGCCTTCATCCAACTATGTATTCGAATTGATCAAAGACTTACAGAAAGGAGGAAGGAGAGACTGGGAATGTTTGGAAGCAATGGTGGCATGCGTTTCTCTGCTAGTCAATTTGTTCAGAAGGATCCAAGAGTTTCTTCAGATTCTGACACAGCTGAACCTATGCAGGTTGATGCAATTAAGAGATCCATTTCTACTCAGTAGAAAGAGAGAAGACGTTCAGAAAACCTATGTTTATATTGCGGGGACTCTGGGCATTACGCAGTTAACTGTCCGAACAATGTTAGAAGAACAATTGCAGCGACTGATGTGATTTTGCCTGAACAAATAAACTGTATTACCCAGTCGATCTCCCCATTGATTCATGAAGAGAATAAAGTCAATTCTGTACTATCCCATTTTATCATCCCTATTAAACTCATCTCTGATGGTATTGAAATTCCTTGCTCTGCTATGCTGACTCTGGGGCTGGGGGGAACTTTATGGACATAGACTTTGCCCACAGTAATAATATCCAAACAAGAAATAAGTCTGCCCCTATCGATATGGAGACGGTCGATGATTCACTCTTAACATCAGGACCTGTTACCCATGAGACAGTCCCTTTTGGTACTGCAATTTGAGGCTAATCATCATGAGACCATCAGTTTTCAGCTGATTACATCACCCAAATTTCCCGTCATCCTGGGCATTCCTTGGTTTTCCACCCATAATTCCTCAATCAACTGGGAAGCACGGATTATAAACTTTACATCCCCCCATTGCAAGGAATTCTGTAGAGAACCTTGTCAAACAAGTTATTTTCCGGTCAAGGAATCACAGGTGGATGTTGTTACTACGCAGTCATATGACAACCTGCCTTCACAATATCATGAGTTCCGGGATGTCTGTGATAAGAAGAATGCCGATCAGTTACCTCCTCATCGCCCATATAATTGTCCCATTGAACTGCTCCCAGGGACTGAAATACCTTTTGGTCGCCTCTTCAATCATTCAGAACCTGAATTAAAAGTTCTCAGGGAATGGATTGATGAGAATTTGGAGAAGGGCTTCATTACACCCCCAACGTCTCCTGCAGGGGCAGCCCTGTTCTTTTCTGCAAAGAAAGATTCCACCTTGCGTCCATGCATTGACTATCGTGACCTTAATAAAATCACTATTAAAAACCGCTATCCACTTCCTTTAATTTCTGAAAAGTTGGAAAGACTCCTCTCTGCCAAAGTCTTCACAAAACTAGACTTACGGGGGGCATATAACCTCATCCGCATGCGTCAAGGAGACAAATGGAAAACCGCCTTTAGAACCAGATATGGCCATTTTGAGTCCCTGGTTATGCCTTTTGGCCTCTGCAACACCCCTGCCACTTTCCAACACTTCATCAATGATGCTTTTCAAGACCTATTGGACCAGTTTGTGATTGCTTATCTGAATGATATTCTCATCTTTTCTAATAACCTGGAGGAACATCACAAACATGTTTGCACTGTCTTTGAAAGACTAAGGAAGAACCAACTTTATATTAAATTGGAGAAATGCGAGTTTGAACGAACCCAGATGCAGTTCTTGGGATATATTATTTCTCCTAAAGGAGTAAGCATGGATCCTGAGAAGATCAAAGCAGTGGTGGATTGGCCTGCTCCTAGTAATGTTAAAGAGATACAACGATTTGTTGGTTTTGCCAACGAAACTTCTCTAAAGTGATAGCACCAATTACACAGCTGACAAAGAAAGGGGTGCCCGTTGTGTGGTCAGCTGAGGCACAGACTGATTTTTCTAAGCTAAAGACTCTTTTCACTTTTGCACCAATATTGGTACATCCCAATCCTGAAGTTCCTTTGCTTAATGTCATCAGCTGAAAGAAATTATGACATTGAGAATAAGGAATTACTGGCAATTAAGGAAGCCTTTTCTGAAATGAGGCATCTGCTGGAAGGGGCTAAGCATCCAGTAACTGTTCTCACTGATCATAAAAATCTAGAATTAATTCGCTCTGCCAAGAGGATGTCTTCTAGACAAGACCGTTGGTCACTGTTCTTTTTCCCGGTTTAATTTTATTATCTCGTATCAACCTGGGTCAAAGAATGGTAAGGCCGATGCATTATCAAGAATGTTGACTGAACCATGCCAGGAAGACAACCCTGAATGTATGATTCTGCCTCAAAAGAACTTCATAGGGGCCACGGGTTGCAAGACATTCTTGAGTCTCCTAAAGGAGGGGTATGAAAATTACCCTCTTCTCAATCATCCGCCTGCTGATATTAACCTTGTGTACAAGAATGGCTTTTGGACTCATGCACATAGTCTCTATGTACCTGAATCTGCTCGGATTGAAGCCCTCAGGTTGGTTCAAGACTCAAAACTTGCTGGGCATTTTTGGATTTCCAAAACAGAAGAGCTCTTGTCAAGTTCATTTTGGTGGCCCAGCTATAAGAAAGACATCAAACACTATGTGGCCTCATGCCTGACCTGTGCACACAGTAAGACTCCCCGAGCTTCTCCTTTGGGGTTGCTCCAGCCACTCCCTGTTCCATCAAGACCATGGGGCTCAATTTCTATGGACTTTGTGGTAGATTTACCTCCCTCAAGAGAAATGAGCACTATCTTGGTTGTTGTTGACCGTCTCAATAAGATGGCTCATTTTATACCTGTTCAGGGGGTACCTTCAGCTGAACAAACTGCTGAGTTAATGCTTCGAGAAGTATTTAAACTACATGGAATTCCTGACGATGTGATGTCTGACAGAGGAGTACAGTTTACTTCAAAATTTTGTAAAAACTTTTGTTCAGCCTTGGGTGTAACAGTTAATCTGTCTTCGGCTTTTCATCCCCAGTCTAATGGTCAGACTGAGAGGACCAATCAAACCTTAGAGCAGTACCTTCGATGTTTTGTAAGTTATCTTCAGGATGACTGGGTGGATTATCTTCCTACAGCAGAGTTTGCATATAACAATTCTAAACATAGCTCCACTTCTCAAAGTCCTTTTCATTTAAACAACGGGTATCATCCAGTTTTTATTCCTGATCTCCCTATCTCAACTCATATTCCTTCTGTTACCAACAGATTAACTACATTGCAGGAGATTTGTGAGGAATTGATCGAAACTTTGAAGAAGGCTCAGAAATGTTACAAGAAGGCTGCTGATAGACATCGCAGATCACTTCCTACTTTTCATGTGAGTGACAAAGTTTGGTTAGCAACCAAAAATTTGAAGGTCCATGTTCCGTCTGAAAAGCTGGGCCAGAAGTTTGTAGGACCATTCAAGATTTCTGCTCAAATCAATCCGGTTACCTTTCGCTTAAAACTTCCTGATAGTATGAAAATTCACCCTGTTTTTCACATGTCACTACTTAAACAATTTAATGAAAATCCCTTTTCTGGAAGAATTCTTCCACCTCCTCCACCTGTTGATGTACAGGGTGAAGTAGAATCTGTGGTGGAGAAAATTCTTGATTCCAGGATCTTTAGAATCAAACTACAATATCTGGCCCAATGGGAAGGATATGGGCCAGATGAAAATTCTTGGGAGCCTGAGGTGAATGTTCATGCCCCCAGATTAACAAGAGAATTCCACCACAGGTATCCTCACAAACCCAGCCCTAAGACGTCCAGAGGACATCCTGAGAGGAGGGGAGTACTGTCAGGACCTGGGCTTGAATCTGGGACCTCATCTGTGTCTGGCATTCACTCTTCCCACTAAGCTATCTGGGATGCTGGACAGCTCCCTGCCTGATCTGCTGGACAAACCTATCTGATCCATTAGACTACTCTGCTTGGTGTCTTGATTGCTGTTGAACCCTGAACCCCTTGCTCCTCCCATGAACTTCCTATGTAAGCCTTGTCTCAGCACTTCCTCTTTGCCAGGTTATTGTGCCTTCCCTGCCGGTGCCTTGCTGTTGTCTTTCCTGCTGCCATCTGTACCTACAACCACTCGTGATTGACCCTTGGCTTGTTCCTGGACTTCTCCACTGCCTGATCCCAATCTGCAACCACCCGTGTTTGACCCTCGGCCTGTTCTTTGACTACTCTACTGCTTGATCCCAACCTGCAGCCACTTGTGATTGATCCTTTGGCTTGTTTTCTGACCACGCTGCTGTTTCATCCTTGTTTGTTATCCGCTATTGGACCCCGGCTTGCTCACACCCTGGTGGGGCAAACTTGAGGACCGCGACCTGGTACTAGCTTGCAGTCAAATCCATCTCCACCATCAGGAGCTCTGGGGAAAACCAGCTAGTACTTAGACTCTGCAACTTAGATGAGCCTGTGTCATCTGCCAGAAGTGACTGCCTGTATGCCTGTCCTGCCAATGCTATTGCAATTGGTCTTCAACCCAGACGCCTGATCGTGACACAAACACTGTGTTGACCTAGGCTCCAAAACATATAAAATCCTCCTAAAAGGGGCATTTTAGCAGAAAAAAATATTGGTGCTTGTAAACGTGTGTAACACGTATAGATCAGGGATGAGCCGAACACCCCCCTGTTCGGTTCGCACCAGAACTTGCGAACAGACAAAATGTTCGTGTGAACTTTAGAACCCTATTAAATACAATGGACTCGAACGTTCGAAATCTAAAGTGCTAATTATAAAGGCTTATATGCAAGTTATTGTCCTAAAAAGTGTTTGGGGACCCGGGTCCTGCCCCAGGGGACATGTATCAATGCAAAAAAAAGTTTTAAAAACGGCCGTTTTTTCGGGAGCAGTGATTTTAATAATGCTTAAAATGAAAAAATAAAAGTGAAATATTCCTTTAAATTTCGTACCTGGGGGTGTGTATGATATGCATGTAAAGTGGCGCATGTTTCCCGTGCTTAGATCTGAAGGGCCTGGTATGGATATTTGGGGGAACCCCACGTCATTTTTTTTTTTAATTTGCGGCGGTGTTCCCCTTAATATCCATTCCAGACCTGAAGGGCCTGGTAATTGAATTCTGGGGAACCCCCACGCTTTTTTTTTTTTTTTTTATCAATGACTTTTGTATGTATTGCCGGGAGCCAACAATTCATTAATAGCCGCGAGTGAGTTTTAAATGACTTTTTTTCTTTCAAAAATGACATTTTTTGCAGGGACAGTTCTAAGCACAGGAAACATGCGCCACTTTACATGCATATCATACACACCCCCCAGGTACGAAATTTAAAGGAATAGTTCACTTTTATTGTTTCACTTTAAGCATTATTAAAATCACTTCTCCCGAAAAAACTGCAGTTTTTAAAACTTCTTTTTGCATTGATACATGTCCCCTGGGGCAGGACCCGGTCCCCAAACACTTTTTAGGACATTAACTTGCATATAAGCCTTTATAATTAGCACTTTAGATTTCTCCCATAGACTTTTCGAATTTGCCGCGAACACCCCAATTTGTTCGCTGTTCGGCGAACGGGCGAACAGGCAATGTTTGAGTCGAACATGAGTTTGACTCGAACTCGAAGCTCATCCCTAGTATAGATGTGTTTAGCCACATTTAGCAGCATCAAGCGCTTGGGCGTTAATTCCCTCTTTAAACTATACTGCCATCTCTTTTGAAGTAGACACAAGAAATCTTTTATGAACCCATCGTTCCAGATTACAACTCTGGCCCTATTCACACACTCTTATCATACAAACGAATACTCCCCAAGTCACCCAGACTCATGGGCGTCCACTCCATAGGGCAAGGGGGGTCAATTGCCCCCCCCTGGAGACACACTATATTTATATGGACATGGAGTGAAGCGGAATTATCCTCAAGAGCTATTTCACACTGCCAGCTGGCCACGTTATCGGTAAAGCGCCGCTAGTTTTAGCGGCGCTTTACCATCGTTTTAGTGGCGCTATTCGGCCGCTAGAGGGGGGGGGTTTAAAAAAAAATTAAATTGCTAATCAGACAATGGCAGCTTGATCCTTCTATTAAGCTTTTGCATCATGCTTCTCAAACCTTTGCATGCCTGCGCTTTATGTCATAATGACTAAGCTCCTCCCCTTCATGACATTGTCAAAAAGTAACCGAGCATGGATGACCTTAAAATGATGCCCCCCCCCCTGAAAAAAGTTCAGCGGATGCCCATGCCCAGACTACCTAATGGCACACTAGAAAGATCAGTAATTAATGGAAGCTTGTATATTTCGCTTCACTTGTTTCACTCTCTTATTCACTTTTAATTTATTATAATACTTTACTTTACCAGTTTTTTGCATTTCTATCTATCTGTCTTTTACCCACAGCATCTTTTCACTTTCTAATTGTTCAAATATTCAGATATTTTTACTAATTCTGTGGCTGCTCCTCACACACATCACCTCTAATTTTCTTAAAATTGAATATAGTTGAATTATACCTTTGCTTAGAAGCATCCAGTACCTTGAGCCTAGCAACTGACAGATACTTAATGGATTTGCCCTGTGGGCCTTATATAGGGAATCACTCTGATTCCTTCCAACCAATCTACTGACACCACCCTAAGCTGTCAACAATACTGAGAACCTAGGCAATGGAAAACATATACATTACAATGTAGACCCCATTTGTACCTATAACACATTTGGCCAATTTACCAAAATGTACCACTTTACTGTTTCATTTTGCCTTTCTTCCTTGTTCAAATATTTTATTGAAGTATAATAATGTGCAAATCAATTTACAATTTCCAAGCAGAAAAAAAAAACACAACTGAGAGGTTCAAAGTATAGGTCATCAACAAACAGTTTGTTGTAAAGAACAATAACAAGTGGGGGCAATGCCCAGATATGCAGATTTAAGCAGTATGTGGTATAATAGGGAAGACCAAAGTAGCAAAATAGACACAGTGTAGGGAATACCAACACATACATTTGGTTAGAAGAATTTATAGGACTGTTTAGGAGTTTTGGAAGGGGGTGGTGGGAGTAAGGTACTAAAAGCTCCATAATGCCCTGTACACACAATCGTTTTTTCCAATGAAAAAAGTCCGATGGACTTTTTCATCTGAAAAACCGATCGTGTGTGGGCCCCATCAGGTTTCCATAGGTGTAAAAAAATAGAACAAGTTTTAAATTTTTCCGGGTGGAAAAAAACGATAGAAAATTCTGATCGTCTGTGTGGAACTCCATCGGAGAAAAATCCACGCATGCTCAGACTAAATTAGAAGACAGGAGCGCTCGTTCTGGTAAAACTAGCGTTCGTAATGGAGATAGCACATTCGTCATGCTGTAACGGACTGAAAAGCACGGAGACTGAAAAGTGCGAATCGGCTAACACCAAACTTTTACTAACACGTGGTAACACGAAATCAGCAAAAGCAGCCCAAAGGGTGGCGCAATTGGATTTGAACTTCCCATTTATAGTGCCGTCGTACGTGTTGTACGTCACGGCGTTTTGGATGGTCGGAATTTTGTCTGATGGTGTGTATGCAAGACTGATGGAAGTCAGCTTCCATCAATCAGTGTGATCTTGTGTACAGGGCATTAGGGATCCACGAGAACCTATGGGGAAGCCTTAGGGTAACTGTACTTGGCAATCTGCAAACATATCACCAAAAAGTGGGAGTAGGGAGGTCTGGTCTCCCAAGTCATCAAGGATAGGCGTAGGAGAGCAGCATCGGGTTTATGAGAGGGAAGCGAGAGGATGGAGAGAGAAGGCATAGGTTGAGTAGAAAGTGGGATAGAAGAGCATGTATTGTAGAGGGGAGGAAAGGGGGAAAAGAGGACCCCTAGATTGGAACTCAACATGGGCAGTTAGTAGGTTTGGCAGTAAAAGTGACATGTCAAAATCGTAGAGAGCAATTTTGTCTAGGATGAAAGCTTCAGTCTTGGCTTGAATCATTGCTTGAGTGATTCTGTGCTTCATTGCCAGATTACTTAGGGAGCGGGATTTCCATGCTTTTGCAATGGTTTGTTTAGCTGCTCTGCTGACAGCCACGAAAGCAGTGAGCAGGGTATTGGGGGAGAAATTTGAAGATCCCAGCAGGGACCATGCACAGTGGGGCAAAAAAGTATTTAGTCAGCCACCAATTGTGCAAGTTCTCCTACTTAAAAAGATGAGAGAGGCCTGTAATTGTCATCATAGGTATACCTCAACTATGAGAGACAAAATGTGGAAACAAATCCAGACAATCACATTGTCTGATTTGGAAAGAATTTATTTGCAAATTATGGTGGAAAATAAGTAAGCAAAATAAACAAACAAGCAAGATTTCTGGCTCTCACAGACCTGTATCTTCTTCTTTAAGAGGCTCCTCTGTCCTCCACTCATTATCTGTATTAATGGCACCTGTTTGAACTTGTTATCAGTATTAAAGACACATGTCCACAACCTCAAACAGTCACACTCCAAACTCCACTTTGGTGAAGACCAAAGAGCTTATATAGGACACCAGAAACAAAATTGTAGGCCTGCACCAGGCTGGGAAGACTGAATCTGCAATAGGCAAGCAGCTGTGGGAGAAATAATTAGAAAATGGAAGACATACAAGACCACTGAAAATCTCCCTCGATCTGGGGCTCCACGCAAGATCTCACCCCGTGGGGTCAAAAGTATCACAAGACCGGTGAGCAAAAATCCCAGAACCACACGGTGGGAGCTAGTGAATGACCTGCAGAGAGCTGGGACCAACGTAACAAAGGCTACCATCAGTAACACACTACGCTGCCAGGGACTCAGATCCTGCAGTGCCAGACGTGTTCCCCTGCTTAAGCCAGTACATGTCCGGGTATGTCTGAGGTTTGATAGAGAGCATTTGGATGATCCAAAAGAGAATTGGGAGAATGTCATATGGTCAGATGAAACCAAAGTAGAACTGTTTGGTGGAAACACAAATCGTGTTTGGAGGAGAGAGAATGCTGAGTTGCAACCAAAGAACACCATACCTACTGTGAAGCATGGGGGTGGCAACATCATGCTTTTGGGCTGTTTCTCTGCAAAGAGAACAGGACGACTGTTCCATGTACATGAAAGAATGAATGCGGCATGTATCATGAGATTTTGAGTGCAAACCTCCTCCCATCAGCAAGGGCATTGAAGGTGAAACGTGGCTGGGTCTTTCAGTATGACAATGATCCCAAACACACCGCCCGGGCAACCAAGGAGTGGCTTTGTAAGAAGTATTTCACGGTCCTGGAGTGGCCTAGACAGTCTCCAGATCTCAACCCCATAGAAAACCTTTGGAGGGAGTTGAAAGTCCGTGTTGCCCAGCGACAGCCCCAAAACATCACTGCTCTAGAGGAGATCTGCATGGAGGAATGGGCCAACATACCAGCAACAGTGTGTGACAACCTTGTGAAGACTTACAGAAAACGTTTGACCTCTGTCATTGCCAACAAAGGATATATATCAAAGTATTGAGATGAACTTTTGATATTGATCAAATACTTATTTTCCACCATAATTTGCAAATAAATTCTTTCCAATCAGACAATGTGATTGTCTGGATTTGTTTCCACATTTTGGCTCTCATAGTTGAGGTATACCTATGATGACAATTACAGGCCTCTCTCATCTTTTTAAGTGGGAGAACTTTCACAATTGGTGGCTGACTAAATACTTATTTGACCCACTGTACCATCTGGTAAGCACCTTAAAGTTGGTTTCCAGGGCTACAATGTTGGGAGAAGCAGATTTAGTAGCCTGTCAGATGTGTGACCAGTCAGCTGGTTCAAGGGTAACATTGAGCTCTTTTTCCCACTTGTTCACGTATGTCGGAGGTGATGTTGAGGGGTATCTAAGGAGTTGGGCATATAGGTCAGAGCTAAGACCCCTCTATACGGGTCAGATTTGCAAGCTTATTCAAAAGTAGTGAAAGGTGAGGGAGTGGTGTCAAGAGGTGAACATGGTGAGTAGAAGTGTCTGATTTGTAAATAACAAAAGAGTTCCAAAGAGGGAAGTCCATGTGTTTTGCGGAGCAATGGGAAGGGCGTAATAGAGTTGGTCTTGAAGAAATAATGAGCTCATAACAGGCATAAAAGGAAGATAGTGATGTCCAAGCCGGATAAAAGGAGGGGTTGTAAAGGAAGGAGAGGAGGAGGTTATGAGGGAATTGGAGGCCAAATCAAATTTTGAATCTATCCCAAAGGACCAAACTATGTTTAGTTATGGGATTAGTGACGGAACGGCTTTTTGGTGGTGTTAGCCAAAGAAGATTATCTGTGGAAAGGGGAACGCAATCCACAGATTCAATTGCTACCCAGAGTGGTATTTATTTGGTAGCATGGTATTTGGGAAGTTGTGCTAACTGGGCTGCATAATAGTACTTAAGGCTGCCCCTAATACGGGGTATGCAGAGTGTCGGTTTAGGTAGGCAGGGTTTGAGTTTGCCCCAGATGAACTGGGAGGCCCCACACTGCAGAATACACAGGAAGTGGGCTGGGACTGGTATAGGGAGTACCCTAAAGAGATAGAGGATTTTAGTGTGGATAGACATTTTGAGAACTGTTATCCTCCCCATCCATGCTAGCGGTAGTGATGCCCATTTGGACAGAATATTTGAGAGGTGCGATAGCATAGGGGGTAGTCGTCGCATATAGGTCCCTGGGGTTAGCAGTGAATTTGATGCCAACATAATAGATATAAGAAGTGGCCCAAGGAAACAGGAAAAGTTCAGTCAAACAAGCTACTAGAGATTGTGATAGGGAAACATTTAAAGCCATTGTGGATTTACCAGTGGACCTGAAATGCGCCCAAATTGGGAAAGGGTGTCTAATAGATTATGGGCGGAGATTAAAGGGGAGGTTAAGAAGACTAGAATATCATCTGCAAATAGGCATAGTTTACGATGATAACTACCGAGTTCCAAGTGGATGTTTGGATTGACACAAATTATAAGGGACAGTGGTTGAATCTGCAAAGCAAATAAGAGTGGGGAAAGAGGGCAACCTTGGTGGGTACCTCGTTTGATTGGGAAGAAATCCATTTAGCCTCATGTTAACAAACCATTATTATAGTGAAAACAGACTTTATTATTTGGCAAATTTCCCTTACTATCCAGCTGTGAACTATATACAGTAATCATATAAACAGTTATTGATCAACTTCCCTTGTGTGCTGCTTTCGATCATTGTTTTCTCTGAAATAACTGAAGAAGGGATATAATTTCAAGGTTGCAATTTAGCTTTAAAATAATGTACAATTTGTGTAGGTTTGGGTATTATAGAGGGATTTACAAAAACAGGAGCACACAGAATCTGGTAAAACCATGCATAATAACCAATCAGCTTCTAGGTTTTATTGTCAAAGCATAATTGAACAAGATGAAGTTAGAAGCTGATTTTATACACAATTCAGGTGTTTTAAAATCAGTGAAGATACAGGGCATTAAGAGTAAAATAATTACTTGGGATGTAATGTTTCATATCTGAGAATTTGGGAAACAAGGTATGGAAAGTGTTCACTAGTGCTGTGTTGGTGGAAGTTCTGTGGTCTTGTTCCGCTGATTATGCAAGCATGTATTTCCTTGTGTGACTGCTGTGTAATTTTAGGAAATTAGATAGTTCTACAGTCTATCATTATATATGTCCCTTTGTAGCTACACAATAGTTTGTTATTGCATCCTGTAAGTGTGCTCTAACAAGATTAATTAAAAAATCATTGAAACTGTGTGGACACACATCAAAATAGCTCTCTGTGGGCCATAATCAAAAATTCTATTACATTCATTTCTGTTTAGGGCTGGATCCTCAGAGTGACTTACACTGAAGCCAAAGTTCATACATTGAGAAAACAAAATAAAATCATTGGTTATATTACATGACAGTGGAATTCTCTGAACTACTTGGTAAAAGGCCCAGTTATGAGTATGTCTGGCAATTAAAAATAATTGGGAAGCAGGTTTGCCATTAACTCTTCCAAGAATGCCAGTTATGATATAATGATGTTTCATTAAGCATGCTGAAAGCTGTGAGCTCCGTATGGCAGTGGCAATTAGGAAGGATCATAAAGAAAAAAAAAGAAAATGAAAAAATATTAAAAAATGCCCAGACTGAGATTAGCATTGCATTTAATGGCCACTTCATTAGCTAATTGATTTCTTATTAGTTACAAGGAAGAGTCTGGTTAGGGGCTTTACACAGCTAATTAACAGCATTTACACAATTAGTAACTTGCTCATTCTGTATCCATTCTTGGAATCAGCTGTGTCTTCCATGCTCTGGGCCATTTGATTAATTTAATTTTTTTCCTGCTAATATTGGCTTAACCTTCAAAATGAAAAAAAAAAAAATTTGAAAAAAAATCACCCCTCAGGGCAACTACCTATTTAACTAAAACATTAAACACACACAAAGAAATACTGTCATCACATCTCATATAAATATATTGCCTTATTTTGACTTACTTATTTTCCCAATCTAGCATACTGTAACTCTTCAGCTACAGGCTTTCATGCATACGTGACATTCTTTTCCATACTGATAAATGGGAGCTGTATTTTGCATTTATTGAACATATGCATCCTGTTTCAAAAATTGACACTTTCATTACAGGAGAGTCAATCACTATACTGTCAAAATATTATGAACTATTTTTTCTTTGTGCTTGACAATGTATGTGCATATTTTAAATAATGTTGAAACATTTATATTCACTGTATACATACTGCTTTTGGATTTTGCATACAGCATACACTGTATATACAGTACATGAGAATACACACATTTTTGGTAGATTAACAACAATATTGTGTAAACGGTATAATGTTTTCAGTGTGTCTTCATAAACAGATTTAACATATTAACACTCAGTATATAATCATTAGCTCCTATGTTACAGCAAAAGCTACATGTTTTTATATTAAAGGCTAACTTCAACTGAAACTATATTTGAGTGATGAATGGGCACTGGCTGTTTTTACTACTTAACGACTTTCAGTATAGTAAATGTGTGTCCACCCTTTTAAAAGGATTGTAACTAGGAATATGCTTCAGGCCCGGGTTGACCATGAGATCAACCCAAATCCAAGTCGTTCACAATTCAGGAAAACATTGAGCTATTCACCCATGCACTTCCTGGCATTTGAATTGTGATCAGTAAGGATGAGCCGAACACCCCCCGGTTTGGTTCGCACCAGAACTTGCGAACAGGCAAAAAATTTGTTCAAACACACGAACACTCTTAAAGTCTATGGGACACGAACATGAAAAATAAAAAGTGCTCATTTTAAAGGCTAATATGCATGGTATTGTCATAAAAAGTGTTTGGGGACCTGGGTCCTGCCCCAGGGGACATGTATTAATGCAAAAAAAGTTTTAAAAACTGCTGTTTTTTCGGGAGCAGTGATTTTAATAATGCTTAAAGTGAAACAATAAAAGTGAAATATTCCTTTAAATTTCGTACCTGGGGGGTGTCTATAGTATGCCTGTAAAGTGGCACATTTTTCCCGTGTTTAGAACAGTCCCACAGCAAAATGAAATTTCTAAAGGAAAAAAAGTAATTTAACCACTTGACCAATTGGCACTTAAACCCCCTTCCCAACCAGACCAATTTTCAGCTTTTGGTGCTCTCACATTTTGAATGACAATAACTCAGCCATGCAACACTGTACCCGTATGAAATTTTTGGCCTTTTTTTCACACAAATAGAGCTTTCTTTTGGTGGTATTTAATCACCTCTGGGTTTTTAATTTTTTGCGTTATAAAAGAAAAAATACTGAAAATTCTGTAAAAAAAAACAATTTTTCTTCGTTTCTGTTATAAAATTTTGCAAATTAGTCATTTTTCTTCATAAATTTTGGCCAAAATTTATACTGCTACATATCTTTGGTAAAAATAACCCAAATTGGTGTATATTATTTAGCCCCTTTTCACACTGAGGAGTTTTTCAGGCGGTTTAGCGCTACAAAATAGTGCCTAAATACCGCCTGAAAACTCCTGCCCCTGCAGTCTCAATGTGAAAGCCCGAAGGCTTTTACACTGAGGTGGTGCGCTAGCAGGACCGCTCCAAAAGTCCTGCAAGCAGCATCTTTGGAGCGGTGAGACTAGCGGTGTGTTTACCGCTCCTTCCCATTGAAAGTATTGGGAAACCGCGGTAATACCGCCGGCAATGCGCCTCTGCTGAGGCGCATTGCGGTCGGTATTAACCCTTTTTCGGCCGCTAGCGGGGGTTAATACCGCACCGCTAGTGGCCAAATACCGCCGCAAATCCGCGGCAATTCCGATGGTATACCGCTATACCGCCACCGCCCCAGTGTGAAAGGGGCCTAAGTCTGTGTGAAAGTTATAAAGTCCACAAGCTATGGTGCCAATCTCTAAAAATTGATCACACCTGAAGTACTGATCTAATTTTTTGAGACCCTAACATGCCAGGAAAGTACAAATACCCCCCAAATTACCCCTTTTTGGAAAGTAGACATTCCAAGGTATTTAGTAAGAGGCATGGTGAGTTTTTTTAAGTTATCCTTTTTTCCCACAATTCTTTGCAAAATCAAATTTTTTTTAAACAAAATTGTCATATTATCAGGTTATTTCTCACACACAGCATTTACGTACCACAAATTACACCCCAAAACACATTCTTCTATTACTCCCGAGTATGGTGATACCACATGTGTGACACTTTTACATAGCGTGGCCACATACAGAGGCCCAACATGCAGGGAACACCTTGAGGCATTCTGGAGCATAAATTACACATCCAATTTCCTGATTACCTCTTAAGGGGAACCCCAAACCAAAATGTAAAAAAAAAAATTGCATGGGGGTCCCCCCAAATTCCATACCAGGCCCTTCAGGCCTTTTGTTGTTTTGCCAATGTCTATGGAAAGTTAAGGTGAATAAATGAAGATGACAGTGTCTTTTTCGAGAGAGATAGTTACTGCTATATATTGCAATACAGTTGTATACAACACTTTATATAGTCCTGTCTTGTACTACATTACACTGAATTGCAGTGTAATGGGCAATATTGTGTGTAACCCCTAATTGTATGCACTGTGCTGCATTGTGCTACAATATTTTGTTGGCTTTTTTCATTGAAATAATACATTCTAATGTGTAAATCTTTTTAAAAGCTGCCTGGTATCTCCTTATCATGTGCTTAAATACTACGTATTGAGTCAGCACAATTGTTTTAATTTTTTTCTGTGACATAATTACTCTTTAATATTTATTTTCATGTCTAAATAGTTTTATTATAATCCACAGTAGCGCTCCTAAACGTGTCCAAAAAAGACATAAAAAATCCTTAATAATAAAATATATATATATATATATATATATATATATATATATATATATATAAATATACAGTGAAAAGAATGTTTTATATATATATATATATATATATATATAAATGGAATAGTTAGAAAAGTCTTCTGAATCCACACCAAAAAGACATTCCTTATTGAAGAGTGCAAAAACAATATGTGTATATGATGACAACAGTTCCTCTACCACAGTGATGAATGGGAGGTCAACTCCTATTAAGAAACAAGCTCACCAGATGATGTTGCCATACACTCTCGTGTTTGGCAAACAAGCTTTAAAGATTATATTGAACAGCTGCTGTAAAAGCCACACTCCGTTCACATGCATGGGTTTGACTCCACATGTAGAAAATAGATGGAGAAATGGAGCCTCCAATAGTGTAAAATCATTTGCGATATTGATCCATTTAAAATATATATTGCACGTATATCAAATTCAGTTAAAACAAGCCTTTTTGTAACATTGTACAAGACATGCAGAGCGGCTCTGTGTTGCGATCTCACCACTGCTTCATTCCCTAGACATCAGAACACCATCCCAGCTTCAACATACAGTCGCCGTGTAGCCACATCTCAATGCGTTTCGTCACTTCCGACTTCATCACAGGGGGTGGCGACATGGCACGGCAACCAAGTTAAAATATCCTCCTCCTTCCTTATCGACCAATCAGCTCGGCACAACTCATATGCATTTAATTACACACGATGATCTCCAAGAATTACCTTAACAGGTCTTTTGCTCATTTGATCTCCAAGTATTCAACAGACACTTATCAAGATCTGTCAGCATGGCAAGCTGCTGAGTAAATCCACCCTGCAGAAACACAGCAAACTTCATCCATATGTGCAATTAACCCTGTACTGTCAGTCCACATATTTAACATGAAGATAATCAAATGTTCGTTTAACCGGTTTATTGCACTTTAGATCACAAAGTGTCCAACAGACACTTATCAGGATCTGTCAGCACGGCAAGCTGCTGAGTGAAACCACCCTGCACAGACACCGCAAGTCTCATCCATATGTGCAATTAACCCTATATCAGTTTAATGTGGATCTTGGTTTACTTTAAATAAACCAATATCTCAAATGATTTTACATTATTGGAGGCTCCATTTATTCCTCTATTTTCTACATGTGGATTCAAACCCAGGCATGTGAATGGAGTGTGATGTTTTACAGCAGCTGTTCAATATCATCTTTGAGCTTTTTTGCCAATGTGTGGTGGGCGGATATGGCCTGTTGCTCAGCTCAGCTCAACACATCCTTGCAGGCAGCTAATCTGGTCCCAATAGCGTTGTGACTCATGGTTCCCAGCGATCAGGTCTCGGATCCTCACACGGGCCACAGTCTCGGACCCTGAAGACACAGCGATTTACACTTTCAGTGCATATTCTGAAGGCAGCTCCAGCAGGCTCAGGTGCAGGTCCGTCCCCTCTTTCTGACATGGGATAGGCACAGCAACAGGTCATCTTAGCTCATCTCTAGTGGCTCCAGTTCCTCAGAAATGAAGCACAAACCCTGAGGGCAGATCTGTCCTTGTCACTGTCTTCCCACGACTGCCAAATTCTTGGCAGATTTGCCTGGGAAAGCAGCAAAGCTCTCCTCCTCTCAGATGCAAGGAATCATGGGAATTGAAGTCCAGTAACCTGTTAGCCTTTGTTCCCAAGTGTGGTTCTGCATCTCTTTAAGAACTGCATGCTTCCATTGGCTCTTTCTCTTTCCCTCTGTGATTGGATCTGATTCTTCACTAGGGAGAAGAGCAGAGGAGCGAGCAGGTATTTCACATAAAGCAGCTGTCACACAGATCCTGCTCCTGTCACAGCCAAAGTACAGCAGTGAGAAGCAGCAGCCAAATCCGGCAGCTTCACACAGATCACAACACCCCCAACATGGGGGGGTGGGCAGGCAGACAAGAAAGCTGGCTCAGATACCTGCCCCACCGGGCTTGAGTGGGGTTGAAAGATTTGAGAGTGGGAGAGCCCAGGACCAATGCAACTGGTTCGATCACAAATACTGAGAAGAATGGAAGGAATGGAAGTTCCTTTCTCCCTTCTCTGATGTCAGAAACCGGTTGTAAAAGCATTTGATCAAACTGATCAAACTGGGTTTAATAGACCCCACATCCCTCCAAAAAGAGGATCTGTCAGGGCCCAAGTTATCACAAGGGATTGTTGTTCATCCCTTATGATACCAATAATGTTGATCCAAAAAAAAAATCAAGGTGCATGAATAAAATAAATAATACAATTTTTTTATTTTTTTAAAGCAACCCTGTCCCCCTGTGATCACACGCAAGTACGAACGTGCATGTAGGTTCCGCATGCTTATATAAACGATGATCACACCACACATGTAAGGTTTTGCCGTGAATGTCAGCGTGAGAGCAAGAATTCTAGCACCAGATCTCCTGTGTAGCTTTAAACTGGTAATTAGGGATGAGCTTCGTGTTCGAGTCGAACATACGTTCGACTCGAACATCGGCTGTTCGATCATTCGACGAAGATCGAACGATTTGGGCCGTTCGCGCCAAATTCGAGTGACGCGAACGGCCCACAATGCACTACGCCATCGCAGTGTCATCCAGGCGCTGTGATTGGCCAAGCATGCACTGTGACCCCGCATGCTTGGCCAATCACAGCGCCGGCAGCGAGGAGAGCAATGATTGGCCACAGGCAGGATGCCTGTGGCCAATTATTGCTGAGGGTGTTTAGTACACGCCCCACACTATAAAAGGCCGCCAGCACGGCGGCCTAGTGTAGTGTGTTCCGGAGCAGGGAAAGAGAAGCATAGGCAGGGACAGTGACATTTATTTTTTTCTTGCTTAACCTGGATTCCTTTAGTTTAGGGAAAGAGAAGGATAGGTAGGGAGAGTGTCAGTGTGTTTTACTGTGCGAATCCTTGTTTCTAGGGACAGGGAAGGACAGTGAGGGAATTCTCCTTGTGCTATAGTGTGCTTTAAAAAAACATTTTTTCTAGGGACAGAAAACTATAGGTAGGGAGAGTGTCAGTTTCTTTCACTGTGATAATCCTTGTTTCTAGGGACAAAGAAGGAAAGTGAGGGAAATTCTCCTTGTGCTATAGTGTGCTTTAAAAAAACATTTTTTCTAGGGACAGAAAACTATAGGTAGGGAGAGTGTCAGTGTGTTTTACTGTGCGAATCCTTGTTTCTAGGGACAGGGAAGGACAGTGAGGGAATTCTCCTTGTGCTATAGTGTGCTTTAAAAAAACATTTTTTCTAGGGACAGAAAACTATAGGTAGGAAGAGTGTCAGTTTATTTCACTGTGATAATCCTTGTTTCTAGGGACAAAGAAGGAAAGTGAGGGAAATTCTCCTTGTGCTATAGTGTGCTTTAAAAAAACATTTTTTCTAGGGACAGAAAACTATAGGTAGGGAGAGTGTCAGTGTCTTTTACTGTGCGAATCCTTGTTTCTAGGGACCTGGAAGGACAGTGAGGGAATTCTCCTTGTGCTATAGTGTGCTTTAAAAAAACATTTTTTCTAGGGACTGAAAACTATAGGAAGGAAGAGTGTCAGTTTCTTTCACTGTGATAATCCTTGTTTCTAGGGACAAAGAAGGAAAGTGAGGGAAATTCTCCTTGTGCTATAGTGTGCTTTAAAAAAACTTTTTTTCTAGGGACAGAAAACTATAGGTAGGGAGAGTGTCAGTGTCTTTTACTGTGCGAATCCTTGTTTCTAGGGACAGGGAAGGACAGTGAGGGAATTCTCCTTGTGCTATAGTGTGCTTTAAAAAAACATTTTTTCTAGGGACAGAAAACTATAGGAAGGAAGAGTGTCAGTTTCTTTCACTGTGATAATCCTTGTTTCTAGGGACAAAGAAGGAAAGTGAGGGAAATTCTCCTTGTGCTATAGTGTGCTTTAAAAAAACATTTTTTCTAGGGACAGAAAACTATAGGTAGGAAGAGTGTCAGTTTCTTTCACTGTGATAATCCTTGTTTCTAGGGACAGGGAAGGAAAGTGAGGGAAATTCTCCTTGTGCTATAGTGTGCTTTAAAAAAACATTTTTTCTAGGGACAGAAAACTAAAGGTAGGGAGAGTGTCAGTGTGTTTTACTGTGTGAATCCTTGTTTCTAGGGACAGGGAAGGACAGTGAGGGAATTCTCCTTGTGCTATAGTGTGCTTTAAAAAACATTTTTTCTAGGGACAGAAAACTATAGGTAGGAAGAGTGTCAGTTTCTTTCACTGTGATAATCCTTGTTTCTAGGGACAAAGAAGGAAAGTGAGGGAAATTCTCCTTGTGCTATAGTGTGCTTTAAAAAAACATTTTTTCTAGGGACAGAAAACTATAGGTAGGGAGAGTGTCAGTGTGTTTTACTGTGCGAATCCTTGTTTCTAGGGACAGGGAAGGACAGTGAGGGAATTCTCCTTGTGCTATAGTGTGCTTTAAAAAAACATTTTTTCTAGGGACAGAAAACTATAGGAAGGAAGAGTGTCAGTTTCTTTCACTGTGATAATCCTTGTTTCTAGGGACAAAGAAGGAAAGTGAGGGAAATTCTCCTTGTGCTATAGTGTGCTTTAAAAAAACATTTTTTCTAGGGACAGAAAACTATAGGTAGGGAGAGTGTCAGTGTGTTTTACTGTGCGAATCCTTGTTTCTAGGGACAGGGAAGGACAGTGAGGGAATTCTCCTTGTGCTATAGTGTGCTTTAAAAAAACATTTTTTCTAGGGACAGAAAACTATAGGTAGGGAGAGTGTCAGTGTCTTTTACTGTGCGAATCCTTGTTTCTAGGGACAGGGAAGGACAGTGAGGGAAAATCTCCTTGTGCTATAGTGTGCTAAAGCATTCCTCATCAACCATCTTTGAAATCCTTGTTTTTTTGGACAGTCAGGGAAATTGTCGTTGTGCTATTCTGTGCAAAAGCAATCATCCTCAACCATATTTAGAAATCCTTAAGTAAAGGGACAGAGAAGGACACCTGAAGGTAGCCCTTATTGCTTTTTTCCCATCTCCCTGCAGGCCATCTATTAGAATGTCTGGAAGGCAAACAAGGAGAGGCAGACAGTCAGGAGGCAATAAAAGAGGGCAAGCAGGCTCTGTGTCTGGGGGCAACAGTGCTGGTCGTGGACGCGGTGCATTGTCATCAGCACATGGCCATGGGACACGCTTGTCCTACTTTTTGGCAGCTGGACATGTTGAGCCACATCATGCCGAAGACTTGGTAGAGTGGATGACCAAGCCCTCCTCCTCCTCCTCATCCTCTCTCACCCAGGCTCAGGGTACTGGAAAAGCAGCTGCCAAAGCGTCCTCTTCCCTGGTATCAATGTCAGACTCATCATCAGTCACTCCTTCCCTAGACCCACCATGTCCTCCTCCTGAGGAGTCCCCCGAACTGTTTGAGCACAGTGTTGGGTACATGCTCCAGGAGGATGCCCAGCGTTTCGAAGGGTCTGATGATGAAACCCAGCTACAGGAAGGCAGTAGCGTGAGAGCAGACAGAGGGGATGCTCAAGAAGGACACCAATCTGGCAGTCATGTTCCAGCAGCTGCAGCATACTGCCAGATTGGCTCCAGTGATGAGGAGGGAGGGGATGATGAGGTCACTGACCCCACGTGGGTGCCTAATAGGAGAGAGGAGGAGGAGGAGGATGAGGAGGAGGCACATCTCCAACGAGGCAGGATGCCCTTTGGTGGCCAGCGTAAGGGCAGTACACCGACGGAATCACACCGCAGAGCTCCGCCTGTGCAGGGCGCTGCCTCTGCCCGTCATTCAAAAAGTTCTTTGGTGTGGGCCTTTTTTGAGGCTAGTGCATCAGATCGCACAGCTGCTGTTTGCAACATATGTCTCAAGCGTATATCGCGTGGCCAAAACATCAGCCGCTTGGGTACCACATGCCTGACCAGACATATGTTGACCTGCCATGCAGCTCGTTGGCAAGCCTACCTCAAAGACCCACACCAAAGAACAAAGCAGACCTCTCCTTGCACCGCATCAGCTGGGATCTCCAACCCCACTATAACTTCAGTCCTCTCTGAAACATGCACTGAGAGGAATGAAGGTGTAGAATTAGGTGTGTCACAGCCAAGTACTTGCGGCCACTCTGCTAGCAGTACACCGACGTCCGATTCTAGCAGGCAAATTTCCCTGCCCCAGCTGCTGGACCGTCGAAAGAAGTTCACTCCCAGCCATTCACATGCCCAGCGGTTGAATGCTAGCTTGGCTAAATTGCTAGCGCTTCAACTGCTGCCTTTTCAGTTGGTAGACTCGGCCCCCTTCCGTGAGTTTGTGCAATGTGTGGTTCCTCAGTGGCAGGTTCCCAAACGCCACTTTTTCTCACGGAAGGCTATTCCGGCTCTCTACCGGCATGTGGAAGGCAATGTCTTGGCCTCGCTGGACAGGGCGGTCAGCGGTAAGGTGCATATTACCGCTGACTCATGGTCCAGCAGGCATGGACAGGGACGTTACCTTTCTTTCACGGCCCATTGGGTCACTCTTTTGGCAGCTGGGAAGGATGCAGGACAAGGTGCAGTAGTGTTGGAGGTTGTTCCACCGCCACGCCTCCAAAATGCTACTACTGGTTGTGACACACCTCTCTCCTCCACCCCCTCCTCTTCTTCTTCCTCCATGGCCTCTTCCTGTGGTTTGTCCTCGGAACCAGCGGTGCTCCGTAGGCGTTCAAGGGGCTACGCAAGTACGCAGGCAAAAAGATGCCATGCCGTGCTTGCGCTGGTGTGTTTGGGGGTCAGAAGCCACACTGGGGCAGAGGTCCTGTCTGCTCTGCAGGGCCAGGCCGAGAGGTGGTTGACGCAACGCCAGCTTAAGCCAGGAATGGTGGTTTGCGACAATGGCACCAACCTCCTCTCCGCCCTCCGACAGGGACAACTGACCCATGTGCCCTGTGTGGCTCACATCCTTAACCTGGTGGTGCAGCGGTTCTTGGGCAGGTACCCGGGCTTACAGGATGTCCTGAGGCAGGCCAGGAAAGTCTGTGTGCATTTCCGCAGATCTTATAATGCCAGTGCTCGCCTGGCTGAGCTGCAAAAGGAGTTGAACCTGCCCAAGAACCGCCTTATATGTGACATGCCCACCAGGTGGAACTCAACGTTGGCCATGCTGCAGCGGCTGCACACGCAGCAGAGGGCCATCAATGAGTACCTGTGCGACTACGGCACCAGGACAGGGTCAGGGGAGCTTGGTTTTTATTCTCCACGCCAGTGGGGCATGATCAGGGATGCATGCACTGTCCTGGCACCATTTGAGGAGGCCACGAGGATGGTGAGCAGTGACAGTGCATGCATCAGTGACACTGTACCTCTTGTCCACCTGTTGGAGCACACGCTGCGTGGAATAATGGACAGGGCACTTGAGGCAGAACAGAGGCAGGAAGAGGAGGACTTCCTTGCCTCTCAAGGCCCCCTTTACCCAGACAGTGTTCCTTCTGTCCCACCCATCGCACAGGAAGAGGAGGAGGAGGAGGAGGAGGATTGTGTCAGCATGGAGGTGGAGGCTGGCACTCAGCATCATCAGCAGCAGTCTTTTAGGGATGATTTACAGTCCCAAGAAACCAGTGGACTTGTACGTGGCTGGGAGGAGGTGGCTGCGGATCATGTCGTCCTTAGTGACCCAGAGGACTCCGGAGCGAATGCCTCAGCAAACCTACGCTGCATGGCCTCCCTGATCCTGCAAAGTCTGCGGAAGGATCCTCGTATTCTTCGGATCAAGGAGAGGGACCATTACTGGCTGGCCACTCTCCTTGATCCACGGTACAAGGGTAAGGTTGCGGACCTTATGTTACCGTCGCAGAGGGAGCAGAGGATGAGACAACTCCGGGAGGCCTTGCAGAAAGGTCTGTGCAACGCGTTCCCAGAGACTGGGAGGTTACAAACTCCTGGTCCTGGACAACGAGTTGCTGAGGCTTTGGCCAGTCAAAGAAGGAGCGGTGGGGAAGGTGGCCGTCTGACCGATGCGTTCAGACAATTCTTTAGTCCGCAGCCCCAAAGTATGATCGGTTCCAGCAACCATCGCCAGCGTCTGATAAACATGGTGCAGGAATATCTAGGGGCAAGGTCAGACTTGGACACCTTCCCCACCGAAAATCCTCTGGCTTACTGGGTCTTGAGGATGGATCACTGGCCAGAGCTTGCACAGTATGCAATTGAGCTACTGGCCTGTCCTGCATCCAGCGTTCTTTCGGAACGCACATTCAGTGCTGCTGGAGGATTTGTCACGGATCACAGGGTGCGCCTGTCCACCGACTCGGTTGATCGACTGACTTTCATCAAGATGAACCAGTCTTGGATCACCACCAGCTACCACACACCTGATGCTGATATAACAGACTAATTGATTTTAACATGTCACATCCCTTCAAGACTGATGCTGATGCTGAGTGCCTGTGCTGTTATGTTGACTGGCTATCCTCCTCCTCCGAGTCCTCAATGATACGATTGATGATGATAGCTTGGAAGATCATTTTTGTTTATGGGTGCCGCCACCAGTGGCTAAGGCCCAATTTTTCAGCCCCTGTTTAACAGGGGCGTGTAATTACAATTTTTTTAGCAATAATTTGCCATAGGGCTTATTGCTGTGCTCCAAGTACAGTATCTGTGAGGGGTTGGAGTGTTGTGGCACCAGTGCCTAAGGCCCAATTTTTCAGCCCCTGTTTAACAGGGGCGTGTCATTGCAATTTTTGAAGCAATACTTTGCAACAGGGCTCATTGCTGTGCTCCAAGTACAGTATCTGTGAGGGGTTGTAGTGTTGTGCCACCAGTGCCTAAGGCCCAATTTTTCAGCCCCTGTTCAACAGGGGCATGCAATTACAATTCTTGATCTAATAATTCACAGCAGGGCCCATTGCTGCACCCACCAAGAGTAACTCTGAGGGCTTACAGTGTTGTGGCAACGCCACCACCACCACCACCACCACGAAAGGCCCAATTTTTCAGCCCCTGTTCAAAAGGGGCATGTAATTACAATTCTTGATCTAATAATTCACAGCAGGGCCCATTGCTGCACCCACCAAGAGTAACTCTGAGGGCTTACAGTGTTGTGGCAACACCACCACCACCACCACCACCACGAAAGGCCCAATTTTTCAGCCCCTGTTCAACAGGGGCATGCAATTACAATTCTTGATCTAATAATTCACAGCAGGGCCCATTGCTGCACCCACCAAGAGTAACTCTGAGGGCTTACAGTGTTGTGGCAACGCCACCACCACCACCACCACCACGAAAGGCCCAATTTTTCAGCCCCTGTTCAAAAGGGGCATGTAATTACAATTCTTGATCTAATAATTCACAGCAGGGCCCATTCCTGCACCCACCAAGAGTAACTCTGAGGGCTTACAGTGTTGTGGCAACACCACCACCACCACCACCACCACGAAAGGCCCAATTCTTCAGCCCCTGTTCAACAGGGGCATGCAATTACAATTCTTGATCTAATAATTCACAGCAGGGCCCATTGCTGCACCCACCAAGAGTAACTGTCAGGGCTTACAGTGTTGTGGCACCAGCACCACCATCAAAGGCCCAATTTTTACTACCACTGTTCAACAATTATATGTAATTAAAATTCCTGATATAATAGTTGACAGCAGGGCGTTCCAGCACCAACCAAGAGTAACTGTGAGTGCTTACAGTGTTGTGCCAACACCAACAACTAAGGGGCCTATTTCTGCAGAGTATATACGGCAGGTCCCTACTTTCAAACATCCAACTTACAAACGACTCCTACTTGCAAACGCAAGAAGACAACAGGAAGTGAGAGGAAATCTACCCCTTGGAAGGAAAATTCTCTCCTGTAAGAATTAATATGGGAGAAAGGTGTCTCCTCTGTACTGATGCTTTATCAGCAATCCTTGTTTCAAGAAAAAAAACACATTTCAAAAACAGTTGTCATTGGGACGGAAAGTGAGGTGAAATGTTCTGAACAGGGGCACAGACAGCAAAACAAATGTTACAGGGGTGATAACCCTTACCTATGTTTTCCAAAAAGTTTAAAAATAGATTTTTGGGCTGGAGCTACACTTAAACAATGTACCTGTTCAAAATTACAAACAGATTCTACATAAGAACAAACCTACAGTCCCTGTCTTGTATGCACCGCCTGTATACGGCTGTTCAGAGTATATAGGGCTTTTTTATTTTATGTGCGGGGTTCCCCTTAATATCCATACAAGACCCAAAGGGGCTGGTAATGGGCTGGGGTAGGGGGGGGGGGGGGGTCATGGGGTAGCTATGCCATTTTTCTTAAAGATTTTCATCCATATTACCGGGACCAGACATTACATTAAAGCCGCAAGCAGTTTTAAATGGCTTTTTTTTCCTTTAGAAGTGTCATTTTGTGCAGGGACAGTTCTAAACACGGGAAACACGTGGCACTTCACAGGCATACTTTAGACACCCCCCAGGTACGATATTTAAAGGAATATTTGACTTTTTTTTTCACTTTATGCATCATTAAAATGACTGCTCCCGAAAAACGACCGTTTTTAAAACTTCTTTTTGCATTGATACATGTCCCCTGGTGCACAACCCGGGTTCCCAAACCCTTTTTAGGACAATAACATGCATAATAGTTGTTATAATTAGCACTTTAGAATTCGAACGTTCGCATCCATTGTATTTAATAGGGTTCTAATGTTCGTACGAACTTTCGGTCCGTTCGCGGGTTCTGGTGCGAACCAAACCCGGGGGTGTTCGGCTCATCACTACTGGTAATCTGTAAAGGCTTTTAAATCATCGACTATGGATAATTTATGCAGCGTAGTTTGTCGACATTCCTTGGGGTGTACGCATTTTTAAAGCGTGACATGTTTGGTATCTATTTAACATCATCTTTTATATTTTCCCAAAACATTGGGTATAAATGTATATTGAGTTTTTGTTCACTAAAATTCATTAACGTGTATTTTTTTTTCATTTGCATTTGAAAACCACTGCACAAATATCGTGTGAAATAAAAAATTGCATCACCCATCATTTTATTCTCTAGGACCTCTGCTAAAAAAAATCATAAAGTTTGGGGGTTCTACATAATTTTCTAGCAAAAACTGCATACTTTTACATGTATAAGAGAAATGTCAATAATGGCTTGGGGTCAAGTAGTTAAGATGTATGAGGATCAAACGGAGGGTAAAAAGAATGGTGGGGCAAATTCCGAAGTTGACTTTTTATTGACAGATACCAAATATGTGGACTACAGCAGAAGCTTTCGCAGCCCCGGACTATCATTTCTTGTGCCCTCTTTTTGTTATGTCTTTAAATCCTTTTATATAAATGTATTGAAACAGAAAAGCGTTTAAAAACTTTACAGAGCAGTCAGTTTAATATTTATTGCTTTTTTTAAATTAGTGTACTCTAATTTTAATTTCTTAATTAAAAGTTTCCTGGTGCCTCCCACTAAAACTGTGGCCTACTCAGGCTGCTTACATACTACGTATGAAAAAGTGAAAATAATATACCAAAATAAAGCTATACATTCCAGGTGAAAAGATCATGAGCAAGGTGCTTATTATGTATTAATATATAAAAGAAGAGGCAAAGCTCAAACTTAAGGGAAAGAAAGAAGGAGATGTAAATTATATATATATATTGTGAGGGGGTTAGCTCGGCAGCGGGTGTGTGTGACCCCCGGGATGGGCTCCCCACACAAAAACAGGCCCAGCAGACGGAGGTTGTGGTTTTCAAAATCAAAAAGGTGCCGTTTATTTTCTATTTACAGTGACAAAAACACAGCAAAGCAAAAGAAACAAACAAAATAAATCCTGGTCAACTTGACCTCTGACTAAACATACAGGTTTCCTAACTAACAACTGGGATCAGCCTAGTGCTGTCCTAGTCCCTAAGTCCCTGGTTTTAAATGTCCAAGCAAAATATAGCCACACAGGCTTTCTCTCACCGCACAGGGGTTCACTCTCCCTAGACAGTCCACACAGGTCTGCTTCCAGGCATGAGCTAACATCTAATGAATCTGGGAGTTTTTATAGAGGCCTTAAACGAACTGACAGGCTTCAGCTGGCCTCATCAACTCCCTGCCTGCACGACGCCCAGCCCTCTCCCTCGAGGTATGAGTCATCAATGAGCCCACTAGTCTCAGCTGGGCTTATACAACTCTCCACCTAGCTGTATAAATCGGCGTAAAGCCTGAATCTGGGCGAAATATATCTACCCCCCTGGATGCAACCAGGTGACTTTACCTTCCTGCTGTCACATACCCCCCCCTCTTGTTTTAACCTCGGGGTTGGAACACCAGCAATCAGGCATTCATGTACTCGAGACAAAGCATCCACATTCCCCATTTGAACGCCAGGGCGATGCTTTACTGTGAAGTTGAATTCCTGGAGGGCCAGGAACCACCTATTCACTCTTCTATTTGTTTCCTTGTTTTGAGCCATCCACTTTAACGGAGCGTGATCCGTAACCATGTCAAAGTGCCTACCTAGCAGGTAGTACCGAAGGGAATCTAGAGCCCACTTCACCGCTAAACACTCCTTTTCAACGGTGGCGTAATTTACCTCATGGGACTTCAACTTCCTGCTGAGGTAAATGACTGGGTGCTCTTCCCCGTTCCAGACCTGGGACAATACTGCTCCTAACCCCACATCTGACGCATCACTTTGTACGACAAAGTCTTTAGAGAAGTCGGGTGAGTACAACACTGGCTGGCTACATAAGGCTTGTTTCAAGAATTGGAATGCTGCCTCAGCCTCGGGGGTCCATTTAATCATGACCGACCCTTTCCCCTTCGTCAGGTTGGTTAGGGGCACAGCCTTAGAAGCAAAGTGGGGAATGAATCGCCGATAATACCCAGCGATTCCCAGAAAGGCTCGTACCTGCTTCTTGCTGTTGGGACGTGGCCAACTCTGGATGGCCTCGACTTTGTTGAGTTGGGGTTTTATTACTCCCCTCCCAATGGTGTACCCAAGATATTTGGCCTCCTCCTGCCCAATGGTACACTTCTTGGGGTTAGCCGTAAACCCTGCTTCCCGAACAGAGTAAAGGACTGCTTGCACTTTTGGCAGATGTGAGGCCCAATCTGTGCTATGGACAATTACGTCATCCAGGTAAGCCGCAGCATACTTCCGATGGGGCCTCAGCATCTGGTCCATTTTCCGCTGGAATGTGGCCGGCGCATTCTGTAACCCGAACGGCATTCTTTTATATTGGAACGCCCCGTCTGGGGTTACAAATGCGGTTTTCTCTTTGGCTGACTTGGCCAGGGGGATTTGCCAATACCCTTTTGTGAGGTCAAGAGTCGTCATGTATCGGGCTGTTCCCAGCCGGTCGATCAACTCATCTATACGTGGCATGGGGTAGGTGTCAAATTTTGTAACTTTGTTCAACTGACGAAAATCGTTACAAAATCGCCAGCTCCCATCCGGTTTAGGCACCAACACAATGGGACTAGACCAATCACTTTGGGACTCCTCTATCACCCCTAAGTTCAGCATTTTCTGTACTTCCTCCCGTATTGCCTCCCGTCGGGCCTCTGGGATCCGATAGGGTTTTAACTTCACCCTTTCACCGGGCGGGGTAATAATGTCATGCTCTACCCCAGATGTTTGTCCCGGCAGCTCAGAGAATACCTCCTTGTTGCGAAGCACAAACTCCTTAACCTCCTGTTGTTGGGGTTGTGACAAGGTGGCTGCGATTCCAACCTCAGGAATCACGCAACCAGTTTGAGCTGGTGACCAAGTGTCTGCGACTAGGGACTCTCTATCCCTCCAGGCTTTCAACAGATTAACGTGATAGATCTGTTCGGGCTTTCGCCTTCCTGGTTGTCTGACCTTGTAATTCACTTCGCTCACTTTTTCCATTATCTCGTAGGGGCCTTGCCATTTGGCAAGGAATTTACTTTCAACCGTAGGGACAAGTACCAATATCCTATCCCCCGGGGAAAAGGTACGGGTCTTGGCTCCACGGTTGTACACTCTCTGCTGTGCCAACTGCGCTTGGGCCAAATGTTCCTTCACGATGGGCATTACCTGTGCAATTCGATCTTGCATCAGGGCGACATGCTCAATCACACTCCTGTGGGGAGAACTCTCACTTTCCCAAGTTTCCTTGGCAATATCCAACAGCCCTCTTGGGTGTCTCCCATACAGTAACTCAAAGGGGGAGAATCCCGTAGAGGATTGGGGCACCTCCCTAATAGCAAACATCAAATAAGGAAGTAGACAGTCCCAATCCTTTCCATCCCTATCCACCACTTTCTTCAACATTTGTTTTAGGGTTTTGTTGAATCTTTCAACCAGCCCATCGGTTTGGGGGTGATACACAGATGTACGTAATTGCGTCACTTTGAACAATTTACACAGCTCCTTCATAACCCGGGACATAAAGGGTGTACCTTGGTCCGTAAGCAGTTCTTTACAAATACCCACCCGGCTAAAAACAAGAGATAGCTCTTTGGCTATGGTTTTGGCCGAGGTATTTCTGAGAGGGATCGCTTCTGGATAACGGGTGGCATAGTCCATTATAACCAATATGTACTGGTGCCCCCTAGCGGACTTGATTATAGGACCTACCAAATCCATTGCGATTCTCTCAAACGGGACCTCAATGATGGGTAGAGGGACCAGCGGGCTACGGAAGTGTGGCATCGGGGCCGACCTCTGACACACAGGGCAGGAGGAACAATAATTTTCTATGTCCTTCATCACCCCAGGCCAATAGAATCTCTGTAATACCCTCTCTCGGGTTTTCTCTGTCCCCAGATGACCTCCAAGAATGTGCCCATGGGCCAACTCCAACACCAACTTCCTGTAAGGTTTGGGCACCACAAGCTGCTCAACGGTTTCTTCTGCCCTTTTTGCCACCCGATACAGTAGGTCCTTCTCTACGCTGAAGTATGGGTAAGTGCAGGTATTATCTGGGTTCACTAACTCGCCATCTATTTTCACTACGTTTTCCCGTGCCTTTATTAGGGCGGGGTCTTTCAACTGTTCTGTGGCAAAGTTTTCCCTGTGAACCTCAAGATCAGAAAACTCCACAGACGGTAGGTTTTCGTCTGAGGAGGTGGGCTCCTCTCCAGTTTCTTGAGTCTCCCCTGCCAATACTGACAAGGGAAATTCGGGAGAGTCCTCACCACTCTCAGAGGAGTTCTGGCTATCACATTCCTGGTACATAGGGGCACCAGTGGGGGGCTCAGGATCATCCCACAGTTCCCAGAACTTCGGAAAATCCCTTCCCACAATGGCGTCATGCGGTAACTGAGACACTAAGCCCACTGGATGAGAAAGGGTACCTTTGGGGGTCTCGAAACACACTGTAGTCACTGGATACTCTCGGGTGTCCCCATGCACACAAATAACAGCTACCTTGCTATTCCCAGAGACCTCTGTTTTAACTAATTCAGCCTTTATCAGGGTCACAAGGCTACCTGAATCCAGCAATACCACAACATTTCTACCATTAATACACATTTTGCATAAATGTTTCTCAGTTCCCCGAATGGCAGTGCATGCGACTGTCGCACACAGCGACTGACGTCTGCCCGTCAGAAAGTCACACTGCATGGGTTCCTCCAAAACCGGGCAATTTGCTGCAATATGTCCCGCTTGCCGGCAGCGGTAGCAAATGATCCTTCTTGCCGCCTCTTGAGCCGCTGATTTCCCAGGCTGTTCTCGCCAAACTTGGGGTAGAGCTCCCACCCTCTCACTCTCTCCACCCTTACCCCTTGGAATCATCTTATCCGCCCCTGGGGATGGTCTGGTCTTAGGGTGGAAAGTCCGAGTGTCTCTGGAAGAGGCCGTCAGGTTCTCTGTAGCCAAGTATTTCTCCACACGATCCACAAGACCATCGGCCGTCTCTGGGTCTCCATGGCTTACCCACTTTTGGATGGCAGTAGGAAGAGCTCTCAAAAACCGATCCATTACAACACGTTCCACAATCTTTGGTGCGGACAAAGTCTCTGGCTGTAGCCACTTTCTGCTCAGGTGAATGAGATCATACATTTGAGACCTGGGGGGTTTTCCAAGCTGGAAAGTCCAGTTATGCACACGCTGAGCCCGGACAGCCAGGGTGACACCCAGCCTTGCCAATATTTCAGCTTTTAGCATCACATAGTCTTTTGCTTGGTCAGGCTCTAGGTCATAGTAAGCTTTCTGCGATTCACCCGTTAACAGAGGAGCCACCAGTCCAGCCCACTGCTCCTCAGGCCACTTTTCTCTTTCAGCAGTCCTTTCAAACGTGGTCAAAAATACCTCTGGATCATCCTCTCCAGTCATTTTTGTCAATAAACGACTCACCCCAAAGGACGCGGTATTAGTGGGACGGCTTTCCTCACTGGTCTGCGGACGTTGCTGCATTACTGCTTCCATTTGTTGTAGTCTCTGCTCTTGCTTCTGTAATAGGTCTATGAAGCGGGCCTCAGATCGTTGCTGGGCTTGTTGCTGAGCTTCCAGACTCTGTTGGTGAGCTTGCTGCTGGGCTGCAAGGCTCTGTTGATGAGCTTGCTGCTGGGCTGCGAAGTTCTGTTGTTGAGCTGCAAGGCTCTTTTGCAAACCTGCATTTGTCTGCTGTTGATTGGCATTTGCTAGAGCCAGCTGTTTCAGTATCTCCTCCATGCTGGCTTAAAAAAAAACTGCCACTGGTTCTCCACCAACTGTGAGGGGGTTAGCTCGGCAGCGGGTGTGTGTGACCCCCGGGATGGGCTCCCCACACAAAAACAGGCCCAGCAGACGGAGGTTGTGGTTTTCAAAATCAAAAAGGTGCCGTTTATTTTCTATTTACAGTGACAAAAACACAGCAAAGCAAAAGAAACAAACAAAATAAATCCTGGTCAACTTGACCTCTGACTAAACATACAGGTTTCCTAACTAACAACTGGGATCAGCCTAGTGCTGTCCTAGTCCCTAAGTCCCTGGTTTTAAATGTCCAAGCAAAATATAGCCACACAGGCTTTCTCTCACCGCACAGGGGTTCACTCTCCCTAGACAGTCCACACAGGTCTGCTTCCAGGCATGAGCTAACATCTAATGAATCTGGGAGTTTTTATAGAGGCCTTAAACGAACTGACAGGCTTCAGCTGGCCTCATCAACTCCCTGCCTGCACGACGCCCAGCCCTCTCCCTCGAGGTATGAGTCATCAATGAGCCCACTAGTCTCAGCTGGGCTTATACAACTCTCCACCTAGCTGTATAAATCGGCGTAAAGCCTGAATCTGGGCGAAATATATCTACCCCCCTGGATGCAACCAGGTGACTTTACCTTCCTGCTGTCACAATATATATATATATATATATATATATAGTGGGTATGGAAAGTATTCAGACCCCCTTAAATTTTTCACTGTTTGTTATATTGCAGCCATTTGCTAAAATCATTTAAGTTCATTTTTTTCCTCATTAATGTACACACAGCACCCCATATTGACAGAAAAACACAGAATTGTTGAAATTTTTGCAGATTTATTAAAAAAGAAAAACTGAAATATCACATGGTCCTAAGTATTCAGACCCTTTGCTGTGACACTCATATAATTTAAAGTGGTTGTAAACCCACTTTTTCAACTTGCACCTACAGGTAAGCCTAGATTAAGGCTTACCTGTAGGTGCAAGAAATATCTCCTAAACCTACACGGTTTAGGAGATATTTACTAAAAAGACAGGCGCCGCTGTCTACGGCGCATGCGCGCCATAGACAACGGCGCATTCATGGGGTTAATCCCATTCACAAAATCGGCTACTTCCCAGCAATCGCTGGGCGTAGCCGAATGTGATGGATCCCGCGCGCATGCGCGGAGTCACTTCTTTGCCGCTCCGGCCAATCACAGCGCCGGAGCGGCGTTGTGATTGGCTGGTGCGGCGATACCCGGAAGTAACATTCCGGCTATCGCTGCAGTGATGTCTGCATCTGGACAGAGGGACGTGGACTGCTTCGGGGGCCCCGATCTAAGGTAAGTGGTACATAATGAGCTAGTATGCTAGTCATACTAGCTCATTATGCCTTTCTCTTGCAGGTTGGCAAAAAAAAAAAAAAAGTTAGTGGGTTTACAACCACTTTAACTCAGGTGCTGTCCATTTCTTCTGATCATCCTTGAGATGGTTCTACACCTTCATTTGAGTCCAGCTGTGTTTGATTATACTGTTTGGACTTGATTTGGAAAGCCACACACCTGTCTATATAAGACCTTACAGCTCACAGTGCATGTATGGGATTCTGTTGAACTTAAAAATAAATTATGGTAAGTCAGAGGCGATGGGGGTGGCACTTCCGGATTCCATAAAAAGTGGCCTAGAACATAGTTTTAAGTTTGGGTGGACAACTAAAGCATTAAACTATCTGGGAACACGAATGCCCCCAAATTTAACAGATACTTTCGAACTAAACTTTATACCATTACATAGGACAGTCAGAACATTGTTGGAAGGATGGAATAGGGGTACGCACTCATGGTTTGGGAGATGTAATATCTTAAAAATGAGTGTAGTATCAAAATTCCTTTATCTTTTCCAAGCATTGCCAATCAAAATCCCCATGTCTTACTTTAGCCAAGTCCGTGCCGTGTTTACTAAATTTATATGGGCCAGTAGACGGCCAAGGACAAGTAGAACATTGCTGACTCTATCCAAGAAGGCAGGAGGAATATTGGCACCAGATATGTATAAATACTATCTGGCTGCCCAACTCGGTAGGATAGTGGACTGGAGTAGACACAGCGATTACAAACTTTGGGTCATTATGGAGCAGCAAATGAGTTCAGTTCCCATAAATAGGGCAATATGGTGTTATACGGCCTTACCTCCTTTATTAAAAACACATCCTACGATAGGTCCAGCACTATGGAGAGGTAATAAAGTCAGCCAGAATTTAAAATTTTCTACTAAAAACTCACCCCTGTTTCCGATATTAGGTAACCCAGATTTCCCACCAGGTATAGAATCACAAATATTTAAGAAACTTAGGGAAAGGAGTTGCTTTCCAGCTTCACACTTTCTAGGAGATAGGGGGTGGTCAACAATCGGTATTCTAACACAACAAGGAGGGCAGTAGGAAATTCCCATATGGCAAGCTCGACAGGTCCGACATTACTTAGAAACTTTGGGATCTGCAGAGAGGTATAGGCAAACATGAACGAAGTTCGAGGAATACTGTGAGGGAGGGGAGCCCCTCCCTCACGTTGTTTCTAAAATGTATACAATGCTGACTGCACCCCCAGAAGACTTTGAAATGGTATGTTTGGCCAAATGGGAGAGAGACATAGGCCAAACATTTTCTCCAGCACAATGCCAGAATATTATAGACCTGTCCTTAAAATCCTCAAGGTGTACGAAAACACAGGAATCAAACTATAAAATTTTAACACGCTGGTACTATACGCCATCGGTCTTAAATTATTTTTTCCAGAAGTCTCTGACAGGTGCTGGAGAGGATGCGATGAAAAAGGGACAATGATACATATTTTTGGTCATGCCCAGTAATTAGACAGTTTTGGCAGACAAGGGGAACCAGCTTTTTTCCTGTTACATAACACACAAATTCCACTTAAAAGATAGATGAACTCAGTTTTGTGCCATTTGATAAATGCGGCAAAACCTGGAAGGATCCAAGAGCTCCCTCGATTTCAAAGTGGCTTAATAACGTTAGAAGAGTGGGAATAATGGAAAAACTTCTACCCATGACGTTGGACAGAAAAAAAAGAATTAAATAAATATGGGCACCATGGGAGCTATTTGTACAATCAGAAGTCAAAAGTTTACTAGGGGAGTAAAGAGAAGAGTAGGCTTGGCAGGGAGTGATGGAAGGCAGAGTATCCCGGATAGCTTTACAACTGGGGAGACTACTGTTTTGTTTTGTTTTTGTTTTTTTCACCGCGCTTAGCGGCGATAAGGAAAGGAAGAGGTCGGGGTTTAGGGGAAGGGATAGGGGGAGGGACAGGGAAATGGAGAAAGGAAAAACAGGGATAGAGGAAAATGGGGTTTACGGAGAGAAGAGGCAAGCATAAGATATTAAAACAGAGGAAAATATATGGAATAAATAAGCCCATTTGATCCAAATTATACAGGGAAAATGAATATAATTTGAAGAATGAGTACAATATGAGTTATTTGCTGTCTTCTAAAATGTAATGATGTACCTCTATACCCTGATAAAAGAAAAATAAAGAATAAAAAAAAAAAAAAAGACTTTAAGATGCTCTTGCTCACCTATAAGGATCTTCATGGCTTGGCACCCCATAATCTCTCTGAACTTTTATCAACTTACTCACCACCCTCGTAACCTTCAAATTCTGGTCTTCTTTGTGTCCCCTCTATTCATCTACACTCAATGGGAGCCTTCTCCTGATATGCTCCAAAACCCTGGAATTCACTTACTAAGAGCATCAGTATTTTACAGCTCTCATTTGTTTTTGAAAATAAAGAAAGAAAATAATTTTTTCTATTTTTAATTTTCAAAACTTTGTGACAAAAAGCGAGATCTGCAAAATACTCACCATACCTCTCAGCAAATAGCTTGGAGTGTCTACTTTCCAAAATGGGGTCATTTGGGGGGGTTTTGTGCCATCTGGGCATTCCATGGCCTCCGAAACTGTGATAGGCAGTGAGGAGTGAAATCAAAAATTTATACCCTTAGAAAGCCTGAAGGCGGTGCTTGGTTTTTGGGGTCCCGTACTCGGCTAGGCTCCCAAAAAGTCTCACACATGTGGTATCCCCGTACTCAGGAGAAGCAACAGAATGTATTTTGGGGTGTAATTCCACATATGCCCATGGCATGTTTGAGCAATATATCATTTAGTGACAACTTTGTGCAAAAAAAAAATTAAAAAAAATTAATTGTCTTTTTTCCGCAACTTGTGTCAACATATAAAATATTCCATGGACTCGACATGCCTCTCAGTATATAGCTTGGGGTGTCTACTTTCCAAAATGGGGTCATTTGGGGGGGTTTTGAACTGTCCTGGCATTTTATACACAACATTAGGAAGCTTACATCCACTCTTCTAACCACTTGAAGACAAAGCCCTTTCTGACACTTTTTGTTTACATGAAAAATTTTTTTTTTTGCTAGAAAATTATGTTGAACCCCCAAACATTATATATATTTTTAAAGCAAAGGCCCTACAGATTAAAATGGTGGGTGTTGCATTTTCCACACAGTATTTGCGCAGCGATTTTTCAAACGCATTTCTTGGGGAAAAAAATACACTTTTTTAAATTTTAATGCACTAAAACATACTATATTGCCCAAATGTTTGATGAAATAAAAAAGATGATCTTAGGCCGAGTACATAGATACCAAACACGACATGCTTTAAAATTTTCGCACAAACGCGCAGTGGCGACAAACTACATACATTTTTAAAAGTCTTTAAAAGCCTTTACAGGTTACCACGTTAGATTTACAGAGGTCTACTGCTAAAATGACTGCCCTCGATCTGACCTTCGCGGTGATACCTCACATGCATGATGCAATTGCTGTTTACATATGACGCCAGACCGACGCTTGCGTTCGCCATTGCGCAAGAGCAGGGCGGGACAGGGGTGCTTTTTTTTTATTATTAATTTTGCTTTTTTATTTTATTTTTAAACTGTTCCTTCCATATTTTTTTTTTTATCATTTTTATTGTTATCTCAGGGAATGTAAATATCCCATATGATAGCAATAGGTAGTGACAGGTACTCTTTTTTTTAAAAAAAACTGGGGTCTATTGGACCCTAGATTTTTCCTCTGCCCTCAAAGTATCTGACCACACCAAGATCGGTGTGATAAAATGCTTTCCCAATTTCCCAATGGCGCTTTTTATATCCGGGGGGATATTCCCTCCCACTGCTTGTAAAAGCAGTCCAGAGGCTAATTAGCCGCTAGGATTGCTTTTACATGAAAGTTGGCCGCTGGCTGAAAAGAATGATACCAAGATAATACCCAAACCGCAGGCATCAATCTGGTATAACCATTCAAAGTCCAGCAACATACCAGTACGTTGCTGGTCCTCGTTGGACATGTATTGTAATCTTTATTTTCATGCAGCCTGTTGGCTGAACGAAAAAAAGAGATTGATTGGTGGGTATGCCCACCATTAGAATACCTCCCTTCATTCACCCACTTCTAATGATGGGCATACATGCACCATTTATATATGCCGAAGCATGGAGGCATCCTCCCGCAAAAGTTATGCCGCACACACATGGTCGGACTTTTGCACGGGCATGCCACTGTCGGAATTTTGACCATATGTACACGGCATTAGGAGCAAAATTGCTCCTCCGCCCCTGCTGCCCCCATGCTTCGGCATATATGCTCTTTTTATTTTTAACTGTGGTGGTGAAATCACCTCCTACAGCACTGGAGTCGCAGGGATCAGGCCTGTCTCTGCGAACGCTGCAGTTATGTGTGTTGTGTTTTGTAAGTGACAGTGATAGATCGATACTGCACTTGGGTGGCCTGGGCTGGACGGAGGGGCAAAACGCAGGTGCTAGCAGGTATCTGGGCTGATCCTGCTAACACTGCGTTTTTGGGAACCCTAACTGGCACTAACCTGACGCTGCCTGGGGCGACGCAGACCCTTTCTGACACTAAAACCTACATGATATCACCCGCCGGGCGATCAGGGGGTTAAACCTTTATTGGGTTATATACGGCGGGTGCCCTGACACTATAAAAAGCAAACTAACTAACCAGCGTCACCCGTAACACTTATATGGTGATCACTGGTGAAAGGGTTAACTAGGGGCAATCAGGGGGTTAAACCTTTATTAGGTAATATATGGGGGTACCTGACGCTATATAAAAACCTGACGGGGAACCTAAATAACAAAATAACTAACTGGCTAACCAGTGTCACCAGTAACACTTATACGGTGATCACTGGTGAAAGGGTTAACTAGGGGCAATTAGGGGATTAAAACCTTTATTAGATAATATATGGGGGTACCTGACGCTATAAAAACCTGCGGCGAACCTAAAAAAAATAACTGGCTACCTATCGGCACTAGCATAACTAATACAGCGATCAGAAAAACGATCGCTTAGTGACACTGGCAAAAGGGGGTGAAAGGATTAGCTGGGGGGGTGATCAAGGGGTTAAACCTTTATTAGGTAATATATGGGGGTACCTGACGCTATAAAAACCTGCAGCGAACCTAAAAAAAATAACTGGCTACCTATCGGCATCACCGACACTAATACAGCGATCAGAAAAACGATCGCTTAGTGACAGAGGTGCTAGGGGGTGAAAGGGTTACCTGGGGGGCTATCAAGGGGTTAAACCTTTATTAGGGGGGTAGGGGGCTACACTGGACCTAAAACACTCTGCCCTGACACTTTTACAGTCACAAATGTCACTGATTGCAGTGATCAGTAAATAAATGGTCACTGCAATCAGTGACAGTGTGACTGGGGGCTGGGGGGGATCTGGGGGGTGATCTGGGGGTGTCTGGGGGGGCCTGGGGGGCGATCGTGTGCCTATGTGTGTGGTGTCAGTGTGCTGTTTAGTGCACTAACCTCTGTGTCTTCTCTCATGCGGCGCTCGGTATATGTAAGCGCCGCATGAGAGATGACATCACTTCCTCCTGCCTGTGTAAACATTACACAGGCAGAGGAAGCTTTTCATTCGCCGGGAACGATCGCAAGGGGGTGGCCGGAAACGAATGGCCGTCCCCTCATCACGGATCGCTCCTGGAACGATGCCAACTGCTCACTGTACAGAGGGGGGGTCCGATGGGACCCCCCAACTATACGAAGGCAGGCACGTACAGGTACGTGATTGTGCCTGTCCGTGCCATTCTGCCGACGTATATATATATACAGTGAGCGGTCGTTAAGTGGTTAACAAAACACTTTTTAGTACTGTATTTAGCAGATCAAAAGATATCAAATAGGAGACATAAAATGTGAAAAACAAATGATTTTAATAAAACACTCATTCACCATTGCGCCAAAGAGAAAGTGAGAAAACAAGGAAAAAATTGATGAATGGAACAAAATTATAAAAAAAAAAAAAAAAAAAAAAAAAAACGCTGCTTATAACATCAAAGGAATAGTAAACATATTTACTAAAATTGGAATTTAAAAGTGATCAGCAGTGCTAAAAGCTAGAACAAATAAGAAAAATGGAGCTATACAAAATACAGTATGTTCTATCACAATTTATGTCTATGTTTAAAGATTGATGCTATTTGTATGTTTTTTCACACATAATAGTTGGCCTAAAGCTCCTGAAGAAGCGTTTGCCGTGTAACATGTAGAGCAAGAGCAAGTTTTGACATAAATCTACATCATAACCAGCACTCCGGAATTCACTATACTATAGATATCCTTCTTTATTCTGTGTAGTGCAGTAGGTCAATGGTAGAGATGTCTATATTTTGTATTAACCATCAGTGTGAATTTTAAACTTTATTGTTATTGTTGTTTTTTCTTTTTTATTAAAGATATTCTATTTTATCAAATTGAGTATTGCTGTGCCTATAAAGTCCAAAGCTCCATTTTTTTTTTACATCTCCAGTATCCACATGACCACTGTGGTGATACATAGTGTGGGAGATTAGCTCGTGGGGATCACCTTTTCTCAGAATGAAGGTCAGCGTACAGGCAGTTTCTTTAAAACCTGGCGTATTGCCAGCTTTATTTATGAGTGGTTTGCAATAGTCATACAAAATAAACAAAACAGTAAAACAAATCCTTGTTGTCCGGCGCTAAACTATACAGTAACCGCTCTCTATACGGTGAGGGGCTGGTCTCCGTCACCCACAAAACACAAGGTGAAGTAAAGCAAACCTTTTTCTTTCAGCCCAAATAAACAGCGCTCCTCTTACTCAGATTCCCTTCTGAGTCTCAGGCCAGAGCCATGCTGTGCTCTCTTCCTGGATCTTTAAAGCCCAGCTGCCTGTGGATTCCAGTGAACCTGAATATCTGGACCGGAACCCAGCCAACTACAGAGGCTGGAAAAACCTGGGCCGGATTCTGGTTCAGTCCCTTACAATGGAAGGAATGCGAGGTGAAATATAGCGATTGTCACATATCTCACCTCGCATACCGTCACATATCCTCCCCCTCTGCTCAAGCCCCTGCGGCTGAGCACTTGACCCAGCCATACAGTGCACGCGGGAGAGGGCATCAGCATTATCCTGGAGTTTGCCTGGCCTGTGCTCAACCGTGAATTTAAAGGGCTGTAAAGCCAGGAACCACCTTGTCACACGGGCATTTTTCTCCCTGTTATCACACATCCACTTCAGGGGAGCATGGTCAGTGACCAGCCTGAACGACCTCCCGAGTAGATAATACCTCAGGGAGTCTAAGGCCCATTTAATGGCGAGACACTCCTTTTCAACAATGGCATAGTTCCTTTTGTGCTTGTTCAGCTTCCGGCTCAGGTATACAACCGGGTGCTCCTCACCATTCCTGACCTGCGACAGTGCGGCCCCTAGGCCCACCTCAGAGGCGTCTGTCTGTACGACAAACTCCTTTGTGAAGTCCGGGGTCACCAGCACCGGTAGTGCACAAAGGGCCTGTTTTAATTTTTGAAACGCCTTCTCTGCCTCAGGGTTCCATTGGACCATGACGGACCCTCTGCCCTTCGTCAGGTCAGTCAGAGGGACGGCAATGGTGGCAAAGTCAGGTATAAACTGTCGGTAATACCCCGTAATGCCTAGGAAGGCCCGAACTTGTTTCTTGTTTACGGGTTGGGGCCACTTTTGAATTGCCTAAATCTTATTGGTCTGAGGCTTGACAAGTCCCCGGCCAATAACGTAGCCAAGATACTTGGCCTCCTCTAGGCCTATGGCACACTTCTTTGGGTTAGCCGTGAGGCCTGCTTTCCTAAGGGAATCTACCACCGCCTGTACCCGGGGCAGGTGCGATTCCCAATCTGGGCTGTGGATGACCACATCGTCCAAATAAGCAGCCGCATACGGGCGATGTGGGCTCAAAGTTTTGTCCATCATTCGTTGGAATGATGCAGGGGCCCCATGCAGACCAAAAGGCATCCACTTGTACAGAAACGAGCCCTCAGGAGTGGAAAAGGCAGTCTTCTCCTTGGCCGATTCAGATAGCGGTATTTGCCAATAGCCTTTTGTCAGTTCTAGGGTCGGTATATAGCGAGCCTGTCCCAACCTGTCCACAAGTTCGTCGACCCGGGGCATCGGGTATACATCGAACTTGGATACACTGTTAAGTTTCCGAAAGTCATTACAAAACCTGATAGTGCCATCAGGTTTTGGGACCAGCACTATGGGGCTCGACCACTCACTGTGGGACTCTTCTATCACATCCAACTCCAACATGTTTCTAATTTCTTTCGCGACTGCCTCACGCCTGGCTTCTGGGATTCTATATGGCCTCACATTTACCCGAACCCCTGGTTCCGTCACTATGTCATGTTGGATCACGTTGGTCAGTCCGGGTAAGGGGGAGAAAAAGTCTCTATTTTTATGCACAAACACCCTAACGTCACTTTGTTGTGCCACGGACAGGGTATCCGTGATGGGAACGTCAGGTGTCATGGGTACCCGGTCGGTTGGAGGCGGGGACGTGGCCAGTAAAGTCTCTAGGTCCTTCCAGGGTTTTAAGAGATTCACATGGTAAATTTGGTGTGGTTTCCTCTTCCCTGGCTGGTAGACTTTGTAGTTTACCTCCCCCACCCTTTCGACAACCTCGAAGGGACCCTGCCATTTGGCTAAAAACGTACTTTCCACCGTGGGGACCAATACCAACACTCTGTCCCCAGGGCTGAAAGTACGGACCCTGGCACTTCGGTCATAGACCCTCCTTTGGGCCTCCTGGGCCCGCTCCATATGTTCTCGCACCAGGGGTAGGACAGCTGCGATTCGATCCTGCATCAAGGAGACATGCTCTATGATGCTTTTTAATGGGGTTGCCTCACCTTCCCATGTTTCCTTGGCAACATCTAGCAGCCCCCTGGGATGCCTACCATACAAGAGTTCAAAGGGGGAATAGCCTGTGGATGCCTGCGGAACCTCACGTATTGCAAACATGAGATATGGCAGCAAAAAATCCCAGTTTCTCCCATCTTTGTCAACCACATTTTTCAGCATACTTTTCAAAGTTTTATTAAATCTTTCGACCAGACCATCCGTTTGGGGGTGGTAGACAGAGGTACGGAGATGGGAGATTTTTTATAACTTACAAAGCTCCTTGGTAACCTTGGACATAAAGGGGGTGCCCTGATCAGTTAAGATCTCTTTTGGGATCCCGACTCGGCTAAAGACATGGACCAATTCCTTGGCGACAGCCCTAGCGGAGGTGTTGCGCAAGGGTATGACCTCAGGATAGCGAGTCGCATAGTCCAGGATCACCAGTATATGTTGGTAACCGCGGGCAGATTTCACAACCGGCCCCACCAGGTCCATGCCAATCCTCTCAAAGGGGACCTCGATTATTGGCAGAGGAACAAGGGGGCTGCGAAAATGGGGTGACGGTGCCGACATTTGGCACTCGGGGCACGATTCACAGTACTCCTTGACATCTGCATGCAACCCGGGCCAGAAAAATCTCTGGGCGATTCTCTCCTTGGTTTTTTCAACACCGAGATGTCCTCCCATTACATGACCATGGGCCAGGTCTAGCACCATCCTGCGGAAGGGTTTGGGAACTTGCAGCTGTTCTACCTCGTCCTCTCCATGTTTTATCACTCGATATAATAGATTGTTTTTAATTGCCATGTAGGGAAAAGACACCACCCAATTAGGATCCACCGGTTCCCCATCCAACATCTTAATGTTTTCCCTGGCTCTCATGAGGGTGGCCTCTCGTAGCTGCTCGGTACAGAAATCCTCTCTTCTGACCTCTAAATCGGGTACCACATTTTGGCTACTCTCAATATCAGGGTCAGAGGGGTTCTCCTGTTCGTTACCCTCAGGCTGGGAGCTAGCTTCCAGGTCCTCCGGCTCCCCAGCCATGACAGGGAAAGGAAGAGGGTCTCCGGCTTCCTCGATCCCACCAACAGCATTCCCTTCCCTTTTGCAAAAAGGGTCTGGTGACAGTTCCTGTGTTCCCCAGCAGGGGGAGCTCTATCTACTAGCCTCCCTTTGCTCTCCCATAAATTCCAGAAATGGGGAAAATCTCTTCCCACTAAAGCCTCGTGAAGCAGTGAAGGTACCACCCCCACTGAATGTGTTATATTGCCCCTGGGGGTCTCAACCTCAACCACCGCTGGCTGGTAGTCTCGAGTGTCCCCATGGATGCAAATTACCCCAATAGTACTGGGGTGTAGTTTTGTGGGGTTCACACAATCACTCCTGACTAGGGTCACCACACTACCAGAGTCTAGCAAGGCTGTCAGTGGCTTTCCATCCACAGAAATAACACACATTTGTTTTTCAATGCGACTCTGACATGATGCAGTACATGCGACCTGTGCAAACAAAGAAAGGCGTCTTTTCATATAAGCATAATCGCATTGCATAGGTTCATCATTTAAAGGACAGTTCGCAGCAATATGCCCTAATGCATGGCAACGAAAACATCTTATATGCTCAACCCCCAGTCCTCTCAACGGTTCCAAAGACCTTCCTGGCGTATTTGGCTAGTCTCCAGGTCTAGAAAGCACAGTCTCATGAGTTGGAACAACAGTCTTATCAAATCTCCCCAAGCTCTTGGACCCCGGAACAGTCTTACCCGAACCGCCGGGAGATCTTGCACCCCTAGACACACCGAAGTGGGGCATAGATGGATTCACCAAGTCCTCAGTAGCACTGTACCTCTCCACTAGGTCGACCAGTTGGGCTGCAGTTTTGGGGTCGCCCTGTCCGACCCACTTCCTCAGAGCAGCAGGAAGCGCACGCAGATACCGGTCCATTACCACACGCTCTATGATCTGCGGGCCTGTCAAAGTCTCTGGCTGCAACCACTTCTTGGTGAGGTGGACCAGGTCAAACATTTGCGAACGGGGTGGCTTGTTGCTGGAGAATGACCACTGATGCACCCGCTGGGCCCGGATTGCCATGGTGACACCCAAGCGTGCGAGTATCTCTGTCTTTAGAGTCTCATAGTCCTGGGCCTTATCGGGTTCTAGGTCAAAATAGGCCTTTTGGGGTTCTCCTGTTAAAAATGGGGACAACAGACCCGCCCACTGTTCTTTTGGCCATCCTTCGCGGACAGCAACTCTCTCAAAAGTCGCCAGGTATGCCTCGGTATCATCAGCAGATGTCATTTTCTGTAAGTGGTAGGATGCACGTATCATCTTGGCTTCCACTGGCACATGAGGTGCGGACCCCTTTTTCAGTTCCATTAGAGCCTCTGCAAACTGACGGTTCATCTCCTGCTGGGCCGCCTGTTGTGCTGCAGCGGCCTCTGCGACTTGGCGGTTCATCTCCTGCTGGGCCACACGTTGTGCTGCAGCGGCCTCTGCGACTTGGCGGTTGGTTTCCTGCTGAGCTGCATTGGCCTGTAGCAGGGCCTTTAACATTTCCTCCATCTTCAGAAAGTGCCCGCTGAATCAACCACGTGTGGGAGATTAGCGCGTGGGGATCACCTTTTCTCAGAATGAAGGTCAGCGTACAGGCAGTTTCTTTAAAACCTGGCGTATTGCCATCTTTATTTACGAGTGGTTTGCAATAGTCATACAAAATAAACAAAACAGTAAAACAAATCCTTGCCGTCCGGCGCTGAACTATACAGTAACCGCTCTCTATACGGTGAGGGGCTGGTCCCCGTCACCCACAAAACACAAGGTGAAGTAAAACAAACCTTTTTCTTTCAGCCCAAATAAACAGCGCTCCTCTTACTCAGATTCCTTTCTGAGTCTCAGGCCAGAGCCATGCTGTGCTCTCTTCCTGGATCTTTAAAGCCCAGCTGCCTGTGGATTCCAGTGAACCTGAATATCTGGACCGGAACCCAGCCAACTACAGAGGCTGGAAAAACCTGGGCCGGATTCTGGTTCAGTCCCTTACAATGGACCGAATGCGAGGTGAAATATAGCGATTGTCACATATCTCACCTCGCATACCGTCACAATAGTTAAATTGTTTGTCAAAAGCTAGAACAATTCATTAAAAATAGCGAAAAGTCATCAACATCGCAATATTACAATGTGAATATCTTGAGGCCAACAAAGTAAGCCTCAGATAAAATGGTGTAGAAAATGAAAAATTAATGAATGAAAGTCCATGGAACATGCCCAAATAGTGTAAGCGATCCTCCAAATCTTCACACAACACCAAAAACCACAAACAGCAGGCAATGTCTCACCACGCTGAAAACTCAGCCAGAGCGTCTCTCGTGATATCAGACCAATCCTTCTAGTTGCTGTACAGCCACATCCCTTTGGACGCTGAAAATGCAGCCAGCGCGTCTCTCGTGATATCAGACCAATCCTTCTAGTTGCCGTACAGCCACGTCCCTTTGAGACGTGGTTGTACGGCAACTAGAAGGATTGGTTTGATATCACAAGAGATACACTGACTGAATTTCCAGCATGGAGAGACATTGCCCACTGTCTGTGGTTCATCTTCGCCTCAGTGCTGTAGGTTACATCTTTTCCAATGCTCTATACATGTGAACTTTGTAAGTGCAATAATTGAAGATTTTACAATAAATTGACTATGGTTTTAGATGTTATCACACTAGTAGAGCTTTCTTTGATCTTCCCTCTATGTGAGTGTGCTACACCTTGATTTACCAGTGTGGCGTATTCAAGTTATTAACCCTATATGGGTAACTGCTCTGCTGTCAAACACGTGAGGATCGCTTACACTATTTGGCCATCTTTCTGCATCATTTGTGTGACTGTTTCTTATGCCGCATACACACGACCATTTTTAATGTCATGGAAAAAAACAATGTTTTTCTCGACGCGATTCTTCTCAAGCCTGCCTTGCATACACTATCGTGAAAAAAAATGCTTGAGCAAAGCGCGGTGGCGTACAACACGTACGACAACATGTACGATGGCACTATAAAGGGGAAGTTCCATTCGGATGGCACCACCCTTTGGGCTGCTTTTGCTGATTTCGTGTTACCGCGTGTTAGTAAAAGTTAGATGTTAGCCGATTCGCGCTTTTCAGTCTCTGTGCTTTTCAGTCCGTTACAGCATGACGAATGTGCTATCTCCATTATGAACGCTAGTTTTACCAGAACGAGCTCTCCCGTCTCATACCTTGCTTCTGAAAATGTGCATTTTTTTCCCATCATTAAAGCGTACACACGGCCGTTTTTCACGACGAGAAAAACAACGACATGAAAAACGAAGAGAAAAAATAGAGCATGTTCTAAATTTTTAATGCCCATTTTTCTCGTCGAGAAAAATGCTCTGGAGCCTACACACGATCGTTTTTATTGACCAATTTAAAAAATTGCATTTTTCTCGTCATGAAAAACGGTCATGTGCACGCGGCATTAGGCTTTCATTCACTGATTTTTCATTTTCTACACCATTTTTTCTGGAGCTTACTTTGTTGGCCTCAATATATTCACATTGTGATGTTGATGACTTTTCGCTATTTCCAATGAATTGTTCTAACTTTTGGCGCTGCTGTTCACTTTTAAAAGTAAGAGACATTTTTACGTTTCACACTTTCTGAGCCACTGAAAAATGTCTTTAGGGACAATTTTTATACAAATGACCCAATACTGAGGCTTGTTTTGAAATATCAAGAGTTAAAGGTGTTGTAAACTCTCCCCCACAACTTTATCCCATGTAAATCAGCATAAAAAAATCGAATGAACACTGCTTGTAGACAGGGGCGCTTGGGGCCCCGAGCTGTCCTGAGCCAGAGGACTCAAGGAGGCAGCACGGGAGGAGGAGGTTAGACATTCCCCTCCGCATATCCACTGTAATATCGTGCGATCGGCGCCCCCCCTCCTGTGAACATCGTCAATGTCCCGCGATAGCCACCCCCCCGCTCAACAACTTGTTGTCTAAGTCCCCCCTAAATTCCTTCAAACGGCCCTGTTTGTAGATATCTCCTTACTTGCTTAGTATTGTAATCTGTTTTGTTCTTTAGAATGACGTCACTGGAGCATGCTCATATCTCCCCTGATTTACGGCACGCTCTGTGTGCTTGACCGTCTATTATCAGGACTCCCTGCGGCACAACACTCAAATCTCATGAGACTGCAGAATCATTCAGAGCTTCCTCCTACACCCAATGTGACATCACATGTAGTGTAAACCTGGGCATCGGACTGTATACGGCAGTCTTATCAGCTGAAGCTAATAAGACTGACACAGGCAAACCCTAGATAAACGGCACAAGTAAATACTATGAAATAAAACAAGTCAGTTATGAGCAGGGAAGCAGGGTTGCCATAGAAATGTTGGATCGAGAAGGAGGCTTGGTTAACCACTTTAGCCCCGGACCATTTGTCAGCCTAAGGACCAGAGGTCTTTTTACAATTTCGCACTGCGTCGCTTTAACTGGTAATTGCGCAGTCATGCAATGTTGTACCCAAACAAAATTTGCATCCTTTTTTTCCCACAAATCAAGCTTTCTTTTGGTGGTATTTGATCACCTCTGCAGTTTTTATTTTTTGCGCTATAAACAAAAGTAGAGCAACAATTTTGAAAAAAGTGCAATATTTTTTACTTTTTGGTATAATAAATATCCCCAAAAAATATATAAAAAAACTATTTTTTTCCACAGTTTAGGCCGATACGTATTCTTCTACATATTTTTGGTAAAAAAAATCGAAATAAGCGTTTATTGATTGGTTTGCGCAAAATTTATAGCGTCTACAAAATAGGGGACTGTTTTATGGCATTTTTATTAATAATTGTTTTACTAGTTATGGCGATTTTTATCATGACTGCAACATTATGGCGGACACATCAGACACTTTTGACAAATTTTTGGGACCATTGTAATTTTTACAGCGATCAGTGCTATACACTGATTACTGTGAAAATGACACTGGCAGTGAAGGGGTTAACCAGTAGGTGGCGCTATAGGGGTTAAGTGTGCCCTGATGAGTGTTTCTAACTGTAGGGGGGATGGGCTGTGTGTGACATGACACTGATTTCTGCTCCGACTACATGGAGCAGAGATCAGTGTCATTGTCACTAGGCAGAGAGGGGAGATGCTTGTTTACATAAGCATCTCCCTGCTGTATCTCTTCGTAAGAGGGTGTCTCCGTGGCGATCGAGTTCGCGGGACCCACGGTCGGGTTCACGTAGAAGGCAGCAGGGTCACGAGCGTGCCGGCGGCGGCACGCGCGACCACACGGCGTCATCTTAAAGGGGACAAACAGGTACGTGGTTATGCCTGTCCGTGCCGCTCTGCCGACGTATATGTACAGGCGGCGGTCCTTAAGCGGTTAACAATACAGGAAGTGCTCCATGTAAGGGCGGAAATACACTCTACTGTGGACTCAGAAAACAATACCTAAGATGGCGCTGCCTTACCCCTGGAAACAAGACTATTTAAAGTCTCTTTAAAAAGTAAGTAATATGCGATTCGGGCTGGATTACAGTGGCTACGGTTTGATAATTACCTAACCACTTCCATACCGGGCCATTGTAAAATGACGCTGGCAGGAACCCTCTCTCCCTCCGGGTGGACGTCATATGACATCCTGGGTTTGAGGGGGGATATCTGAATGATGCCTGCAGCTAGAGGCATCATTCAGATATTATTTTTTTCAGCGGCCGCTCCTGCGCACCATAAGAACGATCATAGCGGCGGTTCCGCCTCTTGATCATTCTTATAGGCGGCGGGAGAAGACATCCCCCCTCCCGCCGCCATCCGGTGCTTCTCCGGTCTCTCCTGTGCCATCGGGGACCCGGAGAGAATCGTCCGGCGCCGTTGGTGGGTCACGTGATGAGCATAGAGATGACTGGTGACCAGATGGTCACCAGTCATCTCTATGACCGTCGGAGGCCGGGGCGCGATGTGATGACGTCACGCCAGGGTCCTCAAATGTAAACAAAGCCACCATTGCGGCTGTAAGTATGCTTTCCTGCCTGGAGGAGAGATGTGAGGTATTATTGACCCCGCATCTCTCCATAAAGAGGACCTGTCACACACATTCCTATTACAAGGGATGTTTATATTCCTTGTAATAGGAATAAAAGTGATCAAAAAAAAAAGTGTAAAAAAAAAAGTAAAAATAAAAAAAAGAATAAGTAAAATAATGAAAAAAATATTATATATATTTTTTTTAAATGCCCGTCCCCAATAGCTCGTGCTTAGAAGCGAACACACATGTAAGTCCCACCCGCATATGTAAACGCCATTCAAACCACATATGTGAGGTATCTCCACGTGCGTTAGAGCGCGTGAAACAATTCTAGCACTAGACCTCCTCTGTAGCTCTAACCTGGTAACCTGTAAAAATTTTCAAAGCGTCGCCTATGGAGATTTTTAAGTATCAAAGATGGGCACCATTTCATGAGTGTGCGCAATTTTAAAGCGTGACATGTTAGGTATCTTTTTACTCGGCGTAACATAAGCTTTCATATTTTACAAAAAAATTGGGCTAACTTTACTGTTTTGTTATTTTTTAATTCTTGAAAACATTTTTTTCCCCAAAAAAAGGCGTTTGAAAAATTATTGCGCAAATACCGTGCAAGATAAAAAGTTGCAACAACCGTCATTTTATTCCCTAGGGTGTCTGCTAAAAAAACATATATAATATTTGGGGGTTTTGAGTAATTTTCTAGCAAAAGAATGATGATTTGTACATGTAGGAGAGAAGTGCCAGAATAGGCCCGGTATGGAAGTGGTTTAAAAAGCCCTGTATGGAAAGGGTTAATATATTGGACTAAATGAAAAGAAGCATCAGAGTGGGAGAGTTTACTTTCTCTTTAAGTGCCATTGGTTCCCAGAGTAACAGATTTGATTTCAGCTGTTATTTTACTTGAATGATCCACAAATTGCATGCTATTGGTAATACCATTATTCTTCCCTTTGTTTACAATTTTATAAATGAACCATATCTTGCATTTAAGTCCATTTAAAAAAAAGAATGATAATTACCCCAGTGTATTTTATTAAAGTCATTTTAGTTTAATTTTAGCAACAAAGCAGAAATACCAGAAAGTACTAGAGCAGAAGTTCATTTTTGTTTTCTTTTCAGTGAGTTAATAGTGCAGTGGAGAACACTTAAGCTCCATTTATTTCTGTGGAATTTGGCAAGCGTTGATATTTGGGGCTTTTGTTTCCCAAAGTGAGATACAGAATGGAATATTATGGGTCATGTTTTTATTAAACTATTTTTATTGCTGTAGTATTGTTCCCTGAACATTGCAAGTTTTATGTTGACATATAGAATTTCATCTGAATTCACGTAATCAAATTGTGTTTTACAATGTCTGTCTAACAATGAACAAAGCAAAGTGATAGATAGATAGATAGATAGATAGATAGATAGATAGATAGATAGATAGATAGATAGATAGATAGATAGATAGATAGATAGATAGATAGATAGATAGAAAAATAAATATTTAGGCAAAAGGGGGAAGAGTAGATGTTTGTCTGCTTTTCTTTATTGATTCCATAAAGGATCCCACCAGCTGTGGTCAAGAGTAGGGATGAGCTTCGTGTTCGAGTCGAACCTACGTTCGACTCGAACATCGGCTGTTCGATCGTTCGACGAAGATCGAACGATTTGGGCCGTTCGCGCCAAATTCGAGTGACGCGAACGGCCCACAATGCACTACGCCATCGCAGTGTCATCCAGGCGCTGTGATTGGCCAAGCATGCACTGTGACCCCGCATGCTTGGCCAATCACAGCGCCGGCAGCGAGGAGAGCAATGATTGGCCACAGGCAGGATGCCTGTGGCCAATTATTGCTGAGGGTGTTTAGTACACGCCCCACACTATAAAAGGCCGCCAGCACGGCGGCCTAGTGTAGTGTGTTCCGGAGCAGGGATAGAGCAGCATAGGCAGGGACAGTGACTTTTATTTCTTTCTTGCTTAACCTGGATTCCTTTAGTTTAGGGAAAGAGAAGGATAGGTAGGGAGAGTGTCAGTGTGTTTTGTGCTTGTGCTATATTGTGCTTAAAAAAAACATTTTTTCTAGGGACAGAAAACTGTAGGTAGGGAGAGTGTCAGTTTCTTTCACTGTCAAAGTCCTTGTTTCCAGGGACCTGGAAGGACAGTGAGTGAATTCTCCTTGTGCTAAATTGTGCTTAAAAAAAACATTTTTTCTAGGGACAGAAAACTGTAGGTAGGGAGAGTGTCAGTTTCTTTCACTGTCAAAGTCCTTGTTTCCAGGGACCTGGAAGGACAGTGAGTGGATTCTCCTTGTGCTAAATTGTGCTTAAAAAAAAACATTTTTTCTAGGGACAGAAAACTGTAGGTAGGGAGAGTGTCAGTTTCTTTCACTGTCAAAGTCCTTGTTTCCAGGGACCTGGAAGGACAGTGAGTGAATTCTCCTTGTGCTAAATTGTGCTTAAAAAAAACATTTTTTCTAGGGACAGAAAACTGTAGGTAGGGAGAGTGTCAGTTTCTTTCACTGTCAAAGTCCTTGTTTCCAGGGACCTGGAAGGACAGTGAGTGAATTCTCCTTGTGCTAAATTGTGCTTAAAAAAAACATTTTTTCTAGGGACAGAAAACTGTAGGTAGGGAGAGTGTCAGTTTCTTTCACTGTGCAAGTCCTTGTTTCAAGGGACAGAGAAGGACACCTGAAGTTAGCCCTTATTGCTTTTTTCCCATCTCCCTGCAGGCCATCTATTAGAATGTCTGGAAGGCAAACAAGGAGAGGCAGACAGTCAGGAGGCAATAAAAGAGGGCAAGCAGGCTCTGTGTCTGGGGGCAACAGTGCTGGTCGTGGACGCGGTGCATTGTCATCAGCACATGGCCATGGGACACGCTTGTCCTTCTTTTCGGCAGCTGGACATGTTGAGCCACATCATGCCGAAGACTTGGTAGAGTGGATGACCAAGCCCTCCTCCTCCTCCTCATCCTCTCTCACCCAGGCTCAGGGTACTGGAAAAGCAGCTGCCAAAGCGTCCTCTTCCCTGGTATCAATGTCAGACTCATCATCAGTCACTCCTTCCCTAGACCCACCATGTCCTCCTCCTGAGGAGTCCCCCGAACTGTTTCAGCACAGTGTTGGGTACATGCTCCAGGAGGATGCCCAGCGTTTCGAAGGGTCTGATGATGAAACCCAGCTAGAGGAAGGCAGTAGCGTGAGAGCAGACAGAGGGGATGCTCAAGAAGGACACCAATCTGGCAGTCATGTTCCAGCAGCTGCAGCATACTGCCAGATTGGCTCCAGTGATGAGGAGGGAGGTGATGATGAGGTCACTGACTCCACGTGGGTGCCTAATAGGAGAGAGGAGGAGGAGGAGGATGAGGAGGAGGCACATCTCCAACGAGGCAGGATGCCCTTTGGTGGCCAGCGTAAGGGCAGTACACCGACGGAATCACACCGCAGAGCTCCGCCTGTGCAGGGCGCTGCCTCTGCCCGTCATTCAAAAAGTTCTTTGGTGTGGGCCTTTTTTGAGGCTAGTGCATCAGATCGCACAGCTGCTGTTTGCAACATATGTCTCAAGCGTATATCGCGTGGCCAAAACATCAGCCGCTTGGGTACCACATGCCTGACCAGACATATGTTGACCTGCCATGCAGCTCGTTGGCAAGCCTACCTCAAAGACCCACACCAAAGAACAAAGCGGACCTCTCCTTGCACCGCATCAGCTGGGATCTCCAACCCCACTATAACTTCAGTCCTCTATGAAACATGCACTGAGAGGAATGAAGGTGTAGAATTAGGTGTGTCACAGCCAAGTACTTGCGGCCACTCTGCTAGCAGTACACCGACGTCCGATTCTAGCAGGCAAATTTCCCTGCCCCAGCTGCTGGACCGTCGAAAGAAGTTCACTCCCAGCCATCCACATGCCCAGCGGTTGAATGCTAGCTTGGCTAAATTGCTAGCGCTTCAACTGCTGCCTTTTCAGTTGGTAGACTCGGCCCCCTTCCGTGAGTTTGTGCAATGTGCGGTTCCTCAGTGGCAGGTTCCCAAACGCCACTTTTTCTCACGGAAGGCTATTCCGGCTCTCTACCGGCATGTGGAAGGCAATGTCTTGGCCTCGCTGGACAGGGCGGTCAGCGGTAAGGTGCATATTACCGCTGACTCATGGTCCAGCAGGCATGGACAGGGACGTTACCTTTCTTTCACGGCCCATTGGGTCACTCTTTTGGCAGCTGGGAAGGATGCAGGACAAGGTGCAGTAGTGTTGGAGGTTGTCCCACCGCCACGCCTCCAAAATGCTACTACTGGTTGTGACACACCTCTCTCCTCCACCCCCTCCTCTTCTTCTTCCTCCATGGCCTCTTCCTGTGGTTTGTCCTATGAACCAGCGGTGCTCCGTAGCCGTTCACGGGGCTACGCAAGTACGCAGGCAAAAAGATGCCATGCCGTGCTTGCGCTGGTGTGTTTGGGGGACAGAAGCCACACTGGGGCAGAGGTCCTGTCTGCTCTGCAGGGCCAGGCCGAGAGGTGGTTGACGCAACGCCAGCTTAAGCCAGGAATGGTGGTTTGCGACAATGGCACCAACCTCCTCTCCGCCCTCCGACAGGGACAACTGACCCATGTGCCCTGTGTGGCTCACGTCCTTAACCTGGTGGTGCAGCGGTTCTTGGGCAGGTACCCGGGCTTACAGGATGTCCTGAGGCAGGCCAGGAAAGTCTGTGTGCATTTCCGCAGATCTTATAATGCCAGTGCTCGCCTGGCTGAGCTGCAAAAGGAGTTGAACCTGCCCAAGAACCGCCTTATATGTGACATGCCCACCAGGTGGAACTCAACGTTGGCCATGCTGCAGCGGCTGCACACGCAGCAGAGGGCCATCAATGAGTACCTGTGCGACTACGGCACCAGGACAGGGTCAGGGGAGCTTGGTTTTTTTTCTCCACGCCAGTGGGGCATGATCAGGGATGCATGCACTGTCCTGGCACCATTTGAGGAGGCCACGAGGATGGTGAGCAGTGACAGTGCATGCATCAGTGACACTGTACCTCTTGTCCACCTGTTGGAGCACACGCTGCGTGGAATAATGGACAGGGCACTTGAGGCAGAACAGAGGCAGGAAGAGGAGGACTTCCTTGCCTCTCAAGGCCCCCTTTACCCAGACAGTGTTCCTTCTGTCCCACCCATCGCACAGGAAGAGGAGGAGGAGGAGGAGGAGGAGGATTGGGTCAGCATGGAGGTGGAGGCTGGCACTCAGCATCATCAGCAGCAGTCTTTTAGGGATGATTTACAGTCCCAAGAAACCAGTGGACTTGTACGTGGCTGGGAGGAGGTGGCTGCGGATCATGTCGTCCTTAGTGACCCAGAGGACTCCGGAGCGAATGCCTCAGCAAACCTACGCTGCATGGCCTCCCTGATCCTGCAAAGTCTGCGGAAGGATCCTCGTATTCTTCGGATCAAGGAGAGGGACCATTACTGGCTGGCCACTCTCCTTGATCCACGGTACAAGGGTAAGGTTGCGGACCTTATGTTACTATCGCAGAGGGAGCAGAGGATGAGACAACTCCGGGAGGCCTTGCAGAAAGGTCTGTGCAACGCGTTCCCAGAGACTGGGAGGTTACAAACTCCTGGTCCTGGACAACGAGTTGCTGAGGCTTCGGCCAGTCAAAGAAGGAGCGGTGGGGAAGGTGGCCGTCTGACCGATGCGTTCAGACAATTCTTTAGTCCGCAGCCCCAAAGTATGATCGGTTCCAGCAACCATCGCCAGCGTCTGATAAACATGGTGCAGGAATATCTAGGGGCAAGGTCAGACTTGGACACCTTCCCCACCGAAAATCCTCTGGCTTACTGGGTCTTGAGGATGGATCACTGGCCAGAGCTTGCACAGTATGCAATTGAGCTACTGGCCTGTCCTGCATCCAGCGTTCTTTCGGAACGCACATTCAGTGCTGCTGGAGGATTTGTCACGGATCACAGGGTGCGCCTGTCCACCGACTCGGTTGATCGACTGACTTTCATCAAGATGAACCAGTCTTGGATCACCACCAGCTACCACACACCTGATGCTGATATAACAGACTAATTGATTTTAACATGTCACATCCCTTCAAGACTGATGCTGATGCTGAGTGCCTGTGCTGTTATGTTGACTGGCTATCCTCCTCCTCCGAGTCCTCAATGATACGATTGATGATGATAGCTTGGAAGATCATTTTTGTTTATGGGTGCCGCCACCAGTGGCTAAGGCCCAATTTTTCAGCCCCTGTTTTACAGGGGCGTGTAATTACAATTTTTTTAGCAATAATTTGCCATAGGGCTCATTGCTGTGCTCCAAGTACAGTATCTGTGAGGGGTTGGAGTGTTGTGGCACCAGTGCCTAAGGCCCAATTTTTCAGCCCCTGTTTAACAGGGGCGTGTCATTACAATTTTTGAAGCAATACTTTGCAACAGGGCTCATTGCTGTGCTCCAAGTACAGTATCTGTGAGGGGTTGTAGTGTTGTGCCACCAGTGCCTAAGGCCCAATTTTTCAGCCCCTGTTCAACAGGGGCATGCAATTACAATTCTTGATCTAATAATTCACAGCAGGGTCCATTGCTGCACCCACCAAGAGTAACTCTGAGGGCTTACAGTCTTGTGGCAACGCCACCACCACCACCACCACGAAAGGCCCAATTTTTCAGCCCCTGTTCAAAAGGGGCATGTAATTACAATTCTTGATCTAATAATTCACAGCAGGGCCCATTGCTGCACCCACCAAGAGTAACTGTCAGGGCTTACAGTGTTGTGGCACCAGCACCACCATCAAAGCCCCAATTTTTACTACCACTGTTCAACAATTATATGTAATTAAAATTCCTGATATAATAGTTGACAGCAGGGCGTTCCAGCACCAACCAAGAGTAACTGAGTGCTTACAGTGTTGTGCCAACACCAACAACTAAGGGGCCTATTTCTGCAGAGTATATACGGCAGGTCCCTACTTTCAAACATCCAACTTACAAACGACTCCTACTTGCAAACGAAAGAAGACAACAGGAAGTGAGAGGAAATCTACCCCTAGAAAGGAAAATTCTCTCCTGTAAGAATAAATATGGGAGAAAGGGGTCTCATCTGTACTGATGCTTTATCAGCAATCCTTGTTTCAAGAAAAACACCACATTTCAAAAACAGTTGTCATTGGGACGGAAAGTGAGGTGAAATGTTCTGAACAGGGGCACAGACAGCAAAACAAATGTTACAGGGGTGATAACCCTTACCTATGTTTCCCAAAAAGTTTAAAAATAGATTTTTGGGCTGGAGCTACACTTCAACAATGTACCTGTTCAAAATTACAAACACATTCTACATAAGAACAAACCTACAGTCCCTGTCTTGTATGCACCGCCTGTATACGGCTGTTCAGAGTATATAGGGCCTTTTTTATTTTATGTGCGGGGTTCCCCTTAATATCCATACAAGACCCAAAGGGGCTGGTAATGGGCTGGGGTAGGGGGGGGGGGTGTTGATGGGGTAGCTATGCCATTTTTCCTAAAGATTTTCATCCATATTACCGGGACCAGACATTGCATTAAAGCCGCAAGCAGTTTTAAATGACCTTTTTCCCTTTAGAAATGTTATTTTGTGCAGGGACAGTTCTAAACACGGGAAACACGTGGCACTTCACAGGCATACTTTAGACACCCCCAGGTACGATATTTAAAGGAATATTTGACTTTTTTTTTTCACTTTATGCATCATTAAAATGACTGCTCCCGAAAAACGACCGTTTTTAAAACTTCTTTTTGCATTGATACATGTCCCCTGGTGCAGAACCCGGGTTCCCAAACCCTTTTTAGGACAATAACATGCATAATAGTTGTTATAATTAGCACTTTAGAATTCGAACGTTCGCATCCATTGTATTTAATAGGGTTCTAATGTTCGTTCAAACTTTCGGTCCGTTCGCGGGTTCTGGTGCGAACCGAACCCGGGGGTGTTCGGCTCATCACTAGTCAAGAGAATTAAATTAGGTGGGTTAATTACAATGAAACAAAAACACACATAAAAGGTAAACTAACATTTAACAGAATTTACAGTTTATGTGGATGGACCTCTATCAGATGTGCATATCTTGGCAGTTTTTCAATATAATTTTTTTTTTCAGAAGTGCTCAAGCTCGATCAGGCTGTATGGGAGTCATATGTGAACAGAATTTTTGAATCCAGTTAAAAATTCACAATGGCATTGTTGTCAAGACTCTGACTTCGCCATTCCAAGGTATTTGTTGGGGGTCATTTTCTTGCTGGAAAACAAATTCTTATGCCGCGTACACACGGTCGGAATTTCCAACAACAAATGTTCAATGTGAGCTTGTTGTCGGAAAATCCGACCGTGTGTTTGCTCCATCGGTCATTTGCTGTCGGAATTTCTGACAACAAATGTTTGAGAGCTGGTTCTCAATTTTTCCGACAACAAAAGTTGTTCTCGGAAATTCCGATCGTGTGTAGCCAATTCCGACGCACAAAAATTCTACGCATGCTTGGAATCAATTTGACGCATGCTCGGAATCATTGTACTTAATTTTTCTTGGCTCGTCGTAGTGTTCTACGTCACCGCGTTCTTGACATTTCGGAATTTCCAAGCAACATTTGTGTGACCGTGTGTATGCAAGACAAGTTTGAGCCAACATCCGTCGGAAAAAAAATCCACGGTTTTGTTGTCGGAATGTCCAATCGTGTGTACGTGGCATTAGGCTACCTTTTTGCAGGTTACCCATTATTTTGATGTAGTAACTTCCTTGTCTATTTTTACAAGACTTCCAAAGCATGCTGCAAAGAAGCAACCCGATAGAATGATGTTGTGACCACTATGCTTCACAGTGGGGAAGGTTTTCTCACAGACTGCAGGTTCACTTTAAGGATTTTACACTGTATTTTTATGTATTCATTTTACCCTGTACTCTTACAAGCCTTCCAAGGCATTCTGTAAATGGTGTACTAATTTGCAGCATGCCTTGGAAAGCTTGTAAGAGGTAGCATGATGCTGAGATCACTATGATTTACAGTAGGAAGGGTGTGTTTATGTATTTTATTATATTTTTATAATTATAAAGAGCAGAGCCGATCCGCCCTATATGCACGCTACGCAAGCTGCGTAGGGCCCCGCAAATGACTTGAGGCCCCCGATCTTTCGCCGCCACCGCTGCTAGAGGTCCGCAGCCGGGCGGAGACAATGTCTCTGCCGGCTGCCATTTTCTTGGAGACCAAACAAGAGGAGGCCGGGTGGCTGCCAATAGGAATTGAGCTGCGGCACCACCCACCCCGCTGCTGTCTGTCTGTGAAATTATGTGGGAAGGGGCGGGGGTGGGCGGCGCCGCAGCTCAATACCTATTGGCAGCCACCCGGCCGGCTCCTCCGCTGTCCACTCTGTTCTGTAATGGCGGCGGAGAGAGTCTCTGCTGCTGGGGGATCATAACCTGATGTAAGGGGGGCTCCAGTGGGGGATCATACCTGATGTAAGTGGGGACTCCAGTGGGGGATCATACCTAGTGTAAGGGGTGGCTCCCATGGGGGATCATACCTGGTGTAAGGAGGGACTCCGCTGGGAATGCCTGGTGTAAGGGGGGACTCCGCTGGGAATGCCTGGTGTAAGGAGGGAGTCCGCTGGGAATGCCTGGTGTAAGTGGGTTTCCGCTGGGAATGCCTGATGTAAGGGGGGACTCCGCTGGGAATGCCTGGTGTAAGGGGGGACTCCGCTGGGAACGCCTGATGTAAGGAGGGACTGCACTGGGAATACCTGATGTTAGGGGGGACTCCGCTGGGAATGCCTGGTGTAAGGGGGGACTCCGCTGGGAATGCCTGGTGTAGGGGGTGACTCCGCTGGGAATACCTGATGTAAGGAGGGACTCCGCTGGGAATACCTGATGTAAGGGGGGACTCCGCTGGGAATGCCTGGTGTAAGGGGGGACTCTGCTGGGAATGCCTGGTGTAAGGGGGGACTCTGCTGGGAATGCCTGGTGTAAGGGAGGACTCCGCCGGGATTGCCTGGTGTAAGGGGTACTCCGCTGGGAATGCCTGGTGTAAGGGTGGACTCCGCTGGGAATGCCTGATGTAATGGGGGGGCTCCGCTGGGAATGCCTGGTGTAAGGGGGACTCCGCTGGGAATGCCTGGTGTAAGTGGGGACTCCGCTGGGAATGCCTGGTGTAAGGAGCGACTCCGCTGGGAATGCCTGGTGTAAGGGGGGACTCCGCTGGGATTGCCTGGTGTAAGGGGGACTCCGCTGGGAATGCCTGGTGTAAGGGGGGACCCCGCTGGGATTGCCTGGTGTAAGGGGGACTCCACTGGTCATGCCAGGTGTAAGGGGGGACTCCGCTGGGAATGCCTGGTGTAAGGGGGGACTCCGCTGGAAATGCCTGGTGTAAGTGGAGACTCCGCTGGGATTGCCTGGTGTAAGGGGGACTCCGCTGGTCATGCCTGGTGTAAGGGGGACTCCGCTGGTCATGCCTGGTATAAGGAGGGACTCCGCTGGTCATGCCTGGTGTAAGGAGGGACTCCGCTGGTCATGCCTGATGTAAAGTGGGGCTCCGCTGGGAATGCCTGATGTAAGGAGAGACTCCGCTGGGAATGCCTGATGTAAGGAGGGACTCAGGGCTTCCACTGATTCTGCATTATGGTGAATTGAATAATTTCATTCTATATTACAATGTAATAATAGAAATAATGCACTTAAATCACCCTGACACCATAACAACCATGGTGCCGGGATGATTGAAGCGCCGACACCAGGTGTTTGGAGTATCTTTATCTGCTGATTTGTTAAACTTTCTGGAATGCACATATTTCTATTGTGGTGTAGGATCTGGGCCTGCTGTCCCTCCATCCCTCTCTTTCTTTCTCTCCCTCTTTCTCTCCCTCTTTCTTTCTTTCTCTCCCTCTTTCTCTCCCTCTTTCTTTCTCTCTCTCTCTTTCTCTCCCTCTTTCTTTCTTTCTCTCCCTCTTTCTCTCCCTCTTTCTCTCCCTCTTTCTCACCCTCTTTCTCACCCTCTTTCTTTCTCCTTTTCTCTCCCTCTTTCTCTCTTTCTTTCTTTCTCCCTCCATCCCTCATTCATCTCAGACTCTAACCACACCCCTCTGAGCCACGCCCATGTAAGCCATGCCCACTATTTTGTGTAAACCACGCCCATTTTTCACCGCCGTAGAGGGCCCCTTAGCAGAATTTTGCTTAGGGCCCAAGGGGGGTCAGGATCGGCACTGATAAAGAGGTTTTGCCCTTTTAAAAATAATCTAGAGTGGGTTACTGGGGACAAAGAGAAGGCAAATTTATTAAATACCTTCATTAGCTCTGTGTATACAAATGAGCATGGGTGAGCTCAAGTCCTTAATGTTAAGTTAAAGTTGAATAAAGAGCCTGGACCAGATGGCATTCACTCAAGGGTCCTCCGTGAGTTAATCTCTGTTATATCTCAGACATTGTTTTCTAATTTTCAGAGACTCTTTAGAGACTGACATGGTACCACTGGATTGGCATAAAGCCAATGTAATGCCTATATTTAAAAAGGGGTCAAAGTCTTTACCAAGTAACTACAGACTGGCTGGTTTAACTTTCATATTTAGGAAGATACTTGAGAGTTTAAAAAAAGATTAAATAGAAAAATATTTTTGCTAGAAAATAATAATATTTTAAGCAAAAGTCAGTATGGATTCATGAAAACATATCTTGATTCTTTTTATGAGGAGGTAAGCAAAAACTTAAAAAAGACAAAGGAGTGGCTGTAGATATTGTTTACTTGGATTTTGCCAAAGCATTGGACACAGTTCCCCACACATGGCTAATGTGTAAATGATAATCTACAGGCTTAGAAAATTCAGCTTGTAAATGAGTAGAAAACTGGCTAAAAGTCAGAATTCAGATAGTAGTGGTTAATGATTCATACCAAGGTTTTTAGTGGTGTACCTCCGGGTTCAGTGTTGGTACCAGTGGTGGCCTGTCCATTCGGGGTGCAGGGGTACTTGCAGGGCGCCAGATGCATGGATTTCAATAGAGTTTTTTTTTAAGCACATGATTCGAGACTGAGGTTCTAATTGGCTTCAAAAAAGGGTGGGCTCGGGGCGCAGAGCACTGTGCCTTGAGCCCACTCAGTTGTGTGACATTAGCAAATTAATATTCGCTATTTTCTTCCTGATACTCCTCCCAGCAAATCAGGAATCGGGTTCTGAGGCTCAATTGGCCAGGGAGTCTTAGGACTCCCGGCAAATCGGGTCTAAGGAGGACTGACTTCCTATTCGGTTGGGAGGAGAAGCAATGTCCCTGGCTCTTCCCTGGAGCAAGGAGCAGCATTGGTCTCGGCCTCCTAAGGTAAGGCCACTGATCACCGCCGTCCATCTCCCATGGGGAGGACTGATCCCTGCCATCAGTCTCCCGTGGGGGGGGCACTGATCACCACCGCCCGTCTCCCTTGGGGGGGCAGGTTTGTTTGCCGCGCCCCTCAAAAAATTAAGCACCAGCCACCACTGGTTGGTACCCTTAATTTTTAACATGTTATAAATGATATAGAGTCTGGGATTACAAGTACCATTTCAAGGTACAGAGGGTGAATCACTAGGGAGAATATCAGATTCTCACTAAAAATGTCAACATCCCAAAAATATTTGCTAGGTAAAAAACCCAGAAAGGAGGAAGTACCCCCGGGTACAGTGGGAATTAATGGGTGAACTTAAGATGAATACTATATCATAAAACATATTATTTATTAAGAAATACATTTTAAAACACATATACTGTATGTGATAACAAACACATCAGTAGTTTGTACAATACATCATGTGAAGACAATATTATGCTCGTAATGAGCTATACAATACCAGTGGAAGTAATTTTTTCTCTTTTAGCCAGGGAAAAATGATAATCATCCCTTCTTCAAGGGCATTATAGAAGAGAATGTACATACATTCTGAAAAGAGCAAAAATAACAATTTCAAACAGCACATTCAATGCAGGGTCAACATTGTAATACATGAACATGTCCAACATACATACCGGCACTGGATCGTAGATAAATTGTATGAAAAAACGTTTAAACGCAAAGCGCCTGTAAATAAAGACTTGCTGACGCCTGTTCACCAACAAGCGATAAACCCCGTCCGGGCTCGGTACAGCCCTCGCAAGGGTCCCCACGAAGCAGCTTCCGCAATTCAGTCAACAAGAAAAAATCATGTAGGGTCATCATTTTCCCTGATATGGAATGAAAAAATATATAGTATATGGGGCCACTGTAGAGATTACTTAGTGTTTATATCAGGCATTTCAATATGATATTACTCTAATAGCTGGTTATTTTATGCTAGATAGCTATTTTATTAACAGATAATAATATCTGTGGTACTAATGTATACTAGTATTAAATAATGAAAAAAAGTCCTTCATATCCTTAAGTAGGGATGAGCTTCGAGTTCGAGTCGAACTCATGTTCGACTCGAACATTGCCTGTTCGCCCGTTCGCCGAACAGCGAACAAATTGGGGTGTTCGCGGCAAATTCGAAAAATCTATGGGAGAAATCTAAAGTGCTAATTATAAAGGCTTATATGCAAGTTATTGTCCTAAAAAGTGTTTGGGGACCGGGGTCCTGCCCCAGGGGACATGTATCAATGCAAAAAGAAGTTTTAAAAACGGCCGTTTTTTCGGGAGCAATGATTTTGATAATGCTTAAAATGAAAAAATAAAAGTGAAATATTCCTTTAAATTTCGTACCTGGGGGGTGTGTATGATATGCATGTAAAGTGGTGCATGTTTCCCGTGCTTAGAACTGTCCCTGCAAAAAATGTCATTTTTGAAAGAAAAAAATGCATTTAAAACTGACTCGCGGCTATTAATGAATTGTCGGCTCCCGGCAATACATACAAAAGTCATTGATAAAAAAAAAAAAAGCGTGGGGGTTCCCCAGAATTCAATTACCAGGCCCTTCAGGTCTGGAATGGATATTAAGGGGAACCCCACCGCAAATTTAAAAAAAAATTGACGTGGGGTTCCCCCAAATATCCATTCCAGGCCCTTCAGATCTGGCATGGATTTTAAGGGGAACTCCACCCCAAATTAAAAAAAAATGGCGTGGAGTCCCCCTAAAAATCCATACCAGACCCCTTATCCGAGCACGCAACCTGGCCGGCCGCAGGGGAAAAGGGGGGGACGAGAGAGCGGCCCCCCTCCCTCCTGAACCGTACCAAGCCACATGCCCTCAACATGGGGAGGATGTCCCCATGTTGATGGGGACAAGGGCCTCATCCCCACAACCCTTGCCCGGTGGTTGTGGGGGTCTGCGGGCGGGGGGCTTATCGGAATCTGGAAGACCCCTTTAACAAAGGGGACCCCCAGATCCCGGCCCCCCCTATGTGAATTGGTAAGGGGTACATTGTACTCCTACCATTTCACAAAGAAAGCGTAAAAAAATGTTTAAAAAAACACACAAACACCTTGAAAAAGTCCTTTATTTAAAAAAAAAAAAAAAAAACATTCCAGCGGTGAAATCCAGTGTCCCGCGGCGATCCCGATGTCCAGCGCTGTCCTTCATTGGTTGTGCCTGAGCGGACCTGATGGGAAACTCCCTCTCAGTATTTTAAATGTATAGACCCGCCCCTTCTAAAGTTCCCCATCAGGTCCGCTCAGCGGACCAGATGCGGAACATGAGAAGGGGCGGGTCTATACATGTATTACCAAAGTGAGAGCAGTTCCCCATCAGGTCCGCCCCCTCGGTATGTCGGACCCGCCTACATCATTGGCTTGAGCGGGGAACTTCCTTCACTGTGTAATTTAAATTTACATAGTGAAGGAAGTTCCCCGCTCAAGCCAATGACGTAGGCGGGTCCGACATACTGAGGGGGCGGACCTGATGGGGAACTGCTCTCACTTTGGTAATACATGTATAGACCCGCCCCTTCTCATGTTCCGCATCTGGTCCACTGAGCGGACCTGATGGGGAACTTTAGAAGGGGCGGGTCTATACATTTAAAATACTGAGAGGGAGTTCCCCATCAGGTCCGCTCAGGCACAACCAATGAAGGACAGCGCTGGACATCGGGATCGCCGCGGGACACTGGATTTCACCGCTGGAATGTTTTTTTGTTTTTTTTAATAAAGGACTTTTTTAAGGTGTTTGTGTGTTTTTTTTAACATTTTTTTACGCTTTCTTCGTGAAATGGTAGGGGTACAATGTACCCCTTACCAATTCACATAGGGGGGGGGCCGGGATCTGGGGGTCCCCTTTGTTAAAGGGGTCTTCCAGATTCCGATAAGCCCCCCGCCCGCAGACCCCCACAACCACCGGGCAAGGGTTGTGGGGATGAGGCCCTTGTCCCCATCAACATGGGGACATCCTCCCCATGTTGAGGGCATGTGGCTTGGTACGGTTCAGGAGGGAGGGGGGCCGCTCTCTCGTCCCCCCCTTTTCCCCTGCGGCCGGCCAGGTTGCGTGCTCGGATAAGGGGTCTGGTATGGATTTTTAGGGGGACTCCACGCCATATTTTTTTTAATTTGGGGTGGAGTTCCCCTTAAAATCCATGCCCGATCTGAAGGGCCTGGTATGGATATTTGGGGGAACCCCACGTCAATTTTTTTTTAAATTTGCGGCGGGGTTCCCCTTAATATCCATTCCAGACCTGAAGGGCCTGGTAATTGAATTCTGGGGAACCCCCACGCTTTTTTTTTTTTTTATCAATGACTTTTGTATGTATTGCCGGGAGCCGACAATTCATTAATAGCCGCGAGTCAGTTTTAAATGCATTTTTTTCTTTCAAAAATGACATTTTTTGCAGGGACAGTTCTAAGCACGGGAAACATGCGCCACTTTACATGCATATCATACACATCCCCCAGGTACGAAATTTAAAGGAATATTTTACTTTTATTGTTTCATTTTAAGCATTATTAAAATCACTGCTCCCGAAAAAACGGCCGTTTTTAAAACTTTTTTTTGCATTGATACATGTCCCCTGGGGCAGGACCCGGGTCCCCAAACACTTTTTAGGACAATAACTTGCATATTAGCCTTTATAATTAACACTTTAGATTTTGAACGTTCGAGTCCATTGTATTTAATAGGGTTCTAAAGTTTACACGAACATTTTGTCTGTTCGCAGGTTCTGGTGCGAACCGAACAGGGGGGTGTTCGGCTCATCCCTGTCCTTAAGCTAAAACATTTAGGAAATGTATTGAGTTAATTGAGAAGAGTCCCAGCTTCTAAAAGCAATGACCCCATTTTTTAGATCAGATCGAGCCTCACCTGAAATAGATATATCAACAGAGTGGTGGCTGGATTGTTTCTGATCTGAGAGCGGCGTCCGTTCTACTCGGCGAACTGTCCGCGATCTTTAAGAAGACGCTGGCTCATGCGCAGTGACCGTTCAGTAGAGATGGGCCAAACACCCCCCCGGTTCGGTTCGCACCAGAACATGCGAACAGGCAAAAAATGTGTGCGAACATGCGAACCCTATTAAAGTCTGTGAGAACTGCAACTGAGCCAACGTGTCAGGAGAAGGTGAATCCGCATGTGCCTTAGCGCATTCCTGCTCTCTGTCCTGGAGTTGTTTTTCTACACTATTCCGATCTGTTCTCAGGGCTTTTATGCCTGATATGTATACCCCCCTAGTGGTGGCCTTGAAGGCGTCCCATTTCATGCGCAACGTTTCTGATCCTTCGTTAATCTGCCAATGTATCAATGTGTGGTTTCAGCATCTCCTCCACAGTGGGTTCCCCCACCCATCCAGGAGAATGGGTGGGGGAACCCAATTGCAAGGTAATCAGGAGTGGGGTGTGATCCGAGACAACCCCCGGAAGGTAGGACGTCTCAGTTACCAGAGGCAATAATGTCCCATTGGCGAACGCCAGGTCTATTCTGGAGAACACAGCATGTCCCGAAGACAGATATGAGTAGCATCTGTCAGTAGGATGCTTCCACCACCAGATTCTTCCTGCTCATTTAAAGTCCAGTTGAACGTGGACTCAAGTGGACCAGAACACCTGGACCGGAACCAAGCCTGCCACAAGGGAAAAACCCAGGCCGAATTCTGGTTCAGTATCTTACAATAGAACGCATGCAAGGGGAAATATACCGATTATCCATTACCTCACCTTGCATACCGTCACAATATATATATATATATATATATATATATATACACATATACATATACATATACTACTGTGTGTATATATAGAAGAGGTTAAGCTGTGTTCTCAAATTTTGGGTCTGGCAGCAAGTTACCTTCTTCCACTGGTTTTCTTCCCCAGAGTATGGGGTCAAGTCTCTATTTCTTCCCCCAAAGAAGCCAATGTCCAGAAACACTTTAACTCCAACAGAGAGTTTATTTTCTATTTGCTGCGTAGTAGACAGAGACAGATGAATGAAAAAAGGAATAAGTGTGAGGGATTAGATCCAGGCACAATTAGTAACCTCATCGCCACTCGATCCCGAGTGGGTTAAGCTCACTTGGATAGTCCTCTCTCACAGTCCTAGCAGCCGGTGTGGAGCTCGAACAGTTCTGTCACCCTATCCCGTCCAGGGACGGGTTCAGGAGATCCTCTAACCTCTGTAGACTTTTAAGAACAGGATAATGCCAATGGGCACTTTACAGGTTAGCTTTCCCGAATAAAGAATCCTTCCCTCTGACAGGTCACCAGGTCTCTCCTGAGACAGCAATCTTCCATTACTCATCTCCTCAGTGGGACCGATCCTCCCCTGGCTTCCTCACGGTCAGAGCGGGTACCCTCACCCGGGCACCTTGGGACTCCAATGGGCGAACTGTAGACCCAGTTAAAGGTACTGGGCCTACCTGGAACATTGCAGCCTCGGGCCAAAGGTGCCCGAGACTTCTCGGCCAGTCATCGCACCCCTGAGGGGCACACCCCTCCGGCTCCTCCACTCCAACTCCTCTCTGCACCACTCCTCGACTCCCCCCTAAAGATGGCGTCCGCCCCTTATGTACCCTCTCCCGGCATGCACAGCAGGCCGACCACACCCACTGTACCGCTGCCAAGAGAGGACACCCTAAGGCGCAGTAATGCCACCCATGTCTCAACCCTTACCTGATATGGCAGTGCCACCTACAGGCCACAGGGAACCATACACCAGGCAGCATCACATAGGCAGAAGCAAATACCTAGCAATCAAAGTGGTCCGAGCTTGGCTACCAGCTCAGACCAGCCCCTAAATTTAGGCACATAACACCCCTAAAAAGTAAAGGGGCGCTACACACACCCCCTTCTAAAATAGACACTGTCCCCAGTGTCTGCAATAAATGCACAACCCCTCAAGCCTGAGCAAGCGTGAATTTATTCCCAAAACTTTTTACAAATTGTTGAGTTGTTGTACCTGAACCAATATAAGGGAAAGAGGACAAGAGAAAAAAATATAGAGAACAAAAACACAAACATCGACATCCTTTCTCATTGTCACATTTTCATATTACACTGTACATACTCCACCCCCTCCTAAATAACTACTCCACCCATTCTCCGGCAGAATTGCTTGTAGTTCACCTGCAGAGGGAGAGAAAAAAACACAACACACAGAATCAAACATCCTAACTTCTAGAAACAGAAGCAAACCATTCCCCCTAGAAGGAATTACTGGTCTGTGTAGCATAATTTCCTGCAGAACACCACCATGTAATGGAAGCACACATTACAACACTGGCCTTGGTGCGCATAGGCACGTATCAATACACAAGAACACCCCCTTGATCATGACGGCTTCCTGCTTTGGTCCTGACTAAGCTACCCAGTGTTCAGTTCTTTTCTTGGGAAGAAAAAAAAAAGCTTTCTCCTCTGCGGGACTGAAAAGGGAGAAAAACACAAACAGTCCTCCGATTCCTCCCAGAGTAAATTCCCTCTTGAGCAGAGAGTCAGGTCAGTGGTTCAAGGCAAGTTCCCTGAAGTGGAATAAAAAAAAAAAACAAGTTCCCACTTCAAAGATAGTACTTGGGATCAGGGAGAACAAGGGTTTTCCACTGCTTGTCCAATGTTTCTATGTAGTAAACAGCATCGTCTCTGTCCTTGCTGCAGATGACTACACGGTCCGCGTGAATGTGCCGACCATAAGTCCAGTCCTTGCGGCAGCCTTTATAACGATCAGCCATTACAGCAGAGCACTTTAAATATCGGTAGCCTCTTGGTACTTTCACATGGTCCCATACAAAGTCAGCGTACCATCATTCACGAGAGGCCTCAATCTTGTGAAGAAGTTCTTTAGGAACATAGGGATATTCCCAACCATAGTCAGTGGCGACCTTTTTGTGTAGGAGCTGTTGCAACCGGGCTAGAGGTGGCATGGTGGCCCGATCTCCTGCTCCTGGGAAGACAATGGCATCCGGAGACCTTCTCAATGGTGCAGGCTCCAGCGGCGGTAAAGGTGGCTGCAATGGTGCCCGGACATCCGCAACAGCAGCCACAGAGCGGGAGTGGGATCAGTCTCCTCCCTTGCAGTAGAGACTTCCACTCGGGGTGTCGTTTCCCCAGAGTCCATTAACGAAACTCCACCTAAACTGCGGGGTGAAGTTGCCGGGATTCTATCCCAACCCCTTTTTTTTTCAAACACTTCATCCACATCACGATCATCTCCCACATCTGAAGATGAGTCCAACTCAGAAGTATTATACTCCTCCACCGGTAGATAACTGGCGGTGGAGACAGACACAACGTCCCTGAAAATGGAGGGTCTTTGTGGGCTGGTTGTCCACACATCCCCTGTAGCGTGGGGTGTGGGCTTCCCTTCCCTCTCCAGCAAAGTCAATGTCCCTTTTCTCCCAGCCTCCTTACCTTCCCCCGACGCGGATCTCCTGAAGGTCCCTTCGGCTTGAAGATCCGGTTCAGGCAGGCGCTGGGGCAGGCTTCGACCGCGGCCACGGGAGGCCTTTACGTATCCCACCTTCCGCTTGGTGGGTGGGAGAGAGTTCTCTGTTGTAACGGAGACAGCACCCGCGATGACCTCCGTTGCAAGCTCTGCAATGGTCGGAACTCCATCCTCCACATCCGTGGCAGTTGGAGCGATGCGCGTGGGCCTGGCCATGGGAGTACTGGCCTCCTCTTCAAGAGCAGCGACACCTGTAAGGCAGTTGACCCGGTAACCCTTTGGTTTCTCAGTTGGCTGGTCCACCTCAAAAAGGAACTCTCAGCACGTAGCACACCTTCCAAAAGGCCGAAGCTGTAGCACCAGTCCTTGGCACTTAGGACAGAGCATGCCCAGGGCCTCCGCATCCCTGCACGTATAAAGCGTGAAGCTGCCCCTAGGCTTGAGCCGAATCCCTATATCTGTCAGGGGGGCAGCGAGAGAAACAACGTCCATGGCTGTGGTAGGTGGGAACATCCATGGTCCCGGTGGAACAGAAATCCATGGGGCGGTAGACATGTTGCTTCTTCACCAGTTCAGCTTGTACTGTCCCTTGGCGCCAAACTGCCACGTGCTCCTCCCCCTTTTCTTCTCTTTCTGCACATAGCTCGTGGGCTTTTCTATACTTCAGACATGCCCACGAACTACGCAGTTAGGAAATCCAGCATAGGCCTTGGCCTGTACCTCCATTTCTCTTACATGTGACGCAGTTCACTTTTTCCCGAAATGGCCGGCCTCCAAAGAATCACACCGGGGAAAAACATAAAGTCCAGCTTCAGGGGTAGCTGCAAAATATATAATTCTGGACTCGAGCCCCCACGTGTAGCACACGGACCTTTTTCTCGCCTGGCTCACTTGCAAGTCAAGGCACACCGTGCTATATGCCGTACCCTCCTGTTTGAAGAGGTTAAGCGGTGTTCACAAATTTTGGGTCCTGCAGCGAGTTACCTTCTTCCACTGGTTCTCTTCCCCAGAGTATGGGGTCAAGTCTCTATTTCTTTCCCCAAAGAAGCCAATGTCCAGAAACACTTTAACTCCAACAGAGAGTTTATTTTCTATTTGCTGAGTAGTAGACAGAGACAGATGGATGAAAAAAGGAATAAGTGTGAGGGATTAGATCCAGGCACAACTAGTGACCTTGTCGCCACTCGATCCCGAGTGGGTTTAGCTCACCCAGATAGCCCTCTCTCACAGTCCTAGCAGCCGGTGTGGAGCTCGAACAGTTCTGTCACCCTATCCCCTCCAGGGACGGGTTCAGGAGATCCTCTAACCTCTGTAGACTTTTAAGAACATGATAATGCCAATGGGCGCTCTACAGGTTAGCTTTCCCGAATAAAGAATCCCTCCCTCTGACAAGTCACCAGGCCTCTCCTGAGACAGCAATCTTCCATTACTCATCTCCTCAGTGTGACCAAACCTCCCCTGGCTTCCTTGCGGTCAGAGCGGGTACCCTCACCCGGGCACCCTGGGACCCCAATGGGCGAACTGCAAACCCACTTAAAGGTACTGGGCCTACCTGGAACGTTGCAGCCTCGGGCCAAAGGTGCCTGAGACTTCTCGGCCAGTCATCGCACCCCGGGGGGCACACCCCTCCGGCTCCTTCACTCCAACTCCTCTCTACACCACTCCTCGACTCCCCCCTAAAGATGAAGAGGGGAGCACAGGGGTGGGACTTTAAATGAAGCACAAGGATGCAGAAGAAATAAAAGGTGAACAATAGGAATTTTATTATACTTGGTACATGTAAAACATAAAATCATTGCTGGTAATTGATAAACAGTAAGCATAATAATCTCAAAGGATATGGTAATACCATTGGAGTCTCGGAGTGTTACCACTACTATAGAGAGCAATATACAAGGTAACAACCAATACATATGATAACATTGATGGTATTTGCTATTATATGACAGTAATAAAATATCCAAGGTCACTAACATCGGGGTAAAATAAAAACATATTGCGAAGTAGAACCTGCGGGACCTATGGCCTTGCTAGACCTGGGAAGTAAGGTAAGTATGATGGTTGGGAAGTTGTTGGAGACATATGGGGATAAAACCACGGCACCAGTTGGCTCGACGCGTTTCGTGGCCTTAGCGCCACTCATCAGGAGCGTACACGTGATTGGTCTAGAATAGAGGGAATATATAAATGTAGGTAATAAATATAAGTATGTATAGGGGTACAGGTAGGCCCCCAAACATCTAAGTACATACTTACTGGTGGTGGTTCACATGTGGGTAGTGTGGTGGAGCGGCGTAGCAGATATCCGGGTCTGCCTCCAATTCGGGGGTCGTGGCGGGCGGCTCGCCCGGGGCATCACATAGGGCCTGCCGCCAAGCAGGGACGGAGCCGGGGCTACCCTGTGGGATGTGGAGACCAGTTAGGAATATGGTGGGATGGGGGAGGGGTGGCTGGGGATGGAGTGATGGAGCGAACCCAGTGGAAGTGAAAAGTGTGTAGAGGTAGAAGCTGGCTGTCCTTATGGTGCCAGAGTAGCGTGATAGAGTGAGCGCCAATAGTAGTGCGGGTTAGGGTCCCAACAATTGTTTACAAGGGATGGAAATGTATGGCCTCACCGGGTCATGATTTCATTTAAAGTCCCAAGGGATGGACACACATGACCTTACCAGGCAATGTCCTCAAATCCCTAACAATTGCCCTCTCCTTCTTCAACATAATAGGGATGGAAGCACTCGGAATTGCTCCATTGATTATCCCTCATTACCATTCAAAGTTGCAATCTAGGACCTTATGGTCTGCTTTCTCTGTGTCTAATGTTATATCCTTTTACCAATACTAATCCCTCAACATAGTAACCGTATATCCTATATATATTTTTTTTACTGTAATACAATATGGTGGTTCACTCTTGGTGGTAGATATGTGAGATAGGTCCGGCCGCTTCAGTGTCTGGTTTACTTCTCCATCGGGGGCCGTCACGCGCCTTGTGGGCCCCCGCCCCTCCTCCACCATTGGGGGGGCGGATGCACTGTTTATGCGCGTCACCGTCACGCTTCCACGCTGGACGTACGACGTCATGGCTGACGTCTTGCCGACCAGACGATGGTTACAACAACGAGCTAGCACAGATGGGGGGAGTACAAGCGCCGGATGGCCGGATACCTTTCTCGGCTGACGGGGCCCCTCCCCCCACGCATCGCTATCCAGCGTGACGCTGGTGGGCGGTACGTGGCGGCACACATTATGGCACTTCCGGGCAGCCTCGGCACTCGGGGAGCTCTGTTCACAATACAGCTCAGCTATCTCTCTCCCTCACTGATCGCCCTGCTGCACCCAGGTAATCCTGTTTCCTTTCAACCCCCCCCCCCTCATCTTCACCCTACCTCCCAGGCACATGCTTGGGACCCTAATCCGCACTACTATTGGCGCTCACTCTATCACGCTACTCTGGCACCATAAGGACAGCCAGCTTCTACCTCTACACACTTTTCACTTCCACTGGGTTCGCTCCATCACTCCATCCCCAGCCACCCCTCCCCCATCCCACCATATTCCTAACTGGTCTCCACATCCCACAGGGTAGCCCCGGCTCCGTCCCTGCTTGGCAGCAGGCCCTATGTGATGCCCCGGGCGAGCCGCCCGCCACGACCCCCGAATTGGAGGCAGACCCGGATATCTGCTACGCCACTCCACCACACTACCCACATGTGAACCACCACCAGTAAGTATGTACTTAGATGTTTGGGGGCCTACCTGTACCCCTATACATACTTATATTATTACCTACATTTATATATTCCCTCTATTCTAGACCAATCACGTGTACGCTCCTGATGAGTGGCGCTAAGGCCACGAAACGCGTCGAGCCAACTGGTGCCGTGGTTTTATCCCCATATGTCTCCAACAACTTCCCAACCATCATACTTACCTTACTTCCCAGGTCTAGCAAGGCCATAGGTCCCGCAGGTTCTACTTTGCAATATGTTTTTATTTTACCCCGATGTTAGTGACCTTGGAAATTTTATTACTGTCATATAATAGCAAATACCATCAATGTTATCATATGTATTGGTTGTTACCTTGTATATTGCTCTCTATAGTAGTGGTAACACTCCGAGACTCCAATGGTATTACCATATCCATTGAGATTATTATGCTTACTGTTTATCAATTACCAGCAATGCTTTTATGTTTTACATGTACCAAGTATAATAAAATTCCTATTGTTCACCTTTTATTTCTTCTGCATCCTTGTGCTTCATTTAAAGTCCCACCCCTGTGCTCCCCTCTTCATTTAATTAAGGGATGGAAATGTATGGCCTTACCGGGTCATGCTTTCATTTAAAGTCCCAAGGGATGGATATGCATTGCCTTACCAGGCAATGTTTTCCACAAAATCCCTAAAAACAATTGTTTACAAGGGATGGAAATGTATGGCCTCACCGGGTCATGATTTCATTTAAAGTCCCAAGGGATGGACACACATGACCTTACCAGGCAATGTCCTCAAATCCCTAACAATTGCCCTCTCCTTCTTCAACATAATAGGGATGGAAGCACTCGGAATTGCTCCATTGATTATCCCTCATTACCATTCAACGTTGCAATCTAGGACCTTTATGGTCTGCTTTCTCTGTGTCTAATGTTATATCCTTTTACCAATACTAATCCCTCAACATAGTAACCGTATATCCTATATATATATTTTTTACTGTAATACAATATGGTGGTTCACTCTTGGTGGTAGATATGTGAGATAAGTCCCCCCCTCATCTCATCTTCACCCTACCTCCCAGGCACACGCTTGGGACCCTAACCCGCACTACTATTGGCGGTCACTCTATCACGCTACTCTGGCACCATAAGGACAGCCAGCTTCTACCTCTACACACTTTTCACTTCCACTGGGTTCGCTCCATCACTCCATCCCCAGCCACCCCTCCCCCATCCCACCATATTCCTAACTGGTCTCCACATCCCACAGGGTAGCCCCGGCTCTGTCCCTGCTTGGCAGCAGGCCCTATGTGATGCCCCGGGCGAGCCGCCCGCCACGACCCCCGAATTGGAGGCAGACCCGGATATCTGCTACGCCACTCCACCACACTACCCACATGTGAACCACCACCAGTAAGTATGTACTGTGAGGGGGTTAACTCGGTAGCGGGTGTGTGTGACCCCCTGGTTGGGCTCCCCACACAAAAACAGGGCCAGCAGACGGAGGTTGTGGTTTTCAAAATCAAAAGGTGCGGTTTATTTCTCTATGTACAGTGACAAAAACAAAGCAAAGCCAAAAAGAAACATAAACAAAATAAATCCTGGTCAGTTTGACCTCTGACTAAACATGCAGGTTTCCTAAACTAACAACTGGGATCAGCCTGGTGCTGTCCTAGTCCCTAAGTCCCTGGTTTAGTAAAAGTCCAAACAAATAGCCACACAGGCTTTGCCTCACCGCACAGGGGTTCACTCTCCCTAGACAGTCCACACAGGTCTGGGTCCAGGCATGAGCAAACACCTAATGAAGCTGGGAGTTTTTATAGAGGCCTTAAACGAACTGACAGGCTTCAGCTGGTCTCATCAACTCCCTGCCTGCACGACGCCCAGCCCTCTCCCTAGAGGTATGAGTCATCCATGAGCCCACTAGCCTCAGCTGGGCTTCATCAACTCCCTCCCTAGTTGTATAAGTCAGCATAAAGCCTGAATCTGGGAGAAATATATCTACCCCCCTGGATGCAACCAGGTGACTTTACCTTCCTGCTGTCACATACCCCCCCCTCTTGTTTTAACCTTGGGGTTGGAACACCAGCAATCAGGCATTCATGTACTCGAGACAAAGCATCCACATTCCCCATTTGAACGCCAGGGCGATGCTTTACTGTGAAGTTGAATTCCTGTAGGGCCAGGAACCACCTATTCACTCTTCTATTTGTCTCCTTGTTTTGAGCCATCCACTTTAACGGAGCGTGATCCGTAACCATGTCAAAGTGCCTACCTAGCAGATAGTACCGAAGGGAATCTAGAGCCCACTTCACCGCTAAACACTCCTTTTCAACCGTGGCGTAATTTACCTCATGGGACTTCAACTTCCTGCTGAGGTAAATGACTGGGTGCTCTTCCCCGTTCCAGACCTGGGACAATACTGCTCCTAACCCCACATCTGACGCATCACTTTGTACGACAAAGTCTTTAGAGAAGTCGGGTGAGTACAACACTGGCTGGCTACATAAGGCTTGTTTCAAGAATTGGAATGCTGCCTCAGCCTCGGGGGTCCATTTAATCATGACCGACCCTTTCCCTTTCGTCAGGTTGGTTAGGGGCACAGCCTTAGAAGCAAAGTGGGGAATGAAGCGCCGATAATAACCCGCGATTCCCAGAAAGGCCCGTACCTGCTTCTTGCTGTTGGGACGTGGCCAACTCTGGATGGCCTCGACTTTGTTGAGTTGGGGTTTTATTACTCCCCTCCCAATGGTGTACCCAAGATATTTGGCCTCCTCCTGCCCAATGGTACACTTCTTGGGGTTAGCCGTAAACCCCGCTTCCCGAACAGAGTCCAGGACTGCTTGCACTTTTGGCAGATGTGAGGCCCAATCTGTGCTATGGACAATTACGTCATCCAGGTAAGCCGCAGCATACTTCCGATGGGGCCTCAGTATCTGGTCCATTTTCCGCTGGAATGTGGCCGGCGCATTCTGTAACCCGAACGGCATTCTCTTATATTGGAACGCCCCGTCTGGGGTTACAAATGCGGTTTTCTCTTTGGCCGACTTGGCAAGGGGAATTTGCCAATACCCTTTTGTGAGGTCAAGAGTCGTCATGTATCGGGCTGTTCCCAGCCGGTCGATCAACTCATCTATACGTGGCATGGGGTAGGTGTCAAATTTTGTAACTTTGTTCAACTGACGAAAATCGTTACAAAATCGCCAGCTCCCATCCGGTTTAGGCACCAACACAATGGGACTAGACCAATCACTTTGGGACTCCTCTATCACCCCTAAGTTCAGCATTTTCTGTACTTCCTCCCGTATTGCCTCCCGTCGGGCCTCTGGGATCCGATAGGGTTTTAACTTCACCCTTTCACCGGGCGGGGTAATAATATCATGCTCTACCCCAGATGTTTGTCCCGGCAGCTCAGAGAACACCTCCTTGTTGCGAAGCACAAACTCCTTAACCTCCTGTTGTTGGGGTTGTGACAAGGTGGCTGCTATTCCAACCTCCGGAATCACGCAACCAGTTTGAGCTGGTGACCAAGTTTCTGCGACTAGGGACTCTCTATCCCTCCAGGCTTTCAACAGATTAACGTGATATATCTGTTCGGGCTTTCGCCTTCCTGGTTGTCTGACCTTGTAATTCACTTCGCTCACTTTTTCCATTATCTCGTAGGGGCCTTGCCATTTGGCAAGGAATTTACTTTCAACCGTAGGGACAAGTACCAATATCCTATCCCCCGGGGAAAAGGAACGGGTCTTTGCTCCACGGTTGTACACTCTCTGCTGTGCCAACTGCGCTTGGGCCAAATGTTCCTTCATGATGGGCATTGCCTGTGCAATTCGATCTTGCATCAGGGTGACATGCTCAATCACACTCCTGTGGGGAGAACTCTCACTTTCCCAAGTTTCCTTGGCAATATCCAACAGCCCTCTTGGGTGTCTCCCATACAGTAACTCAAAGGGGGAGAATCCCGTAGAGGATTGGGGCACCTCCCTAATAGCAAACATCAAATAAGGAAGTAGACAGTCCCAATCCTTTCCATCTCTATCCACCACTTTCTTCAACATTTGTTTTAGGGTTTTGTTGAATCTTTCAACCAGCCCATCGGTTTGGGGGTGATACACAGATGTACGCAATTGCGTCACTTTGAACAATTTACACAGCTCTTTCATAACCCGGGACATAAAGGGTGTACCTTGGTCCGTAAGCAGTTCTTTACAAATACCCACCCGGCTAAACACAAGAGATAGCTCTTTGGCTATGGTTTTGGCCGAGGTATTTCGGAGAGGGATCGCTTCTGGATAACGGGTGGCATAGTCCATTATAACTAATATGTACTGGTACCCCCTAGCGGACTTGATTATAGGACCTACCAAATCCATGGCGATCCTCTCAAACGGGACCTCAATGATGGGTAGAGGGACCAGCGGGCTACGGAAATGTGGCATCGGGGCCGACCTCTGACACACAGGGCAGGAGGAACAATAATTTTCTATGTCCTTCATCACCCCAGGCCAATAGAATCTCTGTAATACCCTCTCTCGGGTTTTCTCTGTCCCCAGATGACCTCCAAGAATGTGCCCATGGGCCAACTCCAACACCAACTTCCTGTAAGGTTTGGGCACCACAAGCTGCTCAACGGTTTCTTCTGCCCTTTTTGCCACCCGATACAGTAGGTCCTTCTCTACGCTGAAGTATGGGTAAGTGCAGGTATTATCTGGGTTCACTAACTCGCCATCTATTTCCACTACGTTTTCCCGTGCCTTTATTAGGGCGGGGTCTTTTAACTGTTCTGTGGCAAAATTTTCCTTGTGAACCTCCAGATCAGAAAACTCCACAGACGGTAGGTTTTCGTCTGAGGAGGTGGGCTCCTCTCCAGTTTCTTGAGTCTCCCCTGCCAATACTGACAAGGGAAATTCTGGAGAGTCCTCACCACTCTCAGAGGAGTTCTGGCTATCACATTCCTGGTACATAGGGGCACCAGTGGGGGGGCTCAGGATCATCCCACAGTTCCCAGAACTTCGGAAAATCCCTTCCCACAATGGCATCATGCGGTAATTGAGATACTAACCCCACTGGATGAGAGAGGGTACCTTTGGGGGTCTCGAAACACACTGTAGTCACTGGATACTCTCGGGTGTCCCCATGCACACAAATAACAGCTACCTTGCTATTCCCAGAGACCTCTGTTTTAACTAATTCAGCCTTTATCAGGGTCACAAGGCTACCTGAATCCAGTAATACCACAACATTTCTACCATTAATACACATTTTGCATAAATGTTTCTCAGTTCCCCGAATGGCAGTGCATGCGACTGTCGCACACAGCGACTGACGTCTGTCCATCAGAAAGTCACATTGCATGGGTTCCTCCACAACCGGGCAATTTGCTGCAATATGTCCCGCTTGCCGGCAGCGGTAGCAAACAATCCATTTGGCTGCCTCTTGAGCCCCTGACTTCCCAGGCTGTTCTCGCCAAACTTTGGGTAGAGCTCCCACCCTCTCACTCTCTCCACCCTCACCCCTTGGAATCCTCTTATCCGCCCCTGGGGATGGTCTGGTCTTAGGGTGGAAAGTCCGAGAGTCTCTGGAAGAGGCCGTCAGGTTCTCTGTAGCCAAGTATTTCTCTACACGATCCACAAGACCACCGGCCGTCTCTGGGTCTCCATGGCTTACCCACTTTTGGATGGCAGTAGGAAGAGCTCTCAAAAACCGATCCATTACAACACGTTCCACAATCTCTGGTGCGGACAAAGTCTCTGGCTGTAGCCACTTCCTGCTCAGGTGAATGAGATCATACATTTGAGACCTGGGGGGTTTTCCAAGCTGGAAAGTCCAGTTATGCACACGCTGAGCCCGGACAGCCAGGGTGACACCCAGCCTTGCCAATATTTCAGCTTTTAGCATCACATAGTCTTTTGCTTGGTCAGGCTCTAGGTCATAGTAAGCCTTCTGCGATTCACCAGTTAACAGAGGAGCCACCAGTCCAGCCCACTGCTCCTCAGGCCACTTTTCTCTTTCAGCAGTCCTTTCAAATGTGGTCAAAAATACCTCTGGATCATCCTCTCCAGTCATTTTTGTCAATAAACGACTCACCCCAAAGGACGCAGTATTAGTGGGACGGCTTTCCTCACTGGTCTGCGGACGTTGCTGCATTACTGCTTCCATTTGTTGTAGTCTCTGCTCTTGCTTCTGTAACAGGTCTATGAAGCGGGCCTCAGATTGCTGCTGGGCTTGTTGATGAGCTTGCTGCTGGGCTGCAAGGCTCCTTTGCAAACCTGCATTTGTCTGCTGTTGATTGGCATTTGCTAGAGCCAGCTGTTTCAGTATCTCCTCCATGCTGGCTTAAAAAAAACTGCCACTGGTTCTCCACCAACTGTGAGGGGGTTAACTCGGTAGCGGGTGTGTGTGACCCCCTGGTTGGGCTCCCCACACAAAAACAGGGCCAGCAGACGGAGGTTGTGGTTTTCAAAATCAAAAGGTGCGGTTTATTTCTCTATGTACAGTGACAAAAACACAGCAAAGCCAAAAAGAAACATAAACAAAATAAATCCTGGTCAGTTTGACCTCTGACTAGGGATGAGCTTCGTGTTCGAGTCGAACATACGTTCGACTCGAACATTGGCTGTTCGATCGTTCGACGAAGATCGAACGATTTGGGCCGTTCGCGCCAAATTCGAGTGACGCGAACGGCCCACAATGCACTACGCCATCGCAGTGTCATCCAGGCGCTGTGATTGGCCAAGCATGCACTGTGACCCCGCATGCTTGGCCAATCACAGCGCCGGCAGCGAGGAGAGCAATGATTGGCCACAGGCAGGATGCCTGTGGCCAATTATTGCTGAGGGTGTTTAGTACACGCCCCACACTATAAAAGGCCGCCAGCACGGCGGCCTAGTGTAGTGTGTTCCGGAGCAGGGATAGAGTAGCATAGGCAGGGACAGTGACTGTTATTTCTTTCTTGCTTAACCTGGATTCCTTTAGTTTAGGGAAAGAGAAGGATAGGTAGGGAGAGTGTCAGTGTGTTTTGTGCTTCTGCTATAGTGTGCTTAAAAAAAACATTTATTCTAGGGACAGAAAACTCTAGGTAGGGACAGTGTCAGTTTCTTTCACTCTGCAAGTCCTTGTTTCCAGGGACCTGTAAGGACAGTGAGTTAATTGTCCTTGTGCTATATTGTGCTTAAAAAAAACATTTATTCTAGGGACAGAAAACTCTAGGTAGGGACAGTGTCAGTTTCTTTCACTCTGCAAGTCCTTGTTTCCAGGGACCTGTAAGGACAGTGAGTTAATTGTCCTTGTGCTATATTGTGATTAAAAAAAACATTTATTCTAGGGACAGAAAACTGTAGGTAGGGAGAGTGTTTTTTTTCTTTCACTCTGCAAGTCCTTGTTTCCAGGGACCTGTAAGGACAGTGAGTTAATTGTCCTTGTGCTATATTGTGCTTAAAAAAAACATTTATTCTAGGGACAGAAAACTCTAGGTAGGGACAGTGTCAGTTTCTTTCACTCTGCAAGTCCTTGTTTCCAGGGACCTGTAAGGACAGTGAGTTAATTTTCCTTGTGCTATATTGTGCTTAAAAAAAACATTTATTCTAGGGACAGAAAACTCTAGGTAGGGACAGTGTCAGTTTCTTTCACTCTGCAAGTCCTTGTTTCCAGGGACCTGTAAGGACAGTGAGTTAATTGTCCTTGTGCTATATTGTGCTTAAAAAAAACATTTATTCTAGGGACAGAAAACTCTAGGTAGGGACAGTGTCAGTTTCTTTCACTCTGCAAGTCCTTGTTTCCAGGGACCTGTAAGGACAGTGAGTTAATTTTCCTTGTGCTATATTGTGATTAAAAAAAACATTTTTTCTAGGGACAGAAAACTGTAGGTAGGGAGAGTGTTTTTTTTCTTTTACTCTGCAAGTCCTTGTTTCCAGGGACCTGTAAGGACAGTGAGTTAATTTTCCTTGTGCTATATTGTGATTAAAAAAAACATTTTTTCTAGGGACAGAAAACTGTAGGTAGGGAGAGTGTTTTTTTTCTTTCACTCTGCAAGTCCTTGTTTCCAGGGACCTGTAAGGACAGTGAGTTAATTGTCCTTGTGCTATATTGTGCTTAAAAAAAACATTTTTTCTAGGGACAGAAAACTCTAGGTAGGGAGAGTGTTTTTTTTTTTTCACTCTGCAAGTCCTTGTTTCCAGGGACCTGTAAGGACAGTGAGTTAATTGTCCTTGTGCTATATTGTGCTTAAAAAAAACATTTATTCTAGGGACAGAAAACTCTAGGTAGGGACAGTGTCAGTTTCTTTCACTCTGCAAGTCCTTGTTTCCAGGGACCTGTAAGGACAGTGAGTTAATTTTCCTTGTGCTATATTGTGCTTAAAAAAAACATTTATTCTAGGGACAGAAAACTCTAGGTAGGGACAGTGTCAGTTTCTTTCACTCTGCAAGTCCTTGTTTCCAGGGACCTGTAAGGACAGTGAGTTAATTTTCCTTGTGCTATATTGTGATTAAAAAAAACATTTTTTCTAGGGACAGAAAACTGTAGGTAGGGAGAGTGTTTTTTTTCTTTCACTCTGCAAGTCCTTGTTTCCAGGGACCTGTAAGGACAGTGAGTTAATTTTCCTTGTGCTATATTGTGATTAAAAAAAACATTTTTTCTAGGGACAGAAAACTGTAGGTAGGGAGAGTGTTTTTTTTCTTTCACTCTGCAAGTCCTTGTTTCCAGGGACCTGTAAGGACAGTGAGTTAATTGTCCTTGTGCTATATTGTGATTAAAAAAAACATTTTTTCTAGGGACAGAAAACTCTAGGTAGGGAGAGTGTTTTTTTTTTTTCACTCTGCAAGTCCTTGTTTCCAGGGACCTGTAAGGACAGTGAGTTAATTGTCCTTGTGCTATATTGTGATTAAAAAAAACATTTATTCTAGGGACAGAAAACTCTAGGTAGGGACAGTGTCAGTTTCTTTCACTCTGCAAGTCCTTGTTTCCAGGGACCTGTAAGGACAGTGAGTTAATTTTCCTTGTGCTATATTGTGATTAAAAAAAACATTTATTCTAGGGACAGAAAACTCTAGGTAGGGACAGTGTCAGTTTCTTTCACTCTGCAAGTCCTTGTTTCCAGGGACCTGTAAGGACAGTGAGTTAATTGTCCTTGTGCTATATTGTGCTTAAAAAAAACATTTATTCTAGGGACAGAAAACTCTAGGTAGGGACAGTGTCAGTTTCTTTCACTCTGCAAGTCCTTGTTTCCAGGGACCTGTAAGGACAGTGAGTTAATTTTCCTTGTGCTATATTGTGATTAAAAAAAACATTTTTTCTAGGGACAGAAAACTGTAGGTAGGGAGAGTGTTTTTTTTCTTTCACTCTGCAAGTCCTTGTTTCCAGGGACCTGTAAGGACAGTGAGTTAATTGTCCTTGTGCTATATTGTGATTAAAAAAAACATTTATTCTAGGGACAGAAAACTCTAGGTAGGGACAGTGTCAGTTTCTTTCACTCTGCAAGTCCTTGTTTCCAGGGACCTGTAAGGACAGTGAGTTAATTTTCCTTGTGCTATATTGTGATTAAAAAAAACATTTATTCTAGGGACAGAAAACTCTAGGTAGGGACAGTGTCAGTTTCTTTCACTCTGCAAGTCCTTGTTTCCAGGGACCTGTAAGGACAGTGAGTTAATTGTCCTTGTGCTATATTGTGCTTAAAAAAAACATTTATTCTAGGGACAGAAAACTCTAGGTAGGGACAGTGTCAGTTTCTTTCACTCTGCAAGTCCTTGTTTCCAGGGACCTGTAAGGACAGTGAGTTAATTGTCCTTGTGCTATATTGTGATTAAAAAAAACATTTTTTCTAGGGACAGAAAACTGTAGGTAGGGAGAGTGTTTTTTTTCTTTCACTCTGCAAGTCCTTGTTTCCAGGGACCTGTAAGGACAGTGAGTTAATTGTCCTTGTGCTATATTGTGCTTAAAAAAAACATTTATTCTAGGGACAGAAAACTCTAGGTAGGGACAGTGTCAGTTTCTTTCACTCTGCAAGTCCTTGTTTCCAGGGACCTGTAAGGACAGTGAGTTAATTTTCCTTGTGCTATATTGTGCTTAAAAAAAACATTTATTCTAGGGACAGAAAACTCTAGGTAGGGACAGTGTCAGTTTCTTTCACTCTGCAAGTCCTTGTTTCCAGGGACCTGTAAGGACAGTGAGTTAATTTTCCTTGTGCTATATTGTGATTAAAAAAAACATTTTTTCTAGGGACAGAAAACTGTAGGTAGGGAGAGTGTTTTTTTTCTTTTACTCTGCAAGTCCTTGTTTCCAGGGACCTGTAAGGACAGTGAGTTAATTGTCCTTGTGCTATATTGTGCTTAAAAAAAACATTTTTTCTAGGGACAGAAAACTCTAGGTAGGGAGAGTGTTTTTTTTTTTTCACTCTGCAAGTCCTTGTTTCCAGGGACCTGTAAGGACAGTGAGTTAATTGTCCTTGTGCTATATTGTGCTTAAAAAAAACATTTATTCTAGGGACAGAAAACTCTAGGTAGGGACAGTGTCAGTTTCTTTCACTCTGCAAGTCCTTGTTTCCAGGGACCTGTAAGGACAGTGAGTTAATTTTCCTTGTGCTATATTGTGCTTAAAAAAAACATTTATTCTAGGGACAGAAAACTCTAGGTAGGGACAGTGTCAGTTTCTTTCACTCTGCAAGTCCTTGTTTCCAGGGACCTGTAAGGACAGTGAGTTAATTTTCCTTGTGCTATATTGTGCTTAAAAAAAACATTTATTCTAGGGACAGAAAACTCTAGGTAGGGACAGTGTCAGTTTCTTTCACTCTGCAAGTCCTTGTTTCCAGGGACCTGGAGAGACATTGAGTGAATTGTCCTTGTGCTATATTGTGATTAAAAAAAACATTTTTTCTAGGGACAGAAAACTCTAGGTAGGGACAGTGTCAGTTTCTTTCACTGTGAAAGTCCTTGTTTCAAGGGACAGAGAAGGACACCTGAAGGTAGCCCTTATTGCTTTTTTCCCATCTCCCTGCAGGCCATCTATTAGAATGTCTGGAAGGCAAACAAGGAGAGGCAGACAGTCAGGAGGCAATAAAAGAGGGCAAGCAGGCTCTGTGTCTGGGGGCAACAGTGCTGGTCGTGGACGCGGTGCATTGTCATCAGCACATGGCCATGGGACACGCTTGTCCTTCTTTTCGGCAGCTGGACATGTTGAGCCACATCATGCCGAAGACTTGGTAGAGTGGATGACCAAGCCCTCCTCCTCCTCCTCATCCTCTCTCACCCAGGCTCAGGGTACTGGAAAAGCAGCTGCCAAAGCGTCGTCTTCCCTGGTATCAATGTCAGACAAATCATCAGTCACTCCTTCCCTAGACCCACCATGTCCTCCTCCTGAGGAGTCCCCCGAACTGTTTCAGCACAGTGTTGGGTACATGCTCCAGGAGGATGCCCAGCGTTTCGAAGGGTCTGATGATGAAACCCAGCTAGAGGAAGGCAGTAGCGTGAGAGCAGACAGAGGGGATGCTCAAGAAGGACACCAATCTGGCAGTCATGTTCCAGCAGCTGCAGCATACTGCCAGATTGGCTCCAGTGATGAGGAGGGAGGGGATGATGAGGTCAATGACTCCACGTGGGTGCCTAATAGGAGAGAGGAGGAGGAGGAGGAGGAGGCACATCTCCAACGAGGCAGGATGCCCTTTGGTGGCCAGCGTAAGGGCAGTACACCGACGGAATCACACCGCAGAGCTCCGCCTGTGCAGGGCGCTGCCTCTGCCCGTCATTCAAAAAGTTCTTTGGTGTGGGCCTTTTTTGAGGCTAGTGCATCAGATCGCACAGCTGCTGTTTGCAACATATGTCTCAAGCGTATATCGCGTGGCCAAAACATCAGCCGCTTGGGTACCACATGCCTGACCAGACATATGTTGACCTGCCATGCAGCTCGTTGGCAAGCCTACCTCAAAGACCCACACCAAAGAACAAAGCGGACCTCTCCTTGCACCGCATCAGCTGGGATCTCCAACCCCACTATAACTTCAGTCCTCTCTGAAACATGCACTGAGAGGAATGAAGGTGTAGAATTAGGTGTGTCACAGCCAAGTACTTGCGCCCACTCTGCTAGCAGTACACCGACGTCCGATTCTAGCAGGCAAATTTCCCTGCCCCAGCTGCTGGACCGTCGAAAGAAGTTCACTCCCAGCCATCCACATGCCCAGCGGTTGAATGCTAGCTTGGCTAAATTGCTAGCGCTTCAACTGCTGCCTTTTCAGTTGGTAGACTCGGCCCCCTTCCGTGAGTTTGTGCAATGTGCGGTTCCTCAGTGGCAGGTTCCCAAACGCCACTTTTTCTCACGGAAGGCTATTCCGGCTCTCTACCGGCATGTGGAAGGCAATGTCTTGGCCTCGCTGGACAGGGCGGTCAGCGGTAAGGTGCATATTACCGCTGACTCATGGTCCAGCAGGCATGGACAGGGACGTTACCTTTCTTTCACGGCCCATTGGGTCACTCTTTTGGCAGCTGGGAAGGATTCAGGACAAGGTGCAGTAGTGTTGGAGGTTGTCCCACCGCCACGCCTCCAAAATGCTACTACTGGTTGTGACACACCTCTCTCCTCCACCCCCTCCTCTTCTTCTTCCTCCATGGCCTCTTCCTGTGGTTTGTCCTATGAACCAGCGGTGCTCCGTAGCCGTTCACGGGGCTACGCAAGTACGCAGGCAAAAAGATGCCATGCCGTGCTTGCGCTGGTGTGTTTGGGGGACAGAAGCCACACTGGGGCAGAGGTCCTGTCTGCTCTGCAGGGCCAGGCCGAGAGGTGGTTGACGCCACGCCAGCTTAAGCCAGGAATGGTGGTTTGCGACAATGGCACCAACCTCCTCTCCGCCCTCCGACAGGGACAACTGACCCATGTGCCCTGTGTGGCTCACGTCCTTAACCTGGTGGTGCAGCGCTTCTTGGGCAGGTACCCGGGCTTACAGGATGTCCTGAGGCAGGCCAGGAAAGTCTGTGTGCATTTCCGCAGATCTTATAATGCCAGTGCTCGCCTGGCTGAGCTGCAAAAGGAGTTGAACCTGCCCAAGAACCGCCTTATATGTGACATGCCCACCAGGTGGAACTCAACGTTGGCCATGCTGCAGCGGCTGCACACGCAGCAGAGGGCCATCAATGAGTACCTGTGCGACTACGGCACCAGGACAGGGTCAGGGGAGCTTGGTTTTTTTTCTCCACGCCAGTGGGGCATGATCAGGGATGCATGCACTGTCCTGGCACCATTTGAGGAGGCCACGAGGATGGTGAGCAGTGACAGTGCATGCATCAGTGACACTGTACCTCTTGTCCACCTGTTGGAGCACACGCTGCGTGGAATAATGGACAGGGCACTTGAGGCAGAACAGAGGCAGGAAGAGGAGGACTTCCTTGCCTCTCAAGGCCCCCTTTACCCAGACAGTGTTCCTTCTGTCCCACCCATCGCACAGGAAGAGGAGGAGGAGGAGGAGGAGGAGGAGGAGGAGGAGGATTGTGTCAGCATGGAGGTGGAGGCTGGCACTCAGCATCATCAGCAGCAGTCTTTTAGGGATGATTTACAGTCCCAAGAAACCAGTGGACTTGTACGTGGCTGGGAGGAGGTGGCTGCGGATCATGTCGTCCTTAGTGACCCAGAGGACTCCGGAGCGAATGCCTCAGCAAACCTACGCTGCATGGCCTCCCTGATCCTGCAAAGTCTGCGGAAGGATCCTCGTATTCTTCGGATCAAGGAGAGGGACCATTACTGGCTGGCCACTCTCCTTGATCCACGGTACAAGGGTAAGGTTGCGGACCTTATGTTACCGTCGCAGAGGGAGCAGAGGATGAGACAACTCCGGGAGGCCTTGCAGAAAGGTCTGTGCAACGCGTTCCCAGAGACTGGGAGGTTGCAAACTCCTGGTCCTGGACAACGAGTTGCTGAGGCTTCGGCCAGTCAAAGAAGGAGCGGTGGGGAAGGTGGCCGTCTGACCGATGCGTTCAGACAATTCTTTAGTCCGCAGCCCCAAAGTATGATCGGTTCCAGCAACCATCGCCAGCGTCTGATAAACATGGTGCAGGAATATCTAGGGGCAAGGTCAGACTTGGACACCTTCCCCACCGAAAATCCTCTGGCTTACTGGGTCTTGAGGATGGATCACTGGCCAGAGCTTGCACAGTATGCAATTGAGCTACTGGCCTGTCCTGCATCCAGCGTTCTTTCGGAACGCACATTCAGTGCTGCTGGAGGATTTGTCACGGATCACAGGGTGCGCCTGTCCACCGACTCGGTTGATCGACTGACTTTCATCAAGATGAACCAGTCTTGGATCACCACCAGCTACCACACACCTGATGCTGATATAACAGACTAATTGATTTTAAAATGTCACATCCCTTCAAGACTGATGCTGATGCTGAGTGCCTGTGCTGTTATGTTGACTGGCTATCCTCCTCCTCCGAGTCCTCAATGGTACGATTGATGATGATAGCTTGGAAGATCATTTTTGTTTATGGGTGCCGCCACCAGTGCCTAACGCCCAATTTTTCAGCCCCTGTTTAACAGTGGCGTGTAATTACAATTTTTGAAGCAATACTTTGCAACAGGGCTCATTGCTGTGCTCCAAGTACAGTATCTGTGAGGAGTTGCAGTGTTGTGCCACCAGTGCCTAAGGCCCAATTTTTCAGCCCCTGTTTAACAGGGGCGTGTCATTACAATTTTTGAAGCAATACTTTGCAACAGGGCTCATTGCTGTGCTCCAAGTACAGTATCTGTGAAGGGTTGCAGTGTTGTGCCACCAGTGCCTAAGGCCCAATTTTTCAGCCCCTGTTCAACAGGGGCATGTAATTACAATTCTTGATCTAATAATTCACAGCAGGGCCCATTGCTGCACCCACCAAGAGTAACTGTCAGGGCTTACAGTGTTGTGGCACCAGCACCACCATCAAAGGCCCAATTTTTACTACCACTGTTCAACAATTATATGTAATTAAAATTCCTGATATAATAGTTGACAGCAGGGCGTTCCAGCACCAACCAAGAGTAACTGTGAGTGCTTACAGTGTTGTGCCAACACCAACAACTAAGGGGCCTATTTCTGCAGAGTATATACGGCAGGTCCCTACTTTCAAACATCCAACTTACAAACGACTCCTACTTGCAAACGCAAGAAGACAACAGGAAGTGAGAGGAAATCTACCACTAGGAAGGAAAATTCTCTCCTGTAAGAATAAATATGGGAGAAAGGTGTCTCCTCTGTACTGATGCTTTATCAGCAATCCTTGTTTCAAGAAAAACACCACATTTCAAAAACAGTTGTCATTAGGACGGAAAGTGAGGTGAAATGTTCTGAACAGGGGCACAGACAGCAAAACAAATGTTACAGGGGTGATAACCCTTACCTATGTTTTCCAAAAAGTTTAAAAATAGATTTTTGGTCTGGAGCTACACTTCAACAATGTACCTGTTCAAAATTACAAACAGATTCTACATAAGAACAAACCTACAGTCCCTGTCTTGTATGCACCGCCTGTATACGGCTGTTCAGAGTATATAGGGCCTTTTTTATTTTATGTGCGGGGTTCCCCTTAATATCCATACAAGACCCAAAGGGGCTGGTAATGGGCTGGGGTAGGGGGGGGGTCATGGGGTAGCTATGCCATTTTTCTTAAAGATTTTCATCCATATTACCGGGACCAGACATTACATTAAAGCCGCAAGCAGTTTTAAATGGCTTTTTTTTCCTTTAGAAGTGTCATTTTGTGCAGGGACAGTTCTAAACACGGGAAACACGTGGCACTTCACAGGCATACTTTAGACACCCCCCAGGTACGATATTTAAAGGAATATTTGACTTTTTTTTTTTCACTTTATGCATCATTAAAATGACTGCTCCCGGAAAACGACCGTTTTTAAAACTTATTTTTGCATTGATACATGTCCCCTGGTGCAGAACCCGGGTTCCCAAACCCTTTTTAGGACAATAACATGCATAATAGTTGTTATAATTAGCACTTTAGAATTCGAACGTTCGCATCCATTGTATTTAATAGGGTTCTAATGTTCGTTCGAACTTTCGGTCCGTTCGCGGGTTCTGGTGCGAACCGAACCCGGGGGTGTTCGGCTCATCACTACCTCTGACTAAACATGCAGGTTTCCTAAACTAACAACTGGGATCAGCCTGGTGCTGTCCTAGTCCCTAAGTCCCTGGTTTAGTAAAAGTCCAAACAAATAGCCACACAGGCTTTGCCTCACCGCACAGGGGTTCACTCTCCCTAGACAGTCCACACAGGTCTGGGTCCAGGCATGAGCAAACACCTAATGAAGCTGGGAGTTTTTATAGAGGCCTTAAACGAACTGACAGGCTTCAGCTGGTCTCATCAACTCCCTGCCTGCACGACGCCCAGCCCTCTCCCTAGAGGTATGAGTCATCCATGAGCCCACTAGCCTCAGCTGGGCTTCATCAACTCCCTCCCTAGTTGTATAAGTCAGCATAAAGCCTGAATCTGGGAGAAATATATCTACCCCCCTGGATGCAACCAGGTGACTTTACCTTCCTGCTGTCACAGTACTTAGATGTTTGGGGGCCTACCTGTACCCCTATACATACTTATATTATTACCTACATTTATATATTCCCTCTATTCTAGACCAATCACGTGTACGCTCCTGATGAGTGGCGCTAAGGCCACGAAACGCGTCGAGCCAACTGGTGCCGTGGTTTTATCCCCATATGTCTCCAACAACTTCCCAACCATCATACTTACCTTACTTCCCAGGTCTAGCAAGGCCATAGGTCCCGCAGGTTCTACTTCGCAATATGTTTTTATTTTACCCCGATGTTAGTGACCTTGGAAATTTTATTACTGTCATATAATAGCAAATACCATCAATGTTATCATATGTATTGGTTGTTACCTTGTATATTGCTCTCTATAGTAGTGGTAACACTCCGAGACTCCAATGGTATTACCATATCCATTGAGATTATTATGCTTACTGTTTATCAATTACCAGCAATGCTTTTATGTTTTACATGTACCAAGTATAATAAAATTCCTATTGTTCACCTTTTATTTCTTCTGCATCCTTGTGCTTCATTTAAAGTCCCACCCCTGTGCTCCCCTCTTCATTTAATTAAGGGATGGAAATGTATGGCCTTACCGGGTCATGCTTTCATTTAAAGTCCCAAGGGATGGATATGCATTGCCTTACCAGGCAATGTTTTCCACAAAATCCTTAAAAACAATTGTTTACAAGGGATGGAAATGTATGGCCTCACCGGGTCATGATTTCATTTAAAGTCCCAAGGGATGGACACACATGACCTTACCAGGCAATGTCCTCAAATCCCTAACAATTGCCCTCTCCTTCTTCAACATAATAGGGATGGAAGCACTCGGAATTGCTCCATTGATTATCCCTCATTACCATTCAACGTTGCAATCTAGGACCTTTATGGTCTGCTTTCTCTGTGTCTAATGTTATATCCTTTTACCAATACTAATCCCTCAACATAGTAACCGTATATCCTATATATATATTTTTTACTGTAATACAATATGGTGGTTCACTCTTGGTGGTAGATATGTGAGATAAGTCCGGCCGCTTCAGTGTCTGGTTTACTTCTCCATCGGGGGCCGTGACGCGCCTTGCGGGCCCCCGCCCCTCCTCCACCATTGGGGGCGGATGCACTGTTTATGCGCGTCAACGTCACGCTTCCACGCTGGACGTACGACGTCATGGCTGACGTCTTGCCGACCAGACGATGGTTACAACAACGAGCTAGCACAGATGGGGGGAGTACAAGCGCCGGACGGCCGGATACCTTTCTCGGCTGATGGGGCCCCTCCCCCCACGCATCGCTATCCAGCGTGACGCTGGTGGGCGGTACGTGGCGGCACACATTATGGCACTTCCGGGCAGCCTCGGCACTCGGGGAGCTCTGTTCACAATACAGCTCAGCTATCTCTCTCCCTCACTGATCGCCCTGCTGCACCCAGGTAATCCTGTTTCCTTTCAACCCCCCCTCATCTCATCTTCACCCTACCTCCCAGGCACACGCTTGGGACCCTAACCCGCACTACTATTGGCGGTCACTCTATCACGCTACTCTGGCACCATAAGGACAGCCAGCTTCTACCTCTACACACTTTTCACTTCCACTGGGTTCGCTCCATCACTCCATCCCCAGCCACCCCTCCCCCATCCCACCATATTCCTAACTGGTCTCCACATCCCACAGGGTAGCCCCGGCTCCGTCCCTGCTTGGCGGCAGGCCCTATGTGATGCCCTGGGCGAGCCGCCCGCCACGACCCCCGAATTGGAGGCAGACCCGGATATCTGCTACGCCACTCCACCACACTACCCACATGTGAACCACCACCAGTAAGTATGTACTTAGATGTTTGGGGGCCTACCTGTACCCCTATACATACTTATATTATTACCTACATTTATATATTCCCTCTATTCTAGACCAATCACGTGTACGCTCCTGATGAGTGGCGCTAAGGCCACGAAACGCATCGAGCCAACTGGTGCCGTGGTTTTATCCCCATATGTCTCCAACAACTTCCCAACCATCATACTTACCTTACTTCCCAGGTCTAGCAAGGCCATAGGTCCCGCAGGTTCTACTTTGCAATATGTTTTTATTTTACCCCGATGTTAGTGACCTTGGATATTTTATTACTGTCATATAATAGCAAATACCATCAATGTTATCATATGTATTGGTTGTTACCTTGTATATTGCTCTCTATAGTAGTGGTAACACTCCGAGACTCCAATGGTATTACCATATCCATTGAGATTATTATGCTTACTGTTTATCAATTACCAGCAATGCTTTTATGTTTTACATGTACCAAGTATAATAAAATTCCTATTGTTCACCTTTTATTTCTTCTGCATCCTTGTGCTTCATTTAAAGTCCCACCCCTGTGCTCCCCTCTTCATTTAATTAAGGGATGGAAATGTATGGCCTTACCGGGTCATGCTTTCATTTAAAGTCCCAAGGGATGGATATGCATTGCCTTACCAGGCAATGTTTTCCACAAAATCCCTAAAAACAATTGTTTACAAGGGATGGAAATGTATGGCCTCACCGGGTCATGATTTCATTTAAAGTCCCAAGGGATGGACACACATGACCTTACCAGGCAATGTCCTCAAATCCCTAACAATTGCCCTCTCCTTCTTCCCCCCTAAAGATGTCGTCTGTCCCTTATGTACCCTCTCCCATCATGCACAGCAAGCCGACCAAGCGCCCACTGTACCGCTGCCGAGAGAGGACACCCTAAGGCACAGTAATGCCACCCATGGCTCAACCCTGACCTGATATGGCAGTGCTACCTACAGGCCACAGGGAACCATACACCAGGCAGCATCACATAGGCAGAAGCAAATACCTAGCAATCAAAGTGGTCTGAGCCTGGTTACCAGCTCAGACCAACCCCTAAATTTAGGCACATAACACCCCTAAAAAGTAAAGGGGCGCTACACCAGAATAAAATCAACATTTTACTGTATAGCACACTTACATCTGAGATTTTTGTAATGAGAACGAGTAATCGATGAGGATGGTGCAGAGTACAAGGATTAGCAGTCTGAATGGACCGTTGTGCAGCTGCAAGGCACAGGCAGAGAACCTCTGTGTGGTTTAGATGGACAGCAGTGTCCACAGCCCTCGTTTGTACCACAAACAAAGACCAAGGGAACCGTGAAAGACAAGAGGGGGAGGGCTGCAATGGGTTTACAAGGCTCCACCTATTTTTCAAGCTGACCCACCCCGGAGGACAACAAGACACAGCATGAAAAAAACAAAATAGCAATTAATATTGATTATAAATGGTAATGAAAATTAAAATAAAATGAAAGAAAATATGCACACAAAGGTGCGGGGGACCAGGGGAAAAGGAATATGTAGCTGTGCAGCTGAATCATCTGGTCCACCGAGATGAACAAAGTCTACAAATCATTGTTAGTATCTTGTGTGGCTAAACCATGTGTGATATGACATTAAATACTAACAATCAATAAAAACATGTTCCATATGATAATACTCTAAAAAATGTCATACAACTCATACATATTACAATCCATCATTAGTCAAAAAATGATGAATAAAATAAAAAAACGAAATAGAAAACATGTATGATAAAATAGCATTGGTCATTGATAGAGTACATCCAATTAATAAACCTCCTCACAGTAATATACCTTAAGATATGCTTTTACTTGTATGTTTTTACTGTGTAAAAGAGGGAGCGTTGCAAGTTTTCAGATATCTGACTGAATTCCGGAGCAATCAGTGTGGCAAGTTTTTCCTGGTCTCAGCATACTTTACAGATGTGCAAAAACCTGATACCAATCACTAAGACCTTAAGAAATCACAAGATCTTATACTGGGGGGTACCCTACCAAGCTTATCATTACAAGTAACATCACTACGTCCTTGATTTCTACTATGGTGGAAGGTCTAAACGTCTACACAAATGGGAGATTCTTCTAGAGGCATCCTCTTCTTATTGCATTCAATGTCTCCACCAACTCTCTCGTCAGAATGGGAAGTAGTGCCCTATAAGCACAAAGGTAAAAAATCCTCTTATGGAGACACATACAATACTTTGAACTATTTATAACTTAGCATTTTGCCCCAAGCTGATGAAGCTATTACCATCTTGTTCTGTTTCCCCAAAGATTTATGCGCAGTTCATACTGCATCTGGTTTCTTATAGGGATCCATTCTATCTACATAACTTTTACCTTCTATGCTTGTCCTACAATGTGGACTCTGCTTTTTTTTTGTTCTTCTTGTTCTATTTACTTTCTACAGTACAGAATCTACTTTACTCTTATAGCCATGGTAACTTTCTACCTCAAATAAAACCACACACACAATCTCTTGCCAAGGAGGTATATCCTCTGCATGCTACCCATCGTTTATTGTTAATTCTCACTTATTTTTTGGAGTTTGTAACCAAAATGGGGTTTAAAGCAATGTACATAGCTTGAATCATGCAGTCAAAAGGTCCTCAATGGGGGGCGCATGCGCGACGCGATGCGAGTAGGACGTGAGTGATCAGAGCTCCGTTATACCCGGACAAAGCAGGCCAGATACCCATGGCTATATCGCTTGATCATCAGCACAAACATTCGGAACCCCTGTGGGAACAGTCCGTGCATGCCAGCGGGAAAGAACAGGCGTTCTTGCCGATCCATCCACAACCTAACAAACTTTCTCCTGGACGCTGAATCCAAGCAGCACAAGATGTCTCAAGTTGGCACCGGCGCCAGCACACACGCGGCCTCGGGGAAGAACTTACAGGATCACCCCCCTTCTGAACCTAACTGTGAGTACACTATACCCCTCTCTAAAGCTGACTTAGATGCAAGTCTAACATCCATGTTTGACAAATTGGTGGACAAAATAGAAAGTAAAGTACATAAATCCACTACCGCCCTATCTCAGGAGATTGCATGCATAGGAAATAGAACTGATCTATTAGAAGCATGACGAACTTTCACTGGCCCATAAAGATTTAAGAAAGGACTATGAAACTTTGGCGGATAGCTTTGCGTTTATGCAGGCACAAGTGGAAGACCTTGATAATAGAAATCGCAGACAGAACATCAGAGTGTGCGGTGTACCGGAATCGGTCACCGATCTTATGCCAACTATATCAAAAATCTTCCATAATCTCCTTCCTGATAAACCAATGTCAGCTTTCACCTGTGACAGAATTCATAGGGCCCTCTGCCCTAAACCCACACCTGATAAACCGCCTAGGGATATCATCATGTGTATGAAGGATTTCCTGGTTAAAGAAGATATCATGCGGGCGGCTAGGAACTCTCCTAACATAGATTTGGATGGTAAGAGACTCCAAATATACCCTGACATCTCCCCAGCCACATTAGACAGGAGACGCAGGATGAAGGAAGTCACTAATGTTTTACAATCAGCAAGGATAAGATACAGATGGGGCTTTCCTTTCAAGCTCACCGTTCCACATAATGGATCTACATATACGGTTTATAATGTAATCGAAGGAAAAGAACTGTTGGTGAAATTGGGCTTGCTAGACCCGGAACCTCCTAACCGCCCGCCATTAACCCCCAGATCTTCCCCAATATGGTCAACACCATCTTCGCGCCGCAACCAAAAAGACCAAAGAGATCAAAGACGCTGGAGACAATCATCTCATGACTAGAATTTCTGATCAACGCTTCTACTCCAGGTTTCAGTGAATTTCATATACCTAGAGTATGAGATGAGAGAATAAAAGTTTTCAAAATAATCTCATCAAACATATATCGTTTTCCAGAAAGCCTGGAGGTATGACTTTAAATCAACTGCTTCCTTTATCACATACTGCCAGAGGTTCTACTGATTGAGGAGACTGCAGGATGCCTGAGCAATACTGTTTCATATTCCTCAGAAATGATTTTTTATTTTTTTTTTGCTATTATTATTCTGCTTGACTCACCTAGCAGAATGAACTTTCTTGACATGAAAAGTTAACTCTAAATTACTTACCTCCTTTTTCATAGGCTACCTGAAGTTCTAGCTCATAGACTGAGGTGGGAATTCCGCAGAACGCCTGAGTATTGTCATTTTATTTTAATTTCAACCACCTCAGAAATTATTCTCCTCACTGTTGATTATTTTATTTGTCTCCCTTACATAACGAACTTTCTACTTGACAGCAATGCCTCTCTACCCCCTATTGGTAGTTGCACATATCTCAAGTTTTTCTAGGATGCCTGCTACATCCGTCGTTGTTAGTTTGTCCCCCTGTCCCGCTCTCTAGGATGGATCCACAGCTCTCACTTTCAGAGATGTGGTGCCCTTCCAGGATTGCAGGAATTTGACTTATTTGTCCTTTTGATGCTTATTCAAGTTTTCTTGACAGGTTTTATCTTGTCCCCTTTTCAATTTTGTTTATGTTTCTCATTTTTGAAATTTTAGCCCATAAGGCTTATAGTGTTTTCACTTTAAAAAAAGGAAGTCCTGTTAACTACGTACAAAAAAAGATTTTTGACATAGGTTTCACAACTCTAGACTACTTTGGTAATTACATAAGGTATAATGCCCATTACTTTGCTTGTATATCACTCCCCTTTCTTACAATACCTCCGATCACAACTACAATCTTAGTATTAGACTCAGTCACTAACACTATCCAGAACGTATTCCATACATATAATTCTAGCCTGTTAATTCTCCATGTCAGGTCACCTACGGCCAGGTGACAGATGCACACCGTAGGGGGACAGGAGTGCACCGCAAGGTAGTGAACCCTATGGCTGACTGCTGCGGATAGGAAACTGGGTGGTTGTGGAAAGCGGGACCAGAGGAGCACAACCGGGATCCTATAGGAAGTGTGAGGGGGTTAGCTCGGCAGCGGGTGTGTGTGACCCCCGGGATGGGCTCCCCACACAAAACAGGCCCAGCAAACGGAGGTTGTGGTTTTCAAAATCAAAAAAAAAGGTGCGGTTTATTTTCTATTTACAGTGACAAAACACAGCAAAGCCAAAAGAAACATATAAACAAAATAAATCCTGGTCAACTTGACCTCTGACTAAACATACAGGTTTCCTAACTAACAACTGGGATCAGCCTAGTGCTGTCCTAGTCCCTAAGTCCCTGGTTTTAAATGTCCAAGCAAATAGCCACACAGGCTTTTTCTCACCGCACAGGGGTTCACTCTCCCTAGACAGTCCACACAGGTCTGGTTCCAGGCATGAGCTGACACCTAATGAATCTGGGAGTTCTTATAGAGGCCTAAATGAGCTGACAAGCTTCAGCTGGCCTCATCAACTCCCTGTCTGTACGACGCCCAGCCCTCTCCCTAGAGGTATGAGTCATCCATGAGCCCACTAGCCTTAGCTGGGCTTATACAACTCTCCACCTAGTTGTATAAGTCGGCGTAAAGCCTGAATCTGGGCGAAATATATCTACCCCCCTGGATGCAACCAGGTGACTTTACCTTCCTGCTGTCACATACCCCCCCCTCTTGTTTTAACCTTGGGGTTGGAACACCAGCAATCAGGCATTCATGTACTCGAGACAAAGCATCCACATTCCCCATTTGAACGCCAGGGCGATGCTTTACTGTGAAGTTGAATTCCTGGAGGGCCAGGAACCACCTATTCACTCTTCTATTTGTTTCCTTGTTTTGAGCCATCCACTTTAACGGAGCGTGATCCGTAACCATGTCAAAGTGCCTACCTAGCAGGTAGTACCGAAGGGAATCTAGAGCCCACTTCACCGCTAAACACTCCTTTTCAACGGTGGCGTAATTTACCTCATGGGACTTCAACTTCCTGCTGAGTTAAATGACTGGGTGCTCTTCCCCGTTCCAGACCTGGGACAATACTGCTCCTAACCCCACATCTGACGCATCACTTTGTACGACAAAGTCTTTAGAGAAGTCGGGTGAGTACAACACTGGCTGGCTACATAAGGCTTGTTTCAAGAATTGGAATGCTGCCTCAGCCTCGGGGGTCCATTTAATCATGACCGACCCTTTCCCCTTCGTTAGGTTGGTTAGGGGCACAGCCTTAGAAGCAAAGTGGGGAATGAATCGCCGATAATACCCAGCGATTCCCAGAAAGGCTCGTACCTGCTTCTTGCTGTTGGGACGTGGCCAACTCTGGATGGCCTTGACTTTGTTGAGTTGGGGTTTTATTACTCCCCTCCCAATGGTGTACCCAAGATATTTGGCCTCCTCCTGCCCAATGGTACACTTCTTGGGGTTAGCCGTAAACCCCGCTTCCCGAACAGAGTCCAGGACTGCTTGCACTTTTGGCAGATGTGAGGCCCAATCTGTGCTATGGACAATTACGTCATCCAGGTAAGCCGCAGCATACTTCCGATGGGGCCTCAGCATCTGGTCCATTTTCCGCTGGAATGTGGCCGGCGCATTCTGTAACCCGAACGGCATTCTTTTATATTGGAACGCCCCGTCTGGGGTTACAAATGCGGTTTTCTCTTTGGCCAATTTGGCCAGGGGGATTTGCCAATACCCTTTTGTGAGGTCAAGAGTCGTCATGTATCGGGCTGTTCCCAGCCGGTCGATCAACTCATCTATACGTGGCATGGGGTAGGTGTCAAATTTTGTAACTTTGTTCAACTGACGAAAATCGTTACAAAATCGCCAGCTCCCATCCGGTTTAGGCACCAACACAATGGGACTAGACCAATCACTTTGGGACTCCTCTATCACCCCTAAGTTCAGCATTTTCTGTACTTCCTCCCGTATTGCCTCCCGTCGGGCCTCTGGGATCCGATAGGGTTTTAACTTCACCCTTTCACCGGGCGGGGTAATGATGTCATGCTCTACCCCAAATGTTTGTCCCGGCAGCTCAGAGAATACCTCCTTGTTGCGAAGCACAAACTCCTTAACCTCCTGTTGTTGGGGTTGTGACAAGGTGGCTGCTATTCCAACCTCAGGAATCACGCAACCAGTTTGAGCTGGTGACCAAGTGTCTGCGACTAGGGACTCTCTATCCCTCCAGGCTTTCAACAGATTAACGTGATAGATCTGTTCGGGCTTTCGCCTTCCTGGTTGTCTGACCTTGTAATTCACTTCACTCACTTTTTCCATTATCTCGTAGGGGCCTTGCCATTTGGCAAGGAATTTACTTTCAACCGTAGGGACAAGTACCAGTATCCTATCCCCCGGGGAAAAGGTACGGGTCTTGGCTCCACGGTTGTACACTCTCTGCTGTGCTAACTGCGCTTGGGCCAAATGTTCCTTCACGATGGGCATTACCTGTGCAATTCGGTCTTGCATCAGGGCGACATGCTCAATCACACTCCTGTGGGGAGAACTCTCACTTTCCCAAGTTTCCTTGGCAATATCCAACAGCCCTCTTGGGTGTCTCCCATACAGTAACTCAAAGGGGGAGAATCCCGTAGAGGATTGGGGCACCTCCCTAATAGCAAACATCAGATAAGGAAGTAGACAGTCCCAATCCTTTCCATCTCTATCCACCACTTTCTTCAACATTTGTTTTAGGGTTTTGTTGAATCTTTCAACCAGCCCATCGGTTTGGGGGTGATACACAGATGTACGTAATTGCGTCACTTTGAACAATTTACACAGCTCCTTCATAACCCGGGACATAAAGGGTGTACCTTGGTCCGTAAGCAGTTCTTTACAAATACCCACCCGGCTAAACACAAGAGATAGCTCTTTGGCTATGGTTTTGGCCGAGGTATTTCGGAGAGGGATCGCTTCTGGATAACGGGTGGCATAGTCCATTATAACTAATATGTACTGGTGCCCCCTAGCGGACTTGATTATAGGACCTACCAAATCCATGGCGATCCTCTCAAACGGGACCTCAATGATGGGTAGAGGGACCAGCAGGCTACGGAAATGTGGCATCGGGGCCGACCTCTGACACACAGGGCAGGAGGAACAATAATTTTCTATGTCCTTCATCACCCCCGGCCAATAGAATCTCTGTAATACCCTCTCTCGGGTTTTCTCTGTCCCCAGATGACCTCCAAGAATGTGCCCATGGGCCAACTCCAACACCAACTTCCTGTAAGGTTTGGGCACCACAAGCTGCTCAACGGTTTCTTCTGCCCTTTTTGCCACCCGATACAGTAGGTCCTTCTCTACGCTGAAGTATGGGTAAGTGCAGGTATTATCTGGGTTCACTAACTCGCCATCTATTTTCACTACGTTTTCGCGTGCCTTTATTAGGGCGGGGTCTTTCAACTGTTCTGTGGCAAAGTTTTCCCTGTGAACCTCAAGATCAGAAAACTCCACAGACGGTAGGTTTTCGTCTGAGGAGGTGGGCTCCTCTCCAGTTTCTTGAGTCTCCCCTGCCAATACTGATAAGGGAAATTCCGGAGAGTCCTCACCACTCTCAGGGGAGTTCTTGCTATCACATTCCTGGTACATAGGGGCACCAGTGGGGGGCTCAGGATCATCCCACAGTTCCCAGAACTTCGGAAAATCCCTTCCCACAATGGCGTCATACGGTAACTGAGATACTAAGCCCACTGGATGAGAGAGGGTACCTTTGGGGGTCTCGAAACACACTGTAGTCACTGGATACTCTCGGGTGTCCCCATGCACACAAATAACAGCTACCTTGCTATTCCCAGAGACCTCTGTTTTAACTAACTCAGCCTTTATCAGGGTCACAAGGCTACCTGAATCCAGCAATACCACAACATTTCTACCATTAACACACATTTTGCATAAATGTTTCTCAATTCCTCGAATGGCAGTGCATGCGACTGTCGCACACAGCGACTGACGTCTGCCCGTCAGAAAGTCACACTGCATGGGTTCCTCCACAACCGGGCAATTGGCTGCAATATGTCCCGCTTGCCGGCAGCGGTAGCAAACGATCCTTCTTGCCGCCTCTTGAGCCGCTGATTTCCCAGGCTGTTCTCGCCAAACTTGGGGTAGAGCTCCCACCCTCTCACTCTCTCCACCCTTACCCCTTGGAATCCTCTTATCCGCCCCTGGGGATGGTCTGGTCTTAGGGTGGAAAGTCCGAGTGTCTCTGGAAGAGGCCGTCAGGTTCTCTGTAGCCAAGTATTACTCCACACGATCCACAAGACCATCGGCCGTCTCTGGGTCTCCATGGCTTACCCAGTTTTGGATGGCAGTAGGAAGAGCTCTCAAAAACCGATCCATTACAACACGTTCCACAATCTTTGGTGCGGACAAAGTCTCTGGCTGTAGCCACTTTCTGCTCAGGTGAATGAGATCATACATTTGAGACCTGGGGGGTTTTCCAAGCTGGAAAGTCCAGTTATGCACACGCTGAGCCCGGACAGCCTGGGTGACACCCAGCCTTGCCAATATCTCAGCTTTTAGCATCACATAGTCTTTTGCTTGGTCAGGCTCTAGGTCATAGTAAGCCTTCTGCGATTCACCAGTTAACAGAGGAGCCACCAGTCCAGCCCACTGCTCCTCAGGCCACTTTTCTCTTTCAGCAGTCCTTTCAAATGTGGTCAAAAATACCTCTGGATCATCCTCTCCAGTCATTTTTGTCAATAAACGACTCACCCCAAAGGACGCGGTATTAGTGGGACGGCTTTCCTCACTGGTCTGCGGACGTTGCTGCATTACTGCTTCCATTTGTTGTAGTCTCTGCTCTTGCTTCTGTAACAGGTCTATGAAGCGGGCCTCAGATTGCTGCTGGGCTTGTTGCTGAGCTTCCAGACTCTGTTGGTGAGCTTGCTGCTGGGCTGCAAGGCTCTGTTGATGAGCTGCAAGGCTCTTTTGCAAACCTGCATTTGTCTGCTGTTGATTGGCATTTGCTAGAGCCAGCTGCTTCAGTATCTCCTCCATGCTGGCTTAAAAAAACTGCCACTGGTTCTCCACCAACTGTGAGGGGGTTAGCTCGGCAGCGGGTGTGTGTGACCCCCGGGATGGGCTCCCCACACAAAACAGGCCCAGCAAACGGAGGTTGTGGTTTTCAAAATCAAAAAAAAAGGTGCGGTTTATTTTCTATTTACAGTGACAAAACACAGCAAAGCCAAAAGAAACATATAAACAAAATAAATCCTGGTCAACTTGACCTCTGACTAAACATACAGGTTTCCTAACTAACAACTGGGATCAGCCTAGTGCTGTCCTAGTCCCTAAGTCCCTGGTTTTAAATGTCCAAGCAAATAGCCACACAGGCTTTTTCTCACCGCACAGGGGTTCACTCTCCCTAGACAGTCCACACAGGTCTGGTTCCAGGCATGAGCTGACACCTAATGAATCTGGGAGTTCTTATAGAGGCCTAAATGAGCTGACAAGCTTCAGCTGGCCTCATCAACTCCCTGTCTGTACGACGCCCAGCCCTCTCCCTAGAGGTATGAGTCATCCATGAGCCCACTAGCCTTAGCTGGGCTTATACAACTCTCCACCTAGTTGTATAAGTCGGCGTAAAGCCTGAATCTGGGCGAAATATATCTACCCCCCTGGATGCAACCAGGTGACTTTACCTTCCTGCTGTCACAGAAGCTAGAGCCAAGATTCCCCAGGGCGCGGAGTCTAAGACCCAGCAGGTCTTCTCCAGAGCCTCTAGTGGTGAGGATGTTATGCTGCAGGCTGGGTCCAGGTCGCGGCCCCTAGAGTCTCCTAGCTCACGCCCCGTAGGATAAGGGGACAAGAGGGGAAGCAGCAGCACAAGATATAAGAGTAACGAATAACAAGCTGAAGGTCAAGGGCCACAAGCAGACAAGGATAACGAAAGACAAGCCGAAGGTCAAGGGTCAAGAGCAGACAGGGATAGTCGGGGACAAGCCAATAACGTAACAGAGAGACAGACATAGCACACGGCAGGCAGGAACCCAAACACACAATGCCTAACAAACACGTTGATCAGCAAAGCAGGCTTGCAGTGCACAGGTTAATATAGTGTTCTGTGATAGGGCCTGGGGTGTAGTCAGGCTGGGAGGAGATTATAAAGGAAGCCAGGTGAAAGGGTTCTGGCCTCTAAGATGAACACATGAGGAGGAAAGGATAGATGGCAGACAGACATTAATGCATATCCATGACAGTACCCTCCCTCTTACGAGGCCTCCCCCTTCGCCGCCTGGGCCCAGGTTTAGAGGGAAACTTCAGATGAAACTCCTTTAACAGACGAGGTGCAAAGACCTCAGATGCAGTGATCCAAGACCTCTCCTCAGGACCAAACCCTTTCCAATGAACGAGGTACTGAAGAACGCCTTTACAGAGTCGGGAGTCCAGAATTTGACTGATCTCGTACTCCTGATTATCCTCAGAGACAGGTGCCATGGTAGGGAGAGGACGAGAGAATTTATTGAGGACTAAAGGCTTTAGAAGAGCAACATGGAAGGAGTTAGTGATTTTAAGGCTTTTAGGAATCTGGAGTTTGAAACAAACCGGATTCAGTTTAGCAGTTACCGTGTATGGACCAATGAATCGTGGAGCAAACTTCAGAGAAGGAACTCGGAGCTTGATGTTCCTGGTAGAGAGCCAGACTTTGTCCCCTGGCTGAAGAGAAGGCGGTTTACGCCTGCGGCGGTCGGCAAAGCCTTTGAATTTTTCAGCAGCTGCCCGGAGGGAATCATGAACGTCACCCCAAATGGAATGGAGAGACTCCTGAACCGAAGCCAAAGCTGGAATATCTGGAGAACAGATCATGGGAAGAGGAAGTTGAGGGTGTTTTCCATAAACTGTGAAAAAGGGTGTCTTCTGCGAACTGGTATTCACATGATTGTTATGGGAGAATTCTGCCCACGGGAGTAGAGAGTAGTGATGAGCCGAACACCCCCGGGTTCGGTTCGCACCAGAACCCGCGAACGGACCGAAAGTTCGTACGAACATTAGAACCCTATTAAATACAATGGATGCGAACGTTCGAATTCTAAAGTGCTAATTATAACAACTATTATGCATGTTATTGTCCTAAAAAGGGTTTGGGAACCCGGGTTCTGCACCAGGGGACATGTATCAATGCAAAAAGAAGTTTTAAAAACGGTCGTTTTTCGGGAGCAGTCATTTTAATGATGCATAAAGTGAAAAAAAAAAGTCAAATATTCCTTTAAATATCGTACCTGGGGGGTGTCTAAAGTATGCCTGTGAAGTGCCACGTGTTTCCCGTGTTTAGAACTGTCCCTGCACAAAATGACACTTCTAAAGGAAAAAAAAGCCATTTAAAACTGCTTGCGGCTTTAATGTAATGTCTGGTCCCGGTAATATGGATGAAAATCTTTAAGAAAAATGGCATAGCTACCCCATGACCCCCCCCTACCCCAGCCCATTACCAGCCCCTTTGGGTCTTGTATGGATATTAAGGGGAACCCCGCACATAAAATAAAAAAGGCCCTATATACTCTGAACAGCCGTATACAGGCGGTGCATACAAGACAGGGACTGTAGGTTTGTTCTTATGTAGAATGTGTTTGTAATTTTGAACAGGTACATTGTTGAAGTGTAGCTCCAGCCCAAAAATCTATTTTTAAACTTTTTGGAAAACATAGGTAAGGGTTATCACCCCTGTAACATTTGTTTTGCTGTCTGTGCCCCTGTTCAGAACATTTCACCTCACTTTCCGTCCCAATGACAACTGTTTTTGAAATGTGGTGTTTTTCTTGAAACAAGGATTGCTGATAAAGCATCAGTACAGAGGAGACACCTTTCTCCCATATTTATTCTTACAGGAGAGAATTTTCCTTCCTAGTGGTAGATTTCCTCTCACTTCCTGTTGTCTTCTTGCGTTTGCAAGTAGGAGTCGTTTGTAAGTTGGATGTTTGAAAGTAGGGACCTGCCGTATATACTCTGCAGAAATAGGCCCCTTAGTTGTTGGTGTTGGCACAACACTGTAAGCACTCACAGTTACTCTTGGTTGGTGCTGGAACGCCCTGCTGTCAACTATTATATCAGGAATTTTAATTACATATAATTGTTGAACAGTGGTAGTAAAAATTGGGCCTTTGATGGTGGTGCTGGTGCCACAACACTGTAAGCCCTGACAGTTACTCTTGGTGGGTGCAGCAATGGGCCCTGCTGTGAATTATTAGATCAAGAATTGTAATTGCATGCCCCTGTTGAACAGGGGCTGAAAAATTGGGCCTTAGGCACTGGTGGCACAACACTACAACCCCTCACAGATACTGTACTTGGAGCACAGCAATGAGCCCTGTTGCAAAGTATTGCTTCAAAAATTGTAATGACACGCCCCTGTTAAACAGGGGCTGAAAAATTGGGCCTTAGGCACTGGTGGCACAACACTACAACCCCTCACAGATACTGTACTTGGAGCACAGCAATGAGCCCTGTTGCAAAGTATTGCTTCAAAAATTGTAATGACACGCCCCTGTTAACCACTTCAATACAGGGCTTTTTGTACCTATTCAATACCGGGCCTATTTTGGCACTTCTCTCCTACATGTACAAATCATCATTCTTTTGCTAGAAATTTACTCAGAACCCCCAAACATTATATATGTTTTTTTAGCAGACACCCTAGGGAATAAAATGACGGTCATTGCAACATTTTTTCTTGCACAATATTTGCGCAATAATTTTTCAAACGCCTTTTTTTAAAAAAAAAAATGGTTTCATGAATTAAAAAATAACAAAACAGTAAAGTTAGCCCAATTTTTTGGGAACATATGAAAGATAATGTTACACCAAGTAAATAGATACCTAACATGTCACGCTTTAAAATTGCGCACACTCATGGAATGGCGCCAAACTTCGGTACTTAAAAATCTCCATAGGCAACGCTTTAATTTTTTTTACAGGTTACCAGGTTAGAATTACAGAGGAGGTCTAGTGCTAGAATTGTTGCACGCGCTCTAACGCACGCGGCGATACCTCACATGCGTGGTTTGAACGGCGTTTACATATGTGGGCGACTTACGTGTGCATTCGCTTCTGATCGCGAGCTACCGGGGACAGGGGCGTTTTAATTTTTTTTTATTATTATTTATTTATTTATTTTACTTATTTATTTATTTTTTTACAATGATTTTACTTTTTTTTTTTGATCACTTTTATTCCTATTACAAGGAATGTAAACATCCCTTGTAATAGGAATGTGTGTGACAGGTTCTCTTTATTGAGAGATGCGGGGTCAATAAGACCCCACATCTCTCCTCCAGGCTGGAAAGCATGAGATCAGTGAAAAATGTTTCACTGATTTCATACTTACAGCCGCAACGCGGCTTTGTTTACATTTGAGACCCGGGCGTGACGTCATCACATCGCGCCCGGGCCTCCCACGATCATAGAGATGACTGGTGACCATCTGGTCACCAGTCATCTCTATGCTCATGACGTGACTCCACCAACGATGCCGGAAGATTCGCTCCGGGTCCCCGATCGCACGGGGGAGCCCGGAGAAGCACCGGATGGCGGCGGGAGGGGGGGGTGTCCCCTCCCGCCGCCTATAAGAACGATCAAGCGGCGGAACCGCTGCTATGATCGTTCTTATGGTGCACAGAATCGCCGGCACTTCAAAAGGATATCTGAATGATGCCTCTAGCTGCAGGCATCATTCAGATATCCCCCTACAAAGCCGAGGACGTCATATGACGTCCACCCAGGATGGGAGATCCCATCTGTGGACGTCATTTGTCTATGGCTGGGTAGGGAAGTGGTTAAACAGGGGCTGAAAAATTGGGCCTTAGGCACTGGTGCCACAACACTCCAACCCCTCACAGATACTGTACTTGGAGCACAGCAATGAGCCCTATGGCAAATTATTGCTAAAAAAATTGTAATTACACGCCCCTGTAAAACAGGGGCTGAAAAATTGGGCCTTAGCCACTGGTGGCGGCACCCATAAACAAAAATGATCTTCCAAGCTATCATCATCAATCGTATCATTGAGGACTCGGAGGAGGAGGATAGCCAGTCAACATAACAGCACAGGCACTCAGCATCAGCATCAGTCTTGAAGGGATGTGACATGTTAAAATCAATTAGTCTGTTATATCAGCATCAGGTGTGTGGTAGCTGGTGGTGATCCAAGACTGGTTCATCTTGATGAAAGTCAGTCGATCAACCGAGTCGGTGGACAGGCGCACCCTGTGATCCGTGACAAATCCTCCAGCAGCACTGAATGTGCGTTCCGAAAGAACGCTGGATGCAGGACAGGCCAGTAGCTCAATTGCATACTGTGCAAGCTCTGGCCAGTGATCCATCCTCAAGACCCAGTAAGCCAGAGGATTTTCAGTGGGGAAGGTGTCCAAGTCTGACCTTGCCCCTAGATATTCCTGCACCATGTTTATCAGACGCTGGCGATGGTTGCTGGAACCGATCATACTTTGGGGCTGCGGACTAAAGAATTGTCTGAACGCATCGGTCAGACGGCCACCTTCCCCACCGCTCCTTCTTTGACTGGCCGAAGCCTCAGCAACTCGTTGTCCAGGACCAGGAGTTTGTAACCTCCCAGTCTCTGGGAACGCGTTGCACAGACCTTTCTGCAAGGCCTCCCGGAGTTGTCTCATCCTCTGCTCCCTCTGCGAAGGTAACATAAGGTCCGCAACCTTACCCTTGTACCGTGGATCAAGGAGAGTGGCCAGCCAGTAATGGTCCCTCTCCTTGATCCGAAGAATACGAGGATCCTTCCGCAGACTTTGCAGGATCAGGGAGGCCATGCAGCGTAGGTTTGCTGAGGCATTCGCTCCGGAGTCCTCTGGGTCACTAAGGACGACATGATCCGCAGCCACCTCCTCCCAGCCACGTACAAGTCCACTGGTTTCTTGGGACTGTAAATCATCCCTAAAAGACTGCTGCTGATGATGCTGAGTGCCAGCCTCCACCTCCATGCTGACACAATCCTCCTCCTCCTCCTCCTCCTCTTCCTGTGCGATGGGTGGGACAGAAGGAACACTGTCTGGGTAAAGGGGGCCTTGAGAGGCAAGGAAGTCCTCCTCTTCCTGCCTCTGTTCTGCCTCAAGTGCCCTGTCCATTATTCCACGCAGCGTGTGCTCCAACAGGTGGACAAGAGGTACAGTGTCACTGATGCATGCACTGTCACTGCTCACCATCCTCGTGGCCTCCTCAAATGGTGCCAGGACAGTGCATGCATCCCTGATCATGCCCCACTGGCGTGGAGAAAAAAAACCAAGCTCCCCTGACCCTGTCCTGGTGCCGTAGTCGCACAGGTACTCATTGATGGCCCTCTGCTGCGTGTGCAGCCGCTGCAGCATGGCCAACGTTGAGTTCCACCTGGTGGGCATGTCACATATAAGGCGGTTCTTGGGCAGGTTCAACTCCTTTTGCAGCTCAGCCAGGCGAGCACTGGCATTATAAGATCTGCGGAAATGCACACAGACTTTCCTGGCCTGCCTCAGGACATCCTGTAAGCCCGGGTACCTGCCCAAGAACCGCTGCACCACCAGGTTAAGGACGTGAGCCACACATGGCACATGGGTCAGTTGTCCCTGTCGGAGGGCGGAGAGGAGGTTGGTGCCATTGTCGCAAACCACCATTCCTGGCTTAAGCTGGCGTGGCGTCAACCACCTCTCGGCCTGGCCCTGCAGAGCAGACAGGACCTCTGCCCCAGTGTGGCTTCTGTCCCCCAAACACACCAGCGCAAGCACGGCATGGCATCTTTTTGCCTGCGTACTTGCGTAGCCCCGTGAACGGCTACGGAGCACCGCTGGTTCATAGGACAAACCACAGGAAGAGGCCATGGAGGAAGAAGAAGAGGAGGGGGTGGAGGAGAGAGGTGTGTCACAACCAGTAGTAGCATTTTGGAGGCGTGGCGGTGGAACAACCTCCAACACTACTGCACCTTGTCCTGCATCCTTCCCAGCTGCCAAAAGAGTGACCCAATGGGCCGTGAAAGAAAGGTAACCTCCCTGTCCATGCCTGCTGGACCATGAGTCAGCGGTAATATGCACCTTACCGCTGACCGCCCTGTCCAGCGAGGCCAAGACATTGCCTTCCACATGCAGGTAGAGAGCCGGAATAGCCTTCCGTGAGAAAAAGTGGCGTTTGGGAACCTGCCACTGAGGAACCGCACATTGCACAAACTCACGGAAGGGGGCCGAGTCTACCAACTGAAAAGGCAGCAGTTGAAGCGCTAGCAATTTAGCCAAGCTAGCATTCAACCGAGGGGCATGTGGATGGCTGGGAGTGAACTTCTTTCGACGGTCCAGCAGCTGGGGCAGGGAAATTTGCCTGCTAGAATCGGACGTCGGTGTACTGCTAGCAGAGTGGCCGCAAGTACTTGGCTGTGACACACCTAATTCTACACCTTCATTCCTCTCAGTGCATGTTTCAGAGAGGACTGAAGTTATAGTGGGGTTGGAGATCCCAGCTGATGCGGTGCAAGGAGAGGTCCGCTTTGTTCTTTGGTGTGGGTCTTTGAGGTAGGCTTGCCAACGAGCTGCATGGCAGGTCAACATATGTCTGGTCAGGCATGTGGTACCCAAGCGGCTGATGTTTTGGCCACGCGATATACGCTTGAGACATATGTTGCAAACAGCAGCTGTGCGATCTGATGCACTAGCCTCAAAAAAGGCCCACACCAAGGAACTTTTTGAATGACGGGCAGAGGCAGCGCCCTGCACAGGCGGAGCTCTGCGGTGTGATTCCGTCAGTGTACTGCCCTTACGCTGGCCACCAAAGGGCATCCTGCCTCGTTGGAGATGTGCCTCCTCCTCATCCTCCTCCTCCTCCTCTCTCCTATTAGGCACCCACGTGGAGTCAGTGACCTCATCATCCCCTCCCTCCTCATCACTGGAGCCAATCTGGCAGTATGCTGCAGCTGCTGGAACATGACTGCCAGATTGGTGTCCTTCTTGAGCATCCCCTCTGTCTGCTCTCACGCTACTGCCTTCCTGTAGCTGGGTTTCATCATCAGACCCTTCGAAACGCTGGGCATCCTCCTGGAGCATGTACCCAACACTGTGCTCAAACAGTTCGGGGGACTCCTCAGGAGGAGGACATGGTGGGTCTAGGGAAGGAGTGACTGATGATGAGTCTGACATTGATACCAGGGAAGAGGACGCTTTGGCAGCTGCTTTGCCAGTACCCTGAGCCTGGGTGAGAGAGGATGAGGAGGAGGAGGAGGGCTTGGTCATCCACTCTACCAAGTCTTCGGCATGATGTGGCTCAACATGTCCAGCTGCCGAAAAGAAGGACAAGCGTGTCCCATGGCCATGTGCTGATGACAATGCACCGCGTCCACGACCAGCACTGTTGCCCCCAGACACAGAGCCTGCTTGCCCTCTTTTATTGCCTCCTGACTGTCTGCCTCTCCTTGTTTGCCTTCCAGACATTCTAATAGATGGCCTGCAGGGAGATGGGAAAAAAGCAATAAGGGCTACCTTCAGGTGTCCTTCTCTGTCCCTTTACTTAAGGATTTCTAAATATGGTTGAGGATGATTGCTTTTGCACAGAATAGCACAACGACAATTTCCCTGACTGTCCAAAAAACAAGGATTTCAAAGATGGTTGATGAGGAATGCTTTAGCACACTATAGCACAAGGAGAATTCCCCTCACTTTCCTTCTTTGTCCCTAGAAACAAGGACTCGCACAGTGAAAGAAACTGACACTCTCCCTACCTAGAGTTTTCTGTCCCTAGAAAAAATGTTTTTTTAAAGCACACTATAGCACAAGGAGAATTCCCCTCACTTTCCTTCTTTGTCCCTAGAAACAAGGACTCGCACAGTGAAAGAAACTGACACTCTCCCTACCTAGAGTTTTCTGTCCCTAGAAAAAATGTTTTTTTAAAGCACACTATAGCACAAGGAGAATTCCCCTCACTTTCCTTCTTTGTCCCTAGAAACAAGGACTCGCACAGTGAAAGAAACTGACACTCTCCCTACCTAGAGTTTTCTGTCCCTAGAAAAAATGTTTTTTTAAAGCACACTATAGCACAAGGAGAATTCCCCTCACTTTCCTTCTTTGTCCCTAGAAACAAGGACTCGCACAGTGAAAGAAACTGACACTCTCCCTACCTAGAGTTTTCTGTCCCTAGAAAAAATGTTTTTTTAAAGCACACTATAGCACAAGGAGAATTCCCCTCACTTTCCTTCTTTGTCCCTAGAAACAAGGACTCGCACAGTGAAAGAAACTGACACTCTCCCTACCTAGAGTTTTCTGTCCCTAGAAAAAATGTTTTTTTAAAGCACACTATAGCACAAGGAGAATTCCCCTCACTTTCCTTCTTTGTCCCTAGAAACAAGGACTCGCACAGTGAAAGAAACTGACACTCTCCCTACCTAGAGTTTTCTGTCCCTAGAAAAAATGTTTTTTTAAAGCACACTATAGCACAAGGAGAATTCCCCTCACTTTCCTTCTTTGTCCCTAGAAACAAGGACTCGCACAGTGAAAGAAACTGACACTCTCCCTACCTAGAGTTTTCTGTCCCTAGAAAAAATGTTTTTTTAAAGCGCACTATAGCACAAGGAGAATTCCCCTCACTTTCCTTCTTTGTCCCTAGAAACAAGGACTCGCACAGTGAAAGAAACTGACACTCTCCCTACCTAGAGTTTTCTGTCCCTAGAAAAAATGTTTTTTTAAAGCACACTATAGCACAAGGAGAATTCCCCTCACTTTCCTTCTTTGTCCCTAGAAACAAGGACTCGCACAGTAAAACACACTGACACTCTCCCTACCTATCCTTCTCTTTCCCTAAACTAAAGGAATCCAGGTTAAGCAAGAAAGAAATAAATGTCACTGTCCCTGCCTATGCTTGTCTTTCCCTGCTCCGGAACACACTACACTAGGCCGCCGTGCTGGCGGCCTTTTATAGTGTGGGGCGTGTACTAAACACCCTCAGCAATAATTGGCCACAGGCATCCTGCCTGTGGCCAATCATTGCTCTCCTCGCTGCCGGCGCTGTGATTGGCCAAGCATGCGGGGTCACAGTGCATGCTTGGCCAATCACAGCGCCTGGATGACACTGCGATGGCGTAGTGCATTGTGGGCCGTTCGCGTCACTCGAATTTGGCGTGAACGGCCCAAATCGTTCGATCTTCGTCGAACGATCGAACAGCCGATGTTCGAGTCGAACGTATGTTCGACTCGAACACGAAGCTCATCCCTAGTAGAGAGGTGAGAAGACACAAAGGTGCGAAGAAAGACCTTTAACTCCTGATTAACCCTCTCAGTCTGTCCATTGGATTGGGGATGGTAAGAAGAAGAAAAATCCAAGACAATCTTGAGGGATTTGCAAAAGGCTCTCCAAAAACGAGACGTGAATTGGACTCCCCTGTCGGAAACAATATGAGAAGGAACCCCATGAAGGCGGAGAATTTCTCGAATGAAAATGGGAACCAAGGCAGGGGCAGAAGGAAGACCAGGAAGAGGAACAAAATGAGCCATCTTGGAGAACCGATCGATTACCACCCAAATGACTGTATTATTCTCAGACAGTGGGAGGTCGGTGATAAAATCCATGGCAATATGAGCCCAGGGCTCCTTAGGAATGGGCAAGGGCATGAGGAGACCAGCAGGAGCTTGTGTGGAGGATTTGGACTGAGCACAGACATGACAAGCTTTAACGTAGTCTTTGACGTCTGAGCGGAGATTAGGCCACCAGTAGTGACGACTGATGAGTAGGAAGGAACGGAGGAATCCAGAATGGCCTGCCACCTTGGAATCATGTCCCCAACGAAGGATCTTAGCTCTTAGCTCAGTTGGGACAAAGGTCTTACCAGGCGGAATTTTTGACTTCAGGGTGGTAGAGTGGGCAACAATGCATGAGGTTGGAATGATCGGCTCAGGTTCAGGGGCGAACTCCTCGTCCAAAGTGTCAAATGACCTAGAGAGCGCATCAGCCCGACCGTTGCAGGAACCAGGTTTGTAAGTAAGTAATCGTGAAATTAAAACGGGCAAAGAAGAGACTCCACCTGGCCTGTCTAGGATTCAGACGTTTAGCATTCTGTAGATACTGTAAATTTTTGTGATCGGTAAAGATCGTTATGGAGTGAGGGGAACCCTCCAAGAGATGACGCTACTCCTCTAACGCCAATTTAATTGCGAGAAGTTCCCGATCACCGATGGCATAATTCCTCTCTGCCTGAGAAAACTTTTTGGAGAAGAACGCACATGGTTGACGTCTCTTCTCAAAGATTTGAAGAAGTACCGCTCCCGCTCCCACCCCCATTGAGGAAGCGTCCACTTCAATAAAAAATGCATTCCCAGGATTTGGTCTCCTCAAGAAGGGGCCAGAAACAAAGGCCTGTTTCAGGTTGTGAAATGCAGAGACAGCTTCGGGAGGCCAGTCTTTGGCATTCACACCCTTCTTGGTCAAAGCGATAATAGGCGCGGCAATGGAAGAGTAGTTCCTTATGAACTGCCTATAATAATTTGTGAAGCCAAGAAAGTGCTGCGTGGCCTTGAGGCTAGCAGGAAGAGGCCAGTTGGTAATAGCCAAGACCTTCCCAGTAGGCTTGTGCAATTCGTTTCGTAACGAATCAAAATTCGTCCGAATTTAGCAACTTTCGGACATTCGGAAGCATTCGAATTTCCGAACAGAGCAATTACGAATAAAACCGAATCCGAAATAAATTATACTGCAAAATAGCGAATGCCCGAAGGTCTTCGGCATAATTCGTTATGAAAAAAGTTACGAATGTACGAATCCATTCGAAGCACAATAACACTCACTCTGCTCTCTGCTTCTCCCTCACCATGCTGAACTCCCTCTCAAAATGGTGTACAGGGGCGGAGGCTATAGCCGCATGAAAAAACGAAAGTAAAATACGAGATTTCAAATCCATTCGAAGCACAATAACACTCACTCTGCTCTGCTCTCTGCTTCTCCCTCACCGTGCTGAACCCTCTCAAAATGGTGTACAGGGGCGGAGCCTATAGCCGCATGTAAAAAACGAAAGTAAAATACGAGATTTCGAATCGTTACAAATAACCGCTATGTATTTAGAAAAGTACAAATCCATTCGAAGCACATTAGGCATAATAGGCAGCGTCGTTGTGAGAGAGACACGGAAAATTACGAATCAACGAACCCAAAAAAAGTTACGAAAGTAGGAGTTGTGTCCAGAATCAACGAAAAACAACGTACTCTACCGAAAGTACGAATTATAAAGCAACAAAAAATTCAACGAAAAATGTCGCTTGCAAAAATACGAATGAGTCCGAACACGAAAAATCCCGTCTAGCAAAATTACGAATGATTACGAATCAACAGGACCGGAAAGAAACGAACCGAAACGGAACGAATTTTTCCGTTGTGCACAAGTCTACTTCCCAGGATCCATACGAAGACCCGAACATGAGACAAAGCACCCCAGAAACAGGACCTCAGAACATTTAAATGAACATTTCTCCAGCTTGGCATAGAGATTGTTCTCTCTAAGACGCTGAAGTACAGTGCGGACATGGTTTCTGTGGACGAGCAGATTTTCAGAAAAGATCAGAATGTCATCCAGATAGATGACAACAAACTGGTACAGCAGATCTCTGAAGATTTCATTGACAAAGTTTTGGAACACGGCTGGAGCATTACACAGACCAAAAGGCATCACCAGGTATTCGTAATGCCCGTCTCTAGTGTTGAATGCAGTCTTCCATTCGTCACCCTCCCGTATTCGAATGAGATTGTACACGCCTCTGAGATCCAACTTGGTGAAAATGGAGGCACCCTTCAACCTATCGAATAGCTCAGATATTAAGGGTAAGGGGTATCGATTTTTAATAGTAACCGCATTTAAACCCCGATAATCGATGCAGGGTCTTAAGGTACCATCCTTTTTGGCAACAAAAAAGAACCCTGCCCCTGCAGGCGAAGAGGATTTCCGGATGAAACCTCTCTCCAAATTCTCTGCGACATACTCAGACATGGCCTGGGTCTCTGGGATGGACAGAGGGTAGGTATGACCCCTGGGTAGAGTTGCTCCGGGGACAAGATCAATAGCACAGTCAAAAGACCTGTGGGGAGGAAGCACCTCAGCTGATTTCTTACAGAACACATCCCGGTAATCGCTGTATGCAGCGGGAAGATCAGAAGAAACAGAAGTGGCAGCAACCGGAAGACTCTCCTTGGGGGTCACCTTGAGAAGACACGACGACAAACATGAGGAACCCCAGGCCAGGATCTGCCCAGAGACCCAGTCCACATGTGGAGAGTGGATCTGTAGCCAAGGGAGGCCCAATACAACTGGGGTAGAGGCCTTGGGTAGAATAAGAAAGGATATCCACTCCTGGTGGAGAATCCCTACCGACATCCTAATGGGTAGCGTCTGGAAGCGAATAGGGCCCCCTGGGAGAACAGTGCCATCAATTGCCGAGACTACCAATGGGGTAGTGAGAGGTGAAAGGGTAAGCTTCATAGAAGAAGCAGTTCTCCAATCCAAAAAATTGTCGGCAGCCCCGGAATCCAGATATGCAAGGGTTGACTGAGGAGAAGTGCCTACATGAAGGAACACCGGCAAGAGAAGGCGAGAAGGTGATGTTTCTGGGTCCAATACTCCACCTTCCAAATGTATTAGACCCGAGCGTTTCCCGGACGAAGTGAGCAGGAGTCACGAAAATGACCCTTGCCCCCACAAGCCCAGAGTTCTGCGCCTAGCACGTTCTTCGGGGGTTAGTCTGGTCCGGCCCAGCTGCATAGGTTCCTCAGCAGGTAGAGGATGCTCCACGGGACGAAAGGAGGGGAGCTCAGACTGGCTAGAATCCAGAGAGTGCTGGCGTCTTTTTTCTAAGGACCTCTCTTGAAAACGAATGTCGATCTGATTGCATAACGAAATTACATCGTCCAGACCGACGGGAATGGCTCTTCCCGCTAATTCGTCTTTCACTCGGTCAGAGAGGCCATGTAAAAAGGTAGCGACCAGGGCCTCATTATTCCAGCTCAATTCAGCTGTGTGGATACGGAACTGAAGAGTATATTGTCCCACTGAACTAGATTCCTGGCGAAGACGTAAGACAGCACTAGCCGCTGAAGAAGCCCGAGCCGGCTCTTTGAAGATATTACGAAAGAGCTTCAAGAAGTCGGACAGGCTGGAAACCACCGGATCATTCCTCCCCCACAGGGGGCAGCCCAGGCCAAAGCTTCACCTGAGAGGAGGGAAATGATATAGGCTACCTTAGCTCGGTCAGACAGGAAGTTTTGAGGCTGAAGCTCAAAATGAATCGTGCATTGGCTGAGAAACCCCCTGCAGGCCTTGGAGTCCCCAGAGAAACGGAACGGAGCTGGCAGTGTTAGTGAGTGTGTGGCTGCGACTGGTGCGATAGGTACAACCGCTGGTTGTACTTGAGGTTGCGGATTCGGGGTTCCCAAGGAGGCCTGAAGCTGCTCAAATCGAGAAGCCAGATCCTGGAGGAATCGCATCACCTGAGCCTGATTCGATTCCTGGGTTTCAAGTCTGCGATCTATGCCCTGCAATGGATCATCCGCGGGGAGCGGCATGTCAGCCGGGTTCATGGCTGATCAAACTGTCAGGTCACCTACGGCCAGGTGACAGATGCACACCGTAGGGGGACAGGAGTGCACCGCAAGGTAGTGAACCCTATGGCTGACTGCTGCGGATAGGAAACTGGGTGGTTGTGGAAAGCGGGACCAGAGGAGCACAGCCGGGATCCTATAGGAAGCTAGAGCCAAGATTCCCCAGGGCGCGGAGTCTAAGACCCAGCAGGTCTTCTCCAGAGCCTCTAGTGGTAAGGATGTTATGCTGCAGGCTGGGTCCAGGTCGCGGCCCCTAGAGTCTCCTAGCTCACGCCGCATAGGATAAAGGGACAAGAGGGGAAGCAGCAGCACAAGATATAAGAGTAACGAATAACAAGCTGAAGGTCAAGGGCCACAAGCAGACAAGGATAACGAAAGACAAGCCGAAGGTCAAGGGTCACGAGCAGACAGGGATAGTCGGGGACAAGCCAATAACATAACAGAGAGACAGACGTAGCACACGGCAGGCAGGAACCCAAACACACAATGCCTAACAAACACGTTGATCAGCAAAGCAGGCTTGCAGTGCACAGGTTAATATAGTGTTCTGTGATAGGGCCTTGGGTGGAGTCAGGCTGGGAGGAGATTATAAAGGAAGCCAGGTGAAAGGGTTCTGGCCTCTAAGATGAACACATGAGGAGGAAAGGTAAGATGGCAGACAGACATTAATGCATATCCATGACACTCCATCACAAAGTCATAAAGCTTTACACTCTTGACCCCTTCAATGGGTATTAAAATAATATCGCACAATGTGCAGGGTTTCAATTCCCCCCACAAACGTAAAAAGGCTTTTCAGCATTATAAAAGAATAGGGGCTGACATCATACTCATCCAGGAATCCCACTTTTGCTCATCCAGTCACCCTAAATACTTTGATAAGGCATTCAACCAAGTTTACTATACAACATACAACAATAAGACCAGAGGAGTTGCAATCTTTATTCGCAACTCGATTATATTTGATATTCATAGCATATTCAGAGATACTGATAGTCTTTACATTATCTTAAAAGGCACAATTGACAATTGGGCCGTAACAATAGCAGCAGTATACGATCCCAATGAATCACAGTCCTCTTTTTTCATCAACTTTTTTGAGACTCTAGACCGCTATACCTCCCCCCACATCATTTTGGGCGGGGATTTTAATCTAACCTCACATCCGGCCATGGACAGGAGTAGAGTCGCACCCTCATCCAAGGCATTTCCAAAGTCCCTGAACTGCTCTCTCAGTAATTTTCAACTTATTGACCCATGGAGGGCTCACAATGTCGGCATCAAAGCATACACTCACTACTCACATCCCCATAATATATATGCCAGATTAGACTATATTTACTGCACCCCTATCCTGTTAGCAAACTCTTCTAAAGCTATTATTCACCCCTGTCCATGGTCGGATCATGATATTACCTTTCTTGAAACCGCCTATATTGGTCTTAAACCATCCCCCTTCAACTGGCGTCTAAATGACTCCTTACTATCTGATCCTACAATTGCGCAATCTATCTCCACACATATAGATAATTATTTCACTGAGAACATTAATGATGAAACCCCTCCCTCCTCTATCTGGGTATCTCATAAAGCAGTCTTACGTGGTCAATTAATCAGTCTCGTTGCCAAAAGAAATAAAGAAAGGCTCTCAGACATTAGATGTCTCACTAAAGACCTTGATAACTTATACAACAAACTACAACAAGCCCCCTCCCAGGCTCTTACAGATCAGATCAAATCCAAACGCCTTGCCTTAGACCAAATTTTATCAGCTAACACTGAGAAATCCCTCAGATTCTCTAAGGCTAAATTCTTTCTCCATAGCAACTCCTCCTCCGCTATGTTCGCCAGAAAACTCAACCAAGCCAATAATCCAACTCATGTCTATAAACTTAGAGACAACGCAGGGAACATGGTTACTCATCCACAAGAGGTGTTGAATATCTTCTCCTCCTTTTACAAAGACCTCCTTTCAGGTCCTCAATCCCAACCTAATCAGATCTCTAAAATTTGGCTAGATGATATCCCATTACCCTCCCTCAACGCCCAACAGATAGAATCTCTCAGCGCACCATGCACAGATTTAGAAATAATTAATATAATTAAATCCCTTAAGACCTCTACAGCCCCAGGCCCGGATGGCTTCTCCTCCACATATTATAAAAAATTTGCATCTCTTTTAGCCCCCAACTTATCTAAACTCTTCAATTATGTGCTAGATGGACATCAATTTCCAAGGGAAATGCTCTTGGCGAACTTATCTTTAATCCCTAAGCCGCTCAAAGACCATTCTCTCCCACAAAATTTCCGCCCTATTTCAGTCCTCAACAATGACTTAAAAATCTTTGGGAGACTTCTTGCGGATAGGTTGACAGCAGTTATCACTAGTTTAGTGCACATAGATCAAACAGGATTCATTCCTGGACGCCAAATAACGGACAATATCAGGTTGGTAACCAACATCATACAAGATGCCAACATACACTCCAAAGAACTTTGCCTTCTCAGCCTGAATATCCACAAAGCTTTTGACAGCGTATCCTGGTCTTACCTTAATCATATCTTACCCAAATTTGGCATCTCTGATAAGTTCCTCTATGGCTTTAATGCACTATATCATTCCCCCCAGACCCGTATAAAGATTCCAGGACATAACTCGGAATTCTTTCCTCTTAGTAGGGGTACTAGGCAGGGTTGCCCCCTGTCCCCACTCCTGTTTGCACTAGCAATGGAACCGCTGACCCACAAAATTAGAAAAAGCCCTGATATAAAGGGAGTTGTCAAGGGTGAAGATGTGTTTAAAATTAGCCTTTACGCAGATGATCATTAATTTTCCTTACCGAACCTCACATATCTATTCCCTCCCTTCTTAAGGAACTGAAATCATTTCATGACATATCGGGTTTAAAAATTAACATGAATAAATGCTCCGCTCTACCCATCAATCTCTCTGAACACTCAAAGACCTTGTTGATGAAAAATTTCCCATTCATATGGTGCTCTCAATCGTTTAAATATCTTGGTGTCTCTATCACCCCCTCCCACAGCCTACTATTCAAAACCAATTATATCCCTCTATTCAATAATATATCTACACTCCTCGAGACCTGGTCTACCTTCCATATCTCATTCCTCGGCAGAATTTGTGCCATTAAAATGACAATTCTCCCCAAATTGCTATATTACCTCGTTCCCTCCCCATTAACATCCCTAAAACTAAACTTGCTTCTCTCCAAAGGGAAATCAATAAATTTATATGGTCAAACAGGAAACCTAGATGTAGCTATGCACACATGCACAGACCTCAAACTATGGGTGGGATGGGACTCCCTAACCTGTGGCAATATTTTCTTGCTGCCAGACTTTCTCAATTAGCACAATGGTTCACGCCCATTCAATGTATCCCATGGAAAAAGTTTGAAGCATCCTCAATTTCCCCTTGGTATTTACAAGGGATCCTTTGGTCCAGAACAACCTCATACAGCAAACTCTCCAAATACAACGTAATTCTTGCACACTTCTACCAATTGTGGCTTAAAGCCCAACATACTTTTGAATTATCTTCACGCACCCCCCCCTGGCTTCTTTCCTAGGTGACCCAAGATTTACTCTTGCTTATGGAGATTGCCACTCTTTTACCTATTGGATCAATAACAATCTTACTACACTTAAATCTCTGCAATCTAAATGGAAGTTCTCCTCATTCACTGCTTTGCAAGATAAATATGGTATTCCCCCATTCGAATTTCAACACTATAACCAAATCAAAGCTTTCTACGCAGAATATTACTCTCTCTCCACCCATCCCCCTGGAGCAGTCTTTGATATCTTTTGATTTGCATATCTTCATCTAGAGATAAGGGCATCATATCCCGCCTATATAACCATCTGAATACTTTTCATTCACCTGACAAGTCCGGTCAAATGCTCCATTGGGAATTGGACATAGATAACACCCTCACAGTGGATGAATGGCATGGCATGTCGGATAATCTCCGTAAGAGTAACAAAGCTATCTCTTCCAGAGAGACTCCCATAAAAATATTCTCTAGATGAGATCTCACCCCGTCCAAGCTTTACACCTTCTATCCCTCAATCTCCCCACGCTGTTTTAGGGGTTGTTCAGAACCAGGCACTATCCTACACACATTCTGGAGCTGCAAACACCTACTTCATACATGGCGCAACGCAGTAGAAATTTTCAAAAACTCCTCAAAACAGAAGATCCCCATCTCCCCACAGATTTGCCTTTTATATGCTAATGTACCTAATGTTCCCATTCCTTGCATGAGACTTTTTCATACTTTATGCAGCTCCATCCAATGGATGATTGCCTCTAATTGGAGATCCAATGATCTCCCTTGGTCGTAGGTACTGGCTAGGATGGAGATGATGAAACTCTCGGAGAGGATCTATCACACTCTTCATGATACCTTCCATGTATATGAAAGGAAATGGTCATATTGGAGTACAACATAACTCAATAATTTAGACCCTGAGGTTTCACTTACACTCTTTCACAAATTCTTGTAATCTTGACCTATATTGCCTGTTCTATATATTAGTGACATATACCCGTGAACTATACCTTTATATCGTATTACTATGTATATAACCAATATCTTCATACAAGAACTCTGTTTTTTTTATTATTGATTACCTTTATAAACACCTTGTGTACCTGTACATTTGAACTTCCAAATAAAACTTTGTAAACAAAAGGTCCTCAATGTAGCAGGAAGCACATACCCTTCATGATGGCATCCTTTGTATATAAGAGACTAATTTTCAACCTAAAGCTAATCATAATTGCTCACATAAAGATTTTCCCTAGATTTTCATGGCAAATTCCCCCACCACATTTTTCCTTTACATTCGGCTGCATCTGCTGACACAACTTTCCCATTTTTTGGGGCTCAAAGACCTCTTACTGTGAATGCATCGGAATCTAAAGTCTACAGAGCGCAGAATAATCTGGATAACCTCACCAAGCATCGAGTGTGACCTTTCTATTAGGGACAGTTATATTCCCTTCAGGCTTTCATCCTAGGTTGTCTGATCCACCGATAGGGAACTTAGTAGCCTTACAGATGTGAGTACACCATTGCATTTTACCTTCTCTTCCTATATTTCATCCAATTATTTGTTAACACCACTACACTATCAGGAACTCTTCTGTGGCCTCTGTCTTTTTTCTTTTTTACCCTCATCTTTGGAGGCACCCAGTTATCGATCAAGAAATAGAGTACTGATTGCAATTAAAAACTCCTTCTTTGTGCTACGAGACTCAGGCCTCGTACACACAACCGAGTTTCTCGGCAAGAACCAGCAAGAAACTTGCTGGCGGAGATGTCTTGCCGAGAAATTCGTTCGTGTGTATGGTTTCTCGTCAAGAAAACCGACAAGTAATCTCGACGAGAAAATAGAGAACCTGCTCTCTATTTTCTCGTCAAGATTCTCGTCAGCCTGTTTCTCGACGAGAAAAGTGAGTGTGTGTACACTTACCTGTCCTCCGGGAAGCCCGCGCATGTTCGAAATGAATTCTACGCATGCGCGGTAGCTTCCTAGGCATAGATAGGGTATACCAAGATGGCGGCGACGGCATCGAATGTGACGAGCGCATGCTGGTCGTAGTCGATGACGTCACCGCATACGCTCCATTCAAAGAACCGCGGGTTCTTTGAATCGAGCGTCTGTACACTCGGCCGGGACAAGTTTCTTGTCCAAGGATCTCGTCGAAAAAAACGACGTGTTTTTTCCGACGAGAAACTCGGCCGTGTGTACGAGGCTTAAGTCTTGGATCCTGAAGGAAGGTTCATAATCCTTTGTGAGATTAATGCAAAATACTATACTTTGATAAATCAAACAGGGCACTCTCCTGTTCAGTGGAGACTTCAACAAATGCACCACCAATAGGAGCACATTGACTACACTTGGTTACCTGCTTCATGCAGAAGATATATATGATGCTTGGCATTGTAAACATGCTATAGATTTCACCTTCTTCTTCTCTAGACATAAATCATACTCACATACTGTTGATAAGTGGCTCTTCCTCCACTATATATGATATCACATGGTCTGACTGTGCTGATGTTTTCATTTTTTTCACTTTTGTAAAACAATTAATTGGAGTAGAACGGCAGGAGTCAGTAATCAGCGGGCATGGTTAAAGGGTTTGTAAACCCTCAGGGTTTTTTACCTTAATGCATTCTATGCATTAAGGTGAAAAATTGGCCTTTGCGTGTTAATTGTGCCCATGAACCCTACACCAAAAAAAATCTTCCAGATGAAATCAACACCAACAACGCTAGGCAGCCTAGAAGTCCTGCAGAGATTCCACATCCCAAAAACACTTAATCAGTTTGGTTCGCAGCAGAACATGCGAACAGGCAAAAAATTTGTTCGAACACGCGAACACCGTTAAAGTCTATGGGACACGAACATGAAAAATCAAAAGTGCTAATTTTAAAGGCTAATATGCAAGTTATTGTCATAAAAAGTGTTTGGGGACCTGGGTCCTGCCAAAGGGGAAATGGATCAATGCAAAAAAAAGTTTTAAAAACTGATGTTTTTTCAGGAGCAGTAATTTTAATAATGCTTAAAGTGAAACAATAAAAGTGAAATATTCCTTTAAATTTCGTACCTGGGGGGTGTCTATAGTATGCCTGTAAAGTAGCGCATGTTTCCCGTACTTAGAAAAGTCCCTGCACAAAATGACATTTATAAAGAAAAAAGTCATAATGAATTGTCGGGTCCCAGCAATACAGATAAAAGTAATTGAAAAAAAACAGCATGGGTTCCCCCCTTAGTCTATTACCAGGCCCTTTGGGTCTGGTATGAATATTAAGGGGAACCCCGAACCAAAATGAAAAAAAAATGCGTTGGGGCCCCCCAAATTCCATATCAGGCCCTTCAGGTCTGGTATGGATTTTAAGGGGAACCCCGCACCAAAATAAAAAAATATGGCGGGGGTTCCCCCCAAAAATCATACCAGACCCTTATCCGAGCACGTAACCTGGCAGACCGCAGGAAAAGAGGGGGGAAGAGAGAGCGCCCCCCTCCTTAACCATACCAGGCCACATGCCCTCAACATGGGGAGGATTTCCCCATGTTGATGGGGACAAGGGCCTCATCTCCACAACCCTTGCCCGGTGGTTGCGGGGGTCTGTGGGCGGGGAGCTTATTGGAATCTGGAAGCCCCCTTTAACAAAGTGGACTTCCAGATCCCGCCCCCCTATGTGAATTGGTAACGGGGTACATTGTTAATTTAGTCCTCCTTTTTGACCTTTACGTCATTTGTTACACTGCTGTTTATGCCCATTGAAATCACATCTCTCTGCCTGCTGCGTTCCTAATTGTGTACCCTGGGCTTCATGGGTTAGACTGTGGAGTTTCAGGCTGCACTTGGGAGTAGCAGCTCTGCCTTGGGATGGGCCTGGGGGCTGGATGCCCCTATGGTTCTGGGGTTGATCGGTCAGCCTGTCCCGAGCTTAGAGCATTAGACCAGTGCAGATTCTACCCTTTCCTTTGCAGGGAGTTTCCTAATACAGGCTTCAGAGGTGGGATGGCATGTTTTAGGTCACAGGCTGGGGAGGGTCTCTTCTATGCGCTAAACAGTTACTATAGATCCCTCTTTGTTTTTGTTTTTGTTTTGTTTTTAATGGTTTATTACATTGCATTTTAGGTTCCTTAATGTTCAATTTGGCTGACTAATGTTCTCATGGCTGTATTCCCTGAGTGAGTAAAGTTGGATTGTGGATTTTACAGTCACAACCGGCCCATGCACTACCTCAGGACAGAGCCAGCGGCTGCAAATCCTCATATTTGGGGGTCTGTCCTGTTGCACTGCCCCGGGCTTAGAGCACTGCCCAGTGCCGACTTCGCCCTCTGTTTTGGGAGGGTACTTTCTCAATACTCACCTTGTTACCAAGGTATTTAAGCCGTGGTTTGTTTGATTGTTTGTCGATCTGCATGTATTACCTCACTTTTGGGCACTGCCAATGCTCCAACACTGGTTGATGCTGGCTGCGGGGATGCCAATGGCTGGGGCTCTTTGCCTATCCGTGCCTTACTACTCCCCACACTAGGTAAACTCTGCCCTGGTGGCAGTAGATTTACTCTGCAGAGTTTATATCTCTCTCTAGACTCTTCCTTTTCTTTACTTTTTCTCTCATTTTCTAAACTTCCCTCCCCCTCCCTCCCTTTTTTTTCCTCTCCTCCATCCCACGCCCCAGGGGAGGGCACCGGCGGAGGTGGTATCTTTAGCAGTATGTCGGTCAAGATCCTCTCTTGGAACGTGAAGGGACTGAATTTCCGGAGAAGCGCACTAGCTGTCTAGCCGAGCTCTGGAGACACAGAGTGCACATTGCATTTCTCCAAGAGACTCATTTCAGGGCAATCAAGGTATCCAGGCTATCCAGCAAACACTTTCCGACGGCCTACCATAGTCCGTCCTTAACCTCAAAATCTAAGGGGAAGAGTATCCTCATATCCAAATCCCTACCATTGCAACTCCTCGATTTACACCATGATCAGGAGGGTAGATTCTTGCTTCTAAAGGGAAAAATCTGCTCTCAAACTTTCACTCTCGCAAACATATACCTCCCCAACTCCAATCCACTCTCAACCCTTGAGATCTTTTTATCCACCCTTGACAATTTTCTCGAAGAAACCCTGGTATTGGGAGGGGACTTCAACTTGACCTTGGACCCACACAGAGACTCCTCCTCAAACTTGTCCTCTCTACCCCAGGGAGCCCGACTTCACCTCAAGAACCTTTTGCACTCACATCAATATATGGAGAATATTTCCTCTGCAGGAGCGGGATTACACCTTTTATTCAAAGGTACACGGCTCTTATTGCAGAATAGATTTCTTCTTTTTAAAACACTCGGCGATACCCCTGGTCACCAAGACAGACATTGGACACATCGCACTCTCAGACCATGCCCCAATCACTTTGGAGCTTACACTCTCCCAAGTGTCCCCCAAAACTTCCACGTGGCGACTCAATGAGGCCCTCTTAAAAGACCCCAATATTGCGGCGGATATCCGTAAAGAACTTGCCTTATATTTCTCCACTAATGTAGGCTCTGTGGAAAATCCGATCTCTGTGTGGTCCACACACAAATGTTATATTAGGGGATTCATACTTAAACATGGCCATGCAGCCAAGAACCGTTGTCTCAAAACCTTGTCCGACCTTCTAGCTAGACTTCACTCCTTAGAATGTCAACACAAAGCCAGACCAGACCGTATGATTGAAGCAGAACTGACCAGGCTCCGAGAAGCCGTAAGGGAGCATTCCCTATATGAAGCGAAACATGTTCTGTTGAAGGCCCGCCGCTCTTTTTACAAATATGGAGATAAATGCGGCCGCTTACTGGCCACTTACTTACTTACTGAGAAAAAAAAAGAAAAGCCGACTCGATCCCACCGCTACCCGCCTCCATAGGAGGGGCCCGGCCGAATGACGCGCGACCCGTTTGACAGCTCTTTTATAGCTGAGGGCGGGGCCACCCGTCACGTGCGCAGGTGACCCCACCCCCCTCCGTCGCAAGGGGAAACGCCGGGGTTACCCAGTGATGTGTACGGGTGACCCCGCCCCCTCTGATGCAACGCAGGTTTCCTGTTGCATCAGAGGGGGGCGGGGTCACCCTTACACGTCACTGGGTAACCCCGGAGTTCAGTCATTCAGCCAGGCGCCTCCTATGGAGGCGGTATATTTCGTAGCGGCGGGATTGAGATGGCTTTTTTTTCTCAGTATTGCTCGAGAATGGATTACATCGTTGGAATTTTTTTTTCTTTTTTTCTTTTTAATAAAGGATTTGTCTTAAGCTGTCTCCTGTGGTTTTTAACATTTTGACACTTTTTTTGTGAAATGGTAGGGGTACAATGTACCCGTTACCAATTCACATAGGGGGGCTGGGATCTGGAGGTCCCCTTTGTTAAAGGGGGCTTTCAGATTCCGATAAGCCCCCCGCCCACAGACCCCCACAACCACGGGGCAAGGGTTGTGGGGATGAGGCCCTTGTCCCCATCAACATGGGGACATCCTCCCCATGTTGAGGGCATGTGGCCTGGTACGGTTCAGGAGGGGGGGCGCTCGCTCGCCCCCCTCTTTTCCTGCGACCTGCCAGGTTGCGTGCTCGGATAAGGGTCTGGTATGGATTTTTGGGGGGAACCCCACACCATTTTATTTTTAATTTTGGTGCGGGGGGTTGCCCTTAATATTCATACCAGACCCAAAGGGCCTGGTAATGGACTAAGGGGGGAACCCATGCCGTTTTCTTTTCAATGACTTTTATCTGTATTGCCGGGACCCGACAATTCATTATAGCTGCGAGTAGTTTTAAATGACTTTTTTTCCTTTAGAAATGTCATTTTGTGCAGAGACTGTTATAAACACTGGAAACATGCGCTACTTTACATGCATACTATAGACACCCCCAGGTACGAAATTTAAAGGAATATTTCACTTTTAGTGTTTCACTTTAAGCATTATTAAAATCACTGCTCCCGAAAAACGGACGTTTTTAAAACTTTTTTTGCATTGATGTCCCCTGGGGCAGGATGCAGGTCCCCAAACATTTTTTATGACAATAACTTGCATATTAACCTTTAAAATTAGCACTTTTGATTTATTTCTCCCATAGACTTTTAAAGGGTGTTCCGTGGCTTTCGAATTTGCCGCGAACACCCCAAATTGTTCGCTATTCTGCAAACGGGCGAACAGCCAATGTTCGAGTCAAACTCATGTTCGACTCGAACATAAAGCTCATCCCTATTAATCAGCGACATCAGCATCAGGAGCTTCATAGCTGCTGGTAATCCATGACTGCTACATTTTGATAAATGTCAGTCCTGGATCCACGGAGTCTGTTTACAGACGCGTTCTATTATCAGTAACAAAACCTCCAGCAGCACTAAATTTCCATTCGGAAAGCACGCTGGATGCAGGGCAACCCAGCATCTCAATTGCATACTGGGCAAGTTCTAGCCAGTGGTCTATTCTCTTGACCCAGTAAGCCAGTGGATCGTGGACTGAAAAGCTCTCCATCTCTGTTTTCGCCCCTAGATAATCATCCACCATGTGATGCAGACGCTGCCAATGGGATGTGGAAGCTGACAGCCCTGGGCGGCAAGGACTAAAAAAACTGTGAAACGCATCACTTAGGCAGCCTTCTCCACCGCTCTTCTCTTGACCAATAGAAGCCTCAAAACTAAGTTTTCCACTACACTGCAACCTACCAGAGTTGGGAAAAGTGTTAGATAAACTCCTATTTAAGGTGTCCTCAAGAGATTTCATCTTCTGCACTCTCTGTGGGTAGGGGATGAGTTCTGAGACTTTCCCCTTGTAACAGTGGTCAAGGAGGGTTGCCAATCAATAGTAATCCTTCGCCTTTATACCACGTATTCTTGGGTCCTTTCACAGGTTTTGAAGCATGAGGGAGCCCATGCACCGCAATTTGTGGAGGGATGAGAAGCAGACTCCTCGGGGTAATTCAGGATTACAGTATGTGGAACAGCCTCCTCCCAGCCACGTACTACTCTCAAGGATTCTGGGGGTGGAAAACCATCTCTTACTGTTTGACGTATGTCTTCCTCTGCTTTAATGCCTCCAACACTACCAGAATCCTCCTCCTCCTCCCTCTGGTCTTTTGTGTTCTGAGGCGTAGGAACAATGGTGTCTGCATAAAGTTGGCCTTGAGAGGAAAGTAAGTCCTCCTCCTCCCGCTGCTCTGCCTTGAGTGCCCTGTCCATAATGCCACGCAAAGTCTGCTCCAGGAGGAACACAACAGGGATTGTGTCACTGATGCATGCATTGTCACGGCTCACCATCCTTGTGGCCGCCTCAAATGGTGACAGTTCAGTGCATGCATCCTTTATGAGCAGCCATTGGCGTGTGGAAAAAAAGCAGAGCCAGCCTGAGCCTGTCCTTGTGCCATACTCACACAGGTACTCGTTGATGGCCCTCTGCTGCATGTGCAGCCGCTGCAGCATTGTCGAGTTCCACCTGGTGGGCATATCACAAATCAGGCGGTTTACGGACAGGTGGAAATCCCGCTGAATTTAAGCCAACCGAGCACTGGCTGTCTATAACCACCTGAAATGGCTACAGACTCTTCTAGCCTGGGTACCTATTTAAGATATGCTGCACCACCTAATTTTTTTTTTTATTTAATATCTTTTTATTGTTTTTTTAACAACACATCACATATTTACAATACAGTACATAGGACACATACACACTCTCAATATTTCCAAACAGTAACAAAACAAAAAAAAAGACAATACTCTACACTCCTATATATAAAAGGCCCGGCCGTAAAATCTCCCAATGCCTAGGGGAATCAAGGCTGGGCGGGAGAGAGGGCAAGGAGTAATCAGAAATAGAAACAGAGCAGCGAGGCAGAGCAGCGAGGAAGGGGGAGAGATGAAAAAAAAAAAACCCTTCTACCTACTAACAAAAAGACAAGTATTAGAACCTGATATAGGCTATGTAAGTAAAAAAAAAAAAAAAAAAAAAGTGTCAATTCCTATGTGTAGAGACAAAAAGTGACCAGGATGTGGAGGGGGAAGGAAAAAGAGGGGAGGAAAGGGAAGAGAATTAAGAAAAGAGGGGAGGGAAAGTGTCAATACCTATGTATAGAGACTAGGGATGAGCTCGGTGTTCGAGTCGAACATACGTTCGACTCGAACATCGGCTGTTCGATTGTTCGCCGAACAACGAACGATTTGGGCCGTTCGCGCCTAATTCGCGCCCCACAATGCACTACGCCATCGCAGTGTCATCCAGGCGCTGTGATTGGCCAAGCATGCACTGTGACCCCGCATGCTTGGCCAATCACAGCGCCGGCAGCGAGGAGAGCAATGATTGGCCACAGGCAGGATGCCTGTGGCCAATTATTGCTGAGGGTGTTTAGTACACGCCCCACACTATAAAAGGCCGCCAGCACGGCGGCCTAGTGTAGTGTGTTCCGGAGCAGGGAAAGAGAAGCATAGGCAGGGACAGTGACATTTATTTTTTTCTTGCTTAACCTGGATTCCTTTAGTTTAGGGAAAGAGAAGGATAGGTAGGGAGAGTGTCAGTCTGTTTTACTGAGCTAAACCTTGTTTGTAGGGACAGGGAAGGACAGTGAGGGAAATTCTCATTGTGCTATACTGTGCTAAAGCATTCATCATCAACCATCTTTAAAAAAACTTTTTTTATAGGGACAGAAAACTATAGGTAGGGAGAGTGTCAGTGTGTTTTACTGTGCTAAACCTTGTTTGTAGGGACAGGGAAGGACAGTGAGGGAAATTCGCATTGTGCTATACTGTGCTAAAGCATTCATCATCAACCATCTTTAAAAAAAAAAAATTATAGGGACAGAAAACTATAGGTAGGGAGAGTGTCAGTGTGTTTTACTGTGCTAAACCTTGTTTGTAGGGACAGGGAAGGACAGTGAGGGAAATTCTCATTGTGCTATACTGTGCTAAAGCATTCATCATCAACCATCTTTAAAAAAAACATTTTTTATAGGGACAGAAAACTATAGGTAGGGAGAGTGTCAGTGTGTTTTACTGTGCTAAACCTTGTTTGTAGGGACAGGGAAGGACAGTGAGGGAAATTCTCATTGTGCTATATTGTGCTAAAGCATTCATCATCAACCATCTTTAAAAAAAAAATTTTATAGGGACAGAAAACTATAGGTAGGGAGAGTGTCAGTGTGTTTTACTGTGCTAAACCTTGTTTGTAGGGACAGGGAAGGCCAGTGAGGGAAATTCTCATTGTGCTATACTGTGCTAAAGCATTCATCATCAACCATCTTTAAAAAAAACTTTTTATAGGGACAGAAAACTATAGGTAGGGAGAGTGTCAGTGTGTTTTACTGTGCTAAACCTTGTTTGTAGGGACAGGGAAGGCCAGTGAGGGAAATTCTCAGTGTGCTATACTGTGCTAAAACATTCCTCATCAACCATCTTTAAAAAAAAATTTTTTATAGGGACAGAAAACTATAGGTAGGGAGAGTGTCAGTGTGTTTTACTGTGCTAAACCTTGTTTGTAGGGACAGGGAAGGACAGTGAGGGAAATTCTCATTGTGCTATACTGTGCTAAAGCATTCATCATCAACCATCTTTAAAAAAACATTTTTTATAGGGACAGAAAACTATAGGTAGTGTGACAGCAGGAAGGTAAAGTCACCTGGTTGCATCCAGGGGGGTAGATATATTTCGCCCAGATTCAGGCTTTACGCCGACTTATACAACTAGGTGGAGAGTTGTATAAGCCCAGCTGAGGCTAGTGGGCTCATGGATGACTCATACCTCTAGGGAGAGTGTGTGCGTCGTGCAGACAGGGAGTTGATGAGACCAGCTGAAGCTTGTCAGCTCATTTAGGCCTCTATAAGAACTCCCAGATTCATTAGGTGTTTGCTCATGCCTGGACCCAGACCTGTGTGGACTGTCTAGGGAGAGTGAACCCCTGTGCGGTGAGACAAAGCCTGTGTGGCTATTTGCTTGGACATTTAAAACCAGGGACTTAGGGACTAGGACAGCACTAGGCTGATCCCAGTTGTTAGTTAGGAAACCTGTATGTTTAGTCAGAGGTCAAGTTGACCAGGATTTATTTTGTTTATGTTTCTTTTGGCTTTGCTGTGTTTTGTCACTGTAAATAGAAAATAAACCGCACCTTTTTTTGATTTTGAAAACCACAACCTCCGTTTGCTGGGCCTGTTTTTGTGTGGGGAGCCCATCCCGGGGGTCACACACACCCGCTGCCGAGCTAACCCCCTCACAGTTGGTGGAGAATGCGGGCAGTTTTATTTTTAAGCCAGCATGGAGGAGATACTGAAGCAGCTGGCTCTAGCAAATGCCAATCAACAGCAGACAAATGCAGGTTTGCAAAAGAGCCTTGCAGCTCATCAACAGAGCCTTGCAGCTCAACAACAGAACTTCGCAGCCCAGCAGCAAGCTCATCAACAGAGCCTTGCAGCCCAGCAGCAAGCTTACCAACAGAGTCTGGAAGCTCAGCAACAAGCCCAGCAGCAATCTGAGGCCCGCTTCATAGACCTGTTACAGAAGCAAGAGCAGAGACTACAACAAATGGAAGCAGTAATGCAGCAACGTCCGCAGACCAGTGAGGAAAGCCGTCCCACTAATACCGCGTCCTTTGGGGTGAGTCGTTTATTGACAAAAATGACTGGAGAGGATGATCCAGAGGTATTTTTGACCACATTTGAAAGGACTGCTGAAAGAGAAAAGTGGCCTGAGGAGCAGTGGGCTGGACTGGTGGCTCCTCTGTTAACTGGTGAATCGCAGAAGGCTTACTATGACCTAGAGCCTGACCAAGCAAAAGACTATGTGATGCTAAAAGCTGAAATATTGGCAAGGCTGGGTGTCACCCAGGCTGTCCGGGCTCAGCGTGTGCATAACTGGACTTTCCAGCTTGGAAAACCCCCCAGGTCTCAAATGTATGATCTCATTCACCTGAGCAGAAAGTGGCTACAGCCAGAGACTTTGTCCGCACCAAAGATTGTGGAACGTGTTGTAATGGATCGGTTTTTGAGAGCTCTTCCTACTGCCATCCAAAAGTGGGTAAGCCATGGAGACCCAGAGACGGCCGATGGTCTTGTGGATCGTGTGGAGAAATACTTGGCTACAGAGAACCTGACGGCCTCTTCCAGAGACACTCGGACTTTCCACCCTAAGACCAGACCATCCCCAGGGGCGGATAAGAGGATTCCAAGGGGTGAGGGTGGAGAGAGTGAGAGGGTGGGAGCTCTACCCCAAGTTTGGCGAGAACAGCCTGGGAAATCAGCGGCTCAAGAGGCGGCAAGAAGGATCGTTTGCTACCGCTGCCGGCAAGCGGGACATATTGCAGCCAATTGCCCGGTTGTGGAGGAACCCATGCAGTGTGACTTTCTGACAGGCAGACGTCAGTCGCTGTGTGCGACAGTCGCATGCACTGCCATTCGAGGAACTGAGAAACATTTATGCAAAATGTGTGTTAATGGTAGAAATGTTGTGGTATTGCTGGATTCAGGTAGCCTTGTGACCCTGATAAACGCTGAGTTAGTTAAAACAGAGGTCTCTGGGAATAGCAAGGTAGCTGTTATTTGTGTGCATGGGGACACCCGAGAGTATCCAGTGACTACAGTGTGTTTCGAGACCCCCAAAGGTACCCTCTCTCATCCAGTGGGCTTAGTATCTCAGTTACCGCATGACGCCATTGTGGGAAGGGATTTTCCGAAGTTCTGGGAACTGTGGGATGATCCTGAGCCCCCCACTGGTGCCCCTATGTACCAGGAATGTGATAGCCAGAACTCCCCTGAGAGTGGTGAGGACTCTCCGGAATTTCCCTTATCAGTATTGGCAGGGGAGACTCAAGAAACTGGAGAGGAGCCCACCTCCTCAGACGAAAACCTACCGTCTGTGGAGTTTTCTGATCTTGAGGTTCACAGGGAAAACTTTGCCACAGAACAGTTGAAAGACCCTGCCCTAATAAAGGCACGGGAAAACGTAGTGAAAATAGATGGCGAGTTAGTGAACCCAGATAATACCTGCACTTACCCATACTTCAGCGTAGAGAAGGACCTACTGTATCGGGTGGCAAAAAGGGCAGAAGAAACCGTTGAGCAGCTTGTGGTGCCCAAACCTTACAGGAAGTTGGTGTTGGAGTTGGCCCATGGGCACATTCTTGGAGGTCATCTGGGGACAGAGAAAACCCGAGAGAGGGTATTACAGAGATTCTATTGGCCGGGGGTGATGAAGGACATAGAAAATTATTGTTCCTCCTGCCCTGTGTGTCAGAGGTCGGCCCCGATGCCACATTTCCGTAGCCCGCTGGTCCCTCTACCCATCATTGAGGTCCCGTTTGAGAGGATCGCCATGGATTTGGTAGGTCCTATAATCAAGTCCGCTAGGGGGTACCAGTACATATTAGTTATAATGGACTATGCCACCCGTTATCCAGAAGCGATCCCTCTCCGAAATACCTCGGCCAAAACCATAGCCAAAGAGCTATCTCTTGTGTTTAGCCGGGTGGGTATTTGTAAAGAACTGCTTACGGACCAAGGTACACCCTTTATGTCCCGGGTTATGAAGGAGCTGTGTAAATTGTTCAAAGTGACGCAATTACGTACATCTGTGTATCACCCCCAAACCGATGGGCTGGTTGAAAGATTCAACAAAACCCTAAAACAAATGTTGAAGAAAGTGGTGGATAGAGATGGAAAGGATTGGGACTGTCTACTTCCTTATCTGATGTTTGCTATTAGGGAGGTGCCCCAATCCTCTACGGGATTCTCCCCCTTTGAGTTACTGTATGGGAGACACCCAAGAGGGCTGTTGGATATTGCCAAGGAAACTTGGGAAAGTGAGAGTTCTCCCCACAGGAGTGTGATTGAGCATGTCGCCCTGATGCAAGACCGAATTGCACAGGTAATGCCCATCGTGAAGGAACATTTGGCCCAAGCGCAGTTAGCACAGCAGAGAGTGTACAACCGTGGAGCCAAGACCCGTACCTTTTCCCCGGGGGATAGGATACTGGTACTTGTCCCTACGGTTGAAAGTAAATTCCTTGCCAAATGGCAAGGCCCCTACGAGATAATGGAAAAAGTGAGCGAAGTGAATTACAAGGTCAGACAACCAGGAAGGCGAAAACCCGAACAGATCTATCACGTTAATCTGTTGAAAGCCTGGAGGGATAGAGAGTCCCTAGTCGCAGACACTTGGTCACCAGCTCAAACTGGTTGCGTGATTCCTGAGGTTGGAATAGCAGCCACCTTGTCACAACCCCAACAACAGGAGGTTAAGGAGTTTGTGCTTCGCAACAAGGAGGTATTCTCTGAGCTGCCGGGACAAACATCTGGGGTAGAGCATGACATCATTACCCCGCCCGGTGAAAGGGTGAAGTTAAAACCCTATCGGATCCCAGAGGCCCGACGGGAGGCAATACGGGAGGAAGTACAGAAAATGCTGAACTTAGGGGTGATAGAGGAGTCCCAAAGTGATTGGTCTAGTCCCATTGTGTTGGTGCCTAAACCGGATGGGAGCTGGCGATTTTGTAATGATTTTCGTCAGTTGAACAAAGTTACAAAATTTGACACCTACCCCATGCCACGTATAGATGAGTTGATCGACCGGCTGGGAACAGCCCGATACATGACGACTCTTGACCTCACAAAAGGGTATTGGCAAATCCCCCTGGCCAAATTGGCCAAAGAGAAAACCGCATTTGTAACCCCAGACGGGGCGTTCCAATATAAAAGAATGCCGTTCGGGTTACAGAATGCGCCGGCCACATTCCAGCGGAAAATGGACCAGATGCTGAGGCCCCATCGGAAGTATGCTGCGGCTTACCTGGATGACGTAATTGTCCATAGCACAGATTGGGCCTCACATCTGCCAAAAGTGCAAGCAGTCCTGGACTCTGTTCGGGAAGCGGGGTTTACGGCTAACCCCAAGAAGTGTACCATTGGGCAGGAGGAGGCCAAATATCTTGGGTACACCATTGGGAGGGGAGTAATAAAACCCCAACTCAACAAAGTCGAGGCCATCCAGAGTTGGCCACGTCCCAACAGCAAGAAGCACGTACGAGCCTTTCTGGGAATCGCTGGGTATTATCGGCGATTCATTCCCCACTTTGCCTCTAAGGCTGTGCCCCTAACCAACCTAACGAAGGGGAAAGGGTCGGTCATGATTAAATGGACCCCCGAGGCTGAGGCAGCATTCCAATTCTTGAAACAAGCCTTATGTAGCCAGCCAGTGTTGTACTCACCCGACTTCTCTAAAGACTTTGTCGTACAAAGTGATGCGTCAGATGTGGGGTTAGGAGCAGTATTGTCCCAGGTCTGGAACGGGGAAGAGCACCCAGTCATTTACCTCAGCAGGAAGTTGAAGTCCCATGAGGTAAATTACGCCACCGTTGAACAGGAGTGTTTAGCGGTGAAGTGGGCTCTAGATTCCCTTCGGTACTACCTGCTAGGTAGGCACTTTGACATGGTTACGGATCACGCTCCATTAAAGTGGATGGCTCAAAACAAGGAAACAAATAGAAGAGTGAATAGGTGGTTCCTGGCCCTCCAGGAATTCAACTTCACAGTAAAGCATCGCCCTGGCGTTCAAATGGGGAATGTGGATGCTTTGTCTCGAGTACATGAATGCCTGATTGCTGGTGTTCCAACCCCGAGGTTAAAACAAGAGGGGGGGTATGTGACAGCAGGAAGGTAAAGTCACCTGGTTGCATCCAGGGGGGTAGATATATTTCGCCCAGATTCAGGCTTTACGCCGACTTATACAACTAGGTGGAGAGTTGTATAAGCCCAGCTGAGGCTAGTGGGCTCATGGATGACTCATACCTCTAGGGAGAGTGTGGGGCGTCGTGCAGACAGGGAGTTGATGAGACCAGCTGAAGCTTGTCAGCTCATTTAGGCCTCTATAAGAACTCCCAGATTCATTAGGTGTTTGCTCATGCCTGGACCCAGACCTGTGTGGACTGTCTAGGGAGAGTGAACCCCTGTGCGGTGAGACAAAGCCTGTGTGGCTATTTGCTTGGACATTTAAAACCAGGGACTTAGGGACTAGGACAGCACTAGGCTGATCCCAGTTGTTAGTTAGGAAACCTGTATGTTTAGTCAGAGGTCAAGTTGACCAGGATTTATTTTGTTTATGTTTCTTTTGGCTTTGCTGTGTTTTGTCACTGTAAATAGAAAATAAACCGCACCTTTTTTTGATTTTGAAAACCACAACCTCCGTTTGCTGGACCTGTTTTTGTGTGGGGAGCCCATCCCGGGGGTCACACACACCCGCTGCCGAGCTAACCCCCTCACAGTAGGGAGAGTGTCAGTGTGTTTTACTGTGCTAAACCTTGTTTGTAGGGACAGGGAAGGACAGTGAGGGAAATTCTCATTGTGCTATACTGTGCTAAAGCATTCATCATCAACCATCTTTAAAAAAACATTTTTTATAGGGACAGAAAACTATAGGTAGGGAGAGTGTCAGTGTGTTTTACTGTGCTAAACCTTGTTTGTAGGGACAGGGAAGGACAGTGAGGGAAATTCTCATTGTGCTATACTGTGCTAAAGCATTCATCATCAACCATCTTTAAAAAAAAAAATTTATAGGGACAGAAAACTATAGGTAGGGAGAGTGTCAGTGTGTTTTACTGTGCTAAACCTTGTTTGTAGGGACAGGGAAGGACAGTGAGGGAAATTCTCATTGTGCTATACTGTGCTAAAGCATTCATCATCAACCATCTTTAAAAAAACATTTTTTATAGGGACAGAAAACTATAGGTAGGGAGAGTGTCAGTGTGTTTTACTGTGCTAAACCTTGTTTGTAGGGACAGGGAAGGACAGTGAGGGAAATTCTCATTGTGCTATACTGTGCTAAAGCATTCATCATCAACCATCTTTAAAAAAAATTTTTTATAGGGACAGAAAACTATAGGTAGGGAGAGTGTCAGTGTGTTTTACTGTGCTAAACCTTGTTTGTAGGGACAGGGAAGGACAGTGAGGGAAATTCTCATTGTGCTATACTGTGCTAAAGCATTCATCATCAACCTTCTTTAAAAAAAACTTTTTTTATAGGGACAGAAAACTATAGGTAGGGAGAGTGTCAGTGTGTTTTACTGTGCTAAACCTTGTTTGTAGGGACAGGGAAGGACAGTGAGGGAAATTCTCATTGTGCTATACTGTGCTAAAGCATTCCTCATCAACCATCTTTAAAAAAACATTTTTTATAGGGACAGAAAACTATAGGTAGGGAGAGTGTCAGTGTGTTTTACTGTGCTAAACCTTGTTTGTAGGGACAGGGAAGGACAGTGAGGGAAATTCTCAATGTGCTATATTTTGCTAAAGCATTCATCATCAACCATCTTTAAAAAAAACATTTTTTATAGGGACAGAAAACTATAGGTAGGGAGAGTGTCAGTGTGTTTTACTGTGCTAAACCTTGTTTGTAGGGACAGGGAAGGACAGTGAGGGAAATTCTCATTGTGCTATACTGTGCTAAAGCATTCATCATCAACCATCTTTAAAAAAATGTTTTTATAGGGACAGAAAACTATAGGTAGGGAGAGTGTCAGTGTGTTTTACTGTGCTAAACCTTGTTTGTAGGGACAGGGAAGGACAGTGAGGGAAATTCTCATTGTGCTATACTGTGCTAAAGCATTCATCATCAACCATCTTTAAAAAAACATTTTTTATAGGGACAGAAAACTATAGGTAGGGAGAGTGTCAGTCTGTTTTACTGTGCTAAACCTTGTTTGTAGGGACAGGGAAGGCAAGTGAGGGAAATTCTCATTGTGCTATACTGTGCTAAAGCATTCCTCATCAACCATCTTTGAAATCCTTGTTTTTTGGACAGTCAGGGAAATTGTCATTGTGCTATTCTGTGAGAAAGCAATCATCCTCAACCATATTTAGAAATCCTTAAGTAAAGGGACAGAGAAGGACACCTGAAGGTAGCCCTTATTGCTTTTTTTCCCATCTCCCTGCAGGCCATCCATTAGAATGTCTGGAAGGCAAACAAGGAGAGGCAGACAGTCAGGAGGCAATAAAAGAGGGCAAGCAGGCTCTGTGTCTGGGGACAACAGTGCTGGTCGTGGACGCGGTGCATTGTCATCAGCACATGGCCATGGGACACGCTTGTCCTTCTTTTCGGCAGCTGGACATGTTGAGCCACATCATGCCGAAGACTTGGTAGAGTGGATGACCAAGCCCTCCTCCTCCTCCTCATCCTCTCTCACCCAGGCTCAGGGTACTGGCAAAGCAGCTGCCAAAGCGTCCTCTTCCCTGGTATCAATGTCAGACTCATCATCAGTCACTCCTTCCCTAGACCCACCATGTCCTCCTCCTGAGGAGTCCCCCGAACTGTTTGAGCACAGTGTTGGGTACATGCTCCAGGAGGATGCCCAGCGTTTCGAAGGGTCTGATGATGAAACCCAGCTAGAGGAAGGCAGTAGCGTGAGAGCAGACAGAGGGGATGCTCAAGAAGGACACCAATCTGGCAGTCATGTTCCAGCAGCTGCAGCATACTGCCAGATTGGCTCCAGTGATGAGGAGGGAGGGGATGATGAGGTCACTGACTCCACGTGGGTGCCTAATAGGAGAGAGGAGGAGGAGGAGGATGAGGAGGAGGCACATCTCCAACGAGGCAGGATGCCCTTTGGTGGCCAGCGTAAGGGCAGTACACCGACGGAATCACACCGCAGAGCTCCACCTGTGCAGGGCGCTGCCTCTGCCCGTCATTCAAAAAGTTCTTTGGTGTGGGCCTTTTTTGAGGCTAGTGCATCAGATCGCACAGCTGCTGTTTGCAACATATGTCTCAAGCGTATATCGCGTGGCCAAAACATCAGCCGCTTGGGTACCACATGCCTGACCAGACATATGTTGACCTGCCATGCAGCTCGTTGGCAAGCCTACCTCAAAGACCCACACCAAAGAACAAAGCAGACCTCTCCTTGCACCGCATCAGCTGGGATCTCCAACCCCACTATAACTTCAGTCCTCTCTGAAACATGCACTGAGAGGAATGAAGGTGTAGAATTAGGTGTGTCACAGCCAAGTACTTGCGGCAACTCTGCTAGCAGTACACCGACGTCCGATTCTAGCAGGCAAATTTCCCTGCCCCAGCTGCTGGACCGTCGAAAGAAGTTCACTCCCAGCCATCCACATGCCCAGCGGTTGAATGCTAGCTTGGCTAAATTGCTAGCGCTTCAACTGCTGCCTTTTCAGTTGGTAGACTCGGCCCCCTTCCGTGAGTTTGTGCAATGTGCGGTTCCTCAGTGGCAGGTTCCCAAACGCCACTTTTTCTCACGGAAGGCTATTCCGGCTCTCTACCGGCATGTGGAAGGCAATGTCTTGGCCTCGCTGGACAGGGCGGTCAGCGGTAAGGTGCATATTACCGCTGACTCATGGTCCAGCAGGCATGGACAGGGACGTTACCTTTCTTTCACGGCCCATTGGGTCACTCTTTTGGCAGCTGGGAAGGATGCAGGACAAGGTGCAGTAGTGTTGGAGGTTGTTCCACCGCCACGCTTCCAAAATGCTACTACTGGTTGTGACACACCTCTCTCCTCCACCCCCTCCTCTTCTTCCTCCATGGCCTCTTCCTGTGCTTTGTCCTCTGAACCAGCGGTGCTCCGTAGCCGTTCAAGGGGCTACGCAAGTACGCAGGCAAAAAGATGCCATGCCGTGCTTGCGCTGGTGTGTTTGGGGGACAGAAGCCACACTGGGGCAGAGGTCCTGTCTGCTCTGCAGGGCCAGGCCGAGAGGTGGTTGACGCCACGCCAGCTTAAGCCAGGAATGGTGGTTTGCGACAATGGCACCAACCTCCTCTCCGCCCTCCGACAGGGACAACTGACCCATGTGCCCTGTGTGGCTCACGTCCTTAACCTGGTGGTGCAGCGGTTCTTGGGCAGGTACCCGGGCTTACAGGATGTCCTGAGGCAGGCCAGGAAAGTCTGTGTGCATTTCCGCAGATCTTATAATGCCAGTGCTCGCCTGGCTGAGCTGCAAAAGGAGTTGAACCTGCCCAAGAACCGCCTTATATGTGACATGCCCACCAGGTGGAACTCAACGTTGGCCATGCTGCAGCGGCTGCACACGCAGCAGAGGGCCATCAATGAGTACCTGTGCGACTACGGCACCAGGACAGGGTCAGGGGAGCTTGGTTTTTTTTCTCCACGCCAGTGGGGCATGATCAGGGATGCATGCACTGTCCTGGCACCATTTGAGGAGGCCACGAGGATGGTGAGCAGTGACAGTGCATGCATCAGTGACACTGTACCTCTTGTCCACCTGTTGGAGCACACGCTGCGTGGAATAATGGACAGGGCACTTGAGGCAGAACAGAGGCAGGAAGAGGAGGACTTCCTTGCCTCTCAAGGCCCCCTTTACCCAGACAGTGTTCCTTCTGTCCCACCCATCGCACAGGAAGAGGAGGAGGAGGAGGAGGATTGTGTCAGCATGGAGGTGGAGGCTGGCACTCAGCATCATCAGCAGCAGTCTTTTAGGGATGATTTACAGTCCCAAGAAACCAGTGGACTTGTACGTGGCTGGGAGGAGGTGGCTGCGGATCATGTCGTCCTTAGTGACCCAGAGGACTCCGGACCGAATGCCTCAGCTAACCTACGCTGCATGGCCTCCCTGATCCTGCAAAGTCTGCGGAAGGATCCTCGTATTCTTCGGATCAAGGAGAGGGACCATTACTGGCTGACCACTCTCCTTGATCCACGGTACAAGGGTAAGGTTGCGGACCTTATGTTACCGTCGCAGAGGGAGCAGAGGATGAGACAACTCCGGGAGGCCTTGCAGAAAGGTCTGTGCAACGCGTTACCAGAGACTGGGAGGTTACAAACTCCTGGTCCTGGACAACGAGTTGCTGAGGCTTCGGCCAGTCAAAGAAGGAGCGGTGGGGAAGGTGGCCGTCTGACCGATGCGTTCAGACAATTCTTTAGTCCGCAGCCCCAAAGTATGATCGGTTCCAGCAACCATCGCCAGCGTCTGATAAACATGGTGCAGGAATATCTAGGGGCAAGGTCAGACTTGGACACCTTCCCCACCGAAAATCCTCTGGCTTACTGGGTCTTGAGGATGAATCACTGGCCAGAGCTTGCACAGTATGCAATTGAGCTACTGGCCTGTCCTGCATCCAGCGTTCTTTCGGAATGCACATTCAGTGCTGCTGGAGGATTTGTCACGGATCACAGGGTGCGCATGTCCACCGACTCGGTTGATCGACTGACTTTCATCAAGATGAACCAGTCTTGGATCACCACCAGCTACCACACACCTGATGCTGATATAACAGACTAATTGATTTTAACATGTCACATCCCTTCAAGACTGATGCTGATGCTGAGTGCCTGTGCTGTTATGTTGACTGGCTATCCTCCTCCTCCGAGTCCTCTATGATACGATTGATGATGATAGCTTGGAAGATCATTTTTGTTTATGGGTGCCGCCACCAGTGCCTAACGCCCAATTTTTCAGCCCCTGTTTAACAGAGGCGTGTAATTACAATTTTTGAAGCAATACTTTGCAACAGGGCTCATTGCTGTGCTCCAAGTACAGTATCTGTGAGGGGTTGCAGTGTTGTGCCACCAGTGCCTAAGGCCCAATTTTTCAGCCCCTGTTTAACAGGGGCGTGTAATTACAATTTTTGAAGCAATACTTTGCAACAGGGCTCATTGCTGTGCTCCAAGTACAGTATCTGTGAGGGGTTGCAGTGTTGTGCCACCAGTGCCTAAGGCCCAATTTTTCAGCCCCTGTTCAACAGGGGCATGTAATTACAATTCTTGATCTAATAATTCACAGCAGGGCCCATTGCTGCACCCACCAAGAGTAACTCTGAGGGCTTACAGTGTTGTGGCAACGCCACCACCACCACCACCACGAAAGGCCCAATTTTTCAGCCCCTGTTCAAAAGGGGCATGTAATTACAATTCTTGATCTAATAATTCACAGCAGGGCCCATTCCTGCACCCACCAAGAGTAACTCTGAGGGCTTACAGTGTTGTGGCAACACCACCACCACCACCACGAAAGGCCCAATTTTTCAGCCCCTGTTCAACAGGGGCATGCAATTACAATTCTTGATCTAATAATTCACAGCAGGGCCCATTGCTGCACCCACCAAGAGTAACTGTCAGGGCTTACAGTGTTGTGGCACCAGCACCACCATCAAAGGCCCAATTTTTACTACCACTGTTCAACAATTATATGTAATTACAATTCCTGATATAATAGTTGACAGCAGGGCGTTCCAGCACCAACCAAGAGTAACTGTGAGTGCTTACAGTGTTGTGCCAACACCAACAACTAAGGGGCCTATTTCTGCAGAGTATATACGGCAGGTCCCTACTTTCAAACATCCAACTTACAAACGACTCCTACTTGCAAACGCAAGAAGACAACAGGAAGTGAGAGGAAATCTACCCCTAGGAAGGAAAATTCTCTCCTGTAAGAATAATTATGGGAGAAAGGTGTCCCCTTCTGTACTGATGCTTTATCACCAATCCTTGTTTCAAGAAAAACACCACATTTCAAAAACAGTTGTCATTGGGACGGAAAGTGAGGGGAAATGTTCTGAACAGGGGCACAGACAGCAAAACAAATGTTACAGGGTGATAACCCTTACCTATGTTTTCCAAAAAGTTTAAAAATAGATTTTTGGGCTGGAGCTACACTTAAACAATGTACCTGTTCAAAATTACAAACAGATTCTACATAAGAACAAACCTACAGTCCCTGTCTTGTATGAACTGCCTGTATACGGCTGTTCAGAGTATATAGGGCCTTTTTTATTTTATGTGCGGGGTTCCCCTTAATATCCATACAAGACCCAAAGGGGCTGGTAATGGGCTGGGGTAGGGGGGGGGGTCATGGGGTAGCTATGCCATTTTTCTTAAAGATTTTCATCCATATTACCGGGACCAGACATTACATTAAAGCCGCAAGCAGTTTTAAATGGCTTTTTTTTCCTTTAGAAGTGTCATTTTGTGCAGGGACAGTTCTAAACACGGGAAACACGTGGCACTTCACAGGCATACTTTAGACACCCCCCAGGTACGATATTTAAAGGAATATTTGACTTTTTTTTTTTCACTTTATGCATCATTAAAATGACTGCTCCCGAAAAACGACCGTTTTTAAAACTTCTTTTTGCATTGATACATGTCCCCTGGTGCAGAAACCGGGTTCCCAATAGACATGTGCATTCGTTTTCGTCCGAATGCATTTTCGTCCGAATTTCAGCTATTTTCGTTATCGTTTTAACAAACGAAAACGAAAGCACAGAATCCGAAAACCGAAAGATCCGACATAAACAAATGCTTTATTTTCGTTTTCGTTGCTACAACAGTTCGATATAGATAGGAGATTCGACGTGACGCTGACAATAACAATCTGTGTCTATCGAACCTGTGGTCGAATGTGCCTAACCTTAACTCTATTAGTCCAAGATTATTCTACATAGGAGAGAAAAGATTCGACATTATAGAGAGAAAAGATTCGACATAGGAGAGAAAGATTCGACATAGGAGAGAAAAGATTCGACATAGGAGAGGAAAGATTCGACATAGGAGAGGAAAGATTCGACATAGGAGAGGAAAGATTCGACATTATAGAGAGAAAAGATTTGACATTATAGAGAGAAAAGATTCGACATAGGAGAGAAAAGATTCGACATAGGAGAGAAAAGATTCGACATTATAGAGAGAAAAGATTCGACATAGGAGAGAAAAGATTCGACATTATAGAGAGAAAAGATTCGACATAGAGAGAAAAGATCACTGCTTGTGGGCGGAACATTCGACCGGAAATGTATGCAGAGTCGTACAGTTTCGCTGCTCCGTCGAATCTTCTTTGAACATTCGACAGACACCATAAGCCTTCAATGACAGATTCGACCTTAATTAATTCAGATTTTCGGACGAATGCAATTTTTAACGAAAAACGAAATAAATAAAAATGAATTTCGGGAGTAACTTAATAAATTTATTTTTCGGACGAAAACGAAATTCCGAAACGAAATATTTCAGTGTGCACATGTCTAGTTCCCAAACCCTTTTTAGGACAATAACATGCATAATAGTCGTTATAATTAGCACTTTAGAATTAGAATATTCACATCCATTGTATTTAATAGGGTTCTAATGTTCGTACGAACTTTCGGTCCGTTCGCGGGTTCTGGTGCGAACCGAACTCGGGGGTGTTCGGCTCATCACTAATAGAGACAAAAAGTGACCAGGTTGTGGAGGGGAAAAAAAAAAAAAGGAGGGGAAAAAACTGCTTCATACTAACAAAAAGACAGGTATTAAAACCTGATATAGGCCAAATGAATGACCAAGTGACAAAACATATGTGTATAGTCATAAAGTGAACAACCAAAAAAAAAAAAAAAAAAACCTTCTATCTACTAACAAAAATACTTGTAAGTGATACTCTAATATGGGTACTCTTTAAAATGAAATAGTACCAAACACTTCTACTAATTAAAAGGGGAGAAAGAAAAAAAAAAAGGGGGGGGGGGGAAGGGAAGAGGATTAAGAAAAAGGGGAGGGAGGGGAAGGGGGGGTAATATTATTTTCTCCCCGGTGTCTTATAAGTGATACTCTGGTATGGGTGCTCCTAAAAATAGGATAATTCCAAACACTTCTACTAACTAAAAACCTAGTGTTAAATTCTGCCAAAAAAAAGAAAAAGAAAAAAAAAAAAAAAAGGGGGAGGGGGTGAAAAGGAGAGGGGAGTAGGGGCCACCTTATTTTCACCCCAATATCTTATGTAGTGAAACTCCAATATTAGTGCCTTTTATGGTGGAGTGATTCCGAAAACTACCTCAAACTAAGGCCTCATGCCCACTGGCGTTTTTACAGCTGCGTTTTTTGCAGCTTAAAAACGCCTGTCCACATTATTGTAAGGCCTCATGCCCACGGGCGTTTTTTCAGCCGCGTTTTTGAGCGTTTTTTACAGCTTAAAAACGCCTGTCCATGTTAGTCTATAGCTTCATGCCCACCTAGGCGTTTTTGAGCTGTAAAGAGCATAGGCGTTTGTAAGCTGTAAAAAAAAACCCAGGGCCAGTGCGTTCCTCAGCGTCAGAATTAGGCAGAAAAAAACGCGAGCGTCAAAAAACGCGCAAAAACGCGCACTAACGCGCAAAAAACGCGGACTAACGTGCGGTCGTGTTTTTAGCTCCGACTTTTTTTTTTTTTTTTCAAAAAAAAAATAAAAATAAAAAAATAAATATTTACAATAACATGGACAGGCGTTTTTAAGCTGTAAAAAACGCAGCTGTAAAAACGTCCGTGGGCATGAGGCCTAAATATTTAAAAAAAAAAAAACGTCGGAGCTAAAAACGCGACCGCGCGTTAGTGCGCGTTTTTGCGCGTTTTTGCGCATTAGTGCGCGTTTTTGCGCGTTTGACGCTCGCGTTTTTTTCTGCCTAATTCTGACGCTGAGGAACGCACTGGTCCTGGGTTTCTTTTACAGCTTAAAAACGTCTATGCTATTTGCAGCTCAAAAACGTCTAGGTGGGCATGAAGCTATAGACTAACATGGACAGGCGTTTTTAAGCTGTAAAAAACGCTCAAAAACGCGGCTGTAAAAACGTCAGTGGGCATGAGGCCTAAAAGTCTAGTGTTAGGGTCCACTCAACACAAAAAAATAAAAAATAAAAAAAAATAAAAATAAAAAAAAAAACCCTCCCCCCCCTCCTCTCTGTGTTCGTTAATTTTACAGTATGTATCTCCTTCCTCATTGTTATTTAACTATTCTCTCCTGTATAATTTATCTTAGCTTCACTTAAGGTCCCTCTCGGAGCATACAAATATATAAAAAAAAAAAAAGGGGGGGGGAAGAAGGGGGGATGGGAGGGGATAATTGGGAAAAGAAACAGAGGAAAGATAGGAAAGATAAAAAAAGGGAAAAAGGGAAAAATAGGCCGGCATGCATGGTGTCTAGCGATATATATATATTGCTCCATATAATTTATAGTCTCTTAAGGAATAAGCCCATCAGTACCCCAAATAGCTCGATCTTAAACTCCAAGTAACTTATCCAGTATATATGGCTTAAGTCTTAGTGGCGTTGTGCCATTATTTCCCTATAAGTTGAGGTGTCCTTGAACTCCATCCACGGAGTCCAAGTTGAGATGTGTCGTTGATAAGTGTCCTTGTTATAATGGGTAAGATCATCCATGAGATGGACCTCTGATATTTTTTGGAACCACTTTTTCATGGATGGAGACTCAGGTTGGCCCCAAAGGGTAGGTATTAGTGCTTTGGCCGTATTAAGCAGATATGGTACTAGAGAACATTTATATTTTCTGACAGGTTCCTTAGTAGCATGGAAAAGAATGGTCCATGCATCTATAGGGAGATTAGTATTGGTTATTTGTTGAATAATTCGAATAATGCTAAACCAGTAGGGGCGAATATGTGGGCACGACCACCATATATGTGCGTGGGTTGCTCTGTTCCCACAGTTCCTCCAGCACAGTGGGGAATTGGCGGGGAACATCTGATGGAGCCTTGGAGTATAGTGCCATCTAGTTAGCAATTTATAATTAACCTCAGCCGACTTAGATGCAATTGAAGAAATATGAGTCAACTGCAGAACTTTATCTTTTTGACTATCTGGGATACAGGATTCCAAATCTGTCTCCCACTTAGCAAGGAAAGGAGGATAAGTGTCTTCTTGGAGTTTACTAAGTGATTTATAAAATGCAGAGATACTATGTTCAGGTAATTCCGTTGAGTTGAAAACTTCCTCAATGCTGTTTAGGTCCTGTATACCTTTGAGCGGCTGAGGCAAAGTTCTAAGAAACGCCTGCATTTGGGTGTATCTCCACTTGTCAAGAAACGTAATCGGCTTATGGTCAAGGATTTCCTTAAGGGGCTTGGGAGCATTTGCTCGCAAGGCCTGGTGTAATAAAAGGGGTCCTTCTGGAGACCATGTCTTATATCCCGGATCTAATAGACCGGGTAAGAAATAATCATGTTCCAAAAGCGGTAGCAGAGGAGAAGCATACGACCATGAAATCTTCCTATGTAAAGCATCCCACACATCAAGGGTGGATGTAGTTAATATAGAGGTACTTGAGGCAAGGTGCCTATGTGTGCGTGGTAACCAGGGTATAGTTGCTAGATCTGTTTTACTCAAATCGTATTCCAAACTCACCCAAAGTTTGGATTTAGCAGCGTATTTCCATTCAACAATTCTAGATAAGATAGATGCACCACCTAATTGAGGACATGTACCAGACATGGCACATGTGTCAACTTTCCTTGTCTAAGGGCGGACAGGAGGATTGAGTCATATCGAACACCATCCTTCCTTGCTCCAGCTGGCATGGGGTGAACCACCTCTGGGCCAGCCCATGCAGAGCTGCAAGAATCTTTGCTCTGGTGTGGTTCCTGTCTCCTAGACACACCAGATGAAGCACTGTGTGGCACCTTTTAGCCCAACTCCTTGAATAGCCCATTGAATGCTTAGGGGGGTACTTGTGGTTCATAGGACAATTCAGCAAAGAAGGGCATAGAGGAGGAGGAGTGGGTAGAGCTGACAAATCTGGCATCATCACCACTAGCTGTATGGAGACATGACGGCACAACAAGCTCAGCCCTGTCCTGCATCCTTCCGAGATGCAAGCATTACCAAGTGTGCTGTGAACAAAATATATCGTCCCTGACCATGCTTGCTGGACCATGTGTCAGCAGTAACGTGGACTTTGTGGCTGACTGCCTTGTCCAACAATGCCACAACATTGCCTTCCACGTTATGGTACAGAGCTGGAATGGACTTATGTGAAAATAAATAACGACTGGGAACCTGCCATTGTGGTACAGCACATTCTGCAAACTCATGGTAGGAAGCAGAATCCATCAGACGGAAAGGCAGATGTGGAAGAGCCAGCAGCTTTGACAAGCTGGGCAGTGACTGTATTTTTTTTGCCAGCTGTAATCTACTGCTGGTGGTGTGCTACTGACATATGTGTTGCAAGGACCTGGGACAACCTGTGCTATACCATCATCCCTGTCAGTGGAGGCTGCTGAGAGGTCATGAGGTATAGCGGGAGCAGACTAAGGTGAGTGAGGAGGAGGAACAGAATTGCACCCCTTTTGTGTGGCTTTCAGGTGCTCTTGCCAATGGGCTGAGTGATGGGAGGTTAAATGCCTTGTCAAGCATGTGGTACCCAAATGGCTGGTGTTTTTGCCATGCTTGATGTGCTTAAAACAAAATTTTCAAATTGCAACAGTGCAATCAGCTGCACATGTGCTAAAAAAAGGCCCAGACAGCTGAGCTGTGGGAAGTGGGCTGGGAGATAACAGCTCCACAATGTGATGGAATATGGTGGCTGCTGAAAGGGGAAAGAGATGTGTATGTAGTGATGATAATACCACACCTGTGAGGGTGCTCACGAGGACCGCAAATAGGATAACGGTCCTATAATGCACATCTACCCGGATTTGCCCTGGCTCAGTGATATCCAGAAATATCATTGGATATCATATCATTGGATACCACGGTTCACCTGAGCCAGGACATATCCACTGCGCCCTCACAGGTGTGGTATTATCATCACTACATACACATCTCTTTCCCCTTTCGTCAACCATCTTGATGAGAAGTGCGTCCTGGATCTAGCACACTACCCCATCCACCATTGGGGTACCTTCTTTTGCATTGGGGTAAAATGAGACGCAGTGGGGTGCCCTGAAGATATCTAAATGATCGATAATATATGTTCTAAAGATTTTTGAAAGGCAGCTATTATAAAATACAGTCTGTTGTGATCATCTCCTGAAGAAGGAATTTACCATTGATTATATTCCGAAACATGTTGGGATTTTCTTCACCATTGTCTGTGGCTTGGCCTCTCATGCAGAGTCCTACTGCAGACTCAAGCATTGTATTGTATACAACATGACTGCCACTCTTTGATTTTATCTAAGCAAGTTATTTTGTTACTGATGTTTACATTGAAACATTTGGAATGTTGGAAAAAATTATAGTCTCATATTATAGTAAAAATATTGAATTTATTATAATCACATTAAAAACATATCATATAGGAAAAAACATGAAAAAAACATGAACACATCTGGAAGATATATTATCCCAAACATATGAACAGATCAAGACGCTGAAACCTGAATATAGCATGAATGGCCTCGGAGATGGTTACAAGATAGTCCTAGAAGGTCCCTTCTGGCTGAGGGCCAAACAAAAGAAATCACAGTGTCAGCGCCAGTGGATCGCTACGCATTTTGCCGATAGCTTCTTCAGGAGTATTTAAAACAACTAAAAACTATATAAAATAATAATAAAAAAATAAAAAAACAAAAACTTAATTTTTGATGCTATTATTCAGATACAGATCCAAATACTAGTGTACATACAATGACATGAAGAGGGAGGAGCATCCCTTGTTTATTGGATCTTTCTTTTGCACAGTAGAGTTCCAGAAGTCTTAAACTATGAGTGACACTTCACACATTTTTATCAATAAACAAGGGGGCTGTTAGTGCCATCTGGAGGATGTGCTGGTTTGTATCCTTGTATGGTGGTTTGATATATATAAGAACACAGTGGTGTTTCAGTTTGAATAATTTTCAATAGTATTGATGTTCATCTATATCACACCACACTTTAGTTAGTAAGTAGGTTTTGTATCATATTTGTGTTTTTTTCATACAAGGATCATTCCTTCTTGATCAAACTGTATAATTTCTGTATAAGGTTCCCAGGGGTTCATATTTTGGTTTATTATTATTTATTAGTTTTTAAAGTTTTGTGTATTTTGTTTTATTTAACATATTTTGTCATTTCACAAATAATTGTATTAAGTTGTTATTGGTCATCATTGGTTGTCTGGTGCTCTGTGGATGGCTTGTTAGCTAAACAGCCTGTCTGAGGAGGAAACGGCATCATGTCAAGTCTTGCCCCAGATTCTCAATTGTATTTAGGTCTGGACTTTGACTGGGCCATTCTAAAACATGAATATGCTTTGATCTAAACCAACAATATGCAATTAGTGGACCTCCAGCTGTTGCAGAACTACAAGTCCCATGAGGCATAGCAAGACTCTGACAGCCATAATCATGACACCCAGAGGCAGAGGCATTATTGGACTTGTAGTTTTGCAACAGCTGGAAGTCCGATAATTGCATATGCCTGATCGAAACCATTCCATTGTAGCTCTGGCTGTAGGTTTAGGGTCGTTGTCCTGCTGGAAGGTGAACCTCCTCCCAAGGCTCAAGTCTTTTGCAGACTCTAAAGCCCTGTACACACGATCGGATATCCTATGGATTCTAATCTGATGGTTTTTTCTATCGGAAATCCGATCAAACTGTCTTCCATCAGACTTGCCCACACACCATCAGTCAAAAAATGGACAGTTTCAAATGCGGTGACGTAAAACACTCTGATGAGCCGAGAAAATTTAAGTTCAATGCTTCTGAGCATGCGTCGACTTGATTCTGAGCATGCGTGGGTTTTTTATCCGATGGATTTCCACACAGACGATCGGATTTTGCTATCGTTTTTTTTCCCATCGGATAAATTTAAAACATGTTCTATTTTTTCACACAGATGGAAAAAAGACCGATGGGGCCCATACAGGATCGGTTCGTCCGATGAAAACAGTCCATCGGACTGTTTTCATCGGTAAAACCGATCGTGTGTACACGGCTTAACAGTTTTTTTCTAAGATTTCCCTGTATTTAGCGCCATCCATCTTCCCATCAACTCTGATCAGCTTCCCTGTCCCTGCTGAAGAAAAGCATCCCTACAACATGATGCTGCCACCACCATGTTTTACGGTGGGAATGGTGTGTTTAGGGTGTTGTGCAGTGTTAGTTTTTCGCCACACATAGCGTTTTGCTTTAAGGCCAAAAGTAAAATTTTGGTCTCATCTGACCAGAGCACCTTCTTCCACATGCTTGCTGTGTTCCCCACATGGCTTCTCACAAACTGTAAATGGGACTTCTTATGGCTTTCTTTCAACAATGACTTTTGTCTTGCCACTCTACCATAAAGGCCGGATTTGTGAAGTGCACGACTAATAGTTGTCCTGTGGACAGATTTCCCCACCTGAGCTGTGGATCTCTACATCTCCACCAGAGTTACCATGGACATCTTGGCTGCTTCTCTGATTAATGCTCTCCTTGCCTGGCCTGTCAGTTTAGGTGGATGACCATGTCTTGGTAGGTTTGCAGTAGTGCCATACGCTTTTTATTTTTGGATGATGGATTGAACAGTGCGTCGTGAGATGTTCAAAGCTTGGGATATTTTTTTATAACCTAACCCTGCTTTAAACGTTTCCACAACTTTATCCATGACCCGTCTGGTGTGTTCCTTGGCATTTGTGATGCTGTTTGTTCACTAAGGCTCTCTAACAAACCTCTGAGAGCTTCACAGAACAGTTGTATTTATACTGAGATTAAATTACACACAGGTGGACTATGTATTAATATGTATTATGTATTAATAAGGTAATTTCTGAAGGCAATTGGTTCCACTAGATTTTAGTTAGGGGTATCAAAGTAAAGGGGGCTGAATACAAATGCATGCCACACTTTTCAGATATTTAAAAAATGCTGAAAACCATTTATCATTTTCCTTCCACTACACAATTATGTGCCACTTTGTGTTGGTTTATCACATAAAATCCCAATAAAATACATTTATGTTTTTGGATGTAACATGACAAAATGTATAAAATGTCAGGGGGTACGAATACTTTTTCAAAGCACTGTGTATCTGCTACTGGACCTCAGCCTGCTCACCCCCTGGTGAGGTGATTCTGAGGACAGTGAACTAGTAATAATACATTGCAAAACCAATCTTCAACATCAGGAACTCTGGTGAATACTAGTTAGTGCTTAGACCCCACATCTCAGGATTTGCCAATGTCATCCGTCAGGGTGACCTGCTTATGTACTTATTAACCACTTAACGACCGCTCACTGTATATATACATTGGCAGAATGGCACCGACAGGCACAATCACGTACAGTGCACGTGATTGCCTTTGTATAGTTGGGGGGTCCAATCGGACCCCCCTCCTATACAGTGAGCGGTGGCTAAGTGTCCGGGAGCGTTCCGGGATGAGGGGGCAGCCATTCGTTTACGGCCACCCCCTCGCGATCGCTCCCGGCGAATGGAAATGCCCCCTCTGTCTGTGTCAGGCAGAGGAAGCAGGAGGAAGTGATGTCATCTCTGGTGCGGCGCTCACATATACCAAGCGCCGTACAAGAGAAGACATCAGGTCAGTGCACACAACACTACACTGACACCAGGACACATAGAGACATAAATCGCCCCCCCAGGCCCCCCCAGACACCCCCAGATCACCCCCCTAGCCCCCAGTCACAGTGTCACTGATTGCAGTGACCATTTATTTACTGATCACTGCAATCAGTGACATTTGTGACTGTAAAAGTGTCAGTACAGTCAGTTTTAGGTCCAGTGTAGCCCCCTAACCCCCCCTAATAAAGGTTTAACCCCCTGATCACCCCCCAGATAACCCTTTCACCCCCTATCACCACTGTCGCTAAGCGATCATTTTTCTGATTGCTGTCTTAGCGTCAGTGATGCCGATCGGCAGCCAGTAATTTTTTTTAGGTTTGCCGCATGTTTTTATAGCGTCAGGTACCCCAATATATTATCTAATAAAGGTTTAACCCCCTTGATCGCCCCCCAGGTAACCCTTTCACCCCCTATCACCACTGTCGCTAAGCGATCGTTTTTCTAAACGCTGTCTTAGTGTCGGTGATGCAGATCGGTAGCCGGTAATTTTTTTTAGGTTCGCCGCAGGTTTTTATAGCGTCAGGTACCCCAATATATTATCTAATAAAGATTTAACCCCCTTGATCGCCCCCCAGGTAACCCTTTCACCCCCTATCACCACTGTCGCTAAGCGATCGTTTTTCTAAACGCTATCTTAGTGTCGGTGATGCAGATCGGTAGCCAGTAATTTTTTTTAGGTTCGCCGCAGGTTTTTATAGCATCAGGTACCCCCATATATTATCTAATAAAGGTTTTAACCCCCTGATTGCCCCTAGTTAACCCTTTCACCAGTGATCACCATATAAGTGTTACGGGTGACGCTGGTTAGTTAGTTTGCTTTTTATAGTGTCAGGGCACCCGCCGTATATAACCCAATAAAGGTTTAACCCCCTGATAGCCCGACGGGTGATATCAATTAGGTTTTAGCGTCAGAGAGGGTCTGCGTCACACCCCAGGCAGCGTCAGGTTAGTGCCAGTAACGCTAACACCCACGCGTGAAGCATACACCCCCTTAGTGGTATAGTATCTGAACAGATCAATATCTGATCTGATCAGATCTATACTAGCGTCCCCAGCAGTTTAGGGTTCCCAAAAACGCAGTGTTAGCGGGATCAGCCCAGATACCTGCTGGCACCTGCGTTTTGCTCCTCCGTCCAGCCCAGGCCACCCAAGTGCAATATTGATCGATCACTGTCACTTACAAAACAAAAACACACATAACTGCAGCGTTCGCAGAGACAGGCCTGATCCCTGCGACTCCAGTGCAGTAGGAGGTGATTTCACCACCACAGTTAAAAAAAAAAAAGCATATATGCCGAAGCATTGGGGCAGCAGGGGCGGAGGAGCGATTTTGTTCCTAATGCCGCGTACATACGGTCAAAATTCCGACGGAGGCTTGCCCGTGGAAAAGTCCGACCATGTGTGTGCGGCATAACTTTTTTGCGGGAGGATGCCCCCATGCTTCGGCATATATAAATGGTGCGTGTATGCCCATCATTGGAAGTGGGTGGATGAAGGGCGGTATTCTAATGGTGGGCATAACCACCGATCAATCTCTTTTTTTCGTTCAGCCAACTGGCTGCATGAAAAAAAAAGATTACAATACATGTCCAACAAGGACCAGCAACGTACTGGTATGTTGCTGGACTTTGAATGTTTATACCAGAATGATGCCTGCGGGTTTAGGTATCATCTTGGTATTATTCTTTTCAGCCTGCGGCCGGCTTTCATGTAAAATCAATCCTAGTGGCTAATTAGCCTCTGGACTGCTTTTACAAGCAGTGGGAGGGAATGCCCCCCCCCGGATATAAAAAGCGCCATTGGGAAATTGGGAAAGCATCTTATCACACCGATCTTGGTGTGGTCAGATGCTTTGAGGGCAGAGGAAAAATCTAGGGTCTAGAAGACCCCAGTTTTTTCAAAAAAAGAGTACCTGTCACTACCTATTGCTATCATAGGAGATATTTACATTCCCTGAGATAACAATAAAAAAAAAAATACTTGGAAGGAACAATTTAAAAATAAAATAAAAAAGCAAAATTAATAATAAAAAAAAAAAAAAAAAAAAAAGCACCCCTGTCCTGCCCTGCTCTTGCCCAATGGCGAACGCAAGCGTCGGTCTGGCGTCATATGTAAACAGCAATTGCACCATGCATGTGAGGTATCACCGCGAAGGTCAGATCGAGGGCAGTCATTTTAGCAGTAGACCTCCTCTGTAAATCTACTGGGGTAACCTGTAAAGGCTTTTAAAGGCTTTTAAAAATGTATGTAGTTTGTCACCAATGCGCGTTTGTGCGAAATTTTAAAGCATGTCGTGTTTGGTATTTATGTACTCGGCCTAAGATCATCTTTTTTATTACATCAAACATTTGGGCAATATAGTGTGTTTTAGTGCATTAAAATGAAAAAAAAAAGTGTATTTTTTAACCCAAAAAATGCGTTTGAAAAATCGCTGCGCAAATACTGTGTAGAAAAAAAAATGCAACACCCACCATTTTAATCTGTAGGGCCTTTGCTTTAAAAATATATATAATTTTCTTGCAAAAAAAAAAATGTTTTCATGTAAACAAAAAGTGTCAAAAAGGGCTTTGTCTTCAAGTGGTTAGAAGAGTGACCACTTGAATATATATATATTTTCTTTCTTCATTTTCAAAAACAAATGAGAGCTGTAAAATACTCGCCATGCCTCTCAGCAAATAGCTTGGGGTGTTTATATTCCAAAATGGGGTCATTTGGGGGGGTTTTGTGCTATTTTGGCATTTTATGGCCTTCGAAACTGTGATAGGTAGTGAGGAGTGAAATCAAAAATTTGTGCCTAGAAATCCTGAAGGCGGTGCTTGGTTTTCGGGGTCCCGTACGCGGCTAGGCTCCTAAAAAGTCCCACACATGTGGTATCCCCGTACTCAGGAGAAGCAGAAAAATTTATTTTGGGGTGTAATTCCACATATAACCATGGCATGTGTGAGCAATATATCATTTAGTGACAACTTTTTGTAATTTTTTTTTTTGTCATTATTCAATCACTTGGGACAAAAAATATATATATTCAGTGGGCTCAACAGGCCTCTCAGCAATTTCCTTGGGGTGTCTACTTTCTAAAATGGGGTCATTTGGGGGGGTTTTGTGCTATTTTGGCATTTTATGGCCTTCGAAACTGTGATAGGTAGTGAGGAGTGAAATCAAAAATTTGCGCCCTTAGAAATCCTGAAGGCGGTGCATGGTTTCTGGGGTCCCGTACGTGGCTAGGCTCCCAAAAAGTCCCACACATGTGGTATCCCCGTACTCAGGAGAAGCAGCAAAATGTATTTTGGGGTGCAATTCCACATATAACCATGGCATGTGTGAGCAATATATCATTTAGTGACAACTTTTTGTAATTTTTTTTTTTTTTTCGTCATTATTCAATCACTTAAGACAAAAAAAATAAAAAATTCAATGGGCTCAACATGCCTCTCAGCAATTTTCTTGGGGTGTCTACTTTCCAAAATGGGGTCATTTGGGGGGGGGGGTTTGTACTGCCCTGTCATTTTAGCACCTCAAGAAATGAGATAGGCAGTCATAAATTTAAAGCTGTGTAAATTTCAGAAAATGTTTCCTAGTTTGTAAACTCTATAACTTTTGCGCAAACCAATAAATATACGCTTATTGACATTTTTTTACTAAAAACATGTGGCTGAATACATTTTGGCCTAAATGTATGACTAAAACTGAGTTTATTCGATTTTTCTTATAACAAAAAGTAGAAAATATCATTTTTTTTCAAAATTTTCGGTCTTTTTCCGTTTATATCGCAAAAAATAAAAATTCCAGAGGCAATCAAATACCATTAAAAGAAAGCTCTATTTGTGGGAAGAAAAGGACGCAAATTTTGTTTGGGTACAACATTGCATGTCCGCACAATTTACAGTTAAAGCAGCGCAGTGCAAAATTCTGAATTCACCTCTGGTCCTTTAGCTACCAAATGGTCCGGGGCTTAAGTGGTTAAGCAGGTTGGGGGGAGCCTCTCTACTGCTATAGCTATTGGTCTCTGAGCCTGACCACTGACTATGACATATGGGCAACTTTGATTATTCTGATAATGATTGGGCAAATGGAACTGCATATTCAATAATGGTCTGTCATTATCTGAAATTACTGCAGGAAAGTTTTATGGGTCAGATGGTGGAAGCCCCAATGTGAAATAGTACTCTGTTGGATCTATTAATTTCCGATAACAGGGAGCTTACTACAGATGTGCTTTGTAATTTCATTTGTTGTACATTACAGGAAAGAGATGCATGTTGATATGACAAGAACTCCTAAATAAAAAGGCTAACTTCAATAAGCTGTGCATGTTACTGCTCAACAAGACCAAATATTCTTAACATAGAACACAGAGGAGAAGTGTGAATGTTTTAAGAAAATTTAAAACAACCGCATTTACCAGTGTATTTCAAGGGGTAACAAATATTAACCCTTTCCATACAGGGCTTTTTATAGCACTTCCATACCGGGCCTATTCTGGCACTTCTCTCCTACATGTACAAATCATCATTATTTTGCTAAAAAATTAGTCAGAACCCCCAAACATTATATATGTTTTTTTAGCAGACACCCTAGGGAATAAAATGACGGTTGTTGCAACTTTTTATCTTGCACGGTATTTGCGCAATAATTTTTCAAACGCCTTTTTTTAGGGAAAAAAATGGTTTCATGAATTAAAAAATAACAAAACAGTAAAGTTAGCCCAATTTTTTTGTAAAATATGAAAGCTTATGTTACGCCGAGTAAAAAGATACCTAACATGTCACGCTTTAAAATTGCGCACACTCAGGGAATGGTGCCAAACTTCGGTACTTAAAAATCTCCATAGGCGACGCTTTGAAAATTTTTACAGGTTACCAGGTTAGAGTTACAGAGGAGGTCTAGTGCTAGAATTGTTGCACGCGCTCTAACGCACGCGGCGATACCTCACATATGTGGTTTGAACGGCGTTTACATATGCGGGCGGGACTTACATGTGCGTTCGCTTCTAAGCGCGAGCTATTGGGGACAGGGGCGTTAAAAAAAAAATTATTATTTTACTTTTTTTTTTTACTTTTTTTTTTTTTTACACTTTTTTTTTATCACTTTTATTCCTATTACAAGGAATGTAAACATCCCTTGTAATAGGAATGTGTGTGACAGGTCCTCTTTATGGAGAGATGCGGGGTAAAAAAAAATCACTGATCTCATACTTACAGCCGCAATGGCGGCTTTGTTTAAATCTGAGGACACGGGCGTGACGTCATCACATCGCGCCCGGGCCTCCGACGGTCATAGAGATGACTGGTGACCATCTGGTCACCAGTCATCCCTATGCTCATCACGTGACCCACCACCGGCGCCGGACGATTCTCTCCGGGTCCCCAATGGCACAGGAGAGCCCTGAGAAGCACTGGATGGCGGCGGGAGGGGGGCGATGTCCCTCCCGCCGCCTATAAGAACGATCAAGCGGCGGAACCACCACTATGATCATTCTTATGGTGCGCAGAATCGCCGGCTGAAGACCAGGATATCTGAATGATGCCTCTAGCTGCAGGCATCATTCAGATATCCCCCCTCAAACCCAGGACGCCATATGACGCCCACCCGGAGGGAGAGAGGGTTCCTGCCAGTGTCATTTTACAATGACCCGGTATGGAAGTGGTTAAAGAGCAAAATAAAACCTATATGGCTAAATTCTAGTGTAAAAAAACAAATACATGAGAAAAAAAATGTCCTTCAGAAAATAAATATTATAAGGTATTGCCACAGAATACACAATCTCTTGGGAAGTGAGTGAGTTAGTGGGTAGAGGCTTCTGAGGACGAAGTAGAAAGTTGAAGGTAGAGCTGATAGGGACTGGATGAGACACTGTTAATGAGAGTGATAAAATAGGTCTGCTTGTGGAGCCAGGAATTTTTGGAGGGCAGATTTATATTGGTTGAATTCTTTCTGAGACTTAAGCTTTGTACACACGATCGGATATCCTATGGATTCTAATCCGATGGTTTTGTCCATCGGAAATCCTGATGAAGCTGACTTCCATCAGTCTTGCCTACACACCATCAGTCAAAAAACCGACCGTTCCAAACGCGGTTACGTAAAACACTCCGATGAGCCGAGAAAAATGAAGTTCAATGCTTCTGAGCATGCGTCGACTTGATTCTGAGCATGCGTGGGTTTTTTATCCGATGGATTTCCACACAGACGATCGGATTTTGCTATTGTTTTTTTCCCCATCGGATAAATTTAAAACATGTTCTATTTTTTCACACAGATGGAAAACAGTCCATCGGACTGTTTTCATCGGTAAAACCGATCGTGTGTACACGGCTTAACAGTTTTTTTCTAAGATTTCCCTGTATTTAGCGCCATCCATCTTCCCATCAACTCTGATCAGCTTCCCTGTCCCTGCTGAAGAAAAGCATCCCTACAACATGATGCTGCCACCACCATGTTTTACGGTGGGAATGGTGTGTTTAGGGTGTTGTGCAGTGTTAGTTTTTCGCCACACATAGCGTTTTGCTTTAAGGCCAAAAGTAAAATTTTGGTCTCATCTGACCAGAGCACCTTCTTCCACATGCTTGCTGTGTTCCCCACATGGCTTCTCGCAAACTGTAAATGGGACTTCTTATGGCTTTCTTTCAACAATGGCTTTTGTCTTGCCACTCTACCATAAAGGCCGGATTTGTGAAGTGCACGACTAATAGTTGTCCTGTGGACAGATTTCCCCACCTGAGCTGTGGATCTCTACATCTCCACCAGAGTTACCATGGGCATCTTGGCTGCTTCTCTGATTAATGCTCTCCTTGCCTGGCCTGTCAGTTTAGGTGGATGACCATGTCTTGGTAGGTTTGCAGTGGTGCCATACGCTTTTTATTTTTGGATGATGGATTGAACAGTGCGTCGTGAGATGTTCAAAGCTTGGGATATTTTTTTATAACCTAACCCTGCTTTAAACGTTTCCACAACTTTATCCATGATCCATGTATTATTTTTTAAAACCGATGGAAAAAAGACCGATGGGTCCCATACACGATCGGTTTGTCTGATGAAAACAATCCATCGGAAGGTTTTCATCGGTAAAACCGATCGTGTGTACAGGGCTTTAGTCTTACACCATAGATGCTCAAGAGTGCAGCTACGTTTTCTGAGACTTCTGGTGTCATCTGTTTTCCAAGGTTGTAGGTGTCTAGGCCTGATTCTGTGTGTAGTGAGGGGGCTTGTCTAGGGAGGATTACAGTGAACTTTTGTACAGAAGTGGCTAGGTTGGAGTAGGACAGGAATGAGATTTTGTCACAGAGGTGGCCAGTACCATAGTAGAGAAGAGAAGGGATGGGATGGCAAAGTTTTAAATGGGTAACTGTTAGGCAGTTGAAGGGAGAGGAGGTGAAAGACAGGGAGAGCGAAACTAATAAGGTAGTGATCAAAGGGAGAAAAAGGTTTTTTGGAGAGGTTGCATAGGTGTGTTGCATGGAGTGCATAGGTAGAAGAGAAGATCAAGGTTGCCATCAGAGTCAGTAGAAACATGTATACATTGCTTAAGGTCAAAAGAGGAGGTTAGACTGAAATGTTTAGTAGTAGCAGGAGTATTAGAATTAATAAGGATGTCGAAGTCACCAATAATGATTGTGGGAATTTCAGAAGAAGTAGGGTAGCCAGGAAGAGAAGTCATCAAGGAAGGTTAATACCTGTCTAGGGAGCTGGTAGATCACAGCAATTCTTAAAGAAACTGATGAAAGTAGATGAATACAATAAGGAGATTGTCAAAGAAGGAGGTGGGCAGAGTACCTGAAAGGTGTTATGTGGGGCAAGAAGAATTCCCACTAAACCTCTCTTCTGTCCACTGTGTCTGGGGGTGTGAGTCCAGAGAAGGCCACCATGAAAGAGGGAAGCAGGAAAAGCAGTGTTGGATTCATTAAGCCAGGGTTTAGTGACGGCAAGTAGATTAAAGGAGTTAGTGATAAAGAGGTCGTGGAGAGAGGTGAGTTTGTTACAGACAGAGCGGGCATTCCAAAGGGCACAAGGGGAGGCTGGTTTTGGGAAGAAGAGAACTATCAGTGGTGCCAGAGCTGTACAAAAGGCCTTCCTCTGCACATCTGGCTCACTAACCTGGCACAAGACATGCACCCTATGTATTACAAATAAACAGGATATTAGGGCAGAAGTCAAGAAGAATTTTGTCTTTTGTAACTAGAGCACTCAGTAGCAAGTGCAGCTGTGCATGTTAACCTATTAGCTTCTAACTTAAGCTTGTTCAATTAGGCTTTGACAATTAAACCTGGCAGCTGATTGGTTTCTATTCAGATCTGCACCAGATTTTGCATGCTGCAGTTTTAGTAAATTTTACTAGGTACATTAAAGCCTTAAACATTGTGTGTAATAATCCTAGGATTTAGGGGCCCATAGGGAGGCAACCATATAAAAGCTTCCTAAGACAATCAAAAAGGTTATTGAGCTGAAGGACATATACATTTGTAATAGGACCCCCATTAGTATAAGAGAGAGTAATGCCTTGTACACACGATCGGAATTTCCGATGGAAAAAGTCAGACGAAATTTTTTCATCGGATATTCCGACCGTGTGTGTGCCCCATCGGATTTTTTTCCCAACGGAATTTAGAAAGAGAACATGTTCTCTTTTTCTCCGACAAAAAAAATTCCAATAGTCTGTATGGAACTCGGACGGAGAAAAAAAACACGCATGCTCAGAATCAAGTTGACGCATGCTCGGAAGCATTGAACTTCATTTTTCTCGGCTCATTGTAGTGTTGTACGTCACCGCATTCTTGACGGTTGGAATTTGGTGTGACAGTGTGTATGCAAGACAGCTTGAATGGAATTCCATCTGAAAAATACGTCGGAGTTTATCCCGATGAAAATTCCGATCGTGTGTACAAGGCATAAGGGAGAATGGAAGAAGTTGAAGGGACAAGAAAATAGACAAAGCAGTGGAAGGATCTTTGAAGCTTCTGTAATGCCCCACTGAAGAATGATTTTACAACAATGTAAATGGTTCTTACCTGCGTTAGAGGCCCCCTTTACCCTGACCGGGAAGCTCGGGGGAGACTCCTCTGGAAAGGAATCCAGCAGACTTGCTATGGTTTTGGAAGAAGAAGTCATGACTTTTATCTACAATGATGGGACCCTGCATGAAGGCTGCACTGGAGTTTTCACATTCATTTTCAGCATCTCAGCTCACCTGCTCAGCAGTGATTCAGCAGCTTGCCATCCTCTTAAACACTAAAGTAAACAAAAAACAGGTGCACTGGAAAAGATGAGAGCAGATTGTTTTGGTTATTATCCTGCTAGTTTTGAGAAGGAATTACTCGTAGGACTTGCAGCTACACTGGTCTCTGCAATCAAAAACAAATCTGAAATTCAGCTTTAAATGTGCATAGCTTGACCACAGATTGACATTAAAGCTAAACCGTTATTTAGTGCTGCAAAGCAAGAAGCTGGGCCAGAACTACTAAGCATTGTGAGCTAGGTTGATGTGACTTTTGCGTTGAATACCAGATAAAAAGGGAACTTTTTTATTTGCTCATGATGGATCATTGAAGTAAAGGCAGCTTCACCTTGTTGAGTATGTCAACATTCTCTACTCCTTCAGTAAAATAACGTATAGCATAATTGTGATGTAACAATAAAAAGCAATAAACTGAGCCTTTGTATTTGATGGAAAAAATGCACATATTAATACAGTAGTTAGGGCAGTATTTCAACATGATAACAACCCCAAACACACCTCCAAGATGACCACTGCCTTGTTAAAGAAGCTGAGGGTAAAGGCGATGGACTGGCCAAGCATGTCTCCAGACCTAAATCCTATTTAGCATCTGTGGGGCATCCTCAAATGGCAGGTGGAGGAGCGCAAGATCCACCAGCTCCTTGATGTCATCATGGAGGAGTGGAAGAGGACTCCAGTGGCAACCTGTGAAGCTCTGGTGAACTCCATGCCCAAGAGAGTTAAGGCAGTGCTGGAAAATAATGGTGGCCACACAAAATATTGACACTTTGGGACCAATTTGGACATTTTCCCATAGGGGTGTACTTACTTTAGTTGCCAGCGGTTTAGACATTAATGGCTGTGTGTTCAGTTATTTTGATGGGACAGCAAATTTAAACTGTTATACAAGCTGTACACTCATTACTTTACATTGTAGCAAAGTGTAATTTCTTCAATGTTGTCACATGAAAAGATATAATAAAGTATTTACAAAAATGTGAGAGGTGTACTCACTGTAAATACTGAAAATGCTATACATTTAATCCAAGAAGCTGACTAATAATACAAATATTTATACAATGATGGGTTGTCTTTATAGAATGATAAAGTGCATCACACATGTAAAAAAAAGTATTAATCACAAAACATTATGTTTCTGTTATTAAATCAATAACAGAACACTGTCCAGCCTACTTTCCTATAATCTCTTGGTTTGCTTCCTTCTAAAAAATTACAAAACAGCTACAGATTACTTCCATTTAATAACTTGACTGGGCATATTAATTAAGGACAGATGTAGGGTTACATTTTAAGGAAATCTGGATTAGTTTATGCTATAGCACATTTTACATGTTTGTGGAACTGCAACAGATTTAATGTTAAAATAAATGTTTGTTAAATGATGAAAGACATACTTGTATAAAACCAATTGGATTAAATATAAATGCAATTTATTTATGTAAGAGTTGCCTTTTCAAAGTTGTTCTGGGAAATCAATACTGACTCTAATATATTTTAATTATTTTTTAACTCTGAATTGCAGAAACCAGCACGGTCAACCTATAGATTCACCTATGTGGTGTTCTCTAGTATTTATAAAGTAGTAACACGTTTTAGTCATTTAAAAGAGCAATGTTGTGGATTTTATGATGAAAAATACATTAGTCATTCAATGTTGAGGACAAAATTTCTGTGTACAAAAATTTGTTTAAAACTACTTAAACACATTGGACTACTAATCTGCTTGGGTTCAATTTGCGGACATCTGTGATTAATACCATATCCTCAATAGCAATGTTCCACAAGGGACACAATTCAACACAATATGGTCATTGGGACCTCTTGTCCTGTTTGCTAGGACAGTGTCTATGGAGGGACCATCTACAGGCAAGCAGTTACTCCCTATGGGACCGTCCCGTAGTTTCACATCGCCCCCTGTTGTCCAACACTCCAATAACAATTGTCCTACCAACTCACATGTTCCACCACATTTTCCAGCACCCATCTCTTTAACCATTTCTGTGTCCACTGGTACCTCAACCAAAAGCTCGGAGTTGTCTGACAGTGCTTCTCATACATATTTCCGTTACAGTTACCATTACTGTTATTTCCTGTAAAAGTGTCTCCGGGTACCTCAAACTGCACCTCTCTGCGCGTAATGGACTGAATTCCCACTACTGCCACGTCCGTTCTGGGCCCTTCCTTTGCATGAGGTGTAGCGGGTGAGACAGTACGCACGCCACGTACCAACCACTGCTCAGCCGCACCTCGGACCGCACCAGCAGGAATACACCCCATCACACCCGCATACGGAGAGACTTCCACTATGTCTAATATCTCTAACTTCTCAAACAATTCCCCTGAGCGCCTTCCACACATAACCGCCGCTGGAAGCACTCTCGAGGAGAACGGCGAGACAACTTTCCACAAAAGCAACCAACAGTGTAGCAACCAATTCTCATCAACATTGCTTAACAACGCACGTATCACCTGCGTCCAATTGGTATTATGCAGTACCATGTCGCCCCTCTGCTGTGGATACATGCAGGTGTATATTGGAAAGATTCTCACCAATTCCCACAACATCTCAGAAATTTCTAGACATGCCGTATCAAAAACACAGAACTCTAGGAACATTTCCTTTACCAACGATGTGGAGGGACTCATTTGCCAAGGCGTGAGAGGCCGGGACACTTAAAGAGACCTCTACCTCAGAGGCAACTAACAAAATTTGCGGCTCCCGCCGAGCACTGCCAATCGCATGTGTCACACTCATCCTCTCACCTTCAGCAACACTGAGCCCTTCCAAATCGCTATCCACTACCTCATCAATCTGACATTCAACATTACTCATCTCTTTTGCTGTGGACAAAACCTCTGCTATGTATGCGCCCTTTTCAGATCCTTCCAACTGGAGAGGGTTAATTTCTGCAAAAGCCAACGCACCCGTGTCTACCGGCCCTGCAGCCTCTCTATTTAGCATAGCAGAAATTGTGTCCACTCCACTGTTACCCACTAAGCCTTCCTTGTTTAAATGCACTTGTGGCAAAACATTTTCAACCACAACAGACTGCAGTAACATAACTTCACCACTTTGCTCGGGTGGCGCTTCACTAAACCCATGAGGACTGTCAGCAGTGACAGACTGTAACAACTCATTATTAGTACAAGCAATTTCAAACATTTGAGTTTTACCATTTTTCTCATCACCAAGGTCAAGTACCCTCTTATCTATCAGAGCGGCACCACAGTTGTCCCAGGCAACGTCTGGCTCCAACACACAGAGCTCCCTGGAGGTTTCCAAGGACAATTCTGCAGCCTTAGATACTGTTGCCAAGAGGAATCGCATATCCTGCTTAGCGATCACCCCTACCTCATTAAGCATCACATTACCATCAGCACATGTGTCATCAGCATTCATAAACATAGCAGTTTTTATAAACTCTATCAGACGGTCCTTTGTCAAAACGCATGGCACCCTGCGTGCCACTCAGCACACCACCCTTCCTCTCCAAAGGAATTATTTTGCCCACTAGGGCATCTTCACAGTTGTCCTGGGAAACCTCTTGCCTCACCACTGCAGGCTCCTTGGTGGTTTCCCTTGACAACTGCACAGCACCTGTCACTAGGGAACATGGCATACCAACTGCTTTGGTCACCCCTAGCACATCCTTTCCAGCACTCCGCTGGATTACCTTAGCTGTACCCAGAGTCCACATGTCCCTTTCAACTTTTGACCTTGCTGCAAGCAGAGCTCTAACCTGTGTCTCCCCACTGATCTGGGCAGCACACTGCAGCAAGTTCACTTCTCCACCTTCAGTGGATCTCCGCTCTGGGGTCACTTCATTGTGAGCAACCACACAGTCAACCTTTCCCATGATTTTAACAGTAACAGTCTTACCATTCTCTTTAGCATGGGTTGAAGACTTCAATTGAGGGCATTGTCCCTTCTTTGCCACTCTCTCACAAGATGACGCCCCCTCCTGGAAACAGGGTAAAATTACATCCCTCTTGGATTTTCCATCATCGCCTGCAGGCAAAGCATTAAGCCCAACAACACGATAAGCAGCTGTTTTCCACAAGCTTGGACAAGAAAAGATCCTGTGGCCCAACTGACCACATTCCAGGCATGGCACTTGGTGACTTTCTCCTGTTGCTAAGGGAGATGGCCCTCTCCCACCATGCAGACTTTTACTGGTATCTCTATGAGGACGGTGGTATACCTCCTCTCTGTAGCTCCTCCTTTCTGTAAACACACTTTCTCCGGTTGCTATGGGAGACCACATTCTCCCCGCTGATCTCTTCCAGGGCTCTCTAGACTGGACTGCTCCTAGAAAATGATCGTAGTCATCTCGGTTACTATACATCCCACGGTACACCTCCTGGTACTCCTCCATCAGAAAAGGTTGCACCAACTCAACCCAGCGATTTCTGGGCCATCTTCTGTAGGAAGCAATCATCGCAAACTCATCCAAAAAGTCCTCAACACATTCAGAAGGCAACATAGGCCGTATGAAGTGAGCTGTACGGATTTCTGCTTTGTTGCCATGGGCAACCACACCCATCTGCTCACTCTTTACACTCAGAGCAGGCTTCTTATACCTTTGCTTTGGTGAAGCCTGGGACAAAGGGCATTTAGAAACGTCATGTCCCCACTCACTGCACCGCAAACAGCGCACTTGGTTCTTAACCCATTGCAAATTGATAGCTGGCCATCTTGCACCAGCGTTACCAGGGGCAACAACATGTCCTTCCCTTTTAACTTGGTTCAGTGCAGCCAAGTGTCGCCTGCACCAATCCACTGCAGACTCAGACTCTGGCGAACTCTCCATACTTGCAGTCACCTGTGCACTCCTTGCACCAGTGTTGCTAGAAACAACACCCGCTCTGTCTCTCATTTCAGCAAACATTGCTTCCTTTTCACACAGAAAATTTTTGAAGTCTTGTAAAGACTTTGCAAACCGCACGCTTTCACATGTAGACTTTACTCTCTACTTGAGCTCACTTCCACAGGCACATCACCTGTATACAACACAGTCCATTAATTAAACTCCTGTGCAATGCAGTTCGCCTGGCTGCCACACACAGCTAGCAGCAGTTCACCGCAGAAACTTTAACTTTTCCTTCAGATAGGCTGTTCATCACAGTATTGCTGTTAAACACACAGTTTCTTTTTACTCACTGTTTTTGGTATGCGAGGATCTGGAACTCTCCCAAAAACTGCCCAAAGCAATATCTCCACCACCTGTAAGATCGGGGGTTGTTAGCTCTCGTAGTAGATGCATTTTTTCAGTGATGCAAGCCAGTCAGCAACTCTGTTTAAGGGCATGGTAGCCCATTTTTATTTAAAAGCACGAAAGCTCACAAACACATCTGTAGTATTCACAGGGGGGTTCCACCATTCCTGTATCTTTCATACTAACAGTAGCCTCATAGCTTTACCTTCTAGAGATCCAGACCTTTAGCCTAGGCCTGACGGTCTGTTCCTCAGACCCACACAGTGTCCAAGAGTTTTGGCTTTCTCCTAGCTTCTCCTGGTCAGCACCTTTGTTGTTATATCACTAACGATGTCTGCCTCCTGCAGACATGCACCGCCTTTGACTTCACTTCAGAGGAAGAGAGCCCACCTGGCTCTCATGCACACAGACTTCCTCTCTATTGGGTGGAGCCCTGATCCGTAATCACCTCTGAACTAAATAGCCCAAGACACAGCTGTTCCATCAGCGTGTCTTTCTTTACCAAATGTGGCAATAACCCATCCTCTTGAAGGTCGCACAAAGTCGCACCCTCACAATATATATATATATATATATATATATATATATATATATATTTATATATATATATATATATATATATATATATTTTTTACTTTCTGCTATAAAACATATCCAATAAAAAATAAAAATAAAATAAACAAAATCGAATTTCTTTATCAATTTAGACCAATATGTATTCTGCTACATATTTTTGGCAAAAAAAATCCCAATAAGCGTATATACGCTTATTGGGATTATTTTGCCAAAAATATGTAGCAGAATACATATTGGTCTAAACTGATAAAGAAATTCGATTTTTTTTAAAAATTTTAAGCCCCGGACCATTTTGTTGCTAAAGGACCAGGCCACTTTTTGCGATTCGGCACTGCGTCGCTTTAGCTGAGAACTGTGCGGTCGTGCGACGTGGCTCCCAAAAAAAATTGACGTCCTTTTTTTCCCATAAATATAGCTTTCTTTTGGTGGTATTTGATCACCTCTGCGGTTTTTTTTTTTTTGCGCTATAAACAAAAATAGAGCAACAATTAAAAAAAAAAATGCAATATTTTTTACTTTTTGCTATAATAAATATCCCCCAAAAATATATAAAAAAACGTTTTTTTCCTCAGTTTAGGCTGATACGTATTCTTCTACATATTTTTGGTAAAAAAAATCGCAATAAGCGTTTATTTATTGGTTTGCGCAAAAGTTATAGCGTCTACAAAATAGGGGATAGTTTTATGGCATTTTTATTAATATTTTTTGTTTTTACTAGTAATCGCGGCGATCAGCAATTTTTATCGTGACTGCGACATTATGGCGGACACATCGCTCCCCATACTGACATATTCATATCTCCTCTGATGATATTTCTTAGATGTGAGCACCATATGCATATACACACATGTACATGTGTGTGTATGCATGTGTGTGTAAACACATATGCGTTTATATATAAATTTTTTATAATTTTATCAATTCACTTACCAGTCAGTTATTTATTCCCTATTCCCAGTAACATATAGTTTTGGGCCATATATGTACTATTGCTATTGCAGTCATCTTGGTAGTAGTAGTAGCAATATTATTACTATTGTTATTATTATTAGTATTATTATCATTATATTTATTATTTATTATTAGTTAATTACCTACTATTACTTTATACACCAAGCCTAATATTAATATAAAGATATGGAGATATATAGATTATTAATTTTGGTTAAAATATGCATTATTATCACCGCACTAATCAGCATTACATAAGCAACACATATATTTTGACATATAAATTATGGGATTTTAAGTATAGGGTTATGTCTTCCAAATGTTTTATTATAATTGCTGTATTTGTTTTATTATAATTTCTGTATTTGTTTTATCATATTTGTTTTATTGAATTTATTATATTCATAGTATTAATTCATAACCGCTCCTTTATCCATATGATTTTTAAACTTTTAGCACAAGTCCCCCCATGCATATCGTAATACACTTTTTGGACATTATCAGCTAATAGTGCAGGCATTATAGGATATTTTCACCAAGTGTTCCGCTCTGTGGAACGCATATAAGACAGACAGCCCCCTCTGCCTATCAGATCCGATGAAAATGCGGAAGCATTGAAACGCGTCATCTTCCAGAGTCTGCCTTGACGTCATGTCCTGTCGCCTCGAGCCGGCTGCGCTCCAGCGTGAACCGCACGCCGCGGTGTGTTGATTTCCTGCTTTCTGGACCTGCATGAGCCCTGCCACGCTCCTTCACCATTCATCCGCCGCTCATGCGACAACACCGTCCACGATTTCAACACTGGAGGGGCTCCACACTGCCGTAAGACTTCAGAGGACCTGAGTGTCATATCCCCTGCAGACATCCACAGACATTCTCTTATGCCATTATCTTATTACCATCCTGTGAGTAGCCATTTGGCTGAATCTTATTATTTTTCTAATAAATTGTATTTTACATACTGCACTTAGTAGGCGCATTTTCTCTTTTTTCCTTTTACTGCATACAGAGTTCACTTCACTCTATAAAGTGCTGCCAACGGTGCCTATGTTATCCAGATTATCCTCATCATATGGACTTTTTATTCCCTATAATTCATGGTTTATTATATATTATTTTTTGTTTATACTCCTTATTCCTATCAGTAAGTTCTCTGTACCCATTCCTTGCACCGTCATTTTGTGTTAAATAGCAATTTTTATCGTGACTGCGACATTATGGCGGACACATCGGACACTTTTGACACCATTTTGGGACTATTGTCATTTTTACAGCGAACAGTGCTATAAAAATGCACTAATTACTGTAAAAATGACAATGGCAGTGAAGGGGTTAACCTGTAGGGGGCACTGAAGGGGTTAAGTGTGACCTAAAGAGTGATTCTTACTGTTAGGGGGCGTGGCTAGGCGTGACATGTCACTGATCGTTGTTCCCTATGACAGGGAACAGACGATCACTGACAGTGTCACTAGGAAGAACGGGGAAAGGTTTGTTTACACTTACCTCTCCTCATTCTTCAGCTCTGTGACCCGATCGCGGGACACCTGACGGCGATCGTGTCTGCGGGTCCCACGGGCGCGGTCACGGAGTTCCCGACAGGGTCACGAGCGCGCCGGCGGTGGTGCACGCGCGACCCACGGCTCTCACATTAAAGGGGACGTACCTGTATGCCAATGTGCGCAGCCGTGCCATTCTGTCAATGTACATCGTCGTGCGGCAGTCGGGAACCGGTTAATTGGTTTGCTCAAAAGTTATAACGTCTACAAAGGATGGCATATATTTCTGGATTTTTTTTATTGTTTTTGCTAGTAATTGCAGCGATCAGTGACTTATAGCAGGGCTGCGATATTGCGGTGGACAAATCGGACACTAACTGAAACTTTTGATACTTTTTTGGGAACCAGTGAAAATATGCACTGTCACTGTACTAATGACACTGGATGGGAAGGGGTTAACATCAAGGAGATAGGGTAAATTGTGTTCCTAGCCAGTGTGTGTGTACTGTGTGGGAGGTGCTTTTACTAGGGGAAGGCATGGATCCATGTCCCTTCCCTACTGTCAGAACGGAAATCTGCCTTGTTTACATAGGCAGACTGACATTCTGCCTGTGTACCAAATGATTGGAGGGTGTCGGCGAACATTGAGTTCCTGATACCCGCTGATCGTCTCCCACTGTGATTAATCACAGCAAGAGTGAGCCGCCGGTGGCGCGCATTCATGCTGGTTACCCAAAACAAAAACTGCTATGGGGTGGTGAATTGGTGGCAAAACCGCTGAGGAAATCCGCTTCCAGAGACTTGCTGTTGCGTAGTGGTTATAATGGGTTAATGCTGCCTGTTAAAGTGGAAGTAAACCCCTGCTATCGTTTTCAACCCGGGAAGCTGACATCTTGGCCTCTGTTTAATCTTCAAATACCATGATGCTGCATATGTGATAAGTTATGACAGCAGTAGGGATGAGCTTCGTGTTCGAGTCGAACATACGTTCGACTCGAACATCGGCTGTTCGATCGTTCGACGAAGATCGAACGGTTTGGGCCGTTCGCGCCAAATTCGAGTGACGCGAACGGCCCACAATGCACTACGCCATCGCAGAGTCATCCAGGCGCTGTGATTGGCCAAGCATGCACTGTGACCCCGCATGCTTGGCCACTCACAGCGCCGGCAGCGAGGAGAGCAATGATTGGCCACAGGCAGGATGCCTGTGGCCAATTATTGCTGAGGGGGTTTAGTACACGCCCCACACTATAAAAGGCCGCCAGCGTGGCGGCCTTGTGTAGTGTGTTCCGGAGCAGGGAAAGAGAAGCATAGGCAGGGACAGTGTCATTATTTTTCCTTTACTAATCCTGGATTCCTTGTGTTTAGGGACAGATAAGGATAGGTAGGGAGAGTGTCAGTGACAGTGTGCTATTCTGTGCTAATCCTTGTTTGTAGGGACAGAGAGGTACAGTGAGGGAAAGTGTCAGTGTGCTATTCTGTTCTAAACCAATCTTGCTGAACCATATTTTCAATCCTTGAGTTTAGGGACAGAGAGGTACAGTGAGGGAAAGTGTCAGTGTGCTATTCTGTTCTAAACCAATTTTGCTGTTCCATATTTTCAATCCTTGAGTTTAGGGACAGAGAAGGACACTCGTGGCAATTTTCAGTGTGCTATTCTGTGCTAAATCTTGTTTGTAGGGAGGGACAGAGTAGGACAGTGAGGGAAAGTGTCAGTGTGCTATTCTGTTCTAAACCAATTTTGCTGTTCCATATTTTCAATCCTTGAGTTTAGGGACAGAGAAGGACACTCGTGGCAATTTTCAGTGTGCTATTCTGTGCTAAATCTTGTTTGTAGGGAGGGACAGAGTAGGACAGTGAGGGAAAGTGTCAGTGTGCTATTCTGTTCTAAACCAATTTTGCTGTTCCATATTTTCAATCCTTGAGTTTAGGGACAGAGAAGTACACTCGTGGCAATTTTCAGTGTGCTATTCTGTGCTAAATCTTGTTTGTAGGGAGGGACAGAGTAGGACAGTGAGGGAAAGTGTCAGTGTGCTATTCTGTTCTAAACCAATTTTGCTGTTCCATATTTCAAATCCTTGAGTTTAGGGACAGAGAGGTACAGTGAGTGAAACTGACAGTGTGCTATTCTGTTCTAAACCAATTTTGCTGTTCCATATTTCAAATCCTTGAGTTTAGGGACAGAGAAGGACACTCGTGCAAATTATCAGTGTGCTATTCTGTGCTAAAACTTGTTTGTAGGGAGGGACAGAGTAGGACAGTGAGGGAAAGTGTGAGTGTGCTATTCTGTTCTAAACCAATTTTGCTGAACCATATTTTCAATCCTTGAGTTTAGGGACAGAGAGGTACAGTGAGTGAAACTGACAGTGTGCTATTCTGTTCTAAACCAATTTTGCTGTTCCATATTTCAAATCCTTGAGTTTAGGGACAGAGAAGGACACTCGTGCAAATTATCAGTGTGCTATTCTGTGCTAAAACTTGTTTGTAGGGAGGGACAGAGTAGGACAGTGAGGGAAAGTGTCAGTGTGCTATTCTGTTCTAAACCAATTTTGCTGTTCCATATTTTCAATCCTTGAGTTTAGGGACAGAGAAGGACACTCGTGGCAATTTTCAGTGTGCTATTCTGTGCTAAATCTTGTTTGTAGGGAGGGACAGAGTAGGACAGTGAGGGAAAGTGTCAGTGTGCTATTCTGTTCTAAACCAATTTTGCTGTTCCATATTTTCAATCCTTGAGTTTAGGGACAGAGAAGGACACTCGTAGCAATTTTCAGTGTGCTATTCTGTGCTAAATCTTGTTTGTAGGGAGGGACAGAGTAGGACAGTGAGGGAAAGTGTCAGTGTGCTATTCTGTTCTAAACCAATTTTGCTGTTCCATATTTTCAATCCTTGAGTTTAGGGACAGAGAAGGACACTCGTGCAAATTATCAGTGTGCTATTCTGTGCTAAAACTTGTTTGTAGGGAGGGACAGAGTAGGACAGTGAGGGAAAGTGTCAGTGTGCTATTCTGTTCTAAACCAATTTTGCTGTTCCATATTTTCAATCCTTGAGTTTAGGGACAGAGAAGGACACTCGTGGCAATTTTCAGTGTGCTATTCTGTGCTAAATCTTGTTTGTAGGGAGGGACAGAGTAGGACAGTGAGGGAAAGTGTCAGTGTGCTATTCTGTTCTAAACCAATTTTGCTGTTCCATATTTTCAATCCTTGAGTTTAGGGACAGAGAAGGACACTCGTAGCAATTTTCAGTGTGCTATTCTGTGCTAAATCTTGTTTGTAGGGGGGGACAGAGTAGGACAGTGAGGGAAAGTGTCAGTGTGCTATTCTGTTCTAAACCAATTTTGCTGTTCCATATTTTCAATCCTTGAGTTTAGGGACAGAGAAGGACTCTCTGCAAATTATCAGTGTGCTATTCTGTGCTAAAACTTGTTTGTAGGGAGGGACAGAGTAGGACAGTGAGCTAAAGTGTCAGTGTGCTATTCTGTTCTAAACCAATTTTGCTGTTCCATATTTTCAATCCTTGAGTTTAGGGACAGAGAAGGACACTCGTGGCAATTTTCAGTGTGCTATTCTGTGCTAAATCTTGTTTGTAGGGAGGGACAGAGTAGGACAGTGAGGGAAAGTGTCAGTGTGCTATTCTGTTCTAAACCAATTTTGCTGTTCCATATTTCAAATCCTTGAGTTTAGGGACAGAGAGGTACAGTGAGTGAAACTGACAGTGTGCTATTCTGTTCTAAACCAATTTTGCTGTTCCATATTTCAAATCCTTGAGTTTAGGGACAGAGAAGGACACTCGTGCAAATTATCAGTGTGCTATTCTGTGCTAAAACTTGTTTGTAGGGAGGGACAGAGTAGGACAGTGAGGGAAAGTGTCAGTGTGCTATTCTGTTCTAAACCAATTTTGCTGAACCATATTTTCAATCCTTGAGTTTAGGGACAGAGAGGTACAGTGAGTGAAACTGACAGTGTGCTATTCTGTTCTAAACCAATTTTGCTGTTCCATATTTCAAATCCTTGAGTTTAGGGACAGAGAAGGACACTCGTGCAAATTATCAGTGTGCTATTCTGTGCTAAAACTTGTTTGTAGGGAGGGACAGAGTAGGACAGTGAGGGAAAGTGTGAGTGTGCTATTCTGTTCTAAACCAATTTTGCTGTTCCATATTTTCAATCCTTGAGTTTAGGGACAGAGAAGGACACTCGTGGGAATTTTCAGTGTGCTATTCTGTGCTAAATCTTGTTTGTAGGGAGGGACAGAGTAGGACAGTGAGGGAAAGTGTCAGTGTGCTATTCTGTTCTAAACCAATTTTCTGTTCCATATTTTCAATCCTTGAGTTTAGGGACAGAGAAGGACTCTCGTAGCAATTTTCAGTGTGCTATTCTGTGCTAAATCTTGTTTGTAGGGAGGGACAGAGTAGGACAGTGAGGGAAAGTGTCAGTGTGCTATTCTGTTCTAAACCAATTTTGCTGTTCCATATTTTCAATCCTTGAGTTTAGGGACAGAGAAGGACACTCGTGCAAATTATCAGTGTGCTATTCTGTGCTAAAACTTGTTTGTAGGGAGGGACAGAGTAGGACAGTGAGGGAAAGTGTCAGTGTGCTATTCTGTTCTAAACCAATTTTGCTGTTCCATATTTTCAATCCTTGAGTTTAGGGACAGAGAAGGACACTCGTGGCAATTTTCAGTGTGCTATTCTGTGCTAAATCTTGTTTGTAGGGAGGGACAGAGTAGGACAGTGAGGGAAAGTGTCAGTGTGCTATTCTGTTCTAAACCAATTTTGCTGTTCCATATTTTCAATCCTTGAGTTTAGGGACAGAGAAGGACACTCGTAGCAATTTTCAGTGTGCTATTCTGTGCTAAATCTTGTTTGTAGGGAGGGACAGAGTAGGACAGTGAGGGAAAGTGTCAGTGTGCTATTCTGTTCTAAACCAATTTTGCTGTTCCATATTTTCAATCCTTGAGTTTAGGGACAGAAAAGGACACTCGTGCAAATTATCAGTGTGCTATTCTGTGCTAAAACTTGTTTGTAGGGAGGGACAGAGTAGGACAGTGAGGGAAAGTGTCAGTGTGCTATTCTGTTCTAAACCAATTTTGCTGAACCATATTTTCAATCCTTGAGTTTAGGGACAGAGAGGTACAGTGAGTGAAACTGACAGTGTGCTATTCTGTTCTAAACCAATTTTGCTGTTCCATATTTCAAATCCTTGAGTTTAGGGACAGAGAAGGACACTCGTGCAAATTATCAGTGTGCTATTCTGTGCTAAAACTTGTTTGTAGGGAGGGACAGAGTAGGACAGTGAGGGAAAGTGTCAGCGTGCTATTCTGTTCTAAACCAATTTTGCTGTTCCATATTTTCAATCCTTGTGTTTAGGGACAGAGAAGGATAGGCAGGGGACAGTGTCAGTGTCATTGTTGCAAAGCCTCCTGCACAGTATACACCTGAAGGTAGCCCTTATTGCTCTTTTTCCCATCTCCCTGCAGGCCATCCATTAAAATGTCTGGAAGGCAAACAAGGAGAGGCAGACAGTCAGGAGGCAAAAAAAGAGGGCAAGCAGGCTCTGTGTCTGGGGGCAACAGTGCTGTTCGTGGACGCGGTGCATTGTCATCAGCACATGGCCATGGGACACGCTTGTCCTTCTTTTCGGCAGCTGGACATGTTGAGCCACATCATGCCGAAGACTTGGTAGAGTGGATGACCAAGCCCACCTCATCCTCCTCATCCTCTCTCACCCAGGCTCAGGGTACTGGCAAAGCAGCTGCCAAAGCGTCCTCTTCTCTGGTATCATTATCTTCATTAGTCAATCCTTCCCTAGACCCACCATGTCCTCCTCCTGAGGAGTCCCCCGAACTGTTTGAGCACAGTGTTGGGTACATGCTCCAGGAGGATGCCCAGCGTTTGGAAGGATCTGATTAGGGATGAGCTTCGTGTTCAAGTCGAACATACGTTCGACTCGAACATCGGCTGTTCGATCGTTCGACGAAGATCGAACGATTTGGGCCGTTCGCGCCAAATTCGAGTGACGCGAACGGCCCACAATGCACTACGCCATCGCAGTGTCATCCAGGCGCTGTGATTGGCCAAGCATGCACTGTGACCCCGCATGCTTGGCCAATCACAGCGCCGGCAGCGAGGAGAGCAATGATTGGCCACAAGCAGGATGCCTGTGGCCAATTATTGCTGAGGGTGTTTAGTACACGCCCCACACTATAAAAGGCCGCCAGCACGGCGGCCTAGTGTAGTGTGTTCCGGAGCAGGGATAGAGCAGCATAGGCAGGGACAGTGACTTTTATTTCTTTCTTGCTTAACCTGGATTCCTTTAGTTTAGGGAAAGAGAAGGATAGGTAGGGAGAGTGTCAGTGTGTTTTGTGCTTGTGCTATATTGTGCTTAAAAAAAACATTTTTTCTAGGGACAGAAAACTGTAGGTAGGGAGAGTGTGTCAGTTTCTTTCACTGTCAAAGTCCTTGTTTCCAGGGACCTGGAAGGACAGTGAGTGAATTCTCCTTGTGCTAAATTGTGCTTAAAAAAAACATTTTTTCTAGGGACAGAAAACTGTAGGTAGGGAGAGTGTGTCAGTTTCTTTCACTGTCAAAGTCCTTGTTTCCAGGGACCTGGAAGGACAGTGAGTGAATTCTCCTTGTGCTAAATTGTGCTTAAAAAAAACATTTTTTCTAGGGACAGAAAACTGTAGGTAGGGAGAGTGTGTCAGTTTCTTTCACTGTCAAAGTCCTTGTTTCCAGGGACCTGGAAGGACAGTGAGTGAATTCTCCTTGTGCTAAATTGTGCTTAAAAAAAACATTTTTTCTAGGGACAGAAAACTGTAGGTAGGGAGAGTGTGTCAGTTTCTTTCACTGTCAAAGTCCTTGTTTCCAGGGACCTGGAAGGACAGTGAGTGAATTCTCCTTGTGCTAAATTGTGCTTAAAAAAAAACATTTTTTCTAGGGACAGAAAACTGTAGGTAGGGAGAGTGTGTCAGTTTCTTTCACTGTCAAAGTCCTTGTTTCCAGGGACCTGGAAGGACAGTGAGTGAATTCTCCTTGTGCTAAATTGTGCTTAAAAAAACATTTTTTCTAGGGACAGAAAACTGTAGGTAGGGAGAGTGTGTCAGTTTCTTTCACTGTCAAAGTCCTTGTTTCCAGGGACCTGGAAGGACAGTGAGTGAATTCTCCTTGTGCTAAATTGTGCTTAAAAAAAACATTTTTTCTAGGGACAGAAAACTGTAGGTAGGGAGAGTGTGTCAGTTTATTTCACTGTCAAAGTCCTTGTTTCCAGGGACCTGGAAGGACAGTGAGTGAATTCTCCTTGTGCTAAATTGTGCTTAAAAAAAACATTTTTTCTAGGGACAGAAAACTGTAGGTAGGGAGAGTGTGTCAGTTTCTTTCACTGTCAAAGTCCTTGTTTCCAGGGACCTGGAAGGACAGTGAGTGAATTCTCCTTGTGCTAAATTGTGCTTAAAAAAAACATTTTTTCTAGGGACAGAAAACTGTAGGTAGGGAGAGTGTGTGAGTTTCTTTCACTGTCAAAGTCCTTGTTTCCAGGGACCTGGAAGGACAGTGAGTGAATTCTCCTTGTGCTAAATTGTGCTTAAAAAAAACATTTTTTCTAGGGACAGAAAACTGTAGGTAGGGAGAGTGTGTCAGTTTCTTTCACTGTCAAAGTCCTTGTTTCCAGGGACCTGGAAGGACAGTGAGTGAATTCTCCTTGTGCTAAATTGTGCTTAAAAAAAACATTTTTTCTAGGGACAGAAAACTGTAGGTAGGGAGAGTGTGTCAGTTTCTTTCACTGTCAAAGTCCTTGTTTCCAGGGACCTGGAAGGACAGTGAGTGAATTCTCCTTGTGCTAAATTGTGCTTAAAAAAAACATTTTTTCTAGGGACAGAAAACTGTAGGTAGGGAGAGTGTGTCAGTTTCTTTCACTGTCAAAGTCCTTGTTTCCAGGGACCTGGAAGGACAGTGAGTGAATTCTCCTTGTGCTAAATTGTGCTTAAAAAAAACATTTTTTCTAGGGACAGAAAACTGTAGGTAGGGAGAGTGTGTCAGTTTCTTTCACTGTCAAAGTCCTTGTTTCCAGGGACCTGGAAGGACAGTGAGTGAATTCTCCTTGTGCTAAATTGTGCTTAAAAAAAACATTTTTTCTAGGGACAGAAAACTGTAGGTAGGGAGAGTGTGTCAGTTTCTTTCACTGTCAAAGTCCTTGTTTCCAGGGACCTGGAAGGACAGTGAGTGAATTCTCCTTGTGCTAAATTGTGCTTAAAAAAAACATTTTTTCTAGGGACAGAAAACTGTAGGTAGGGAGAGTGTGTCAGTTTCTTTCACTGTCAAAGTCCTTGTTTCCAGGGACCTGAAAGGACAGTGAGTGAATTCTCCTTGTGCTAAATTGTGCTTAAAAAAAACATTTTTTCTAGGGACAGAAAACTGTAGGTAGGGAGAGTGTGTCAGTTTCTTTCACTGTCAAAGTCCTTGTTTCCAGGGACCTGGAAGGACAGTGAGTGAATTCTCCTTGTGCTAAATTGTGCTTAAAAAAAACATTTTTTCTAGGGACAGAAAACTGTAGGTAGGGAGAGTGTGTCAGTTTCTTTCACTGTCAAAGTCCTTGTTTCCAGTGACATGGAAGGACAGTGAGTGAATTCTCCTTGTGCTAAATTGTGCTTAAAAAAAACATTTTTTCTAGGGACAGAAAACTGTAGGTAGGGAGAGTGTGTCAGTTTCTTTCACTGTCAAAGTCCTTGTTTCAAGGGACAGAGAAGGACACCTGAAGGTAGCCCTTATTGCTTTTTTCCCATCTCCCTGCAGGCCATCTATTAGAATGTCTGGAAGGCAAACAAGGAGAGGCAGACAGTCAGGAGGCAATAAAAGAGGGCAAGCAGGCTCTGTGTCTGGGGGCAACAGTGCTGGTCGTGGACGCGGTGCATTGTCATCAGCACATGGCCATGGGACACGCTTGTCCTTCTTTTCGGCAGCTGGACATGTTGAGCCACATCATGCCGAAGACTTGGTAGAGTGGATGACCAAGCCCTCCTCCTCCTCCTCATCCTCTCTCACCCAGGCTCAGGGTACTGGAAAAGCAGCTGCCAAAGCGTCCTCTTCCCTGGTATCAATGTCAGACTCATCATCAGTCACTCCTTCCCTAGACCCACCATGTCCTCCTCCTGAGGAGTCCCCCGAACTGTTTCAGCACAGTGTTGGGTACATGCTCCAGGAGGATGCCCAGCGTTTCGAAGGGTCTGATGATGAAACCCAGCTAGAGGAAGGCAGTAGCGTGAGAGCAGACAGAGGGGATGCTCAAGAAGGACACCAATCTGGCAGTCATGTTCCAGCAGCTGCAGCATACTGCCAGATTGGCTCCAGTGATGAGGAGGGAGGTGATGATGAGGTCACTGACTCCACGTGGGTGCCTAATAGGAGAGAGGAGGAGGAGGAGGATGAGGAGGAGGCACATCTCCAACGAGGCAGGATGCCCTTTGGTGGCCAGCGTAAGGGCAGTACACCGACGGAATCACACCGCAGAGCTCCGCCTGTGCAGGGCGCTGCCTCTGCCCGTCATTCAAAAAGTTCTTTGGTGTGGGCCTTTTTTGAGGCTAGTGCATCAGATCGCACAGCTGCTGTTTGCAACATATGTCTCAAGCGTATATCGCGTGGCCAAAACATCAGCCGCTTGGGTACCACATGCCTGACCAGACATATGTTGACCTGCCATGCAGCTCGTTGGCAAGCCTACCTCAAAGACCCACACCAAAGAACAAAGCGGACCTCTCCTTGCACCGCATCAGCTGGGATCTCCAACCCCACTATAACTTCAGTCCTCTCTGAAACATGCACTGAGAGGAATGAAGGTGTAGAATTAGGTGTGTCACAGCCAAGTACTTGCGGCCACTCTGCTAGCAGTACACCGACGTCCGATTCTAGCAGGCAAATTTCCCTGCCCCAGCTGCTGGACCGTCGAAAGAAGTTCACTCCCAGCCATCCACATGCCCAGCGGTTGAATGCTAGCTTGGCTAAATTGCTAGCGCTTCAACTGCTGCCTTTTCAGTTGGTAGACTCGGCCCCCTTCCGTGAGTTTGTGCAATGTGCGGTTCCTCAGTGGCAGGTTCCCAAACGCCACTTTTTCTCACGGAAGGCTATTCCGGCTCTCTACCGGCATGTGGAAGGCAATGTCTTGGCCTCGCTGGACAGGGCGGTCAGCGGTAAGGTGCATATTACCGCTGACTCATGGTCCAGCAGGCATGGACAGGGACGTTACCTTTCTTTCACGGCCCATTGGGTCACTCTTTTGGCAGCTGGGAAGGATGCAGGACAAGGTGCAGTAGTGTTGGAGGTTGTCCCACCGCCACGCCTCCAAAATGCTACTACTGGTTGTGACACACCTCTCTCCTCCACCCCCTCCTCTTCTTCTTCCTCCATGGCCTCTTCCTGTGGTTTGTCCTATGAACCAGCGGTGCTCCGTAGCCGTTCACGGGGCTACGCAAGTACGCAGGCAAAAGATGCCATGCCGTGCTTGCGCTGGTGTGTTTGGGGGACAGAAGCCACACTGGGGCAGAGGTCCTGTCTGCTCTGCAGGGCCAGGCCGAGAGGTGGTTGACGCCACGCCAGCTTAAGCCAGGAATGGTGGTTTGCGACAATGGCACCAACCTCCTCTCCGCCCTCCGACAGGGACAACTGACCCATGTGCCCTGTGTGGCTCACGTCCTTAACCTGGTGGTGCAGCGGTTCTTGGGCAGGTACCCGGGCTTACAGGATGTCCTGAGGCAGGCCAGGAAAGTCTGTGTGCATTTCCGCAGATCTTATAATGCCAGTGCTCGCCTGGCTGAGCTGCAAAAGGAGTTGAACCTGCCCAAGAACCGCCTTATATGTGACATGCCCACCAGGTGGAACTCAACGTTGGCCATGCTGCAGCGGCTGCACACGCAGCAGAGGGCCATCAATGAGTACCTGTGTGACTACGGCACCAGGACAGGGTCAGGGGAGCTTGGTTTTTTTTCTCCACACCAGTGGGGCATGATCAGGGATGCATGCACTGTCCTGGCACCATTTGAGGAGGCCACGAGGATGGTGAGCAGTGACAGTGCATGCATCAGTGACACTGTACCTCTTGTCCACCTGTTGGAGCACACGCTGCGTGGAATAATGGACAGGGCACTTGAGGCAGAACAGAGGCAGGAAGAGGAGGACTTCCTTGCCTCTCAAGGCCCCCTTTACCCAGACAGTGTTCCTTCTGTCCCACCCATCGCACAGGAAGAGGAGGAGGAGGAGGAGGAGGAGGAGGATTGTGTCAGCATGGAGGTGGAGGCTGGCACTCAGCATCATCAGCAGCAGTCTTTTAGGGATGATTTACAGTCCCAAGAAACCAGTGGACTTGTACGTGGCTGGGAGGAGGTGGCTGCGGATCATGTCGTCCTTAGTGACCCAGAGGACTCCGGAGCGAATGCCTCAGCAAACCTACGCTGCATGGCCTCCCTGATCCTGCAAAGTCTGCGGAAGGATCCTCGTATTCTTCGGATCAAGGAGAGGGACCATTACTGGCTGGCCACTCTCCTTGATCCACGGTACAAGCGTAAGGTTGCGGACCTTATGTTACCGTCGCAGAGGGAGCAGAGGATGAGACAACTCCGGGAGGCCTTGCAGAAAGGTCTGTGCAACGCGTTCCCAGAGACTGGGAGGTTACAAACTCCTGGTCCTGGACAACGAGTTGCTGAGGCTTCGGCCAGTCAAAGAAGGAGCGGTGGGGAAGGTGGCCGTCTGACCGATGCGTTCAGACAATTCTTTAGTCCGCAGCCCCAAAGTATGATCGGTTCCAGCAACCATCGCCAGCGTCTGATAAACATGGTGCAGGAATATCTAGGGGCAAGGTCAGACTTGGACACCTTCCCCACCGAAAATCCTCTGGCTTACTGGGTCTTGAGGATGGATCACTGGCCAGAGCTTGCACAGTATGCAATTGAGCTACTGGCCTGTCTTGCATCCAGCGTTCTTTCGGAACGCACATTCAGTGCTGCTGGAGGATTTGTCACGGATCACAGGGTGCGCCTGTCCACCGACTCGGTTGATCGACTGACTTTCATCAAGATGAACCAGTCTTGGATCACCACCAGCTACCACACACCTGATGCTGATATAACAGACTAATTGATTTTAACATGTCACATCCCTTCAAGACTGATGCTGATGCTGAGTGCCTGTGCTGTTATGTTGACTGGCTATCCTCCTCCTCCGAGTCCTCAATGATACGATTGATGATGATAGCTTGGAAGATCATTTTTGTTTATGGGTGCCGCCACCAGTGGCTAAGGCCCAATTTTTCAGCCCCTGTTTTACAGGGGCGTGTAATTACAATTTTTTTAGCAATAATTTGCCATAGGGCTCATTGCTGTGCTCCAAGTACTGTATCTGTGAGGGGTTGGAGTGTTGTGGCACCAGTGCCTAAGGCCCAATTTTTCAGCCCCTGTTTAACAGGGGCGTGTCATTACAATTTTTGAAGCAATACTTTGCAACAGGGCTCATTGCTGTGCTCCAAGTACAGTATCTGTGAGGGGTTGTAGTGTTGTGCCACCAGTGCCTAAGGCCCAATTTTTCAGCCCCTGTTCAACAGGGGCATGCAATTACAATTCTTGATCTAATAATTCACAGCAGGGTCCATTGCTGCACCCACCAAGAGTAACTCTGAGGGCTTACAGTCTTGTGGCAACGCCACCACCACCACCACCACGAAAGGCCCAATTTTTCAGCCCCTGTTCAAAAGGGGCATGTAATTACAATTCTTGATCTAATAATTCACAGCAGGGCCCATTGCTGCACCCACCAAGAGTAACTGTCAGGGCTTACAGTGTTGTGGCACCAGCACCACCATCAAAGCCCCAATTTTTACTACCACTGTTCAACAATTATATGTAATTAAAATTCCTGATATAATAGTTGACAGCAGGGCGTTCCAGCACCAACCAAGAGTAACTGAGTGCTTACAGTGTTGTGCCAACACCAACAACTAAGGGGCCTATTTCTGCAGAGTATATACGGCAGGTCCCTACTTTCAAACATCCAACTTACAAACGACTCCTACTTGCAAACGAAAGAAGACAACAGGAAGTGAGAGGAAATCTACCCCTAGAAAGGAAAATTCTCTCCTGTAAGAATAAATATGGGAGAAAGGGGTCTCATCTGTACTGATGCTTTATCAGCAATCCTTGTTTCAAGAAAAACACCACATTTCAAAAACAGTTGTCATTGGGACGGAAAGTGAGGTGAAATGTTCTGAACAGGGGCACAGACAGCAAAACAAATGTTACAGGGGTGATAACCCTTACCTATGTTTCCCAAAAAGTTTAAAAATAGATTTTTGGGCTGGAGCTACACTTCAACAATGTACCTGTTCAAAATTACAAACAGATTCTACATAAGAACAAACCTACAGTCCCTGTCTTGTATGCACCGCCTGTATACGGCTGTTCAGAGTATATAGGGCCTTTTTTATTTTATGTGCGGGGTTCCCCTTAATATCCATACAAGACCCAAAGGGGCTGGTAATGGGCTGGGGTAGGGGGGGGGGTCATGGGGTAGCTATGCCATTTTTCTTAAAGAATTTCATCCATATTACCGGGACCAGACATTACATTAAAGCCGCAAGCAGTTTTAAATGGCTTTTTTTTCATTTAGAAGTGTCATTTTGTGCAGGGACAGTTCTAAACACGGGAAACACGTGGCACTTCACAGGCATACTTTAGACACCCCCCAGGTACGATATTTAAAGGAATATTTGACTTTTTTTTTTTCACTTTATGCATCATTAAAATGACTGCTCCCGAAAAACGACCGTTTTTAAAACTTCTTTTTGCATTGATACATGTCCCCTGGTGCAGAACCCGGGTTCCCAAACCCTATTTATGACAATAACATGCATAATAGTTGTTATAATTAGCACTTTAGAATTCGAACGTTCGCATCCATTGTATTTAATAGGGTTCTAATGTTCGTTCGAACTTTCGGTCCGTTCGCGGGTTCTGGTGCGAACCGAACCCGGGGGTGTTCGGCTCATCACTAGATCTGATGATGATACCCAGCTAGAGGAAGGCAGCAGCGTGAGAGCAGAGAGAGGGGATGCTCAAGAAGGACACCAATCTGGCAGTCATGCTCCAGCAGCTGCAGCATACTGCCAGATTGGCTCCAGTGATGAGGAGGGAGGGGATGATGAGGTCACTGACTCCACATGGGTGGCTAATAGGAGAGAGGAGGAGGAGGATGAGGAGGAGGCACATCTCCAACGAGGCAGGATGCCCTTGAGTGGCCAGCGTATGGGCAGCACACCGACGGAATCACACCGCAGAGCTCCGCCTGTGCAGGGCGCTGCCTCTGCCCGTCATTCAAAAAGTTCTTTGGTGTGGGCCTTTTTTGAGGCGAGTGCATCAGATCGCACAGCTGCTGTTTGCAACATATGTCTCAAGCGTATATCGCGTGGCCAAAACATCAGCCGCTTGGGCACCACATGCTTGATCAGACATATGTTGACCTGCCATGCAGCTCGTTGGCAAGCCTACCTTAAAGACCCACACCAAAGAACAAAGCTGACCTCTTCTTGCACCGCATCAGCTGGGATCTCCAACCCCACTATACCTTCACTCCTCTCTGAAACCTGCTCTGAGAGGAATGAAGGTGTAGAATTAGGTGTGTCACAGGCAAGTACTTGCGGGCACTCTGCTAGCAGTACACCAACGTCCGATTCTAGCAGGCAAATTTCCCTGCCCCAGCTGCTGGACCGTCGAAAGAAGTTCACTCCCAGCCATCCACATGCCCAGCGGTTGAATGCTAGCTTGGCTAAATTGCTAGCGCTTCAACTGCTGCCTTTTCAGTTGGTAGACTCGGCCCCCTTCCGTGAGTTTGTGCAATGTGCGGTTCCTCAGTGGCAGGTTCCCAAACGCCACTTTTTCGCACGGAAGGCGATTCCGGCTCTCTACAGGCATGTGGAAGGCAATGTCTTGGCCTCGCTGGACAGGGCGGTCAGCGGTAAGGTGCATATTACCGCTGACTCATGGTCCAGCAGGCATGGACAGGGACATTACCTTTCTTTCACGGCCCATTGGGTCACTCTTTTGGCAGCTGGGAAGGATGCAGGACAAGGTGCAGTAGTGTTGGAGGTTGTTCCACCGCCACGCCTCCAAAATGCTACTACTGGTTGTGACACACCTCTCTCCTCCACCCCCTCCTCTTCTTCTTCCTCCATGGCCTCTTCCTGTGGTTTGTCCTCGGAACCAGCGGTGCTCCGTAGGCGTTCAAGGGGCTACGCAAGTACGCAGGCAAAAAGATGCCATGCCGTGCTTGCGCTGGTGTGTTTGGGGGACAGAAGCCACACTGGGGCACAGGTCCTGTCTGCTCTGCAGGGGCAGGTCGAGAGGTGGTTGACGCCACGCCAGCTTAAGCCAGGAATGGTGGTTTGCGACAATGGCACCAACCTCTTCTCCGCCCTCCGACAGGGACAACTGACCCATGTGCCCTGTATGGCTCACGTCCTTAACCTGGTGGTGCAGCGGTTCTTGGGCAGGTACCCGGGCTTACAGGATGTCCTGAGGCAGGCCAGGAAAGTCTGTGTGCATTTCCGCAGATCTTATAATGCCAGTGCTCGCCTGGCTGAGCTGCAAAAGGAGTTGAACCTGCCCAAGAACCGCCTTATATGTGACATGCCCACCAGGTGGAACTCAACGTTGGCCATGCTGCAGCGGCTGCACACGCAGCAGAGGGCCATCAATGAGTACCTGTGCGACTACGGCACCAGGACAGGGTCAGGGGAGCTCGGGTTTTTTTCACCACGCCAGTGGGGCATGATCAGGGATGCATGCACTGTCCTGGCACCATTTGAGGAGGCCACGAGGATGGTGAGCAGTGACAGTGCATGCATCAGTGACACTGTACCTCTTGTCCACCTGTTGGAGCACACGCTGTGTGGAATAATGGACAGGGCACTTGAGGCAGAACAGAGGCAGGAAGAGGAGGACTTCCTTGCCTCTCAAGGCCCCCTTTACCCAGACAGTGTTCCTTCTGTCCCACCCATCGCACAGGAAGAGGAGGAGGAGGAGGAGGAGGATTGTGTCAGCATGGAGGTGGAGGCTGGCACTCAGTATCATCAGCAGAAGTCTTTTAGGGATGATTTACAGTCCCAAGAAAGCAGTGGACTTGTACGTGGCTGGGAGGAGGTGGCTGCGGATCATGTCGTCCTTAGTGACCCAGAGGACTCCGGACTGAATGCCTCAGCTAACCTACGCTGCATGGCCTCCCTGATCCTGCAAAGTCTGCGGAAGGATCCTCGTATTCTTCGGATCAAGGAGAGGGACCATTACTGGCTGGCCACTCTCCTTGATCCACGGTACAAGGGTAAGGTTGCGGACCTTATCTTACCGTCGCAGAGGGAGCAGAGAATGAGACAACTCCGGGAGGCCTTGCAGAAAGGTCTGTGCAACGCGTTCCCAGAGACTGGGAGGTTACAAACTCCTGGTCCTGGACAACGAGTTGCTGAGGCTTCGGGCAGTCAAAGAAGGAGCGGTGGGGAAGGTGGCCGTCTGACCGATGCGTTCAGACAATTCTTTAGTCCGCAGCCCCAAAGTATGATCGGTTCCAGCAACCATCGCCAGCGTCTGATATACATGGTCCAGGAATACCTAGGAGCAAGGTCAGACTTGGACACCTTCCCCACCGAAAATCCTCTGGCTTACTGGGTCTTGAGGATGGATCACTGGCCAGAGCTTGCACAGTATGCAATTGAGCTACTGGCCTGTCCTGCATCCAGCGTTCTTTCAGAACGCACATTCAGTGCTGCTGGAGGATTTGTCACGGATCACAGGGTGCGCCTGTCCACCGACTCGGTTGATCGACTGACTTTCATCAAGATGAACCAGTCTTGGATCACCACCAGCTACCACACACCTGATGCTGATATAACAGACTAATTGATTTTAAAATGTCACATCCCTTCAAGACTGATGCTGATGCTGAGTGCCTGTGCTGTTATGTTGACTGGCTATCCTCCTCCTCCTCCTCAATGATACGATTAATGATGATAGCTTGGAAGATCATTTTGGTTTATGGGTGACACCACCAGTGGCTACGGCCCAATTTTTCAGCCCCTGTTTAACAGGGGCGTGTAATTAAAATTTTTGATGCAATACTTTGCAACAGGCCTCATTGCTGTGCTCCAAGTACAGTATCTGTGAGGGGTTGCAGTGTTGTGCCACCAGTGCCTAAGGCCCAATTTTTAAGCCCCTGTTCAACAGAGGCATGCAATTATAATTATTGATCTAATAATTCACAGCAGGGCCCATTGCTGCGCCCACCAAGAGTAACTGTCAGGCCTTACAGTGTTGTGGCACCAGCACCACCATCACCACCACCACCACCACCAAAGGCCCAATTTTTCAGCCCCTGTTCAACAGGGGCATGCAATTATAATTATTGATCGAATAATTCACAGCAGGGCCCATTGCTGCGCCCACCAAGAGTAACTGTCAGGCCTTACAGTGTTGTGGCACCAGCACCACCATCACCACCACCACCACCACCACCACCAAAGGCCCAATTTTTCAGCCCCTATTCAACAGGGGCATGCAATTATAATTATTGATCGAATAATTCACAGCAGGGCCAATTGCTGCGCCCACCAAGAGTAACTGTCAGGCCTTACAGTGTTGTGGCACCAGCACCACCATCAAAGGCCCAATTTTTACTACCACTGATCAACAATTATATGTTATTACAATTCCTGATATAATAGTTGACAGCAGGGCGTTCCAGCACCCACCAAGAGTAACTGTGAGTGCTTACAGTGTTGTGCCAACACCAACACCCAAGGGGCCAATTTCTGCAGAGTATATACGGCAGGTCCCTACTTTCAAACATCAAACTTACAAACGACTCCTACTTGCAAACGGAAGAAGACAACAGGAAGTGAGAGGAAATCTACCCCTTGGAAGGAAAATTCTCTCCTGTAAGAATTAATATGGGAGAAAGGTGTCTCCTCTCTACTGATGCTTTATCACCAATCCTTGTTTCAATAAAAACACCACATTTCAAAAACAGTTGTCATTGGGACGCAAAGTGAGGTGAAATGTTCTGAACAGGGGCACAGACAGCAAAAAAAATGTGACAGGGGTGATAACCGTTCCCTATGTTTTCCAAAAAGCTAAAAAAAAGGAATTTGGCATGGAGCTACACTTAAACAATGCAGCTGTTCAAAATTACAAACAGATTCTACATAAGAACAAACCTACAGTCCCTGTCTTGTATGCACCGCCTGTATACGGCTGTTCAGAGTATATAGGGCCTTTTTTAGTTTGTGTGCGGGGTTCCCCTTAATATCCATACAAGACCCAAAGGGGCTGGTAATGGGCTGGGGTAGGGGGGGGGGTTGATGGGGTAGTTATGCCATTTTTCATAAAGATTTTCATCCATATTACCGGGACCAGACATTGCATTAAAGCCGCAAGCAGTTTTAAATGGCTTTTTTTCCTTTAGAAATGTTATTTTGTGCAGGGACAGTTCTAAACACGGGAAACACGTGGCACTTCACAGGCATACTTTAGACACCCCCCAGGTACAATATTTAAAGGAATATTTGCCTTTTTTTTTTTTACTTTATGCATCATTAAAATGACTGCTCCCGGAAAACGTCCGTTTTTAAAACTTCTTTTTGCATTGATACATGTCCCCTGGTGCAGAACCCGGGTTCCCAAACTCTGTTTCGGACAATAACATGGATAATAGTCGTTATAATTAGCACTTTAGAATCCGAACGCTCGCATCCATTGTATTTAATAGGGTTCTAATGTTCGTGCAAACTTTCGGTCCGTTCGCGGGTTCTGGTGCGAACCGAACCCGGGGGTGTTCGGCTCATCACTAGACAGCAGCTATTGGATGGTTTGACAGTTTGGTTGAGAGCACAAACAATGTGACAGTTACATACCTAAAACTGTTAAATCAATGGTTTACTTCTGCTTTGAGACTGAAAAGGCAAAATCCTGTTTTGGGAGTGGAACACTTCCAGTGCAAGTGGGTGAAAAATAGGATTTTTATAACAGCTTACCTGTAAAATCCTTTTCTTGGAGTACATCACGGGACACAGATCGACATAGTCATTACTATGTGGGTTATATAGATACCTTCAGGTGCTGGCACTGGCAACTTCCAAAACCGGAAGTACCCTCCCCTATATAAGCCCCTCCCATCCGGGAGCACCTCAGTTTTGTAGCAAAGCAATAAGTGTCCCCAAAGAGGGGTGGGAGCTCTGTGTCCCGTGATGTACTCCAAGAAAAGGATTTTACAGGTAAGCTGTTATAAAAATCCTATTTTCTTTCTCGTACATCACGGGACACAGAGCGACATAGTCATTACTATGTGGGATGTCCTAAAGCAATGCCCAATGAGGGGGGGGGATACACCATACATAAGCTGAGCGCTATCAGACATGAGGATCTTTTGCGGCCTGCAACACACTGCGCCCAAAGGCGACATCCTCCTGACTTCTAACGTCCACCTGGTAAAACCTAGCAAACGTGTGTACTGAAGACCATGTTGCGGCCTTACAGATTTGAGCCAGGGAGGCCTGGTGATGCACTGCCCATGAAGTTCCAACTGCTCTCGTGGAGTGCGCCCTAACTTTGAACGGAGGCGGTCTCCTTCTCAAGCCATAGGCTTGCATTATGACCTGTCGAATCCACTTGGCTGAAGTAGATCTTGACGCTGCCTGACCCTTTCTGGGGCCTTCCAGCAGAATAAACAAAGTATCCGTTCTGCGAATCTGAGCAGTGGCTTTTAAATAAGCTTTAACTGCTCTTACTACATCCAAAGAATGCAATAACTTTTCCTCTACCGAACTAGGTTTGGGGAAAAAAGAAGGAAGAACCACATCTTGGTTCAAATGAAACCTCGATACCACCTTAGGAAGAAAGGCTGGATGAGGACGTAACACTACTCTGTCCTTATGGATAACCAGATATGGCTCTTTACAGGACATAGCTGCTAATTCCGACACTCTTTTAGCCGAACAAATGGCTACAAGAAAGATCAATTTCCTGGTGAGAAGAACCAAGGAAATATCTGTAATGGTTCAAATGGTTGTTTCTGTAGAACCGACAGAACCAGGTTTAGATCCCATGGACATATGGGAATATTAACCGGAGGACTAATACGCATCACTCCTTGTATAAAGGCTTTGCTAGTGAATGCGAAGCCAAGGGCCTTTGAAAAAATATTGACAAGGCCGAAATCTGACCCTTGATAGTACTCAAGGCAAGCTTCCTATCTACAGCCCACTGTAGGAAGTCCAGAATCCTACCTATTACGTACTTACGTGGATGCCATTTCTTGGCCTCACACCACGCGATGTACGCCTTCCAGATTCTATAGTAGATCTGCCTGGATACCGGCTTCCTGGCATTGATCATGGTAGATACCACAGGATTAGAGAGCCCTCTCTTTTTTAGAATGTGGGCTTCAATAGCCAGGCTGTCAAACCTAGGGCTGGTAAGGAAGGGTGGTATATCGGTCCTTGCGAAAGCAGGTCCGGACGACGTGGGAGAGTCCAAGGACTCCCCACTGACATTTTACAATCTCCGCGTACCACGCTCTTCGGGGCCACGCTGGAGCCACCAGAATCACTGGTTTCTTTTCTACTCTGATTCTGCGGAGTAATCGAGGTAACAATTGTGGCGGTGGGAATGCATATATCAGCTTGAACTGATCCCAAGGGAACACTAGGGCATCCGAGCCGCAAGCTAGGGGATCCCTTGTCCGAGAGACAAACTTGTCCACCTTTGCGTTGAATCTGGATGCTAGAAGATCTACATCCGGTGTTCCCCACCGCTGACATATTGTCCAGAAAACCTCGGGGTGAAGGGACCATTCCTCTGGGCATAATTGCTGGCGACTTAGAAAGTCCGCCTTCCAATTCTCCACTCCTAGAATGAATACCGCAGATATGGCTGGGACATATCTTTCTGCCCATTTCAGGATGTAATTTACTTCCCTTTGGGCTGCACGACTCCTGGTGCCACCCTGATGTGATATATGCCACTGCTGTGGCATTGTCTGATTGAATTCTGACAGGGGACCCTTGGAGTTTGGATGTCCATGCTACTAGGGCATACCGGGCTGCTCGTATCTCTAAGAGATTGATGGGCAGCGCCTTTTCTGCATCCGACCATCTGCCCTGGAGAGACCATTGCTCCAGTACTGCTCCCCAGCCTATAAGGCTGGCATCTGTAGTGACCACCTTCCAAGAAATCGGACTGAAGGATTTCCCTTTTTCCAGATTCTGGAGAACCAACCACCAACGGAGGCTCTTGTGAACGGAAGGGGACAAGGACATTGTAAGTCTAGGGCCTGAACTTTTTTGTTCCAGGCTGACAGTATGGCCCTTTGCAAATTCCTTGAATGGAATTGACTGTAGGGTACTGCTTCGAATGATGCCACCATTTTTCATGCACAGGCGTATGGACGGCTGTCTTTTTGTACACACTAAGTGGATCAAATCTTTCAAAGACAACAGCTTTCCTCGAGGCAAGAATATTTTTCTCTGGCCTGAATCCAACCTTAGCCCCAAGTATTCCAGACTTTTGACTGGTTTTTAGGGCTGACTTGTCTCGGTTGATAATCCAACCGTGAGATTCCAGATACTTGATTGTCTTGTGAACGACCACGTCTAGTTTTTTCACTGAGTGGTCTATCAGCAACAAGTCATCTAGATATGCCATTATCATTACACCTTGTGTTCTTAGATTGGCCAATAAAGGGCCAGACTTTTTGTAAACACTCGTGGTGCTGTGGCCAGACCGAAGGGTAAGGCTCTGAACTGAAAATGGCGCCTTCTACTGCAAAGCTTAGAAATTTTTGGTGGACTGGAAAGATGGGAATGTGCAAATAAGCATCTTTGATGTCGATCGCGGCTAACCATTCCTCCCCTTGTGGGGCAGTGGCCACCGATCGGATCGACTCCATCGGAAAGTCCTGATATACAGGAATTTGTTTAGCCCTTTTAGAATTAATATGGGCCTCACGTCCCCGTTTGCTTCGGGGCTGTAAAGAGGTTTGAGTAAAACCCGAACCCCCATTCTTCCAGGGGAACCTCCATAATTACTCCTTGGAGCAATAGTTGTTCTAGTGCCAACAGGAGGGACTCTCTCTTTCGGGGATCCCTTGGCACGTTTGACCTCAAAAAATGGGAAGGAGGAGAGTCTTTTAACTCCAATCTGTATCCCAAACATACTGCGGAGAGCACCTATCTGTTCTGATCGTGTCCCGCCAGGTCTCTGCGAACAACTGGAGTCTTCCCCCCACCCGACTGAGTGGGGGCAACCCTTCAATGAATTTAACTTTGGGGGAGGTTTTGTACCTCTCCTGACCCAGGGTTTCTCATTACCCTGCGATTGTCCCTGATTTTTACCCCCGGGAATTGACCGAGGAGGCCGTCGGAACTGTTTCACAGCCGATGCCCCAGGGACTGGAGAAGCAGCCCTCTTAAAAGAGGGACCTCTAACTCTGTTTTTAACCCACAAGAGTGTATTTTTACCGCTGGAAATTTTCTGGATATATTTGTCCAGGTCTTCCCTGAATACGCGTTCACCATGAAAATGGGACGCTAACCAGCCATTTTTTACAGGGAGCTTCAGCAGACCAGTTTTTGAGCCATAGAAGCCTACGCATATGTACTACAGACAGCGTAAGGCGGGAGGCCTGATGGATTGAATCCTTTATGGCGTCAATCGCAAAGCTTAAGGCTCTAGGTAGATCAGTTAGGGCAAGGGCCTGCTGATCTGGCAAGTCCCTCAAGACCTGTTTCAACTGATCCTTCACTGCTTAGCAGACCCCACTGCTGGTTGTGTCACCAAGCTTGCTGTAGAAAGAAGCAGATTTTCATAAGGACTCCAATTTTTTATCTATTGGGTTCTTGAACATTTGGACATTATCCACTGGACATGTCAGTGATATATACACACAAGAGATGGCTGCGTCCACTGTAGGGACCTTCCATTTTTTGATGAACTTATCCTCCATGGGATAGACCACTGGAAATCTCTTGGGGGGAATAAATATTTTCTCAGGATGTTCCCAATCCTGGTAAATGAGCCCTTCCAGTAAAGGGTGAAGTGGAAAAGAACAGACAGTCTGGTGGCTTCTAGCGACCCCAACGAGGATACAGTAGTGGTTGATGGTTCCGCAAGGTGCATTTTAAATGCTGATCGGACCATGTTAGTCAGAGACTGAACCCACAATCTTTCAGCTTGAGATGCTGAGAAAGGTTCCTCCACTGTTGATTCCTCTATAACAGAATCAACCTCATCCTGATCCCCTTCAGGCAGGTCGATCCCTGTATGGGACTGTTGCTCTGCTAACAGGCACTCTGAAGGAGGAGATGGAGATCGGGCGTGCTTTCCCTGACAGGGAGGCAGCGATCAATGTTGACAAACTCTCTCTAATCCTCCCAGAGCTGAGGAAAAAACCTCCTCTGTTACATACACAGGAGCAGGTGAACTGAGGACAGCCACAGTACCAAGTACCCCTGCGGGGTCTCTACGGTCACTTACCTCTGAATTTTCAGGGGAGACTGGTGCAGCAGAAGCATGCCCAAGATCCTCAGAGCCCGATGAGACCCCCTTCACTTCCTGGAAGATTCAGTTCCGGAGCTTCTGGACGGCATATTCCTAAGCCTAAAGCTGAGGTATTCCAGCCGTAAAAACACCACTTTTACTGAGAATAGTCTAGCACAATTGCTGCTATATAACAGTTGGTGTTTACTAAAGTGCCTTTCTAGGGGATGCCTGCATCAACCGCCTCTGTGTGCCTTTTTACTGTTGCTAGCTCTGTCTGTGCACTTCAATAGCCAGCTGTGATTGTGCTTTAAAACACGCTGGACGCAGTAGCGCCGCGACGCACACCGAGCGTCATCCACCCGCTCCGCCCCTTTTTCCAGATCGCCTCTATATATTAGAGGCGCGTGCACGCACACGCGCGCGGGCACGTGCGCCTTCGGCGCCTTTTTTAAAAAAAAATAAGGAGCTAGATGGGAGCCAGGGTCCCTGCCGCAGGGCCCGGGGATGGATGAGCGCAGCAACAGGGCAGAGGAGACAGCTTCCCAGCAGAGAACTTACCAACTGCCTGGATTTGATTTTGGAAGAAAAAAATCCACATTACAAGAAAAAGAACCATAGCGCCCTCTAGTGTCTAACACAGGTACCGCGATCTTACACATTTTTTTTTTTTTCTTGCCTACTATTAAATTTTTTTACATTTTCTCAGTAGTAACAGACATACACAGAATATTAGCGGGAATACCTTAGGTAACAGGCATAAAGACAAAATAGGCTTGGGGGTCCCCCAATAGAACCAAGTTCCTGAGGGCCCCCACTTACCTTTTCCTCGCCGCAGGACTCTGTTTGGTCCACAGAAGCCCAAACTTCACCTATCACGGCAGGCATTGTAATTAAACCTTCAGGGACCGGGTTCCCAAGGATTCCACTCCCCTGGACCTGTATAGCACCCTGCACAGAAAACATCTTGGTCGTGGGTATGACCAGAGCTCTGGATCCCAGGGTCCAGCCCTCCTAAGAGAGGCATTACAGGCAAAACCTTGCTCTTCTCTTTGCAAGGCCCGGGTACCGACCGTTTAGCTATGAAGCTTTTTTGGTCGGATCCGGAATAGCTTACTGAGGCCCAAAAGAACCTGTACGCAAGCTCAGTGAAAAACACATGTTACTTCTTGGCCAACACCTTAGACACTGGCAAAAAACTGAGGTGCTCCCGGATGGGAGGGGCTTATATAGGGGAGGGTACTTCCGGTTTTGGAAGTTGCCAGTGCCAGCACCTGAAGGTATCTATATAACCCACATAGTAATGACTATGTCGCTCTGTGTCCCGTGATGTACGAGAAAGAAATGTGCTATTGCAGATGCTGTGCTGTGAAGCACTGGTGAGTGGAGCACATTTCATTGGGATGGCTTGGCCAAGAGACTAATAACAATGCTGAAAGAGATTTCTGTAGGTAATAGTGAGAAGGACACTATTGCTGCTGTGCCAGGGGAAGGGTCTGCTGAACATCCTGCAGACTAATGCTGGCCATACACTATATGAAAAATCGGGCGAAAATCGGTCGTTCAGACAGTTCTTTAGTTTTTCGAACAGTTAATGGGCACAAAATCGATAATCTTTGGGACGTTTTTGAGCCGAAAAAACGAAGGACAAGTTTGGAAATTTTCTGCCGAACGAACGATAAATCGGAAGGTTAATGTGTTTCCCGTCCGAACTTTCTGCACTAGGTATATGTAAAAAAAAAAAAAAATGTTTTATTTATGTTTACTGAACGATTTATCGGTCATTACATGATGGCTCTATCGTTTGCGCTCACGAACGAACTTTTGTTTTTCGAAAGTTCATTCGGATGATTTTTCGTATAGTGTATGGCCAGCATAAGGTGCATTGGCTGCTGCAGAAGTTAACCCTCTCATGACAGAAGGACAGAGTGAGCGCAACCACACTGCAGGAGTTTTTGCATACAACGCATAAAGAAAGAAAGGGTGTAGTGTGCATTGTGGTGACAGACATGCTGAAAGAAATGTTAGAATCATGGAGTGTACAGCCATTTTATATCTTGCCATCCTCTCCTGGGTCGGGAAAACTTGTACAACAAGGTACTGCAAATTTGAGCTGGATATTGCAGGCTGTACTGGGCAAAGATAGCCAATTATGGGAATTATATGATGCAATGTTTTGTGATAATGCTGAAAAATGTCTCACAGTGTGCAGGGATACTTCCTACTGATCTGTGAATGAGAAGCACTCTAGAGTACTGTTGGACAGGTCAGCGGTATGGGTTGAAGTACCAGAGGTCACAGAAAAGGTTAAAGAGACTAGTGTACAAAAATAAGTTGAAAAAGATTGGTTGGTAGAGCTTATAGAATGTTGGACAACAGGTGGCAATGTAAAACTTTGAGAAGGTCCCATAGGGAGTAACCACTGGCCTGTATGTGGCCCCTCCTCAGACACTGTCCTAGTAAAAAATGGGTCAAGAGTTCCTGATATTGACAATGAGTTATGCATTTCTGAGAATTTGGTTTCCAAGGGTAACCACCCAAGTATTAGTGAACCTGAAAGACAGACTGTGAGGTCTGAGGTTGAATCAGGTAGCAAGGTGGTAGTGAGAACAGCGGAACCCCATGGTTCAGGAAGAAGTGCTTGTGGAGACATACCTGGAAAAAGAGTTGGGCCTACGCAGCTAATGGCTGGCACAGATGTGTCCCAACCACAGTGAGGGGTTTATGTGTTCCTCCCTCTGGTTCAAAACAAGAGGAGGGAAATGTGGCAGGGCGAGCCTGTGCCACTATTTAATATGGTGTTCTGGGCCAGGTTTTGCAGGAAACAGGCACACTTATGGTGCAGGTGTGTGCGGGTTTATGTTAGAGACAGAGTTAGAGGTCCCGGGTCCCACCCATCCAAGGAAGTCAGTGTGTGAAGGGAGCTGTTAGGGGAACTGACTTGAACCCTACTGTCCAAAACAGGACAGATGCAGGCCCAAGCTGGAGAGAGAGTCCAGGAGGAATAGGGCAGCTAAGGACCTGCAGGAGGAAGATGCAGAGCTGAGGTGCAGCATCTGTGCACGAACACATAGTTACATAGTAGGTGAGGTTGAAAAAAGTCCATCAAGTCCAATCTATGGGTGTGATTATATGTCAGTATTACATTATATATCCCTGTATGTTGTGGTCGTTCAGGTGCTTATCTAATAGTTTTTTGAAACTATCGATACTCCCCACTGTGACCACCGCATGTGGAAGGGAATTCCACATCCTTGCCACTCTTACAGTAAAGAACCCTCTATGTAGTTTCAGGTTAAACCTCTTTTCTTCTAATTTTAATGAGTGGCCATGTGTCTTGTTAAATTCCCTTCCACAAAAAAGTTTTATCCCTATTGTAGGGTCACCAGTATGGTATTTGTAAATTGAAATCATATCCCCTCTCAAGCGTCTCTTCTCCAGAGAGAATAAGTTCAGCGCTCGCAACCTTTCCTCATAACTAATATCCTCCAGACCCTTTATTAGCTTTGTTGCCCTTCTTTGTACTCACTCCATTTCCAGTACATCTGTCAGGAATGGTGTCATTACTGGGCTCACCTGCTGGTGGCACTGTTGCATTCGGCAGCAGTGGGTGTAGTTCTGGTGACCACCAGCGGGTGTCTCCTCACCAGGACTTTCCACCAGCCATCAAGCACACCTGATCTGGGTCTGCTGGACTATATAAACCCGCCCTTAACAAAGCTCAGTGCTCCAGAATTCCTTCTGTAAGCCTGGTCTCTGCCTGAACCTGATCCGTTACCTGGTCCTGAACCTGAACCTGATCCTGATCTGTTCCCTGCCTTGTCCTGGACTCTGATCCTTGTACCCTGTCCCCTGAGACCTGTCCCCTGATACCAGTTTCCCCTTGCTGTCTGCTCCCAGTACCTGGCCTTCTGCTCCCCTTGTCTCTCATCCCTGCCTTGTTCATGTATGTGTGTTCTCTTGTGTACATATTAGTTAGCTAGTTAGATTAGGTTGTTTTTGGGGTTTGTTGTGTTCCTTTGTATTCGTTTCTTGCTTATGGTTTGCTGTGGTTTTGTTTACACGTGTGTCTTTATCTTTAATAAATATATATATTTGTCACTTACTCTGTTCCCGATTCCTTAATGTGCAGCCCAATGATCTGACCACCTGTATTGGATGTCTGTGTATAGCATCCTCGTGACAGAATTCTGGAGCCATACAATCAGATCGGCTGCACCTTGGAATTGGGTCTGAGCATTTGTTAAAATTACTGAGATGGAGGTGGACGATATTTTTTATCTTTCGCTCCTGGCAACAGATGACAGAGATTTCTGTTATCAGACACTAAGAGAATATACCAGAGAGCAGTTATTAGAATGCATCCGCATAGCTCACGTTTTTGTGGATCAGGGCAATTTTGTGTTTGAGGATGTACAAGCTTTGATTTGTATCTGTATAGAGTTGGCCCTGTCTGATGCCTCTATTGGAACTGACGATTATACACCTCCTTTTAATGCAGCTCAAGTAGAATCTTTGGTGTGGTTGTTGGAGGATGACTCAGCCTTTTTCCATGAGCAGTACTCAGCTTGTCCTGAACAGGTGCTTGCAGCATGTATTGATTCAGTGCAGTCTCTGGTCAGACAAGCAGTGTGCAAACCTGATTTTGTGAAACCCTTATTACAGGCCTGGTCAAGTTTGTTGTATCCAGCCCCTGTCAGCTCCCAACCATCCATTTGTATGTCTAGATACCAACCTGCTGGGATGTCTTCCTCTCCTTTTCCCACAATTCCCACTTTTTCTGAACAATGCACCCAGCTAACAATGAAGTATCAGTACCCTGTCTCCTCCTGCTGCACTTACCCTGCCTTCAATCCACCTGCTTCTTCCCTCCTATCCGTAGCCAATACACAAGAATCTCCTCCAGCCACTGTCCCTGCACCTCTGCCATTTTCTTCCATTTGCCCAATCCCAACCTTTTCATATATTCCCCCCGGTACTTGCAAACCTGCAGTGACTAAGCCCAAAAAGAAGCGGAAGTACTTTCCAACCCACACAATCTTACCGGTATCCCAACCTGCCTCCACACCCACCAACCTGTTCCAGCCTGAGGTTCCCGTGCCAGCCTTCCAGCCTGAGGTTCCTGTGCCAGCCTTCCAGCCTGAGGTTCCCGTGCCAACCTTCCAGCCTGAGGTTCCCGTGCCAGCCTTCCAGCCTGAGGACCCTGTACCAGCCTGCCAGCCTGAAGACCCTGTACCAGCCTGCCAGCCTGAAGACCCTGTACCAGCCTGCCAGCCTGAAGACCCTGTACCAGCCTGCCAGCCTGAAGACCCTGTACCAGCCTGCCAGCCTGAAGACCCTGTACCAGCCTGCCAGCCTGAGGTTTCCGTGCCAGTTTGCCAGCCTGAGGTTTCCGTGCCAGTTTGCCAGCCTGAGGTTTCTGTGCCAGTTTGCCAGCCCGAGGTTTCTGTGCCAGTTTGCCAGCCCGAGGTTTCTGTGCCAGTTTGCCAGCCCGAGGTTTCTGTGCCAGTTTGCCAGCCCGAGGTTCCTGTGCCAGCCTTTCAGCCTGCAGTTCCAGGGCCAGCCTGCCAGCCTGAGGTTCCTGTGCCAGCCTGCCAACTTGAAGTTCCTGTCTTCCGAACAGAAGTCCTGATGACGGTGTCCCAGTCGGAAGATCCGGTGTCCCAGTCAGAAGATTCGGTGCATGAGACCCCGCCTGAAGATCCGGTGCCCGTTTGCTGGCCTGAGGTTATGATGTCCGTTTCTCAGTCTGTGGAGCCTGCTGCCCAGCCTAAGATGATCCCGCCTGCTGCCCAGCCTGAGATGATCCCGCCTGCTGCCCAGCCTGAGATGATCCCACCTGCTGCCCAGCCTGAGATGATCCCGCCTGCTGCCCAGCCTGAGATGATCCCACCTGCTGCCCAGCCTGAGATGATCCCGCCTGCTGCCCAGCCTGAGATGATCCCGCCTGCTGCCCAGCCTGAGATGATCTCGCCTGCTTCCCAGCCTGAGATGACCCCGCCTGCTGCCCAGCCTGAGATGACCCCGCCTGCTGCCCAGCCTAAATTGACCCCGCCTGCTGCCCAGCCTGAGATGACCCCGCCTGCTGCCCAGCCTGAGATGACCCCGCCTGCTGCCCAGCCTGAGATGACCCCGCTTGCTGCCCAGCCTGAGATGATCCCGTCTGCTGCCCAGCCTGAGATGATCCCGTCTGCTGCCCAGCCTGAGATGATCCCGTCTGCTGCCCAGCCTGAGATGATCCCGCCTGCTGCCCAGCCTGAGATGTTCCGTCTGCTGCCCAGCCGGAGATGTTCCTATCTGCTGCTCCGTTGCCCGCTGCCCAGTCTGATGTTCCAGAGCCTACTGTCTTGCTTGGTGACCCTGTACCTGGTATCCAGCCTCACGATCCAGTTCCTGATGGTTCCATTCCTGATACTCTTCCTGGTGGTTCCTTTACCGCTGCCTAGCCTGATGACTCGGAGCCCGCTGTCCAGCCTGAGGATATGGTCCCTGCTAAGACCTGTTCCTGATGCCCAGCTGGCCGCTGACGTCTTCCTGATGGATGCCCTTTTTTCCACTATTTTAATCCTGATGGTCACCCAGCCTGAATGTAATGCCCCTGTGTGGTCTGCCTCCGATGGGTTCTTGCCCGTTGCCCTGCTAATTTTTACTTCTAAATCTAAACTTCCTGACCCTGGTGGTGGGATGCGCGCCCTATTTTCAGACTCTAGTGGCACGTCCCCCAGTGAACTAAAGGACTCTGGCCTAGGAAGTGTGAAGAAGTCCGCAGACATAGTATGGAGACTTTTTTGGGTGTTTCCGCATCCACTCGGACTGTCCAACCAAGGGCTGAATGGAGTGTCCGGAGGCCACTCCTTAAGGGGGGGGAACTGTCAGGAATGGTGTCATTACTGGGCTCACCTGCTGGTGGCACTGTTGCATTCGGCAGCAGTGGGTGTAGTTCTGGTGACCACCAGCGGGTGTCTCCTCACCAAGACTTTCCACCAGCCATCAAGCACACCTGATCTGGGTCTGCTGGACTATATAAACCCGCCCTTAACAAAGCTCAGTGCTCCAGAATTCCTTCTGTAAGCCTGGTCTCTGCCTGAACCTGATCCGTTACCTGGTCCTGAACCTGATCCTGATCTGTTCCCTGCCTTGTCCTGGACTCTGATCCTTGTACCCTGTCCCCTGAGACCTGTCCCCTGATACCAGTTTCCCCTTGCTGTCTGCTCCCAGTACCTGGCCTTCTGCTCCCCTTGTCTCTCATCCCTGCCTTGTTCATGTATGTGTGTTCTCTTGTGTACATATTAGTTAGCTAGTTAGATTAGGTTGTTTTTGGGGTTTGTTGTGTTCCTTTGTATTCGTTTCTTGCTTATGGTTTGCTGTGGTTTTGTTTACACGTGTGTCTTTATCTTTAATAAATATATATATTTGTCACTTACTCTGTTCCCGATTCCTTAATGTGCAGCCCAATGATCTGACCACCTGTATTGGATGTCTGTGTATAGCATCCTCGTGACAACATCCTTCCTGAGGACTGGTGCTCAGAACTGGACAGCATACTCTAGGTGCGGCCGGACCAGAGTGTAAGAGAACCATTCGTTTTCGTCCAATACGCATGCACGCTTGCAACGGACTGCATGCATGCGCAGGAGCGCGTCCCTAGCGCCAATTGGCGCCAAACGGCCTATTTAAGGAAGTTCCCTGACCCTTGCTTACTGGTCTTCAGCTGTTACCTGATATCCTGAACCCTGTTGTGATCCTGCTTGATACGTGTTGCTGAACCTGGCTTGCCTTGACCCTGCTTCTGGACTCTGCTCTGTTCTGATTACTGGCTCCTGATCCTGGCTACCCATTTGACCCTGCTTCTGCCTGCTGCCTTGCACTTCGCTGCCCGCCTGTTACCTGACCCGGCTACCCTTGTGACCTTGCATCGGCTTCCTGTGTCGCTCCTCTTCATCCTCTGAGTGTCTGCGACTTCAGTCCTGCGACTCTCTGCAACTTCCTGCTGCAAGTCTTCCAGGGACTTAACATCATCTGATGTCCCAGTGCCACTGTTCCAGCGGAGTGCCTCTTTAACCCCTGCTGATCCTTGGTGCACAGCTGCCTCCCGTGATATGATGATCCTCCTGCTCGTCCAGGGTCGCACCCCCTGCTACTGGTTTCCGGGTCTACATCTGCATGTTCCTCCTGTCCCTCGGTTCCTTCTGTTCCACCTCCAGCGGGACCAGGGCTGGAGATGCAAGAGAGGCCGACCTCGTCACTTCAGTCTCCCTTCAGGTACGTGACACAGAGTCTTGTAGAGGGGGATAATTATTGTTTTATCTCTGGAGTTGATCCCCTTTTTAATGCATGCCAATATTCAGTTTGCTTTGTTAGCAGCAGCTGGACATTGCATGCCATTGCTGAGCCTATCATCTACTAGGACCCCCAGGTCCTTTTCCATCCTTGATTCCCCCAGAGGTTCTCCCCCCCAGTGTATGGATTGCATTCATATTTTTCCCATCCAAAGGCATTATTTTACATTTTTCTACATTAAACCTTATTTGCCATGTAGTTGTCCACCCCATTAATTTGTTCATATCTTTTTGCAAGGTTTCCACAGAAGTTATTGCCCTGCTTAGCTTAGTATCGTCCGCAAATACAGAGATTGAACTGTTTACCCCATCCTCCAGGTCCCAGCACAGAACCCTAAGGGACCCCACTACCCACCCCTGTCCATTCTGAGTACTCCCCATTTATCACCACCCTCTGAACTCGCCCTTGTAGCCATTTTTTTTTACTGACCCTATGGTCCATGCCAGCGGACCTTATTTTGTACAGTAAACGTTTATGGGGAACTGTGTCAAATGCTTTTGCTAAATCCAGATACACCACATCTACAGGCCTTCCTTTATCTAGATGGCAACTCACCTCCTCATAGAAGGTTAATTGATTGGTTTGGCAAGATTAATTCTTCATGAATCCATGCTGATTACTGCTAATGATACCATTCTTACGAAAGTCAAAATGTATATTTAAGATTTAATATCTCAAAGATATGATATGGGTTAAATAAGAGTTCTTTTAACCAGAAGTGAAAGCTTCAATATAATAAGCATTTATTAGAGAATTGTTATTAGTCTATCTAATACACCGCAAACCTTTTGTCATAGAAATCCTGCCAGCTACAGGATTCCTGGACTTCCTGATTCCGAATCTCGGGCACGTCCACGCGTGCGGGCACGCGCGCACGCGATGGCGAGCATGTGCGCGCGCACGGGCTTAGCGGGGGCGCGCGCACGCTCCACAAAGCGCGCCAGAAGAGCTATTTAAACATGCCTATGACAGACAGTCCCTGCTGTCTGCTCTACAGCGTGTAGTACCCAAAGAGACCTGATTCGTGAATTTACCTGCATCTGACCCGGCTTACCTTGACCCTTCCAGTTTCCTGCCTGCCTCTGACCCCCGGCTTTGTTTGACCAATCTTCTGCCTGATCCTCCAGTACCTTGCCGCCAGCCAACTCTACCGACCCGGCTTGTCCGACCAATCTCTCCAGTTGCTGTGTCCTGGTTCCAGTCCAGTCAGCCTCATCAGTTCCAGTCCAGTTGCTGTATCCTGGTTCCAGTCCAGTCAGTCTCATCAGTTCCAGTCCAGTTGCTGTGTTCCTGGTTCCGGTTCAGCCTGCCATACTTCCTGGGTGCCTGGATCCGTCCCAGTCTTCAGACTCTACTCTACCTTGATCCATCCTGCCAGGCACTCGTACCCCTTCTACCTCCGTGCCTCCTGTCTTCAGTACCAGGGGCCGCCGGTGGAAGCCGTAAGAGAGGCCTCCCTCTGCAGATCCGGGCTCGTCACCATCAGGTACGTGACAGTAGCAGACAGCCATGTCTGAGCCCGGGCAGGGAGCCTCACCTATGGAGGAACTCTGTCGGCACCTGGCAGGTTTGTCTGAAGCAGTCAAGAGTCTTCAACAAGGATACACCCGCTTGGAAGAACAAGTGCGGGCCCTCTCCAATCCTTCTGCCATCCAAGAGGGGCCCCACGCCTCTGCTTCCACAGCCGGAACAAGTTCCTCACCCACAGTGGTCATGCTTCCTCCTGAACCTAAGGTTCCTACACCCGAAAGATTTTCCGGGGATCGGAGCAAGTTTAGGGCCTTCCGAAATTCGTGTGAACTGTATTTTGCCCTACAGCCCCGTACCTTTTCTCTAGAGGCCACCAAGGTGGGCTTTGTGGTCTCTTTGCTCGCTGGAGACCCTCAGAGCTGGGCCCACCGTCTCTTTGAACAGAAGGATGTATCACTAAACAACCTCGCTGCTTTTTTCGATGCCATGGCCCAGCTATACGAAGATCCCCAACTCTCGGTAACCGCAGAAGCCGCCTTGCGTTCCCTTCAACAAGGACGCAGACCAGCGGAGGACTATGTGGCAGAATTCAGGCGGTGGAGTGCGGATACCAATTGGAATGATGCCGCCCTCCGCCATCAGTTTCGCTTAGGACTTTCCGATTCCTTGAAGGACGAGCTAGCTAGAGTCGGTGTACCACAGACACTCAACCTGTTGATTGATCTAACCATCCAGATTGACCGACGTCTGAGGGAACGGAGGGCTGAGAGGACCACTGGCTTCTCCCGCCCAACCTGGATGCTTCCTCGGGCTCCTAGTCACCTGTACTCGGCTCCTGCTACACCTCCAACTCCCACATCTGACACGCCTGAACCAATGCAGCTTCCACCGGGCAGAGACAGTTCTCCGAGCCGGAATTGCAGGTTAAGGATGGACTATTGTGGTACCAAGACAGAATCTACGTACCTGAGAAACTAAGAGTAACCGCATTAGAACTCTGCCACGACCACGCCCTGGCCGGGCATTTTGGCGTTGCCAAGACCACTGACCTGGTACAGCGCACCTTCTGGTGGCCTCGAGTACGTGAAGACTGTAGGAGGTTTGTAGATTCTTGTACAACTTGCACCCGAAACAAGGGTTCCAGATCCAAGGCCTGGGGACTACTAAAACCCACCCGTTCCAGATAGGCCCTGGAGAATGTTGTCCATCGACTTCATTGTCGAGTTACCTCCGGCTGAGAACCATTCCACCATCTTCGTTATAGTGGACCGTCTGTCCAAGATGGCACACTTCATCCCTATGAAAGGGACTCCCTCCGCTCCTGAAACCGCACAGGTATTCATCAGAGAAATAGTCAGACTCCACGGGGTACCAGCCAATATTGTTTCCGATCGCGGAGTTCAATTTCCCTCTAGATTCTGGAGATCCCTTTGCAAAACCTTGAAAATCGAATTATCGTTTTCCTCTGCTTACCATCCACAGACCAACGGACAGACGGAGAGAACGAATCAGACGCTCGAGCAATACCTGCGATGCTTCTCCTCTTTTGCTCAGGACAACTGGGTTTCCCTACTTCCGTTGGCCGAGTTTGCGTATAACAATTCCATTCACTCCGCTACCTGCCAGACTCCCGGTAATCCACACAAGGTCGAAGGGTGTGGTCCTTTTTCTCTACAAAAAAGATGCCTGCGCCTGCTGGGGATGTGGAAGGGCGGATGAACCCCTTTTGCAACAAAAGTATACTGTAAGTGCTGGGAGATGGTCTGATAATTGCCTATAATAATGACTCCTGGGCCCAGGTCATCTCATCTCTGCTCTCTACTTATTGGGCTTTCCTTATATGGACCCCTCTCCCATTGACTAAAACAGGGAGACTACGATTGGTTACTGTTAGCTCTCTCCTCCCTCCGGGCGTTATATTAATTTCCCTCACTAGCCCTCTCCTTACTGGAGTTTAGTGATAATTAGATTTGAAGATAAATTAATTAAACCGAAGGTCGTTAACTTCCCTTGAATGGGGCACTTAGCTATACATGGAACTGGCTGTGGCAAATTACCCCTTAAATGGATATTGGTTCGTTAACATGGGAGAATACACACACCTTTATCTAGCTAATGAAGGTGGTGTCGCATAGACTACCAGTTTCAGATATGATCTCTTCCTGGCTTGTTTTAATACTAAGTATACTAAGTATAAGGTATACAGACAGAACGACTCTTCAGCACCTAGTCACCCAGCATTCATGCATATCAAAAGGGACCTGGTAATTAGATTTTCCCAGGCCCAGTATGTAAGCCAAGTTAACCCTTACAGACACAAATATTTCATACTACACATTTCTTATCCTAAATTATATATACATCTATGTACAGATATTCCCAGTTGCTAATGGAGATTACTCATAAAACTCCTCATAAGGCAACACCGTTCTCATTACTAAAATCTTGTATATAGTCCCTTATCATCCCCTCCAAGAGCTTGCATACTATTGATGTTAGGCTAACTGGTCTGTAATTCCCAGGGATGTATTTTGGGCCCTTTTTAAATATTGGTGCTACATTGGCTTTTTTTGGCATTGGCACTGGGATGTGTTTGATGGTCAGGAGGACCAAAGCGGTACTACTCAGAGCTGTAAAGCTGCCTCAAGAGAGCCAGGGTGCTGAATGTTATGTTTGTTGCATTGATGGTGGGAACCCCCTGTGTGGGAAACTACTCAAGTGTAAACTTTTAAAGTGGGCAGAAAAAGCCCTGAAACGTATTTCTGGTGTGGAGGAAACTCACTGTTTGGCACTACCAATGAGCTAAAAATTCCTCAACTATAAATATATATATACATACTATACAGTATGTAAAAAATATGTAAATATACATTTTCTAAGGTTTTTTTTTACACTGTCACCAGAGTAGTGCAGTGTCACCATACTCTGGGAAGGTGATCTGGATTTTTTCTTTTTACATTATGATTTCTTGTACTGTGGTGATTACTGTAAAACCAATTGTTTTTAAGTGTTACAAATGGCTTTCTTTTATGACAACTTCCTTTACTATTGTGATTGCTGTGATTAGCTATGGCTATTACATGGTACAGGACTGCTGTGAATGCCCCTGTACCATGTGATCGCTGTAACTGATCACAGAAATCACAATAGTAAGCAAGCTGTCATGAAAGCCATTCATGACAGTTTACTTGTTATCATGTAATCGCTGTGATTGCCAAGCACTGCCATCTAGTGGACACCACAGTCACAGTATCATGCCACTGCGCTCCCCAGGGGGCACACTTGTGACGCGTGGATAGGAGGATGTCCTCAGGCCATATATGTACATTGGCCAGTGGTTGAAGGGCAACATTAAAAATACACAAATCCTTTAAAAAACAAGCTTGGGGTGCCTGAAATCTGCATGCAAAGTGGTACAAACTGTATGCATGGCACTGTTTAAAGTGTTGATAAATGACATTTTATGGCCTCTTTGTTCTGTTTATAAACACAGTGGTCTGGCTTCTCCTCAACATCCATAACAGACTCTTAACCTAGATGAGGGTGTGGTATAGATGTTAAGGGGAGACCCCATGAAATTAAACAAAAAAGTGGTGTGGGGTTCCAACCCAAAATCCATACTAGACCAACCACACTGCATGGGTTCTTGTTTCTGCTAGGGGATGGGAAAATAACTTTTACTTAACTTATCCCCCACTCCCTCAGCAAGAGGCACTCCCATATGCTCCAGTAATGAACTGTCCCTTAGCATCCTCATGTCCAATGCAGGGGAGAAGAGGCTAAAGGGACCAGTCTATTGTCACAGATGGGCTTGCAGGAGCAGAGGGTCAGCTAAAACTGCTTTACCCAGTCCCCTAGACATAAACAGGCCGTTAACCCTTGCATTGCTGGAGTCACCCCACACAAGGGGGGACTTTTTTCGTTCAGCTTTAAACTATGTGATCACCAGAAAACTGCTATACTTTCCTTTTAAAGTTTTAAATATGTGATTTAAAAAACATGTGCAGGAGAAAGAAAAAAATAGGGTTAACTATCTCCTTCAGTTTCTTAATTCTGTTTATAGTGCAAATATTGTGTGCTGTGTTAATTTTAGCAAGATAAATTAGAAAACCGTCTTCTGGTACTGAAAGTGATTTTGGAATTAGGACTTTTTCTCTGTTACCTTTGTAGTCCAGGCAAACAATTACAATCTGACAAGTGATGACATCAAAAATAAATTTCATGGGATGCTACATATACTAAGATAAATAGATTTTTGTGCTTGGATGAACAAAGTACAACAATGTTAAATGAAACAAATCTCAGTAAATGAACAAGACTCAGTTACTAATCAAATGGATTATAGGCAGGCTTCTCATACATCTCTTCAAATGTTCATCCTTCAGTATCTCACTTAGATTATTTGATAGCACTGCAATTTTGAACTTAGAAGCTCACAAAGGAAATGACAAACATTGGGAAATATTAACTAAGATAACTTAGGAATGTAAAGCAATGTTTAATACTTTCCACGTATTTCAGAGGAACATGGCACTCTTCCAATCAGATGGAGCCTTTACTGTCTGAATCAAATTTGTCTCGACATTGTTTTTAAAATTTTCTTTGGTACATCATCAGGAGGAGAAAGCAATGTAAACACTAGTAATGTATAACATAATATATTACAACAGATATCATTGAGAATTTTTTAAGATTCAGTTTTAATACAGCAATAATCGTAAGGAAAATGTCATCAAGTTCTAGTAGCCATGGCTTGTCAAAATAGTGTATAATCGGCCATAAACAGATATACTTAATTTAGCTGAAAGATGGAGAGTAAACCCTCTAAAACCATACTGTTTCTCCTGATCTCTATGCATGTACAGTGGAAGCATCATTCCCTTTTCTGTAATTGCAAAGAAATTTCCGAAAGTCTCTGAGACTAATGTTGTAAACTTTTTTTTCCCATTAGTCTTTATTTGACTGAAATAAAAGTTATTAAGGAGAAGACAAAAAACAATACATACAAAAGTACGAAAATATCAGGTTTGACGGTTTGAGTGTTATGCGTTAAAACATCCCATCATACATCTATGACATCAAGCAACTAAATCAATATGAATTAGTTGACATTGACGTAAAGATTTATAGCGTATCTACCACTCGATTTATTGCACAAAGCAACAGAAGAAAAAAGTAAACCTTGTATCTGAGAATAACCCCATATTCTTTTTTGTTAGTTATTTCTGAATAAAAGGAATCTACTATGGTTCTGGGTCACTTTCTTACATTGGTGTCTTGTTCAGGTATCCTAGTCAGAAAAAGCATAATTTTTTTGCAAAACGACACTTTGGACTTTCATGGTACCACAACACAAGTGTATTTAGGTGTATTTAATAAACCAAAGTTTTTATTCTATATTTAAGTTATTTAAATCAATTTAAAATATTGAAAATACTTTTACTAGGGAACAGCCTAAGATGGATGCACTCTGAAACTGCTCTGCACACACCGGGTAACACTCATAGTTAAATCCTGAGCTGTTCCTCTTCTGTCGTTCACCTCCAGGTCCCGCTTTCTCCAACATCACTTTGAAACCTTTCTAGGATGAGTCCACTGCCTGGGCACAAATGCTAGACCTATTCTTCAACATCCAGGTTGTCAGGCAAGATGGCGCCCAGCCCTACACACGCTGATCCCACGAAACTGCAGGAAGCTTTGAACCATCCCAGCCCTAATTCTGCATCTCTCACTGATTCCTGGGACCTCACAAGCCATACACTGCTTGCCCAGGTCAGAGATATTATTCGGAAAGAACTGGAAACAACATCCAAAACCATCATGACAGAATTATGTCATGACATGCAACAAATAGGCCATCGTACAGCCTCTCTGGAGTGATGTGTAGATTACACTACCATAGTTGCAAACAGCCATGAAAAATAATTGACAGAAGTTTTACATGAAATGTCATAACTTAAAAACCAGCTTGAGAATTAAGAAATCAGAGCTTGCCACTGCAATCTTCATATTCATGGACTCCTGGAAATTATTAAAGATCTCCAAGGCTCAACCCTCACCCTTTTCCAAGAATTGGCCCCACATTTAAGCATCAACAGATTGATGATCAAGTCTAATAATCAACCACATGACATTATTCTTAAACTTCATTTTTTTGTAAACAAGGACACCGCTTTTGCACTGTATGAGAGTTTTCTAGTTTGTCCTTTCAGAGCCACTATTATAGCCTGTATGCTGACTTAGCCCAATCCACTATTTTAAAATGACAGGCTCTCCGTTCTTACCTTACTACTCTTCAAGCAGCAGAAATTAAAAATTATTGGGGCTTTCCCTTCAAACTTTTTTTTTCTCATGAAGGCACTTTTTTACAACTACATACTCCTGAAGAAATTCATACCTTTTTCCATCAACTAAATCTTCAGTCGCCTCCAAATATAACTTCTGTGCAAATATCAGATCAGATGTCTTCACACCTCCAAATTTCAAAACAACCTCAAAACACCCTTAATTCACAACAGCTCATGGATAGACCATTCTCTTAAATGTTGTCCTCTCACATACAGGCTTTGCAACAATTGAATTTACAGATATTCCAGCTACAATGCCTTGAAAAAGTATTCATACCCCTTGAAATTTTCCACATTTTGTCATGTTACAAGCAAAACATAAATGTATTTTATTTGGATTTTATGTGAAAGACCAACACAAAGTGGCACATAATTGGGAAGTAAAAGGAAAATGATAAATAGTTTTATTTATTTTTTTACAAATAAATATCTAAATATCTGAAAAGTGTGGCGTGCATTTGTATTCAGCCCCTTTACTCTGATACCCCTAACTAAAATCTAGTGGAACCAATTGCCTTCAGAAGTCACCTAATTAGTAAATAGAGTTCATCTATGTGTAATTTAATCTCAGTAGAAATACAGCTGTTCTGGGAAGCCCTCAGAGGTTTGTTAGAGAACCTTAGTGAATAAACAGCATCATGAAGGCCAAGGAACACAGCAGACAGGTCAGGGATAAAGTTGTAAATAAGTTAAAAGCAGGGTTAGGTTTTAAAAAAATATCCCAATCTTTGAACATCTCACGGAGCACTGTTAATTCCACCATCCAAAAATGTAAAGAGTATGGCACAACTGTATACCTACCAAGATCCATCCACTTAAACTGACAGGCTGGGCAAGGAGAGCCTTAATCAGAGAAGCAGCCAAGAGGCCCATGGTAACTCTGGAGGAGCTGCAGAGATCCACTGCTCAGGTGGGAGAATCTGTTCGCAGGACAAATATTAGTCGTACACTCCACAAATATAGCCTTTTTGAAAAAATAGCAAGAAGAAAGCCATTGTTAAAAGAAAGCTATAAGAAGTCTAATTTTCAGTTTGTGAGAAGTCATGTGGCGGACACAGCAAGCGTGGAAGGGGTGCTCTGGTCAGATGAGACCAAAATTGAACTTTTGGCCTAAAAGAAAAACGCTATGTGTGGCGGAAAACTAATACTGCACATCACCCTGAGCACACCATCCCCACTGTGAAACATGGTGGTGGCAGCATCATGTTGTTGGGATGCTTTTCTCCAGCAGGGGCAGGGAAGCTGGTCAAAGTTGATGGGAAGATAGATGGAGCCAAAGACAGGGTAATCTTAGAAGAAACCTCACATTTATATATTTATATATTTGTGCTAAATTTATTCATCATTGTGGAGTATAGTATAATCATTAATTTGATTATTTATATAGATTTTTATTTTTTTATTTTTTTAAATTCATTTGGGATGTGTATAATTGTATCCTCACATTGGCAATTGCTGCTGCGTGGAGTGTTCCCAGTTAATTTCCGGCTGCAGCACTGTCAATGTTATGCATCCGGTGGGGATCATCCACGGTGTGTGCTCATTTGCATCTTTATGCCATTTCCGGCCGCTGGTTCACTTCTGGTTGCAGCTATAACGATGACGCACATCCGATGGTGATGACCCCGGCTGTGTGTGTTTAATGGCGTGTGCGCCCTTCCTGCTACACCTCTGAAGATGGCCATTTAGGCTTAAATGCATTAGGTGACGCAGCTAGGATGCCAGCATGCCTTATATCGAGGTTCATTATTGATTCATATATGCATTATTTCATCTGATGTTTGTGAGTACCCCTTTTTTTATCCATAAATTTAGATTTTTTTAACAGGCTTCACTATGTGCCTCCTCATTTTCCTTCTATGGTAAATATCGCTTTTCCTGCTTGCAACTGGAGTTGAGGCTGTACATTGGTGATTTATTGGAAACTGCAGAGGATCCTTATACCTTGTGAGCTCCCAGTTTGGATTGTGGTGACCGACTGATGATGTTACCTGCCTAAAGCGTTTGGATGAGTCATATACCATATGCTTGTTTTTTATCTGTTTCTGGTAAGAAGATATATTTGTCAGCACGGTGGGGTGTGTGTATTATACACTGAAGCTGGTGAGAGGTTCTTCATTTCCATGTTCACCTGTATCCACCGTCTTTTCCTCTGTCTCTTACCCCTAGCGCTGCATATGGACTTTAATATTTTTTAATAAGCTGCAATTAATGTATTTTTTGCCAGTTGCTTTTATTTATTGTTCAATATTCGTGATACAATCTAGCACGTATATTATCCCTTGTTTTATTTAGAAGAAAACCTGTTAGAGTCTGCAAAATACTTGAGACTGGGGGGGAGGTTCACCTTCCAGCAGAACAATGACCCTAAACATACAGCCAGAGCTACAATGGAATGGTTTAGATCAAAGCATATTAATGTGTTAGAATAGCCCAGTCAAAGTCCAGACCTAAATCCAATTGAGAATCTGTGGCAATACTTGAAAATTGCTGTTCACAGACGCTCTCCGTCCAATCTGACAGAGATTGAGCTATGTTGCACAGAAGAATGGGCAAAAATGTCACTCTCTAAGATGTGCAAAGCTGGTAGAGACATCCCCAAAAAGACTTGCAACTGTAATTGCAGTGAAAGGTGGTTCTACAAAGTATTGACTCAGGGGGGCTGAATACAAATGCACGCCACACTTTTCAGATATTTATTTGTAAAAAATTTAGAATAACATTTATCATTTTCCTTCCACTTCACAATTATGTGCCACTTTGTGTTGGTCTATCACATAAAATCCCAATAAAATACATTTACGTTTTTTGTTGTAACATGACAAATCGTGGAGAATTTCAAGGAATACTTTTTCAAGGCACTGTAGCTGAAAAGGATTAATTCACAAGGTCCACTCTTTAGGGACATATTCATCTTTCCTGTTTTATTGGGATGCTAAAGATTAACAAATATATACAGTGTATTTATATATATATATATATATTTATTTATATTTGTTATCCCCTTCCCTGCCCTAACTCCCCCATTCCCCCCCCCTTTTTTTGATAAAAAATTACAATGTTTTATTTAACCACTTCAATAGACTTGTGCACAACGGAAAAATTCGTTCCGTTTCGGTTCGTTTCTTTCCGGTCCTGTTGATTCGTAATCATTCGTAATTTTGCTAGACGGGATTTTTCGTGTTCGGACTCATTCGTATTTTTGCAAGCGACATTTTTCGTTGAATTTTTTGTTGCTTTATAATTCGTACTTTCGGTAGAGTACGTTGTTTTTCGTTGATTCTGGACACAACTCCTACTTTCGTAACTTTTTTTGGGTTCGTTGATTCGTAATTTTCCGTGTCTCTCTCACAACGACGCTGCCTATTATGCCTAATGTGCTTTGAATGGATTTGTACTTTTCTAAATACATAGCGGTTATTTGTAACGATTCGAAATCTCGTATTTTACTTTCGTTTTTGACATGCGGCTATAGCATTAGCCTCCGCCCCCCCTGTACACCATTTTGAGAGGGAGTTCAGCACGGTGAGGGAGAAGCAGAGAGCAGAGCAGAGTGTTATTGTGCTTCGAATGGATTCGTACATTCGTAACTTTTTTTGGTCGTTGATTCGAAAATTTACATGTCTGACAGTGGCGCTGCGTGCTTCGAATGGATTCGTACTTTTCTAATACATCGCAGTTATTCGTAACTATTCTAAATCTCGATTTTTTACTTTCGTTTTTGACATGTGCCTAATGCCTATAGTCTCCGCCCCTGTATGTCATTTTGAGAGGTTGTATAGTGGTGAAGTGAGGGAGGAGCAGAGAGCAGAGCAGAGAGTGTTATTGTGTTAGATGTGTGATTGTTTTTGTTTGTTTTGGTGAATTAGAATGTCTGGGAGTGAGAATGGACGTGTGAGTCTTGTGAGTGAGAATGTTGGTGTTGGTATGAGAGTTGTTGGTGAGAGTGGAGGGGAGCAGAGAAGTGGAGGGGAGCAGAGAAGTGGAGGGGAGCAGAGTAGTGGAGGGGAGCAGAGAAGTGGAGGAGGGGACTCAGGGGAGAGGAGGAGTGTAGTTGAGGAGAGGCATGGAGGGGAGAGGAGAAGTGTAGGGGAGGGGAGGTGTGGAGGGGACTCAGGGAAGAGGAGGAGTGTAGTGGAGGAGAGGCACGGAGGGGAGAGGAGTGTAGTGGAGGAGAGGCATGGAGGGGAGAGGAGGAGTGTAGGGGAGGAGGGGCGTGGAGGGAAGGGGAGGAGTGGAGGGGACTCAGGGAAAAGGAGGAGTGTAGTGGAGGAGAGGCATGGAGGGGAGAGGAGTGTAGTGGAGGAGAGGCATGGAGGGGAGAGGAGGAGTGTAGGGGAGGAGGGGCGTGGAGGGAAGGGGAGGAGTGGAGGGGACTCAGGGAAGAGGAGGAGTGTAGTGGAGGAGAGGCATGGAGGGGAGAGGAGTGTAGTGGAGGAGAGGCATGGAGGGGAGAGGAGGAGTGGAGGGGAGGAGGGGTGTGGAGGGGAGCGGAGGCGTGGAGGTGAGAGGAGGATCAGTGGGGGGTTGAGGAGAGAAGAGGAGGCATGGAGGGGAGAGGAGGGAAGAGGAGGTGTAGAGGGGAGAGTAGAGAAGAGTAAGCGTGGAGGGAAGAGGAGGCGTGGAGGAGAGGAGAGGCGTGAAGGGGAGAGGAAGAGTGGAGGTGAACGGAGGCATGGAGTGGAGCCAAGGCATGGAAGAGGGCATGCCCATGGAGGTGGAGTGGAGCGGGAGCATGGCAAAAAAAAGAGGCAAGTGTCCACCCCTACATCAGAAGAGAATTCTGACACCGACCTGCAGCAGCACCAGCGAACCAAGAGACAGAAAACATCAAGGGGGCCCGTATTTACCCCAGAGGAGAATTCTGCATTGGTTGCTGCAGTGAACATAGAAAAAGTGAGACTCTTCAGCCTAAATGTCTCAACCTCTGCGAAGAGAGCAGCCTGGGAACGAGTCCGGGACTCAGTGAATGCAGTCTCCAAGGTTCGCAGGGCCACCGATGGTGTCAGGCACAGGTAAGTATTCAAATATTATATCACTCTTAGAACACACCACATATATGTGAAAAATACACAGTATAGTAGTTAGTCAATAGTCAATAAACTGATTTGAACGTAACACAAATATTTATTTGGCACAGAAAAGTAACATGTAAAATAAAAATAATATTGTTGTAACGTGTATCTGTAATCATTTGCAGGTTTTATGATTGTCGGGCGTCAGTTAATAAAAAGATAGAGAAGCATCTTCTGGCCCAGTCTACTGGAGGAAAGGCTGTGGTCTTCAGACAGTGGGAGGCAGAGCTGAGAGATGGCCTGCTTGCAGATGAGGAGGATGTCCCTGGAGTCAGCAGAAAGGGTCCAGCCGAGCATCAGAGAGCTGGTGATTAAAATAAAATATATCATTATATATTGCAGTTATATGGTTGTTTCCAGCTCACTATTTTTTTTATGACTACGCATGTGAGACTTACGTTTTGCTTTACATTCATGTTTTCCAGATCGAGCAACGTCATCTGTGGAGGGAACAGCTCCAAGTTCGTGCCCTCAAGATTCTGGCAGTGGTGGTGGTGAGTAGTACCTACCTAACATAAACACAAAGCAAACATAATAATAAACAACATAGTAACAAACATCTATTTAACATTTAAAGCAGACATCACTAAATGGTGGACTGTGGGCTAAATGCATACGAGACACTGTGCCATCCAGACCGCCACAGTCCAGCCATTTATGTGCCGTTCTGCACACAGAGCCGGAGACACATCAGATCTGAATATTGGGCAAGAACGGAGCTTCTGAAGATAACTTTCCAAGTTAACCAGCAGGTGATTGGTTGCTAGGCAGCCCTAGCAACCAATCACCTGCTGGTTAACTTCAGCACCTCCCGCTCCTGCCCACTATTCAGTGCTGCTGTGTCTCCCATTGTGTCTCCAGCTCTGTGAGCCCAAATAATGCAAGGGGCAGAGCTGTGGAGGCTGTATTCTGATGGGGGCAGAGCTGGGAGGTTAAGATGGGAAACTGGCAGAGATGCAGGGTGCTGTGTAATGTGAAGGGGCCCAGAGATGCAGGGTGCTGTGTAATGTGAAGGGGGGCAGAGATGCAGGGTGCTGTGTAATGTGAAGGGGGTCAGAGTTGCAGGGGGCTGTGATGTGAAGGAGGGCAGTGGACAAAGCTGTGGGGCGGTGCTGTGAAGGTGGCAGAGAAGATTAAGATACCATTGTGAACGGAGGTTCAGAACACTACTGTAAACTGTGATGTGAAGGGGGATTGTGATATGCCAGGGGACTGAGGAAACTGATGTAAGAATGGGATGGAGAAATAAGAGAGGAGGGGCTGTCAAAGCACAAACCATTTAGCAATGATTTGTCCTCTTACCTTGCTAGGATCCTTTTTTGTTATGAAGTCAGATTTACGACATCTGGCTTCTGCTGTGCTGCCGAAGCCGGGTGACAATCCTCTGCCGTCCATTCTCTGGCTGAGAGATTAGCTGATTGTACTCGGCCAATAAATGGCACACTGTGCAAGGAAATAAAAAAAAATGAAAGCTCAAATAGGTCCTGTAGCATTCCACTTCCCGCAAAACAATGTATCTGTCCAGTTCTTTGAGGAAGTGGTTGTACCGGGGTGATAAGCAGCTGCAGCCGTCACCCCGGTACCGCTTTTTAGATTTGGTGGTCGGCTTTGTTATGATAACAACTGATGCGGCTCAGAAGCTGCTCAGCTGTCATCATAAGGAGTGGGAGAGGACACGACAAGCCCTCCGCCCGCCGCCTTACACCGCTTCGCCCGGGTCTCCAGTCCGGAGCGACCAGAGTTGCAAACAAAGCCGGAATCGGCTTCAATCGAGTCTCCAATGTAGTAACTCAGAAGTTACGTACTCATTTACTTGGCTGCCAATGGCGCCGATATGAAAAAATCCACAGTATTCAAATATGCAGATTTTTGCTTTTTGAATACTTGTACATGCAAAGGAGGGATTTGGGGATTGGAATTTTTTTTAAAGTAAAACTTGAAAAAATAAACAAAAAAAAATATTTGAAAAGTGCCCCGCATGCTCGCTTACCAAAGAAAACACATATGTGGCGCCCGCAAATGTAAATGGTGTTCAAATCACACGTGAGGTATCGCCGCAATCCTCACATCGAGAGAAATAATTATAGCAAAAGATCTCCTCTGTAACTCTAAACTTGTAATCGTAAAACAAAAATTACATGCTCATCTATAGTGATTTTTAAGTACCGTAGTTTCTCGCCATTCCAACAGCGTTTGCAATTTTAAACCATAACATGTTCGATATCTATTTACTTGGGGTAACATCGTCTATCGCAATATCCCCAAAAATTGGGATAAATAAATTTAATGTAAATTTATTTTTTTAATTCAGTAAATTTTTCCCCAAAAATTGCTTTTGAAAGGCCGCTGTGCAAATACATATATTATATATATATATATATATATATATATATATATATATATATATAATGTTTGTGGTTCTCAGTAATTTTCTAGCAAAAAATAATGATTTTAAATTGGCAAGAATAACTGTCAGAAATAGGCTTGGTCCAGAAGTGGTTACCTTAACTCTTTTATTCTATCTTTAACAGAAAGCCTGAGCCATATCCCGGACCCTCCAGCATCAGCTTCTGTCAGGAAGCAGCGGCCCATTTCTCCTCAACGTAAGTAGAATACGCAAGCTGCCAATATAAAGAAACAGGACACAAGGCACCATCATCATCCACACTTTACAAACAGGCATTATAAAACACAAAAAAAGCTATTTAACAACCATCCATTTTTAAGTTCATACACACACACACACCTCAAACTAGGGGTCGACCGATTATTGGTGGCCACTTTTTTGTAATAATCGTTATCGTTGACAAACTTACCAATTGAATATAGTGCTTCGAGGTGTTGTACTGGGGTGATGCTTGCAGCGGCAGACATCACCTGGTACCGTTTTTTAACAACTGATGTGGAGAAGCAGCCGCTTGTCTGTTATTACAAACAGCCGGAGGGGATGTCCTCCCCAGAAGTGCAGTCGCTGTAAATCTGAGGAGAAACTCTGAAATGAGGGGAAGCTCTGCTGATTTTATCATCCAATCATGTACAAGCAAACATTCTGTTTTTTTATTTTCCTTGCATGTCCCCCTCAGATCTACAGTGACTGCACTTCCAAGTGCACTTGTAGTGGAAAGTGTATTTTCCTTTAGTAAATAGACCCCACTGTTTGTATTGTAACCTATGATTGTTTATTCTATTACATTCTTTTTTTCTATTACAAGGGATGTTTAAATTCCTTGTAATAGGAATATATGTGACACAAAATGTATTTATTTTTTAAAGGACAGTGTCCTATAAAAAATTAAAAGTTAAATAAATATTTTTATTCTAATCTCTAGAAATCTATTTCTTTGAATGCTATCATCAACATTGGCTATCTCGTCTATTTCAGATCAACAAGACCAGTCAGAGGGGAGAGCGCAGTGCAGCTCGCCTCGCTCACCTGTCCTTATTTGCGAGGGCATTGAGCTCCAGAATGAGCCAGAGCTGACCCCTGTGATTACCGATACTCCGGACTTCTCCCCATGGCCAGAGGAGGAGGTCATGGGCCATGTTTCCCGCATCCTGCCACCATCTGATGCTGCCCCTGGTGTGCCTCTACAGGAGCAGCCACAGCTGTTGCCCCCTCCTACCCAGATGGCACTGGCACCTACTGCTGTACCGCCTGGACCAGCAACTGTCCATGATGCAGAGCATCAGAGGGTCGTCACAGGACTTCAGAGGCAGGCAAGTGACAATAGAAGATTGTCATGGCGGGACATCAGGAGATTAACCCGGATCATTGAACTTGTAGCCAGGCAACAGACTGACAATATGGAGCGTATGTTGGCCCGGGTAAACCAACAGCATAACCAGGCAATGGAGCATTTAAGACTGTCTTTGATGGAAGCAATTTCCAGGCACAATGCTCCATTGCCTGGGAGCTCGTCTGGTAGTAGTACTCAGAGCAGCAGAGAACCCTCTCCTTAGGAAATCTGAGGGCTAGTTCTTCCTCTGCTCCAGGACCCAAGGCAGCTCAGCTCACCTTTTTGTTATTAATAGTTGTATATATGTATACGTGTTAACATACATTTTTTTTCTACGTTTGTTTGTGCAAATAAATAAATGCAAATAATTTTTGCCTAATAAAAGCATACTTTAGTGCTTATATATTGATGATTATTATGTGACATTGTACACTTTATTACATATCTGTTTGCTTAATATAAAAAATCACATGCTATCACACATGGTAATCAACTTAAACAGTTAAAAGAACATCCTTGCCAGTTGTCACCAACACCTTCATTTAGGTTTAGCTAGGTATTATACTGCCTCGCTGACCTTAGTATTCTCTTTCTTTTTTCGCATCATTATATGTTGTAGTTCAAAGTTGCAGTAACAGAAATGGAAATAGTATTAGTCGAGTCGTGATGATGATGGCTAATACTATTTCCAGTTCTGTTACTGCAACTTTGAACTACAACATATAATGATCTGGAAAAGTGTATAAGTGTTCTATACAGCTGTCCTGATTTTATGTTTGAAAGGAACATGCATCATTTGAGATTCCCTCTACGTATGGATACATCTGATACCGGTATTGAATGGATACGAGTAATCTTTTATCTGTACTCGTCAATACCAAATACCATTACCTGCGTCCAGGTGCCGCGAGGGAGCTTGGCGCCAGCTTCCCTGCCAACCAAGAATCCGGGAGGCCTGGCTTCCTGATAAGCTGTGAAGCCGGCGTCACGCTCTCTAACAGCACCTGGATGCACCTGAAAGGTCTTTGGTATTGACGACAAGTACAGATAAAAAATTACTCGTATCCAATACTGCTATCGTGCATCCCTACATACAAGTTTGCCGTTATTCATACATCCTAAAAGATGTGTATGGTTAATACATACCTGTGAAATCTTCGACTTGTATGTGTCTGTCATGAAGAAGCCTCATCCACTCATTCCAGTGGTACTTTCACTAAATTGGCAAATAAAACAAGAGTTACATAAATGAATGGAAATCAATGATGGATATGGGAGTAAGTGGCCAGGAGAGCAGGTACTCACCTTCTGACTCACGGCAACGCAATTACAGTCTTTCCTTCCTTGTCGTGGGTGATGACTTTCCATAGTGCCAACTTACATGTGCCATGTTGCCAACACTGTGGCCTGGAGATTACATGAATATCTTGGTGGACTGGATATATTAGCATTAGCAGCAAAATCTCCTTGCCACAATGTAGGTGCCATCAGAGGGTGGAAAGAAAAAACATTTTGGTGGTGGGAGTATAGGAGAATCGTAGTACCATTTTTGGCCTTCATTTTCCTGTGTCTGTATGTATATTAGCAGCAGACTTAGTATCACCACTATTTCCACCACCAGTACTACAAGTATAAGCAAGCAAGCAGCCTGGTTGGCAAGCTGCATAACTAAAGGAAAACAACAACAGATTTAACTTATAAAATACAAATAATGGTTTAACTAAGTAACTACTAACTAGGAGAAAATCCAATGGTATTATATTATGTTTAAAGTGCACTGTTTAAATTCTGAAAATGACTGGAATAATTTTATAACATTAATTCTTATAAGTACATAAATACAGCGGCTTGAGACAGTTTTGACACCTGTCCAGGTAGTGAAACCCTGACAGGAGGCAATCCTCCAAGGTGCTGTTTGCACTCATGCGTGGTCTGTGCTTTCCTGATATATTGCATGACCATGTGCGCAGTCGCACTGACAAACGGTTTGCCTTTCACCTTCATGGCGCTGCTTGCTTATACCGAACTTAAAGGGACTGCGTTTGTATTCCAGTGTCCTAGGTATTCGAGATTTGAGAAGAAGGCAGGTGGAATGGAAATAGCAGAACTATTGCAGCAGGAACGTTTCACAAACTGAATGGTTTAAAGTTTTAATTGAAATGTACAAATGATACAGCTGTCCCGTTTATTTATTATGCTAGTACTAAATGACACAGTTGTCTCAAAAGGACAACAATATAAGTTATAATACCAGATCAGTAGCTAAAACCTTGGGCAGTAAAATAGCAGGGCAGGAGGTATGAGGTGGGACTTAGTAGAGGAACATTCCATGCCAAATCATCACAAACTAAATGGAACTTTGTTTTCAACCTGACCATCTCAGATGTTCATTAAATTTGATAGGATGGTATAGGGTCAGACATGGAGTAACTACCATATCTGACATTTAAGCCCTCACGGAAATGGTCAGGATGGGACATGTGATGATTTCTGGCATGGAATGAGGGCCTTAGGGGAGACGTGGAACTGGGTCAGGTGGAGATTTGGAGATTATGTTATCATCATGGATGAGTATTATTTTTTTATGCAGCATCAAAGTCAAGAGCAGGGTAACCAAGCTTTGGCATGTTGATTTTTAAAAAAGCCATTTGCTCTAAGAGCTGGGGGAGCAATTGTGAGCGCTGAGGGCATAATATATTTCCTGTTACAGAAAACACCCGCTCACTCTGGACCGTGGTTGAGGGACAGGAAAGAAGCTCCTGGGCTACCGAGGACAAAGCAGGCCACACATCCTTCTTCTCATCCCAAAAACTCAAGGGATCTGTACTGGGGGGCAAAGGAGGTTCTGCTAGGTAAGCCCTAACTATGTCACCAGCATTTTTTGCTTTTCTAAGGGGCTGTTCAGTGGGTCCCACCAAACTGTGAAGTGCCTCAGCCCAAAAAGCTGATGCTCTGGTGGAGTGAGCACCGGCAGCAGTGCTGCTAGTACCAGCTAACAGAGTATCATCACGCTCCTCTTCTTCTCCCTCCTCTAAATGTACTCCCATTTGCCTTTCCCTCTCACGTACCCTCTCTATTAATCTATCCCTCCAGGTGGTGAGAGTATTTTTGCGGAGTGCTATCCTGCCTTTGAATCTGGGGTCACAAATTGTGGCTAACATGAACTCGGTGCGAGAGTCGATGAGCTCTTTTATGCGCGAACTGAGTTGCTCCTTCAGCCTCCTCAGAAGGGCATCAACTTCAGCAAGTATATTGCCACCAGGCAATCGTTCCCTATTGGAAAGGAACAAATCTATTTTATTTGTAAGGTGTGCAAAGAGGGGAACCACTTGTGCCAGGCTAGCACTCTCTTGGCTTAAATTGTCAGTGACATCCTCAAAAGGCCTGAGCACTGTGACAACTTGGTCAATCATTACCCAGTCCTCCCTGCCTAGTGGTCTGGCAATACCAATAAAATGTTCACATGCCATTGCGTGAATTGCCCTCTGTTGCTCAAGGATACGCTCTAGCATATGTAAAGTTGAGTTCCACCTTGTTCCCACATCCTGTTTAAGGCAGTGCTCCACGAGGCCTGCCTTTCTCTGTTCCTGCCTGAGAAGGTGGCTATCCTTCACACTCCGGTGGAAGTGAACAGCAATTTTGCGGCACGACTCTAAAAGTGCTGCTAACCTTCCACTGTTAGTGTTATCATCGAGAGCAGACCTAACAACTAGATGAAGGATGTGTGCACAGCAGCGCACACCAACAAATCTTCCATCACGGATAGCCTTTGTCATGTTCGCTCCACCATCACTGACAACAAATCCCATTTTGACATTAGTGCCTGCCTGTTCCCCTAGCCACCTCCCTATCATTTTCTGAAGTGCATTTAAAATATTCTGTGATGTGTGCTGCTGATCCATCACCTCAGCATGGAGGAGGAAGGAGTGCAATCCTGTCTTGTGCACTGTGGCAGCGGCCACAGCACTTGAGGTTTTTCTTGACCGTGCAATTGTTTGTGGTGGTGGTTGTATATCTTGCGACTCATTGGGCTGCCACCAATGGGCAGTCAAGGACAGGAAGGCATGCTGGCCACTAGTAGCACTCCATAAATCAGTTGTAAAGTGAACTGATTGGCCAGCAGCCTTCCCCAGCAAATCCTTCAAAACCCCAACACATGACCGGTACAGCGAGGGCACTACAGTTCTACTGAATGTGGTACGTGAAGGGACCTGGTATTGTGGTGCCACAGCCTGCATCAGCTGCTTGAAGGGCTCCCCTTCCACAAAACTGAAAGAAGCCCCCCCAACAGCTATAAGTTGTCCAATGAAGCGCGGAAGTTTGCGGGACTGCTGTTTTGACATACCCCGGTAATGTACCCCTCCAAAATGTTCAATAGTGGGCTGTATGGATTTATTTAGCATTTTACGACCTGCAGCTCCAGAAGTGGCTGTGACTTTGACACTGCTGCTGGTAATAGTGGTGGTAGATGGGGGAGCCACACCCATTTCTTCCCTCAGCACCACTGGCCTATGGTGGCTAAGCATGTGTTGCTTCATCCCAGCGTTCGTGAGATGACCCAACATTCTCCCACGGCTGACTTCTCTGCTGCATATTTTACATGTAGCTGTGCGGCCATCACCAACTGTCACGAAATGTTGCCAAATTTTAGAACGACGGGTGCTGCCACTGTGTGGTGAAGATTTTTTAGAGAGAGTTTCCTCTTCAGCCGCAGATGCTAGAGCAAGTTGCTTAATTTTGGTTGTAGCCTGGCCTATGCACTCTGCTATGCTGCAGTGTTTTTGTGATAAAATGGGAGGTGGCCTCATGTCAGGGATAGTGAAGGAGGTTACTTGATTAACAGTTGTGCTGGCGGCTCTAATGTTTATGGGAGACTCAACCGGAACAGGAGAGGCAGGTGCCACTGGTGCCGTTCTTTCAGGGGAATACAACAGTGGGGAATCAAATTTAATATTGGAAGGAGAATATTCTGTCTCATAAACATTTGGTTCCTGATCGAGATTAAAAGGTAAGGTATAATCTGAATCTTCCATGTTTGCGAAGGAGGATTTAGCACCATCAGATGTTGGGGGGTCCTGCTGAATTACCTTTTCTCTCGGATGGCTAAAGGGAAATGTGACTAAAAAATCTCCGTCATTACTTCTATGACCTGCAGATGTAATTTTTTCAGTGGTGATGGTGGTGCCAATGGGAGTAGCAATAGTGGTGGTGGTGGAACTATGAGCGCACAAAATGTCTTGCTCATATTCTAATATTTCACTTTTAGGCTGCTTAAATGGATGCGCAGAATCAAAAGCCTGTGTAGGTGGTAGTGTCAGGCCTTTCCTGTAAAAAATACTTGGTGTCACCACATTTCTCAAAGTGCCCATAGCAGAGGTGGTGGTGACACAACTGGCACTAGTAGTTATTGTGCAGGTTGTTCTTGGGGGAAGATCCTGAAAAAGGCGACGACATGCAATAGATGCCGACTGCTTCCTGGTCTCAGAGCAGGACCTCTCAGCCCTGCTAGTAGGGGATTTTGAACCAACAGTTTCCCTCTCTGACCTTTTCTGTTTGGAAGGTGGCCTTAGCATAGCACTACTACTGATAGTCAAAGTATCAGAGCTAGGCCTTTTGCAGCTAGATCTGCCTGAACGCTTTGGCTGAGGCACTGAAACAGGACAGGCAAGCTGCTTCTGCTGCTTCATTTGCCTCCCCTTTGAAAAGTCACTCCTTTTAGACTTAACATGACTACTGGAACGTGTAGTACTGGTGGTGGAAGTATGACTGTCTGGGCCTGGCAATACAGATGCTGACATACATGACACAGACAATGGTGGTACAAACTCACAGGTGCTGGTAGTGGTTGTTGTTGCTGTGTCACTGCTGCTGCTGGTACCAGGAGGAGGAACCTCATGTTGAGAGCTTGAATCCATCTTTACAAAAAAATTTACTAGGCTGGACTCTCTTCTGCTACTTCTCAAATATTGTCTCCCCTCCTCTGCTCAAACTCCCTTTCTCACTCAGTTACCACTGGTGGAATGCACAATGCAGTGACCTTTTGCCCTTTATCCAACCTCCAGCACAAAATAAATCAACTGATTGGCCTGTAAATTACTCCATGCCAGTAATCCAGCCCCCAAGGGATCAACTGATTGGCTAAAAAAAATGTAATTCTGTAATATCCGGAATAACGAATGTTTGCAACTTTCGGACATTCGGATGCATTTGAATTTCGGTTCAAAGCAATTACGAATAACACCGAATCCGACAAAAATTATCTCAAATAACGAATGGCTTTGGTGTAATTTGTTGATGCTTTAACACGGCCTAATGCAACACCAATTCGACTCGTGGTTTTGCATGACGAATGATTTCATTTCACTATTCGTTAAATTTAGCGGACAATCATTCTGATGAATCAATTTCTTTCCAATTGTTAGCTCACTAGGGAGTAAAACGAATCGATTCGAATATAATTAAATTATTTGTTATGTGATTACGATCACAAGTCGACTTGCATTAGGCCGCGTTAACGCATTAACGAATTATGCCGAAAGCATTCGCTATTTATGATAATTTTAGTTCGGATTCGGTTTTATTCGTAATTACTTTGTTCGGAAATTCGAATGCTTCCGAATGTCAGAAAGTTGCTAAATTCGGACGAATTTCGATTCGTTACGAAACGAATTGCACAAGCCTACACTTCAATACCATGCACTTATACAGCTTCCTGCCCAAGCCAATTTTGAGCTTTCAGCGCTGTCGTAATTTGAATGACAATTGCGTGGTCATGCTACACTGTACCCAAACAAATTTTTTATCATTTTGTTCCCACAAATAGAGCTTTCTTTCGGTGGTATTTGATCGCCTCTGCGATTTTTATTTTTTGCGCAACAAATAAAAAAAGAGCGAAAATTTTAAAAAAAACTATGTTTTTCTTTGTTTCTGTTAATTTTTTTTGTAAATAAGTACCTTTTCTACTTCAATGACGGGCACTGATAAGGCAGCACTGAAGGGCACTGATAAGGCGACACTGATGGGCACCAATGAGGTGGCACTGATGAGGTGGCACTGATGGGCACTGATGATGGGCACTGATAGGCTGCACTGATGGGCACTGATATGTGGCACTGGTATGCGGCACTGATGGGCACTCATAGGCGGCACTGATTGGCACTCATAGGCAGCACTGATTGGCACTCATAGGCGGCACTGATGGGCACTCATAGGCGGCACTAATGGGCACTTTTAGGCAGCACTGATGGGCACTTATGGGTGGCACTGATAGGTGGCACGGACGGGCACTGATAGGTGGGCACTTATGGGCACGGATGGGCACTGATAGGTGGCACTGATGGACACTAGTAGGTGGCACTGATGACACTGCTGCCTAGCAATGCCAGCCACCACACATTTGTTTCTTGGCATGATCGTCCCAGTCAGTGCCCATGTGTGGGCACTGATTGGCATATTTTTTTTATATATATATTTTTTTTACTACATGTGGATGGCCATGGGGGACATCCACATGCTTAGGGCTTCCCTGGTGGTCCTTGGGGGCTTCCCTGGTGGTCCAGTGTGGGTATCCGAGGGGGGGCTGCGCTGATAAGCAATCAGCGTGAACCCCCCCTTTCAGGAGAGCCGCCGATCGGCTCTCCTCTACTCGCGTCTGTCAGACGCGAGTGAGGAAAAGCCGATCAACGTCTCTTCCTGTTTACTTCCTGATCAGCCGTGATTCGACACGGCTGATCACATGGTAAAAAGCCTCCGACGGAGGCTTTTTACCGAGATCAGTGTAGCGGCGGGTCAGAGTGACCCACCGCTCCACCGATCGCCGCGATGCGCGCCCCCCCGGGCGCGCGGCGGCTGTTATCCCGCAGGACGTCATATGACGTCCAGTGTGGATAACAGAACCACTTCCCGGACGTCAATTTGCTATTGACTGGGCGGGAAGTGGTTAACAATATAGTATTCCAATTGTTTCTAAAACTTCCTCTGAGCTTTTAAATGGTTTGTCTGTTAGTCAACTAAAGGTGTTTTTTTTACATTGATTACATATTGCATATGGGCTTAATACTAGTAATGATCCAAATGCAAGAATAATCACCCAATTTTTAAATTGTAAGCCTATACATTCATTGTCAACTTTGCTAGTATGAGGAAAGATATATTTAAATATATTTAAGCTACTGGAACCTAATTATTATGCTACTTGAAATCTCAGAACAGTTTTTTTCGAAAGATAAAAATTGTATATTCATTGTTTTTTTTTTTATATTACACTTTTTACAAGTGTTACACAATATTTAGAAGTGTAACCAAAATATTTCAAAATATGATACCAGATTTTGACCAACCTGTCTAATATAATGAAGTAAATAAAAATCTGCTGCGCTTAGAAGTTCTCGTACAAATAATGATAATAAAATACCAGCAGCTAGCACAATATTAAAGAAGGATCAATAAACAGCATATATAATTAAGGTGCAGCGCTTATAAAAAATAAAGTCCAATAGAAGCTCAATCCAGGAACAGATATCCATGCACCTTATTCATGTAGCAGCAGACCAGATAATGTGTGTAGTAAACCCAGGTACAGCTCTCCTTGTTCAGTATACACTCCAGCAGTATTCACCACATATATAACATCCTTTTCTGAAGCCGCTCTGGTCCGGTCTCCAGCAGCGGAAGCTGTGTGCAGGAGACAGCTGACAATGGCTGGGAAATACGGAAATATTCTGCAGAAGGGTTTACAAAAGTCTCCAGATAAAAAATACAACATAGATATGTTAATTAACCATATATAATACAAGTGCAGGCAAGTGGTAAGTGCACATTGGTAAACCAATATACAGTGTAGCCAACATAATACAGGATCCTACAGTATATGAAAATACTATATTAATAAAAATTTGCATGAATAAAAAAGAGAAAAAAATATATAAACATAAAAATATTATGATGAAAGAAATGTCTGAAGATGTGTTATTTAGTATCATAAAAACAGTTAGTATCCCAATAGACATTTAACCCATAGGGGGCGTATGTCTTGAGCTTATAGACCCATTTCATCTCCAATTTTGACATTTCCCTGGTTTTATTACATCCTCTTTTAAATTTAAATAGTACCACGCTACAGTAAGCAAAGTAATTGAAAGATTATAATAATAACAATAATTATAAAAAATTAGGATCACAGTGCTCGATACACCAAAATATACATAAATGAAACCATTATTAGTGGATAATTCAAATCAGTGCAAACAATGAATAGTCCATGCAAAAAACGGTATAAATAATAAAAGTGAAATAGTGATGAATAAACAAAGATGCAGCCTCCCATTAAGAGCTGCAACATCCCACAGAGTGCTTCTTACTCCCAACTAGTGCTCAGACAGCTTAGACAAGTGCTCAATTTTTCATTAGTGCTCAAAGAACACTCAACAGATCACCTCCAAGTGCTCCCCGCTCCAGGAATAATCTGACCTGAGTGTGATCTCTACAATAAAGTGAGATCAATACAAGCCTTTTAGCCTCCCGGGCTTTGAAATTCCTTACTGTTGTCCTCTCAGATACGGCTCATGGTGATTCGTAGTATCCAAAGTGCATATATAAAGAAAAACAACTAATAGTGCTTATATCCTCCACAAGACTTAAATTTATTAAATAAGTACAGGTTACTCGCATTGCTCAGGTGCTTCCAGCACACCAGGCTCTGACAAGCATTAAAATTTGTGTTTTGAACATACCACTCTCTCCACACAAGCCTTGCAGACAATGATCTGACTCGGAGCTCCATGCTGCATGCAGATGTAGTCACAGTCCTGGCCCCTCCCCTTTCCCTGGTTTTATTACATCCCCTCCAGTTTGGGTCAAGCTTCTCAATACCAAAATGGAGATGAAATGGGTCTTTGAGTTCAAGACATACACCCCCTATGGGTTAAATGTCAATTGGAATAATAACTGTTTGATCAATACTAAATAACACATCTTCAGACCTTTCTTTCATCATATTATTTTTATGTTTATATATTTTTCCTCCTTTTTATTTACTCAAATTTTTAGTAATATAGTATTATCATATAGGATCCTGTATTATGCTGACTGTATATTTATATTGATTTTACCAATGTGCACTTACCACTTGTCTGCACTTGTATTATATATGGATTTATTACCATATCTATGAAGTATTTTTTTATCTGGAGACTTTTGTGAACCTTTCTGCAGGATAAAAACATACTTTTTTAGTACTTTTCTACTTATATGGGGGGTTTTGGCCCACTATTGATCAATTTGTTAGTTTGTCCATTCACTTTAACCAGACAGTTATTTTATTAATACTGCCTGTTTTGTTTTGTTTATGTTAATGGAATTCCCCTTTCTAAATATGGCTACGGACCTTTTTTGCCCTTCAATATGGCCGCATTATCACTTCCGGCCCTCAGAAATTATGGTGGCTGAGCTATTTCTGGCTCTACGCATATATGGCCGCTGGTCAACATCTGGTACTCCGGCAAAATGGCCGTGTTGTCACTTGCAGTAATGGCCTTTCAGCGTAATTGGATGCACCTGCAGATGGGGACAACATTCTTTATATATTTTATCAGATGTCATGGTCAAACGACCCCTTGATAATATCCTATTGGCCGAAATGCGTTGGAGCGGGACACTTGGCACTGACGTCTTGCCGCTGTGCGATTCTGAGTCGCCAGCGGCCGTCCATGTGAGTTTTAACATTTATTGTTTTTTTTTGCTTTAATGTTGTTCTTATACCTGTAACAATAAACTTACTACACTATGAGATTCCATCTGGGCTCCTGGTGGGCTTATTTATTCTCAGTTGGACTCCGGCCAGAGTTACCTGCTGGAGTGATCCACTGCGTTATCTCCAGAGGGATTTCCATATGTGTTTAAGGCATCTATGCTGCTGTAACAGCAGCCATTAATTCTGGTGAGTTTGCAATTCACTTGATGGTGGCGGTTTATTAATTTGGACACCACTGCTGTACACCTCTTCTTCACTGGAATGGTGGCATTATAATTATATATTTTTCTTCCTTCATTTGGACTATTTTTTGTGATACATTTATCAATTTTTTGGACTATTATTTATTTATGACGGTCACTGTCACTAGACACTACATTTATTATTTTTCTTGCTTTATGTGATCTAGGTTTCACTTGTTTCTATTTGATTACTTATTATCATTTCTGAAATTTAATGGCTTGGGTGCTACACTCTTTATATATTTTGTACTTTAAGTTGGTTTCAGTGGCGGCTGGTGCTCAAAATTTTTGGGGGGGCGCAAACAAACTGAAAAAAAAAAATCAATTGCCGCCACTGTGCCCATTAAACGCAGCCACTGTGCCCAAACGCCACCAGTTTGCCCCCTCAAATACAGCCAGTTTGTTTCCATATACAGCCAGTGTGCCCCCATATATATATAACCAGTGTGCCCCCATATATACAGCCAGTGTGCCCCCATATATATATAGCCAGTGTGTCCCCATATATATATATAGCCAGTGTGCCCCCATATACAGTCAGTGTGTCCCCATATATATATAGCCAGTGTGCCCCCATATATATATAGCCAGTGTGCCCCCATATACAGCCAGTTTGTCCCCATATATATATAGCCAGTGTGCCCCCATATACAGCCAGTGTGTCCCCATATATATATATAGCCAGTGTGCCCCCATATACAGCCAGTTTGTCCCCATATACAGCCAGTTCCCCCCAAATGCAGCCAGTTTGTCCCCCATATACAGCCAGTTCCCCCCAAATGCAGCCAGTTTGTCCCCCATATACAGCCAGTTCCCCCAAATGCAGCCAGTTTGTCCCCCATATACAGCCAGTTCCCCCCAAATGCAGCCAGCGTGTCCCCCATATACAGCCAGTTCCCCCCAAATGCAGCCAGTTTGTCCCCCATATACAGCCAGTTCCCCCCAAATGCAGCCAGTGTGTCCCCCATATACAGCCAGTTCCCCCAAATGCAGCCAGCGTGTCCCCCATATACAGCCAGTTCCCCCCATATTCAGCCAGTTTGTCCCCCATATACAGCCAGTTCCCCACAAATGCAGCCAGCGTGTCCCCCATATACAGCCAGTTCCCCCCAAATGCAGCCAGTTTGTCCCCCATATACAGCCAGTTCCCCCCAAATGCAGCCAGTTTGTCCCCCATATACAGCCAGTTCCCCCAAATGCAGCCAGCGTGTCCCCCATATACAGCCAGTTCCCCCCATATTCAGCCAGTTTGTCCCCCATATACAGCCAGTTCCCCCCAAATGCAGCCAGCGTGTCCCCCATATACAGCCAGTTCCCCCCATATTCAGCCAGTTTGTCCCCATATACAGCCAGTTTGTCCCATATTCAGCCAGTTTGTCCCCCATATTCAGCCAGTTTGTCCCCCATATTCAGCCAGTTTGTCCCCCATATTCAGCCAGTTTGTCCCCCATTATCAGCCAGTTTGTCCCCCATTATCAGCCAGTTTGTCCCCCATATTCAGCCAGTTTGTCCCCCATATTCAGCCAGTTTGTCCCCCATATTTAGCCAGTTTGTCCCCCATATTCAGCCAGTTCCCCCCATATTCAGCCAGTTTGTCCCCCATATTCAGCCAGTTTGTCCCCCATATTCAGCCAGTTTGTCCCTCATATACAGCCAGTTCCCCCCAAATGCAGCCAGTTTGTGCCCCATATTCAGCCAGTTTGTCCCCCATATTCAGCCAGTTTGTCCCCCATATTCAGCCAGTTTGTCCCCAAATGCAGCCTGTCCCCCCCCCCCCAGCCCTGCACTTACCTTCCTCGGTCCGCGCCGTCCTCGATGTGTTCTCCCGCCCTCGATGTCGCTTCAGCCAATCAGGTTACCGGTAACCAGAGAATTGGCTGAAACCTCCACACAGTCTTCTCCCAGGAACGCACCCCCGTGCGTACCTGGGAGGAGTTTTTGGAAGCTGAATACAGCCGAATACAGCGTGAGAGCTGTATTCGGAAAGCCTATCAGAGCCGCTGGCTCTGATAGGCACTTCCAAGTTACACCCACCGCCGGCTGCCGCTCTAATTCATATGGCCGGCGCTCACCAGGAGGCTGGCCATATGTATAGTGGGCAGCACGGCAGCAGTGACAATACACAGATTCATGCAATGCATGAATCTCTGTATTGTCTTTCAGTGGCGGTGCGGGAGCGAGAGCGGGCGGCGCTCCGGCGCCCTCTATGGACACACCGCCACTGGTTGGTTTACTACTTACAGTATGTGTTAGCTGCCTTTTGATATTTTATATTTTTATACACAGTGCAAAATTCTTACACTTTATTATGCATTTACAATATATGCTTTACTGAGACATTTATTTTGTATAGGTATGGTATATTTGCATAGGCATTTCCAGAAAGCTTTGAATCCTGACTTAATAGATTATTGTTTTAAGGTTTCAAAACACAGAAACTGGTCCATATCTTTCAGTAATTTATACTAAATAGTCCTAAATGAAAGGTGTGTACCGCTCCAAGCTGTGAAGCTCCAAGGAATGCTCCCGCCCTGATACTGGAACAGGTGCTGGCTCTGCACTAATGCATGGGAAAGAAAAGAGCCCTGGACTGCCGCACTCTGTATAAACGATTTATTTTCAAAATTCCAAAATAAAAAATGTAGATCTTCTAAATCAGCATGCATGTTTTCAAGGCAAGCAGAGAGTCAGAATCCACATAAAAGTACCTTTTTTATACAATTTGCTGGTTCTCAGTGAAAGTATATATAGTGCATTTCATACATTATCCATAAAAAAGGAGCCTTTAGGACTATTTGCATGGGAAAGACTATTTGCATGGGAAAGAAAAGAGCCCTGGACTGCCGCACTCTGTATAAATGATTTATTTTCAAAATTCCAAAATTAAAATCCAAAGTTAATCCATAGATTCAAAAGTCCAAAAACAGACAAAAACAGAAAACTGACATGCAGGAATGATATGGATTTCTGCACAAATTGGTCATAAAATGTGATCTGATCTTCATCTAAGTCACAACAATAGACAATCACAGTCTGCTTAAACTAATAACACACAAATAATTAAATATTACCATGTTTTTATTGAACACACCATGTAAACATTCACAGTGCAGGTTGAAAAAGTATGTGAACCTTTGGATTTAATAACTGGTTGAACCTCCTTTGGCAGCAATAACTTCAACCAAACGTTTCCTGTAGTTGCAGATCAGATGTGCACCAGTGTTGCCAACCCCCCGAAGTGAAATTTACTGGCAGAACAACAAAATTTATGAACGACACCACTTTTTTACTGGCAGAAAAACATGAAATTTACTGGCAGATCCACATTTTTTACTGACACTGCAAAAAAGTACTGCTTTTAGTGCTAAACAGTGCAAATATCAATATTTGAACTATAAACACATAGCTAATGCTATTATCAATGTCTTTAAGTTAAACAAAAGTAAAAAAATGTATTTCTCAATTTTCATGAAGGTTAGGTTACTATAACCCAGCCAGCACAGAGTTCCCTCTTACATCAGAGTCTGCAGGATTCCCTCTTACAGTGCAAGGCTGCGGACATACTGCAGGAGGTGGAGAGAGGCTGCGAACATGACACAGGAGGGGGACAGTGGCTGCGGACATGACACAGGAGCGGAACAGAGGCTGCGGACATGACATAGGAGGGGGACAGAGGCTGCGGACATGACACAGGAGGGGGACAGAGGCTGCGGACATGACACAGGAGGGGGACAGAGGCTGCGGACATGACACAGGAGGGGGACAGAGGCTGCGGACATGACACAGGAGGGGGACAGAGGCTGCGGACATGACACAGGAGGGGGACAGAGGCTGCGGACATGACACAGGAGGGGGACAGAGGCTGCGGACATGACACAGGAGGGGGACAGAGGCTGCGGACATGACACAGGAGGGGGACAGAGGCTGCGGACATGACACAGGAGGGGGACAGAGGCTGCGGACATGACACAGGAGGGGGACAGAGGCTGCGGACATGACACAGGAGGGGGACAGAGGCTGCGGACATGACACAGGAGGGGGACAGAGGCTGCGGACATGATACAGGAGGGGGACAGAGGCTGCGGACATGATACAGGAGGGGGACAGTGGCTGCGGACATGACACAGGAGGGGGACAGTGGCTGCGGACATGACACACTCCCAGGATCTGCTCAGTGATAGAAGTAGGGATGGATGGATCATTGTGGGACGCAGTGTCCCCAGGATCTGCTCAGTGCCAGGACTGGGGATGGATGGATAGATCATTGTGGGGGCAGTGTCCCCAGGATCTGCTCAGCGATAGGAGTAGGGATGGATGTCATTCTGGGGAGCTGTGCACCCAGGATCTTCTCAGTGACAAGACTAGGAATGGATGGTGCATTGATTACCGTATGTTGTCAGGGGGCTGCAGTGCAGTGAAAGGGTTAATAGAAGATGCATGGCTGGAGGAGATGGAGTGGAGAATCTTGTGAATGGATCTGTGACTACACCTGATCCTTTGTCCTTCCTGGGCTCCCAGCGATGTCCTCCTATAGTTGATATCCCCCCCCAGTTTTACTCTCCTCCTTACCCTGGCTGGCCTGCTCGGCTCCGAGTCCTCCTATATAGGGCGACCACCATAGTGTCCCGACGAGTGCCGAGACTCCCGATCTATTCAAAAATGGCGCCGGGCGGCGCCATTACGTTACTGCGCATGCGCCGCCTGGCCGAGCGCATACGAACTTTCCTGAGCCCGGCCGGCTTCGGAACGGCGCATGCGCTGTTGCATGGTCGGCTTGCGGCCATCTTTTTTATGGGCACCCGATGCCCATAACGGACCTTACGGACACCCCAAAAAGGGGGTTAAATTTACGTGCTGTACGTAAATTAACGTACGGTTGGCAACACTGATGTGCACAACGGTCAGGAGTAATTATTGACCATTCCTCTTTACAGAACTGTTTCAGTTCAGCAATATTCTTGGGATGTCTGGTGTGAATCGCTTTCTTGAGGTCATGCCACAGCATCTCAATCGGGTTGAGGTCAGGACTCTGACTGGGCCACTCCAGAAGGACTATTTTCTTCTGTTTAAGCCATTCTGTTGTTGATTTACTTTTATGCTTTGGGTCGTTGTCCTGTTGCAACACCCATCTTCTGTTGAGCTTCAGCTGGTGGACAGATGGCCTTAAGTTCTCCTGCAAAATGTCTTGATAAACTTGGGAATTCATTTTTCCTTCGATGATAGCAATCCGTCCAGGCCCTGATGCAGCAAAGCAGCCCCAAACCATGATGCCCCCACCACCATACTTCACAGTTGGGATGAGGTTTTGATGTTGGTGTGCTGTGCCTCTTTTTCTCCACACATAGTGTTGTGTGTTTCTTCCAAACAACTCAACTTTGGTTTCATCTGTCAACAGAATATTTTGCCAGTACTGCTGTGGAACATCCATGTGCTCTTGTGCAAACTGTAAACGTGCAGCAATGTTTTTTTTGGACAGCAGTGGCTTCCTCTGTGGTATCCTCCCATGAAATCCATTCTTGTTTGGTGTTTTACGTATCGTAGATTCGCTAACAGGGATGTTAGCATATGCCAGAGACTTTTGTAAGTCTTTAGCTGACACTCTAGGATTTTTCTTCACCTCATTGAGCAGTCTGCGCTGTGCTCTTGCAGTCATCTTTACAGGACGCCCAATCCTAGGGAGAGTAGCAGCAGTGCTGAACTTTCTCCATTTATAGACAATTTGTCTTACCATGGACTGATGAACAGCAAGGCTTTTGGAGATACTTTTATAACCCTTTCCGGCTTTATGCAAGTCAACAACTCTTAATCGTAGGTCTTCTGAGAGCTCTTTTGTGTGAGGCATCATTCACATCAGGCAATGCTTCTTGTGAAAAGCAAACCCTGAACTGGTGTGTGTTTTTTAGAGGGCAGGGCAGCTGTAACCAACACCTCCAATCTCATCTCATTGATTGGACTCCAGTTGGCTGACACCTCACTCCAATTAGCTCTTGGAGATCTCATTAGTCTACCTCACGTGTGATTTGAACACCGTTTACATATGCAGGTATGACTTACACATGTGGTTTCTTTGCTGCTCGAGCTCGCGAGGACAAGGGCACTTTAAAAAAAAAAATCTTATTTATTTTATTTATTTTTATTTTTTATATTGTCACTTTAAAAAAAAATATTCAAAATTTTATTGCTGTCACAAGGAATGTCAATGTCTCTTGTGACAGTAATAGGTGGTGACAGGTAGTCTTTATGGAGGGACCCTAAATCCTTCCTTTGCACTTTAAAGTATTTCAATCGGCAAAAATGGCGATTCTGAATACTGTCATTTATTTATTTTTTAATCTGCGCCATTGGCAGCTGAGTAAACAAGAAGTGACGTCGCTTCTGTGTTTTTACATAGGAGACTAGAACGAAGCCGTTTCCGGCTTCGTTCCAGTCTCAGCCTAGTGCCGGATTGTGTCTCCTGGTGGGACGGGTGGCCCCGGAAGAGCGGTGGAAGGCAGCGAGGGGGGGGCAGGGGCATCCCCTCCTGCTCCTTTAACATTAAAGCCGCATCAGTTGTTAACCCTGAAGAGCTGACCGCCCATTCTGAGAAACGGTACCGGGGTGATGCCTGGAGCTGCAGGCATCACCCCAGTAAAACCCCTTCAAGCCGAGGCCACATATGTGTGTAAGGTCGGCACTAAGGGGTTATTTGTCATGTATTACAGTTTTACTATTAAGTGTAGCAGCAAACGGCAAAGGCTAGTTGGAATAAGTTACCATTCGCTGACACATCACATCACTGGACTATAGGAGCTGGGTTAAAGTTGTTGTATGGAATAATGTTTTGATGTATCTATAATCTCTTTGAAATAACTACAAAAATATTGTTTAATGATAATTTTACCACCAGATGGTTTTGCCATATACCATACAAGTAACTAATTTCAGTAATTCCATATAGTCAAAGACACAGAAGAGTAATTATGAAATTTGTAAAATCCTTCTAAAAGGCTCATGTTAAGACCGGAACGACGACTTCTGCTGTGTGTTGTACCTATAGTATCCATGTTTTGAAGGACACTTTATGCTCATACGCTGATATTTGGGTGCCCCCAGGAATTTAAGTACCAGATCATCAGTTGTTAACATGAAGACTGTGCCCCAGGAAGGATGAGCTAGGAAATGTGGAACAGGTGAGGGCAGTATCCAATTTTTAGACTGAATGAAGATCATATCCAGCTAGGTAAAGTCAGTGCCAAAGGATGAGACAAATGTATAGCTGAGATGCTAGGGATAACCAGAGCCAATATACACAGTTGTGGCCTATGGACACATGGGCATGCATGTCTATGCCATTACAGATGGACAGGGTGCCTGATCCTATAAAAGAAATATATGCATCAAGCTTGAAAAAACAGAAGGGAGGTCTGCAGTTTGAGAGGACCCAGCAGAAGAAGTCAAATAGCATTGGGACCTAGGAAGTGGAAATCAGAGGGCGCTGATTGAAAAATATAAACAGAATAGTCCTTGACACCTTCCCTCTTCAGGTATGATCCAGTTTGCATGTACAGTTCAGGCTATGTACCAAGAAAAATATTTTAAATGGTTAAGAAAACAGCAGCAGAGGTTAACAGGAAAGTATCAAGGCAGTCTAGTTTTTTGCATTTAATCAGATGAGTGTTATTAGAGCCACAACAGTCAATTAACCTAAGTACTTCAGTAGTGCATGTGAGTTTAAAATTATTTGTGCTTTATAATAAATAAAAAAGTGCAACAGTAAAGTTCCCACTTTACCTTTATTTACACCTCTGTAAATAGGGACATATAGTACTTTTGCACACGAATAGTTAATGCATTGCAGAACACTGACAGAAATACATTAGGGGAAAGCTTACAATGAATTCACTTTCCCGTTTATCTGGATTATATCTAAACATAACCACACATGTTTAATTTGCCTGTTTTACTTTATTAGCTGACATGTGATTTTTTTTTTATATAATAAAATATCACAAAAAATATCCCTTGAATACCTAATGCAAATTTCAAGAAAACACAAAACCGTTTTATTGTGTTTTAGCCTTTTATCTTTATGACTTTTGTTTTAAATCAAAGTCTAATCTTTTTAAATCACCCTCACATTTGAAAGTAATCATCCCATCGATTTCTCATCAAGGGCTTGTATTAAACTATTTATGCCTGTCTGCATAGCATTATTTTACTCAGTAGATGTGATATATGTTACAGCTAGCTCTAAGTCAATGCAAATATACACCCGGTTCCAGTACCTACAAGTTTTCTGTTTTTATTTAAAGATTGGCTTTCTTCAACCTCACTTGCGTTCCTCTGGGTATGCATGAGCAGCTGTGGAAAGCTGAAAGGCTAGCCAACAGATTTTTCAGCCCCCACAGATGTCAATTAGTGTCTCTTGGGCTTGTTTTGGAATCACTTGGGTGCCGGGACTTCCATGTGCTGACTTATTTGCAAAGCATGAGTTATTCACTAACTCCATTATATTAATTAGAAGATTATCAGCTCTCAGTGGTTAGCTTGTCTGCTGTAGGGAGGTTCATATGAGATGTTAATGCAAAACCAATTGAGAATGGATTCTATGACTGTATAAAACCTGCTATCTCCATTATTTCTCAAGCTGTGCATATGCTGTAAAAATCGAAATTGTTTAGCTTAGTTACAGGCTAAGGTAACCTAGATAGCAGGTCAGCACAGCTGCACACAGAGATGACAACTAGCCAACTATTTATTGTTAGAGTGGGCCAGAGGTAGTGTGTCATGTAAACAGAAAAAAAAGTGTCACTACAGTATGAAACAAATATAGTTATTTAAAGAAGTAGTAAACCGCGGCTTGCAAAAAAAATCCCCAGCAAAGGCAGTGGAATGATGTGCTAGTATGCACTGCATACTAGCACAATATGAAAAACTTACCTTAGAACAAAGCCCTCCAGTGGCTCACCGTCACCACTGAAGGGGCTTCCATATTCCCCCTGTCTTCCTTCAGGGTTTGCGGGCTCTGGTTATATGAGTGGCTGGGGCCACAATGACATCACTCCTGCGCATGTGTGTGGGAGCTCTTGGCTGCTGCGCAGAGCTCTGAAGCTCCAGCATGGTATGCTAGAGCTTGAGAGCGCATGCACTGGCGATGTCAGGGGATGTGTCCAGTTGGAATATCTCCTAAACACCACCTGGCTGGGGCCATGATGACATCACTCCAGCGCAAGTGCGGGGCAGCTCTTGGCTGCGGTGCAGAGTTTTGAAGCTCCAGCATGGTATGCCGGACATGCAAAGCGCATGCACTAGCGACATCAGTGGCTGCATACAGTGGGAATATCTCCTAAACATTGCATGTTTAGGAGATATTCAATGTACCTACAGGTAAGCCTTATTATAGGCTTACCCGTTGGTACAAATCCCAAAAAACTACTTTACTCCCACTTTAATTATTGTGAATTGTTTATGCTCCAAAAAGTGTGGAATACTAGGTATATTCTACAAAGTACAACACGTGTTAAACAAATTTTGACACACAAGCAAGATCTATAGAGTTTGTATTTTATTGTCAATGTAACAGTGTAATTCACACTTAGCTTTCTTGCAATATAAATGTTCTTGTCAAATTTATTATAGTATCATTTTAAAAAGCCAATTGGCATAACTGTTCATTTCATGTTTCAGGTTCATAAAATTAATTCTAAGTAAACTTAGAAATATTAGGTCTAGTCTGTACACTTGGTACGGTTAATAATCAGCTCATAACAATTGAAATCAATACTATGTTATACATTAATGAGCAGTCACCAGTCCAAACCACTTGACAACTGGGCACATAACCCCCTTCCTGCCCAGGCGAAATTTCAGGTTTCAGCGCCGTCACGCTTTGAATGACAATTGCGCAGTCGTGCGACATGGCTCCCAAACAAAATTGACGTCCTTTTTTTCCCACAAATAGAGCTTTCTTTTGGTGGTCTTTGATCATTTCTGCGGTTTTTATTTTTTGCGCTATATACAAAAATAGAGCGACAATTTTGAAAAAAACACAATATTTTTTAATTTTTGCTATAATTAATATCCCATTTTTTTTTAAAAAAACTATTTTTTTCCTCAGTTTAGGCCGATACGTATTCTACATATTTTAGGTAAAAAAAAATCGCAAAAAGCGTATAGTGATTGGTTTGCGCAAAAGTTATAGCGCCTACAAAATAGGGAATAGAATTATGATATTTTTTTTATTATTTTTTTATTTATTTTTTTACTAGTAATGGCGTCGATCTGCGATTTTTTTTTGTGACTGTGACATTACGGCGGACACATCGGACACTTTTGACACATTTTTGGGACCATTCACATTTATTCAGCGAACAGTGCTAAAAATATGCACTGATTACTGTATAAATGTGACTGGCAGGGAAGGGGTTAACCACTAGGGGGCGATAAAGGGGTTAATATGTTCCCTGCTAGATGTTCTTACTGTGGGGGGGAGGGGACTGACTGGGGGAGGTGACTGATGGTTGTCCCTATGTACAAGGGACACACCATCCGTCTCCTCTCCCTGACAGGACGTGGATCTCTGTGTTTACACACAGAGATCCACGTCCCTGGCTCTGTGACAGCCGATCGCTCGTACCTGGCGGACATCGCGGCCGCTAGGAACGCGCATCGGCACTTGCCTGACACGGCGGGCACAGTTTTTCCCCGACGCGCGCCCGCGGTGGCGCGCATCGCGGAAGTAAATAAGAGGACGTCCATAGACGTCCTATCAGCAATTGACGACCGCTTTGCGGACGTCTTTTGCTTATAGCCCGGGCGCAAAGTGGTTAAACATGCCTTAAACTGGCTTCTGTCACCTAAAAGGTGGCAATGGCTAGTGGTCACAGTGGTAAATGTTAATGAGGCTGTGTATGAAGTGTCTGGTGATGCCATATTAAAAATGTATTTTCCATATTATATTTGGTATTTGGTGATTAAATTTGGGAGGGAATAGAGCAGTTTCTGAGGCTGGTTTACTAAATGAGTTGAGAATCTTCACACAGTAGTTACATGGTCAGTCTGGTTGAGAAAAGTCCATCCAGTTCAATAAATTGTGTAAATATTCATTTCAACTATCCCATCATGTGAAAAGCAAATTCCTGTATACCTATTTCATCTGCACATGATTGGAAAATGAAGTGAATTTTAACACAATTTATTGTATGAAGGTTCTTAGGTCCTTTAGTAAATCAGCCAATCTGTATCTGTCTCTATTCAACGTGACATGCTTATCTGCTGTACAAGTCTTTAAAGTTAAAGACTGGGCTTTTAGTAAAGGAGAGGAGGAGCCATGGCATTTAGCTGGAAGAACTAACCCACAGATTTGGTAAAAATGTTGAAAATCTGACCAACGGTAATCGTAGGAGCATGAGTGGGTTGCAGCATAGACGCCCTGTACCCACCGACTCCAGCAATGGTTACAATTAACCAGCTCAATACTGCTGTATGGCCTTGTATTGAGGTGATTATATCAGGATCATAGCTGCAGCTACAGTGATAATCCTGGTATGTTTTTTAGAGCTGACGATTCTCTATCTTTATCCAAGTAGCTATACAGCCACTCAATCACTTTTACAGGTGGTAGAAGGGGGTTCCCCTCTTCCTCCACTGCCCATTGCCTTTACCCGACTTTCCTGTTCCGCCGGAAAGCCATGTACCAATGTGTCTGGTCACATTGAGTGCACTGCACATAGTGAGAGGAACTTCTGTTGTCAACCCCATCTGTAAAATCAGAAATTAGAGGCGACAAGGATTTCATCACTTTCAATTTTAGTTTGATTGTTTACAAACTGTTACCAGCTTGAAAACCATCTGATTGAATTCACCTCAGTTTTATCAGATGCTTTGGAGGCCAGAGGAGAGAACCTGTCACAGCCCACGCTATCACAAGAGATGTTGTTCATCCATTGTGATAGAAATGAAGTTGATCAAAAATTATTTTATTTTTTTAAATAAAATAAATAATAAAAATATGTAAAGCACCCCTGTCCACCATTCCTTGTCTGGGATTCTAAGTAATTATCTAGCAAAAAAAATCTGATTTTTACATGTATGTGAGAAATGTCATAATTGGCCTGGTTTTGAAGTGGTTAAGGTAAATGATGTCCTTATGATCTTTAATCTACTCCTCAAATCAAACAATATATTCAGAGAACGTAACAGGCTTTTAAAAAAAAAGTTGATTATGTAACTATTGTTTGCTTTGGTGCCAATTTCTTTTAATGCAGTTTATGCCAACATCTTTCCACTCTAGGAATGTATCTTTGGTGCAATGGATCCTCGGCCCGGTACAGTAGAGTTTTCGAACAAAAAATTAGGTTTACATAAGCAAGCATTAGTTTAGGTTTGCAAAAAACATTACTGCTCGGGTTACAGGGAAGAATTGATTGTGAGATGCCATAGGATTTGGCATAGCTCTCGGCACTGCACTAAATCTACTTGTACCAATCCCTTGGCAATGAAAGCTTATGCATGATTTTTAACCATTATAACAAGATTAGATTTTAATAGACCAAATATAAACTAATAAGGATTGAATAAAACATTGGGGCTCCTTTATTACCACAGTTTTAGTTGTTACATTAAAAGGTGAAACAATTAAATATATGAAGGTTTTAGAGGTTGTAATCATATGATAGAGGTCAATTTATAACTATGAATGAGGCCCACCCTGTGTAGGATGTCAAAATAAGGAAACATTTTCAGGTCAATTACACTATTACAACACACATTGGCCCAGATTGTTAATACATAGTCACACACATATATTATCATATATAAATACATACATATAAATAAGTGCAACTTATCACCCATGTTAGCTAGGAAACATTTTTCATGAATATATATAGATATTATAACCCCATTTATTTTCCATAGATCCTTAAAGGGGTTTTAAAGGTACAATTTTTTTCCCTAAATAGCTTCCTTTACTCTCCTGTAGTCCAAGGGAGGGGGCGAGCACGACACTCCACACCAGGGAGAAAGCCTTGCATCATTACTGTGTGGAGTTACAGACAGAAGAACAGGAAGTCAGGATCTCTCAGAAGAAATAAGGACATTTAAAAGCAAAATGGAAGGATGAGGTAAGTGAAGGAGAAAAACGAGGAAAGAGGCGCCTTTAAGTGCAATAGTGTTGACAAAGCTTTAATAGTAAATACACTGAATAGACTCACATTTTGATGGATAAATACAGGCGTAGCAAAAGGGGTACAAATGTCAGGATGACGTTCTCTGCAGCGGGTCACAAAAGAATCCTTGCTCTGCGGTGAATAGCAGGGGTGTCACTGGAGATGGAGCAGCCGGCTTCCGGGGACAACAATCCTGGGATGTTCAGAGCGAGGCCTGGAACGCATGGATGACTAGACTGCGGGAGATGACGTCATCAGAATAGGACGCGTTTTGTGAGCGTGCGCACTTGCGATGTCCTGGCAAGTCGCGCTCCTTTATCAACATGTCATCTCCAGTGACACCCCTGCTATTCACCACAGAGCCAGGATTCTTTTGTGACCCGCTGCAGAGAACGTCATCCTGACATTTGTACCCCTTTTGCTACGCCTGTATTTATCCATCAAAATGTGAGTCTATTCAGTGTATTTACTATTAAAGCTTTGTCAACACTATTGCACTTAGAGGTGCCTCTTTCCTCGTTTTTCTACACCCACCCCTGAACATGGTTTCTGTTCACTCATGAATGCAGCCCTGTGTATTGTGGACTTTATTACCCATGCTTCACCCATTTACACCTTTGGTGTGTATACAGACTTTGAAGGACTCTCTAAAGACTGTTTTTTCCACGGATGATTTTATTCATTTTATTATTTTTTATTTATATTGATTGCTCTGGGTATTACATGCTTTTTGGATTTTGTGCGCCATTACTTGTTGTATATAAGTGAAGGAGGACTGCACTAAGGTAAAGGAAGCTATTTAGGAAAAAAAAATTGTACCTTTACAACCCCTTTAATTCTCTAATAAAAGAATTATTTACCTTAAAAAAATCTTGCTAGATAATGAGAAATTTGCTGAAAATGTTGCATTCTGTGGTTATTATACTTTAGGGTGAAAAAACAATAAAAAAATTAAAAATTTAAATTAAAAATACATACATAAAAATCAAAACATTTTTCTATCTAACTCATATAGTTTACACAAGAGGATTTTTCTTTTTAACAAAGAAAAATCCACTAGTGTAAAATATATATGCGTTAGATAGAAAAATGTTTTGATTTTTATGTATGTATTTTTTTTTTTTTTTTTTTTTGCAGAAAACATCCTAGTTATTTTTTAAGATGTACAAGTAAGTAACACACAAAGTTTTATTGAAGCTATGATGTTGGTTTTAATCTTGCTGAAGGAACATGGCTTTGACAAAACATCATATTCACCTTTAAGCAGCTCACAGGTTCAGATTTAGAGACTTTTATTTCCGAAGTAAGCATCAAGAGCAAATATTCCTTCTTCTGGGAAAAGCAAAGTGGCCAACAACTCCCTGGTACCGGACTGGAAACCGGACTGGTTGCCAATTCAAGAGCAAGAAGGTATAATTTCCTGATATGCTAATACAATTTTTTTATGAAGAAGAACTTTGTACCCAGTGGCTTATCTGCTAAGCATCATAATACTTACTCCCACCAGCAGAAGGATAATTCTTCTACTCCATTCCATCCTACCTTTACTAGTTGTCACTGTGAACCTTCTAGACAGGAAGTAGAAACTTGACCCAGTCATCCATCCACGTCTGCTAGCTAAACATATATGATTTTGTCACTGTCATAAATGTAAGTTAATGCCTCAGCCTTAACAAAACTTTTGAAATCTTTTCAGCCACAATGGTGGGTACCTAATTACATTTTGTTGTCAATTGTGCTCTATGCACACATAAAAGGGAAAGTAGCATGCTTCTTGAAATTCTTATTTTGTTCTTATGTGCAAAAGACTTGTATCAGCTGCTATGGCAAGGGACAATTTATTTATCTTTCATGGCCCATTGGTCCAAATTAGTAAGCCACAGGAATAATGCACCATGGCAGGAAGGGGGTATGCCAAATGAAACTTAATCAACCTAGGTAAAAAAAAGCCACTCAGTAGGCTCATTTCACAAATTTAACACACAGAACATAGTCCCTTGGGGGACGTGGAGGTGCATGTGAGTGAGTGAGTGAGTGAATAACTTGTATAGCGCTACAAATGCAAACTAAATTGCCTCAAGGCGCTTTTTCCCTTCAGTGTCGTCCTGATCCTTTAGAATAGGTGGGTCTTAAGTTTTTTCCTGAAGGCCCGGTGGTCTTCTTCCATGCGGATGTTTGTGGGTAGAGCGTTCCAAAGCCATGGTCCTTGGACTGCAAATATTCGTTCTCCCTTCGATTTGTAGCAGGACTTGGGGATGTGGAGGAGGTTTTGGTTAGTTGATCGGAGAGTGCGATTGGGTGAGTAGTGTTTTATTTTTTTGCATAAATATTGAGGAGCATTTCCTTGTGTGCATTTGTGGGTGAGGCAGAGGGTCTTGAAAGTGACCCGATCCTTTACGGTTAGCCAATGAAGGGTCCTCAGGGATGGGGTGATGGATTCCCAGGGTTTTTTCCCCGTTACCAGTCTGGCTGCTGTGTTCTGGATGACTTGTAGGCGCGCCATCTGGTATTTGGGTAGCCCTATGTAGAGGGAGTTTGCGTAGTCCAGTCGGGAATTGATGATTGTTCCAACTACTACTGCTATCTCCTCTTCTGGGATGAAGGAGATGAGTCTACGCAGCAGGCGGAGAAGGTGGTGAGATCCTCTGACTACTGATCCTATTTGTGCATCCATCAACATCTCTGAGTCAAAAATTACTCCGAGACTTTTGACTTTGGTGCTTGGGGTGATGGTCTGTCTAAGGATGGTGGGTGGTGTCCATGAAGTCTTAGCTTTTGTCTTTCGGTTTGCGTGGAGAAGAAGCAGTTCTGTTTTGGATCCATTAAGTTTGAGGGAGCTCTCAGTCATCCAATCATCGATCAGTGTGAGGCCTTTTTCTAGTTCGTGATATTGGGCATTTTTTCCGGTGATGCGAAAGAGTTGAGTGTCATCAGCGTATGAGTGGTAGCACAGGTCCTGTTTGCTGATGATTTTGAAGAATGGGCGAAGGTAGATGTTGAAGAGCATGGGTGGCAGGGGTGATCCTTGAGGGACTCTGCAAGAAATTGCGCGAATTTCGGAGATGAAAGCTACTAGTTTCGCTGTCTGTTAACGATTATCTAGGAAGGATGCGAACCAGGGTAGATCTGAGTCTGTGATTCCTGCTATTTCTTTAAGGCGAATGAGTCGAGTTTTGTGATCTACTGTGTCGAACGCTGCACTGAGGTCCAGCAGCACCAGGAGACATGATTCTCCGTCATCTGCTGCTTCGAGGGCGTCATCCCATATTTTGAGAAGTGCTGTTTCTGTGCCATGGCCTGGGCAGAAGCATGATAGTAGTGGGTCCAAGAGTTGGTGAGTGTCCAAATGCAGTTGTAGCTGTTGTACTACTGCTTTTTCCATGATCTTGGAGATGGTGTTGAGGCTTGTTACCGGTCTGCGGTAGTTTGGGTCTTTGGGGTCGAGGTTGGGTTTCTTTAGGAGGGGTTTGATTATGCCTTGTTTGAGGGAGATCGTAACAATGCCTTCTTTGAATGATTGATTTACGAGATGTGTTATGGTAGGTGCTAAAATGTTGGTACATTCTTTCAGGAGTTTTGTAGAAATTATGTCATTTGGTGATGTGCTGTCTCGGAGGCTTCTGATGATGTTTTTGGTGGTGTCGATGGTGATCGGGACCAGCGAAAATGAGTGAGGTTGGTTGTGATTGCCTTTTACTCCTCCTGTGGGGTGGTTGATGCATGGGGATATCATTATTATGCTATGGAGGATTGGTAACGTCTTGGATTATATATTCTATGTCTATGAGTTTTTTGACATTTCTATATTATTTGCTTTTTAAGATCCCTTTGCTGTACTGTCTGTGGGTGCTGTAACATTCTATTGTTTGTGTATTGTTGTCACGGTTGTGACTATTGTTTTTATGTAAATGTTTACAAATGCAATAAAAATAAAAATAAAAATAAATGTATTGTAAGAAGAGGAACAAAATGTCACTGACCATTCAGATTGTGGGCAAAGATAACATCATGTCTAGCAGACAAGTCAGAAATGGCCTGGGCTTGATGAAAAAATGATGCTGGAGATTGAAACACTTTTTAAATCGGACCTATAGCATTTTTATTTATTTAGATATGTATGTGGGAAAGATCAGCTAAACTAAAAACAAAAATGTGATATTAAAAACAATACATACAGCATATGATGATGAAAACACTCACAATATGCCTGATACAATATCAAATTTGCCAAGGCTATAAGTGTCCTAATGGAATTCAGAGCAGTGTTTTTATTTGTGGCTTTTTGCTTAAAAATATAGAGTTGTTTGTTGATAATAACATATTCCTTACTTATACACATACAGTGGGTCAAAAAAGTATTTAGTCAGCCATCAATTATGCAAGTTCTCCCACTTAAAAAGATGAAAGAGGCCTGTAATTGTCATCATAGGTATACCTCAACTATGAGAGACAAAATGTGGAAACAAATCCAGACAATCACATTGTCTGATTTGTAAAGAATTTATTTGCAAATTATGGTGGAAAATAAGTATTTGATCAATATCAAAAGTTCATCTCAATACTTTGTTATTAGGGATGAGCTCGGTGTTCGAGTCGAACATACGTTCGACTCGAACATCGGCTGTTCGATCGTTCGCCGAACAACGAACGATTTGGGCCGTTCGCGCCTAATTCGCGGCCCACAATGCACTACGCCATCGCAGTGTCATCCAGGCGCTGTGATTGGCCAAGCATGCACTGTGACCCCGCATGCTTGGCCAATCACAGCGCCGGCAGCGAGGAGAGAAATGATTGGCCACAGGCAGGATGCCTGTGGCCAATTATTGCTGAGGGTGTTTAGTACACGCCCCACACTATAAAAGGCCACCAGCACGGCGGCCTAGTGTAGTGTGTTCCGGAGCAGAGAAAGAGAAGCATAGGCAGGGACAGTGACATTTTTTTTTCTTGCTTAACCTGGATTCCTTTATTTTAGGGAAAGAGAAGGATAGGTAGGGAGAGTGTCAGTCTGTTTTACTGTGCTAATCCTTGTTTGTAGGGACAGGGAAGGACAGTGAGGGAAATTCTCATTGTGCTATACTGTGCTAAAGCATTCATCATCAACCATCTTTAAAAAAACATTTTTTATAGGGACAGAAAACTATAGGTAGGGAGAGTGTCAGTGTGTTTTACTGTGCTAATCCTTGTTTGTAGGGACAGGGAAGGACAGTGAGGGAAATTCTCATTGTGCTATACTGTGCTAAAGCATTCATCATCAACCATCTTTAAAAAAAATTTTTTATAGGGACAGAAAACTATAGGTAGGGAGACTGTCAGTGTGTTTTACTGTGCTAATCCTTGTTTGTAGGGACAGGGAAGGACAGTGAGGGAAATTCTCATTGTGCTATACTGTGCTAAAGCATTCATCATCAACCATCTTTAAAAAAACATTTTTTATAGGGACAGAAAACTATAGGTAGGGAGAGTGTCAGTGTGTTTTACTGTGCTAATCCTTGTTTGTAGGGACAGGGAAGGACAGTGAGGGAAATTCTCATTGTGCTATACTGTGCTAAAGCATTCATCATCAACCATCTTTAAAAAAACATTTTTTATAGGGACAGAAAACTATAGGTAGGGAGAGTGTCAGTGTGTTTTACTGTGCTAATCCTTGTTTGTAGGGACAGGGAAGGACAGTGAGGGAAATTCTCATTGTGCTATACTGTGCTAAAGCATTCATCATCAACCATCTTTAAAAAAACATTTTTTATAGGGACAGAAAACTATAGGTAGGGAGAGTGTCAGTGTGTTTTACTGTGCTAATCCTTGTTTGTAGGGACAGGGAAGGACAGTGAGGGAAATTCTCATTGTGCTATACTGTGCTAAAGCATTCATCATCAACCATCTTTAAAAAAACATTTTTTATAGGGACACAAAACTATAGGTAGGGAGAGTGTCAGTGTGTTTTACTGTGCTAATCCTTGTTTGTAGGGACAGGGAAGGACAGTGAGGGAAATTCTCATTGTGCTATACTGTGCTAAAGCATTCATCATCAACCATCTTTAAAAAAACATTTTTTATAGGGACAGAAAACTATAGGTAGGGAGAGTGTCAGTGTGTTTTACTGTGCTAATCCTTGTTTGTAGGGACAGGGAAGGACAGTGAGGGAAATTCTCATTGTGCTATACTGTGCTAAAGCATTCATCATCAACCATCTTTAAAAAAACATTTTTTATAGGGACAGAAAACTATAGGTAGGGAGAGTGTCAGTGTGTTTTACTGTGCTAATCCTTGTTTGTAGGGACAGGGAAGGACAGTGAGGGAAATTCTCATTGTGCTATACTGTGCTAAAGCATTCATCATCAACCATCTTTAAAAAAACATTTTTTATAGGGACAGAAAACTATAGGTAGGGAGAGTGTCAGTGTGTTTTACTGTGCTAATCCTTGTTTGTAGGGACAGGGAAGGACAGTGAGGGAAATTCTCATTGTGCTATACTGTGCTAAAGCATTCATCATCAACCATCTTTAAAAAAACATTTTTTATAGGGACAGAAAACTATAGGTAGGGAGAGTGTCAGTGTGTTTTACTGTGCTAATCCTTGTTTGTAGGGACAGGGAAGGACAGTGAGGGAAATTCTCATTGTGCTATACTGTGCTAAAGCATTCATCATCAACCATCTTTAAAAAAAAAATTTTTATAGGGACAGAAAACTATAGGTAGGGAGAGTGTCAGTGTGTTTTACTGTGCTAATCCTTGTTTGTAGGGACAGGGAAGGACAGTGAGGGAAATTCTCATTGTGCTATACTGTGCTAAAGCATTCATCATCAACCATCTTTAAAAAAACATTTTTTATAGGGACAGAAAACTATAGGTAGGGAGAGTGTCAGTGTGTTTTACTGTGCTAATCCTTGTTTGTAGGGACAGGGAAGGACAGTGAGGGAAATTCTCATTGTGCTATACTGTGCTAAAGCATTCATCATCAACCATCTTTAAAAAAAAAATTTTATAGGGACAGAAAACTATAGGTAGTGTGAGGGGGTTAGCTCGGCAGCGGGTGTGTGTGACCCCCGAGATGGGCTCCCCACACAAAAACAGGCCCAGCAAACGGAGGTTGTGGTTTTCAAAATCAAAAAGGTGCGGTTTATTTTCTATTTACAGTGACAAAACACAGCAAAGCAAAAGAAACATAAACAAAATAAATCCTGGTCAACTTGACCTCTGACTAAACATACAGGTTTCCTAACTAACAACTGGGATCAGCCTAGTGCTGTCCTAGTCCCTAAGTCCCTGGTTTTAAATGTCCAAGCAAATAGCCACACAGGCTTTGTCTCACCGCACAGGGGTTCACTCTCCCTAGACAGTCCACACAGGTCTGGTTCCAGGCATGAGCTAACATCTAATGAAGCTGGGAGTTCTTATAGAGGCCTAAATGAGCTGACAAGCTTCAGCTGGTCTCATCAACTCCCTGTCTGTACGACGCCCCACACTCTCCCTAGAGGTATGAGTCATCCATGAGCCCACTAGCCTTATACAACTCTCCACCTAGTTGTATAAGTCGGTGTAAAGCCTGAATCTGGGCGAAATATATCTACCCCCCTGGATGCAACCAGGTGACTTTACCTTCCTGCTGTCACATACCCCCCCCTCTTGTTTTAACCTCGGGGTTGGAACACCAGCAATCAGGCATTCATGTACTCGAGACAAAGCATCCACATTCCCCATTTGAACGCCAGGGCGATGCTTTACTGTGAAGTTGAATTCCTGGAGGGCCAGGAACCACCTATTCACTCTTCTATTTGTTTCCTTGTTTTGAGCCATCCACTTTAACGGAGCGTGATCCGTAACCATGTCAAAGTGCCTACCTAGCAGGTAGTACCGAAGGGAATCTAGAGCCCACTTCACCGCTAAACACTCCTTTTCAACGGTGGCGTAATTTACCTCATGGGACTTCAACTTCCTGCTGAGGTAAATGACTGGGTGCTCTTCCCCGTTCCAGACCTGGGACAATACTGCTCCTAACCCCACATCTGACGCATCACTTTGTACGACAAAGTCTTTAGAGAAGTCGGGTGAGTACAACACTGGCTGGCTACATAAGGCTTGTTTCAAGAATTGGAATGCTGCCTCAGCCTCGGGGGTCCATTTAATCATGACCGACCCTTTCCCCTTCGTCAGGTTGGTTAGGGGCACAGCCTTAGAAGCAAAGTGGGGAATGAATCGCCGATAATACCCAGCGATTCCCAGAAAGGCTCGTACCTGCTTCTTGCTGTTGGGACGTGGCCAACTCTGGATGGCCTCGACTTTGTTGAGTTGGGGTTTTATTACTCCCCTCCCAATGGTGTACCCAAGATATTTGGCCTCCTCCTGCCCAATGGTACACTTCTTGGGGTTAGCCGTAAACCCCGCTTCCCGAACAGAGTCCAGGACTGCTTGCACTTTTGGCAGATGTGAGGCCCAATCTGTGCTATGGACAATTATGTCATCCAGGTAAGCCGCAGCATACTTCCGATGGGGCCTCAGCATCTGGTCCATTTTCCGCTGGAATGTGGCCGGCGCATTCTGTAACCCGAACGGCATTCTTTTATATTGGAACGCCCCGTCTGGGGTTACAAATGCGGTTTTCTCTTTGGCCGACTTGGCCAGGGGGATTTGCCAATACCCTTTTGTGAGGTCAAGAGTCGTAATGTATCGGGCTGTTCCCAGCCGGTCGATCAACTCATCTATACGTGGCATGGGGTAGGTGTCAAATTTTGTAACTTTGTTCAACTGTCGAAAATCGTTACAAAATCGCCAGCTCCCATCCGGTTTAGGCACCAACACAATGGGACTAGACCAATCACTTTGGGACTCCTCTATCACCCCTAAGTTCAGCATTTTCTGTACTTCCTCCCGTATTGCCTCCCGTCGGGCCTCTGGGATCCGATAGGGTTTTAACTTCACCCTTTCACCGGGCGGGGTAATGATGTCATGCTCTACCCCAGATGTTTGTCCCGGCAGCTCAGAGAATACCTCCTTGTTGCGAAGCACAAACTCCTTAACCTCCTGTTGTTGGGGTTGTGACAAGGTGGCTGCTATTCCAACCTCCGGAATCACGCAACCAGTTTGAGCTGGTGACCAAGTGTCTGCGACTAGGGACTCTCTATCCCTCCAGGCTTTCAACAGATTAACGTGATAGATCTGTTCGGGCTTTCGCCTTCCTGGTTGTCTGACCTTGTAATTCACTTCGCTCACTTTTTCCATTATCTCGTAGGGGCCTTGCCATTTGGCAAGGAATTTACTTTCAACCGTAGGGACAAGTACCAGTATCCTATCCCCCGGGGAAAAGGTACGGGTCTTGGCTGCACGGTTGTACACTCTCTGCTGTGCTAACTGCGCTTGGGCCAAATGTTCCTTCACGATGGGCATTACCTGTGCAATTCGGTCTTGCATCAGGGCGACATGCTCAATCACACTCCTGTGGGGAGAACTCTCACTTTCCCAAGTTTCCTTGGCAATATCCAACAGCCCTCTTGGGTGTCTCCCATACAGTAACTCAAAGGGGGAGAATCCCGTAGAGGATTGGGGCACCTCCCTAATAGCAAACATCAGATAAGGAAGTAGACAGTCCCAATCCTTTCCATCTCTATCCACCACTTTCTTCAACATTTGTTTTAGGGTTTTGTTGAACCTTTCAACCAGCCCATCGGTTTGGGGGTGATACACAGATGTACGTAATTGCGTCACTTTGAACAATTTACACAGCTCCTTCATAACCCGGGACATAAAGGGTGTACCTTGGTCCGTAAGCAGTTCTTTACAAATACCCACCCGGCTAAACACAAGAGATAGCTCTTTGGCTATGGTTTTGGCCGAGGTATTTCGGAGAGGGATCGCTTCTGGATAACGGGTGGCATAGTCCATTATAACTAATATGTACTGGTGCCCCCTAGCGGACTTGATTATAGGACCTACCAAATCCATGGCGATCCTCTCAAACGGGACCTCAATGATGGGTAGAGGGACCAGCGGGCTACGGAAATGTGGCATCGGGGCCGACCTCTGACACACAGGGCAGGAGGAACAATAATTTTCTATGTCCTTCATCACCCCCGGCCAATAGAATCTCTGTAATACCCTCTCTCGGGTTTTCTCTGTCCCCAGATGACCTCCAAGAATGTGCCCATGGGCCAACTCCAACACCAACTTCCTGTAAGGTTTGGGCACCACAAGCTGCTCAACGGTTTCTTCTGCCCTTTTTGCCACCCGATACAGTAGGTCCTTCTCTACGCTGAAGTATGGGTAAGTGCAGGTATTATCTGGGTTCACTAACTCGCCATCTATTTTCACTACGTTTTCCCGTGCCTTTATTAGGGCGGGGTCTTTCAACTGTTCTGTGGCAAAGTTTTCCCTGTGAACCTCAAGATCAGAAAACTCCACAGACAGTAGGTTTTCGTCTGAGGAGGTGGGCTCCTCTCCAGTTTCTTGAGTCTCCCCTGCCAATACTGATAAGGGAAATTCCGGAGAGTCCTCACCACTCTCAGGGGAGTTCTGGCTATCACATTCCTGGTACATAGGGGCACCAGTGGGGGGCTCAGGATCATCCCACAGTTCCCAGAACTTCGGAAAATCCCTTCCCACAATGGCGTCATGCGGTACCTGAGATACTAAGCCCACTGGATGAGAGAGGGTACCTTTGGGGGTCTCGAAACACACTGTAGTCACTGGATACTCTCGGGTGTCCCCATGCACACAAATAACAGCTACCTTGCTATTCCCAGAGACCTCTGTTTTAACTAACTCAGCCTTTATCAGGGTCACAAGGCTACCTGAATCCAGCAATACCACAACATTTCTACCATTAACACACATTTTGCATAAATGTTTCTCAGTTCCTCGAATGGCAGTGCATGCGACTGTCGCACACAGCGACTGACGTCTGCCCGTCAGAAAGTCACACTGCATGGGTTCCTCCACAACCGGGCAATTGGCTGCAATATGTCCCGCTTGCCGGCAGCGGTAGCAAACGATCCTTCTTGCGGCCTCTTGAGCCGCTGATTTCCCAGGCTGTTCTCGCCAAACTTGGGGTAGAGCTCCCACCCTCTCACTCTCTCCACCCTCACCCCTTGGAATCCTCTTATCTGCCCCTGGGGATGGTCTGGTCTTAGGGTGGAAAGTCCGAGTGTCTCTGGAAGAGGCCGTCAGGTTCTCTGTAGCCAAGTATTTCCTCCATGCTGGCTTAAAAAAAAACTGCCACTGGTTCTCCACCAACTGTGAGGGGGTTAGCTCGGCAGCGGGTGTGTGTGACCCCCGAGATGGGCTCCCCACACAAAAACAGGCCCAGCAAACGGAGGTTGTGGTTTTCAAAATCAAAAAGGTGCGGTTTATTTTCTATTTACAGTGACAAAACACAGCAAAGCAAAAGAAACATAAACAAAATAAATCCTGGTCAACTTGACCTCTGACTAAACATACAGGTTTCCTAACTAACAACTGGGATCAGCCTAGTGCTGTCCTAGTCCCTAAGTCCCTGGTTTTAAATGTCCAAGCAAATAGCCACACAGGCTTTGTCTCACCGCACAGGGGTTCACTCTCCCTAGACAGTCCACACAGGTCTGGTTCCAGGCATGAGCTAACATCTAATGAAGCTGGGAGTTCTTATAGAGGCCTAAATGAGCTGACAAGCTTCAGCTGGTCTCATCAACTCCCTGTCTGTACGACGCCCCACACTCTCCCTAGAGGTATGAGTCATCCATGAGCCCACTAGCCTTATACAACTCTCCACCTAGTTGTATAAGTCGGCGTAAAGCCTGAATCTGGGCGAAATATATCTACCCCCCTGGATGCAACCAGGTGACTTTACCTTCCTGCTGTCACAGTAGGGAGAGTGTCAGTGTGTTTTACTGTGCTAATCCTTGTTTGTAGGGACAGGGAAGGACAGTGAGGGAAATTCTCATTGTGCTATACTGTGCTAAAGCATTCATCATCAACCATCTTTAAAAAAACATTTTTTATAGGGACAGAAAACTATAGGTAGGGAGAGTGTCAGTGTGTTTTACTGTGCTAATCCTTGTTTGTAGGGACAGGGAAGGACAGTGAGGGAAATTCTCATTGTGCTATACTGTGCTAAAGCATTCACATTCATCATCAACCATCTTTAAAAAAACATTTTTTATAGGGACAGAAAACTATAGGTAGGGAGAGTGTCAGTGTGTTTTACTGTGCTAATCCTTGTTTGTAGGGACAGGGAAGGACAGTGAGGGAAATTCTCATTGTGCTATACTGTGCTAAAGCATTCATCATCAACCATCTTTAAAAAAACATTTTTTATAGGGACAGAAAACTATAGGTAGGGAGAGTGTCAGTGTGTTTTACTGTGCTAATCCTTGTTTGTAGGGACAGGGAAGGACAGTGAGGGAAATTCTCATTGTGCTATACTGTGCTAAAGCATTCATCATCAACCATCTTTAAAAAAAAATTTCTATAGGGACAGAAAACTATAGGTAGGGAGAGTGTCAGTGTGTTTTACTGTGCTAATCCTTGTTAGTAGGGACAGGGAAGGACAGTGAGGGAAATTCTCATTGTGCTATACTGTGCTAAAGCATTCACATTCATCATCAACCATCTTTAAAAAAACATTTTTTATAGGGACAGAAAACTATAGGTAGGGAGAGTGTCAGTGTGTTTTACTGTGCTAATCCTTGTTTGTAGGGACAGGGAAGGACAGTGAGGGAAATTCTCATTGTGCTATACTGTGCTAAAGCATTCATCATCAACCATCTTTAAAAAAACATTTTTTATAGGGACAGAAAACTATAGGTAGGGAGAGTGTCAGTGTGTTTTACTGTGCTAATCCTTGTTTGTAGGGACAGGGAAGGACAGTGAGGGAAATTCTCATTGTGCTATACTGTGCTAAAGCATTCATCATCAACCATCTTTAAAAAAAAAAAAATTATAGGGACAGAAAACTATAGGTAGGGAGAGTGTCAGTGTGTTTTACTGTGCTAATCCTTGTTTGTAGGGACAGGGAAGGACAGTGAGGGAAATTCTCATTGTGCTATACTGTGCTAAAGCATTCATCATCAACCATCTTTAAAAAAACATTTTTTATAGGGACAGAAAACTATAGGTAGGGAGAGTGTCAGTGTGTTTTACTGTGCTAATCCTTGTTTGTAGGGACAGGGAAGGACAGTGAGGGAAATTCTCATTGTGCTATACTGTGCTAAAGCATTCATCATCAACCATCTTTAAAAAAACATTTTTTATAGGGACAGAAAACTATAGGTAGGGAGAGTGTCAGTGTGTTTTACTGTGCTAATCCTTGTTTGTAGGGACAGGGAAGGACAGTGAGGGAAATTCTCATTGTGCTATACTGTGCTAAAGCATTCATCATCAACCATCTTTAAAAAAACATTTTTTATAGGGACAGAAAACTATAGGTAGGGAGAGTGTCAGTGTGTTTTACTGTGCTAATCCTTGTTTGTAGGGACAGGGAAGGACAGTGAGGGAAATTCTCATTGTGCTATACTGTGCTAAAGCATTCATCATCAACCATCTTTGAAATCCTTGTTTTTTGGACAGTCAGGGAAATTGTCATTGTGCTATTCTGTGCGAAAGCAATCATCCTCAACCATATTTAGAAATCCTTAAGTAAAGGGACAGAGAAGTACACCTGAAGGTAGCCCTTATTGCTTTTTTCCCATCTCCCTGCAGGCCATCCATTAGAATGTCTGGAAGGCAAACAAGGAGAGGCAGACAGTCAGGAGGCAATACAAGAGGGCAAGCAGGCTCTGTGTCTGGGGGCAACAGTGCTGGTCGTGGACGCGGTGCATTGTCATCAGCACATGGCCATGGGACACGCTTGTCCTTCTTTTCGGCAGCTGGACATGTTGAGCCACATCATGCCGAAGACTTGGTAGAGTGGATGACCAAGCCCTCCTCCTCCTCCTCATCCTCTCTCACCCAGGCTCGGGGTACTGGCAAAGCAGCTGCCAAAGCGTCCTCTTCCCTGGTATCAATGTCAGACTCATCATCAGTCACTCCTTCCCTAGACCCACCATGTCCTCCTCCTGAGGAGTCCCCCGAACTGTTTGAGCACAGTGTTGGGTACATGCTCCAGGAGGATGCCCAGCGTTTCGAAGGGTCTGATGATGAAACCCAGCTAGAGGAAGGCAGTAGCGTGAGAGCAGACAGAGGGGATGCTCAAGAAGGACACCAATCTGGCAGTCATGTTCCAGCAGCTGCAGCATACTGCCAGATTGGCTCCAGTGATGAGGAGGGAGGGGATGATGAGGTCACTGACTCCACGTGGGTGCCTAATAGGAGGAGGAGGAGGAGGATGAGGAGGAGGCACATCTCCAACGAGGCAGGATGCCCTTTGGTGGCCAGCGTAAGGGCAGTACACCGACGGAATCACACCGCCGAGCTCCGCCTGTGCAGGGCGCTGCCTCTGCCCGTCATTCAAAAAGTTCTTTGGTGTGGGCCTTTTTTGAGGCTAGTGCATCAGATCGCACAGCTGCTGTTTGCAACATATGTCTCAAGTAGGGATGGGCCCGGTGCTCGATTCGAACCCATGTTCGAATCGAGCATCGGGCGTTCGCTCGCTCGTCGAGCCCAGAACTATTTGGGCCGTTCGCATCACATTCGTGTGATGCGAGCGGCCCCGCAATGCATTACGGCCGGCGCGGCCGGCGCAGTGCATTGCTGGCTGATGATTGGCCAAGCATGCACTGTGACCCCGCATGCTTGGCCAATCACAGCGCCCGAAACTCGGAGAGCAATAATTGGCTACAGGCAGGACGCCTGTAGCCAATTACAGCTCAGGGGCTTTAGTACACGCCCCACCATTTAAAAGGCCGCCACGCCATCGGCCCCGGTCACATGAGTTCCGGCTTTAGGAGAGATTAGTCTGCTGATTCTGTCTTTGCTTGATACTGAAAGATTTGCTCTTCTTTGCTAAACCATTGGCTATTTCTTTGCTAAACCATTGCTACCTAAGTCATTGATCGTTCATTGCTGCTGATTGCACAGTTAGTGTGTTATTAGCTGCTGCTGGGGATTAGTCTGGTGCGTGCTTACTGTTAGTACAGTATTGCAGTAGTACCAACCGCAGTGCTGTTAGCACAGCATTGCACCCCAACAGCACCCATAGGACTTCTAGTGTGTTAGTGGCAGCAAACAGAGCTCCTATATTTTCTTCTCAGCAGCACCCATAGGACTTCTAGTGTGTTAGTGGCATCACACAGAGCTCCTATATTTTCTTCTCAGCAGCACCCATAGGACTTCTAGTGTGTTAGTGGCAGCAAACAGAGCTCCTATATTTTCTTCTCAGCAGCACCCATAGGACTTCTAGTGTGTTAGTGGCAGCAAACAGAGCTCCTATATTTTCTTCTCAGCAGCACCCATAGGACTTCTAGTGTGTTAGTGGCAGCAAACAGAGCTCCTATATTTTCTTCTCAGCAGCACCCATAGGACTTCTAGTGTGTTAGTGGCATCACACAGAGCTCCTATATTTTCTTCTCAGCAGCACCCATAGGACTTCTAGTGTGTTAGTGGCAGCAAACAGAGCTCCTATATTTTCTTCTCAGCAGCACCCATAGGACTTCTAGTGTGTTAGTGGCAGCAAACAGAGCTCCTATATTTTCTTCTCAGCAGCACCCATAGGACTTCTAGTGTGTTAGTGGCAGCAAACAGAGCTCCTATATTTTCTTCTCAGCAGCACCCATAGGACTTCTAGTGTGTTAGTGGCATCACACAGAGCTCCTATATTTTCTTCTCAGCAGCACCCATAGGACTTCTAGTGTGTTAGTGGCAGCAAACAGAGCTCCTATATTTTCTTCTCAGCAGCACCCATAGGACTTCTAGTGTGTTAGTGGCAGCAAACAGAGCTCCTATATTTTCTTCTCAGCAGCACCCATAGGACTTCTAGTGTGTTAGTGGCATCACACAGAGCTCCTATATTTTCTTCTCAGCAGCACCCATAGGACTTCTAGTGTGTTAGTGGCAGCAAACAGAGCTCCTATATTTTCTTCTCAGCAGCACCCATAGGACTTCTAGTGTGTTAGTGGCAGCAAACAGAGCTCCTATATTTTCTTCTCAGCAGCACCCATAGGACTTCTAGTGTGTTAGTGGCATCACACAGAGCTCCTATATTTTCTTCTCAGCAGCACCCATAGGACTTCTAGTGTGTTAGTGGCAGCAAACAGAGCTCCTATATTTTCTTCTCAGCAGCACCCATAGGACTTCTAGTGTGTTAGTGGCATCACACAGAGCTCCTATATTTTCTTCTCAGCAGCACCCATAGGACTTCTAGTGTGTTAGTGGCAGCAAACAGAGCTCCTATATTTTCTTCTCAGCAGCACCCATAGGACTTCTAGTGTGTTAGTGGCAGCAAACAGAGCTCCTATATTTTCTTCTCAGCAGCACCCATAGGACTTCTAGTGTGTTAGTGGCAGCAAACAGAGCTCCTATATTTTCTTCTCAGCAGCACCCATAGGACTTCTAGTGTGTTAGTGGCATCACACAGAGCTCCTATATTTTCTTCTCAGCAGCACCCATAGGACTTCTAGTGTGTTAGTGGCAGCAAACAGAGCTCCTATATTTTCTTCTCAGCAGCACCCATAGGACTTCTAGTGTGTTAGTGGCAGCAAACAGAGCTCCTATATTTTCTTCTCAGAAGCACCCATAGGACTTCTAGTGTGTTAGTGGCATCACACAGAGCTCCTATATTTTCTTCTCAGCAGCACCCATAGGACTTCTAGTGTGTTAGTGGCAGCAAACAGAGCTCCTATATTTTCTTCTCAGCAGCACCCATAGGACTTCTAGTGTGTTAGTGGCAGCAAACAGAGCTCCTATATTTTCTTCTCAGCAGCACCCATAGGACTTCTAGTGTGTTAGTGGCATCACACAGAGCTCCTATATTTTCTTCTCAGCAGCACCCATAGGACTTCTAGTGTGTTAGTGGCAGCAAACAGAGCTCCTATATTTTCTTCTCAGCAGCACCCATAGGACTTCTAGTGTGTTAGTGGCAGCAAACAGAGCTCCTATATTTTCTTCTCAGCAGCACCCATAGGACTTCTAGTGTGTTAGTGGCAGCAAACAGAGCTCCTATATTTTCTTCTCAGCAGCACCCATAGGACTTCTAGTGTGTTAGTGGCATCACACAGAGCTCCTATATTTTCTTCTCAGCAGCACCCATAGGACTTCTAGTGTGTTAGTGGCAGCAAACAGAGCTCCTATATTTTCTTCTCAGCAGCACCCATAGGACTTCTAGTGTGTTAGTGGCAGCAAACAGAGCTCCTATATTTTCTTCTCAGCAGCACCCATAGGACTTCTAGTGTGTTAGTGGCAGCAAACAGAGCTCCTATATTTTCTTCTCAGCAGCACCCATAGGACTTCTAGTGTGTTAGTGGCATCACACAGAGCTCCTATATTTTCTTCTCAGCAGCACACATAGGACTTCTAGTGTGTTAGTGGCAGCAAACAGAGCTCCTATATTTTCTTCTCAGCAGCACCCATAGGACTTCTAGTGTGTTAGTGGCAGCAAACAGAGCTCCTATATTTTCTTCTCAGCAGCACCCATAGGACTTCTAGTGTGTTAGTGGCAGCAAACAGAGCTCCTATATTTTCTTCTCAGCAGCACCCATAGGACTTCTAGTGTGTTAGTGGCATCACACAGAGCTCCTATATTTTCTTCTCAGCAGCACCCATAGGACTTCTAGTGTGTTAGTGGCAGCAAACAGAGCTCCTATATTTTCTTCTCAGCAGCACCCATAGGACTTCTAGTGTGTTAGTGGCAGCAAACAGAGCTCCTATATTTTCTTCTCAGCAGCACCCATAGGACTTCTAGTGTGTTAGTGGCATCACACAGAGCTCCTATATTTTCTTCTCAGCAGCACCCATAGGACTTCTAGTGTGTTAGTGGCAGCAAACAGAGCTCCTATATTTTCTTCTCAGCAGCACCCATAGGACTTCTAGTGTGTTAGTGGCAGCAAACAGAGCTCCTATATTTTCTTCTCAGCAGCACCCATAGGACTTCTAGTGTGTTAGTGGCAGCAAACAGAGCTCCTATATTTTCTTCTCAGCAGCACCCATAGGACTTCTAGTGTGTTAGTGGCATCACACAGAGCTCCTATATTTTCTTCTCAGCAGCACCCATAGGACTTCTAGTGTGTTAGTGGCAGCAAACAGAGCTCCTATATTTTCTTCTCAGCAGCACCCATAGGACTTCTAGTGTGTTAGTGGCAGCAAACAGAGCTCCTATATTTTCTTCTCAGCAGCACCCATAGGACTTCTAGTGTGTTAGTGGCAGCAAACAGAGCTCCTATATTTTCTTCTCAGCAGCACCCATAGGACTTCTAGTGTGTTAGTGGCATCACACAGAGCTCCTATATTTTCTTCTCAGCAGCACCCATAGGACTTCTAGTGTGTTAGTGGCAGCAAACAGAGCTCCTATATTTTCTTCTCAGCAGCACCCATAGGACTTCTAGTGTGTTAGTGGCAGCAAACAGAGCTCCTATATTTTCTTCTCAGCAGCACCCATAGGACTTCTAGTGTGTTAGTGGCAGCAAACAGAGCTCCTATATTTTCTTCTCAGCAGCACCCATAGGACTTCTAGTGTGTTAGTGGCATCACACAGAGCTCCTATATTTTCTTCTCAGCAGCACCCATAGGACTTCTAGTGTGTTAGTGGCAGCAAACAGAGCTCCTATATTTTCTTCTCAGCAGCACCCATAGGACTTCTAGTGTGTTAGTGGCATCACACAGAGCTCCTATATTTTCTTCTCAGCAGCACCCATAGGACTTCTAGTGTGTTAGTGGCAGCAAACAGAGCTCCTATATTTTCTTCTCAGCAGCACCCATAGGACTTCTAGTGTGTTAGTGGCAGCAAACAGAGCTCCTATATTTTCTTCTCAGCAGCACCCATAGGACTTCTAGTGTGTTAGTGGCAGCAAACAGAGCTCCTATATTTTCTTCTCAGCAGCACCCATAGGACTTCTAGTGTGTTAGTGGCAGCAAACAGAGCTCCTATATTTTCTTCTCAGCAGCACCCATAGGACTTCTAGTGTGTTAGTGGCAGCAAACAGAGCTCCTATATTTTCTTCTCAGCAGCACCCATAGGACTTCTAGTGTGTTAGTGGCATCACACAGAGCTCCTATATTTTCTTCTCAGCAGCACCCATAGGACTTCTAGTGTGTTAGTGGCAGCAAACAGAGCTCCTATATTTTCTTCTCAGCAGCACCCATAGGACTTCTAGTGTGTTAGTGGCAGCAAACAGAGCTCCTATATTTTCTTCTCAGCAGCACCCATAGGACTTCTAGTGTGTTAGTGGCAGCAAACAGAGCTCCTATATTTTCTTTTCAGCAGCACCCATAGGACTTCTAGTGTGTTAGTGGCATCACACAGAGCTCCTATATTTTCTTCTCAGCAGCACCCATAGGACTTCTAGTGTGTTAGTGGCAGCAAACAGAGCTCCTATATTTTCTTCTCAGCAGCACCCATAGGACTTCTAGTGTGTTAGTGGCAGCAAACAGAGCTCCTATATTTTCTTCTCAGCAGCACCCATAGGACTTCTAGTGTGTTAGTGGCAGCAAACAGAGCTCCTATATTTTCTTCTCAGCAGCACCCATAGGACTTCTAGTGTGTTAGTGGCATCACACAGAGCTCCTATATTTTCTTCTCAGCAGCACCCATAGGACTTCTAGTGTGTTAGTGGCAGCAAACAGAGCTCCTATATTTTCTTCTCAGCAGCACCCATAGGACTTCTAGTGTGTTAGTGGCAGCAAACAGAGCTCCTATATTTTCTTCTCAGCAGCACCCATAGGACTTCTAGTGTGTTAGTGGCATCACACAGAGCTCCTATATTTTCTTCTCAGCAGCACCCATAGGACTTCTAGTGTGTTAGTGGCAGCAAACAGAGCTCCTATATTTTCTTCTCAGCAGCACCCATAGGACTTCTAGTGTGTTAGTGGCAGCAAACAGAGCTCCTATATTTTCTTCTCAGCAGCACCCATAGGACTTCTAGTGTGTTAGTGGCATCACACAGAGCTCCTATATTTTCTTCTCAGCAGCACCCATAGGACTTCTAGTGTGTTAGTGGCAGCAAACAGAGCTCCAATATTTTCTTCTCAGCAGCACCCATAGGACTTCTAGTGTGTTAGTGGCAGCAAACAGAGCTCCTATATTTTCTTCTCAGCAGCACCCATAGGACTTCTAGTGTGTTAGTGGCAGCAAACAGAGCTCCTATATTTTCTTCTCAGCAGCACCCATAGGACTTCTAGTGTGTTAGTGGCATCACACAGAGCTCCTATATTTTCTTCTCAGCAGCACCCATAGGACTTCTAGTGTGTTAGTGGCAGCAAACAGAGCTCCTATATTTTCTTCTCAGCAGCACCCATAGGACTTCTAGTGTGTTAGTGGCATCACACAGAGCTCCTATATTTTCTTCTCAGCAGCACCCATAGGACTTCTAGTGTGTTAGTGGCAGCAAACAGAGCTCCTATATTTTCTTCTCAGCAGCACCCATAGGACTTCTAGTGTGTTAGTGGCAGCAAACAGAGCTCATATATTTTCTTCTCAGCAGCACCCATAGGACTTCTAGTGTGTTAGTGGCAGCAAACAGAGCTCCTATATTTTCTTCTCAGCAGCACCCATAGGACTTCTAGTGTGTTAGTGGCATCACACAGAGCTCCTATATTTTCTTCTCAGCAGCACCCATAGGACTTCTAGTGTGTTAGTGGCAGCAAACAGAGCTCCTATATTTTCTTCTCAGCAGCACCCATAGGACTTCTAGTGTGTTAGTGGCAGCAAACAGAGCTCCTATATTTTCTTCTCAGCAGCACCCATAGGACTTCTAGTGTGTTAGTGGCATCACACAGAGCTCCTATATTTTCTTCTCAGCAGCACCCATAGGACTTCTAGTGTGTTAGTGGCAGCAAACAGAGCTCCTATATTTTCTTCTCAGCAGCACCCATAGGACTTCTAGTGTGTTAGTGGCAGCAAACAGAGCTCCTATATTTTCTTCTCAGCAGCACCCATAGGACTTCTAGTGTGTTAGTGGCATCACACAGAGCTCCTATATTTTCTTCTCAGCAGCACCCATAGGACTTCTAGTGTGTTAGTGGCAGCAAACAGAGCTCCTATATTTTCTTCTCAGCAGCACCCATAGGACTTCTAGTGTGTTAGTGGCAGCAAACAGAGCTCCTATATTTTCTTCTCAGCAGCACCCATAGGACTTCTAGTGTGTTAGTGGCAGCAAACAGAGCTCCTATATTTTCTTCTCAGCAGCACCCATAGGACTTCTAGTGTGTTAGTGGCATCACACAGAGCTCCTATATTTTCTTCTCAGCAGCACCCATAGGACTTCTAGTGTGTTAGTGGCAGCAAACAGAGCTCCTATATTTTCTTCTCAGCAGCACCCATAGGACTTCTAGTGTGTTAGTGGCAGCAAACAGAGCTCCTATATTTTCTTCTCAGCAGCACCCATAGGACTTCTAGTGTGTTAGTGGCAGCAAACAGAGCTCCTATATTTTCTTCTCAGCAGCACCCATAGGACTTCTAGTGTGTTAGTGGCATCACACAGAGCTCCTATATTTTCTTCTCAGCAGCACCCATAGGACTTCTAGTGTGTTAGTGGCAGCAAACAGAGCTCCTATATTTTCTTCTCAGCAGCACCCATAGGACTTCTAGTGTGTTAGTGGCAGCAAACAGAGCTCCTATATTTTCTTCTCAGCAGCACCCATAGGACTTCTAGTGTGTTAGTGGCATCACACAGAGCTCCTATATTTTCTTCTCAGCAGCACCCATAGGACTTCTAGTGTGTTAGTGGCAGCAAACAGAGCTCCTATATTTTCTTCTCAGCAGCACCCATAGGACTTCTAGTGTGTTAGTGGCAGCAAACAGAGCTCCTATATTTTCTTCTCAGCAGCACCCATAGGACTTCTAGTGTGTTAGTGGCAGCAAACAGAGCTCCTATATTTTCTTCTCAGCAGCACCCATAGGACTTCTAGTGTGTTAGTGGCATCACACAGAGCTCCTATATTTTCTTCTCAGCAGCACCCATAGGACTTCTAGTGTGTTAGTGGCAGCAAACAGAGCTCCTATATTTTCTTCTCAGCAGCACCCATAGGACTTCTAGTGTGTTAGTGGCAGCAAACAGAGCTCCTATATTTTCTTCTCAGCAGCACCCATAGGACTTCTAGTGTGTTAGTGGCAGCAAACAGAGCTCCTATATTTTCTTCTCAGCAGCACCCATAGGACTTCTAGTGTGTTAGTGGCATCACACAGAGCTCCTATATTTTCTTCTCAGCAGCACCCATAGGACTTCTAGTGTGTTAGTGGCAGCAAACAGAGCTCCTATATTTTCTTCTCAGCAGCACCCATAGGACTTCTAGTGTGTTAGTGGCAGCAAACAGAGCTCCTATATTTTCTTCTCAGCAGCACCCATAGGACTTCTAGTGTGTTAGTGGCATCACACAGAGCTCCTATATTTTCTTCTCAGCAGCACCCATAGGACTTCTAGTGTGTTAGTGGCAGCAAACAGAGCTCCTATATTTTCTTCTCAGCAGCACCCATAGGACTTCTAGTGTGTTAGTGGCATCACACAGAGCTCCTATATTTTCTTCTCAGCAGCACCCATAGGACTTCTAGTGTGTTAGTGGCAGCAAACAGAGCTCCTATATTTTCTTCTCAGCAGCACCCATAGGACTTCTAGTGTGTTAGTGGCAGCAAACAGAGCTCCTATATTTTCTTCTCAGCAGCACCCATAGGACTTCTAGTGTGTTAGTGGCATCACACAGAGCTCCTATATTTTCTTCTCAGCAGCACCCATAGGACTTCTAGTGTGTTAGTGGCAGCAAACAGAGCTCCTATATTTTCTTCTCAGCAGCACCCATAGGACTTCTAGTGTGTTAGTGGCAGCAAACAGAGCTCCTATATTTTCTTCTCAGCAGCACCCATAGGACTTCTAGTGTGTTAGTGGCAGCAAACAGAGCTCCTATATTTTCTTCTCAGCAGCACCCATAGGACTTCTAGTGTGTTAGTGGCATCACACAGAGCTCCTATATTTTCTTCTCAGCAGCACCCATAGGACTTCTAGTGTGTTAGTGGCAGCAAACAGAGCTCCTATATTTTCTTCTCAGCAGCACCCATAGGACTTCTAGTGTGTTAGTGGCAGCAAACAGAGCTCCTATATTTTCTTCTCAGCAGCACCCATAGGACTTCTAGTGTGTTAGTGGCAGCAAACAGAGCTCCTATATTTTCTTCTCAGCAGCACCCATAGGACTTCTAGTGTGTTAGTGGCATCACACAGAGCTCCTATATTTTCTTCTCAGCAGCACCCATAGGACTTCTAGTGTGTTAGTGGCAGCAAACAGAGCTCCTATATTTTCTTCTCAGCAGCACCCATAGGACTTCTAGTGTGTTAGTGGCAGCAAACAGAGCTCCTATATTTTCTTCTCAGCAGCACCCATAGGACTTCTAGTGTGTTAGTGGCATCACACAGAGCTCCTATATTTTCTTCTCAGCAGCACCCATAGGACTTCTAGTGTGTTAGTGGCAGCAAACAGAGCTCCTATATTTTCTTCTCAGCAGCACCCATAGGACTTCTAGTGTGTTAGTGGCAGCAAACAGAGCTCCTATATTTTCTTCTCAGCAGCACCCATAGGACTTCTAGTGTGTTAGTGGCAGCAAACAGAGCTCCTATATTTTCTTCTCAGCAGCACCCATAGGACTTCTAGTGTGTTAGTGGCATCACACAGAGCTCCTATATTTTCTTCTCAGCAGCACCCATAGGACTTCTAGTGTGTTAGTGGCAGCAAACAGAGCTCCTATATTTTCTTCTCAGCAGCACCCATAGGACTTCTAGTGTGTTAGTGGCAGCAAACAGAGCTCCTATATTTTCTTCTCAGCAGCACCCATAGGACTTCTAGTGTGTTAGTGGCAGCAAACAGAGCTCCTATATTTTCTTCTCAGCAGCACCCATAGGACTTCTAGTGTGTTAGTGGCATCACACAGAGCTCCTATATTTTCTTCTCAGCAGCACCCATAGGACTTCTAGTGTGTTAGTGGCAGCAAACAGAGCTCCTATATTTTCTTCTCAGCAGCACCCATAGGACTTCTAGTGTGTTAGTGGCAGCAAACAGAGCTCCTATATTTTCTTCTCAGCAGCACCCATAGGACTTCTAGTGTGTTAGTGGCAGCAAACAGAGCTCCTATATTTTCTTCTCAGCAGCACCCATAGGACTTCTAGTGTGTTAGTGGCATCACACAGAGCTCCTATATTTTCTTCTCAGCAGCACCCATAGGACTTCTAGTGTGTTAGTGGCAGCAAACAGAGCTCCTATATTTTCTTCTCAGCAGCACCCATAGGACTTCTAGTGTGTTAGTGGCATCACACAGAGCTCCTATATTTTCTTCTCAGCAGCACCCATAGGACTTCTAGTGTGTTAGTGGCAGCAAACAGAGCTCCTATATTTTCTTCTCAGCAGCACCCATAGGACTTCTAGTGTGTTAGTGGCAGCAAACAGAGCTCCTATATTTTCTTCTCAGCAGCACCCATAGGACTTCTAGTGTGTTAGTGGCAGCAAACAGAGCTCCTATATTTTCTTCTCAGCAGCACCCATAGGACTTCTAGTGTGTTAGTGGCATCACACAGAGCTCCTATATTTTCTTCTCAGCAGCACCCATAGGACTTCTAGTGTGTTAGTGGCATCACACAGAGCTCCTATATTTTCTTCTCAGCAGCACCCATAGGACTTCTAGTGTGTTAGTGGCAGCAAACAGAGCTCCTATATTTTCTTGTCAGCAGCACACATAGTACCTATAGTGTGTTAGTGTCAGCACCCATAGGACCTACAGTGTGTTGTGAGCACACATAGGAGTTCTATTTTTTATACTATATACACTACCGACTACAATGGCTGGAAGACCGCCAAGGAGAGGCAGAGCGTGCCGAGGCAAGAACACAGGGCAGGCAGGCTCTGTTTCTAGAGACAACAGTGCTGGCCGCGGACGTGGTCGTGCATCGTCATCAGCGCGTGGCCATGGGACACGCTTGTCTTTGTTTTCGGCAGCTGGACATGTGGAGCCGCATCATGCCGAAGGCTTGGTAGAATGGATGACCAAGCCCTCCTCATCCTCCTCATCCTCTCTCACCCAGGCTCAGGGTACTGGCAGAGCAGCTGCCAACGCGTACTCAATGGCATCATCAGCCACCCCTTCCCTAGACCCACCATGTCCTCCTGAGGAGTCCCCCGAACTGTTTGAGCACAGTGTTGGGTACATGCTCCAGGAGGATGCCCAACGATTCGAAGGCTCGGATGATGTTCCACCAGCTGCAGCTTACTGCCAGGTTTGCTCTAGTGGTGAAGAGGGAGGGGATGATGAGGTCACTGACTCCACGTGGGTGCCTGAAGGGAGAGAGGAGGAGGAGGAGGAGGATGCAGCGTCACATGTCCAACGAGGCAGGATGCCCCCTGGAGGCCAGCTAGAGGCCAGCACAGCAACTGTACCACACCGCAGAGCTCCGCCTGTGCAGGGCGCTGCCTCTGCACGTTATCACAAAAGTTCTTTGGTGTGGGCCTTTTTTGAGACGAGTGCATCAGATCGCACCACTGCTATTTGCAATATTTGTCTCAAGCGTATCTCGCGTGGCCAAAACATCAGCCGCTTGGGCACCACAAGCATGAGCAGACATATGTCGACCTGCCATGCAGCTCGTTGGCAAGCACACATAAAAGACCCACACCAAAGAACAAAGCGGACCTCTCCTTGCTCCTCATCAGCTGGGATCTCCATCCCCACTATATCTTCAGTCCTCTCTGAAAGCTGCTCTGAGAGGACTGAAGGTGTAGAATTAGGTGTGTCACAACCAAGTACTTGCAGTACACCGACGTCCGATTGTAGCAGGCAAATTTCCCTGCCCCAGCTGCTGGACCGTCGAAAGAAGTATACTCCCAGCCATCCACATGCCCAGCGGTTGAATGCTAGCTTGGCTAAATTGCTAGCACTTCAACTGCTGCCTTTTCAGTTGATAGACTCGGCCCCCCTCCGTGAGTTTGTTCAATGTGCGGTTCCTCAGTGGCAGGTTCCCAAACGCCACTTTTTCTCACGGAAGGCAATTCCGTCTCTCTACTGGCATGTGGAAGGCAATGTCCATGCCTCGCTGGACAGGGCGGTCAGCGGTAAGGTGCATATTACCGCTGACTCATGGTCCAGCAGGCATGGACAGGGACGTTATCTTTCTTTCACGGCCCATTGGGTCACTCTATTGGTAGCTGGGAGGGATGCAGGACAAGGTGCAGTAGTGTTGGAGGTTGTTCCGCCACCACGCCTCCAAAATGCTACTCCTGGTTGTGACACACCTCTCTCCTCCACCCCCTCCTCTTCTTCTTCCTCCATGTCCTCTTCGAGTGCTCTGTCCTCGGAACCAGCGGTGCTCCGTAGGCGTACAAGGGGCTACGCGAGTACGCAGGCAAAAAGATGCCATGCCGTGCTTGCGCTGGTGTGTTTGGGGGACAGGAGCCACACTGGGCCAGAGGTTCTGGCAGCTCTGCAGGGGCAGGCCGAGAGGTGGTTGACGCCACGCCAGCTTAAGCCAGGAATGGTCGTTTCTGATAATGGCACCAACCTCCTCTCCGCCCTGCGACAGGGGCAGCTCACCCATGTGCCCTGTATGGCTCACGTCCTCAACCTGGTGGTGCAGCGGTTCTTGGGCAGGTTCCCAGGCTTACAGGATGTCCTGAGGCAGGCCAGGAAAGTCTGTGTGCATTTCCGCCGATCTTATAATGCCAGTGCTCGGCTGACTGAGCTGCAAAAGGAGCTGAACCTGCCCAAGAACCGCCTAATATGTGACATGCCCACCAGGTGGAACTCAACGTTGGCCATGCTGCAGCGACTGCACACGCAGCAGAGGGCCATCAATGAGTACCTTTGCGACTACGGCACCAGGACAGGGTCAGGGGAGCTTGGCTTTTTTTCCCCACGCCAGTGGAGCATGATCAGGGATGCATGCACTGTCCTCTCACCATTTGAGGAGGCCACGAGGATGGTGAGCAGTGACAGTGCATGCATCAGTGACACTGTACCTCTTGTCCACCTGTTGGAGCATACGCTGCGTGGGATAATGGACAGGGCACTTGAGGCAGAACAGAGGCAGGAAGAGGAGGACTTCCTTGTCTCTCAAGGCCCCCTTTATCCAGACAATGTTCCTTCTGTCCCACCCATCACACAGGAAGAGGAGGAGGAGGAGGAGGAGGATTGTGTGAGCATGGAGGTGGAGCCTGGCACTCAGCATCAGCAGCAGCAGTCTTTTAGGGATGATGTACAGTCCCAACAAACCAGTGGACTTGTACGTGGCTGGGAGGAGGTGGCTGGCGATCATGTCATCCTCAGTGACCCAGAAGACTCCGGACCGAATGCCTCAGCTAACCTACGCTGCATGGCCTCCCTGATCCTGCAAAGCCTGCGGAAGGATCCTCGTGTTCTTCGGATCAAGGAGAGTGACCATTACTGGCTGGCCACTCTCCTTGATCCACGGTACAAGGGTAAGGTTGCGGACCTTATCTTGCCGTCGCAGAGGGAGCAGAGGATGAGACATCTCAGGGAGGCCTTGCAGAAAGGTCTGTGCAACGCGTTCCCAGAAACTGGGAGGTTACAAACTCCTGGTCCTGGACGACGAGTTGCTGAGGCTTCGGTCAGTAGCAGAAGGAGCGGTGGGGAAGGTGGACGTCTGACCGATGCGTTCAGACAATTTTTTAGTCCGCAGCCCCAAGGTATGATCGGTTCCAGCAACCATCGCCAGCGTCTGATATACATGGTGCAGGAATACCTAGGGGCAAGGTCAGACTTGGACACCTTTCCCACCGAAAATCCTCTGGCTTACTGGGTCCTGAGGATGGATCACTGGCCAGAGCTTGCACAGTATGCAATTGAGCTACTGGCCTGTCCTGCATCCAGCGTTCTTTCCGAACGCACATTCAGTGCTGCTGGAGGATTTGTCACCGATCATAGGGTGCGCCTGTCCACCGACTCGGTTGATCGACTGACCTTCATAAAAATGAATCAGTCTTGGATCACCACCAGCTACCAGACACCTGAAGCGGATATAACGGAATAATTTATAATGTCACATCCCTTCAAGACTGCCTATGCTGATGCTGAGTGACTGTCCTGTTATGTTCACTGACTATCCTCTTCCTCCTCCTCAATGATCCATGCCACCACACCAGTGCCTAAGGCACAATTTTTCAGCCCCTGTATAACAGGGGCGTGTAATTACAATTTTTTAAAAATATGCTTCGCAACAGGTGTGACTGCTGTGCTCAGAGTACAGTATCTGTGAGGGGTTGCAGTGTTGTGGCACCAGCACCAGTGCCTAAGGCACAATTTTTCAGCCCCTGTTGGGGCGTGTAATTACAATTTTTAGGCAATGCTTTGCAACAGGTCTCATTGCTGTGCTCAGAGTACAGTATCTGTGAGGGGTTGCAGTGTTGTGGCACCAGCACCAGTGCCTAAGGCACAATTTTTCAGCCCCTGTATAACAGGGGCGTGTAATTACAATTTTTTAAAAAGATGCTTCGCAACAGGTGTGACTGCTGTGCTCCAAGTACAGTATCTGTGAGGGGTTGCAGTGTTGTGGCACCAGCACCAATGCCTAAGGCACAATTTTTCAGCCCCTGTTTAACAGGGGCGTGTAATTACAAATCTTGATCTAATAGTTCACAGCAGGGCCCATTCCTGCGCCCACCAAGAGTAACTATGAGGGCCTACAGTCTTGTGGCAACACCGTCCACCACCACCACCACCACCACCAAAGGCCCAATTTTTCTGCCCTGTTCAACAGGTGCATGCAATTACAAATCTTGATCTAATAACTCACAGCAGGGCCCATTCCTGCACCCACCAAGAGTAAATGTGAGGGCTTACAGTCTTGTGGCAACACCGTCCACCACCACCACCACCACCACCAAAGGCCCAATTTTTCTGCCCGGTTCAACAGGTGCATGCAAGTACAAATCTTGATCTATTAACTCACAGCAGGGCCCATTCCTGTGCCCACCAGTCTTGTGGCTACACCAACATCTAATAGGGCAAATTTCTGCAGAGTATATACGGCAGGCCCCTACTTTCAAACATCCAACTTACAAACGACTCCTACTTGCAAACGGCAAGAGAAAACAGGAAGTGAGAGGAAATCTACCCCTAGGAAGGAAAATTCTATCCTGTTAGATTTAATTTGGGAAAAAGGTATCTCCTCTCTACTGATGCTTTATCACCAATCCTTGTTTCAATTAAAACCCCACTTTTCCAAAAACATTTGTCATTGGGACGGAAAGTGAGGTGACATGTTCTGAACAGATGTGCAAAGACAGCAAATGTTACAGGGGTGATAACCCCTCCCTATGTTCTCCAAAAAGCTTAAAAATTGATTTTTTTGGGATGTAGCTACACTTCATAATGTACCTGTTCAGATTCTACTTAAGAACAAACCTACAGTCCATGTCTTGTTTGCACCACCACCTATATACTGCTGTTCAGAGTATATAGGGTTGTAGGTATAGGGTTTTATTTTGGGTGCGGGGTCCCCCTTAGTATCCATACAAGACCCAAAGGGGCTGGGGTGGGGGGGGGGGTGATGGGGTAGCCATGCCATTTTTCTCAAGGATTTTCAGCCATATGGCGGCCAGGACAAGACATGACATTGAAGCCGCAAGTGGTTTTAAATGGCTTCTTTTTTTCCTTTACAAATGTCATTTTGTGCAAGGACAGTTCTAAACACGGGAAACACATGCCACTTCACAGGCATACTTTAGACACCCCCCAGGTACCGTATTTAAAGGAAAATGTCACTTTTTTTTTTTTCACTTTATGCATCATTAAAATGACTGCTCCCGAAAAAACTTTAGTTTTTAAAATTTCTTTTTGCATTGATATATGTCCCCTGGGGCAGGACCCGGGTCCCCAAACCTGTTTTATAACATTAACATGCATATTGGCCGTTGTAATTAGCAATTTTGATTTCGAACGTTCGCGTCCATTATAACGAATAGGGTTCGAAAATTTGCGCGAACTTTCGGTCCGTTCGAAGGTTCTGGTGCGAACCGAACCCGGGGGTGTTCGGCTCATCCCTAGTCTCAAGCGTATATCGCGTGGCCAAAACATCAGCCGCTTGGGTACCACATGCCTGACCAGACATATGTTGACCTGCCATGCAGCTCGTTGGCAAGCCTACCTCAAAGACCCACACCAAAGAACAAAGCGGACCTCTCCTTGCACCGCATCAGCTGGGATCTCCAACCCCACTATAACTTCAGTCCTCTCTGAAACATGCACTGAGAGGAATGAAGGTGTAGAATTAGGTGTGTCACAGCCAAGTACTTGCGGCCACTCTGCTAGCAGTACACCGACGTCCGATTCTAGCAGGCAAATTTCCCTGCCCCAGCTGCTGGACCGTTGAAAGAAGTTCACTCCCAGCCATCCACATGCCCAGCGGTTGAATGCTAGCTTGGCTAAATTGCTAGCGCTTCAACTGCTGCCTTTTCAGTTGGTAGACTCGACCCCCTTCCGTGAGTTTGTGCAATGTGCGGTTCCTCAGTGGCAGGTTCCCAAACGACACTTTTTCTCACGGAAGGCTATTCCGGCTCTCTACCGGCATGTGGAAGGCAATGTCTTGGCCTCGCTGAACAGGGCGGTCAGCGGTAAGGTGCATATTACCGCTGACTCATGGTCCAGCAGGCATGGACAGGGACGTTACCTTTCTTTCACGGCCCATTGGGTCACTCTTTTGGCAGCTGGGAAGGATGCAGGACAAGGTGCAGTAGTGTTGGAGGTTGTTCCACCGCCACGCCTCCAAAATGCTACTACTGGTTGTGACACACCTCTCTCCTCCACCCCCTCCTCTTCTTCTTCCTCCATGGCCTCTTCCTGTGCTTTGTCCTCTGAACCAGCGGTGCTCCGTAGCCGTTCAAGGGGCTACGCAAGTACGCAGGCAAAAAGATGCCATGCCGTGCTTGCGCTGGTGTGTTTGGGGGACAGAAGCCACACTGGGGCAGAGGTCCTGTCTGCTCTGCAGGGCCAGGCCGAGAGGTGGTTGACGCCACGCCAGCTTAAGCCAGGAATGGTGGTTTGTGACAATGGCACCAACCTCCTCTCCGCCCTCCGACAGGGACAACTGACCCATGTGCCCTGTGTGGCTCACGTCCTTAACCTGGTGGTGCAGCGGTTCTTGGGCAGGCACCCGGGCTTACAGGATGTCCTGAGGCAGGCCAGGAAAGTCTGTGTGCATTTCCGCAGATCTTATAATGCCAGTGCTCGCCTGGCTGAGCTGCAAAAGGAGTTGAACCTGCCCAAGAACCGCCTTATATGTGACATGCCCACCAGGTGGAACTCAACGTTGGCCATGCTGCAGCGGCTGCACACGCAGCAGAGGGCCATCAATGAGTACCTGTGCGACTACGGCACCAGGACAGGGTCAGGGGAGCTTGGTTTTTTTTCTCCACGCCAGTGAGGCATGATCAGGGATGCATGCACTGTCCTGGCACCATTTGAGGAGGCCACGAGGATGGTGAGCAGTGACAGTGCATGCATCAGTGACACTGTACCTCTTGTCCACCTGTTGGAGCACACGCTGCGTGGAATAATGGACAGGGCACTTGAGGCAGAACAGAGGCAGGAAGAGGAGGACTTCCTTGCCTCTCAAGGCCCCCTTTACCCAGACAGTGTTCCTTCTGTCCCACCCATCGCACAGGAAGAGGAGGAGGAGGAGGAGGAGGAGGATTGTGTCAGCATGGAGGTGGAGGCTGGCACTCAGCATCATCAGCAGCAGTCTTTTAGGGATGATTTACAGTCCCAAGAAACCAGTGGACTTGTACGTGGCTGGGAGGAGGTGGCTGCGGATCATGTCGTCCTTAGTGACCCAGAGGACTCCGGACCGAATGCCTCAGCTAACCTACGCTGCATGGCCTCCCTCATCCTGCAAAGTCTGCGGAAGGATCCTCGTATTCTTCGGATCAAGGAGAGGGACCATTACTGGCTGGCCACTCTCCTTGATCCACGGTACAAGGGTAAGGTTGCGGACCTTATGTTACCATCGCAGAGGGAGCAGAGGATGAGACAACTCCGGGAGGCCTTGCAGAAAGGTCTGTGCAACGTGTTCCCAGAGACTGGGAGGTTACAAACTCCTGGTCCTGGACAACGAGTTGCTGAGGCTTCGGCCAGTCAAAGAAGGAGCGGTGGGGAAGGTGGCCGTCTGACCGATGCGTTCAGACAATTCTTTAGTCCGCAGCCCCAAAGTATGATCGGTTCCAGCAACCATCGCCAGCGTCTGATAAACATGGTGCAGGAATATCTAGGGGCAAGGTCAGACTTGGACACCTTCCCCACCGAAAATCCTCTGGCTTACTGGGTCTTGAGGATGGATCACTGGCCAGAGCTTGCACAGTATGCAATTGAGCTACTGGCCTGTCCTGCATCCAGCGTTCTTTCGGAACGCACATTCAGTGCTGCTGGAGGATTTGTCACGGATCACAGGGTGCGCCTGTCCACCGACTCGGTTGATCGACTGACTTTCATCAAGATGAACCAGTCTTGGATCACCACCAGCTACCACACACCTGATGCTGATATAACAGACTAATTGATTTTAACATGTCACATCCCTTCAAGACTGATGCTGATGCTGAGTGCCTGTGCTGTTATGTTGACTGGCTATCCTCCTCCTCCGAGTCCTCAATGATACGATTGATGATGATAGCTTGGAAGATCATTTTTGTTTATGGGTGCCGCCACCAGTGGCTAAGGCCCAATTTTTCAGCCCCTGTTTAACAGGGGCGTGTAATTACAATTTTTGAAGCAATACTTTGCAACAGGGCTCATTGCTGTGCTCCAAGTACAGTATCTGTGAGGGGTTGGAGTGTTGTGCCACCAGTGCCTAAGGCCCAATTTGTCAGCCCCTGTTTAACAGGGGCGTGTCATTACAATTTTTGAAGCAATACTTTGCAACAGGGCTCATTGCTGTGCTCCAAGTACAGTATCTGTGAGGGGTTGCAGTGTTGTGCCACCAGTGCCTAAGGCCCAATTTTTCAGCCCCTGTTCAACAGGGGCATGTAATTACAATTCTTGATCTAATAATTCACAGCAGGGCCCATTGCTGCACCCACCAAGAGTAACTCTGAGGGCTTACAGTGTTGTGGCAACGCCACCACCACCACCACCACGAAAGGCCCAATTTTTCAGCCCCTGTTCAAAAGGGGCATGTAATTACAATTCTTGATCTAATAATTCACAGCAGGGCCCATTCCTGCACCCACCAAGAGTAACTGTCAGGGCTTACAGTGTTGTGGCACCAGCACCACCATCAAAGGCCCAATTTTTACTACCACTGTTCAACAATTATATGTAATTACAATTCCTGATATAATAGTTGACAGCAGGGCGTTCCAGCACCAACCAAGAGTAACTGTGAGTGCTTACAGTGTTGTGCCAACACCAACAACTAAGGGGCCTATTTCTGCAGAGTATATACGGCAGGTCCCTACTTTCAAACATCCAACTTACAAACGACTCCTACTTGAAAACGCAAGAAGACAACAGGAAGTGAGAGGAAATCTACCCCTAGGAAGGAAAATTCTCTCCTGTAAGAATTAATATGGGAGAAAGGTGTCTCCTCTGTACTGATGCTTTATCACCAATCCTTGTTTCAAGAAAAACACCACATTTCAAAAACAGTTGTCATTGGGACGGAAAGTGAGGTGAAATGTTCTGAACAGGGGCACAGACAGCAAAACAAATGTTACAGGGGTGATAACCCTTACCTATGTTTTCCAAAAAGTTTAAAAATAGATTTTTGGGCTGGAGCTACACTTAAACAATGTACCTGTTCAAAATTACAAACACATTCTACATAAGAACAAACCTACAGTCCCTGTCTTGTATGCACCGCCTGTATACGGCTGTTCAGAGTATATAGGGCCTTTTTTATTTTGTGTGCGGTGTTCCCCTTAATATCCATACAAGACCCAAAGGGGCTGGTAATGGGCTGGGGTGGGGGGGGGGGTCATGGGGTAGCTATGCCATTTTTCTTAAAGATTTTCATCCATATTACCGGGACCAGACATTACATTAAAGCCGCAAGCAGTTTTAAATGGCTTTTTTTTCCTTTAGAAGTGTCATTTTGTGCAGGGACAGTTCTAAACACGGGAAACACGTGGCACTTCACAGGCATACTTTAGACACCCCCCAGGTACGATATTTAAAGGAATATTTGACTTTTTTTTTCACTTTATGCATCATTAAAATGACTGCTCCCGAAAAATGACCGTTTTTAAAACTTCTTTTTGCATTGATACATGTCCCCTGGTGCAGAACCTGGGTTCCCAAACCCTTTTTAGGACAATAACATGCATAATAGTCGTTATAATTAGCACTTTAGAATTCGAACGTTCGCATCCATTGTATTTAATAGGGGTTCTAATGTTCGTACGAACTTTCGGTCCGTTCGCGGGTTCTGGTGCGAACCGAACCCGGGGGTGTTCGGCTCATCACTATTTGTTATATATCCTTTGTTGGCAATGACAGAGGTCAAACGTTTTCTGTAAGTCTTCACAAGGTTGTCACACACTGTTGCCGGTATGTTGGCCCATTCCTCCATGCAGATCTCCTCTAGAGCACCGATGATTTGGGGGTTTTGTCGCTGGGCAACACAGACTTTCAACTCCCTCCAAAGGTTTTCTATGGGGTTGAGATCTGGAGACTGGCTAGGCCACTCCAGGACCTTGAAATGCTTCTTACGAAGCCACTCCTTCGTTTCCCGGGTGGTGTGTTTGGGATCATTGTCATGCTAAAAGGCCCAGCCACGTTTCATCTTCAATGCCCTTGCTGATGGGAGGAGGTTTGCACTCAAAATCTCATGATACATGGCCCCATTCATTCTTTCATGTACACGGATCAGTCGTCCTGTTCCCTTTGCAGAGAAACAGCCCCAAAGCATGATGTTGCCACCCCCATGCTTCACAGTATGTATGGTGTTCTTTGGTTGCAACTCAGCATTCTCTCTCCTCCAAACACGACAAGTTGTGTTTCTACCAAACAGTTCTACTTTGGTTTCATCTGACCTTAGATGGGCCTCAGGTGGGCCTGGACATGTACTGGCTTAAGCAGGGGGACACGTCTGGCACTGCAGGATCTGAGTCCCTGGCGGCGTAGTGTGTTACTGATGGTAGCGTTTGTTACGTTGGTCCCAGCTCTCTGCAGGTCATTCACTAGGTCCCCCCGTGTGGTTCTGGGATTTTTGCTCACCGTTCTTGTGATCATTTTGACCCCATGGAGTGAGATCTTTCGTGGAGTCCAAGATCGAGGGAGATTATCAGTAGTCTTGTAGTCTTCCATTTTCTAATTATTGCTCCCACAGTTGATTTCTTCACACCAAGCTGCTTGCTATTGCAGATTCAGTCTTCCCAGCCTGGTGCAGGTCTACAATTTTGTTTCTGGTGTCCTTCGACAGCTCTTTGGTCTTCACCATAGTGGAGTTTGGAGTGTGACTGTTTGAGGTTGTGGACAGATGTCTTTTATACTGATAACAAGTTCAAACAGGTGCCATTAATACAGGTAATGAGTGGAGGACAGAGGAGCCTCTTAAAGAAGAAGATACAGGTCTGTGAGAGCCAGATATCTTGCTTGTTTGTAGGTGACCAAATACTTATTTTCCACCATAATTTGCAAATAAATTCTTTCCAAATCAGACAATGTGATTGTTTGGATTTGTTTCCACATTTTGTCTCTCATAGTTGAGGTATACATACGATGACAATTACAGGCCTCTCTCATCTTTTTAGGTGGGAGAACTTGCACAATTGGTGGCTGACAATACTTTTTTGCCCCACTGTAACATGTGATTTTAATGATATGCCCACCCTAAAGCATATTTCCACTACTGTATTGCAGCCAAACTGGGATAACACCTGCTTATATTTGTTACATATTCCCCTTAACATAGCGTTAAAAAATTTAAAATCCTGCTTACATTTCAAATATATTTTTACTTGCTTAAAAATCCTTACATGCTCTCCCTGCTGTGTAATGTTTAGGACAGTGCTGTAGAGTTCAGCATAATTAACTCTGTCTGTCCTGTGTCCATTATTCTTCATTATCAGCTGTAAACTAGACTTGAATGCTATTTGTCCTAACAAAAGGTTAAAATTTTAGAAACTGCCCTCTGGCATTTTATGTTAAATAGGGATAGTGTGGGGGCAAAGACACTTGAGACTGTCTAGAATTTTTTTAAATCAGCCCTGATGCCTTCTCTATAGAAACATCTAAACAGTAAGAAATATTTTTGGGTATGCTATGTGACTATGAACACATAAAAAACATATAGCAGGGTTTTTTGTAAAAATTTACTGCAAAAGTGGAAAAACATTTTAACCTCTTCATGGCCGCGCTATCACTGAATGATGGCTACATCACGGTCGCACATTGCCGAGAGGGCATCTATTGATGATTTCAGTGACATTTGTGCGGGTTCCTGCACAGATTTCTATACAAATCGCACCCAAAAGACACCAAAAGTAGTACAGAAAGTTTTTTTTTCTAAACTTTGACCTTGCATTAACATGCCAAAAAATTGAGAATGATGAAATCTGAAATTCGAAAAATGTGACAGTTTAATAACCCTACTCTTCAGAAATGTACTGAATCTATACACAAACCCTCACTTACAGTGGGGTGAGGCCTGGAGCTGGTGTGAGATGGCTACCTGAGACTAGAGTTGAGTGGACACCTGGATGTTCGGGTTCAAAGGGTTCGGCCGAACTTCGCAAAAAAGTTTGAGTTCGGGACCCGAACTTGACCCCAAACCCGAACCCCATTGAAGTCAATGGGGACCCGAACTTTTGAGGACTAAAATGGCTCTAAAAAAGTAATGGAAAGGGCTAGAGGTCTGCAAATGGCAGCAAAATGTTGTTAAGAGCATGACAAGTGCTCTGCAAATGTGGGGAAATAACTTAAAATAACATAAAAAACATAAAAATAAAAAATAATAATCTTGACCTAGGAGGACGAGGTCCATATGGAGTAGGAGGTTGAGGTGGTGGTGGATGTGGCGGTGTAGGTGGAAGCGGCGGTGGAGGAGGACGAGGTAGCCAACACTGGTTTTTGTTTTTAATTTTATTTATTTTTTAATTGGGGAACACCCCAAAAGAGTGAGAAAGATCAAAAATACAACAATGGCTGGGTAAGGACGGTATACATTTCTATTCTGCACAAGGTACGGACAAGTCCTGTGGAATCCATGCCTGGTTCATTTTAATGAACGTGAGCTTGTCCACATTGGCTCTGGACAGGTGGCTGCGCTTGTCTGTGATAACGCCCCCTGCCGTGCTAAATACACGTTCGGATAATACACTGGCTGCAGGGCAAGCCAGCACCTCCAAGGCGTAAAGGGCAAGGGCAAGGGCAAGCTCAGGCCATGTGCCCAATTTGGTGACCCAGAAGTTGAAGGAGGCAGACCCATCATTCAGTACGTGTAGGCGTGTGCACACATACTGCTCCACCATGTTGGTGAAATGCTGCCTCCTGCTAAGACGTTCCATATCAGCTGGTGGTGCTGGTTGTTGTGGCGTGCTGACAAAGCTTTTCCACATTTTGCCCATGCTAACCCTGCCTTCTGAGGTGCTGGCGGTGCCCCGGCTGTGTTTGCGACCTCTTCCTCCTCCTCTGCCTTCGCCTTGTGCTTCCACTGTGCCCCCGCTGTCAGGTGGGAATGCCACCAGCAGCGCGTCTACCAGCATGCGCTTGTACTCGCGCCTCTTACGATCACGCTCCAGTGAGGGAATTAAGGACGGTACGTTGTCCTTGTAACGGGGATCCAGCAGCGTGGCCACCCAGTAATCAGCACCAGTTAGAATGTGGGCAACTCGGCGGTCGTTGCAGAGACACTGCAGCATGTAATCGCTCATGTGTGCCAGGCTGCCCAGAGACAGGTGTATTGTCTTTGTCCTCTGTATCCCCCCAGCCATGCACCAGTGATGGCCATGAGCTGGTCTGGGTGCCACCCTGCTGTGAACATGGTTCCTCCTCCTCCATCTCCTCCTCCTCATCCTCCACCTCATCATCCTCCAGAACTGTGCCCTTGCTGGACAATTGTGCACCTGGCGTTTGTTGGTGCAGGAACCCACCCTCTGAGCCACTTGTGAATGACTGCCCTGAAAGCCTTGGAAATGATCCCTCTTCCTCCTCCTCCTCCTGTGCCACATCCTCTTCCATCATCGCCCAAAGAGTTTTTTCAAGGAGGCATAGAACTGGGATAGTAACGCTGAGAACGGCGTCATCGGCCACTGGCCATGTTGGTGGCCATGTTGGTGGAGTACTCGAAACAGCGCAACAAGGCACACAGGTCTCGCATGGAGGCCCAGTTATTGGGGGTGAAGTGGTGCTGTTCTGCAAAGCGACTCACGTGTGCGTGCTGCAGCTGAAACTCCACTATCGCCTGCTGCTGATCGCACAATCTGGCCAGCATGTGCAAGGTGGAGTTCCACCTTGTGGGCACATCACATATGAGGCGGTGAGCGGGAAGGCCGAAGTTACGCTGCAGCGCTGACAGGCGAGCAGCAGCAGCGTGAGAACGCCAAAAGTGCGCACAGACGGCCCGCACTTTCTGCAGAAGCTCTGGCATATCGGGGTGATTTTTAAGGAGCCTCTGCACCACTAAATTCAGCACATGCGCCAGGCATGGGATGTGCGTCAAACCGGCTAGGCCCAGAGCTACTACGAGATTTCGCCCATTATCGCACACCACCAGGCCGGGCTTGAGGCTCACTGCCACTGGCCCACTCATCGGTCTGTTGTTCCATGTCCCTCCACAACTCCTGCGCAGTGTGGGGTTTTTCCCCCAAACAGGAATGTTTTAAAACTGCCTGCTGTCGTTTACCCCTGGCTGTGCTGAAGTTGGTGGTGAAGGTGTTACGCTGACCGGATGAGGAGGCGGTAGAGGATGAGGAAGCGGAGTAGGAGGAGTTAGCAACAGGAGGCAAACTGAAGCGCCCTGCAATCCTCGGTGGTGGAAGGACATGCGCCAAACTGCTATCCGCCTCAGGCCCAGCCGCCACTGCATTTACCCAGTGTGCTGTTAGGGAGATATAACGTCCCTGACCGTGCTTACTGGTCCACGTATCCGTAGTTAGGTGGACCTTGCCACAGATGGCGTTGCGCAGTGCACACCTGATTTTGTCCCCCACTTGGTTGTGCAGGGAAGGGATGGCTCGCCTGGAAAAGTAGTGGTGGCTGGGCACGACGTACTGTGGGACAGCCAATGCCATCAGGCTTTTAAAACTCTGTGTCTCCACCAGACGGAATGACAGCATTTCAAAGGCCAGGAATTTTGCAATGCTGGCATTCAGGGCCAGGGATCGCGGGTGGGTAGGGGGGTACTTCCTCTTCCGCTCCAGTGTTTGGGAGATAGAGAGCTGAACGCTTCCATGGGACATTGTGGAGATGGTTGGTGACCCAGGTGGTAGTGTTGCTGGCAGATCCTCTGTTTGCGGTGTGGCAGGTGCCACTGTCACTACAGAGGTGGATGATGAGGCCGAGACTGCAGAAGAAGAGGAAGCAGGAGGAGCCAGAGCTCTTTCTTGGTTTTTGAGGTGTCTACTCCACTGCAGCTCGTGCTTTGCACTTAGATGCCTGGTCATGCAGGTTGTGCTCAGGTTGAGAACGTTTATGCCTCCCTTCAGGCTCTGATTGCACAGCGTGCAAACCACTTGTGTCTTGTCATCAGCACATTGTCTGAAGAACTGCCGCGCTAGGGAACTCCTTGGACCTGGCTTTGGTGTGCTCGGTCCCTTGCTGCGTTGGGCAGTAGCAGACGTACTGTCTAGGGGACAGACTCTCTGCTTTGCACCCTGCTCCCTCTTCTGCTGTGCTGGTGGCTCTGTGCGACCACCGCCTCTTCCTCCGAACTACACAGGTCACCTGCATGACGTTGATTCTATGTGGGGTCGAGGACCTCATCGTCCTCCACATCATCTTCCACCCAGTCTTCACCCCTGCCCTCCTTGTTGGTCTGCACAATTGCGAAAGCAGCAGCAGTTGGCACCTGTGTTTCTTCATCATCCGAGACATGCTGCGATGGTCCTCCCATGTACTCATCTTGAAACATAAGTGGTTGGGCATCGGTGCACTCAATCTCTTCCACTTCTGGGGCAGGGCTAGGCGGATGGCCCTGGGAAACCCTGCTAACAGAGTCATCAAAAAGCAGAAGAGACTGCTGCATGACTTGGGGCTCAGACTGCTTGGCTGATTTGCAAGGGGGTGAGGTGGAAGACTGATGGACATCGGCTGCAGGTGCCAACTCTGATCTTTCGGCAGGAGACTGGGTGGGAGACAATGTGAAGGAGCTGGAGGCACTGTCAGCAACCCAATCTACTATTGCCTGTACTTGTCCTGGTCTCAACATTCGTAGAGCCGCATTAGGCCCGACCAAATACCGCTGCAGGCTCTGTTGCCTACTCGCACCTGAGGAAGGTGTTTCACTTGTGCGTGTAGCTGGCACAGATCGACCACGTCCTCTCCCTGCAACAGGAGCTCCACCAGCATCACCACGACCGAGGCCACGTCCCTTTTTTGACGTTCTCCTCATATTTCTCAAATTTAGGATCTTGCCCTAAATGAGTGTTTTTTGAATAGCAGAATAGAACAACAGTATCTAAAGGGTGTATCTCACATGTACAGATATGCAGCAAACGCTGCAAAAAAAATTTTTTTGCCCTAAATGGGTGTCTTTAGAATAGCGGAATAGAACAACAGTATCTAAAGGGTGTATCTCACCCGTACAGATACAGACTAGGCCGTAATATAAGTTTTTTCACTTAAATGTGTTTTTTTGAATAGCAAAATAGAGCAACAGTATCTAAAGTGTGTATCTCACACGTACAGATATGCAGGAAACGCTACAAATTATTATTTTTTGCCCTAAATGTGTTTTTTTTTTTAATACCAGAATAGTGCAACAGTATCTAAAGGGTGTACCTCACACGTACAGATACAGACTAGGCCGCAATTTAAGATTTTTCCCCTAAATGTTTTTTTTTTGAATAGCAGAATAGAGCAACAGTATCTAAAGGGTGTATCGCACAGGTACAGATATGCAGAAATCACACCAAAAAATATTTTTTTGCCCTAAATAATTATTTTTTAGAATAGGAGAACAGTATCTAAAGTGTGTATCTCACACGTAAATATATGCATAAAACGTTGTAAAAATTTTTTTTTTGTCCTAAATTATTATTTTTTGAATAGCAGACTAAAACAACAGTATCTAAAGTGTGTATCTCACTAAATACAGATATGCAGGAAGCGCAGCAAAATAAATATTTTTTGCCCTAAATGGGTGTTTTTAGAATAGCAGAATAGACCAACAGTATCTAAAGGGTGTATCTCACAGTAACATATGCAGTGCTGGTGCACTGAGCTTGCATAAAATGCCCGCCGACGCCAACCTAACTAACAGATGGATAAAAGTTATCTTTTCTCTGGTACTGGGCTCAGGGCATGGTAAAAAGATTGTGCACTGCACCCACACACAACAAAATCAAGGTAGATCGCTGAGTAATTTGATTTCTGAATCAGGACTCCTATCTAATTCTCTTCCTCAAAGCAGCAGCAGCAACCTTTCCCTACACTATCTAAAGCAGAATGACGTGCTGTGCTATGTGCCTCTAGCTTATAAAGAGGCTGGGTCACATGCTGCACTGGCCATTCACAGCCATGCCATTAGTAGGCATGGCTCTGATGGCTTCTAAGGGCACACAAGTTAAACAAATGTTGATTGGCTGCCCTGCAGCTTTTAAAAATGTGCCATTACATTGCTGAACACCGAACTCGAACCCGAACATACAGTAAATTGTTCGGGTTTGGGTCCGGGTACCAAAAGCCCAAAAGTCCGGTACGAACCCAAACTTTACAGTTCGGGTTCGCTCAACCCTACCTGAGACCAATAAATCTGTGTAGCAATTTATTTTTTCCAACAAAGCTTCAGTGTACCAGCACAACCACGGAAAGAAAAAACCTCATAAGCTTAGAGACATCGTCTCTGCCTAGGGCAGGCTGCTTCCCAAGACGGAGGCAATTCTTCCTGCTGCAGCCCTTTTCCTCTCCCTTCACACTCCCAAGACATTCATATTTATAGGTATAAAAAAAAATAAGTGGTCTGGTGCCCCCAGTGGTGCACCTCCATCCCTAATATATGTATATCCATATAAACATGAGTATGCCCTGGAACTTTAAATGAGGTGCAGCACACACAACTACTAAATACATAATAGACATGGTTCATACTTTATTAATAAATAAATACAGTTCTCGTCAAATTACATGGAATAAAAATAGTTGATATCAAACTGATTTGTAATGATTCCATAAAAGTACATATCATACATATTTAAAGTTCAATATATCAAAACATGTTTGGATGAAATATTGCATCTTGAAAACTTGATGTGTTTTGTGAGTCAACGCTCACTTCCTCAGGAGTAAATGCCAATAATAATGAATGTCTGTAAAATAAAACATCAGTATAAAATATATAGGTTAATTGATAGAGAATAATGTAATTCAAACCTCTGGGGCAACTGTAGGGGACCCCATACTAACAAATCAGCTGAAGTTGGATACACAATAATTCCAATAAGTGACCTCCAGGGATGTCTGGCTCAGGAGCTGTGGAAGACAGATCCCGCAAGGACAAACAGAAGGTGGATACAGCATGGGTGAAAATGAAAGTATGTCCATCCAAATATATCACCCAGAGGGATGGCTATAAAGAAAATATGTGCTTACTTGTTATGTAAGTCTGAGTCCAAATGAGATAATGTAAACAAAAATAAAGTGATAGCTCCAGGGTGATGGAGAACAAAAAAGTGGATAGTGCTATTAAAACAATGCATAAATAAAGGAAATACAACATAGAAAAATAATCCATCTTTGAACAATCAATTAAAAATCAATGAAAAAAAAAAGGTTGTAAAGGGATATATATGTAAGTCCAATAGTAAAAAATTGATTAAATGAAAGTTAACACCAAGACCCACCATGGGTGTAACATGATGAAACTGAGGAGCCAATTGTTGCTTTGCAGTCTCTGGAGGTGGAAAAGGGAAAAAAAGAAAAGCTGCCTCCTATCGCTCCCATTTATACCCCAAGGAGGATCGCAAAGCCCTCCCAACGCAATGTAAATGCAGCCGGGGGAGGTTCACGCAAGGAAAAAACATATGCCACCATGTGGGGGAAAGGCGCTGAAGGCACAAATCTCCACAGGCTGCAAGGAGATGACAATGCATGCTGGCGTGATGATGTCATGTGCCAGATGCACACATGGTACCGATATCACATGAGCCCCCGCCCATCGTGGATGAGTGGACAGGGAAAGGAAGGAAAACCTCCCAATGGCATCGCAGCTCCCGGGACAGAATGAGCCCACCAGCCGGTCACAAAAATGGAAATGCCATTAAATGCTGAATATAGGTCTATTTGTCCATATATAAACATAAATCAAGCATAAAAACCTGCATCATAAAAACTTAATAAAGAACCATAGGATAGCAGCAGACCACAAAGGTGGTCAAAGGTCTCTTTGGACAAAGGTGTCTTCCACCTAACATCAATTCGGCAAAAAATAAAATAAGTGGTCTGGTACCCCCAGTGGTGCACATCCATATATATTATAGGTATGATAAATACTGCAATCAGGGCATCATGCACGTGTGCCCCATTCGCTGCGTCAGGGTGATGCTGGGAGGTGTGAATGTCCAGTTTCCATCTTGTGCTGTAGGGTGGGCAGGTGTGGACCAGTTTCTGGCAATTTCGCCGGACATGGGATCCGTTTCTCTGCCTCTCCGTCACCCACACAGCATGCAGTATGACGTTGGCGGGAACCCCCCCCGGGTCTTGGGTATTTTAGCTGGGACTGATCGGGGGATCAGTCTTCAATCCCTTACCATGAGAGAGACACCACATCACTGGTTTCACATTGTCATCACACACGCCAATCAGGTAGAAGTCTCTCACGACTCAACACTTTCTTGCACTTTTTTGTCCCGGTTTATTTTTCACATTTTTTAACTCCCACATATTTCACATCATTCATACAATATATTTTTCCTTTTTTTCCCTCCTTTTTTTATATTTTTATATATTTTTTTCTCATCACATTTTTTACACCTTTTTTCACATATTATTTTTTCCCAACAATTATTATTATTACACACCATTCACCACACAATCATATTTTCCAGATTGATGCGGATCGTTTGAGACCATACCATTTATCCTCTCGGGGACTGCACTCTGATAACCTGTCCTGCCACTTGGGTTTTCCTGCCTCAGCTCCAGGCCAGACACTTGCTGGGGACCTCCTCTTCCATTCAATTCATCCTCACATGAACTGGTATATTTCTCGTGCTTATCTGTAAGTATCAGTTTATCAAAAAAAAAATTTTAGGGAATATTTTGGGAATTTTCAGAAATATTCCCCTCCCTTTATTCATTTTTATGAAGGGTACATTGTATTTAGATATTCAACCATTTCTATATTTACAGTTAACTTTTGCATCCATACTCCTGATGAGTGAATGGTATTCACGAAACGCGTAGAGTTCCCAATTCATGTGATGCCAAGACAGTTCGGCTTTTTATCCAGCATGCACTTTATTTGTGTGTATATGTATAATTATTTACTATCATCGTACACAATGTATATGTTCATTTGGTATATTTACATTATTGTGTCAGCCTATTTGTATATGGTTGTGTTTATGTTATGAAAATGTTATGCATCTCTAGACCATGGAACTGCGTTTGATATACTAAAGGTTTTATCATTATATGTACACTCCAAATTGGCCGAATCAGCCATTTTTCCTCCCCGGTGTCATGTGACTCCGTTAGTGTTACGAGGTCTGAGGTGTGAATGGAGAGCAGGTGTGTTAAAATTTGGTGTTATTGCTCTCACTCTCTCATACTGATCACTGGAAGTTCAACATGGCACCTCATGGCAAAGAACTATCTGAGGTTCAGAAAAAAATAATTGTTGTTCTACATAAAGATGGTCGAGGCTAAAAGAAGATTGCCAATACCCTGAAACTGAGCTGTAGCACGGTGGCCAAGACAATACAGAGGTTTAACAGGACAGTTTCCACTCAGAACAGGCCTCGCCATGGTCGACCAAAGAAGTTGCATGCACATGCTCAGTGCTCAGACCATATGCACACTGCACACTGCATCAAATTTGTCTGCATGGCTGTCGTGCCAGAAGGAAGCTTCTTCTAAAGATGATGCACAAGAAAGCCCGCAAGCAGTTTGCTGAAGACAAGCAGACTAAGGACATGGACTACTGGACCAAGATAAACTTATTTAGTTCTGATGGTGTCAAGCATGTGTGGCGGCAACCAGATGAGGAGTACAAAGACAAGTGTGTCTTGCCTACAGTCAAGCATGGTGGTGGAAGTGTCATGGTCTGGGGCTGCATGATTGCTGCCGGCACTGGGGAGCTACAGTTCATTGAGGGAACCATGAATGCCAACATGTTGTGGGATTGTCAGAAACCATGAATCAGACTGAGACAGAAGTACAGTTAAATCACACTTGTTTAATAATAAAGTAAATAGAACAAACGTAGTTAAAACATAGCCAAAGTTCGGTAACCGGAACGGATAGTCAGACAAGCCAGAAAGTCAGGAAGCCAGGGATCAGCATAGTAGAACAGCAAGCAGGATCTGGAGCCAGAAAGAATGTCAGCCAAGCAAAGTCTTTAACAGTACATCACGAGATAGTCTCTGTGATGTTGACCAAGGCGAAGGCAGAGATCATCTGGGCTGGACGGCTTAAGTAGGCAGGACTGACGAGCAGGAAATCATCAACAGGTGAGTCACTGTCTAGAGATAGGAGCTGGCAATTAGCCGACAGCTGAGTGGCCAGCTCAGAGAAGGAAGGTCTGAGCCCAGCCCTGACAGAGGTATCCTGAAGCAGAGCATGATCCCCTCCCTTCAGAGACTGGGCCACAGGGCAGTATTCCAAGATCATAACGACCCCAATCACACCTCCAAGACAACCACTGCCTTGCTAAAGAAGCTGAGGGTAAAGGTGATGGACTGGCCAAGCATGTCTCCAGACCTGAACCCTATTAAGCATCTGTGGGGCATCCTTAAAATGGAAGGTGGAGGAGCACAAGGTCTCTAACATACACCAGCTCCGTGATGGCATCATGGAGGAGTGGAAGAAGACTCCAGTGGCAACCTGTGAAGTTCTAGTGAACTCCATGCACAAGAGGGTTTAGACAGTGCTGGAAAATAATGGTGGCCACAAAAAATATTGACACTTCGGCCCAATTTGAACATTTTCACTTAGGGGTGTATTAACTTTTGTTGCCAGCGATTTAGACATTAATGGCTATATGTTGAGTTATTTTAAGGGGACAGCAAATTTACACTGTTATACAAGCTGTACACTCGCTACTTTACATTGTAGCAATGTGTAATTTCTTCAGTGTTGTCACATGAAAAGATATAATAAAATATTTACAAAAATGTGAAGGGTGTACTCACTTTTGTGAGATACTGTATTTCACATCATTCATACAATATATTTTTCCCTTTTTTCCCTCCTTTTTTTATATATATATATTTTTTTCTACTTACAGTTAACTTTTGCATCCATACTCCTGATGAGTGAACGTGATTCACAAAACGCATAGAGTTCCCAATTCATGTGATGCCAGCATGCACTTTATTTGTGTGTATATTTATAATGATGTACTATCATCGTACACAGTGTATATGTTAATTTGGTATATTTACATTATTGTGTCAGCCTATTTATATATGGTTGTGTTTATGTTTTGAAAACTTTATCATGCATTTCTAGACCATGGAACTGCATTTTATATAATGAAGGTTTTATCATTATATGTATACTCTATAGCAGTGATTCTCAACCAGGGTTCCGTGGAACCCTAGGGTTCCTCCAGAGGTTGCTAGGGGTTCCTTCAGCATTGGGCAATTTCTGCCTCTCAGATAAGGTCCCACAGATAACATTGATCTTTTTAGCTATATGCAAGGAGGTAATTCTTCCCAATGACCACAAGTGTAAGGACCATTCTTCCCACTGACCATCACACTAAGATTTCATGAAATGTAGATCTGTAATTTTTAGCAGGGGTTCCCCGAGCCCGGAGAACTATTTCAAGGGTTCCTCTGTGTTGAAAAGGTTGAGAAAGGCTGCTCTATAGACTCATCATTTTTGCAGTAACAAACCTCATTTAAAGTCCCATTCTTTCTCCTTTTGTTTTTATTCTCAATAGTTAGGTGTGATGTTTGTATTGGATCACTGTGACCCTTCACCCTTTTCTCCTGATGCATGCTGGGGGAGGGGCTGTACCAGGAAGTAAGTTAGTGTGTGTGTGGAACTGGGAAGCAGCAGCATGATACACAGAAGGAATTACTGTACATCAGGTAATGACAGAAGCCTGTTGTATTAGGACTCCATGTAACAAAGTCATCATGTTCTGAGTGAGTAATAAACCCTCTCCATGGTTAAGAAGTTCATCCGGCCTGTGTATAACTTGCTGAGCAGATACTGGCAGCATTGCTAGCAGCACCCTGAGAGACCCCGTGTCTAAGGGACATAACAGTGGCGACAAGGATTGTGGATTTTAGCACACAAGGCCTTCATAGGGTTTATTCAACGATTTGATCCTGCTGCTGAATCATGGAGCTCCTGGGTGGAGAGGCTGGAGCAGTATATGGAAGCAAATAGTGTGGCTGCAGAAAAGAAAGTTGCAGTTTTCCTCACAACTAGGGATGAGCTTCGAGTTCGAGTCGAACTCATGTTCGACTCGAACATTGCCTGTTCGCCCGTTCGCCGAACAGCGAACAAATTGGGGTGTTCGCGGCAAATTCGAAAAATCTATGGGAGAAATCTAAAGTGTTAATTATAAAGGCTAATATGCAAGTTATTGTCCTAAAAAGTGTTTAGGGACCGGGGTCCTGCCCCAGGGGACATGTATCAATGCAAAAAGAAGTTTTAAAAACGGACGTTTTTTCGGGAGCAGTGATTTTAATAATGCTTAAAATGAAAAAATAAAAGTGAAATATTCCTTTAAATTTCGTACCTGGGGGGTGTGTATGATATGCATGTGAAGTGGCGCATGTTTCCCGTGCTTAGAACTGTCCCTGCAAAAAATGTCATTTTTGAAAGAAAAAAAGTCTTTTAAAACTGACTCGCGGCTATTAATGAATTGTCGGCTCCCGGCAATACATACAAAAGTCATTGATAAAAAAAAAAAAAAAAAGCGTGGGGGTTCCCCAGAATTCAATTACCAGGCCCTTCAGGTCTGGAATGGATATTAAGGGGAACCCCGCCGCAAATTTTAAAAAAAATTGACGTGGGGTTCCCCCAAATATCCATTCCAGGCCCTTCAGATCTGGCATGGATTTTAAGGGGAACTCCACCCCAAATTTAAAAAAAAAATGGCGTGGAGTCCCCCTAAAAATCCATACCAGACCCCTTATCCGAGCACGCAACCTGGCCGGCCGCAGGGGAAAAGGGGGGGACGAGAGAGCGGCCCCCCCTCCCTCCTGAACCGTACCAAGCCACATGCCCTCAACATGGGGAGGATGTTGATGGGGACAAGGGCCTCATCCCTACAACCCTTGCCCGGTGGTTGTGGGGGTCTGCGGGCGGGGGGCTTATCGGAATCTGGAAGACCCCTTTAACAAAGGGGACCCCCAGATCCCGGCCCCCCCCCTATGTGAATTGGTAAGGGGTACGTTGTACCCCTACCATTTCACGAAGACAGCGTAAAAAAATGTTTAAAAAAACACACAAACACCTTGAAAAAGTCCTTTATTAAAAAAAAAAAAAAAAAAAAAACATTCCAGCGGTGAAATCCAGTGTCCCGCGGCGATCCCGATGTCCAGCGCTGTCCTTCATTGGTTGTGCCTGAGCGGACCTGATGGGGAACTCCCTCTCAGTATTTTAAATGTATAGACCCGCCCCTTCTCAAGTTCCCCATCAGGTCCGCTCCCTCGGTATGTCGGACCCGCCTACGTCATTGGCTTGAGCGGGGAACTTCCTTCACTGTGTAATTTAAATTTACATAGTGAAGGAAGTTCCCCGCTCAAGCCAATGACGTAGGCGGGTCTGACATACCGAGGGGGCGGACCTGATGGGGGACTGCTCTCACTTTGGTAATACATGTATAGACCCGCCCCTTCTCATGTTCCACATCTGGTCCGCTGAGCGGACCTGATGGGGAACTTTAGAAGGGGCGGGTCTATACATTTAAAATACTGAGAGGGAGTTCCCCATCAGGTCCGCTCAGGCACAACCAATGAAGGACAGCGCTGGACATCGGGATCGCCGCGGGACACTGGATTTCACCGCTGGAATGTTTTTTGTTTTTGTTTTTTTTAAATAAAGGACTTTTTCAAGGTGTTTGTGTGTTTTTTTAAACATTTTTTTAAGCTTTCTTCGTGAAATGGTAGGGGTACAATGTACCCCTTACCAATTCACATAGGGGGGGCCGGGATCTGGGGGTCCCCTTTGTTAAAGGGGTCTTCCAGATTCCGATAAGCCCCCCGCCCGCAGACCCCCACAACCACCGGGCAAGGGTTGTGGGGATGAGGCCCTTGTCCCCATCAGCATGGGGACATCCTCCCCATGTTGAGGGCATGTGGCCTGGTACGGTTCAGGAGGGAGGGGGGGCCACTCTCTCGTCCCCCCCCTTTTCCCCTGCGGCCGGCCAGGTTGCGTGCTCGGATAAGGGGTCTGGTATGGATTTTTAGGGGGACTCCACGCCATTTTTTAAAAAAAATTGGGGTGGAGTTCCCCTTAAAATCCATGCCAGATCTGAAGGGCCTGGAATGAATATTTGGGGGAACCCCACGTCAAATTTTTTTTTTAAATTTGCGGCAGGGTTCCCCTTAATATCCATTCCAGACCTGAAGGGCCTGGTAATTGAATTCTGGGGAACACCCACGCTTTTTTTTTTTTTTTTATCAATGACTTTTGTATGTATTGCCGGGAGCCGACAATTCATTAACCACTTGACAACTGGGCACTTAAACCCCCTTAATAACCAGACCAATTTTCAGCTTTCGGTGCTCTCACATTTTGAATGACAATTACTCAGTCATACAACACTGTACCCATATGAATTGTTTGTCCTTTTTTTCACACAAATAGAGCTTTCTTTTGGTGGTATTTAATCACTGTTGGGTTTTTTATTTTTTGCGCTATAAGAGAAAAAAGACTGAAAATTTTGTAAAAAAATGTTTTTTTTTTCGTTTCTGTTATAAAATTTTGCAAATTACTATTTTGGCCAAAATTTATACTGCTACATATCTTTGGTAAAAATAAGTACAAATTGGTGCATATTATTTGGTCTTTGTGAAAGTTATAGAGTCCACAAGCTATGGTGCCAATATCTGAAAATTGATCACACCTGAAGTACTGACGGCCTATCTCAATTCTTGAGACCCTAGCATGCCAGAAAAGTACAAATACCCCCCAAATGACCCCTTTTTGGAAAGAAGACATTCCAAGGTATTCAGAAAGAGGCATTGTGAGTTTTTTGAAGTTGTCATTTTTTCCCACAATTCTTTGCAAAATCAAGATTTTTTTTTTCTCTTTTTTTTTTTCACAAAATTGTTATATTAGCAGGTTATTTCTCACACACAGCATATGCATACCACAAATTACACCCCAAAACACATTCTGCTATTCCTCCCGAGTATGGCGATACCACATGTGTGAGACTTTTACACAGCGTGGCCACATACAGAGGCCCAACATCCAAGGAGCACCTTCAGGCCTTCTGGAGCACCCAGGCCAATTCTGACATTTCTCTCCTACATGTAAAAATCATCATTTGTTTGCTAGAAAATTACATAGAACCCCAAAACATTATATATGTTTTTTTAGCAAAGACCTTAGAGAATATAATGGTGGTTGTTGCAACTTTTTATCTCGCACGATATTTGCGCAGAAATTTTTTTAACGCGTTTTTTACGGAAAAAAAATGTTTTGTGCTTAAAAAAAAAAAAAACAGTAAAGTTAGCCCAATGTTTTTGCATAATGTGAAAGATGAAGTTACGCCGAGTAAATAGATACCTAACATGTCACCCTTAAAAATTGCACACACTCGTGGAATGGCGCCAAACTTCGCTACTTAAAAAATCCCCATAGGCGACGCTTTAAATATTTTTACTGGTTAAATGTTTTGAGTTACAGAGGAGGTCTAGGGCCAAAATGATTGCTCTCGCTCTAACGTTCGCAGAGATACCTCACATGTGTGGTTTGAAAACCGTTTTCATATGTGGGCGGGACTTACGTATACGTTCGCTTCTGTATGCGAGCTCACGGGGACAGGGGCGCTTTAAAAAAAAAAAAAAAATATTCTTCATTTTACTTTATTTATTTTAGTTTGACATGTTTTTCCGCACCAAACATTTTTTTGATCACTTTTATACCTATTACAAGGAACGTAAACATCCCTTGTAATAGGAATATGGCATGACAGGTCCTCTTTACAGTGAGATATGGGGGGGGGGGTGTCAATAAGACCCCACATCTCACCTCTAGGCTGGGAAGCCTGAAAAAAATACAAAAAAAAAACTACAATCCTGGCTTTGATCGTAGCGGTGAGTCGGTAGAAGCACCGGAGGGCGTGGGGGGGGGGACATCCCCTCTCGCCTCCCGTAAGAATGATCAAGCGGCGGAACAGCCACTATGATTGTTGTTATGGTGTAGGGAATCGCCGGCTGAAAAAGCTGATATCTGAATGATGCCTGTAGCTGCTCCCATCATTCAGATATCCGCGCACAAAGTCAAGGACGTCATATGACGGCCGGAGGGCGGGAAGTGGTTATTGCAGAGTATTGCCGGGCATTGCGGAGTGTTGCCGGGCATTGCGGAGTATTGCCGGGCATTGCGGAGTATTGCCGGGCATTGCGGAGTATTGCAGAGCATTGCGGAGTATTGCGGACTATGGCAGGGTATTGCGGTGTATGGCAGGGTATTGCACGGGGTATTGCACAGGGTATTGTGGAGGGTATTGCAGAGTATTGTGGAGGGTATTGCAGAGTATTGTGGAGGGTATTGCAGAGTATTGTGGAGGGTATTGCAGAGTATTGTGCAGGGTATTGCAGAGTATTTTGCAGAGTATTGTGCAGGGTATTGCAGAGTATTGCGCAGGGTATTGCAGAGTATTGCGCAGGGTATTGCAGAGTATTGCACCAGAGTATTGCACCAGGGTATTGCAGAGTATTTTGCAGGGTATTGCGCAGGGTATTGCAGAGTATTTTGCAGGGTATTGCGCAGGGTATTGCAGAGTATTGCGCAGGGTATTGCAGAGTATTGCACAGGGTGTTGCAGAGTATTGCGCAGGGTATTGCAGAGTATTTTGCAGGGTATTGCAGAGTATTTCGCAGGGTATTGCAGAGTATTTCGCAGGGTATTGCAGAGTATTTCGCAGGGTATTGCAGAGTATTGCGCAGGGTATTGCACCAGGGTATTGCAGAGTATTGCACCAGGGTATTGCAGAGTATTGCACCAGGGTATTGCAGAGTATTGCACCAGGGTATTGGCAGGGTATTTTGCAGAGTATTGGCAGGGTATTTTGCAGAGTATTGGCAGGGTGTATTGCAGAGTATTGGCAGGGTATAGCACAGGGATGGCTGAGCAGGGATGGATGGCTGGATCTGTGACTGCAATTGTCACAGATCCAGCCCACAGTGCTGCTGCTGCCATCCGCTCCCTCCCCTCCCCTCTCACACTGTACCGATCGGTACAGAGAGGGGAGGGAGGAACCGGCGTCATCAAATGATGCCGGTCTGTTTACAAGTGATTGCTCCGTCATTTGACGGAGCGATCACGTGGTAAACGGCCGCTATCAGCGGCGATTTACCGCGATTCGTGATCCGCCCAGTTTCCCGTGTGCGCGCCCCAGGGGGCGCGCGGGAGCGCGATTCTGGGAGGACGTTATATAACGTCCTCCCAGAGTTAAGCAACCACCTTGTCGACGTTATTTGTCGGCAGGTGGTTGTTAAGTGGTTAATAGCCGCGAGTCAGTTTTAAATGCATTTTTTTCTTTCAAAAATGACATTTTTTGCAGGGACAGTTCTAAGCACGGGAAACATGCGCCACTTCACATGCATATCATACACAACCCCCAGGTACGAAATTTAAAGGAATATTTCACTTTTATTTTTTCATTTTAAGCATTATTAAAATCACTGCTCCCAAAAAAACGGCCGTTTTTAAAACTTCTTTTTGCATTGATACATGTCCCCTGGGGCAGGACCCGGGTCCCCAAACACTTTTTAGGACAATAACTTGCATATTAGCCTTTATAATTAACACTTTAGATTTCGAACGTTCGAGTCCATTGTATTTAATAGGGTTCTAAAGTTTACACAAACATTTTGTCTGTTCGCAGGTTCTGGTGCGAACCGAACAGGGGGGTGTTCGGCTCATCCCTGCTCACAACATTGGGTCAAGCTGCATATGGCACTCTCAGAGACCTAATTTCTCCAGACAAGCCAGCCTCTAAACCCCTGCCTGAGTTAATTCAGAAGCTACATGAGCGCTACAACCCAAAGCCATTAGAGATTAGGGATGAGCTTTGTGTTCGAGTCGAACATACGTTCGACTCGAACATCGGCTGTTCGATCGTTCGACGAAGAACGAACGATTTGGGCCGTTCGTGCCAAATTCGAGTGACGCGAACGGCTCACAATGCACTACACCATCGCAGTGTCATCCAGGCGCTGTGATTGGCCAAGCATGCACTGTGACCCCGCATGCTTGGCCAATCACAGCGCTGGCAGCGAGGAGAGCAATGATTGGCCACAGGCAGGATGCCTGTGGCCAATTATTGCTGAGGGGGTTTAGTACACGCCCCACACTATAAAAGGCCGCCAGCGCGGCGGCCTTGTGTAGTGTGTTCCGGAGCAGGGAAAGAGAAGCATAGGCAGGGACAGTGTCATTTTTTTCCTTTACTGATCCTGGATTCCTTGTGTTTAGGGACAAATAAGGATAGGTAGGGAGAGTGTCAGTGTGTTATTCTGTGCTAAACCTTGTTTGTAGGGACAGAGAAGGACAGTGAGGGAAAGTGTCAGTGTGCTATTCTGTTCTAAACCAATCTTGCTGAACCATATTTGAAATCCTTGAGTTTAGGGACAGAGAGGTACAGTTAGGGAAAGTGTCAGTGTGCTATTCTGTTCTAAACCAATCTTGCTGAACCATATTTGAAATCCTTGAGTTTAGGGACAGAGAGGTACAGTGAGGGAAAGTGTCAGTGTGCTATTCTGTTCTAAACCAATCTTGCTGAACCATATTTGAAATCATTGAGTTTAGGGACAGAGAGGTACAGTGAGGGAAAGTGTCAGTGTGCTATTCTGTTCTAAACCAATCTTGCTGAACCATATTTGAAATCCTTGAGTTTAGGGACAGAGAGGTACAGTGAGGGAAACTATCAGTGTGCTATTCTGTGCTAAACCAATCTTGCTGAACCATATTTGAAATCCTTGAGTTTAGGGACAGAGAAGGACACTCGTGGAAACTATCAGTGTGCTATTCTGTGCTAAATCTTGTTTGTAGGGACAGAGAAGGACAGTGAGGGAAACTGTCAGTGTGCTATTCTGTTCTAAACCAATCTTGCTGAACCATATTTGAAATCCTTGAGTTTAGGGACAGAGAAGGACACTCGTGGAAACTATCAGTGTGCTATTCTGTGCTAAATCTTGTTTGTAGGGACAGAGAAGGACAGTGAGGGAAACTGTCAGTGTGCTATTCTGTTCTAAACCAATCTTGCAGAACCATATTTGAAATCCTTGAGTTTAGGGACAGAGAGGTACAGTGAGGGAAAGTGTCAGTGTGCTATTCTGTTCTAAACCAATCTTGCTGAACCATATTTGAAATCCTTGAGTTTAGGGACAGAGAAGGACACTCGTGGAAACTATCAGTTTGCTATTCTGTGCTAAATCTTGTTTGTAGGGACAGAGAAGGACAGTGAGGGAAACTATCAGTGTGCTATTCTGTGCTAAACCAATCTTGCTGAACCATATTTGAAATCCTTGAGTTTAGGGACAGAGAAGGACACTCGTGGAAACTATCAGTGTGCTATTCTGTGCTAAATCTTGTTTGTAGGGACAGAGAAGGACAGTGAGGGAAACTGTCAGTGTGCTATTCTGTTCTAAACCAATCTTGCTGAACCATATTTGAAATCCTTGAGTTTAGGGACAGAGAAGGACACTCGTGGAAACTATCAGTGTGCTATTCTGTGCTAAATCTTGTTTGTAGGGACAGAGAAGGACAGTGAGGGAAACTGTCAGTGTGCTATTCTGTTCTTAACCAATCTTGCTGAACCATATTTGAAATCCTTGAGTTTAGGGACAGATAGGTACAGTGAGGGAAAGTGTCAGTGTGCTATTCTGTTCTAAACCAATCTTGCTGAACCATATTTGAAATCCTTGAGTTTAGGGACAGAGAAGGACACTCGTGGAAACTATCAGTGTGCTATTCTGTGCTAAATCTTGTTTGTAGGGACAGAGAAGGACAGTGAGGGAAACTGTCAGTGTGCTATTCTGTTCTTAACCAATCTTGCTGAACCATATTTGAAATCCTTGAGTTTAGGGACAGATAGGTACAGTGAGGGAAAGTGTCAGTGTGCTATTCTGTTCTAAACCAATCTTGCTGAACCATATTTGAAATCCTTGAGTTTAGGGACAGAGAAGGACACTCGTGGAAACTATCAGTGTGCTAAATCTTGTTTGTAGGGACAGAGAAGGACAGTGAGGGAAACTGTCAGTGTGCTATTCTGTTCTAAACCAATCTTGCTGAACCATATTTGAAATCCTTGAGTTTAGGGACAGAGAGGTACAGTGAGGGAAAGTGTCAGTGTGCTATTCTGTTCTAAACCAATCTTGCTGAACCATATTTGAAATCCTTTAGTTTAGGGACAGATAGGTACAGTGAGGGAAAGTGTCAGTGTGCTATTCTGTTCTAAACCAATCTTGCTGAACCATATTTGAAATCCTTGAGTTTAGGGACAGAGAAGCACACTCGTGGAAACTATCAGTGTGCTATTCTGTGCTAAATCTTGTTTGTAGGGACAGAGAAGGACAGTGAGGGAAACTGTCAGTGTGCTATTCTGTTCTAAACCAATCTTGCTGAACCATATTTGAAATCCTTGAGTTTAGGGACAGAGAAGGACACTCGTGGAAACTATCAGTGTGCTATTCTGTGCTAAATCTTGTTTGTAGGGACAGAGAAGGACAGTGAGGGAAACTGTCAGTGTGCTATTCTGTTCTAAACCAATCTTGCTGAACCATATTTGAAATCCTTGAGTTTAGGGACAGATAGGTACAGTGAGGGAAAGTGTCAGTGTACTATTCTGTTCTAAACCAATCTTGCTGAACCATATTTGAAATCCTTGAGTTTAGGGACAGAGAAGGACACTCGTGGAAACTATCAGTGTGCTATTCTGTGCTAAATCTTGTTTGTAGGGACAGAGAAGGACAGTGAGGGAAACTGTCAGTGTGCTATTCTGTTCTAAACCAATCTTGCTGAACCATATTTGAAATCCTTGAGTTTAGGGACAGAGAGGTACAGTGAGGGAAAGTGTCAGTGTGCTATTCTGTTCTAAACCAATCTTGCTGAACCATATTTGAAATCCTTGAGTTTAGGGACAGAGAAGGACACTCGTGGAAACTATCAGTGTGCTATTCTGTGCTAAATCTTGTTTGTAGGGACAGAGAAGGACAGTGAGGGAAACTGTCAGTGTGCTATTCTGTTCTAAACCAATCTTGCTGAACCATATTTGAAATCCTTGAGTTTAGGGACAGAGAGGTACAGTGAGGGAAAGTGTCAGTGTGCTATTCTGTTCTAAACCAATCTTGCTGAACCATATTTGAAATCCTTGAGTTTAGGGACAGAGAAGGACACTCGTGGAAACTATCAGTGTGCTATTCTGTGCTAAATCTTGTTTGTAGGGACAGAGAAGGACAGTGAGGGAAACTGTCAGTGTGCTATTCTGTTCTAAACCAATCTTGCTGAACCATATTTGAAATCCTTGAGTTTAGGGACAGAGAAGGACACTCGTGGAAACTATCAGTGTGCTATTCTGTGCTAAATCTTGTTTGTAGGGACAGAGAAGGACAGTGAGGGAAACTGTCAGTGTGCTATTCTGTTCTAAACCAATCTTGCTGAACCATATTTGAAATCCTTGAGTTTAGGGACAAATAGGTACAGTGAGGGAAAGTGTCAGTGTGCTATTCTGTTCTAAACCAATCTTGCTGAACCATATTTGAAATCCTTGAGTTTAGGGACAGAGAAGGACACTCGTGGAAACTATCAGTGTGCTATTCTGTGCTAAATCTTGTTTGTAGGGACAGAGAAGGACAGTGAGGGAAACTGTCAGTGTGCTATTCTGTTCTAAACCAATCTTGCTGAACCATATTTGAAATCCTTGAGTTTAGGGACAGAGAGGTACAGTGAGGGAAAGTGTCAGTGTGCTATTCTGTTCTAAACCAATCTTGCTGAACCATATTTGAAATCCTTGAGTTTAGGGACAGAGAAGGACACTCGTGGAAACTATCAGTGTGCTATTCTGTGCTAAATCTTGTTTGTAGGGACAGAGAAGGACAGTGAGGGAAACTATCAGTGTGCTATTCTGTGCTAAACCAATCTTGCTGAACCATATTTGAAATCCTTGAGTTTAGGGACAGAGAAGGACACTCGTGGAAACTATCAGTGTGCTATTCTGTGCTAAATCTTGTTTGTAGGGACAGAGAAGGACAGTGAGGGAAACTGTCAGTGTGCTATTCTGTTCTAAACCAATCTTGCTGAACCATATTTGAAATCCTTGAGTTTAGGGACAGAGAAGGACACTCGTGGAAACTATCAGTGTGCTATTCTGTGCTAAATCTTGTTTGTAGGGACAGAGAAGGACAGTGAGGGAAACTGTCAGTGTGCTATTCTGTTCTTAACCAATCTTGCTGAACCATATTTGAAATCCTTGAGTTTAGGGACAGATAGGTACAGTGAGGGAAAGTGTCAGTGTGCTATTCTGTTCTAAACCAATCTTGCTGAACCATATTTGAAATCCTTGAGTTTAGGGACAGAGAAGGACACTCGTGGAAACTATCAGTGTGCTAAATCTTGTTTGTAGGGACAGAGAAGGACAGTGAGGGAAACTGTCAGTGTGCTATTCTGTTCTAAACCAATCTTGCTGAACCATATTTGAAATCCTTGAGTTTAGGGACAGAGAGGTACAGTGAGGGAAAGTGTCAGTGTGCTATTCTGTTCTAAACCAATCTTGCTGAACCATATTTGAAATCCTTTAGTTTAGGGACAGATAGGTACAGTGAGGGAAAGTGTCAGTGTGCTATTCTGTTCTAAACCAATCTTGCTGAACCATATTTGAAATCCTTGAGTTTAGGGACAGAGAAGCACACTCGTGGAAACTATCAGTGTGCTATTCTGTGCTAAATCTTGTTTGTAGGGACAGAGAAGGACAGTGAGGGAAACTGTCAGTGTGCTATTCTGTTCTAAACCAATCTTGCTGAACCATATTTGAAATCCTTGAGTTTAGGGACAGAGAAGGACACTCGTGGAAACTATCAGTGTGCTATTCTGTGCTAAATCTTGTTTGTAGGGACAGAGAAGGACAGTGAGGGAAACTGTCAGTGTGCTATTCTGTTCTAAACCAATCTTGCTGAACCATATTTGAAATCCTTGAGTTTAGGGACAGATAGGTACAGTGAGGGAAAGTGTCAGTGTGCTATTCTGTTCTAAACCAATCTTGCTGAACCATATTTGAAATCCTTGAGTTTAGGGACAGAGAAGGACACTCGTGGAAACTATCAGTGTGCTATTCTGTGCTAAATCTTGTTTGTAGGGACAGAGAAGGACAGTGAGGGAAACTGTCAGTGTGCTATTCTGTTCTAAACCAATCTTGCTGAACCATATTTGAAATCCTTGAGTTTAGGGACAGAGAGGTACAGTGAGGGAAAGTGTCAGTGTGCTATTCTGTTCTAAACCAATCTTGCTGAACCATATTTGAAATCCTTGAGTTTAGGGACAGGGAGGTACAGTGAGGGAAACTATCAGTGTGCTATTCTGTGCTAAACCAATCTTGCTGAACCATATTTGAAATCCTTGAGTTTAGGGACAGAGAAGGACACTCGTGGAAACTATCAGTGTGCTATTCTGTGCTAAATCTTGTTTGTAGGGACAGAGAAGGACAGTGAGGGAAACTGTCAGTGTGCTATTCTGTTCTAAACCAATCTTGCTGAACCATATTTGAAATCCTTGAGTTTAGGGACAGAGAAGGACACTTGTGGAAACTATCAGTGTGCTATTCTGTGCTAAATCTTGTTTGTAGGGACAGAGAAGGACAGTGAGGGAAACTGTCAGTGTGCTATTCTGTTCTAAACCAATCTTGCTGAACCATATTTGAAATCCTTGAGTTTAGGGACAGAGAGGTACAGTGAGGGAAAGTGTCAGTGTGCTATTCTGTTCTAAACCAATCTTGCTGAACCATATTTGAAATCCTTGAGTTTAGGGACAGAGAAGGACACTCGTGGAAACTATCAGTGTGCTATTCTGTGCTAAATCTTGTTTGTAGGGACAGAGAAGGACAGTGAGGGAAACTGTCAGTGTGCTATTCTGTTCTAAACCAATCTTGCTGAACCATATTTGAAATCCTTGAGTTTAGGGACAGAGAGGTACAGTGAGGGAAAGTGTCAGTGTGCTATTCTGTTCTAAACCAATCTTGCTGAACCATATTTGAAATCCTTGAGTTTAGGGACAGAGAAGGACACTCGTGGAAACTATCAGTGTGCTATTCTGTGCTAAATCTTGTTTGTAGGGACAGAGAAGGACAGTGAGGGAAACTGTCAGTGTGCTATTCTGTTCTAAACCAATCTTGCTGAACCATATTTGAAATCCTTGAGTTTAGGGACAGAGAAGGACACTCGTGGAAACTATCAGTGTGCTATTCTGTGCTAAATCTTGTTTGTAGGGACAGAGAAGGACAGTGAGGGAAACTGTCAGTGTGCTATTCTGTTCTAAACCAATCTTGCTGAACCATATTTGAAATCCTTGAGTTTAGGGACAGATAGGTACAGTGAGGGAAAGTGTCAGTGTGCTATTCTGTTCTAAACCAATCTTGCTGAACCATATTTGAAATCCTTGAGTTTAGGGACAGAGAAGGACACTCGTGGAAACTATCAGTGTGCTATTCTGTGCTAAATCTTGTTTGTAGGGACAGAGAAGGACAGTGAGGGAAACTGTCAGTGTGCTATTCTGTTCTAAACCAAACTTGCTGAACCATATTTGAAATCCTTGAGTTTAGGGACAGAGAGGTACAGTGAGGGAAAGTGTCAGTGTGCTATTCTGTTCTAAACCAATCTTGCTGAACCATATTTGAAATCCTTGAGTTTAGGGACAGAGAAGGACACTCGTGGAAACTATCAGTGTGCTATTCTGTGCTAAATCTTGTTTGTAGGGACAGAGAAGGACAGTGAGGGAAACTGTCAGTGTGCTATTCTGTTCTAAACCAATCTTGCTGAACCATATTTGAAATCCTTGAGTTTAGGGACAGAGAAGGACACTCGTGGAAACTATCAGTGTGCTATTCTGTGCTAAATCTTGTTTGTAGGGACAGAGAAGGACAGTGAGGGAAACTGTCAGTGTGCTATTCTGTTCTAAACCAATCTTGCTGAACCATATTTGAAATCCTTGAGTTTAGGGACAGATAGGTACAGTGAGGGAAAGTGTCATTGTGCTATTCTGTTCTAAACCAATCTTGCTGAACCATATTTGAAATCCTTGAGTTTAGGGACAGAGAAGGACACTCGTGGAAACTATCAGTGTGCTATTCTGTGCTAAATCTTGTTTGTAGGGACAGAGAAGGACAGTGAGGGAAACTGTCAGTGTGCTATTCTGTTCTAAACCAATCTTGCTGAACCATATTTGAAATCCTTGAGTTTAGGGACAGAGAAGGACACTCGTGGAAACTAGCAGTGTGCTATTCTGTGCTAAATCTTGTTTGTAGGGACAGAGAAGGACAGTGAGGGAAACTGTCAGTGTGCTATTCTGTTCTAAACCAATCTTGCAGAACCATATTTGAAATCCTTGAGTTTAGGGACAGAGAGGTACAGTGAGGGAAAGTGTCAGTGTGCTATTCTGTTCTAAACCAATCTTGCTGAACCATATTTGAAATCCTTGAGTTTAGGGACAGAGAAGGACACTCGTCGAAACTATCAGTTTGCTATTCTGTGCTAAATCTTGTTTGTAGGGACAGAGAAGGACAGTGAGGGAAACTATCAGTGTGCTATTCTGTGCTAAACCAATCTTGCTGAACCATATTTGAAATCCTTGAGTTTAGGGACAGAGAAGGACACTCGTGGAAACTATCAGTGTGCTATTCTGTGCTAAATCTTGTTTGTAGGGACAGAGAAGGACAGTGAGGGAAACTGTCAGTGTGCTATTCTGTTCTAAACCAATCTTGCTGAACCATATTTGAAATCCTTGAGTTTAGGGACAGAGAAGGACACTCGTGGAAACTATCAGTGTGCTATTCTGTGCTAAATCTTGTTTGTAGGGACAGAGAAGGACAGTGAGGGAAACTGTCAGTGTGCTATTCTGTTCTTAACCAATCTTGCTGAACCATATTTGAAATCCTTGAGTTTAGGGACAGATAGGTACAGTGAGGGAAAGTGTCAGTGTGCTATTCTGTTCTAAACCAATCTTGCTGAACCATATTTGAAATCCTTGAGTTTAGGGACAGAGAAGGACACTCGTGGAAACTATCAGTGTGCTATTCTGTGCTAAATCTTGTTTGTAGGGACAGAGAAGGACAGTGAGGGAAACTGTCAGTGTGCTATTCTGTTCTTAACCAATCTTGCTGAACCATATTTGAAATCCTTGAGTTTAGGGACAGATAGGTACAGTGAGGGAAAGTGTCAGTGTGCTATTCTGTTCTAAACCAATCTTGCTGAACCATATTTGAAATCCTTGAGTTTAGGGACAGAGAAGGACACTTGTGGAAACTATCAGTGTGCTAAATCTTGTTTGTAGGGACAGAGAAGGACAGTGAGGGAAACTGTCAGTGTGCTATTCTGTTCTAAACCAATCTTGCTGAACCATATTTGAAATCCTTGAGTTTAGGGACAGAGAGGTACAGTGAGGGAAAGTGTCAGTGTGCTATTCTGTTCTAAACCAATCTTGCTGAACCATATTTGAAATCCTTTAGTTTAGGGACAGATAGGTACAGTGAGGGAAAGTGTCAGTGTGCTATTCTGTTCTAAACCAATCTTGCTGAACCATATTTGAAATCCTTGAGTTTAGGGACAGAGAAGCACACTCGTGGAAACTATCAGTGTGCTATTCTGTGCTAAATCTTGTTTGTAGGGACAGAGAAGGACAGTGAGGGAAACTGTCAGTGTGCTATTCTGTTCTAAACCAATCTTGCTGAACCATATTTGAAATCCTTGAGTTTAGGGACAGAGAAGGACACTCGTGGAAACTATCAGTGTGCTATTCTGTGCTAAATCTTGTTTGTAGGGACAGAGAAGGACAGTGAGGGAAACTGTCAGTGTGCTATTCTGTTCTAAACCAATCTTGCTGAACCATATTTGAAATCCTTGAGTTTAGGGACAGATAGGTACAGTGAGGGAAAGTGTCAGTGTGCTATTCTGTTCTAAACCAATCTTGCTGAACCATATTTGAAATCCTTGAGTTTAGGGACAGAGAAGGACACTCGTGGAAACTATCAGTGTGCTATTCTGTGCTAAATCTTGTTTGTAGGGACAGAGAAGGACAGTGAGGGAAACTGTCAGTGTGCTATTCTGTTCTAAACCAATCTTGCTGAACCATATTTGAAATCCTTGAGTTTAGGGACAGAGAGGTACAGTGAGGGAAAGTGTCAGTGTGCTATTCTGTTCTAAACCAATCTTGCTGAACCATATTTGAAATCCTTGAGTTTAGGGACAGAGAAGGACACTCGTGGAAACTATCAGTGTGCTATTCTGTGCTAAATCTTGTTTGTAGGGACAGAGAAGGACAGTGAGGGAAACTGTCAGTGTGCTATTCTGTTCTAAACCAATCTTGCTGAACCATATTTGAAATCCTTGAGTTTAGGGACAGAGAGGTACAGTGAGGGAAAGTGTCAGTGTGCTATTCTGTTCTAAACCAATCTTGCTGAACCATATTTGAAATCCTTGAGTTTAGGGACAGAGAAGGACACTCGTGGAAACTATCAGTGTGCTATTCTGTGCTAAATCTTGTTTGTAGGGACAGAGAAGGACAGTGAGGGAAACTGTCAGTGTGCTATTCTGTTCTAAACCAATCTTGCTGAACCATATTTGAAATCCTTGAGTTTAGGGACAGATAGGTACAGTGAGGGAAAGTGTCAGTGTGCTATTCTGTTCTAAACCAATCTTGCTGAACCATATTTGAAATCCTTGAGTTTAGGGACAGAGAAGGACACTCGTGGAAACTATCAGTGTGCTATTCTGTGCTAAATCTTGTTTGTAGGGACAGAGAAGGACAGTGAGGGAAACTATCAGTGTGCTATTCTGTGCTAAACCAATCTTGCTGAACCATATTTGAAATCCTTGAGTTTAGGGACAGAGAAGGACACTCGTGGAAACTATCAGTGTGCTATTCTGTGCTAAATCTTGTTTGTAGGGACAGAGAAGGACAGTGAGGGAAACTGTCAGTGTGCTATTCTGTTCTAAACCAATCTTGCTGAACCATATTTGAAATCCTTGAGTTTAGGGACAGAGAAGGACACTCGTGGAAACTATCAGTGTGCTATTCTGTGCTAAATCTTGTTTGTAGGGACAGAGAAGGACAGTGAGGGAAACTGTCAGTGTGCTATTCTGTTCTTAACCAATCTTGCTGAACCATATTTGAAATCCTTGAGTTTAGGGACAGATAGGTACAGTGAGGGAAAGTGTCAGTGTGCTATTCTGTTCTAAACCAATCTTGCTGAACCATATTTGAAATCCTTGAGTTTAGGGACAGAGAAGGACACTCGTGGAAACTATCAGTGTGCTAAATCTTGTTTGTAGGGACAGAGAAGGACAGTGAGGGAAACTGTCAGTGTGCTATTCTGTTCTAAACCAATCTTGCTGAACCATATTTGAAATCCTTGAGTTTAGGGACAGAGAGGTACAGTGAGGGAAAGTGTCAGTGTGCTATTCTGTTCTAAACCAATCTTGCTGAACCATATTTGAAATCCTTTAGTTTAGGGACAGATAGGTACAGTGAGGGAAAGTGTCAGTGTGCTATTCTGTTCTAAACCAATCTTGCTGAACCATATTTGAAATCCTTGAGTTTAGGGACAGAGAAGCACACTCGTGGAAACTATCAGTGTGCTATTCTGTGCTAAATCTTGTTTGTAGGGACAGAGAAGGACAGTGAGGGAAACTGTCAGTGTGCTATTCTGTTCTAAACCAATCTTGCTGAACCATATTTGAAATCCTTGAGTTTAGGGACAGAGAAGGACACTCGTGGAAACTATCAGTGTGCTATTCTGTGCTAAATCTTGTTTGTAGGGACAGAGAAGGACAGTGAGGGAAACTGTCAGTGTGCTATTCTGTTCTAAACCAATCTTGCTGAACCATATTTGAAATCCTTGAGTTTAGGGACAGATAGGTACAGTGAGGGAAAGTGTCAGTGTGCTATTCTGTTCTAAACCAATCTTGCTGAACCATATTTGAAATCCTTGAGTTTAGGGACAGAGAAGGACACTCGTGGAAACTATCAGTGTGCTATTCTGTGCTAAATCTTGTTTGTAGGGACAGAGAAGGACAGTGAGGGAAACTGTCAGTGTGCTATTCTGTTCTAAACCAATCTTGCTGAACCATATTTGAAATCCTTGAGTTTAGGGACAGAGAGGTACAGTGAGGGAAAGTGTCAGTGTGCTATTCTGTTCTAAACCAATCTTGCTGAACCATATTTGAAATCCTTGAGTTTAGGGACAGGGAGGTACAGTGAGGGAAACTATCAGTGTGCTATTCTGTGCTAAACCAATCTTGCTGAACCATATTTGAAATCCTTGAGTTTAGGGACAGAGAAGGACACTCGTGGAAACTATCAGTGTGCTATTCTGTGCTAAATCTTGTTTGTAGGGACAGAGAAGGACAGTGAGGGAAACTGTCAGTGTGCTATTCTGTTCTAAACCAATCTTGCTGAACCATATTTGAAATCCTTGAGTTTAGGGACAGAGAGGTACAGTGAGGGAAAGTGTCAGTGTGCTATTCTGTTCTAAACCAATCTTGCTGAACCATATTTGAAATCCTTGAGTTTAGGGACAGAGAAGGACACTCGTGGAAACTATCAGTGTGCTATTCTGTGCTAAATCTTGTTTGTAGGGACAGAGAAGGACAGTGAGGGAAACTGTCAGTGTGCTATTCTGTTCTAAACCAATCTTGCTGAACCATATTTGAAATCCTTGAGTTTAGGGACAGAGAAGGACACTCGTGGAAACTATCAGTGTGCTATTCTGTGCTAAATCTTGTTTGTAGGGACAGAGAAGGACAGTGAGGGAAACTGTCAGTGTGCTATTCTGTTCTTAACCAATCTTGCTGAACCATATTTGAAATCCTTGAGTTTAGGGACAGATAGGTACAGTGAGGGAAAGTGTCAGTGTGCTATTCTGTTCTAAACCAATCTTGCTGAACCATATTTGAAATCCTTGAGTTTAGGGACAGAGAAGGACACTCGTGGAAACTATCAGTGTGCTATTCTGTGCTAAATCTTGTTTGTAGGGACAGAGAAGGACAGTGAGGGAAACTGTCAGTGTGCTATTCTGTTCTTAACCAATCTTGCTGAACCATATTTGAAATCCTTGAGTTTAGGGACAGATAGGTACAGTGAGGGAAAGTGTCAGTGTGCTATTCTGTTCTAAACCAATCTTGCTGAACCATATTTGAAATCCTTGAGTTTAGGGACAGAGAAGGACACTCGTGGAAACTATCAGTGTGCTAAATCTTGTTTGTAGGGACAGAGAAGGACAGTGAGGGAAACTGTCAGTGTGCTATTCTGTTCTAAACCAATCTTGCTGAACCATATTTGAAATCCTTGAGTTTAGGGACAGAGAGGTACAGTGAGGGAAAGTGTCAGTGTGCTATTCTGTTCTAAACCAATCTTGCTGAACCATATTTGAAATCCTTTAGTTTAGGGACAGATAGGTACAGTGAGGGAAAGTGTCAGTGTGCTATTCTGTTCTAAACCAATCCTGCTGAACCATATTTGAAATCCTTGAGTTTAGGGACAGAGAAGCACACTCGTGGAAACTATCAGTGTGCTATTCTGTGCTAAATCTTGTTTGTAGGGACAGAGAAGGACAGTGAGGGAAACTGTCAGTGTGCTATTCTGTTCTAAACCAATCTTGCTGAACCATATTTGAAATCCTTGAGTTTAGGGACAGAGAAGGACACTCGTGGAAACTATCAGTGTGCTATTCTGTGCTAAATCTTGTTTGTAGGGACAGAGAAGGACAGTGAGGGAAACTGTCAGTGTGCTATTCTGTTCTAAACCAATCTTGCTGAACCATATTTGAAATCCTTGAGTTTAGGGACAGATAGGTACAGTGAGGGAAAGTGTCAGTGTGCTATTCTGTTCTAAACCAATCTTGCTGAACCATATTTGAAATCCTTGAGTTTAGGGACAGAGAAGGACACTCGTGGAAACTATCAGTGTGCTATTCTGTGCTAAATCTTGTTTGTAGGGACAGAGAAGGACAGTGAGGGAAACTGTCAGTGTGCTATTCTGTTCTAAACCAATCTTGCTGAACCATATTTGAAATCCTTGAGTTTAGGGACAGAGAGGTACAGTGAGGGAAAGTGTCAGTGTGCTATTCTGTTCTAAACCAATCTTGCTGAACCATATTTGAAATCCTTGAGTTTAGGGACAGAGAAGGACACTCGTGGAAACTATCAGTGTGCTATTCTGTGCTAAATCTTGTTTGTAGGGACAGAGAAGGACAGTGAGGGAAACTGTCAGTGTGCTATTCTGTTCTAAACCAATCTTGCTGAACCATATTTGAAATCCTTGAGTTTAGGGACAGATAGGTACAGTGAGGGAAAGTGTCAGTGTGCTATTCTGTTCTAAACCAATCTTGCTGAACCATATTTGAAATCCTTGAGTTTAGGGACAGAGAAGGACACTCGTGGAAACTATCAGTGTGCTATTCTGTGCTAAATCTTGTTTGTAGGGACAGAGAAGGACAGTGAGGGAAACTATCAGTGTGCTATTCTGTGCTAAACCAATCTTGCTGAACCATATTTGAAATCCTTGAGTTTAGGGACAGAGAAGGACACTCGTGGAAACTATCAGTGTGCTATTCTGTGCTAAATCTTGTTTGTAGGGACAGAGAAGGACAGTGAGGGAAACTGTCAGTGTGCTATTCTGTTCTAAACCAATCTTGCTGAACCATATTTGAAATCCTTGAGTTTAGGGACAGAGAAGGACACTCGTGGAAACTATCAGTGTGCTATTCTGTGCTAAATCTTGTTTGTAGGGACAGAGAAGGACAGTGAGGGAAACTGTCAGTGTGCTATTCTGTTCTTAACCAATCTTGCTGAACCATATTTGAAATCCTTGAGTTTAGGGACAGATAGGTACAGTGAGGGAAAGTGTCAGTGTGCTATTCTGTTCTAAACCAATCTTGCTGAACCATATTTGAAATCCTTGAGTTTAGGGACAGAGAAGGACACTCGTGGAAACTATCAGTGTGCTAAATCTTGTTTGTAGGGACAGAGAAGGACAGTGAGGGAAACTGTCAGTGTGCTATTCTGTTCTAAACCAATCTTGCTGAACCATATTTGAAATCCTTGAGTTTAGGGACAGAGAGGTACAGTGAGGGAAAGTGTCAGTGTGCTATTCTGTTCTAAACCAATCTTGCTGAACCATATTTGAAATCCTTTAGTTTAGGGACAGATAGGTACAGTGAGGGAAAGTGTCAGTGTGCTATTCTGTTCTAAACCAATCTTGCTGAACCATATTTGAAATCCTTGAGTTTAGGGACAGAGAAGCACACTCGTGGAAACTATCAGTGTGCTATTCTGTGCTAAATCTTGTTTGTAGGGACAGAGAAGGACAGTGAGGGAAACTGTCAGTGTGCTATTCTGTTCTAAACCAATCTTGCTGAACCATATTTGAAATCCTTGAGTTTAGGGACAGAGAAGGACACTCGTGGAAACTATCAGTGTGCTATTCTGTGCTAAATCTTGTTTGTAGGGACAGAGAAGGACAGTGAGGGAAACTGTCAGTGTGCTATTCTGTTCTAAACCAATCTTGCTGAACCATATTTGAAATCCTTGAGTTTAGGGACAGATAGGTACAGTGAGGGAAAGTGTCAGTGTGCTATTCTGTTCTAAACCAATCTTGCTGAACCATATTTGAAATCCTTGAGTTTAGGGACAGAGAAGGACACTCGTGGAAACTATCAGTGTGCTATTCTGTGCTAAATCTTGTTTGTAGGGACAGAGAAGGACAGTGAGGGAAACTGTCAGTGTGCTATTCTGTTCTAAACCAATCTTGCTGAACCATATTTGAAATCCTTGAGTTTAGGGACAGAGAGGTACAGTGAGGGAAAGTGTCAGTGTGCTATTCTGTTCTAAACCAATCTTGCTGAACCATATTTGAAATCCTTGAGTTTAGGGACAGGGAGGTACAGTGAGGGAAACTATCAGTGTGCTATTCTGTGCTAAACCAATCTTGCTGAACCATATTTGAAATCCTTGAGTTTAGGGACAGAGAAGGACACTCGTGGAAACTATCAGTGTGCTATTCTGTGCTAAATCTTGTTTGTAGGGACAGAGAAGGACAGTGAGGGAAACTGTCAGTGTGCTATTCTGTTCTAAACCAATCTTGCTGAACCATATTTGAAATCCTTGAGTTTAGGGACAGAGAAGGACACTCGTGGAAACTATCAGTGTGCTATTCTGTGCTAAATCTTGTTTGTAGGGACAGAGAAGGACAGTGAGGGAAACTGTCAGTGTGCTATTCTGTTCTAAACCAATCTTGCTGAACCATATTTGAAATCCTTGAGTTTAGGGACAGAGAGGTACAGTGAGGGAAAGTGTCAGTGTGCTATTCTGTTCTAAACCAATCTTGCTGAACCATATTTGAAATCCTTGAGTTTAGGGACAGAGAAGGACACTCGTGGAAACTATCAGTGTGCTATTCTGTGCTAAATCTTGTTTGTAGGGACAGAGAAGGACAGTGAGGGAAACTGTCAGTGTGCTATTCTGTTCTAAACCAATCTTGCTGAACCATATTTGAAATCCTTGAGTTTAGGGACAGAGAGGTACAGTGAGGGAAAGTGTCAGTGTGCTATTCTGTTCTAAACCAATCTTGCTGAACCATATTTGAAATCCTTGAGTTTAGGGACAGAGAAGGACACTCGTGGAAACTATCAGTGTGCTATTCTGTGCTAAATCTTGTTTGTAGGGACAGAGAAGGACAGTGAGGGAAACTGTCAGTGTGCTATTCTGTTCTAAACCAATCTTGCTGAACCATATTTGAAATCCTTGAGTTTAGGGACAGAGAAGGACACTCGTGGAAACTATCAGTGTGCTATTCTGTGCTAAATCTTGTTTGTAGGGACAGAGAAGGACAGTGAGGGAAACTGTCAGTGTGCTATTCTGTTCTAAACCAATCTTGCTGAACCATATTTGAAATCCTTGAGTTTAGGGACAGATAGGTACAGTGAGGGAAAGTGTCAGTGTGCTATTCTGTTCTAAACCAATCTTGCTGAACCATATTTGAAATCCTTGAGTTTAGGGACAGAGAAGGACACTCGTGGAAACTATCAGTGTGCTATTCTGTGCTAAATCTTGTTTGTAGGGACAGAGAAGGACAGTGAGGGAAACTGTCAGTGTGCTATTCTGTTCTAAACCAATCTTGCTGAACCATATTTGAAATCCTTGAGTTTAGGGACAGATAGGTACAGTGAGGGAAAGTGTCAGTGTGCTATTCTGTTCTAAACCAATCTTGCTGAACCATATTTGAAATCCTTGAGTTTAGGGACAGAGAAGCACACTCGTGGAAACTATCAGTGTGCTATTCTGTGCTAAATCTTGTTTGTAGGGACAGAGAAGGACAGTGAGGGAAACTGTCAGTGTGCTATTCTGTGCTAAACCAATCTTGCTGAACCATATTTGAAATCCTTGAGTTTAGGGACAGATAGGTACAGTGAGGGAAAGTGTCAGTGTGCTATTCTGTTCTAAACCAATCTTGCTGAACCATATTTGAAATCCTTGAGTTTAGGGACAGAGAAGCACACTCGTGGAAACTATCAGTGTGCTATTCTGTGCTAAATCTTGTTTGTAGGGACAGAGAAGGACAGTGAGGGAAACTGTCAGTGTGCTATTCTGTTCTAAACCAATCTTGCTGAACCATATTTGAAATCCTTGAGTTTAGGGACAGAGAAGGACACTCGTGGAAACTATCAGTGTGCTATTCTGTGCTAAATCTTGTTTGTAGGGACAGAGAAGGACAGTGAGGGAAACTGTCAGTGTGCTATTCTGTTCTAAACCAATCTTGCTGAACCATATTTGAAATCCTTGAGTTTAGGGACAGATAGGTACAGTGAGGGAAAGTGTCAGTGTGCTATTCTGTTCTAAACCAATCTTGCTGAACCATATTTGAAATCCTTGAGTTTAGGGACAGAGAAGGACACTCGTGGAAACTATCAGTGTGCTATTCTGTGCTAAATCTTGTTTGTAGGGACAGAGAAGGACAGTGAGGGAAACTGTCAGTGTGCTATTCTGTTCTAAACCAATCTTGCTGAACCATATTTGAAATCCTTGAGTTTAGGGACAGAGAGGTACAGTGAGGGAAAGTGTCAGTGTGCTATTCTGTTCTAAACCAATCTTGCTGAACCATATTTGAAATCCTTGAGTTTAGGGACAGGGAGGTACAGTGAGGGAAACTATCAGTGTGCTATTCTGTGCTAAACCAATCTTGCTGAACCATATTTGAAATCCTTGAGTTTAGGGACAGAGAAGGACACTCGTGGAAACTATCAGTGTGCTATTCTGTGCTAAATCTTGTTTGTAGGGACAGAGAAGGACAGTGAGGGAAACTGTCAGTGTGCTATTCTGTTCTAAACCAATCTTGCTGAACCATATTTGAAATCCTTGAGTTTAGGGACAGAGAAGGACACTCGTGGAAACTATCAGTGTGCTATTCTGTGCTAAATCTTGTTTGTAGGGACAGAGAAGGACAGTGAGGGAAACTGTCAGTGTGCTATTCTGTTCTAAACCAATCTTGCTGAACCATATTTGAAATCCTTGAGTTTAGGGACAGAGAGGTACAGTGAGGGAAAGTGTCAGTGTGCTATTCTGTTCTAAACCAATCTTGCTGAACCATATTTGAAATCCTTGAGTTTAGGGACAGAGAAGGACACTCGTGGAAACTATCAGTGTGCTATTCTGTGCTAAATCTTGTTTGTAGGGACAGAGAAGGACAGTGAGGGAAACTGTCAGTGTGCTATTCTGTTCTAAACCAATCTTGCTGAACCATATTTGAAATCCTTGAGTTTAGGGACAGAGAGGTACAGTGAGGGAAAGTGTCAGTGTGCTATTCTGTTCTAAACCAATCTTGCTGAACCATATTTGAAATCCTTGAGTTTAGGGACAGAGAAGGACACTCGTGGAAACTATCAGTGTGCTATTCTGTGCTAAATCTTGTTTGTAGGGACAGAGAAGGACAGTGAGGGAAACTGTCAGTGTGCTATTCTGTTCTAAACCAATCTTGCTGAACCATATTTGAAATCCTTGAGTTTAGGGACAGAGAGGTACAGTGAGGGAAAGTGTCAGTGTGCTATTCTGTTCTAAACCAATCTTGCTGAACCATATTTGAAATCCTTGAGTTTAGGGACAGAGAAGGACACTCGTGGAAACTATCAGTGTGCTATACTGTGCTAAATCTTGTTTGTAGGGACAGAGAAGGACAGTGAGGGAAACTATCAGTGTGCTATTCTGTGCTAAACCAATCTTGCTGAACCATATTTGAAATCCTTGAGTTTAGTGACAGAGAAGGACACTCGTGGAAACTATCAGTGTGCTATTCTGTGCTAAATCTTGTTTGTAGGGACAGAGAAGGACAGTGAGGGAAACTGTCAGTGTGCTATTCTGTTCTAAACCAATCTTGCTGAACCATATTTGAAATCCTTGAGTTTAGGGACAGAGAAGGACACTCGTGGAAACTATCAGTGTGCTATTCTGTGCTAAATCTTGTTTGTAGGGACAGAGAAGGACAGTGAGGGAAACTGTCAGTGTGCTATTCTGTTCTAAACCAATCTTGCTGAACCATATTTGAAATCCTTGAGTTTAGGGACAGATAGGTACAGTGAGGGAAAGTGTCAGTGTGCTATTCTGTTCTAAACCAATCTTGCTGAACCATATTTGAAATCCTTGAGTTTAGGGACAGAGAAGGACACTCGTGGAAACTATCAGTGTGCTATTCTGTGCTAAATCTTGTTTGTAGGGACAGAGAAGGACAGTGAGGGAAACTGTCAGTGTGCTATTCTGTTCTAAACCAATCTTGCTGAACCATATTTGAAATCCTTGAGTTTAGGGACAGAGAGGTACAGTGAGGGAAAGTGTCAGTGTGCTATTCTGTTCTAAACCAATCTTGCTGAACCATATTTGAAATCCTTGAGTTTAGGGACAGAGAAGGACACTCGTGGAAACTATCAGTGTGCTATACTGTGCTAAATCTTGTTTGTAGGGACAGAGAAGGACAGTGAGGGAAACTATCAGTGTGCTATTCTGTGCTAAACCAATCTTGCTGAACCATATTTGAAATCCTTGAGTTTAGTGACAGAGAAGGACACTCGTGGAAACTATCAGTGTGCTATTCTGTGCTAAATCTTGTTTGTAGGGACAGAGAAGGACAGTGAGGGAAACTGTCAGTGTGCTATTCTGTTCTAAACCAATCTTGCTGAACCATATTTGAAATCCTTGAGTTTAGGGACAGAGAAGGACACTCGTGGAAACTATCAGTGTGCTATTCTGTGCTAAATCTTGTTTGTAGGGACAGAGAAGGACAGTGAGGGAAACTGTCAGTGTGCTATTCTGTTCTAAACCAATCTTGCTGAACCATATTTGAAATCCTTGAGTTTAGGGACAGATAGGTACAGTGAGGGAAATTGTCAGTGTGCTATTCTGTTCTAAACCAATCTTGCTGAACCATATTTGAAATCCTTGAGTTTAGGGACAGAGAAGGACACTCGTGGAAACTATCAGTGTGCTATTCTGTGCTAAATCTTGTTTGTAGGGACAGAGAAGGACAGTGAGGGAAACTGTCAGTGTGCTATTCTGTTCTAAACCAATCTTGCTGAACCATATTTGAAATCCTTGAGTTTAGGGACAGAGAGGTACAGTGAGGGAAAGTGTCAGTGTGCTATTCTGTTCTAAACCAATCTTGCTGAACCATATTTGAAATCCTTGAGTTTAGGGACAGAGAAGGACACTCGTGGAAACTATCAGTGTGCTATTCTGTGCTAAATCTTGTTTGTAGGGACAGAGAAGGACAGTGAAGGAAACTGTCAGTGTGCTATTCTGTGCTAAACCAATCTTGCTGAAGCATATTGCAAATCCTTGTGTTTAGGGACAGAGAAGGATAGGCAGGGGACAGTGTCAGTGTCATTGTTGATAAGCCTCCTGCACAGTATACACCTGAAGGTAGCCCTTATTGCTGTTTTTCCCATCTCCCTGCAGGCCATCCATTAAAATGTCTGGAAGGCAAACAAGGAGAGGCAGACAGTCAGGAGGCAAAAAAAGAGGGCAAGCAAGCTCTGTGTCTGGGGCCAACAGTGCTGGTTGTGGACGCGGTGCATTGTCATCAGCACATGGCCATGGGACACGCTTGTCCTTCTTTTCGGCAGCTGGACATGTTGAGCCACATCATGCCGAAGACTTGGTAGAGTGGATGACCAAGCCCACCTCATCCTCCTCATCCTCTCTCACCCAGGCTCAGGGTACTGGCAAATCAGCTGCCAAAGCGTCCTCTTCTCTGGTATCATTATCTTCATTAGTCAATCCTTCCCTAGACCCACCATGTCCTCCTCCTGAGGAGTCCCCCGAACTGTTTGAGCACAGTGTTGGGTACATGCTCCAGGAGGATGCCCAACGTTTCGAAGGATCTGATGATGATACCCAGATAGAGGAAGGCAGTAGCGTGAGAGCAGAGAGAGGGGATGCTCAAGAAGGACACCAATCTGGCAGTCATGCTCCAGCAGCTGCAGCATACTGCCAGATTGGCTCCAGTGATGACAAGGGAGGGGATGATGAGGTCACTGACTCCACGTGGGTGCCTAATAGGAGAGAGGAGGAGGAGGAGGATGAGGAGGAGGCACATCTCCAACGAGGCAGGATGCCCTTGGGTGGCCAGTGTATGGGCAGCACACCGACGGAATCACACCGCAGAGCTCCGCCTGTGCAGGGCGCTGCCTCTGCCCGTCATTCAAAAAGTTCTTTGGTGTGGGCCTTTTTTGAGGCGAGTGCATCAGATCGCACAGCTGCTGTTTGCAACATATGTCTCAAGCGTATATCGCGTGGCCAAAACATCAGCCGCTTGGGCACCACATGCTTGATCAGACATATGTTGACCTGCCATGCAGCTCGTTGGCAAGCCTACCTTAAAGACCCACACCAAAGAACAAAGCGGACCTCTCCTTGCACCGCATCAGCTGGGATCTCCAACCCCACTATACCTTCAGTCCTCTCTGAAACCTGCACTGAGAGGAATGAAGGTGTAGAATTAGGTGTGTCACAGCCAAGTACTTTTGGCCACTCTGCTAGCAGTACACCGACGTCCGATTCTAGCAGGCAAATTTCCCTGCCCCAGCTGCTGGACCGTCGAAAGAAGTTCACTCCCAGCCATCCACATGCCCAGTGGTTGAATGCTAGCTTGGCTAAATTGCTAGCGCTTCAACTGCTGCCTTTTCAGTTGGTAGACTCGGCCCCCTTCCGTGAGTTTGTGCAATGTGCGGTTCCTCAGTGGCAGGTTCCCAAACGCCACTTTTTCTCACGGAAGGCGATTCCGGCTGTCTACAGGCATGTGGAAGGCAATGTCTTGGCCTCGCTGGACAGGGCGGTCAGCGGTAAGGTGCATATTACCGCTGACTCATGGTCCAGCAGGCATGGACAGGGACGTTACCTTTCTTTCACGGCCCATTGGGTCACTCTTTTGGCAGCTGGGAAGGATGCAGGACAAGGTGCAGTAGTGTTGGAGGCTGTTCCACCTCCACGCCTCCAAAATGCTACTACTGGTTGTGACACACCTCTCTCCTCCACCCCCTCCTCTTCTTCTTCCTCCATGGCCTCTTCCTGTGCTTCGTCCTCGGAACCAGCGGTGCTCCGTAGGCGTTCAAGGGGCTACGCAAGTACGCAGGCAAAAAGATGCCATGCCGTGCTTGCGCTGGTGTGTTTGGGGGACAGGAGCCACACTGGGGCAGAGGTCCTGTCTGCTCTGCAGGGGCAGGCCGAGAGGTGGTTGACGCCACGCCAGCTTAAGCCAGGAATGGTGGTTTGCGACAATGGCACCAACCTCCTCTCCGCCCTCCGACAGGGACAACTGACCCATGTGCCCTGTGTGGCTCACGTCCTTAACCTGGTGGTGCAGCGGTTCTTGGGCAGGTACCCGGGCTTACAGGATGTCCTGAGGCAGGCCAGGAAAGTCTGTGTGCATTTCCGCAGATCTTATAATGCCAGTGCTCGCCTGGCTGAGCTGCAAAAGGAGTTGAACCTGCCCAAGAACCGCCTTATATGTGACATGCCCACCAGGTGGAACTCAACGTTGGCCATGCTGCAGCGGCTGCACACGCAGCAGAGGGCCATCAATGAGTACCTGTGCGACTACGGCACCAGGACAGGGTCAGGGGAGCTCGGGTTTTTTTCACCACGCCAGTGGGGCATGATCAGGGATGCATGCACTGTCCTGGCACCATTTGAGGAGGCCACGAGGATGGTGAGCAGTGACAGTGCATGCATCAGTGACACTGTACCTCTTGTCCACCTGTTGGAGCACACGCTGCGTGGAATAATGGACAGGGCACTTGAGGCAGAACAGAGGCAGGAAGAGGAGGACTTCCTTGCCTCTCAAGGCCCCCTTTACCCAGACAGTGTTCCTTCTGTCCCACCCATCGCACAGGAAGAGGAGGAGGAGGAGGAGGATTGTGTCAGCATGGAGGTGGAGGCTGGCACTCAGCATCATCAGCAGCAGTCTTTTAGGGATGATTTACAGTCCCAAGAAACCAGTGGACTTGTACGTGGCTGGGAGGAGGTGGCTGCGGATCATGTCGTCCTTAGTGACCCAGAGGACTCCGGACTGAATGCCTCAGCTAACCTACGCTGCATGGCCTCCCTGATCCTGCAAAGTCTGCGGAAGGATCCTCGTATTCTTCGGATCAAGGAGAGGGACCATTACTGGCTGGCCACTCTCCTTGATCCACGGTACAAGGGTAAGGTTGCGGACCTTATCGTACCGTCGCAGAGGGAGCAGAGGATGAGACAACTCCGGGAGGCCTTGCAGAAAGGTCTGTGCAACGCGTTCCCAGAGACTGGGAGGTTACAAACTCCTGGTCCTGGACAATGAGTTGCTGAGGCTTCGGGCAGTCAAAGAAGGAGTGGTGGGGAAGGTGGCCGTCTGACCGATGCGTTCAGACAATTCTTTAGTCCGCAGCCCCAAAGTATGATTGGTTCCAGCAACCATCGCCAGCGTCTGATATACATGGTGCAGGAATACCTAGGGGCAAGGTCAGACTTGGACACCTTCCCCACCGAAAATCCTCTGGCTTACTGGGTCTTGAGGATGGATCACTGGCCAGAGCTACTGGCCTGTCCTGCATCCAGCGTTCTTTCAGAACGCACATTCAGTGCTGCTGGAGGATTTGTCACGGATCACAGGGTGCGCCTGTCCACCGACTCGCTTGATCGACTGACTTTCATCAAGATGAACCAGTCTTGGATCACCACCAGCTACCACACACCTGATGCTGATATAACAGACTAATTGATTTTAAAATGTCACATCCCTTCAAGACTGATGCTGATGCTGAGTGCCTGTGCTGTTATGTTGACTGGCTATCCTCCTCCTCCTCCTCAGTGATCCGATTAATGATGATAGCTTGGAAGATCATTTTGGTTTATGGGTGCCGCCACCAGTGGCTAAGGCCCAATTTTTCAGCCCCTGTTTAACAGGGGCGTGTAATTACAATTTTTGATGCAATACTTTGCAACAGGCCTCATTGCTGTGCTCCAAGTACAGTACCTGTGAGGGGTTGCAGTGTTGTGCCACCAGTGCCTAAGGCCCAATTTTTCAGCCCCTGTTCAACAGGGGCATGCAATTATAATTATTGATCTAATAATTCACAGCAGGGCCCATTGCTGCGCCCACCAAGAGTAACTGTCAGGCCTTACAGTGTTGTGTCAACACCACCACCACCACCACCACCACCACCACCAAAGGCCCAATTTTTCAGCCCCTGTTCAACAGGGGCATGCAATTATAATTATTGATCTAATAATTCACAGCAGGGCCCTTTGCTGCGCCCACCAAGAGTAACTGTCAGGCCTTACAGTGTTGTGGCACCAGCACCACCATCAAAGGCCCAATTTTTACTACCACTGTTCAACAATTATATGTTATTACAATTCCTGATATAATAGTTGACAGCAGGGCGTTCCAGCACCCACCAAGAGTAACTGTGAGTGCTTACAGTGTTGTGCCAACACCAACACCTAAGGGGCATATTTCTGCAGAGTATATACGGCAGGTCCCTACTTTCAAACATCCAACTTACAAACGACTACTACTTGCAAACGGAAGAAGACAACAGGAAGTGAGAGGAAATCTACCCCTTGGAAGGAAAATTTTCTCCTGTAAGAATTAATATGGGAGAAAGGTGTCTCCTCTCTACTGATGCTTTATCACCAATCCTTGTTTCAATAAAAACACCACATTTCAAAAACAGTTGTCATTGGGACGCAAAGTGAGGTGAAATGTTCTGAACATGGGGCACAGACAGCAAAACAAATGTTACAGGGGTGATAACCCTTCCCTATGTTTTCCAAAAAGCTTAAAAATAGGTATTTGGGCTGGAGCTACACTTAAACAATGTAGCTGTTCAAAATTACAAACAGATTCTACATAAGAACAAACCTACAGTCCCTGTCTTGTATGCACCGCCTGTATACGGCTGTTCAGAGTATATAGGGCCTTTTTTATTTTATGTGCGGGGTTCCCCTTAATATCCATACAAGACCCAAAGAGGCTGGTAATGGGCTGGGGTGGGGGGGGGGGGTGATGGGGTAGCTATGCCATTTTTCTTAAAGATTTTCATCCATATTACCGGGACCAGACATTACATTAAAGCCGCAAGCAGTTTTAAATGGCTTTAATTTCCTTTAGAAATGTTATTTTGTGCAGGGACAGTTCTAAACACGGGAAACACGTGGCACTTCACAGGCATACTTTAGACACCCCCCAGGTACAATATTTAAAGGAATATTTGACTTTTTTTTTCACTTTATGCATCATTAAAATGACTGCTCCCGGAAAACGTCCGTTTTTAAAACTTCTTTTTGCATTGATACATGTCCCCTGGTGCAGAACCCGGGTTCCCAAACTCTGTTTAGGACAAAAACATGGATAATAGTCGTTATAATTAGCACTTTAGAATCCGAACGTTCGCATCCATTATATTTAATAGGGTTCTAATGTTCGTGCAAACTTTCGGTCCGTTCGCGGGTTCTGGTGCGAACCGAACCCGGGGGTGTTCGGCTCATCACTATTAGAGATTACAGAGCGGTTTAAATTCTACAGTAGAAGGCAGCATGCCGGGGAGGACATAAAGACTTATATCATTGCTTTACGTAAACTAGCTGCCACTTGTCAGTTTGGAGACTACCTGCAGACGGCTCTCCGTGACATGTTTGTTATGGGACTCTGCGACCCAGCCATACAGAAACGCTTACTCACAGAACCTGACTTGACTCTGACGAAAGCCACTGACCTTGCTACGGTCATGGAGTTGGCTACACGAGACGCCACCCTACTGAAGGCACCACCTGAAACTCCTGCAAGCCAGGGAGAGGAAATATTCCACTCTGCTATCACCCAACACCCAAGACGGCCATCCCCAAATCTGTCTAAACCTTGCCACCCTAATTCTTCTGTCTCTAGGACACCAACTTGCTACCGTTGTGGTAACGCTACTCACAGTGCACTTGCTTGCAAGTTCAAGGATGTCGTTTGTTTTCTTTGTGGAAAGACTGGCCATATTGGGCGTATTTGCCGCGGCTCACACTCCCCGAACATTACAACAAAAGTTAGACGTAAACAGACATTTCATATGGATACTGACAATAACGGCTCCAGCTCTGATGAGGAAACCTGTGTCCAGCATGTTGGACTGTTTCGGGTAGCTGGGAGTACTCCTGCGATAAAAGTGAATGTCACACTCAATGGCTGTCCTGTCTCCATGGATGTTGATACAGGGGCGGCTGTGTCTGTCATTTCATGGACTGATTTAAAGGCATCGGATCTGTCCCTAACTGTCAGGAATGGTGTCATTACTGGGCTCACCTGCTGGTGGCACTGTTGCATTCGGCACCAGTGGGTGTAGTTCTGGTGGCCACCAGCGGGTGTCTCCCCACCGAGACTTTCCACCAGCCATCAAACACACCTGATCTGGGTCTGCTGGACTATATAAACCTGCCCTTAACCAAGGCTCAATGATCCAGAATTCCTTCTGTAAGCCTGATCCATTGTCTGAACCTGATCCGTTGTCTGAACCTGATCCATTGTCTGAACCTGATCCGTTTCCTGCCTTGTCCTGGACTCTGTTCCCTGTACCCTGTCCCTGAGACCTGTCCCCTGATACCAGCTTCCAGCTCCCCCTTGCTGACTGCTCCCAGTACCTGGCCTTCTGCTCCCTTTGTCTCTCGTTCCTGCCTTGTTTATGTATGTGTGTTCCTTTACTTGTATATATTAGTTAGATAGTTAGATTAGGTTGTTTTGGGGTTTGTTGTGTTCTCTTGTATTTATTTCTTGTTTATGGTTTGCTGTTGTTTGATTACACGTGTGTCTTTATCTTCAATAAATATATATATTTTCACTTACTCCGTTCCTGATTCCTTAAGTGCAGCCCAATGATCTGATCACCTGCATTGGATGTCTGTGTATGGCATTCCCCGTGACAGAATTCTGGAGCCATACAATCAGATCGGCCGCACCTGGGAGTTGGGTCTGAGCACTTGCTAAATTACTAAAATGCAGGTGGAAGATATTCTGTATCTTTCGCTCCTGGCAACAGATAACAGAGATTTCTGTCATCAGACACTAAGTGTATACACTAGAGAGCAGTTATTGGAATGCATCCGCATAACTCACATTTTTGTGGATCAGGGCAGTTTTCAGTTTGAGGATGTGCAAGCATTGATTTGGATCTGTACAGAGTTGGCCCTGTCTGATGCCTCTAGTGGAACTGATGATTATACACCTCCTTTTAATGCAGCTCAAGTAGAATCTTTGGTGTGGCTGTTGGAAGATGACTCAGCCTTTTTCCATGAGCAGTACTCTGCTTGTCCTCAACAGGTGCTTGCAGAATGTATTGATTCAGTACAGTCTTTGGTCAGACAAGCAGTGTGCAAACCTGATTTCTTTCTCGTACATCACGGGACACAGAGCGGCATAGTCATTACTATGTGGGTTATATAGATACCTTCAGGTGCTGGCACTGGCAACTTCCAAAACCGGAAGTACCCTCCCCTATATAAGCCCCTCCCATCCGGGAGTACCTCAGTTTTTTGCCAGTGTCTAAGGTGTTGGCCAAGAAGTAACATGTGTTTTTCACTGAGCTTGCGTACAGGTTCTTTTGGGCCTCAGTAAGCTATTCCGGATCCGACCAAAAAAGCTTCATAGCTAAACGGTCGGTACCCGGGCCTTGCAAGCGAAGAGCAAGGTTTTGCCTGTAATGCCTCTCTTAGGAGGGCTGGACCCTGGGATCCAGAGCTCTGGTCATACCCACGACCAAGATGTTTTCTGTGCAGGGTGCTATACAGGTCCAGGGGAGTGGAATCCTTGGGAACCCGGTCCCTGAAGGTTTAATTACAATGCCTGCCGTGATAGGTGAAGTTTGGGCTTCTGTGGACCAAACAGAGTCCTGCGGCGAGGAAAAGGTAAGTGGGGGCCCTCAGGAACTTGGTTCTATTGGGGGACCCCCAAGCCTATTTTGTCTTTCTGCCTGTTACCTAAGGTATTCCCGCTAATATTCTGTGCATGCCTGTTACTACTGAGAAAATTTAAACATTTTAATAGTAGGCAAGAAAAAAAAAAAAAATGTAAGACCGCGGTACCTGTGTTAAACACTAGAGGCCACTAGGGTTCTTTTTCTTGTAATGTGTTTTTTTTCTTCCGAAGTCAAATCCAGGCAGTTGGTAAGTTCCCTTTGGGAAGCTGTCTCCTCTGCCCTGTTGCTGCGCTCATCCATCCCCGGGCCCTGCGGCAGGGACCCTGGCTCCCATCTAGCTCCTTATTTTTTCAAAAAAGACGCCGAAGGCGCACGTGCCCGCGCACGTGCGCGGGCACGCGCCTCTCTATATAGAGGCGATCTGGAAAAAGGGGCGGAGCGGGTGGATGACGCTCGGTGTGCGCCACGGCGCTACTGCGCATGTGCGGGCGTCCAGCATGTTTAAAGGCAATCACAGCTGGCTATTGAAGTGCACAGACAGAGCTAGCAACAGTAAAAGGCACACAGAGGCGGTTGATGCAGGCATCCCCTAGAAAGGCACTTTAGTAGACACCAACTGTTATATAGCAGCAATTGTGCTAGACTATTCTCAGTAAAAGTGGTGTATTACGGCTGGAATACCTCAGCTTTGGGCTTAGGAATATGCCGTCCAGAAGTTCCGGAACTAAATCTTCCAGGAAGCGAAAGGGGTCTCCATCGGGCTCTGAGGATCTTGGGCATGCTTCTGCTGCACCAGTCTCCCCTGAAAATTCAGAGGTTAGTGACCGTAGAGACCCCGCAGGAGTACCTGGTACTGTGGCTGTCCTCAGTTCACCTGCTCCTGTGTATGTAACAGAGGAGGTTTTTTCCTCAGCTCTGGGAGGATTAGAAGAGAGATTGTCAACATTAATCGCTGCCTCCCTGTCACAGGGAAAGCACGCCCGATCTCCGTCTCCTCCTTCAGAGTACCTGTTAGCGGAGCAACAGTCCCATACAGGGATCGACCTGCCTGAAGGGGATCAGGAGGAGGTTGATTCTGTTATAGAGGAATCAACTGTGGAGGAACCTTTCTCAGCATCTCAAGCTGAAAGATTATGGGTTCAGTCTTTGACTAACATGGTCCGATCAGCATTTAAAATGCACCTTGCAGAACCATCAACCACTACTGTCTCCTCGCTGGGGTCGCTAAAAGCTCCCCAGACTGTCTGTTCCTCTCCAGTTCACCCTTTATTGGAAGGGCTCATGTACCAGGATTGGGAACATCCTGATAAAATATTTACTCCCCCCAAGAGATTTCCGGAGGTCTATCCCATGGAGGATAAGTTCATCAAAAAATGGAGGGTCCCTACAGTGGATGCAGCCATCTCTTGTGTGAATAAATCACTGACATGTCCAGTGGATAATGTCCAAATGTTCAAGGACCCAATAGATAAAAAATTGGAGTCCTTATTAAAATCTGCTTTTTCTACAGCAGGCTTGGTGACACAACCAGCAGTGGCAGCTATTGGGGTCTGCCAAGCAGTGAAGGATCAGTTGAAACAGGTCTTAAGGGACTTGCCAGATCAGCAGGCCCTTGCCCTAGCTGATCTACCTAGAGCCTTATGCTTTGCGGTTGACGCCATAAAGGATTCAATCCATCAGGCCTCCCGCCTTACCCTGTCTGTAGTACATATGCGCAGGCTTCTATGGCTCAAAAACTGGTCTGCTGAAGCTCCCTGTAAAAAATTGCTGGTTAGCTTCCCATTTCATGGTGAACGCTTATTCGGGGAAGACCTGGACAAATATATCCAGAAAATTTCCAACGGTAAAAGTACACTCTTGCCGGTTAAAAACAGAGTTAGAGGTCCCTCTTTTAAGAGGCCTGCTTCTCCAGTCCCTGGGGCATCGGCTGTGAAACAGTTCCGACGGCCTCCTCGGTCAAATCCCGGGGGTAAAAATCAGGGACAATCGCAGGGTAATAAGAAACCCTGGGTCAGGAGAGGTACAAAACCTCCCCCAAAGTCAAATGCATGAAGGGTTGCCCCCACTCAATCGGGTGGGGGGAAGACTCCAGTTGTTTGCAGAGACCTGGCGGGACACGATCAGAGACAGATGGGTGCTCTCCGCAGTAAGTCTGGGATACAGATTGGAGTTAAAAGACTCTCCTCCTTCCCATTTTATGAGGTCAAACGTGCCAAGGGATCCCCGGAAGAGAGAGTCCCTCCTGTTGGCACTAGAACAACTATTGCTCCAAGGAGTAATTATGGAGGTTCCCCTGGAAGAATGGGGGTTCGGGTTTTACTCAAACCTCTTTACAGTCCCGAAGCCAAACAGGGACGTGAGGCCCATATTAAATCTAAAAGGGCTAAACAAATTCCTGCATATCAGGACTTTCTGGATGGAGTCGATCCGATCGGTGGCCACTGCCCTACAAGGGGAGGAATGGTTAGCCTCGATCGACATCAAAGATGCTTATTTGCACATTCCCATCTTTCCAGTCCACCAAAAATTTCTACGCTTTGCAGTAGAAGGGCGCCATTTTCAGTTCAGAGCCTTACCCTTCGGTCTGGCCACAGCACCACGAGTGTTCACAAAAATTCTGGCCCCATTATTGGCCAATCTAAGAACGCAAGGTGTAACGATAATGGCATATCTAGACGACTTGTTGCTGATAGACCACTCAGTGAAAAAACTAGAAGTGGTCGTTCACAAGACAATCAAGTATCTGGAATCTCACGGTTGGATTATCAACCGAGACAAGTCAGCCCTAAAACCAGTCAAAAGTCTGGAATACTTGGGGCTAAGGCTAGATTCAGGCCAGAGGAAAATATTCTTGCCTCGAAAAAAGGTGTTGTCTTTGAGAGATTTGATCCACTTAGTGGGTACAAAAAGACAGCCGTCCATACGCCTGTGCATGAGGCTGCTGGGAAAAATGGTGGCATCATTCGAAGCAGTACCCTACGGTCAATTCCATTCAAGGAATTTGCAAAGGGCCATACTGTCAGCCTGGAACAAGAAAGTTCAGGCCCTAGACTTACCAATGTCCTTGTCCCCTTCCGTTCGCAAGAGCCTCCGTTGGTGGTTGGTTCCCCAGAATCTGGAAAAAGGGAAATCCTTCAGTCCGATTTCTTGGAAGGTGGTCACTACAGATGCCAGCCTTATAGGCTGGGGAGCAGTACTGGAGCAATGGTCTCTCCAGGGCAGATGGTCGGATGCGGAAAAGGCCCTGCCCATCAATCTCTTAGAGATACGAGCAGCCCGGTATGCCCTAGTAGCATGGACATCCAAACTCCAAGGGTCCCCTGTCAGAATTCAATCAGACAATGCCACGGCAGTGGCATATATCAATCATCAGGGTGGCACCAGGAGTCGTGCAGCCCAGAGGGAAGTAAATTGCATCCTGAAATGGGCAGAAAGATATGTCCCAGCCTTATCCGCGGTATTCATTCCAGGAGTGGAGAATTGGAAGGCGGACTTTCTAAGTCGCCAACAATTATGCCCAGGGGAATGGTCCCTTCACCCCGAGGTTTTTCGGACAATATGTCAGCGGTGGGGAACACCGGATGTAGATCTGCTAGCATCCAGATTCAACGCAAAGGTGGACAGGTTTGTCTCTTGGACAAGGGATCCCCTAGCTTGCGGCTCGGATGCCCTAGTGTTCCCTTGGGATCAGTTCAAGCTGATATATGCATTCCCACCGCCACAATTGTTACCTCGATTACTCCGCAGAATCAGGGTAGAAAAGAAACCAGTGATTCTGATGGCTCCAGCGTGGCCCCGAAGAGCGTGGTACGCGGAGATTGTAAAAATGTCTGTGGGGAGTCCTTGGACCCTCCCACATCGTCCGGACCTACTTTCGCAAGGACCGATATACCACCCTTCCTTACCAGCCCTAGGTTTGACGGCCTGGCTATTGAAGCCCACATTCTAAAAAAGAGAGGTCTCTCTAATCCTGTGGTATCTACCATGATCAATGCCAGGAAGCCGGTATCCAGGCAGATCTACTATAGAATCTGGAAGGCGTACATCGCCTGGTGTGAGGCCAAGAAATGGCATCCACGAAAGTACGTAATAGGTAGGATTCTGGACTTCCTACAGTGGGCTGTAGATAGGAAGCTTGCCTTGAGTACTATCAAGGGTCAGATTTCGGCCTTGTCAATATTTTTTCAGAGGCCCTTGGCTTCGCATTCACTAGTCAAAGCCTTTATACAAGGAGTGATGCATATTAGCCCTCCGGTTAATATTCCCATATGTCCATGGGACTTAAACCTGGTTCTGTCGGTTCTACAGAAACAACCATTTGAACCATTACAGCATATTTCCCTGGTTCTTCTCACCAGGAAATTGATTTTTCTAGTAGCCATTTGTTCGGCTAAAAGAGTGTCGGAATTAGCCGCTATGTCCTGTAGGGAGCCATATCTGGTTATCCATAAGGACAGAGTAGTGTTACGTCCTCATCCAACCTTTCTTCCGAAGGTGGTATCGAGGTTTCATTTGAACCAAGATGTGGTTCTTCCTTCTTTTTTCCCCAAACCTAGTTCAGTAGAGGAAAAATTATTACATTCTTTGGATGTAGAAAGAGCAGTTAAAGCTTATCTAAAAGCCACTGCTCAGATTCGCAGAACGGATACTTTGTTTATTCTGCCGGAAGGCCCCAGAAGGGGTCAGGCAGCGTCAAAATCTACTTTAGCCAAGTGGATTCGACAGGTCATAATGCAAGCCTATGGCTTGAGAAGGAGACCGCCTCCGTTCAAAGTTAGGGCGCACTCCACGAGAGCAGTTGGAACTTCATGGGCAGTGCATCACCAGGCCTCCTTGGCTCAAATCTGTAAGGCCGCAACATGGTCTTCAGTACACACGTTTACTAGGTTCTACCAGGTGGACGTTAGAAGTCAGGAGGATGTCGCCTTTGGGCGTAGTGTGTTGCAGGCCGCAAAAGATCCTCATGTCTGATAGCGCTCAGCTTATGTATGGTGTATCCCCCCCCCCTCATTGGGCATTGCTTTAGGACATCCCACATAGTAATGACTATGCCGCTCTGTGTCCCGTGATGTACGAGAAAGAAAATAGGATTTTTATAACAGCTTACCTGTAAAATCCTTTTCTTGGAGTACATCACGGGACACAGAGCTCCCACCCCTCTTTTGGGGACACTTATTGCTTTGCTACAAAACTGAGGTACTCCCGGATGGGAGGGGCTTATATAGGGGAGGGTACTTCCGGTTTTGGAAGTTGCCAGTGCCAGCACCTGAAGGTATCTATATAACCCACATAGTAATGACTATGCCGCTCTGTGTCCCGTGATGTACTCCAAGAAAAGGATTTTACAGGTAAGCTGTTATAAAAATCCTATTTTTGTGAAACCCTTATTACAGGCCTGGTCAAGTTTGTTGTACACAGCCCCTGTCAGCTCCCAACCATCCCTTTCTATGTATAGACACCAACCTGCTGGGATGTCTTCCTCTCCTTTTCCCCCAATTCCCACTTTTGCTGAACAATACACCCAGCTAACAATGAAGTACCAGTACCCTGTTTCCTCCTGCTGCACTTACCCTGCCTTTAACCCTTCTGTTTCTTCTCGTTGCCTCCATCAGTTCCTTCAAAGCCCCCTTCTAGGTCTGCACCCTCTGTTTCACCATCCCTCCGCTCTTCACCCCTACCAGTTATATCCATCACCTGCAGTCCTATTTCCATATACAAATCCTCAGTGGCAAAACCAAAGAAAAAACTGAATTTTTTCCAACCCATTCAATCCCGTCACTATCCCAACCTGCCTCCACACCCACCAACCTGCTCCAGCCTGCGTTCATGCCAGTTGAACCTGACTATCCCCCTAAATCTGCCAACCCTGTGCCAGTTTGCCGGCCGGAGGTACCTGTGCCAGTCTGCTGGCTGGAGGTCCCTGTGCCAGTCTGCCAGCTGGAGGTCCCTGTGCCAGTCTGCCAGCCGGAGGTCCCTGTGCCAGTCTACCAGCCGGAGGTTCCTGTGCCAGTCTGCCAGCCGGAGGTCCCCGTGCCAGTCTTCCATGCCTGAGGTCCCCGTGCCAGTCTGCCAGCCGGAGGTCCCCGTACCAGTCTGCCAGCCGGAGGTCCCTGTGACAGTCTGCCAGCCGGAGGTCCCTGTGCCAGTCTGCCAGCCTGAAGTTCCTGTACCAGTCTGCCAGCCTGAAGTTCCTGTGCCAGTCTACCAGCCTGAGGTTTCTGTGCCAGTCTGCTAGCCCGAGGTTCCTGTGCCAGTCTGCCAGCCTGAGGTCCCTGTGCCAGTCTGCCAGCCTGAGGTCCCTGTGCCAGTCTGTCAGCCTGAAGTTCCCGTGCCAGCCTGCCAGCCTGAAGTTCCCGTGCCAGCCTGCCACCTGAAGTTCCCATGCCAGCCTGCCAGCCTGAAGTTCCCGTGCCAGCCTGCCAGCCTGAAGTTCCTGTGCCAGTCTTCCAGCCTGAGGTTCCTGTGCCAGTCTTCCAGCCTGAGGTTCCTTTGCCAGTCCGCCAGCCTGAGGTTCCTTTGCCAGTTCGCCAGCCTGAAGTTCCTGTGCCAGTTCGGCAGCCTGAAGTTCCTGTGCCAATTTTCCAGCCTGAAGTTCCTGTGTCAGTTTGCCAGCCTGAGGTTCCTGTGCCAGTCTTCCAGCCTGAGGTTCCTTTGCCAGTTTGCCAGCCTGAAGTTCCTGTGCCAGTTTGCCAGCCTGAAGTTCCTGTGCCAGTTTGCCAGCCTGAAGTTCCTGTGCCAGTCTTCCAGCCTGAAGTTCCTGTGCCAGTCTTCCAGCCTGAAGTTCCTGCGCCAGTTTGCCAGCCTGAATTCCTGTGCCAGTTTGCCAGCCTGAAGCCCCTGTGCCAGTTTGTCAGCCTGAGGTTCCTGTGCCAGTCTTCCAGCCTGAAGTGCCAGAGCCAGTCTTCCAGCCTGAAGTGCCAGAGCCAGCCTTTAGCCTGAAGTGCCAGAGCCAGTCTTCCAGCATGAAGTTTTTCTGTCTGCTGCCCAGCCTGACGTGCCCCTGTCTGCTGCCCAGCCTGACGTGCCCCTGTCTGCTGCCCAGCCTGACGTGCCCCTGTCTGCTTGCCCAGCCTGACGTGCCCCTGTCTGCTTGCCTAGCCTGACGTGCCCCTGTCTGTTGCCCAGCCTGAGATGTTCCTGTCTGCTGCCCAGCCTGAGATGTTCCTGTCTGCTGCCCAGCCTGACGTGCCCCTGTCTGCTGCCCAGCCTGACGTGCCCCTGTCTGCTGACCAGCCTGACGTGCCCCTGTCTGCTGCCCAGCCTGACGTGCTCCTGTCTGCTGCCCAGCCCGAGATGTTCCTGTCTGCTGCCCAGCCCGAGATGTTCCTGTCTGCTGCCCAGCCCGAGATGTTCCTGTCTGCTGCCCAGCCCGAGATGTTCCTGTCTGCTGCCCAGCCCGAGATGTGCCTGTCTGCTGCCCAGCCCAAGATGTTCCTGTCTGCTGCCCAGCCCGAGATGTTCCTGTCTGCTGCCCAGCCCGAGATGTTCCCATCTGCTGCCCAGCCCGAGATGTTCCCATCTGCTGCCCAGCCCGAGATGTTCCCGTCTGCTGCCCAGCCCGAGATGTTCCCGTCTGCTGCCCAGCCCGAGATGTTCCTGTCTGCTGCCCAGCCCGAGATGTGCCTGTCTGCTGCCCAGCCCGAGATGTGCCTGTCTGCTGCCCAGCCCGAGATGTTCCTGTCTGCTGCCCAGCCCGAGATGTTCCTGTCTGCTGCCCAGCCCGAGGTGTTCCAGCCTGCTGCCCAGCTCGACGACCCGGAGCCTGTTGTCTGCCTGGATGTGCCCACTAACCAGTCTGCTGCTCCAGTGCCCGCTGCCCAGTCAGATGTCCCAGAGCCTACTGTCTTGCTTGGTGATCCTGTACCTGGTATCCAGCCTCACGATCCAGTTCCTGATGGTCCCAATCCTGATACTCTGCCTGGTGGTTCCTTTACTGCTGCCCAGCCTGATGACCCGGAGCCCGCTGCCCAGCCTGATGATGCCCAGCTGGCCGCTGATGTCTTCCTGATGGATGCCCTTTTTTCCGCTGTTTTAATCCTCCTGCTTGTCACCCAGCCTGAATGTAATGCCCCTGCGTGGTCTGCCTCCGATAGGTTCTTGCCCGTTGCCCTGTTAATTTTCACTTCCGGATCTAAACTTCCTGACCCTGGTGGTGGGATGCGTGTCCTATTTTCAGACTGTAGTGGCACGTCCCCCAGTGAACTAAAGGACTCTGGCCTAGGAAGTGTGAAGAAGTCCGCAGACTCAGTATGGAAACTTTTTAGGGTGTTTCCGCATCCACTCAGACTGTCAAACCAAGGGCTGAAGGGAGTGTCCGGAGGCCACTTCTTAAGGGGGGGGGAACTGTCAGGAATGGTGTCATTACTGGGCTCACCTGCTGGTGGCACTGTCTCATTCGGCACCAGTGGGTGTAGTTCTGGTGGCCACCAGCGGGTGTGTCAGGAATGGTGTCATTACTGGGCTCACCTGCTGGTAGCACTGTTGCATTCGGCACCAGTGGGTGTAGTTCTGGTGGCCACCAGGGGGTGTGTCAGGAATGGTGTCATTACTGGGCTCACCTGCTGGTGGCACTGTTGCATTCGGCACCAGTGGGTGTAGTTCTGGTGGCCACCAGCGGGTGTCTCCCCACCAAGACTTTCCACCAACCATCAAACACACCTAATCTGGGACTGCTGGACTATATAAACACGCCCTTAACCAAGGCTCAATGCTCCAGAATTCCTTCTGTAAGCCTGATCCGTTGTCTGAACCTGATCCGTTGTCTGAACCTGATCCGTTGTCTGAACCTGATCCGTTTCCTGCCTTGTCCTGGACTCTGTTCCTTGTACCCTGTCCCTGAGACCTGTCCCCTGATACCAGCTTCCAGCTCCCCCTTGCTGACTGCTCCCAGTACCTGGCCTTCTGCTCCCCTTGTCTCTCGTTCCTGCCTTGTTTATGTATGTGTGTTCCTTTACTTGTATATATTAGTTAGATAGTTAGATTAGGTTGTTTTGGGGTTTGTTGTGTTCTCTTGTATTTATTTCTTGTTTATGGTTTGCTGTTGTTTGATTACACGTGTGTCTTTATCTTCAATAAATATATATTGTGACAGCAGGAAGGTAAAGTCACCTGGTTGCATCCAGGGGGGTAGATATATTTCGCCCAGATTCAGGCTTTACGCTGACTTATACAACTAGGTGGAGAGTTGTATAGGCCCAGCTAAGGCTAGTGGGCTCATGGATGACTCATACCTCTAGGGAGAGTGTGGGGCGTCGTGCAGACAGAGATGAGGAGACCAGCTGAACCTTGTCAGCTCATTTAGGCCTCTATAAGAACTCCCAGCTTCATTAGATGTTAGCTCATGCCTGGAACCAGACCTGTGTGGACTGTCTAGGGAGAGTGAACCCCTGTGCGGTGAGAAAAAGCCTGTGTGGCTATTTGTTTGGACTTTTACTAAACCAGGGACTTAGGGACTAGGACAGCACTAGGCTGATCCCAGTTGTTAGTTAGGAAACCTGTATGTTTAGTCAGAGGTCAACTTGACCAGGATTTATTTTGGTTATGTTTCTTTTGCTTTGCTGTGTTTTGTCACTGTAAATAGAAAATAAACCGCACCTTTTTGATTTTGAAAACCACAAACTCCGTTTGCTGGGCCTGTTTTGTGTGGGGAGCCCATCCCGGGGGTCACACACACCCGCTGCCGAGCTAACCCCCTCACAGTTGGTGGAGAACCAGTGGCAGTTTTTTTTTAAGCCAGCATGGAGGAGATACTGAAGCAGCTGGCTCTAGCAAATGCCAATCAACAGCAGACAAATGCAGGTTTACAAAAGAGCCTTGCAGCTCAACAACAGAGCCTTGCAGCCCAGCAGCAGACAAACGCAACTTTGCAACAGAGTCTGGAGGCTCAGCAACGAGCCCAGCAGCAATCTGAGGCCCGCTTCATAGACCTGTTGCAGAAGCAAGAGCAGAGACTACAACAACAGATGGAAGCAGTAATGCAGCAACGTCCGCAGACCAGTGAGGAAAGCCGTCCCACTAATACCGCGTCCTTTGGGGTGAGTCGTTTATTGACAAAAATGACTGGAGAGGATGATCCAGAGGTATTTTTGACCACATTTGAAAGGACCGCTGAAAGAGAAAAGTGGCCTGAGGAGCAGTGGGCTGGACTGGTGGCTCCTCTGTTAACTGGTGAATCGTAGAAAGCTTACTATGACCTAGAGCCTAACCAAGCAAAAGACTATGTGATGCTAAAAGCTGAAATATTGGCAAGGCTGGGTGTCACCCAGGCTGTCCGGGCTCAGCGTGTGCATAACTGGACTTTCCAGCTTGGAAAACCCCCCAGGTCTCAAATGTATGATCTCATTCACCTGAGCAGAAAGTGGCTACAGCCAGAGACTTTGTCCGCACCAAAGATTGTGGAACGTGTTGTAATGGATCGGTTTTTGAGAGCTCTTCCTACTGCCATCCAAAAGTGGGTAAGCCATGGAGACTCAGAGACGGCCGATGGTCTTGTGGATCGTGTGGAGAAATACTTGGCTACAGAGAACCTGACGGCCTCTTCCAGAGACACTCGGACTTTCCACCCTAAGACCAGACCATCCCCAGGGGCGGATAAGAGGATTCCAAGGGGTGAGGGTGGAGAGAGTGAGAGGGTGGGAGCTCTACCCCAAGTTTGGCGAGAACAGCCTGGGAAATCAGCGGCTCAAGTGGCGGCAAGAAGGATCGTTTGCTACCGCTGCCGGCAAGCGGGACATATTGCAGCCAATTGCCCGGTTGTGGAGGAACCCATGCAGTGTGACTTTCTGACGGGCAGACGTCAGTCGCTGTGTGCGACAGTCGCATGCACTGCCATTCGAGGAACTGAGAAACATTTATGCAAAATGTGTGTTAATGGTAGAAATGTTGTGGTATTGCTGGATTCAGGTAGCCTTGTGACCCTGATAAAGGCTGAGTTAGTTAAAACAGAGGTCTCTGGGAATAGCAAGGTAGCTGTTATTTGTGTGCATGGGGACACCCGAGAGTATCCAGTGACTACAGTGTGTTTCGAGACCCCCAAAGGTACCCTCTCTCATCCAGTGGGCTTAGTATCTCAGTTACTGCATGACGCCATTGTGGGAAGGGATTTTCCGAAGTTCTGGGAACTGTGGGATGATCCTGAGCCCCTCACTGGTGCCCCTATGTACCAGGAATGTGATAGCCAGAACTCCCCTGAGAGTGGTGACGACTCTCCGGAATTTCCCTTATCAGTATTGGCAGGGGAGACTCAAGAAACTGGAGAGGAGCCCACCTCCTCAGACGAAAACCTACCGTCTGTGGAGTTTTCTGATCTTGAGGTTCACAGGGAAAACTTTGCCACAGAACAGTTGAAAGACCCCGCCCTAATAAAGGCACGGGAAAACGTAGTGAAAATAGATGGCGAGTTAGTGAACCCAGATAATACCTGCACTTACCCATACTTCAGCGTAGAGAAGGACCTACTGTATCGGGTGGCAAAAAGGGCAGAAGAAACCGTTGAGCAGCTTGTGGTGCCCAAACCTTACAGGAAGTTGGTGTTGGAGTTGGCCCATGGGCACATTCTTGGAGGTCATCTGGGGACAGAGAAAACCCGAGAGAGGGTATTACAGAGATTCTATTGGCCGGGGGTGATGAAGGACGTAGAAAATTATTGTTCCTCCTGCCCTGTGTGTCAGAGGTTGGCCCCGATGCCACATTTCCGTAGCCCGCTGGTCCCTCTACCCATCATTGAGGTCCCGTTTGAGAGGATCGCCATGGATTTGGTAGGTCCTATAATCAAGTCCGCTAGGGGGCACCAGTACATATTAGTTATAATGGACTATGCCACCCGTTATCCAGAAGCGATCCCTCTCCGAAATACCTCGGCCAAAACCATAGCCAAAGAGCTATCTCTTGTTTTTAGCCGGGTGGGTATTTGTAAAGAACTGCTTACGGACCAAGGTACACCCTTTATGTCCCGGGTTATGAAAGAGCTGTGTAAATTGTTCAAAGTGACGCAATTGCGTACGTCTGTGTATCATCCCCCAAACCGATGGGCTGGTTGAAAGATTCAACAAAACCCTAAAACAAATGTTGAAGAAAGTGGTGGATAGAGATGGAAAGGATTGGGACTGTTTACTTCCTTATTTGATGTTTGCTATTAGGGAGGTGCCCCAATCCTCTACGGGATTCTCCCCCTTTGAGTTACTGTATGGGAGACACCCAAGAGGGCTGTTGGATATTGCCAAGGAAACTTGGGAAAGTGAGAGTTCTCCCCACAGGAGTGTGATTGAGCATGTCGCCCTGATGCAAGATCGAATTGCACAGGTAATGCCCATCGTGAAGGAACATTTGGCCCAAGCGCAGTTGGCACAGCAGAGAGTGTACAACCGTGGAGCCAAGACCCGTACCTTTTCCCCGGGGGATAGGATATTGGTACTTGTCCCTACGGTTGAAAGTAAATTCCTTGCCAAATGGCAAGGCCCCTACGAGATAATGGAAAAAGTGAGCGAAGTGAATTACAAGGTCAGACAACCAGGAAGGCGAAAGCCCGAACAGATCTATCACGTTAATCTGTTGAAAGCCTGGAGGGATAGAGAGTCCCTAGTAGCAGACACTTGGTCACCAGCTCAAACTGGTTGCGTGATTCCTGAGGTTGGAATAGCAGCCACCTTGTCACAACCCCAACAACAGGAGGTTAAGGAGTTTGTGCTTCGCAACAAGGAGGTATTCTCTGAGCTGCCGGGACAAACATCTGGGGTAGAGCATGACATCATTACCCCGCCCGGTGAAAGGGTGAAGTTAAAACCCTATCGGATCCCAGAGGCTCGACGGGAGGCAATACGGGAGGAAGTACAGAAAATGCTGAACTTAGGGGTGATAGAGGAGTCCCAAAGTGATTGGTCTAGTCCCATCGTGTTGGTGCCTAAACCGGATGGGAGCTGGCGATTTTGTAACGATTTTCGTCAGTTGAACAAAGTTACAAAATTTGACACCTACCCCATGCCACGTATAGATGAGTTGATCGACCGGCTGGGAACAGCCCGATACATGACGACTCTTGACCTCACAAAAGGGTATTGGCAAATCCCCCTGGCCAAGTCGGCCAAAGAGAAAACCGCATTTGTAACCCCAGACGGGGCGTTCCAATATAAAAGAATGCCGTTCGGGTTACAGAATGCGCCGGCCACATTCCAGCGGAAAATGGACCAGATGCTGAGGCCCCATCGGAAGTATGCTGCGGCTTACCTGGATGACGTAATTGTCCATAGCACAGATTGGGCCTCACATCTGCCAAAAGTGCAAGCAGTCCTGGACTCTGTTCGGGAAGCGGGGTTTACGGCTAACCCCAAGAAGTGTACCATTGGGCAGGAGGAGGCCAAATATCTTGGGTACACCATTGGGAGGGGGGTAATAAAACCCCAACTCAACAAAGTCGAGGCCATCCAGAGTTGGCCACGTCCCAACAGCAAGAAGCAGGTACGAGCCTTTCTGGGAATCGCTGGGTATTATCGGCGATTCATTCCCCACTTTGCTTCTAAGGCTGTGCCCCTAACCAACCTGACGAAGGGGAAAGGGTCGGTCATGATTAAATGGACCCCCGAGGCTGAGGCAGCATTCCAATTCTTGAAACAAGCCTTATGTAGCCAGCCAGTGTTGTACTCACCCGACTTCTCTAAAGACTTTGTCGTACAAAGTGATGCGTCAGATGTGGGGTTAGGAGCAGTATTGTCCCAGGTCTGGAACGGGGAAGAGCACCCAGTCATTTACCTCAGCAGGAAATTGAAGTCCCATGAGGTAAATTACGCCACCGTTGAAAAGGAGTGTTTAGCGGTGAAGTGGGCTCTAGATTCCCTTCGGTACTACCTGCTAGGTAGGCACTTTGACATGGTTACGGATCACGCTCCGTTAAAGTGGATGGCTCAAAACAAGGAAACAAATAGAAGAGTGAATAGGTGGTTCCTGGCCCTCCAGGAATTCAACGTCACAGTAAAGCATCGCCCTGGCGTTCAAATGGGGAATGTGGATGCTTTGTCTCGAGTACATGAATGCCTGATTGCTGGTGTTCCAACCCCGAGGTTAAAACAAGAGGGGGGGGTATGTGACAGCAGGAAGGTAAAGTCACCTGGTTGCATCCAGGGGGGTAGATATATTTCGCCCAGATTCAGGCTTTACGCTGACTTATACAACTAGGTGGAGAGTTGTATAGGCCCAGCTAAGGCTAGTGGGCTCATGGATGACTCATACCTCTAGGGAGAGTGTGGGGCGTCGTGCAGACAGAGATGAGGAGACCAGCTGAACCTTGTCAGCTCATTTAGGCCTCTATAAGAACTCCCAGCTTCATTAGATGTTAGCTCATGCCTGGAACCAGACCTGTGTGGACTGTCTAGGGAGAGTGAACCCCTGTGCGGTGAGAAAAAGCCTGTGTGGCTATTTGTTTGGACTTTTACTAAACCAGGGACTTAGGGACTAGGACAGCACTAGGCTGATCCCAGTTGTTAGTTAGGAAACCTGTATGTTTAGTCAGAGGTCAACTTGACCAGGATTTATTTTGGTTATGTTTCTTTTGCTTTGCTGTGTTTTGTCACTGTAAATAGAAAATAAACCGCACCTTTTTGATTTTGAAAACCACAAACTCCGTTTGCTGGGCCTGTTTTGTGTGGGGAGCCCATCCCGGGGGTCACACACACCCGCTGCCGAGCTAACCCCCTCACAATATATTTTCACTTACTCCGTTCCTGATTCCTTAAGTGCAGCCCAATGATCTGATCACTTGCATTGGATGTCTATGTATGGCATTCCCCGTGACACTAACGCTCCAACCTACAAATCTCACACTACAAACCTACAGCAAGGAACAACTACAGCCCTTGGGTTAAGTGAAACCCCTTGTTACATGAGGCAACCGCAGTCAAACTCTACGCCTTTATATTGTCAATAAAGGAGGTCCTCCGCTATACGGTAGGGACTGGATCAAAGCCCTGGGCATGATTCCTCTTGCCATTGCCCAATGTACATTGCTTTCTGAGGTAGACCGTTGGATGGAATCCCTGAAGTCACACTTTAAGGGGGTTTTTGAGGACTCTTTGGGCACAGTAAAAGGAAAAATGGCCCACCTCCTCTTGAAGCCTGGTGCTAAACCTTGTTTTTGTAAGGCAAGATCAGTACCTTTTGCCTTGCGAAAGAAAGTGGAAGCAGAGCTGGACCGCCTATTGGCTGAAAAAATCATAACTAAAGTTGATAGAAGTGAATGGGCATCGCCAATTGTGCCTGTCAAGAAAAAAGATTGGAGACATTATAATTTGTGGAGATTTCAGGGTTGCCCTGAAAAATCAACTTAAATACCCATTGCCTCGACTTGAAGATCTATTTAGCTCACTGGCTGGGGGGCAAATGTTTACAAAAATAGACTTAAAGCAAGCTTACCTGCAACTGCAAGTACACCCAGATTCACGCCATCTGTTGACCATTAACACCTATAAAGGATTATTCCAATATAACCGCATGGTTTTTGGCATAGCCCCAGCTCCAGCCATCTGGCAGTGAATCATGGATGAGGTCCTGGCAGGCATACCTTTCACTCAATGTCTACTATATGACATGCTCATCACTGGTCCCACTGATGAAGAACACAGAAAGAATGTTGAAACTGTGCTAGAGAGACTCCAAAGGTATGGTTTACGTGTCAATCTTTCAAAATGCGAATTTCTAAAGTCTCAACTGGAATTTTGTGCCCACACTGTGGACCAACATGGGTTACACACTACTGAAGAAAAGGTTAAAGCCCTTACCCATGCCCCTACTCCCCAGAATGTCACACAGCTCAGGTCCTACCTTGGCCTCCTAAATTACTACCACCGTTTCTTGCCAAACCTAGCACACCAGCTTTACCCATTACATTGCTTACTGGATGCAAGAGCTAAATGGATATGGACAGCCAAATGTGAAGAAGCTTTTCGGCTTTCTAAAGAACTCATTCTGTCGTCTCAAGTTCTGGTCCACTATGATTTAAAGAAACACGTCACCTTGGCTTGTGACGCCTCGCCTTATGGACTGGGTGCTGTGCTTTCCCATGTCATGCCAGATGGCACAGAGCGCCCCATTTATTTTGCCTCCAGGTCTTTAACCTCAGCAGAACAAAACTACTCCCGGATAGACAAGGAAGCTTTGGCCATTATATGGGCCACAAAAAAAATTCATACGTACATCTATGGTCGGGAGTTCACACTTATCACTGACCACAAACCTCCGTTGTCAATACTGAACCCTCAGAAATAAATTTCTACAACAAGTGCATCTCGCTTACAAAGGTATGCTTTATTCTTGGGAGCTTATACTTATTCTATCAGATACCGCTCCCTTGATGCCCATGGCAATGCAGATGCATTTTCCAGATTGCCAATTGGAGACCACTCACCAAGAGACGTACGCATAGTGGAAATACACAGGCTGAAATCCTGCATGTCCACCTCCCTAATTGCCAGACATACAGTCACAGATCCCTTCCTGTCTCAGATATTCTCATATGTTCAGGCTGGATGGCCAGAGAAAGTCCCAGGTGAATTTCATCTGTACTTTGCCAGAAAATGTGAGCTTGTGACTAATGCTGGTTGCCTACAGTGGGGCAACAAAGTGATTATACCTCAGTATTTGCAACCAACCATGCTAAGGATACTGCATGAGGGCCATCCTGGCGTGGTGCGCATAAAGCAGCGAGCCCGGAGCTATGTTTGGTGGCCACAAATGGACACAGCAATTGAAGATTATGTGGCTCAATGTCCTGGGTGCTGTCAAGCTCAGCGACCCCAAAAGAAAGGAACCCTGCTACCTTGGCCATGGCCGACAGACCCGTGGTCAAGACTCCATCTCGATTTTGCTGGCCCAATCCAGGGTAAAATGTATTTGATCGTGGTAGACACACATTCAAAATGGCCGGAGGTTTTTCAAATGCCTTCTGTTACCTCAGCTGCTACCATTCTAGTCTTAAGGAAGCTCTTTGCTCAATATGGCTTGCCAACAGCCATAGTCTCGGACAATGGGACTCAATTTACATCGCATGAGTTTCAATCCTTCCTCAGTGGCTTGGGCATCCAACACTACAAAACAGCTCCTTATCATCCAGCCTCGAATGGGCTGGCAGAACGGTTTGTGCAGACGTTTAAGAAGCACTTACTTTCCACTCTGGACCAGGTCGGACTGTCAGAGGAGAAGCTGCTGGAGTTCTTGACCATGTACCGAAACACAAAACACGCTACTACTGGGCTGTCCCCAGCTTTTCTTATGTTTGGCAGGCATCTCCGCACCAAACTGGATTTATTTTGTCCACAGGAACAGTCACCAACACCTCCTCCGCCAGGCCGTCCTGGATTCCGTGCTGGTGATCTTGTATTAATTAATAAAAGACCACATAGATGAGTTCTTGCTGGAAAATAATATTTTAAGCAACAGACAGCATGGATTCATGAAAGACAGAAGTTGTCAGACAAACCTGATTTCTTTTTATGAAGAGGTAAGTAAAACCTTGGACAGAGGGGTGGTGGTGGACGTGGTATACTTGGATTTTGCAAAGTCTACAGGCTTGGAAATATCAGTTTGTAAATGGATAGAAAACTGTCTAAAAGAATGAATTCAGAGAGTCATGGTTAATGATTCCTACTCTGAATGGTCTAAGGTTATCAGTGGTGTACCCCAAGGTTCAGTGTTGGGACCCTTACTTTTTAATATCTTTATAAATTATATTGGGTCTGAAATCAAAAGTAACATTTCTGTCTTTGCAGATGACACTAAGCTATGCAGTGCAATAACGTCCTTACAGGATGTCGCTAATTTACAAGCCAACCTCAATGCACTGTCTAATTGGGCGACTATGTGGCAGATGAGGTTTAATGTTGATAAATGTAAAGTTATGCACTTGGGGGCTAAGAATATGAATGCATCATACATACTAGGGAGAGTACAACTGGGAGGATCTGTAGTGGAGAAGGATCTGGGGGTTTTGGTAGATCATAAGCTCAATAATGGCATGCAATGCCAAGCTGCGGTTTCCAAAGCGAGCAAAGTCCTTTCTTGTATTAAGAGAGGTATGGACTCCAGAGAGAGAGATATATTTTTTTCCCCTGTACAAATCATTTGTAAGACCTCATCTGGAATATCAGCTCAGTTTTGGGCCCCAGTTCTCAAAAAGGATATTGGGGAACTGGAGAAAGTGCAGAGAAGGGCAACCAAACTGATAAGAGGCTTGGAGGAGCTCAGCTATGAGGAAAGATTAGAGGAATTTAATTTATTCACTCTTGAGAAGAGGAGATTAAGGGGGGATATGATCAACGTGTACAAATATATAAGGGGCCCATATAGTGAACTTGGTGTTGAGTTATTCACTTTACGGTCAACACAAAGGACAAGGGGGCACTCTCTACGTCTAGAGGAAAAGAGATTTCACCTCCAAATACAGAAAGGTTTCTTCACAGTAAGAGCTGTGAAAATGTGGAATAGACTCCCTGCAGAGGTGGTTCTGGCCAGCTCAGTAGATTGCTTTAAGAAAGGCCTGGATTCTTTCTTAAATGTGCATAATATAACTGGGTACTAACATTTATAGGTAAAGTTGATCCGGGGAATATCCGATTGCCTCTCAGGGGATCAGGAAGGAATTTTTTCCCCTGCTGTAGCAAATTGGATCGTGCTCTGCTGGGGTTTTTCGCCTTCCTTTGGATCAACTGTGGGTATAGAATTAGGTATATGGGCTTGTATGATATTATTATTTTATTTTTTATGGTTGAACTGGATCGACTTGTGTCTTTTTTCAACCTGACTAACTACTTAACTATGTATGGTTTCGGAATTACAGAGTTTTGCCTCATTGGCTTCCTGGCATTATTGATAGACCTCTTGGACAACGAATGTACCTTGTTCACCTGGAGAATGGCGTTTGTGTTTGAATACACCTTTTTCAATTGAGAAAGCACATTCGCCTGCCAGTAGAAACAAACCCGACCTCTCTTTATACCCAACCATCAGAGTCTACTCAGGGCTCTGCTGGTGACATATGGCATGGTGTCTGGCATGATCCCACAAGTTTACAACCAACCACTGAAGTGGTTGGTGACCATATTCCTGAGGAGCCCGGACATGTGCCTGGAGTTTCAGAGACTGATTTGTCTGTTGGACACCCACTGACACCTTCAGAACCTTTGGCAGCCTCTACCCCTCCTAGTGCTGTGCCACTTCATAAGTCTGCCTGCCAAAGACATCAAACTCCTCTTTGGCAAAGCACTGAAATCTTACGGGACAGTTTGGAGGTCAGGAAACAGAGACAAAGGGCTCATAACGTGATGTGGGAGCCACAGAACTGAGTTGGAGATACTATTTGCTGAACTGATCCTGCTTGCCTTGTTATATTGAGTGTTGAGTATTTTATGCATTGAGTATTTTGTTCTCTTGTTATGTTTATTTTTATTTTTTTTCTCTTTTTGTTTTTTGTTTTATGGGAAAAAGAGGAGATGTGATGTTTGTATTGGATCACTGTGACCCTTCACCCTTTTCTCCTGATGCATGCTGGGGGAGGGGCTGTACCAGGAAGTAAGTTAGTGTGTGTGTGTGGGACTGGGAAGCAGCAGCATTATACACAGAAGGGATTACATCTGGTAATGACAGAAGCCTGTTGTATTAGGACTCCATGTAACAAAGTCATCATGTTCTGAGTGAGTAATAAACCCTCTCCATGGTTAAGAAGTTCATCCGGCCTGTGTGTAACTTGCTGAGCAGATACTGGCAGCATTGCTAGCAGCACCCTGAGAGACCCCATGTCTAAGGGACATAACATTAGGGATGGAGGCTTGTTAATGTGGATATGCCAGGGCACATTCCTCTTTTAAACCGTAGGAGCAGACCACAAGTGGGCAAAGGATATGCCAGGGCACATTCCTCTTTTAAACCATAGGAGCAGACCACAAGTGGGCCCATCGTGGAAGAGTGGACAGGGAAAGGAAGGAAAGCCTTCCAATGGCATTGCAGCTCCCGGGACAGAATGAGCCCACCAGCCGGTCACAAAAATGGAAATGCCATTAAATGCTGAATATAGGTCTAATGGTCCATATACTGTATAAACATAAATCAAGCATAAATATCTTGCATCATAAAAACGTAATAAAAAACCATAAGATAGCAGCAGACCACAAGTGGACAAAGGTGTCTTCCACCTAACATCAATACGGCAAAAAATAAAATAATTGGTCTGGTGCACATCCATCCCTAATATATATTTTAGGTATGATAAATACTGCAGTCAGGGCTCTCTATTCTATATTTATCTTGAAGGCTTCTGGTTATCCCTCCCAACTGTTTCAGATATCTAATGTGAGGCAGGGGTGTCCACGGTCTCCACTTATTTTTGCTCTTTTTTTGAATCAAAACAGCATTTATTGAGCATAGAAAATATATAAACATACGGGTAAATAGTGCAACAGGCACTACATTTGCGGATCAGTCCAATTGACATACATAAAGACATGACATAAAGCGGTACAAGCGCATGCGCAGTAATGTTTGATGGGTAACATAACATTGCGGGGCCGACAAAGGGGGAGGAGGAGGGGCCCATGGGGGGCCTGTGGAATAGCCAGAGAGAAGCGTGTATTGTCTTCTGCATCGCAGGTGGAGGCATCCCCCAGCCATCTAACCCAAAATTTATGGTATTTGTCTGGGCATCCCCTGTGGGGGCAAATTCTGCGAGGAATTTCCCAAATCTAGTGGTACTGGGCAGAGGGGTTGGAGGGGCAGCTGGACTTAGTCTATCTAGGTTTGGGGTAATGACCATATTGAAGTCACCAGCCCAGATGGCCGGCACTGAGGGAAGTTGAGCCATGAAAGCTACCCCCAGCTGCAGCATAGCAAATTGAAATGGAGGGTGGATGTAAAAGGCCAGGAGAAGAACCTCCAAGAATCCAATAGTAGCATGCAAAAACAGTGACCGTCCCTGGGGGTCTGACTGTAGTGTGTGGAGCTGGAATTGCACCATCTTGGCAATGAGGATCGCTACCCCACGGGAGTTGGTAGTGTACGGGGCTTGATAGCGGGACAAACACAGAGCTTCAGCGGAGGATGGGGGGAAGGGGCAGTGGAACAAACAGTGCATGTAACCAACTCACGGTTCCAGGAGAGATGAGGGAATGATAGGCTCAGCAGTGGGAGCAGGCCTCCAGCTCCAGGTTGTCAGCGGTGACGATGAACGGGAGATGAGATGCTAGGCATGAGCTGGACCAGTAGTGCCGCGGTGCTCCAGCCAGGAGAGAACAGCCTGTGGATCTTCGAAGAACTGCGCTTTCCCATCGCTCACCACCCGGAGCTGTGCTGGAAAGAGCATCGCATACGGCAGGTGATGCACACGGAGTTGTCGCTTTGCCTCAGTGAAGTGCGCTCTTTTCTTCTGGACCTCGGCCGAGAAGTCCGGAAACACCGCCACGGTTGTTTTGCCGAAGTGGATGTTGCCTCTTTCCCGGGTGAGCCGGAGGATGGCATCTCAGTGGCGATAATTTAGGAACTTGGCAATAAAAGTTTGTGGCAGGGCTCCAGCAGGTGGGGGTTTCGCCGTGAGGCGGTGGGCGCGCTCCACCACGAACGTTGAGGAGAAGGCCTCTCTGCTGTAGGTCTTGACTAGCAGGTTTTCAAGATACGTGGGGGGGGGTCCGCACCCTCGGACTTCTCGTGGGGGGCCCACGAAGCGCAGGTTGCGCCCCCGAAGGCGATTCTCCATATCGTCCTGCTTGGAGAGGACCGCGTTTAGCTGATGTTGCAGCTGTTCAGTGGTGACTTGGAGAGGATGCAGGCCTTCCTCCACGTGGCCGATCCGGCGTTCGGTTTCAGACGCCCGCTCCTGAAGTTTGTGGATATCCTGCGGAATTAGGGAGATGTCGACCTTCACCTCTTCAATCCTGGTGGTGAGGATGGATTGGCACAAAGCGATGGCTTCTAGTACTCTGGCTGTGTCGCCAGAGGTCTGTTCTTCTTCCTCTGGGAGCGGGGCAACGCCATCTTCCTCCCCGGGTCTCGCTCCTCGTGGCGGTACTTGTCTAACTTGGCGATGGCGCCGGATCTTTTTGGAGGAGACATGGCAGCTCAGGGTCAGGTAAGCAGCACGGGGCTTTCTGGCGTCTGTTTGCGGGGAATGTAGCCCCCAGGATCGGGTAGAAGAATATATCTTGAGCGGAGCTCACTTATTTTCACTCTTAAGATGCAGACTTAGAACCTATTCAGATATACATGGCATTAGGCTAAGAGGCAAATCTCACACCATAAGCCTTTTGCCAACAATATCAATTCTCCCTCCAAGCTGCACAATAGAACCTGTCGAAGGTTCCTGGTATTTATATTATAGCGTTAATTACTCTAAGGCAGTGATGTTGAGCCTTGGCACTTCAGTTGTTTTGGAACTACATTTTCCTTGATGCTCACTACACTGCAGAGTGCATGAGCATCATGGGAAACGTAGCTTTAAAACATCTGGGGTGTCAAGGCTTGCCATCCCTGCTCTAAGGTGTTGATTTACAATGGAGCTGTTTACTTTGCAAGAGAATTTGAACTAGAGCAGAGATTTGTCAACCAGTCATGTTCAAATACATTTTTTTCTCACAAGTAATTGGGTATTTTTGCAAAGTGAAACTTTACCGTAGGGATGAGCCGAACACCCCCCCCCCCCCCCGTTCGGTTCGCACCAGAACCTTCGAACGGACCGAAAGTTCGCGTGAACGTTAGAACCCTATTAAATACAATGGACGCAAATGTTCGAAATCTAAAGTGCTAATTATAACGGCTAATATGCATGTTATTGTCCTAAAAAGGGTTTGGGGACCCCGGTTCTGGCCAGGGGACATGTATCAATGCAAAAAGAAGTTTTAAAAACTGACGTTTTTTCGGGAGCAGTCATTTTAATGTTGCATAAAGTGAAAAAAAAAGTGAAATATTCCTTTAAATATCGTACCTGGGGGGTGTCTAAAGTATTCCGGTGAAGTGGCACGTGTTTCCCGTGTTTAGAACTGTCCCTGCACAAAATGACATTTCTAAAAGGGAAAAAAAGCCATTTAAAACTGCTTGCAGCTTTAATGTCATGTCTTGTCCTGGCAATATGGATGAAAATCTTTGAGAAAAATGGCATGGCTACCCCATCACCCCCCCCCCCCCCAACCCCAGCCCATTACCAGCCCCTTTGGGTCTTGTATGGATATTAAGGGGAACCCCGCACACAAAATAAAAAAGGCCCTATATACTCTGAACAGCAGTATACAGGCGGTGCATACAAGACAGGGACTGTAGGTTTGTTCTTAAGTAGAATCTGTTTGTAATTTTGAACAGGTACATTGTTTAAGTGTAGCTCCAGCCAAAAAATCTATTTTTAAGCTTTTTGGAAAACATAGGGAAGGGTTATCACCCCTGTAACATTTGTTTTGCTGTCTGTGCCCCTGTTCAGAACATTTCACCTCACTTTCCGTCCCAATGACAAATGTTTTTGAAAAGTGGGGTTTTTATTGAAACAAGGATTGGTGATAAAGCATCAGGAGAGAGGAAACACCTTTTTCCCATATGAACTCTTACAGGAGAGAATTTCCCTTCCTAGGGGTAGATTTCCTCTCACTTCCTGTTGTCTCCTTTCATTTGCAAGTAGGAGTCGTTTGTAAGTTGGATGTTTGAAAGTAGGGGCCTGCCGTATATACTCTGCTGAAATTTGCCCCTTACATGTTGGTGTTGCCACAACACTGTGAGCCCTCACAGTTACTCTTGGTGGGCGCTGGAACGCCCTGCTGTGAACTATTATATCAGGAATTGTATTTACATGCCATTATTGAACAGTGGTAGTAAAAATTGGGCCATTGGTGGTGGTGCTGGTGCCACAACACTGTAAGCCCTCACAGTTACTCTCGGTGGGCGCATGAATGGGCCCTGCTGTGAATTATTAGATCAAGAATTGTAATTGCATGCCCCTGTTGAACAGGGGCTGAAAAATTGGGCCTTTGGTGGTGGTGGTGGTGGTGTTGCCACAACACTGTAAGGCCTCACAGTTACTCTTGGTGAGCGCAGGAATGGGCCCTGCTGTGAATTATTAGATCAAGAATTGTAATTACATGCCCCTGTTGAACAGGGGCTGAAAAATTGGGCCTTAGGCACTGGTGCCACAACACTGCAACCCCTCACAGATACTGTACTTGGAGCACAGCAATGAGCCCTGTTGCAAAGTATTGCATCAAAAATTTTAATTACACGACTCTGTTAAACAGGGGCTGAAAAATTGGGCCTTAGGCACTGGTGCTGGTGCCACGACACTGCAACCTCTCCCAGATACTCTAGTTGGAGTGCAGGAATGAGCCCTGCTGCAAAGCATTGCATCACAAATTGTAATTACATGCCCCTGTTAAACAGGGGCTGAAAAATTGGGCCTTAGCCACTGGTGGCGGCACCCAGAAACAAAAAAGTTCTTCCAAGCTATCATCAAGAATCGGATCATTGAGGAGGAGGAGGATGATAGTCAGTCAACATAACAGGACAGTCACTCAGCATCAGCATCAGTCTTGAAGGGATGTGACATTTGAAAAAAAATTATTCTGTTATATCAGCTTCAGGTGCTTGGTAGCTGGTGGTGATCCAAGACTGGTTCATCTTTATGAAGGTCAGTCGATCAACCGAGTCGGTGGACAGGCGCACCCTGTGATCCGTGATAAAGCCTCCAGCAGCACTGAATGTGCGTTCTGAAAGAACGCTGGATGCAGGGCAGGCCAGTAGCTCAATTGCATACTGTGCAAGCTCTGGCCAGTGATCCATCCTCGACACCCAGTAAGCCAGAGGATTTTCGGTGGGAAAGGTGTCCAAGTCTGACCTTGCCCCTAGGTATTCCTGCACCATGTATATCAGACGCTGGTGATGGTTGCTGGAACCGATCATACCTTGGGGCTGCGGACTAAAAAATTGTCTGAATGCATCGGTCAGACGGCCACCTTCTCCACCGCTCCTTCTGCTACTGACCGAAGCCTCAGCAACTCGTTGTCCAGGACCAGGAGTTTGTAACCTCCCAGTCTCTGGGAACGCGTTGCACAGACCTTTCTGCAAGGCCTCCCGGAGATGTCTCATCCTCTTCTCCCTCTGCGACGGTAAGATAAGGTCCGCAACCTTACCCTTGTACCGTGGATCAAGGAGAGTGGCCAGCCAGTAATGGTCCCTCTCCTTGATCCGAAGAATATGAGGATCTTTCCGCAGACTTTGCAGGATCAGGGAGGCCATGCAGCGTAGGTTAGCTGAGGCATTCGGTCTGGAGTCCTCTGGGTCACTAAGGACGACATGATCCACAGCCACCTCTTCCCAGCCACGTACAAGTCCACGGGTTTGTTGGGACTGTAAATCATCCCTAAAAGACTGCTGCTGTTGATGCTGAGTGCCATGCTCCACCTCCATGCTGACACAATCCTCCTCCTCCTCATCCTCTTCCTGGGTGATGGGTGGGACAGAAGGAACACTGTCTGGGTAAAGGGGGCCTTGAGAGGCAAGGAAGTCCTCTTCCTGCCTCTGTTCTGCCTCAAGTGCCCTGTCCATTATTCCACGCAGCATATGCTCCAACAGGTGGACAAGAGGTACAGTGTCACTGATGCATGCACTGTCACTGCTCACCATCCTCGTGGCCTCCTCAAATGGTGCCAGGACAGTGCATGCATCCCTGATCATGCCCCACTGGCGTGGTGAAAAAAACCCGAGCTCCCCTGACCCTGTCCTGGTGCCGTAGTCGCACAGGTACTCATTGATGGCCCTCTGCTGCGTGTGCAGCCGCTGCAGCATGGCCAACGTTGAGTTCCACCTGGTGGGCATGTCACATATAAGGGCAGGTTCAACTCCTTTTGCAGCTCAGCCAGCCGAGCACTGGCATTATATGATCTGCGGAAATGCACACAGACTTTCCTGGCCTGCCTCAGGACATCCTGTAAGCCTGGGTAGCTGCCCAAGAACCGCTGCACCACCAGGTTAAGGATGTGAGCCACACAGGGCACATGGGTCAGTTGTCCCTGTCGGAGGGCGGAGAGGAGGTTGGTGCTATTGTCGGAAACCACCATTCCTGGCTTAAGCTGGCGTGGCGTCAACCACCTCTCGGCCTGCCCCTGTAGAGCAGACAGAACCTCTTCCCCAGTGTGGCTCCTGTCCCCCAAACACACCAGCGCAAGCACGGCATGGCATCTTTTTGCCTGCGTACTTGCGTAGCCCCTTGAACTCCTACGGAGCACCGCTGGTTCCGAGGACAAAGCACAGGAAGAGGCCATGGAGGAAGAAGAAGAGGAGGGGGTGGAGGAGAGAGGTGTGTCACAACCAGTAGTAGCATTTTGGAGGCGTGGCGGCGGAACAACCTCCAACACTACTGCACCTTGTCCTGCATCCTTCCCAGCTGCCAAAAGAGTGACCCAATGGGCCGTGAAAGAAAGGTAACGTCCCTGTCTATGCCTGCTGGACCATGAGTCAGCGGTAATATGCACCTTACCGCTGACCGCCCTGTCCAGCGAGGCATGGACATTGCCTTCCACATGCCGGTAGAGAGCCAGAATCGCCTTCCGTGAGAAAAAGTGGCGTTTGGGAACCTGCCACTGAGGAACCGCACATTCAACAAACTCACGGAAGGGGGCCGAGTCTACCAACTGAAAAGGCAGCAGTTGAATTGCTAGCAATTTAGCCAAGCTAGCATTCAACCGCTGGGCATGTGGATGGCTGGGAGTGAACTTCTTTCGACGGTCCAGCAGCTGGGGCAGGGAAATTTTCCTGCTAGAATCGGACGTCGGTGTACTGCTAGCAGAGTGCCCGCAAGTACTTGGCTGTGACACATCTAATTCTACACCTTCATTCCTCTCAGTGCAGGTTTCAGAGAGGACTGAAGGTATAGTGGGGTTGGAGATCCCAGCTGATGCGGAGCAAGGAGAGGTCCGCTTTGTTCTTTGGTGTGGGTCTTTAAGGTAGGCTTGCCAACGAGCTGCATGGCAGGTCAAGCATGTGGTGCCCAAGCGGCTGATGTTTTGGCCACGCGAGATACGCTTGAGACATATGTTGCAAACAGCAGCAGTGCGATCTGATGCACTTGACTCAAAAAAGGCCCACACCAAAGAACTTTTGGAATAATGGGCAGAGGCAGCGCCCTGCACAGGCAGAGCTCTGTGGTGTGATTCAGTCGGTGTGCGGCCTTTACGCTGGCCCCCCAAGGGCATCCTGCCTCATTGGAGATGTGCCTCCTCCTCATCCTCCTCCTCTCTCCTATCAGGCACCCACGTGGAGTCAGTGACCTCATCATCCCCTCCCTCCTCATCACTGGAGCCAATCTGGCAGTATGCTGCAGCTGCTGGAACATGACTGCCAGATTGCTGTCCTTCTTGAGCATCCCCTCTCTCTGCTTTCACGCTACTGCCTTCCTCTAGCTGGGTATCATCATCAGACCCTTCGAAACGCTGGGCATCCTCGTGGAGCATGTACCCAACACTGTGCTCAAACAGTTCGGGGGACTCCTCAGGACGACATGGTGGGTCTAGGGAAGGAGTGACTGATGATGACATTGATACGAGGGAAGAGGACGCTTTGGCAGCTGCTTTGCCAGTACCCTGAGCCTGGGTGAGTGTCAGGGAAATCCGTCCAACAACGCCAATCAGCGCCCAATGCGCACGCGCGGCGGAATGATGCTTCGGCGCATGCGCGTGCGCGGGACGGCGCTTCTACATTCTCGGGTGCGCGCGCCGACGCAGCGGCGCGCGCACGCATGCGCGGCGGCGCACCAATAGGAATCCAGGCGGGCCTATTTAAAGAGACCCAGTTGCACTGACAAGTTGCTGGTTTGTCAGCTTTCCTGTATACCCAAGACTCTGGAAAACTATCTTGAAAATCTCCTTGTGACCCGGACTGGCTTGATTCCTCTGATCTCTCTCCTGGACCTGACCCTCGGCTTGTTATACGGACTTCTGCCTTCTCCTGTGTTTGACCCTCGGCCTGTGACTCGGATCTGCTGCCTGTCTACAATCCTTGACCTCCTGCTTGTACCTTTTGGACTTCCGTGTTTCCTTTGAACTCCTGCCTGGTCCCCGGTATTCTCTGGACTTGTTACCTTTTACTGTGCTAGACCCCCAGCCGGGACTGTTACCTTGCAATTGCAACCCGGACTCAACCTGCACCGGCTTCCATTATCTCCTGCTGTTGAACTTTACCAATCCGGCTAGTTCCTGCTTGAAGCCTGTTTCTTCAGTCTACTCAGCACTACCGGACCGTCTACAAGTACCCACCACCTGCCGGTAGCCGGTGCCGCTTCTCGCCATCCACTCCCTGTCTCAACTCCAGGGGGTGGAGTGCGTCAAGTCGCAAAGGTGAACCACTCTCGGCATCTCGGCCTCGGTAAGTACATACCCTTACAGTACAAACCAGCCAGATGTCTGAGGCCGACAGGGTGCGTTCACCGTTCGAGACCCTATGTCAGCAAGTCACCGCACTAACCGATGCGGTTCAGAAATTACAAGAAGGTTATGTCCAAATGGATGGCCGCTTTCAGCTACTTACTGGAGCTACAGGACCAGCATCACCAGCTGCTACCGTTGCCAATGTTGCCTCCACGTCTCAAGATCAGGCAAATCCCACCGTAGTAATGGCTACCCCTGAACCCAGGGTCCCCCTGCCTGAGCGATTTTCTGGCGTCCGTAAGAAATATCGGGCTTTCAAAAACGCATGTTCTCTTTACTTCGCCCTTCAACCCAGGACTTTCTCTTCAGAAGTGGTAAAGGTGGGGTTCGTCATCTCCCTTCTAACCGACGAACCTCAGGCCTGGGCCCATGGCCTGATGGAGCAAAGCAGCCCCATACTAGATTCCGTGGACACCTTCTTCGAGAGTATGGCGCAGCTGTATGACGATCCTCAGCGATCAGCTACAGCTGAGTCTGTTCTCCACAGTTTAACCCAGGGGAGAAGGCCGGTGGAGGACTACACGGCAGAATTCCGGAAATGGTCAGCTGACACTGGCTGGAATGAGACGGCCCTTAAATACCAATATCGCCAAGGACTGTCTGAGGCTCTTAAAGACGAGCTGGCCAGGATTGGTGTTCCAACTACTCTGGAAGATTTGATCCAGTCTGTCACTCAGCTTGACAGACGCCTGCGGGAGCGGCGTTCTGAGCGTTTCCAGACTACCCGTCCAAACTGGACTTTGCCCCGATCAGCTTCTGCCTATCCACCCATCCAAGTTCCTACAGCATCTTCTCCTCCCGAGCCTGAACCCATGCAGCTTGGTCTGGTCCGTCCTCCCCTTTCTCCTGAGGAAAAGCAGCGCAGGCGTCAGGCCAATCTGTGTCTTTACTGCGGGGGTACTGGCCATTTCCTTCGGAGCTGCCCAGTGAGACCTAGTAAGTGTACCCTCAAAGACACTTTGAACTACCAAGTTTCTGGCTTACCACAGACTTATGTTGTTCTTTCTATTTCTCTACAGCTACCAACAGGAGCAACCCGCCTACCGGCGATTATTGATTCAGGAGCCTGCAGCTGCTTTCTGGACTCTTCACTTGCTTCCCAACTTCACTTTCCTCTGCAAACCAAGGACCGTTATCTTCAGGTTCGTCTGGCGGATGGATCCCTGCCTCGTTCAGGGGTAATTACGCAAGAAACAAAACCCGTCCTTGCTATCACGGATTCAGGCCACCAAGAATACCTTCGATTTGACCTCATCCCATCTCCCATGTTTCCCATCATCCTGGGCCTCCCCTGGTTACAAGCACATGAGCCTCATATAAACTGGGCCAAAAGGGAAGTTAACTTCACTTCTTCGTATTGTTCCCAACACTGTCTTTCCGCACTTCCAACTGTCTGTGCTACTTTAACCCCTCAACCGGATAACCTACCACATGTTCCATCAGCATACTTAGAATTCCAGGACGTCTTCGACAAACAGCAGGCCGACCGCCTACCTCCACATCGTCCCTACGATTGTCCCATTGACCTTCTGCCTGGCTCCAAAATTCCATTCGGCCGCATCTTTCCCTTGTCCGAATCTGAGTTGAAGGCCCTCAAGTCTTACATTGAGGAAAATCTGGAATAGAAATTCATTCGCCCCTCTTCTTCCCCAGCCGGTGCCGGAATCTTTTCGTTGAAAAGAAAGACGGGACTCTGAGGCCCTGCATCGACTATAGGGAATTAAATAAAATTACTATTAAAAATAGATACCCGCTCCCTCTCATCCCGGAGTTGTTCCAACGATTCCGATCAGCTCGGATCTTCTCTAAACTGGACCTTCGAGGGGCCTACAACCTCATCCGGATCAGGGCTGGAGACGAATGGAAGACGGCTTTTAGGTCTAGGTTCGGTCATTTTGAATACTTGGTCATGCCATTCGGGCTTTGCAACGCCCCAGCTACTTTCCAGCACCTGGTCAATGACATTTTCCGTGAACACCTGGACGACTTCCTAGTAGTCTACTTAGACGATATTCTTATTTTTTCGTCCTCCCTTGAACTGCACCGAATCCATGTCATCAAGGTCCTCACTATTCTCCGAGAACATAGACTTTACCTCAAGGCCGAGAAATGTGACTTTGAGAAAACCACTGTGCAATTTTTGGGATTTATTATTTCTACCAATGGGGTCGCAATGGACCCGCAGAAAGTCAAAGCTATCCAGGAATGGCCAGCCCCAACAGACAAGAAAGGGGTACAATGGTTTATAGGTTTCGCCAACTTCTACAGGAGGTTTATTGTGGGGTTCTCTTCTATTGTGGCACCTATAACCCAACTGACACGCCAGGGCTACCGCTTTCACTGGTCACCGGAAGCTCAGGATGCCTTCGATAAACTAAAAAATGCATTCACATCGGCACCTGTATTGAAGCATCCAGATCCGCTACTGCCGTTTACTCTGGAAGTAGATGCTTCAGAGTCAGCCACTGGGGCCATCCTCTCTCAACGGCAGGGCCCCAAATCCCTTCTTCATCCAGTAGCCTTTGCCTCTCGTAAACTAACTTCTCCGGAACGTAATTATGACGTCGGAGACCGGGAACTATTAGCTATCAAATTCGCCCTGGAAGAATGGCGATACCTTCTGGAGGGAGCCCCTCACCCTGTCATGATATTCACGGATCATAAGAATCTAGAATATCTGAGAACAGCAAAACGTCTTCGACCCAGACAAGCCCGATGGGCCCTCTTCTTCACCAGGTTTAACTTTCATATCTCTTATAGGCCCGGTTCCAAGAACGTGAAGGCGGATGCACTCTCTAGGATGTTTCCCGAGACCCCTCAAGCAGAGGAACCAAGTACCATCCTATCAGCACAAAACTTTCTGCTCATCCCACAGGCTGATCTACTAACCTCCATAAAAGCCGCCTCTAAGCATTGTCCTGACCAAGTAACCTCTTCCCTAGAGAAGCATAATGACTTGCTCTGGTCCCAAGGTAAAGTCTTCGTCCCTCTGGAAACAAGGCAACTGATTCTGAAAACTTTCCACGACCACAAACTAGCTGGTCACTTTGGAACCAAAAAAACCATGGAACTAATCTCTCGCTCCTTCTGGTGGCCTGGTTGGAGACAAGATTGCAAGTCCTATGTTGCCTCCTGTACCCGTTGCCAACGGTATAAGGGACCCAAAACCAAGAGTTGGGGACTACTCAAACCTTTGCCTATCCCTGAACGTCCGTGGGCAGATGTGTCCATGGACTTCATTGTAGATCTACCGCCCTCTGGAGGTTTTACCACGATTCTGGTCGTAATTGACCGCCTCTCCAAAATGGCACACTTCGTGCCCATGATCGGTACCCCCTCTGCTGCAGATACAGCCAAAGCCTTCTTTCAGGAGATAATCAGGCTCCATGGGGTGCCTAAGAGCATCACCTCTGACAGAGGCGTTCAATTCACGTCGAAATTCTGAAAGGAACTTTGCAAATCTTTAGAAGTCAAGATTTGCCTATCATCGGCATATCACCCCCAGAGCAACGGACAGACAGAGAGAACCAATCAAACCCTAGAACAATATCTCCGTTGTTTTTGCTCAGCCTCACAAGACGATTGGTCCTCCCTATTATCCTACGCTGAATTTGCATATAACAACTCGGTGCATTCAGCCACCAGTCAAACTCCTTTTTGGGCCAACTTTGGCTTCCATCCTTCCTTCCTCCCTGATGACATTCCGGAGAGCTCTGTTCCTGCTGTTCAAGATCGGATAGCCTTTGTTCAATCTAATTTTCTGAGACTCCAGGAAATGATGCAAAACGCCCAGGAGTCTTACAAGAGACACTACGACAAGGGTAGGAAGGAAAATCCAGTCTTCAAAGTTGGGGAGGAAGTATGGCTCTCCGCCACCAACCTCAAATTGCCGATCCCTTCACGGAAATTGGGACCAAGATTTATAGGCCCTTTTAAAATCAAGCGAGTAATCAACCCTGTGGCCTTTGAATTGGCACTGCCCGACTCCTACAGGATACACCCGGTCTTCCACACGTCTCTGTTGAAACCAGTACTCTCCAGCTCCTTCCCAGGAAGGGATGAGCCACCTCCTCCACCTGTGGAGGTTGATGGTGAAAATGAGTACGTGGTGGAATCTATCTTGGGCTGCAGGAAAAGAGGCAGGCAGTTACAGTATTTAATCAAATGGAAGGGGTATCCCCCAGAGGACAACTCTTGGGAACCATCTAGGAACCTACATGCTCCCCGCCTAATTAGAGTCTTTCACCAGGAACATCCCGAGTTGATGTCTAGTCTGGGCGTCCGGAGTCCGCCCCTAGGAGGGGGGCACTGTCAGGGAAATCCGTCCAACAACGCCAATCAGCGCCCAATGCGCACGCGCGGCGGAATGATGCTTCGGCGCATGCGCGTGCGCGGGACGGCGCTTCTACGTTCTCGGGTGCGCGCGCCGACGCAGCGGCGCGTGCGCATGCGCGGCGGCGCACCAATAGGAATCCAGGCAGGCCTATTTAAAGAGACCCAGTTGCACTGACAAGTTGCTGGTTTGTCAGCTTTCCTGTATACCCAAGACTCTGGAAAACTATCTTGAAAATCTCCTTGTGACCCGGACTGGCTTGATTCCTCTGATCTCTCTCCTGGACCTGACCCTCGGCTTGTTATACGGACTTCTGCCTTCTCCTGTGTTTGACCCTCGGCCTGTGACTCGGATCTGCTGCCTGTCTACAATCCTTGACCTCCTGCTTGTACCTTTTGGACTTCCGCGTTTCCTTTGAACTCCTGCCTGGTCCCCGGTATTCTCTGGACTTGTTACCTTTTACTGTGCTAGACCCCCAGCCGGGACTGTTACCTTGCAATTGCAACCCGGACTCAACCTGCACCGGCTTCCATTATCTCCTGCTGTTGAACTTTACCAATCCGGCTAGTTCCTGCTTGAAGCCTGTTTCTTCAGTCTACTCAGCACTACCGGACCGTCTACAAGTACCCACCACCTGCCGGTAGCCGGTGCCGCTTCTTGCCATCCACTCCCTGTCTCAACTCCAGGGGGTGGAGTGCGTCAAGTCGCAAAGGTGAACCACTCTCGGCATCTCGGCCTCGGTAAGTACATACCCTTACAGTGAGAGAGGATGAGGAGGATGAGGAGGGCTTGGTCATCCACTCTACCAAGTCTTCGGCAGGATGCGACTCAACACGTCCAGCTGCCGAAAAAAAGGACAAGCGTGTCCCATGGCAATGTGCTGATGACGATGCACCGCGTCCACGACCAGCACTGTTGTCTCTAGACACAGAGCCTGCTTGCCTTCTTTTATTGGCTCCTGACTGTCTGCCTCTCCTTGTTGGCCTTCCAGACATTCTAATGGCCTGCAGGGAGATGGGAAAACACAGCAATAAGGGGTAGCTCCAGGTGTATACTGTGCAGGAGGCACACTACGCCCACTGTAAGTGCTGCAGATGCCTGCCTGTGTTACACAACAGGAAAACACAGCAATAAGGGCTAGCTTCAGGTGTATATTGTGCAGGAGGCACACTACGCCCGCTGTAAGTGCTGCAGATGCCTGTTAGTGTAAAACAAAAGAAAAAAAACATGAGCAATAAGGAGTAGCTTCAGGTGTATACTGTGCAGGAGGTACACTACGCCCGTTGTAAGTGCTGCAGATGCCTGCCTGTGTTACACAACAAGAAAACACAGCAATAAGGGCTAGCTTCAGGTGTATATTGTGCAGGAGGCTTAGCAAAAATGACACTGACACTTTCCCCTGCCTATCCTTCTCTGTCCCTGTACGCCAACACACTGTAAATGCACAAGGTTTAGCAAAGAATATCACTGACACTGTCCCTGCCTATCCTTCTCTCTCCCTGCACACAAGGTTTAGCAAAGAATATCACTGACACTGTCCCTGCCTATCCTTCTCTCTCCCTGCACACAAGGTTTAGCAAATAATATCACTGACACTGTCCCTGCCAATCCTTCTCTCTCCCTGCACACAAGGTTAATGAACAAATAGCAAAGACACTGTCCCTTCCTATCCTTCTCTCTCCCTGCACGCCGGAACACACTACACAAGGCCGCCGCGCTGGTGGCCTTTTATAGTGTGGGGCGTGTACTAAACCCCCCTGAGCTATAATTGGCCACAGGCATCCTGCCTGTGGCCAATTATGGCTCTCCTCGCTGCCGGCGCTGTGATTGGCCAAGCATGCGGGGTCACAGTGCATGCTTGGCCAATTACAGCGCCGGGATTGCATTGCAATGGCGCAGTGTATTGTGGGGCGTTCGCGTCACTCGAATTTGGCGCGAACAGCCCAAATCGTTCGATCTTCGTCGAACGATCGAACAGCCGATGTTCGAGTCGAACGTATGTTCGTCTCGAACACCGAGCTCATCCCTACTTTACCGCATTTACTAAGCTCTGGGGCAAATTGCCTTGCAAAGTGAACAGCCTGTTTGCCTTTAGTAAATTCACCCCTAAATCTCTTATACTAAATCTAGACTTTGCCAATATTGTTATAAAGCAATTGAAAAATTAACTTCTGTGTCATTAGGTTGGTGAGTGTGTCTTGTACCTGGGTAATAAAATTGCTTAGATGTCTAAACAATAGAGATGGGTCAAAAATCCCCCTGTTCGGTTCACAACAGAACTCCCTAACAGAGAAAAAGTTCTGACCCGAACGGCAAACCCTGTTAAAGTCTATGGGATCCGAACTTGAAGAATCAAAAGTCCCCATTTTGAAGGCTTATATGCCACGATGGGGGTCCGGTTACTGCCCTGGAGGACATATATAAATGCAAAAAAATTTTTTTTTTAAATATTGTTTTTACAGGAGCAGTGATTTTAATGATGCTTAAAGTGCAACAATAAAAATGAAAAATTCCTTTAAATATAGTGCCTGGGGGGGTCCCCATAGTCTTCCTGTAAGGTGGCACATCTGTACCATGGATAGAACCTCCTGCAGTAAAACTGACATTTCTAAAGGAAAAAAATACCTTTGCCAGCAAGAGAAAAAAGTTTAAAAAAAAGTAGCGTGGGGGTCCCCCCAATGCATACCAGGCCCTTCAGGTATAGTATTGTTTGTAAGGGGAACCCTGTGCCAAAAAAAACAAACAGCATAGGGTCCCCTCCAAAAATCCATAACAGACCCTTTTCCGAGCATGCAGCCTGGTAGGTCAGGAAAGGGGGGGAGGCAAATGAGTACCCCCCTCCTGAACCATACCAGTGCCACATGCCCTCAACATGGGGGTTGGGTGCTTTAGGGCAGGGAGGCTCTGCTCCCCCCACCCAAAAACACCTTGTCTCCATGTTGTTGGGGACAAGGGCCTCATCCCCAAAACCATGGGCTGTGGTTGTGGGGGTCTGCAGGCATGGGGCTTATCAAACTCTGGAAGCCCCCTTTAACAAGGAGTCCCCCAGATCCCGCCCCATATGTGAATGAGTATAGGCATAGGTGTGCGCAGCCAATTGCATAATATATACACAAACTCCTATAAATAAATGTAAAAATCATTTTAAAATGTATTAAAACATGGACTGTGTTAGTAGGGCAGAGGTTGGTGTCTGTAGTTCTTTTTTTTTTTTTTTCGTATTATTTTTTACAGTTTTTTTAGGAGCCCCATTGGGGGGCTTTGGTGAAATATCAGCAGGAGGAATCTGCGCTGCACGGGGTGATTAGGGTGTGCCCAGGCATACCTGGCACACCCCCTGAGCTCGCCTATGAGTATAGGGTACACAGTACCCCTACCCCTACCTATTCACCAAAAAAAGGTCAAAAAGAAATAAAAACACAGAGACTAATGTGGATTTTTTGGGGACCTCACACTCTTTTTTTTTTGCATGGGTTTTCTCTTCAAATCCATAACAAACCCAAGGGGTATGGTATACAATCCTCTTTACAGTTCGTACCAAACCTAAAGGGCTTGGTATGAACTATAATGGAAACCTATAATGGTAAGGGTCTGGAATGGAATCCCCAGATGCTCTGGGAGCTGTTATTTTTCCGGCAATTTAAACACACGTTTTCTTTGTAAAGATCAGCTTTGCTATAGCAGGTTGTGGAAATTGCATAGATGCCCCACTTCCAGACAGATTGATGGCAACCCCAAACATGTTATTTAAAGGAATTTCAAATTTTTTATGTTTCATTTAAGGAATTGCTAAAAATTGCTGCTTCCTACCAAATAAATTTACATTTTTGCTTTGGTACATGTCTCCTATTTGTTTGACAACCCCTTCCCTATTGACATCATAGAAAATGGCCATTACTCTTTTTAACATTTAGCTCCCATTGACTTCAATGAGGTTTGGATTTTGCTCTAAATTTTTGCAATGTTTGCAGAATCTGCCCCAAACTAAATCCATGTATGTTCAGCTTTTCTTGAACTTAAAGTTTGCATTTTTTTCTTACACATATACAAGCAAAGCACATCACAAATATCTATAAAAATACCTATACCTATGTTCTGTATAGGTATTTGTGATGTACTTTGTTTGAATATGTTCGGCTTTTCACTACTATCAAAGACTATCTTTCCTTTCAGGGGTTTTATCAGGTTAACATGATATATTTGATTGAGGTTTTTCTTTGTGGGCTAGTAGACCGTATACTTACCCTGTCCTACCTTTGTTTGACTATGTCATGTGGTCCCTAACGTTATGCTAAGGTTAATTGGGACCAACCTGATCACCAGGTTAAACTCTCTTGCCTTTGGTGTACCGGTTTTGCAACCTATTTGAGCTCTTGCACAGAATGCAAATGCTCCCTTACTGTGGGCATCATGTCTGCCATTTGGCCCTGTACTTGGGCAATGTGTTCCATTATAGTCTGATAGAGACTAACCATTTGTTCCCACATCTCAATAAACAGATCCGTTAGTCCATGGGGGTGTCTTTCATAAACCCATTCAAATGGTGAGATCCCTGTGGTTATCTTGATGGGTCACCTTCTGTATGACAAAGAATAAATTGTGAGATACCACCAGTTGTTGACTCACTTCACCATTCTCTTAAGGTTACTCTGTACAACAGATCATGATTTACAGCAAAACGGGGGAACCCCACTGTAACGACACCCCAAGTATGAAAGGGGTTAAAGTCGTTTAAGACATTTCATTCCCGAACACAAGGCAGCTACCAGACACTCCAATCTTCAATAAAGCCATATGAATAATTCTCCCCCAAATACGAGACGAAGGTCTTGAGGGTCAAGCAGGAATGAATCTTTATTGAAGGCAATACAAGTTTTATACACAGTCAAAAGAGGAGGTGCATATATCCTGCTCATATTACTCTGGAAATAACCTGTGACCTGAAACCTAATTAACATGAGCTAATTAACTAATCCCTTTAGACAGCCTAGGCATGACCTTTGTGTCCCTAGCCTGGCTGTCTCCTAAACTACAATACACATTATCATACATATCAACACAAAACTCCTTCATACAATTGCAGGGTCAAATAGCACAGATGACAATGGCTGAAAGAGAAGCCACACTAGGCTCATTTACATTATAACAGACAGGTGGCTGGAGTTAAACATCAGCACCTCCTAACAGTATGAATCGGTCAGTCTTTCTAATATGGCTTGAGAGATATTGTTAATGAATATTACTGTCCCATTTGAAGTAATCCAATCATATTCTCAGGGTTCATTATTTTCTTGCTCACCCTGTGCCCCAATAGACACAGGGTGACTTGGACATAAGAGGTACATGGGGAGCTGAAACAAGGGTATCCCATACTTTCCAAGGGATTTTGGGTTCCACAGGCCCTCCCGTCACACCCACATTGGCTTTGTGTGCTGTGACTCACCATTTAACACTGTGGCCTGGTCCCTGTGGGGATCAGAGTGGGGTCCCTCATCTAAATGCTAAGAAATTTTTCTCTGGAGAACTCAAAATTGGGCAGGTTTGGCTCAGAGGAGTAGGTCTCCACTTCTAATCCTGAAAACACCTCTTGGGGACCTGGTCAGTCTCTGCAGAATCACATTTCTCCATACATAGATCAGCCATGCTTTTAAATTAAAGTGTGATATTGGTTACTTATTAGGGGATGTCTCTGGACCTTTTGACTTGTCCATATAAGTCCCAAAATATGAGGCAATCTTACCTGATCAACAGGTCCTGTTGCAACCCATCACCCCAACCTTTAGTGAAGCAGTTCCTTCTAGGGTGGACACAAGACCACGGGATAGTCTTTTACATCACCATGCATACAGATGATGCCCACTTGTTCACCAAGAATCAGCTTTCCCAACTTCCAAACCAGAGCAGGGTAACCACACTTTGAGAGTCAATGAGTGTGACAACCCCCTGTCCAATAAGCAACATGTTCATGCAGATTTAAATTTTAGCAGTACTGGCCGTATACTCATACATGGAGTGATACCAGACCAGCATATGTCACATTCCACTGTTATGCCCCATTTTGGCAGTAAGCTACTAGAAGACTCAGTTTGAGGAAGGTACACCAATGAATCCCATGGGGTTCTCTATCAACTCATCAGTTCTCGGGAAGATTAAGTGCTGGGGTGCTTTTGGAGGGAGTATTACATGCTGTGTGGACACACTGTGGTCATTCACTTACATCTTGGAGCATTCACTTCCCTCTGCACTCTGGAGCAACTCTCTTTTTGATAAAAGGCCTCATAAGAAACTTCTGTACAGTAATATCATTCTACTACAGTGGCCATCTCAACCAAGGATTGGGGTTGAAGGAAACATGCTCCACAATCTTAGGTCAGCTCAACAGGTTGCAGGCAGCCTTATAGCAGGTGCTTCAGGGCATACAGCTGTTGATAAGCAAGTTTAGCCTTGTCAAAGTGACAGGTATGGATGCTACTCACCCTCATGGTAAGAATCACCCTCAAGCTGGCCAGTATTTTAGGCTTCAACAGCTTGTAGTCTTGTACTGATTCTGGGGCCAAATTAGAGTATGCCTGCTGTGGATCTGCAATCATAAAAAGCTCCTGCTCATCTTCACAGTTTGTTTCAGGTAGCCCTTCTCTAGTGGTAAATCCACTCAAAAAGTGCCAAATAAGCTTCAGCACTATCTGTGGTATCATATTTAATAGAACCCATTGTATGGCCTTCTGTGGGTCAACCAGGATAGCAAAGCCATCTTGGATCCTTTGAGCTTGCTGAGTCACTGCATTTTTTAGGGTCACAAGTTTTTCAGTCACTCAGCAAACAGATAGTCTTTTGTTGGGTTGTTTGTTTATAATATTTAGAATATTTCTCAGAGTACCTCTGAACCCCAGAGACTTTTTTTTATCAGCTTGTGTGTTCAACCACTTACTTACTGGGCACTTAAACCCCCCTCCTGCACAGACCAATTTTCAGCCATCAGCGCTGATGCACTTTGAATGACAATTGCGCGGTCATACAAAAGCTTTATTTTGGTGGTATTTTATCACCTCTGGGGCTTTTATTTTTTTCTAAGCAAACAAAAAAATATGGAAAATTTTGAAAAAAAAAAATAATGTTATATATTTTGTTATAAAATTTTGCAAACAGGTAATTTTTCTTCTTCATTGATATGCGCTGATGAGGCGGCACTGATGGGCACTTGAAGGCTGCACTGGTGGGCACTGATAGGCTGCAATGGTGGGCACTGATAGGCACAGATAAGGCAGCACTGATAGGCACAGATAAGGAGGCAGTGATGGGGACAGATAAGGTGGTACTGATGGGCACAGATAAGGCGGCACTGATGGGCCCTGATGGGTGGCACTGATGGGTGGCACTGATGGGCACTGATAGGTGTTACTGATGGCACAGATAGAGGGCATTGATGGGCACTGATAGGTGGCACTGATAGGTAGCACTGATGGGCACTGGTAGGTGACACTGATGGGCACTGGTAGGTGACAATGATGGGAAGCACTGTTGATGAGGCACTGATTAGTGACTTTGATAGGTGGCACTGTGGGAACTGATAGGTGGCACTGTGGGCTCTGATAGGTGGCACTGTGAGCACTGATGGGTGTCACTGTGGGCACTGGTAGGTGGCACTGACAGGTGGTACACGTGGGCACAGATGAGCTGGGCAGCTCTCCCTGATCAGGACCGATGTCCCTCTGTCACCTGCCAGTGATCGGCTTTTTTTTATAACGTGAGGAGAAAAAATTGCCGATTACCGGCTCTGTTTATGTCACATGATCAGCTGTCATTGGCTGACAGCTGATCAAGTGGTAAGGGGTCGGGATCGACCTCTTACTCCGATCTGTGATCCAGCGAGTCTCATAGACTCGCTGATCACAGAGTGAGCCGCGCACGCCCTACAGGGGGCCCGCAGGCCGCTCGAGCACGGGAGGACGTCTATTTACGGCCTCATAGAAATTCAGGTCCACGCTGTGGCCGTCATTCGGCTATAGCGCGGACGCCAAGTGGTTAAAAGTGTATTTGAAGGCACCTTTGGCTGTCTCTTGCTCTAGGAGTACATTTAAATACGCACCTCTGTTGTGCTTTCTACACATTTGCTTTTTATTTTTTTAAAAAGCAAAGTGCCAAATAAAATACACTTTTGCTGATAATATTTGTATCTGAAAAAATGGTGGGTTCAGTCAGCGCAAAATAAAAAAACTGTGAAAATATGGAACCCCAGAAGAGGTTCCCTAAAGCAGCTGTGCACTCAAGGTCAATATATCACACTCCTTGCAAATAACATGTACAAATAGAATAGTGCAGCGCTAAATAACTTAATAAATTCTAAACAAGTCCAAAAAGAATCAACGTAAAAATGGTCCCAAAATTCAGTATGAACAATAACAAATGAAAGGAAAAAAGTTGCTAGGTGTGGAAAATCCTCAAAAGTGATCAGAGTGCTTGAAAACAATATATCAATAGTGCTTCAATACATGTGTTCCCGTCACCAACTTCACAGGCCGCTCACCTCAAAGATTGGGTCTCTGAGCTAGCAGAAGACCAAGACACACATTCCCCTTGGAGGGGTATAATTATAGATGAATCCTGTCTTCAGATGATCATTAACAAATGGCGATGCTCCTCCAAACATTAATTCTCAGCAGTATTCATGTAAAACATAAAGACAACCATAGTGCTCTCTGTTTCATTTAAAAACGATCACGTTTATTTAAAAAATCTCACTTACAACAGATGGAAGGAAAGGGTATTTAAAGGATTGTCCATACGGGGTCCCCATAATACGCTGAGGAAGTTCCGCCCTGAGGAACGATACGCGTGCGGAGGGGACCATTATGTGACATTCCATCCAGCAATACCCAGAAGCTTGCAACCGAAAGACGCTGTGTCTATAAAACAGGAGGCTCATGTTCCTAGCACTGGGCTCAGTGCTTTTTATGTAAGTGAGATTTTTTTAATAAATGTGATCGTTTTTAAATGAAACAGAGAGCACTATGGTTGTCTTTATGTTTTACATGAATACTGCTGAGAATTAATGTTTGGAGGAGCATCGCCATTTGTTAATGATCATCTGAAGACAGGATTCATCTATAATTATACCCCTCCAAGGGGAATGTGTGTCTTGGTCTTCTGTTAGCTCAGAGACCCAATCTTTGAGGTGAGCGGCCTGTGAAGTTGGTGACGGGAACACATGTATTGAAGCACTATTGATATATTGTTTTCAAGCACTCTGATCACTTTTGAGGATTTTCCACATCTAGCAACTTTTTTCCTTTCATTTGTTATTGTTCATACTGAATTTTGGGACCATTTTTTCCTTGATTCTTTTTGGACTTGTTTAGAATTTATTAAGTTATTTAGCGCTGCACTATTCTATTTGTAAATATTTGTATCTGGACAGCTTTCTAGCTGCATGTCCAGGTTAAAAAGTGTAGAAACTGAATAGCGACAATTTTTTTTTTGGATTTCTTATTTTTTTTAAATGTATTGCCTTTTTTTATAATTCTTGAGAGACTGTGTGGCATAGCAGTAGCATGAGAACCAAATAATGTGGCCATGGAACTGATTGAAATTAAGTAACGTATTGAAAGAAGTATTAGCAAGCAGGGAAAGGTTTACTATTATGAAACATAAATCTCCAAAATATAAAATTGTGTATTGGGAAATAGTAAAGAGGCATTAACTTGGAGAATACCCAGTGAAAAAAATAAGAGACAACTTTATATTTCTCATTTCATTTATTTCTGCAACTAGGGCCTTACTTGTGGTGGCTCCAGCAATCCGAAGGAGTACAGCTTCAGCCAAAGGAATCAATTTAGTGAGTGGATCACATGAGCAGTAAGTAGAGTTGAGCGGACACCTAGATATTCGGGACCCCCCAACTATACAAAGGCAGTCACATAGATATACGTGATTCTGCCTGTCGGTGCCATTCTGCCGACTTATTTTTACAGTGGGCGGTTGTTAAGTGGTTAAGAACCTCAGAAACTTAACGGCACGATGCTACGCATATGGTGGGAATGTCCCAGAATACGCCCTTTCTGTAAAAAATTATTCAATTTAATGGATAAGCTAGTGGGAAAATAAAAAATAAAAAAATTTAAGGGAAGTGTTTGAGTGGTAAATAGGCTCAAACACCCTAATTCTGTAGGATTCATGGACCATTTTGTCCTCGGGGGACAGTATTGGTGTGCAGTTCCCTGCGGCCTACAGGTGGCGCTGCCATGGTAGGCTAGGGTTGAACCGCCAATACAGTGCTGTGCCTTTTGTGTCCCCTCTTGGCAGCAGTACAGCAGGGCGGTGAACCTGCTGTGCATGCCGGGAGAGGATATAAAAGGGGCAGACTCCTCCTGATCGGGGTCCGAGCCCCACCTTTGGCCTGGGGGCTGATGTCCAGTGGGGTCCACGCCCAGGTGCCTTCGGCCTGGGGGCACGTGTTCCTGTTCCATCTCGGGCACCTTTAGCCTGGGGGGAGGAACTATCCTGGAGTTCCTGCTGCCCTGGGTATGGAGGCCTAGAGGCGGGAGTAAAGCCTGGGGTCCAGAGCCTTCGTCTGGAGTCCGCTAAGGGTCGAGGAGTCTTTGGGTGTCGCCTCGTGTAGGGGGCCCTGTTCCAGGGAAGGGAGGAACCTTCCAATGGCCCGATGCTGGAGGCACGGTGAAGGAAGGGTCTGTTGACTCCCTGGAGAGATGTCTTCCCCTTGATATGGGCTAGTTCTTAGAAGGAGAAGCTGAAGGTCATCCTGACTGTATCGGAGGCCTTATTCACCCAGCCCGTGGCAGGGGCCTTATACACCCTGGTCTGTGGCAGAGACCAAAGTTCTCCAGGTCCGTGGCAGGGGCCTTGTACACACGGTCTGTGGCATAGACCAACCTCACGGTCTGTGGCAGAGACCGTGCGCCTAAAACTGTTTGAGAAACCTAAGCAGTGAAGTGAATGTGCTACGTTTGTGCCTGGACCTCTTCCACACCTTAAGCTGTCCTGTTTCTTTGCTCTAACCTTTTCTATCCGAGTACAGTTTATTTTGCCATGAGAGAATAAACTCAGAGTTGGAGTTTCAGCTGGTGTGGACATTGACTTTACTGGGAATTCAAGGACTTGCCTCTACCTACAGTAGAGGTGAGAATCATCCGCTGGAGGAGTTCTGACTCCGGCTGTGGACATGGCCCGTCAAGTACACCGTCAAGTACACCGCTCAACCTCTTTATACAGGAGGGTACGGGCTGGTAGTGCGGTGCGCCTTTCTCCCTCCTGCGAGGAGCCAACAACATAAAGGCAAGTAAGGGGGAAAGGATCTGTGCGCTACAAAAAAATAAAATAAAAATTATAATCTTGACCTAGGAGGACGAGGTCCATATGGAGTAGAAGGTCAAGGTGGCGGTGGATGTCGCTGTGTTGGTGGAAGCGGCGGTGAAGGAAGACGAGGTAGCCAACACTGGTTCAAAAATAAAACAATGGCTGGGTAAGGCCAGTGATGTGTCGAATTCTGTCCCCCGTCGGATAGTGTCCGCCCTGTACTGCGCTTGCTCAGTACGTAGGACAAGGGGATTTTGAAAATCTCACAAGACGAACGGCGCCTGCGCGGTGAGTCCAGGTTCAAGCCACACCATCCGAGGTTCAAGCCGAAGCGTGGCGATCAAAGCGAGCCTGTGAGGGTCCCTGTTACTATGTGCTACCGTATGTCCACTTGGATGGTGGGGCTTGAACCTGCACCCACAGTGCAGGCGCCGTTCATCTTCGGAGATTTTGTGAATCTCCTTGTCCTCCGTACTGCGCAAGCGCTGTGCCTGTGCAGTACGGCCGGACAGTTTTTGTCAGAACACCGGTATACATGTCAATTCTGCACAAGGTATGGACAAGTCCTGTGGGATCCATGCCTGGTTCATTTTAATGAACATGAGCTTGTCCACATTGGCTCTGGACAGGCGGCTGTCTGTGATAACTCCCCCTGCCGTGCTAAATACACGTTCAGATAATACACTGGCTGCAGGGCAGGCCAGCACCTCCAAGGCGTAAACGGCAAGCTCAGGCCATGTGCCCATTTTGGAGACCCAGAAGTTGAAGGAGGCAGACCCATCATCCAGTACGTGTAGGCCTGTGCACACATACTGCTCAACCATGTTGGTGAAATGCTGCCTCCTGCTAAGACGTTCCATCTCAGCTGGTGGTGCTGGTTGTTGTGGCGTGCTGACAAAGCTTTTCCACATTTCGGCCATGCTAACCCTGCCTTCTGAGGTGCTGGCGGTGCCCCGGCTGCGTTGGTGACCTCTTCCTCCTCCTCTGCCTTCGCCTTGTGCTTCCACCGTACGCCCGCTGTCAGGTGGGAATGCCACCAGCAGTGCGTCTACCAGCGTGCGCTTGTACTCGCACATCTTATGATCCCGCTCCAGTGAGGGAATTAAGGATGGTACGTTGTCCTTGTAACGGGGATCCAGCAGGGTGGCCACGCAGTAATCAGCATCAGTTAGAATGTGGGCAACTCGCCGGTCATTGCGGAAACACTGCAGCATGTAATCGCTCATGTGTGCCAGGCTGCCCAGAGGCAAAGAAAAGCTGTCCTCTGTGGGAGGTGTATCGTCTGTGTCCTCTGTATCCCCCAGCCACGCACCAGTGATGGCCATGAGCTGGTCTGGGTGCCACACTGCTGTGAACATGGTTCCTCCTCCTCCTCCTCCTCCATCTCCTCCTCCTCATCCTCATCCTCCACCTCCTCATCTTCCACCTCCTCATCCTCCAGAATTGTGCCCTTGCTTCCGGACAATTGTGTACCTGCCGTTTGTTGGTGCAGGAACCTACCCTCGTAGCCACTTGTGAAAGACTGCCCTGAAAGCCTTTGAAATGATCCCGCCTCCTCCTCCTCCTCCTCCTCCTGTGCCACATCCTCTTCCATCATCGCCCAAAGAATTTTTTCAAGGAGGCATAGAACTGGGATAGTAACGCTGAGAACGGCATCATTGGCACTTGCCATGTTGGTGGAGTACTCGAAACAGCGCAACAAGGCACACAGGTCTCGCATGGAGGCCCAGTTATTGGTGGTGAAGTAGTGCTTTTCCGCAGAGCGATTCACGCGTGATTGCTGCAGCTGAAACTCCACTATCGCCTGCTGTTGCTCGCACAGTCTGACCAGCATGTGCAAGGTGGAGTTCCACCTCGTGGGCACGTCACATATGAGTTGGTGAGCGGGAAGGCCGAAGTTACGCTGTAGCGCTGACAGGCGAGCAGCAGCAGGGTGAGAACACCGAAAGTGAGCACAGACGGCCCGCACTTTCTGCAGCAGCTCTGGCATATTGGGGTAATTTTTCAGGAACCTCTGGACCACCAAGTTCAGCACATGCACCAGGCAAGGAACGTGCGTAAAACCGGCTAGGCCCAGAGCTGCTACGAGATTTCGCCCATTATCACACACCACCAGTCCGGGCTTGAGGCTCACTGACAGCAGCCACTCATCAGTCTGTTGTTCCATGTCCCTCCACAACTCCTGCGCGGTGTGGGGTTTTCCCCCCTAACAGGAACGTTTTAAAACTGCCTGCTGTCGTTTACCCCTGGCTGTGCTGAAGTTGGTGGTGAAGGTGTTACGCTGACTGGATGAGGAGGCGGTAGAGGATCAGGAAGCGGAGTAGGAGGAGTTAGCAACAGGAGGCAAACTGAAGCGCCCTGCAATCCTCGGTGGTGGAAGGACATGCGCCAAACTGCTATCTGCCTCAGGCCCAGCCGCCACTGCATTTACCCAGTGTGCTGTTAGGGAGATATAACGTCCCTGACTGTGCTTATTGGTCCATGCATCCGTAGTTAGGTGGACCTTGCCACAGATGGCGTTGCGCAGTGCACACCTGATTTTGTCCCCCACTTGGTTGTGCAGGGAAGGGATGGCTCGCCTGGAAAAGTAGTGGCGGCTGGGCATGACGTACTGTGGGACAGCCAATTCCATCAGGCTTTTAAAACTCTGCATCTCCACCAGACGGAATGACAGCATTTCAAAGGCGAGGAATTTTGAAATGCTGGCATTCAGGGCCAGGGATCGCGGGTGGCTAAGGGGGTACTTCCTCTTCCGCTCCAGTGTTTGGGAGATAGAGAGCTGAACGCTTCCATGGGACATTGTGGAGATGGTTGGTGACCCAGGTGGTAGTGATGCTGGCAGATTCTCTGTTTGCTGGTTGGCAGGTGCTACTGTCACTACAGAGGTGAATGAAGAGGCCGAGACTGCAGTAGAAGAGGAAGCAGGAGGAACCAGAGACCTTCCTTTGTTTTGGAGGTGTCTACTCCACTGCAGCTCATGCTTTGCACTTAGATGCCTGGTCATGCAGGTTGTGGTCAGGTTGAGAACGTTTATGCCTCGCTTCAGGCTCTGATTGCACAGCGTGCAAACCACTCGTATCTTGTCATCAGCACATTGTCTGAAGAACTGCCACGCTAGAGAACTCCTTGGACCTGGCTTTGGTGTGCTCGGTCCCTTGCTGCGTTGGGCAGTAGCAGACGTACTGTCTAGGGGACGGACGCTCCGCTTTTGCACCCTGCTCCCTCTTCTGCTGTGCTGGTGGCTCTGTGCGACCACCGCCTCTTCCTCCGAACTACACTGGTCACCTGCATAACGTTGATTCCATGTGGGGTCGAGGACCTCATCGTCCTCCAAATCATCTTCCACCCAGTCTTCACCCCTGCCCTCCTTGTTTGTCTGCACAATTGCGAAAGCAGCAGCAGTTGGCACCTGTGTTTCGTCATCATCCGAGACGTGCTGCGATAGTCCTCCCATGTACTCATTATGAAACATAAGTGGTTGGGCATCGATGCACTCAATCTCTTCCACTTCTGGGGCAGGGCTAGGTGGATGGCCCTTGGAAACCCTGCTAACAGAGTCATCGAAAAGCAGAAGAGACTGCTGTATGATTTGGGGCTCAGACTGCTTGGCTGATTTGCAAGGGGGTGAGGTGAAAGACTGATGGACATGGGCTGCAGGTGCCAACTCTGATATTTCATCAGAAGAGTGGGTGGGAGACAATGTGAAGGAACCGGAGGCACTGTCAGCAACCCAATCTACTATCGCCTGTACTTGATCTGGCCTCAACATTCGTACAGCCTCATTAGGCACGACAAAATACCGCCGCAGGCTCGGTCGCCTACTTGCACCTGAGGAAGGTGTTTCACTTGTGCTTGTAGCTGGCACAGATCGACCACGTCCTCTCCCTGCAACAGGAGCTCCACCAGCAGCACCACGACCGAGGCCACCACGTCCCTTTGACGTGCTCCTCATATTTTTCAAATTTAGGATCTTGCCCTAAATGGGTGTTTTTGGAAGAGCAAAACACACCCACAGTACGTAAATGCTGTATCTCACAGCTACAGAACTGCAGAAAATGCTATTAAAAAAAAATGTTTTTGTCCTACAATATTTTTTTTAGGATAGCACAGTAGAAGAAAAATATATAAATTGTTTATTTCACACACCTCCAGATATGCAGAAAACACTGCAAAATATTTTTTGTGGCCCTAAATGGGTGTTTTTGGAAGAGCACAACACACCCACAGTACGTAAACTCTGTATCTCACAGCTACAGAACTGCAGAAAATGCTATTCAAAAAATAATTTTTGTCCTACAATAATTTTTTTAGGATAGCACAGTAGAAGAAAAATATATAAATTGTTTATTTCACACAGCTCCAGATATGCAGAAAACACTGCAAAATATTTTTTGTGGCCCCAAATGGGTGTTTTCGGAAGAACACAACACACCCACAGTATGTAAACGCTGTATCTCACACCTACAGCAATACAGAAAATGCTATTAAAAAAAAAAGGTTTTGCCTTAAAAAAATGGGAGCGATCAGGCATGAGGGGACGGCCGTTCGATTCCAGCCACCCCCTCTCGATCGCTCTAGGCGAATGAGAGAGCTTCCCTGCCTGTGTAATGTTTACACAGGCAGAGGAAGTGATGTCATCTCTCCTGCGGCGCTCACATATACCGAGCGCCATACAGGAGAAGATGCCAGGTTAGTGCACAAAACACTACACTGACACCAGGACACATAGGTACGTAAATCGCCCCCCCCAGGCCCCCCAGACACCCCCAGATCACCCCCCAGATCACCCCCCAGCCCCCAGCCACAGTGTCACTGATTGCAGTGACCATTTATTTACTGATCACTGCAATCAGTGACATTTGTGACTGTAAAAGTGTCACCAAAGTTTAGTTTTAGGTCCAGTGTAGCCCCCTAACCCCCCCTAATAAAGGTTTAACCCCCTGATCGCCCCCCAGATAACCCTTTCACCCCCTATCACCACTTTTGCTAAGCGATAATTTTTCTGATCGCCGTCTTAGCGTCGGTGATGCCGATCGGTAGCCAGTAATTTTTTTTAGGTTCGCCGCAGGTTTTTATAGCGTCGAGTACCCCCATATATTACCTAATAAAGGTTTAACCCCCTTGATCGCCCCCCCAGGTAACCCTTTCACCCCCTAGCACTGCTGTCACTAAGCGATCGTTTTTCTGATCGCTGTTTTATTGTCGGTGATGCCGATCGGTAGCTAGTTTTTTTTAGGTTCGCCGCAGGTTTTTATAGCGTCAGGTACCCCCATATATTACCTAATAAAGGTTTAACACCCTTGATCGCCCCCCAGGTAACCCTTTCACCCCCTATCACCACTGTCGCTAAGCGATCGTTTTTCTGATCGCTGTCTTATTGTCGGTGATGCCGATCGGTAGCCAGTTATTTTTTTTAGGTTCGCCGCAGGTTTTTATAGCGTCAGGTACCCCAATATATTACCTAATAAAGGTTTAACCCCTTGATCGCCCCCCAGGTAACCCTTTCACCCCCTATCACCACTGTCGCTAAGCAATCGTTTTTCTGATCGCTGTCTTATTGTCGGTGATGCCGATAGGTAGCCAGTTATTTTTTTTAGGTTCGCCGCAGGTTTTTATAGCGTCAGGTACCCCCATATATTACCTAATAAAGGTTTAACCCCCTTGATCGCCCCCCAGGTAACCCTTTCACCCCCTATCACCAATGTCGCTAAGCGATCGTTTTTCTGATCGCTGTCTTAGTGTCGGTGATTCAGATCGGTAGCCAGTAATTTTTTTTAGGTTTGCCGCAGGTTTTTATAGCGTCAGGTACCCCCATAAATTATCTAATAAAGGTTTAACCCCCTTGATCGCCCCCCAGGTAACCCTTTCACCCCCTATCACCACTGTCGCTAAGTGATCATTTTTCTGATCGCTGTCTTAGCGTTGGTGATGCAGATTGGTAGCCAGTAATTTTTTTTAGGTTCGCCGCAGGTTTTTATAGCGTCAGGTACCCCCATATATTATCTAATAAAGGTTTTAACCCCCTAATTGCCCCTAGTTAACCCTTTCACCAGTGATCACCATATAAGTGTTACTGGTGACGCTGGTTAGTTAGTTTGCTTTTTATAGTGTCAGGGCACCGGCCGTATATATAACCCAATAAAGGTTTAACCCCCTGATTGCCCGGCGGGTGATATCAATTAGGTTTTAGCGTCAGAGAGGGTCTGCGTCACACCCCAGGCAGCGTCAGGTTAGTGCCAGTAACGCTAACACCCACGCGTGAAGCATACACCCCCCTTAGTGGTATAGTATCTGAACAGATCAATATCTGATCTGATCAGATCTATACTAGCGTCCCCAGCAGTTTAGGGTTCCCAAAAAGGCAGTGTTAGCGGGATCAGCCCAGATACCTGCTAGCACCTTCGTTTTGCCCCTTCGTCCAGCCCAGGCCACCCAAGTGCAGTATCAACCGATCACTGTCACTTACAAAACACAACACACATAACTGCAGCGTTCGCAGAGACAGGCCTGATCCCTGCGACTCCAGTGCTGTAGGAGGTGATTTCACCACCACAGTTAAAAAAAAAAGCATATATGCCGAAGCATTGGGGCAGCAGGGGCAGAGGAGTGGAGGAGCGATTTTGCTCCTAATGCCACGTGCATACGGTCGAAATTCCGACGGAGGCTTGCCCGTGGAAAAGTCCGACCATGTGTGTGCGGCATAACTTTTTTGCGGGAGGATGCCCCCATGCTTCGGCATATATAAATGGTGCATGTATGCCCATCATTAGAAGTGGGTGGATGAAGGGCGGTATTCTAATGGTGGGCATACCCACCGATCAATCTCTTTTTTCGTTCAGCCAACTGGCTGCATGAAAAAAAAAAGATTACAATACATGTGCAACAAGGACCAGCAACGTACTGGTATATTGCTGGACTTTGAATGTTTATACCAGAATGATGCCTGCGGGTTTAGGTATCATCTTGGTATCATTCTTTTCAGCCAGCGGCCGGCTTTCATGTAAAAGCAATCCTAGTGGCTAATTAGCCTCTGGACTGCTTTTACAAGCAGTGGGAGGGAATGTCCCCCCCCGGATATAAAAAGCGCCATTGGGAAATTGGGAAAGCATTTTATCACACCGATCTTGGTGTGGTCAGATGCTTTGAGGGCAGAGGAAAGATCTAGGGTCTAATAGACCCAAGTTTTTTCAAAAAAGAGTACCTGTCACTACCTATTGCTATCATAGGGGATATTTACATTCCCTGAGATAACAATAAAAATGATAAAAAAAAAAAAAATATGGAAGGAACAATTTAAAAATAAAATAAAAAAGCAAAATTAATAATAAAAAAAAAAAAAAAAAAAAGCACCCCTGTCCTGCCCTGCTTTTGCCCAATGGTGAACGCAAGCGTCGGTCTGGCGTCATATGTAAACAGCAATTGCACCATGCATGTGAGGTATCACCGCGAAGGTCAGATCGAGGGCAGTAATTTTAGCAGTAGACCTCCTCTGTAAATCTAACGGGGTAACCTGTAAAGGCTTTTAAAGGCTTTTAAAAATGTATGTAGTTTGTCGCCAATGTGCGTTTGTGCGAAATTTTAAAGCATGTCGTGTTTGGTATCTATGTACTCGGCCTAAGATCATCTTTTTTATTTCATCAAACATTTGGGCAATATAGTGTGTTTTAGTGCACTAAAATTTAAAAAAGTGTATTTTTTCCCCTAAAAATGCGTTTGAAAAATCGCTGCGCAAATACTGTGTAGAAAAAAAAAAATGCAACACACACCATTTTAATCTGTAGGGTCTTTGCTTTAAAAATATATATGATGTTTGGGGGTTCTACATAATTTTCTTGCAAAAAAAAATGTTTTCATGTAAACAAAAAGTGTCAAAAAGGGCTTTGTCTTCAAGTGGTTAGAAGAGTGGATGTAAGCTTCCTAATGTTGTGTATAAAATGCCAGAACTGTTCAAAACCCCCCCAAATGACCCCATTTTGGAAAGTAGACACCCCAAGCTATATACTGAGAGGCATGTCGAGTCCATGGAATATTTTATATGTTGACACAAGTTGCGGAAAAAGACAATTCTTTTTTTTTTTTTTGCACGAAGTTGTCACTAAATGATATATTGCTCAAACATGCCATGGGTATATGTGGAATTACACCCCAAAATACATTCTGCTGCTTCTCCTGAGTACGGGGATACCACATGTGTGAGACTTTTTGGGAGCCTAGCCACGTACTGGACCCCAAAAACCAAGCACCGCCTTCAGGCTTTCTAAGGGTGTAAATTTTTGATTTCACTTCTCACTGCCTATCACAGTTTCGGAGGCCATGGAATGCCCAGATGGCACAAAACCCCCCCCCCCAAATGACCCCATTTTGGAAAGTAGACACCCCAAGCTATTTGCTGAGAGGTATTGTGAGTATTTTGCAGATCTCGATTTTTGTCACAAAGTTTTGAAAATTGAAAAAAAAAATATATATATATATATATATATTTTTTCTTTCTTCATTTTCAAAAACAAATGAGAGCTGTAAAATACTCACCATGCCTCTCAGCAAATAGCTTGGGGTGTCTACTTTCCAAAATGGGGTCATTTGGGGGGGTTTTGTGCTATTTTGGCATTTTATGGCCTTCGAAACTGTGATAGGTAGTGAGGAGTGAAATCAAAAATTTGTGCCTAGAAATCCTGAAGGCGGTGCTTGGTTTTCGGGGTCCCGTACGCGGCTAGGCTCCTAAAAAGTCCCACACATGTGGTATTCCCGTACTCAGGAGAAGCAGCAAAATGTATTTTGGGGTGTAATTCCACATATAACCATGGCATGTGTGAGCAATATATCATTTAGTGACAACTTTTTGTAATTTTTATTTTTTTTTGTCATTATTCACTCACTTGGGACAAAAAATAAAAATTTTCAATGGGCTCAACAGGCCTCTCAGCAATTTCCTTGGGGTGTCTACTTTCTAAAATGGGGTCATTTGGGGGCGGTTTTGTGCTATTTTGGCATTTTATGGCCTTCAAAACTGTGATAGGTAGTGAGGAGTGAAATCAAAAATTTGCGCCGCCCTTAGAAATCCTGAAGGCGGTGCTTGGTTCCCGGGGGCCCGTACGCGGCTAGGCTCCCAAAAAGTCCCACACATGTGGTATCCCCGTACTCAGGAGAAGCAGCAAAATGTATTTTGGGGTGCAATTCCACATATAACCATGGCATGTGTGAGCAATATATCATTTAGTGACAACTTTTTGTAATTGTTTTTTTTTTTTTTTTTTGTCATTATTCAATCACTTGAGACAAAAAAAAATATTCAATGGGCTCAACATGCCTCTCAGCAATTTCCTTGGGATGTCTACTTTCCAAAATGGGGTCATTTGGGGGGGTTTTGTACTGCCCTGCCATTTTAACACCTCAAGAAATGAGATAGGCAGTCATAAACTAAAAGCTGTGTAAATTCCAGAAAATGTACCCTAGTTTGTAGACGCTATAACTTTTGCGCAAACCAATAAATATATGCTTATTGACATTTTTTTTACTAAAGACATGTGGCTGAATACATTTTGGCCTAAATGTATGACTAAAATTGAGTTTATTCAATTTTTCTTATAACAAAAATTAGAAAATATCATTTTTTTTCAAACTTTTCGGTCTATTTCCGCTTATATCGCAAAAAATAAAAATCGCAGAGGCAATCAAATACCATTAAAAGAAAGCTCTAATTGTGGGAAGAAAAGGACGCAAATTTTGTTTGGGTACAACATTGCATGTCCGCACAATTTACAGTTAAAGCAGCGCAGTGCAAAATTCTGAAATCACCTCTGGTCCTCTAGCTACCAAATGGTCCGGGGCTTAAGTGGTTAAATACAATGGACTCGAACGTTCGTAATCTAAAGTGCTAATTATAAAGGCTAATATGCAAGTTATTGTCCTAAAAAGGGATAGGGGACCCGGGTCCTGCTCCAGGGGACATGTATCGATGCAAAAAGAAGTTTTAAAAACTGCAGTTTTTTCGGGAGCAGTGATTTTAAGAATGCTTAAAATGAAAAAATAAAAGTGAAATATTCCTTTAAATTTTGTACCTAGGGGGTGTGTATGATATGCATGTAAAGTGGCGCATGTTTCTCGTGCTTAGAACTGTCCCTGCATAAAATGTCATTTTTTAAGGAAAAAAAGTCATTTAAAAGTCATTGTCGGCTCCCGGCAATACATAGAAAAGTCATTGATAAAAATAAAAAAAAAGCGTGGGGGTCCCCCCAAATTCAATTACCAGGCCCTTCAGGTCTGGTATAGATATTAAGGGGAACCCCGCCACAATTTTTTTTTAAAAATGCGTGCGGTTCCCCCAAATATCCATACCAGGCCCTTCAGAGCTGGCATGGATTTTAAGGGAAACTCCACCCCAAATTTAAAAAAAAATGGCGTGGAGTCCCCCCAAAAATCCATACCAGACCCTTATCCGAGCACGCAACCTGGCAGGCTGCAGGAAAAGAGGGGGGGACAAGAGAGCGCCCCCCCTCCTGAACCGTACCAGGCCACATGCCCTCAACATGGGGAGGATGTCCCCATGTTGATGGGGACAAGGGCCTCATCCCCACAACCCTTGCCCGGTGGTTGTGGGGGTCTGCGGGCAGGGGGCTTATCAGAAACTGCAAGACCCCTTTAACAAAGGGGACCCCCAGATCCCGCCCCCCCAATGTGAATTGGTAAGGGGTCCATTGTACCCCTACCATTTCACGAAGAAAGTGTCAAAAAATGTAAAAAAAAACACACCAACACCTTGGAAAAGTCCTTTATTTAAAAAAAATAAAAAAACATTCCAGCAGTGAAATCCAGTGTCCCGCGGCGATCCGATGTCCAGCGCTGTCCGTCATTGGCTGAGCCTGAGCGGACCTGATGGGGAACTTCCTCCGCAGTCTATTACATGTATAGACCGCCCCTTCTAAAGTTCCCCATCAGGTCCGCTCAGCCAATGACTAGGTGTAAGGCGGAACATGAGAAGGGGCGGGTCTATTCATGAATTACACAGTGAAGGAAGTTCCCCATCAGGTCCGCCCCCTCGGTATGTCAGACCCCGCCTACGTCATTGGCCTGAGCGGGGATCTTCCTTCACTGTGTAATTCATGAATAGACCCACCCCTTCTCATGTTCCGCCTTACACCTAGTCATTGGCTGAGCGGACCTGATGGGGAACTTTAGAAGGGGCGGGTCTATACATGTAATAGACTGCGGAGGAAGTTCCCCATCAGGTCCGCTCAGGCTCAGCCAATGACGGACAGCACTGGACATCGGATCGCCGCGGGACACTGGATTTCACAGCTGGAATGTTTTTTTTTTTTTTTAATAAAGGACTTTTCCAAGGTGTTGGTGTGTTTTTTTTTACATTTTTTAACACTTTCTTCGTGAAATGGTAGGGGTACAATGTACCCCTTACCAATTCACATAGGGGGGGCCGGAATCTTTTCCGGCGGCCTGCCAGGTTGCGTGCTCGGATAAGGGTCTGGTATGGATTTTTGGGGGGACTCCACGCCATTTTTTTTTAAATTTGGGGTGTAATTCCCCTTAAAATCCATGCCAGATCTGAAGGGCCTGGTATGGATATTTGGGGGGAACCGCACTCATTTTTTTTTAATTTGCGGCGGGGTTCCCCTTAACATCTATACCAGACCTGAAGGGCCTGGTAATTGAATTCTGGGGGACCTCCACACTTTTATTTTTATTTTTATCAATTACTTTTCTATGTATTGCCGGGAGCCGACAATTCATTAATAGCCGCAAGTGAGTTTTAAATGACTTTTTTTTCCTTCAAAAATTACATTTTGTGCAGGGACAGTTCTAAGCACGGGAAACATGCGCCACTTTACATGCATATCATACACACCCCCTAGGTATGAAATTTAAAGGAATATTTCACTTTTATTGTTTCACTTTAAGCATTATTAAAATCACTGCTCCCAAAAAAACGGCCGTTTTTAAAACTTTTTTTTGCATTGATACATGTCCCCTGGGGCAGGACCCGGGTCCCCAAACACTTTTTATGACAATAACTTGCATATAAGCCTTTATAATTAGCACTTTAGATTTCTCCCATAAACTTTTCGAATTTGCCGCAAACACCCCAATTTGTTCGCTGTTCGGCGAACGGGCGAACAGGCAATGTTCGACTCGAACTCGAAGCTCATCCCTAATTGTATTTAATTATCCTAAAACATGGATGTGTCTCCAGGCAAGAGTAGATATAATATTGCTTTGTTCTGCTTCATTTTATTTTATTTTGATTAATTTTATTTTGATTCATATATGCAAAAAATATTTGAAACAAGACGCACATATTTAAATGAGATTCACATACTGATGAAGGGCAATTACAGCTTAACTTGTGTAAAATACATTAGCACATTTGCTCTATCCAAGGAAACAAAGTAGGTTTGCAAATGTTAATCTTTTACCCTTTTTTTCCTTCTTTTTGAGCTATCAATAAGGACCTTTTTTTTCTTTTTTTTTTTGTTGTGTCCACTGAAGGCATGTGTTGTATAGAAATAACCATTTTACTGTATGGCTTGAAGCATTGAATTAACCAGGTACAGAGACCAACATAACACTAGATTTTACATCTAGTGTTATGTTGTTGATTTTAGCAAATGGCTGCAATATAACAAAAAGTGAAAAATTTAAGGGGGTCTGAATACTTTCCGTACCCACTGTATATGTTCAGTTGAATTTAGCATAGAAATTTCCAGGATTTTCTGCACTTATATTGTATTTTACCATGTGTTTTTAAGCTGTAAAAAACGTTCAAAAACGCGGCTGTAAAAACGTCCGTGGGCATGAGGCCTTATTGTTAAGATAAGTACTTCTGCTTCTTCTTATTATTATTATAATTGTAAATATTATTATTATAATACAGTATTTATACAGTGCCAACAATTTGCACAGAGCTCTACAATATAGTTAGAGTAACACATTGATATTAGGTTTTTGGGTATTCTAAATGGCACATCTAAACATCTAAACATCACATGTTCCATTGATATCAGTGCCCACAATAAAATGAACTCATATGCAATGCAATGTCATGTGTCATGTCATGCTCATGGGTTAAAAATAACTGAAATTATGTACAATAGCCAAAATATATAACTCTCCAGTTTGCTGTCTTGTGATGGATCACTAATTATTGGCATCTTGTTAATGGTTCTTTGTAGGGCTTAATTTGTGTAATTTGACTGTCATGGTTATGGTTAAGGTTTAGGACGTTCAATTTGGGTTACATGTTAAGAAGAAGGTTGAATGTTAAGAGTTCATTTTAGAGATTCCCAAGGTTAGGGTGAGGGTTAAGTGAAATGGTCAAGAGAAGGGTTAAGTGCCAGTGTTTAGATGAGGAGTTACGTGTTTATAAGGATTATTTGGGGGGTTATATTAAGTTTTAAGGGTTTAGACATAGAAAGGATATGTGTTAAAGTGTACTTTTGTGTCAGGGAAAGTTTATACAGTAGTTAAAGACATTTAAAACACAGAGAAAACTAACAATGTTGAGAATTAACGTTTGGACACTTAAGACACCTTTAGGAGTTTCACTTGTCATTGTTGCTAAAAGCAATGGTGTCTTGGTGCAGAGATATAATGTACCAGCCTGGTGACATCAAAAGCACTTTTGAGTTTGCTTCTGCTGAAGTTCTTTAACATGACTAGTTGGAACTTATCTTTGTCACATTTCAACATTCAACCACTAAAATCCAGCGCTCATGGACCATACATAAAAACACATGAATGCTCTTGATAATAAAAAAAAACTGTCTCCATTTATTAATCACAATTCAAGAGAATCCAAACCCAGTGAGCGGAAAACAGATGAAATATCAACTCCGTCAAAAATAGCAATAGTCTTAGCTTGCGTTAGTATCCATAGAGTAAGAAGGGGTTAAAAATTTCACTGCATAGCTTGATGCTCCTGTTGCACAAAAGCAGTGTGAGCACAGTACCTTTAGATGACTAGGACATGCAGGCCGACATGTGGAGGGCCCTCCAACATGAAGGACGCAAAATCGGGACCGTGACACGGCTGGGACAGGGGAACTCACACTCTACGTCCCTCCGGACCGATGACGTCACACCACCGCAACGCTGGTTGGTGTCTCAGGATTCGAGCGGTGTTATGGAGCGAGTAGTGTCGTTCAGCACGCTCCTCCACTCTAGATGTAAATACGCTATTGCTGCTCTCTAGTGGAGATATGAGAGAATGTCTGCTTCAGTAAGATGAATCCTGAGTGCATAGACCGGCTTGTACACAGGACAATTCTGCTGCTGTAAAAGTTCCTGAACGGAACAAAGCATAAAGATGAATAATATCTTGAAGGGGGGGAGACCAGGGGGTAGCCTTGACTAACGTTTCGCGCTCTCTGTGCGCTTTTTCAAAGTCAAGGATTTGCAGAGCGAACGAGAGAAGGACAAAGGGCGTGTGTTAAGAAAAAATATCTTTAACCCCTACGTTGCTCACAGGACATAAAACATCAAATATCATACTCACAATAATACATTAACTAGAAAATACAGACATAAATAAAACACAAATAATTATGGTATGTGAAAATAAGAAATAATAATGATAATAAAAACATATATTTAGAACATCTATATAAAAATATGTAAAATGTTTTAATATTAAATACCCACATAGAGTATCATTAGACATCATGGGTACCTAGTTCAAAAGGCCAATAGTTCTTGCATCTTTATAGTGCAAGAGGTCGCTACCGAATGGAAATCCTAAAAAATGGGAATCCTAAAAAATGGGGAAAACAAGAAGGGGAAAGGGGAAAGGAAAAGGGGGAAGGAAATAACAGAATATTATATAAAATTGCATGTCTCGATTCCCTCGTTTAACCCTTTCAAACATAAAAATCCAAAAGACTTCCCTCTTGCACAAGAGGGAAAATCTTTCGTTGGTGGTTATGGTTCCTCATAGCTGAGTTCCTCCATGACTTTTATCAGTTTGTTTGCCATTCTCTGCACTTACTCCAGTTCCCCGATATCCTTTTTGAGAACTGGTGCCCAAAACTGAACTGCATATTCCAGATGAGGTCTTACTGTAATCATTTGAACAGGGGCAAAATGATATCTCTCTCTCTGGAGTCCATACCTCTCTTAATACAAGAAAGGACTTTGCTCGCTTTGGAAACCGCAGCTTGGCATTGCATGCCATTATTGAGCTTATGATCTACCAAAACCCCCAAATCCTTCTCCACTATGGATTCCCCCAGTTGTACTCCCCCTAGTATGTATGATGCATGCATATTCTTAGCCCCAAAGTGCTTAACGTTACATTTCTCAAAATTAAAACTCATCTGCCACATAGTCACCCAATTAGACAGTGCATTGAGGTTGGCTTGAAAATTGGAGACATCCTGTAAGGACGTTATTCCACTGCATAGCTTGGTGTCATCTGCAAAGCCAGAAATGTTACTTTTGATCCCAGACCCAATATCATTTATAAAGATATTAAAAAGTAAAGGTCCCAGCACTGAACCTTGGGGTACACCACTGATAACCTTAGACCATTCAGAGTAAGAATCATTAACCACTACTCTCTAAATTCTGTCTTTTAGCCAGTTTTATATCCATTTATAAACTGATATTTCCAAGCATGTAGACTTTACCTTACACATGAGCCGTGTGTGGAACTGTATCGAACGCTTTTGCAAAATCCAAGTATACCACGTCCACCGCCACGCCTCTGTCCAAGGTTTTACTTACCTCTTGACTGGTGTCATCTTTGAGCCAACATAATAAATTATCCAGTAAGTAGATACTGACAAAGCTGACAATGATGCTTGAGCAAAGATAATATTGGTCTACTGAGGAAAAGGTAAAATGGCTGTCAAGTAGAACCCTGGGATCTATTTTTGAAGTAGTAACACCTGCAACTATTATCTTTTACATTACTAAGCATAACGTGTAAGAGGGTTTTTTGAGTGTTAGGGGTTCTTAAGAAATTATAGATACTAATTTATGAGTTCACCTGTTGTTGCTGCTGAAAACCTCACACCAAAACCACTATTTCTGGCCTCCAAGTACTCATGAGTTTGCCTATGACATGCATATCCATATGTAGCGGATAGTTGCTACTAGTCACTAACATCCACCATATCACCCTGCTGCCAGACTTCCATCTATTATCTCAGAGACATTGAACAGTCATTTGCATTGTTTTGTTTTTGGTTATTGGGGGATATAACTTGGTTTTGGGAAGGGGGATATGGGATGCCCATAGAACATGTTGCTTTGCCATCATATTTAGTGAACATTGGTAAATTGGTTTAGCCTTGAAGAACTGATGTACAGTGAAACCTCGGATTGAGAGTAACGCGGCTAACGAGCGTTTCGCAATACGAGCACTATTTGAAAAAAAATCCTGACTCGGTTTGCGAGCAGGATTCAAGCTACAGCGGTGTGCATTACCGCATTTGGCCTGAGGTGGGGGGCGCGGGAGCCGTTCGGAGCCGTTCGGAAATACTTGGAAAAACTCGGAAATACTCTGTTCCCGAGCCTTTCCGAGTTCAGCCGAGCTGTCCCCAAGCCTTTTCGAGTATTTCCGTGGCTCTCCGGCACCCCTCTACCTCTGGCTTCATGCGGTATTGCATGCCATAGAAGTCAGGGCGGAACAAATTATTTTTGTTTCCATTGACTTCTATGGGGAAACTCGCTTTGATATGCGAGTGCTTTGGATTACGAGCATTCTCCTGGAACGGATTATTCTCGTAATCCAAGGTTCCACTGTACTTCTGATATTTACAGTCTCTTCCCCTGCATAACACCATGCAGACTATTGCTCCTCCTCCTCTGCATTAACTCCTGCAGACTGTTGCTCCCAGTTGCTCCCAGGACTTCTCTCCTCCTGCACAAAACTTCCACTGTAAAACTATTAGATCCACTGTAAAACTATTAGATCCCGTCCCATCATTGTGACAAAAGGGGATCACTCTGAATAATCCCAGCTTGCTGGCTGTAATCAGGTGCTGTTACTAGGCCAGAGATCTGCAGTATCTCTCCCCAGCGGCCTAGTAGTTTAGTAGCACATGCTGTTTGGTGGACTACTGCTCCCAGCTAGTCTGGCCTGCAAATCCTGCGCCCGCAGGCCGCAGCGACTTAACACACTCCCCACAGTCTCTCCTCTGGCCTTGCACCCAGCTCCCCTAGCATGCCTCATCCAGAAATCCACTGTGTTCTAGACATGTGCATTCATTTTCGTCCGAATGCATTTTCGTCCGAATTTCAGCTATTTTCGTTATCGTTTTAACAAACGAAAACGAAAGCACAGAATCCGAAAACCGAAAGATCCGACATAAACAAATGCTTTATTTTCGTTTTCGTTGCTACAACAGTTCGATATAGATAGGAGATTCGACGTGACGCTGACAATAACAATCTGTGTCTATTGAACCTGTGGTCGAATGTGCCTAACCTTAACTCTATTAGTCCAAGATTATTCTACATAGGAGAGAAAAGATTCGACATTATAGAGAGAAAAGATTTGACATAGGAGAGAAAGATTCGACATAGGAGAGAAAAGATTTGACATTATAGAGAGAAAATATTCGACATAGGAGAGAAAAGATTCGACATAGGAGAGAAAAGATTTGTTATTATAGAGAGAAAAGATTCGACATAGGAGAGAAAAGATTCGACATAGGAGAGAAAAGATTCGACATAGGAGAGAAAAGATTCGACATTATAGAGAGAAAATATTCGACATAGGAGAGAAAAGATTCGACATAGGAGAGAAAAGATTTGTTATTATAGAGAGAAAAGATTCGACATAGAGAGAAAAGATCACTGCTGGAATTGGGTGGGGGAAGTAAAATAAAAATAAAGTTGATGATGAATGTTATTGGCTGATTGTAACCAAAGAGGAGGAGCAGTAAAATAGCTAGAATGACGAAGATTCGACAAAGCATCGAAAGTTAGAAGATTCGATGGTGCAGCAAAACTGTACGATGCTGCAATCGTACATTTCCGGTCAAATGCATCCGCCCATAGGCTATAGAAGAATTCTAATGTTGGTTGATTAGTAATAGTAATGAATAAATATAATTATTACTAGTCATACAACATTAGAATTCTTCTATAGCTTGTGGGCGGAACATTCGACCGGAAATGTACGATTGCGGCGTCGTACAGTTTCACTGCTCCGTCGAATCTTCTTTGAACATTCGACAGACACCATAAGCCTTCAATGACAGATTCGACCTTAATTAATTCAGATTTTCGGACGAATGCAATTTCTAACGAAAAACTAAATAAATAAAAACGAATTTCGTGAGTAACTAAATACATTTATTTTTCGGACGAAAACGAAATTCCGAAACAAAATATTTCAGTGTGCACATGTCTACTGTGTTCCACTCACCGACCTTTTTCTGCCCCGAGTCCATGATGAAGAACTTTAACTGGACATAAGTTCCACCAGCTTCTCCAGCCCCCTCTGTTCCAGGATTCCTCATCTATGACCGTGTAAAGATGAAGACTTCATCCATGACCGTGTAAGGATGAAGCTCCCTCCCAGCTCTCCCATGCTCCTCCGCAATCGGCGCACCCCCCCCCCAGATGGGGATGGCCTCCTGCTACTGCCTAGTACTCCATTCTCCACTTCTCCCGGCTGACAACTCCTCCCCAGTGGCATATGACACAGGCTTATATGGGAGGCCTGCCCCCTGGCAATACCAAGTGGGGATTGGTCAGGGATCCTCATATGAGCTGCCTGCCACTAAAGGTCTAGAAGGGCCAATGATGGGGGTTTTCAATGTGCCATACCTCTCCCTATAAAAGTCAGGTTTCCTATTAGCTTCTTGTCAGTGTGTTTTGGAATTGGAGTACATAGGGAAAGCTGAAAGAGTGTTTTCAAATACAGTAACAGTAATTTTTTTTTTCCAAAGAGCAATGATTGATGATTCCTTGGTTCCAGCAACCTTTGTAAGTGGTGCTAAGTACAATTTCTGTTTAGGCCAGTGGCGGTGCGTCCATAAAGGGCCCAGGAGCACCGCCCCCTCTCTCCTGCACCACTCTAATCACCATAGATAGATTCATGCATTGCATGATTCTATCTATAGTCGCTGCTGACACCTCCTATTCAGGTGTCTGGCCCCTTTTCGAGTGCCAGGCACCTGAATTACAGCAGCGGGGGGGGGTGTTTTGGAAGCACCTGATTATAGGCGCCCAGAAATGTGAACAGTTGTCGCCATGCTGGGCGTTCACTGTTCACTCAGCTGTGTGTTAGCATAGCAACGGAAATCGATTTGCTAATACTGAATCCGCCTCTCAGCCAATCAGGTTGCCGGTTCTGTTACCGGTCACCTGATTGGCTGAAACGTCAGGCGCTGTGATTGGACGCCTGAGAGACTACGGAAGAAGACATGGAGGACGTGCAGGAGATCGCCGCTGACCTGCTCAGAGACAGGTAAGTGCAGGCAGCATCTGATGGGACACACTGACAGCATCTGATGGGGCACACTGGCGACATCTGATGGGGCACACTGGCAGCATCTGATGGGGCACATTGGCAGCATCTGATTGGGCACACTGGCGGCATCTGATGGGGTACACTGGCGGCATCTGATGGGGCACACTGGCAGCATCTTATGGGGCACACTGACTGCATCTGATGGGACACACTGGCAGATTCTGATGGGGCACAGTAGTGGCAAATGATGGGCACACTGGCAGCATTTGATGGGGCACTGTAGCGGCAATTGATGGGCACACTGGCAGAAATTGATGGGAACAGTGTCAGAAATTGATGGGCACAGTGGCTGCATTTGATGGGCACAGTGGTTGCGTTTGATGGGCACAGTGGTGGCAATTATTGGGTACAGTGGCTGCGTTTTATGGCACAGTAGCTGCGTTTGATGGCACAGTGGCTGCATTTGATGGCACAGTGGCAGCGTTTGATGGGCAAAGTGGCTGCGTTTGATGGCACTGTGACTGCGTTTGATGGCACAGTGGCTGCGTTTGATGGGCACAGTAGCCAGAAATTTTGAGCACCAGCCGCCACTGATTTAGGCCACATACCATGTCAGGGGATGGTGCTTTAACATCAGAGCCAAGACATGGAGGGTTCAGGACTATACAACTCAGTGCACTCAAGCTCACAAGCATCATTCACGGGCTCTCTGAGTGGAGGTGCCAAAGCTTTAACCCCTCCAGAAGACACATTCCATATGCATGATAAACCAGCTTTCACCCTACAGTCTCCAGGCTCCTTTTGAGAGGTTGTTTACACATTTCTTATGTACTCCTCCCCCATGTTCACAGTTCAGAGACCCAACTGTCCTTTTTAGGACTACAATTTTGTGTGTGTAAAGCCCCATACACACGGTCTGACTTTTTGACAACAAACGTCTAAATTCCCAGGTTTTCAAACAAATCCGACCGTGTGTACGCTCCATCGGACAAACTTTTTCGGTTTTCATCGGACAAATGTTCGCTCTGCAAACAGACAAACTTTTCGGCAAAAAAAGTCCTACGGTGCAAAGTCCTGCCGTGTGTACAGAAATCCATCGGACTTTAGTCCAAAGTACAAACACGCATGCTCAGAACCAATATTAACCAACAACAGCAGAAGTTGACCAAAGGGTGGCGGTAAAGAGCAGAAAAGAGCAGAAAAAACACGTGATGTTGGGAAAGTTTGCTGAAAAAGTCCTGCCGTGTGTATGCATACCAAGTTCACGGCCAACGCCCTTCAAATAAAAATCCATGGAAAAGTTTGTTTGAAGTCCGATCGTGTGTATGGGGCTTTAGCAACAACTGTAGCTGTTTAGCTTGTGTCCCCCTTGCAGTTTTTTTATGTTTATCCATTTTTTTTTATATTTCTGCTAGGTTTAACGGTTATAAAAAATTAGGTTGGGGTTTAGCATTTCAGGATTTTTATTTTTTTATTTGTTTTTTTTGGGGGGGGTGGTTATATTTTATTTGATTTTGTTAGGAACTTTTTTTATTCTGGAGTTCATAGCATCAAGTATACTTATTGCTGACACAAGTAAAGCTGTCCTATGTTTGCAGCACATCGGTGCATACTTGTGTGACAAAGTAGTTTGCATCAAAAAGTAACACATATTTTTTCCCTCTATCGCCACAGCTGCCATTAAATTTAGGAAATTCCTTTATTAAATATTGTTGGGCAGATGAAACTTGTAGCTATAACACATAATTTTATATATTTCACTGTCCCTTATGATCCTGCTTTCTTTTTCCTACACCACCACAATTCTATACCAAAACGAACATATAAACACTCTTTGATAAGTACCTTGGTTAATACTGCTAAAGCTGATCTTCCAGTGATGTGGTCTCGTCAGGAGCCCCCTACGCTGATGCAATGGTTTGCATGGATGCAAAAAACGGATGGAATATCTTTCTGCAATGGCTGAGGCCAAGGGCAAGGAGGAAGCATTCCATCACCAGTGGTTTCATTAGAATACTATTCTCTATTCTGACTAATACATTCAACTGTTAAAATTCCTTAATCCTATGTATTTAAACAGATGAATTTCTGCCTGGAATAACCGAGACTCGGACATCACAGGGAGCCCTCCTCCCCTTATTGTCTTTACATACTTGTCCCCAATTTTTCTACTATCCTATATCAAATGCTTCCACCATTGCCTTTCTGACTAATTCTTACCCTTTCTTTACTTCCCCACTCTGGTGTTATATAGTCCACTTACAATGATTAGTAGAGCACAAAGCTATGTTTGTCAAGGGAAGCTCAATCCACTTTTGATCCTACCTGGTTGATTGAATGGTTCCCTTTTTTTTATTTTCTACTTTATATTCTTAAAAAATGTTTTGCGATTCTATCAGTTGTATTGCACATTTTGGTTTTGCCAGATTGCCTCTGGGAACAATCTGTATACTTAGCTGTTGTTTGTAAGACAGTCATAAATAGTAAATTTGGTTTATATTAGTGATTTTTAATTCTGACAACCATCCAGCAAAGATGAATGTTTTAGACAAATTACCTTATCCATGTATGAAATTGTTATTATCCTGTATGTCATGCTTCATTGCGACTCTTAAATAACCAAAATAAATATAAAAAAAACGTCAGGAAGGCTCAAATTCTGAGGTAAAGTTTCTTCATGTGGTGGTATTAGGGAGCAAACAGGTTTTTCAGGGCAAAGCAGTGGTTAGGGCACGCCATCTAGAAGCAAGGTATATCTGCATTTTCCATCTCAGAGTGGCTATGCTATGCAGCCAGTAATCTGCAACTTCTGCTAACCATAGCAAAACTTGCAAACTTGCAACAAGCAGACAGCGGAATTATTTGATCTCACGATCACTGACTTCCTGCAGGAAGATCAACTTGAGCATGTGCAAGCATTCCTCGTTTTAGATATTGAGGATGAGGAAGATAGTGTCAGGACCATAGAGGGAAGGGACATCAGGCAAGAAGCAGTTTGATCTTGAAATTTACAAAAAAGATCATTGTTTCCATACTAGGAATCATTTTAAAGCTACGGATCGGAATGCTTACATTCCCCTAACTAGCTGCCACCACAAATTATGGCTGTGTAATATTCCTAGAGGGCAGTTTATCAGGCTCCGACGCAATTGTTCATCAGAGGAAGAGTTCCTTTCACAGTCGCAGATTTTAGCCACCTGTTTCAGGCAGAAAGACTATACCCATTCTGCGATCAATATAGAAATTGAGAGGGCACAAGCTACGGATAGAAGTGTTATTGTTGCAGACAAGGTTGTTAGTTCTACAAGCATGTTACTAATGAATTCAAGATGGTAATGGATTATAGTATTCAAAGTTTGTGAAAATTGTAGCCAAGCATTGGCCAATCTTGAAGTACGATCGCATTTTGGGTTCAATACTCCCAGATCGCCCAGAGTTCATCTATCGTAAGGCACCCTAGCTCCGTGACAGCCTGGCACCAGGTGTCATTGATCCTCCAAAGATTGCTGAAAACAAGCTTTTTAGCTTTTTATCAGGTTTTTATGCATGTGGTAGGTGTGCGACTTGCAAGCATGCTAAAAATAATATAAAAAAACGGAAGGATTTTTGTTCATCAGTAACGCATAAACAGTATCAGATAAAAAACCTTATCACGTGCGCGACAGTTGGTGTCGTATACATGCTGTAATGCGACTGCGGCTTGCAGTATGTAGGACGCACCTCACTCGCACTTCATGTGCGAGTAGGTGAACATATTAGCAATATTAAAAGAGGAGTGAAAACGCATAGCGTGTCTGGGCATTTTAGGACCTGTCACCAACGGGACCCCAAATGTTTGAAGTTTTGGGGAATTGAAAAGGTCCCTAGACACTGGAGAGGAGGTCACTACATTTGTCAGCTTAGTGGTTGGGAATCCTTCTGGATTTTTGAGACCAAGGTAATGTCGCCTGCTGGCTTGAATGTAGATTTCAACCTGAATTGTTTTATTTCTAACAGATAACATTTTCTTTCTCTCCTTTGTATGTCCTTTTAGTATGTGATCTATACAATGTTGATTTTTTACAATGTGGATTGTTTATATTTTGTGGATTTTTATATAATGTGATTTTTATATAATGTGGATTTTAGATTTATATTTGTATCGTATTCCTGTATTCAATTTTGATTTTTATCATATGTGTATATGTGGTTCTGATCAGAGAGATGGTTTGACGTCTGTCTTTATTTTATTTTATTTATAATTATATTTGTAGTAGAGTGCTGTTTTAAGTATTGGTATGTTCCCCTTTAAATTTTAAAATAAATTTGAGATTTGTGTGCCTTATTTTTCGTCTATGGTTTAATGAGGTTTTTTCCCCTTTTATTTGTTAACGATGGTGGCCAGTTTCTAATTTGGTGAACATGCCAATTCTATACACTTTGCATCATTTCACTGAAATCTGGCAGCTTGTTTTCTCTGTGAACGGCTCCCCTGGTAAAAAAAAGTTTTTTATGGGATGTGAGCCGCGATTGGTTGGTTCTATCCGGGAGCCTGATTCGCTGAGAAACGGTTGCCATGACAGTATATATCAAGCTGACTGCGGGCCGTCGATTTGTCATCCAACCCCGCACTGAAGAAGCCCCGCCCACGGATGTAACGCATACAGGGGGAGGAGTCACGTCTGACGTCACCCGCGGCCATTGCTTTGGTTAGAAACCACTACACGCTCTGATGCTGGCACTCGCACAAGAGTGCCATTGATTGTGAGTAGTTTTTCTTGCCTTTCTATGATCAATACATTTGTATACAGAGAGCACTAGATCGCTTCCTTTGTTTTACATGTGCGGTGGAGTTCAGCTATAGTGCAGTGTAACGGCACCCCAAATCTGAAAGGGAATTAACGCCGTTTAAGATATCCCCTCTCCTGGACACAAATTCACTGTCGATCCTCCACAGTCAGATGACCACTTCCCATTGGTATTAATCCTTCCAAAAGAACGAGACGCACTCTGTATCTTTCCAAAAATGAACTCCTTTATTATTGCAAAACATTACAACTTTTATATCCACAGAGAGAAGCTTCTGACCTTCTCTCATCGTACACCTCTGACCAGACCCAATTTACATGAGCCAATTAACTACAGTGAATGGCTCAGACACATTCCCTTTCTGTCTCCCAATCCGCATTATCAAAAGACTTCACACAATGAAAGGATCATTACCATTACACAAGCAGACAGGAGACACCTCAGCATCTCTTCAATTAACCTGTCTGTCTGCTAGTTCCACAACCAATAATTACAGGCTTAATTCCCACAAGCCACAATAGACAATAGAATGTAATCACACACCATCACAGCAAGTATTACATACACAGCCCACACACAGTATATACCCAATCTGCTATGTATATACAGTATGGGATATGGCTATCACAGATCATGGTGGGGTTTTCATTCACCCTGTGCCCCTAATAGGGAAACAGGGTGGTTTACACATAAGAGGCATTGGGGAAGCTGAAGCAAGGGTATCTCATACTTTCTAAGGGATTCTGGGTTCCCCGGGCCATCCTGTTACATGCAGGTTATCGCTCTATACCCTCAGTGTGGGTTTACTGCTGCTTACTGGTCGTTTGGATGAGTTCAGCATAAGAGCAGGATTTCCATCTCTAATCCCAAGGCTGGGTTCATTGCTTTGTGACCTTTTATATATCGAGTAGATGAGGTGAGAGGCCAATCTGTGTGTGGTGGAGGGATTTTCTGTCACCTGTCAAAACGTCTACACTGCAGTTTATGATTTGTACCTTTTTCACATGCACCTATGGACTTCTTCCTGATTTAATATATGGACATTTATTATTGTGATTATTGATTTGTTTTACTTATTGACTATTTTATTATTGCGCTGCACTGTTCTACTTTATGAAGAAGCAGCAGAAGCTTGTAATATTTCAGCAGCTTTAGATTTCTACCAAATGGGTTCCAGCAATGAGGGGCGGGGGTAGATGATGAGGTGGCTGAACATTTGTGGGTGCCAGGAACTTGAGAGGAGGAAAGTTCTGAAGGAGAGGCAGAAAAGCAGTGAGGGAGGATTTTTTACAGGGACAGCTTGCAGAGGACTGAAGTGAGCAGACTTGCTAATCCATCTGGTGGCACTGCCCTACAGATACAGGCCACTGCTATCCCAGAACTGGTCAACACTTTATTGTAGTTTGGGCCTTTTTCGTTGTATGTCCAATAGCACCATTGTGACCTGCAGTCTCTGCCTGCACTGAGCCAGCTATTTGGGTACCATGTGAGGAAACACATGACTCTGTACCAGAGAGCTAGATGGGAGCAGCACCTCAGTGAACAAAAGATTATAGTGCACACATACAAAAATGTCATTTAAAATCCTACAAGGCTACACTATTCATAGAATGAAAGATCCCACTTCTCAACAATGAGAGAAATACACTCCTCTTTCTGGGAGAACTAAAAGGACTCCTCCTATAACTCAGGTGGACACTGATTAGAAGTTCTGGTAGGGGATGATGGGGTGCACCATCCCAAGGGGTCTAGTCAGTAGAAGGGATGAGCTTCGAGTTCGAGTCAAACTCATGTTCGACTCGAACATCGGCTGTTCGACCGTTCGTCGAATTTCGAACATTATGGGCTGTTCGCGCCAAATTCGAGTGGCGTGTCACAGCCCATAATTCACTGTGGCATTGCAGTGCATTGCTGGCTGATGATTGGCCAAGCATGCACTATGATCCGCATGCTTTGGCCAATCACAGCGCGGTAAGAACGGAGAGCCATAATTGGCCAAAGCCAGGGTGGCTTTGGCCAATTATGTCTCAGGGGGTTTAGTACACGCCCCACACTATATAAGGCCGCCTGCGTGGTGGCCTTGTGTAGTGTGTTGCGGCGGTGAAAAAAAGACAGAGAGAGAGAGAGAGATAGTGTCATTTCATTTGAGTTAGATAGAGCAGGCAGGCGAGTCAGTTAGCTGCAGTTAAGACCTGTACACGCGATCGGATTTCCTATGGATTCTAATCCGATGGATTTTTCCATCGGAAATCCAATGAAGCTGACTTCCATCAGTCTTGCCTACACACCATCAGTCAAAAATCAGACCGTCCCAAACGCCGTGACGTAAAACACTCCGACAAGCGAGAAAAATTAAGTTCAATGCTTCTGAGCATGCGACGACTTGATTCTGAGCATGCGTGGGTTTTTTGTCCGATGGAGTTCCACACAGACAATCGGAATTTGCTATTGTTTTTTTTCCCATCGGATAAATTTAAAACATGTTCTATTTTTTCTCACCGATCGGTTTATCCGATGAGAAAAGTCCATCGGACTGTTTTCATCTGTAAAACTGATTGTGTGTACACGGCATTACAGTGTGTAGAGGATATATATGCATCCTAGGTGTTGTATATATATATATATATATATATACACTGTATTCAGTTTAGCTAGATCCGTTCCTGTTATTCTCTTCATAATATACAGGCAGGCAGGTGATTGTGGTAGCTGCAGTATTTTCAGTTAGTGTACTGTGTCCTTTACACAGTGTGCACCTAAAGCTACCTGAATACAATTGCTGGTGTTCTCATATTAATACCACAGGCAGGGAGCTGCAAGTATTTTCAGTTAGTGTACTGTGTCCTTTGCACAGTGTGCATCTAAAGCTACCTGAATACAATTGCTGGTGTTCTCATATTGCTGCAGTATAATCAGTATATATATATATATATAATCCCAGCTTTGTGCAGCTACATCTTACTGCAGGCCATTAGTATGTCTGGAAGGACAACAAGGGGAGGCAGACAGTCACGAGCCAATAAAAGAGGGCAAGCAGGCTCTGTGTCTAGAGGCAACATTGCTGGTCGTGGACACGGTGCATCCTCATCAGCAAGTAGACGTGGGACACGCTTGTCCTTTTTTTTTCGGCAGCTGGTCGCGTTGAGCCGCAACATGCCGAAGACTTGGTAGAGTGGATGACCAAGCCCTCCTCATCCTCCTCATCCTCTCTCACCCAGGCTCAAGGTACTTTGTCTGGCAAAGCACCTGCCAAAGCGGCCTCTTCCCTCGGCTCAATGGCATCAGTCACTACTTCCCTAGCCCCACCATGTCCTCGTGAGGAGTCCCCCGAACTGTTTGACCACAGTGTTGGGTACATGCTGCAGGAGGATGCGCAGCATTTTGAAGGCTCCGATGATGGTACCCAGCTAGAGGAAGGCAGTAACGTGAGCCCAGAGAGAGGGGGTGCCCAAGAAGGACAGCAATCTGGCAGTCATGTTCCCCCAGCTGCAGCATACTGCCAGGTTTGCTACAGTGATGAGGAGGGAGGGGATGATGAGGTCACGGACTCTACATGGGTGCCTGATAGGAGAGAGGAGGAGGAGGAGGCACATCTCCAACAAGGCAGGATGCCCTCCAGGGGCCAGCTTAAGGGCAGCACACCGACACCATCACACCGCAGAGCTCCGCATGTGCAGGGCGCTGCTGTCTCTGCGCGTTATTCCAAAAGTGCTCTTTGAAACATATGTCTCAGGCGTATCTCGCGTGGCCAAAACATCACCCGCTTGGGCACCACATGCTTGATCAGACATATGTCGACCTGCCATGCAATTCATTGGCAAGCATACCTAAAAGACCCACACCAAAGAACAAAGCGGACCTCTCCTTGCTCCTCATCAGCTGGGATCTCCAACACCACTATACCTTCAGTCCTCTCTGAAACCTGCACTGAGAGGAATGAAGGTGTAGAATTAGGTGTGTCACAGCCAAGTACTTGCAGGCAATCTGCTATCGGTACACCAACGTCAGTTTGTACCAGGCAAATTTCCCTACCCCAGCTGCTGCACTGCCAAAAGAAGTTCGCTCCCAGCCATCCACATGCCCAGAGGTTGAATGCTAGCTTGGCTAAATTGCTAGCACTTCAACTGCTGCCTTTTCAGTTTGTTAAACTCTGCCCCCTTCCGTGAGTTTGTGGAATGTACGATTCCTCAGTGGCAGGTTCCCACTGAAGGCGATTCCGGCTCTCTCCTGGCATGTGGAAGGCAATGTCTTGGCCTCGCTGGACAGGGGGGTCAGCGGTAAGGTGCATATTACCGCTAACTCAGAAGGCATGGACAGGGACGTTACCTATCTTTCACGGTGCATTGGGTGACTCTGCTGGCAGCTGGGAAGGATGCAGGACAAGGTGCAGTAGTGTTGGAGGTTGTTCCACCACCATGCCTCCAAAATGCTACTACTGGATATTCTGACACACCTCTCTCCTCCACCCCCTCCTCTTCTTCTTCCTCCATGGAAAATCCTGGTCCTGGACAACGTGTTGCTGAGGCTTTGGTCAGTCAAAGAAGGAGCGGTGGAGAAGGTGGTCATCTGACCGATGCGTTCAGACAATGTTTTAGTCCGCAGCCCCAAGATATGATTGGTTCCAGCAACCATCGCCAGCATCTGTTTTACATGGTGCAGGAATACCTAGGTGCAACATCAGACTTGGACACCTTTCCCACCGAAAATCCTCTGGGTTACTGGGTCTTGAGGATGGATCACTGGCCAGAGCTTGCACAGTATGCAGGTGAGCTACTGGCCTGTCCTGCATCCAGCGTTCTTTCAGAACGTACATTCTGTGACATACCCACCAGGTGGAACTCAACGTGGGCCATGCTGCAGCGGCTGCACATGCAGCAGAGGGCCATCAATGCGTATCTGTGCCAATATGGCACGAGGACAGGCTCAGGGGAGCTTGTTTTTTTTGCCACGCCAGTGGGTCATGATCAGGGATGCATGCACTCTCCTGACACCATTTGAGGAGGCCACGAGGATGGAGGAGAAGTGACAGTTTGTCACGATCAGGCGTCGGGCTTGAAGACCAGTTGCTATAGCAGTTGCAGGACAGGTATAAAGGCAGTCACTTCTGGCAGATGACACAGGCTCACCTGAGGTGCGGAGTCTAAGTACTAGCTGGTTTTCCCCAGAGCTCCAGGTGGTGGAGATGGATTTGGCTGCAAGCTAGTACCAGGTCGCGATCCTCAGGTTTGCCCCACCAGGGTGTGAGCAGGCCGGGGTCCAGTGGCGGATCAGCAGATAAGGATTAAACAGCAGCGTGGTCAGTAACAAGCCAAAAGGTCAATCACGAGTGGTTGCAGGTTGGGATCAGGCAGCAGAGAAGTCCAGGAACAAGCCAAAGGTCAATCACGAGTGGTTGTAGGTACAGATGGCAACAGGAAAACCAACAGCAAGGCACTGGCAGGGAAGGCACAATAACCTGGCAAAGAGGAAGTGCTGAGACAAGGCTTATATAGGAAGTTCATGGGAGGAGCAAGGAGTTCAAGGTTCATCGGTAATCAAGACTCAAGGCAGGGTTGTCCATTGGATCAGATAGGTTAGTCCAGCAGATCAGGCAGGGAGCTGTCCAGCATCCCAGATAGCTCAGTGGGAAGAGTAAACGCCAGACACCGACGAGGTCCCAGGTTCAAGCCCAGGTCCTGACAGTACTCCCCTCCTCTCAGGATGTCCTCTGGACGTCTTAGGGCTGGGTTTGTGAGGAAACCTCTGGTGGAATTCTCTTGTCAATCTAGTGGAGTGAACCTTATCCATCTTTGGGCATTTTTTTCTTTAGAAGTTTCTGCTGGGGAGATTCTCCTCACTTGCAAGGCTTTTTCAAACATCTCCAGCTCCTGCTTACGGATAAGGGTGCCATTCGAGGCATACATACAGTCAGGTGGTAGAACTTCTTTGGCAGGACAGGAATTAGTGATGGAGCCAGACTTTACGGAAGTGGTGACGGTATCAAGAACAGGTGTTTTCTTAGGATGTAGCAAAGGCGTCTCTGGAGCAGGAGGTGGTTCTTTGGCAGGACAGGGTGATGTTACTGCATTTACCACTGTGGAACGTGGGATGACTACTGGAACTGGTCTGTTGTCGGGAGGTTGCAGAGTTGCCTCTAGGCCAGATGGTAGGAGTTTCACAGGGGTATTGGTTGCGGGTTCAAGAGGGGCACTGGTAACGTTGACCACCATAGTCTGGGAACCGATTTGTGTCATTGAACATGGACAGGTCTTACAGCAACCTTGGCAGTTCACAGGCCGAACAGCAGCGATAGCAGAATGAATCCCAGTAGTACCCACTTGAAGAACCTTTGGCCGAGTTGGACGAGTTGGGCAGAGAGTGATTAAGTGCCCTCTATCTCCACAATAGAAACAAAGGCCACAGCCCCTCCTCCGCTCTCTTTCAGCTTTAGACAGCGTGGTCTGGATGACCCCGATCTCCATAGGTTCCACATCTTCCAGGATAGGTGTGTGTATATCCACAGGAACTTCAAGGCTTTGTGGTGTTAGGGCTTCATGGCTTGGCACGTACTGGGGTGGCTTGAAGTCATACCTGTACAGGGTATTCCTGTCCCTGGGTCCCCGAAGGCCAGATGAGCTAGGAGCAGACTTGGGAACCCTGGTTTTCTTGGAAACTGTACAGTGAGAGTCCAGGGCTAACATAAAAGCTTCCCAGCTGTCCAAGACTGGACTCCTTTCCTGTAATACCTGATGAGCCCATGTTTTGATTGGTCCAGTGAGCAGGTTGATAGTAGCGAGAACCTTTATATAATCTGTGGCATAGGTCTTAGGCTTAAGAGCAAACAACAGCTCGCAATCCATCTTAAAGGATGAAAGAGATGCACGGCTACCGTCAAACCTCCCGGGCATCACAACAAATGACTCAGGACAGGCTGGTTCCAGGCCTGGGCATACTGTACCTTTCAGTAACAGAACTTCTTGCTGCAGGTCTGAGATTTGCTGTCTGACAGGAGTCAAAGCATCTGCTATAGCGGCCTTCATGTTTATGGCCAGGTTATTCTGTCACGATCAGGCGTCGGGCTTGAAGACCAGTTGCTATAGCAGTTGCAGGACAGGTATAAAGGCAGTCACTTCTGGCAGATGACACAGGCTCACCTGAGGTGCGGAGTCTAAGTACTAGCTGGTTTTCCCCAGAGCTCCGGGTGGTGGAGATGGATTTGGCTGCAAGCTAGTACCAAGTCCTGACAGTGCATGCATCAGTGACACTGTCCCTCTTGTCTACCTGTTGGAGCACACGCTGCATGGAATAATGGACAGGGCACTTGAGGCAGAACAGAGGGAGGAAGAGGAGGAATTCCTTACCTCTCAAGGTCCCCTTTATCCAGACAGTGTTCCTGCTGGCCCGCCTATCACACAGGTAGAGGAGGAAGAGGAGGAAGAGGAGGAGGATTGTGTCAGCATGGAGGTGGAGCCTAGCACTCAGCATCAGCAGCAATCTTCAAGGGATCAATTACAGTCCCAAGAAACCCATGAACTTGTACGTGGCTGGGAGGAGTTGGCTGCGGATCATGTCGTCCTGGGTGACCCCAAGGACTCCGGACCAAATGCCTCAGCAAACCTATGCTGCATGGCCTCCCTAATCCTGCAAAGCCTGCGGAAGGATCCTTGTATTCATGTGATCAAGGAGAGGGATCATTACTGGCTGGCAACCCTCCTTGATCCACGTTACAAGGGTAAGGTTGCGGACCTTATCTTGCCGTCGCAGAGGGAGCAGAGGATGAAACATCTTCGGGAGGCCTTGCAGAAAGGTCTGTGCAATGCGTTCCCAGAGATTGGGAGGTTACAAAATCCTGGTCCTGGACAACGTGTTGCTGAGGCTTTGGTCAGTCAAAGAAGGAGCGGTGGAGAAGGTGGCCATCTGACTGATGCGTTCAGACAATTTTTTAATCCGCAGCCCCAAGATATGATTGGTTCCAGCAACCATCGCCAGCGTCTGTTTTACATGGTGCAGGAATACCTAGGGGCAACATCAGACTTGGACACCTTTCCCACCGAAACTCCTCTGGGTTACTGGGTCTTGAGGATGGATCACTGGCCAGAGCTTTCACAGTATGCAATTGAGCTACTGACCTGTCCTGCATCCAGCGTTCTTTTGGAACATACATTCAGTGCTGCTGGAGGCTTTGTAACCGATCACAGGGTGCGCCTGTCCACCGAATCAGTCGATCGGCTGACCGTCATAAAAATTAATCAGTCTTGGATCACCAGCTACCAAGCACCTGATGCTGATGTAACCAAATAATTTTTTTGGAATGGGAGATCCCTTCAAGACTGCCTATGCTGATGCTGAGTGACTATCCTGTTATGCTGAGTGACTATCCTCTTCCTCCTCAATGTTCATGCTGATAGCTTGTAAGAACATTTTTGGTTCTGTGCACCGCCACCAGTGGCTAAGGCCCAATTTTTCATCCAGGGGCGTGTAATTACAATTTTTGATGCAATACTTTGCAGCAGGGCTCATTCCTGCGCTCCAACTAGAGTATCTGTGAGGGGTTGCAGTATTGTGGCACCAGCACCTAAGGCCCAATTTTTCTGCCCCTGTTTAACAGGGGCGTGTAATTACAATTTTTGATGCAATAATTTGCAGCAGGGCTCATTCATGCGCTCCAACTAGAGTTTCTGTGGGGGGTTTCAGGTTTGTGGCAACAGCACCTATGCCTAAGGCCCAATTTTTCTGCCCATGTTCAACAGGGGCATGTAATTACAATTCTTGGTCTAATATTTCACAGCAGGCCCATTCCTGCGCCCACCAAGACTAACTGTGAGGCCTTACAGTGTTGTGGCAACACCAACACCTAAGGCCCAAATTTCTGCAGTGTATATAGGGCAGGCCCCTACTTTCAAACATCCAACTTACAAACGACTCCTACTTGCAAACGAAGGGAGACAACAGAAAGTGAGAGGAAATCTAACCCTAGGAAGGGAAATTCTCTCCTGTAAGGATTAATATGGGAAAAACATGTCTCCTCTCCACTTATGCTTCATCACCAATCCTTGTTTCACTAAAAAAAAAACATTTTCAAAAACCAATTGTTATTGGGACAGAAAGTGAGGTGAAATCTTCTGAACAGGTGCACATACAGCAAAACAAAAGTTACAGGGGTGATAACCCTTCCCTATGTTTTCCAAAAAGCTTAAAAATAGATTTTTTGGCTGGAGCTACACTTAAAAAATGTACCAGTTCTAAATTACAAACAGATTCTACTTAACCACTTAACAACCACCTGCCGACAAATAACGTCGACAAGGTGGTTGCTTAACTCTGGGAGGACGTTATATAACGTCCTCCCAGAATCGCGCTCCCCCTGGGGTGCGCACACGGGAAACTCCGTGACCGCCGGGTCCAGAGGACCCGGCGGATCACGAATCGCGGTAAATCGCCGCTGATAGCGGCCGTTTACCACGTGATCGCTCCGTCAAATGACGGAGCAATCACTTGTAAACAGACCGGCGTCATTTGATGACGCCGGTTCCTCCCTCCCCTCTCTGTACCGATCGGTACAGTGTGAGAGGGGAGGGGGAGGGAGCGGATGGCAGCAGCAGCACTGTGGGCTGGATCTGTGACAATTGCAGTCACAGATCCAGCCATCCATCCATCCCTGCTCAGCCATCCCTGTGCTATACCCTGCCAATACTCTGCAATACACCCTGCCAATACTCTGCAAAATACCCTGCCAATACTCTGCAAAATACCCTGGTGCAATACTCTGCAATACCCTGGTGCAATACTCGGCAATACCCTGGTGCAATACTCGGCAATACCCTGGTGCAATACTCTGCAATACCCTGCGCAATACTCTGCAATACCCTGCAAAATACTCTGCAATACCCTGCAAAATACTCTGCAATACCCTGCAAAATACTCTGCAATACCCTGCGCAATACTCTGCAATACCCTGCGCAATACTCTGCAATACCCTGCGCAATACCCTGCAAAATACTCTGCAATACCCTGCGCAATACCCTGCAAAATACTCTGCAATACCCTGGTGCAATACTCTGCAATACTCTGGTGCAATACTCTGCAATACTCTGGTGCAATACTCTGCAATACTCTGGTGCAATACTCTGCAATACCCTGTGCAATACTCTGCAATACCCTGCGCAATACTCTGCAATACCCTGCGCAATACTCTGCAATACCCTGCGCAATATTCTGCAAAATACTCTGCAATACCCTGCACAATACTCTGCAATACCCTGCACAATACTCTGCAATACCCTCCACAATACTCTGCAATACCCTCCACAATACTCTGCAATACCCTCCACAATACTCTGCAATACCCTCCACAATACCCTGTGCAATACCCTCCACAATACCCTGTGCAATACCCGTGCAATACCCTGCCATACACCGCAATACCCTGCCATAGTCCGCAATACTCCGCAATGCCCTGCAATACTCCGCAATGCCCAGCAATACTCCGCAATGCCCGGCAATACTCTGCAATAACCACTTCCCGCCCTCCGGCCGTCATTTGACGTCCTTGACTTTGTGCGGGGATATCTGAATGATGGGAGCAGCTACAGGCATCATTCAGATATTAGCTTTTTCAGCCGGCGATTCGCTACACCATAAGAACAATCATAGCGGCTGTTCCGCCGCTTGATCATTCTTACGGGAGGCGAGAGGGGATGTCCCCCCCCGCCGCCCTCCGGTGCTTCTACCGACTCACCGCTACGATCAAAGCCAGGATTGTTGGGGTTTTTTTTGGATTTTTTTCAGGCTTCCCAGCCTAGAGGTGAGATGTGGGGTCTTATTGACACCCCCCCCATATCTCACTGTAAAGAGGACCTGTCATGCCATATTCCTATTACAAGGGATGTTTACGTTCCTTGTAATAGGTATAAAAGTGATCAAAAAAATGTTTAGGGCGGAAAAACATGTCAAACTAAAATAAATAAAGTAAAATGAAGAATAACATTTTTTTTTTTAAAGCGCCCCTGTCCCCGTGAGCTCGCATACAGAAGCGAACGCATACGTAAGTCCCGCCCACATATGAAAACGGTTTTCAAACCACACATGTGAGGTATCTCTGCGAACGTTAGAGCGAGAGCAATCATTTTGGCCCTAGACCTCCTCTGTAACTCAAAACATGTAACCAGTAAAAATATTTAAAGCGTCGCCTATGGGGATTTTTTAAGTAGCGAAGTTTGGCGCCATTCCACGAGTGTGTGCAATTTTTAAGGGCGACATGTTAGGTATCTATTTACTCGGCGTAACTTCATCTTTCACATTATGCAAAAACATTGGGCTAACTTTACTGTTTTTGTTTTTTTTTTTAAGCACAAAACATTTTTTTTCCGTAAAAAACGCGTTAAAAAAATTGCTGCGCAAATATCGTGCGAGATAAAAAGTTGCAACAACCACCATTATATTCTCTAAGGTCTTTGCTAAAAAAACATATATAATGTTTTGGGGTTCTATGTAATTTTCTAGCAAACAAATGATGATTTTTACATGTAGGAGAGAAATGTCAGAATTGGCCTGGGTGCTCCAGAACGCCTGAAGGTGCTCCCTGCATGTCGGGCCTCTGTATGTGGCCACGCTGTGTAAAAGTCTCACACATGTGGTATCGCCATACTCGGGAGTAATAGCAGAATGTGTTTTGGGGTGTAATTTGTGGAATGCATATGCTGTGTGTGAGAAATAACCTGCTAATATGACAATTTTGTGAAAAAAAAAAAAAAGAGAAAAAAAAAATCTTGATTTTGCAAAGAATTGTGGGAAAAAATGACAACTTCAAAAAACTCACAATGCCTCTTTCTGAATACCTTGGAATGTCTTCTTTCCAAAAAGGGGTCATTTGGGGGGTATTTGTACTTTTCTGGCATGTTAGGGTCTCAAGAATTGAGATAGGCCATCAGTACTTCAGGTGTGATCAATTTTCAGATATTGGCACCATAGCTTGTGGACTCTATAACTTTCACAAAGACCAAATAATATACACCAATTTGTACTTATTTTTACCAAAGATATGTAGCAGTATAAATTTTGGCCAAAATTTATGAAGAAAATATAGTAATTTGCAAAATTTTATAACAGAAACGAAAAAAAAATCATTTTTTTACAAAATTTTCAGTCTTTTTTCTCTTATAGCGCAAAAAATAAAAAACCCAACAGTGATTAAATACCACCAAAAGAAAGCTCTATTTGTGTGAAAAAAAGGACAAAAATTTCATATGGGTACAGTGTTGTATGACTGAGTAATTGTCATTCAAAATGTGAGAGCACCGAAAGCTGAAAATTGGTCTGGTTATTAAGGGGGTTTAAGTGCCCAGTGGTCAAGTGGTTAAGAACAAACCTACAGTCCCTGTCTTGTTTGCACTGCCTGTATACTGCTGTACAGAGTATATAGGGCCCTTAGGGCCCCACGTCTTTCCTTTTTTAATCTGGGTACGGGGTTCCCCTAAATTTCCATACAAGACCCAAATGGGCTGGGGGGGGGTACCCATGCCGATTTTCTCAATGATTTTCATCCATATTGCCGGGACCACACATTACATTAAAGCCGCAAGCAGTTTTAAATGACTTTTTTTCCTTTAGAAATGTCATTTTGTGCAGGGACAGTTCTAAACACGGGAAACACGTGCCACTTCACAGGCATACTATAGACACCCCCCAGGTACGACATTTAAAGGAATATTTATTTTTTTGTTTCACTTTAATCATCATTAAAATCACTGCTCCCGAAAAAACGTTAGTTTTTTAAACTTTTTTTTGCATTGATACATGTCCCCTGGGGCAGGACCCGGGTCTCCAAACCCTTTTTAGGACAATAACTTGCATATTAGCCTTTAAAATTAGCACTTTTGATTCCGAACGTTCAAGTCCCATAGACTTTAACGGGGTTCGATAGTTCGCGCGAACTTTCGGTCCGTTCGCAGGTTCTGGTGCGAACCGAACCAGGGGGGTGTTCGGCTCATCCCTAGTCAGTAGGACCCATAAAACAGACAAAGACTTGGGGGGCACACCCTAACTATGCATCACATTAAAGATGGTGCTGCTATAAGACCATACAAACAGAATGAAAGAATATAGCGCACACATACAAAAATGTATTTTAAAATCCCACAAGGCTATTTAAAGCACCTAAACATAATAAGCAAATTAGCAAACCATAGGCAATGCTTTACAAGCCTTTACAGGTTGCCAGTTTAGCGTTACGTCCTAGGTTCTAGGATTATTTCTGCTTACTCTGACATTCGCGGTGATACCTCACATGTGTGGTGTGATCTCCATCTACATATGCATGCGGGACTGTTGTCAGAAACATCCCTTGTGATAGCTGGGGCAGTGACAGGTTCTCTTTATCTATTAGACCCCAGATCTCTTCTCTGCTTTCAAAAGGCATCTGATCAAACAGAGATTGGTTTGATCAGATGCTTTACAAGTCAGTAAAGGCTTGTAAACAAAAAAAAAAAAAAACGGAAGTGACAAAATCCTCATCGCTTCTGGTTTCATAGGCCATAGAGATGATTGGGAAATGGACATTCCTTCTTTATCGATATGGTGTACTACCCCAACTGCCAGTTTTAGTCCTGGTGGAATGGGAGAGCCCGGGAAGGCAAGGGGGGACAGGGGAACCACATTCTGCCACACGCAAAAGTGATCCAGCGGCTGTATAGCCACTCAGATCTCTTTTACATTATAGAGCATTGCCAGCTGTAAAAAAAGATACCAAAGTCATGACTACAGCTGCAACCACATAAGCCCGAGGACTTATGGGTATGTTCATTTGGGCAAAGTGGTTAACGTAGTAATTTTAAATCAGTAAAGTGTTGATAAGTTAATGTATCTGTATAATAAACCACAGTGTAAAATGAATTTAGTAGATTGAACATGTTATACGGTAATTTTGGTAGAGGAATAAAATTCCGAGCACACTATGATACTAAGCAGCAAGTATAAAAGTGCAAAGGTTGACACTTAAATATGTGACAGAAAAAATGTTGCACTGAATTTAATTATACATAATACCAGCATAGTGTCAAAATTATTTTCAAATGTTAAATTATTAACAAACATTCAAATCCTAAAAATCTAAATCAAACACAAAAATAAATGCAAATTGAAATAATAAACACTGTCCACCTGTATGTGCAAGCTGTGACAGATGTTAAAGTGTGTATGTGACCATAAATGTTACAATCTTTCATCACACAAATGTCATTTTTCCACATCATTGGAGGTATGATAGCTTTTACCTGGCTTTTAAAGGGGATATGTGCACAAGACCTTGTTGAAAGGTTATTTCTTTCAGGTAAGAGAATGTCCATATGAATGTTGGTCGTATTCACTGGACACAAATACTAGGGGTCTTCAAAAAGTTTCCACACTTTTTTTAAACTCTATTAAATACAAAAAAGTGCGTAAACTTTTTGAAGACCCCTAGTATTTGTGTCCAGTGAATACCACCAACACTCATTTGGACATTTTTGAAGAACCCTTGTATAAACTGGTTTCATCACTTGTGGAAGACACTAAAGGATTAAGGAATGCAATATTTTGGAAGTAAACATGGATTTTTGGACTATTACAAGGCAGTTTGGAACTTTTTTACCAGATTACATACACTTTTGACAGCCTGCACATATAGGTGGACAGTGTTTATTATTTTGTTTTGCATTTGTTTATTTTTGTGTGTGATTTTGATTTGCATGATTTGTATGTTTGTTAATCATTTGATATCTGAGAATTATTTTTACATTATATTGGTATTATTGTAGCTAGACTTGTGCACAACGGAAAAATTTGTTTAGTTTCGGTTCGTTTTTTGTGCACAACGGAAAAATTTGTTTCGTTTCGGTTTGTTTCTTTTCGGTCCTGTTGATTCGTAATCATTCGTAATTTTGCTAGACGGGATTTTTCGTGTTCGGACTAATTCGTATTTTCGCAAGCGTAATTTTTCGTTGAATTTTTTGTTGATTTATAATTCGTACTTTCGGTAGGGTACGTTGTTTTTCGTTGATTCTGGACACAACTCCTACTTTCGTAACTTTTTTTGGGTTCGTTGATTCGGAATTTTCCGTGTCTCTCTCACAACGACGCTGCCTATTATGCCTAATGTGCTTCGAATGGATTTGTACTTTTCTAAATACATAGTGGTTATTTGTAACGATTCGAAATCTCGTATTTTATTTTCGTTTTTTACATGCGGCTATAGCCTCCGCCCCTGTACACCATTTTGAGAGGGTTCAGCACGGTGAGGGAGAAGCAGAGAGCAGAGCAGAGTGTTATTGTGCTGCGAATGGATTTGAAATCTCGTATTTTACTTTCGTTTTTTACATGCGGCTATAGCCTCCGCCCCTGTACACCATTTTGGGAGGGAGTTCAGCACGGTGAGGGAGAAGCAGAGAGCAGAGTGAGTGTTATTGTGCTTCGTATGGATTCGTACATTCGTAACTTTTTTCATAACGAATTATGCCGAAGACATTCGGGCATTCGCTATTTTGCGGTATAATTTATTTCGGATTCGGTTTTATTCGTAATTGCTTTGTTCGGAAATTCGAATGCTTCCGAACGTCCGAAAGTTGCTAAATTCGGACGAATTTCGATTTGTTACGAAACGAATTGCACAAGCCTAATTGTAGCACAGCATTCTTTTTATCACATATTTAGGTGTTATCTTTTGCACTTTTATGCTTGAGGCTTAGTATCACAGTGTGCGTGAAATTTCATTTTGTCATTCCCCTACCATGTATAACATGTTGAATCAACTTAATCCTACAACTAAAATCATTTTACACTATGGTTTATTATACAGATACATGTATAATTATGTTGAAACAAGCTCACTTAACAGCAAGTTACTGACTTAAAACCTTATTTAATTTGTGTTTGGAAAATTCTAAATAAAAAATTTCAGGCAAATTAAACATTTATTAAACTACAGATGCTATGTAGTAAGCATAGCAACAATGCAAAATGATAAAGTTCACTCCATTTGCCTTTATCTGAAATCTGCAAATAAGAACACACACCTATACTGTATTAGTAGGAGTGTAATTTCAAAACTGCATACTGTATACCTTCCTTGCTCTCTTCATTATTAGGGTAATGGGTGGTCCTGGTTTACGGATGTAGCACTACTCACGTAGGAGTTGCAAATGTCAGGGTTCCCCACTGCTGCTTCACCAGTCACATAGCATTTCCTTATTGCATCCAGACACAGAAAACAGTATTTTTCTTGGTTTTGTTGTTTTATTAGGGGAAAATAACTTGGATGGGATTGGGATTATGGGATGCCCAACTTGACAATAATAACAGTGCCAGGGACAACTTCCTACCTATTTACAGCTTCCACTCCTTCATCCTGCACAAATCTTGATCCTTTGCACAGCTCTGCTGGGTATACTCCTTCAGGCATTTTGTTAGCTTAGCAACAGCCCCTTACAGGCTAGGAACTCTCAGTCCCTTGGAAAAAGTAGCACATGTGGAATGAACTGCTTCCTGAAACACTTTCAGCTCCCCGGTAGACACTGGTCCCAGCTCTACTTCTTGCAAGAAATGCCAGCCCACCTGGCTTCCATTCCACCAGCCCCCCTAGCTGCCTCTTCTTCCCAGTCTACACAACTGACAAACACTGGAGATCTCCCAGGGCAAGGCTGAAGATTTAAGCACTACGCTGTCTTCAAGAGAGGCCTGCTACAGATGGCAGTCTCTCCCCTTGTCTGTCCCTGCATCGTGATGGTCTACTCACTCTGTCTCTCCTTGCTCCCACTGCCTCTCTCCGAAACGCTTCCTCCAACTTGTCCTGTGGTACCATCCTTCCAGGCCAGCCACCTGAGCCCCAGCCTGAGGTAGAGCCCCTGCCTGGCAGGGGTCCCTTGAGGGCAACCAACAGACTCCCTCAGCACTACATCTCCATCTTCCACCGGACTCCCCTCCCAGCATGACCCATGTCTATTTAAGGGCTCCTTAGTTCCCTGCCAGGCCCACTTCCTGGGGATTGGCTAAGGGCCCCTAAATATGCAGAACAGCTCCTCATAACCTCCGCCCACTACTTCCAGAATGTTTTCTAACTTTCCAGAGCCAGGGGAAGGTACCAGAGGGCTGTCTGTATGAGTCATGCTGGCCTAACCTCTAATAACCCTGACCTGGATTCCATGACTCAGGCTTAGCTCTGAGTCAAACTATAGTTTACCTGCACTACCGCTAGTACTAGAGGGTGCTACACGGAAAAAAGCAGTATACAGTAAAATAACCAAGAAAAGAGGAAGACATGCAGAATTCCAAAAGAGAATCACATTTAGTATAAGTCTAAAAAGAATACAAGTATATGTATTGGATAAATAGAATGAAATAAAGGGGAGTTTCACCCAAAAGTGGAACTTCCGCTCGTTTTCCCCCTCCCCCCTCCTGTGCCACATTTGGCACCTTTAGGGGTTGAGGGGGGACAGGATAGCAATCTTTCACAGGTATCCTGTTCCCACTTCCGGGATCCTCAGCCGTGGGTATTGACGTCACCGCCCGGCTCCCTCCTCCTTCCCCACAGTAGGGTTCCCTTACTCGCAATGGAGGCGGTGTGCACCCAACAGCTGATTGAAACATTAGCTGCGGTGCCGACATCGCTGGACTTCAGGACAGGTAAATGTCTGATTATTAAAAATCAGCAGCTGCAGTATGTGCAGCTGCTGGCTTTTAATTTTTGCAGCGGTGGGCGGACCTCCACTTCTGTGTCTTACTGTGTAAATACAATCCAACCTGCACTAAATGTGCCTGTGTCTATACACTATTCATGTTGCTGCTGTTCATTTTCTAATCAAATTGTATACAACAAATCACAACTCAAACAGTACTAATTTTCACAACATACGACTAAAGGGCAAACAATCTGCATGCACCATAAAAATTGTAATAAAATGTAAATCAATCACTTTGTGAGTTTCAAACCAAATAAATCAAAAAAGTCCAATGTCATATAAGCTAGAAAGCAGGTAGCTAGTGAAAGTCAAAGATAGACTATAAAAGCCCCCAAAAAACACACTTTCTTCCAAGGTGCTCCTGTGCAAGAGTTCCTAAAGTGCTTTGGTGCTCCAAGATATCACGCAATGAACTGTGTTCCACACGCCCCCTTGTGCTTTTACTCACCAGATATAATGGACCCCTTAGCAATACTGCATGTGGGTCTATTAAGCTTATACTGGTGAGCAGGGAGATGTATCTTCCTCTGTATCTTCCTATGTAGTCACCACTCATACATGAAGGGAAGAGAATCCATATAGTGTAGTACGTTCTTGTTTATTATATAAAAGGTTAAAATCACACTTACAGTGTTCCAGAGATTGTTTGCTTTGTACATAAATGCTTATAGCAGGGAAGTCGGCTAACTCCAGGAACTTGCTCGGTTATCGCGACCTCACGTGCGTTCCACCGCTCGCTGGACGTGACATCACTAAGGAACTGGAACTGACGCATTTTGCCCTTCCCACAGGGCGTTATCAAAGACAAAAATTCTCGGTCTCTAAGATGGCTAAATAGCCATGTGCAGACTTGTTTCGCTCATGTGATGAATATGTCATATCCTGTTGGGTGTACTCAGGCTTCAAAGAAATACTACGTCTGCTCACTTCCTGCTCCTACATGCTCAGTCTTAGCTATTTAAGAATGTATGTCTATTTAAAAATGTATACTATCTTTTTTATTGATATAGCCCCTGATAGATATTGCCTACTTTAAAAAAAAAAAATAATGCTATACGATATACCTTGTAGAATGAAATTCAGAAGGTTGGAAAAAATTTGGAAAAAGGGATTTGGGAAAATAATCAAAAAATACTAATGAAATTAAAAAACTAAAATTAAGAAATAAAATAAAAAATAAAAATAAAAGCAAAAATAAATATAAAAATTAAAATAATAAAATAACAATTAAAATATATATATATATATATAAATAAAATTAGAATATAATAAAAACTAAAGTAAATAAATGAATGAATGGAGATAGGGATGATTTTAACTTTATGATAGACATTTGTCATATTAATGATGAAATTGTTATGCCCCAGTTGGACAAAAAAACTAAATACATTTTAGTTCTATATTTAACCCTTTGGGACTCATAGTATTTAGCAAATATATCCACTTGGTTTCATTTTGGGAAATAAACTTTTTTAAATTGCTTCCCCTCCAGTTTGGCACCACTCTATCTATTCTGCAAAACTTCAGTGATGTGGAGTCTTTGTTATGAACCAATCTATAATGCTTGGATAGACTATGATTTTTATATCCTTTTTAATGTTGTTCACATGTTCACAAAGTCTTATTCCAAGTTTTCTAGTGGTTCTTCCCACATACTAAAGCTTGCATGGACATTCCGAAAGATATATTACATGAGTACTCTCACAAGTGACAAATTTGTCTATCTTAAATATTTTCTCTTTAACCTGAGACTCAAAATTAGAAGTTTTTCTTTTTCCAAACTTTACTGTCTACACATCGCCCACAGGTGAAGAAACCCACCTGTTCCAAAAATGTAATGTTTTTTTGGGGGGTTAACTACATTTTTGACAGCTTATTTCTCAAAGTGGGGGGCCTTGTATAAATAAACCAAGGTTTTTTAGAAGTATTTTACTTAATGTTTCATCCTTCAGAAGTATTGGCCAAATGTTTCTGTACTATTTTTTCAACTTGTTTATATTGTTTTGAAAAACTGGTTATAAAGGCCAATCCATAGTTATTGACCCTTTTTTCTTTATTTTCCAACATCTTATCTCTGTTCAATTTTAGGACTGCTTCTTTTGTTTTAGCTGGTTCCTTGGGCCTAGATCCCTTTTCTTGGAATCTCTCTATAATACTTGCTGTCTGGCTGACATAATCTGCTTCATCGTCACAATTTCTCCTAATCCTCATCATCTGGCTTTTTGGCACCCCACTTAGCCATCTTGGATGGTGACAGTCTATACAATAAGGATATCATTGATATACCTCTTTTACCGTTTTAATTCTGGTCTGGGTATCCCATGGCCTTGTGTAACAACTTCCTCATAAAGATGTTGGCCACTGAGGGTGCATATTTGGCCCCAATGGCAACTCTCTTCCTTTGCCTATATCGATTTCCATCATGCCAGAAAAAAATGTCACTCATAGCTAGATCTACTGCCTTTACCAAGAATTATTTCTGCTTTCTTTTTAAGTCAATCCTTTGTAAGGCCCACGCTACTGCCTCTAAGACATAAATTTGCTTGATGTTTGTATATAGCGAGTTTACATCAACGCTCGCCAAAATACAATCATCTTCTACGTCTACATTTTTTAACTGATTGGTAAGCTCCTTGCTATCTCTTAGATATGCTGAAAATTGCTAGAACAATGGATGGGAAAAGCAGTCCAAAAATTCTCCCAATCTACTAAAAAGACAATTAATGATGCTTATTATTGGTCTACCCAGGGGTTTTTTCTTCTGTTTATGAATTTTGGGTACTTGATACAATACCGACATCCTTGGAGTATCAGGTACTAAATACCTTGACTCTTTTTAATTGATTAGATCTTCCCTCTTTTTTTAAAAATTTCTTTAATTTTGCATTGTAATAATTAGTAGGGTTCTCCTTTAATTTCTCATATGTGTCTCTATCTTCTACCAATCCATTTAATTCTGCCAAATAATCAGTTTTATTTAGGATTACCAGCCCCCCTCCTTTATCCGCTAGTCGTATTACAACCTCTTTGTTTCTTTCCAGCATTTTCAAACCCTTCTCTATGTCTTTCTTCTACCTTCCTGGTGTGATTTTATTTATGTACAAAGCGAACAATCTCTGAAACACTGTAAGTGTGATTTTAACCTTTTATACAATAAACCAGGAACCTACTACACTATATGGATTCTCTTTCATTCATGTATGAGTGGTGACAACATAGGAAGATACATCTTCCTGCTCACCAGTATAGGCTTGATAGACCCACATGCAGTATTGCTAATCTGGTGAGTAAAAGCACAAGGGGGTGTGTGGAACACCGTTCACTGTGTGATATTTTGGAGCACTACAGCACTTTAGGAACTCGTGAACAGGCGCACCTTGGAAGAAAGTGTGTTTTTTTGGGACTTTTCTAGTCTATCTTTGACTTTCACTAGCTACCTGCTTTCTAGCTTATATGATTTTGGACTTTTATGATTTATTTTGTTTGAAACTCACAAAGTTATTGATTTATATTTTATTTTATTTTTTATGGTGTACGCACATTGCTTGCACTTTAGTCGTTTGTTGTAAAAAAATTGTACTATTTGCACTGTAGTTTGTTGGTATTCTAGAAAAATAGCTTAAATTGTTAGTATACATTTATTTGTTTGTCTGCGCATTTGTTTTGCAATGTTCAGTAATGAAAACCTGCCATTAGAAAAACATGAGGCCTGATTTCCTTTTGAAATTGCTAGTTACCTGACTAGTGAGTGCTGATTCCCTAGTTTAATTCTTCCAGAGTCAATAACCCTGAAAAAGTATGCATATAAGGAATTTGGACTTTTCCCCAGTTCTGTTTGCTGCATCTTTGTGAGCTGGGAGCCTCAAACAGTTTAATTTTGTAAAGGAGCAGAGACTGTTCGTTTAGCAAGATAAATAAAGTGAAGAAATTGCGTGTGCTTGAATGATCCAATCACTTACAAGTAAAAAAATCAGGTGTTTTTTCATTTCTCTTTGTACATGATTGGATGACTGAAGTGAACGCAGCACAATCTTGCCTTAAATAATTTTTTTTTGCTTTAAGATAACCTCAACAAAAGTGACTAAGCATATAGTAAATCATTCTCTTGCACTGAGCATGCTGTAAGCGAACTGGAAATTTAAAGCCTTGTGAGAAATATATACGGAGTCCTTTTCAATCATTTTTTATGTGATCATGAACCTATATTCTCTAGTACCTAGAAGGGTTATTAGATGGCTCAATAAAACTTGCACTTATTGTACACTATAAAGGCAGACAGCTTCAAATCCAGTGGAGTCTAATCCCCACTATAATCACCAGTATATAAAAGCACCTCTTCAGCACACACTATATGCCCCGTTGCCTGTGCTGTGGTGATAATGAGGGTAGACTGAACAGTTCACTCCAACTGAACTGATAAGTATTTTCTCCTAAGCAGTAAACTTCTCTGAGTATCACCCCCTCTGTGAAAGAACGACTGCTCCCTTCTGTTTTAACTAGTTTTCAAGCAGTAAAAAAACATTTTATTGCTTTCAATAATTCTCATTTAATCACAGGCCATTTCAGTGACTAATGAACGTGCTTAGCTTTTTGCATAGTGCAGAAGTAGGAAGGCTGGTGAAGGAAGGTACAGTAATGTTTAAAGTCACTAGGGTGTGCCTGTTCTTTCATTAGGACATAGAAAGGTGCCATTCATATTGTTCTAAACAGGAAGTAGAGGATTCTGTAGACCAGTTCCAGCAGTGTTTTCTGGTGAATTTTGCTATGCAAACATCATATTGCAGAGAGAAACCATACTTTTTAATTCTTATTATAATACACTTATGACATTGTGTATGGTTTAGAGCCTTAGACTACTGTAGTCATATACTAGCATCTCACAGAGTTCAGGCAAAACTAAGGTTGCTTACAACTGAACTTCCGGCACAATTTATTTTTATAAACATTACTCAGCATCCACAAAGGATATAAATTGACTTTTTCCACACTAAATGCTTTTGCAAATCCAGTTATTGCCTTGAAAAAATAGTAGTGACCTCATCACAGCGCTGCACAATAGTCTGTGCAGAGAGCAGGACTGTGCAAGATATTCAGCAGGCCCACAAACTTCAGGCCACCTGCAAAAAACTAGAGAAGGGAGGCCTGTTGCATGATGTGAGGAGAGAGAAGCAGTGACCAGTCATTATTAGAGGAAGCTCCAGCACTTGGGCAAAGTTTTACACTTAATTGTTGTACAGATTTGGAAGAAATGCGCAAAGCACAGATTCAGGTAAGAATACACATTCCTCTTGTATTTACACAGTTGTGTACTCAGAAGTTAAGATTCAAAGATAGTTCCATAGTTTAAAAGGTTAAAAAAGCACACAGATCCATCCAGTCCAACCTCTGTGTGTACGTATGTGTATGTGCTTGTTATTAACAATTCCCATAACAATTTTCATAGCCCTGCATATTCTAAAGATGGATTGAGATTCAGATTTGCCATGAACTATATTTTGCAGGAAAACAAAATTTGCACATTTTTTTTTTTTTAAAACAATTTTTGTACAGACAGTCATCGGAGAAATATACCAAGAGATATAGCTCGCAAAATAAGTCATATCAAGAGTGAGCACACAAGGCACAAAAGTCATGTTCCATTTCATGAAACACCAGTTATAACAGACACTTGAGTCTCTACCATCCTGACTGTACGTAATTTTTCTTAAACAGCAAATCAAAAAAGTAACAAAACATATATAAAGAAAGGAAACACAAGAAAAAGAAAGAGAGAAAAAAAGGGGGGATAAAAGGGGGAAGGAAAAAGGGTAGGGTTTGGGAGCCCTACTCCCCCTCTACTAGTACAAAGCCATATTCCCTAGAGCTGGTATAAAGGGACCATTTCTCCTCTTTACCTCGCAAGGTTGTGGTAATACTCTCCATGGCGTAAATATCATCTACTTTGGTGAGCACCAGTGAGATCGTAGGGGGGGGGGGGGGATTCTTGCTTCCACAGGGCTGGAATGCAGGCCTAGCTGCATTTAGAAGGTGGACCAAAAATTTATTTTTGAATTTATATTTTAAGAGATCCAAGTATAGAAGATATCTGGCTGAGGTTTGAGCACAAGTCATAGTCAGTGAGCTGCTTTATGGTGCATTGCACCTTGGACAAAAACCACTCCATTTTTTGGCAAGACCAGAAGATATGCAACATGGTACCCTCAGCTTCCCTGCAATGCCAACAGGTGTTCACCACATCAGGGTACATTTTCTTCAAGAGAGACGGGACCTTATACCAACGCGTAAGGACCTTATAGCTCAGCTCTTGGTATTTACTGGCCACTGAGGAGTAATGAGCAAAAAAGAGGACAGGATCCCACTGCTCAATGGAAAGTGTGAGGCCCAGATCCCTTTCCCAATTCTGGAGAAATCCAGGGAAGAATCCCTCAGGAGGACGTACTAGCAATTTATAGTCCTCATGAGTAGAGGGGCCCTGTTCCAGACATAAGTTTTCTAGTGATGTGTTAAGATGGATTGACCACCCCTCACAGAGGAAAAAATTTGCACATTTTTAACTGAATTCAACAGAACATTTTATGTTTTTATTTTTAATCAAACTGCTTTGCATGACCTTTAAACCATGGACAGCAGGTTTAGGAGAACTAGTAAGGGACTTTTGGGTAAGGTAGCCTCTTTGCTGTAAAAGGGAGGGCTCAGAGCAGCCATTGTGTTAGTGTTTTGGAAGCTGTTGGGGAGGGAGAGGGATAGAAGACCAACAGAATAGGGAGAGGTTAGGGTCAGCTGGATGCCTGCACTTTATTTCTATGAATTGCAGCGGTGGGTTCTTGCCCCCCCCCCCCACAATCTTCATGGTTCTTCTTTTGTTCAAAAGTGCTTATTCAGACTACCATCTGGATCAATAGCACTACCTGGGCAGTATCATGTTTGGGTGTCTGTTTATGAAGCAGTGAAATCTATTCACTGCTTCATTCTCCATAATTCACAGAGGAGATCTTTCTCCTCTGGGTGCCAGTTTATGAAGCTTTGTAGATCGCTTCACTCTTGGAGGAGTGAAGTGATCTACCAATGCTTCCAACACTCGAGAACGGCCCCTGATACTGGAATCTCGTGAGACTTTACGAGATTACAGCACCAGAACTTCACAGAAACTCTGAGATGTCAGTTTATTAAGCAGTGATAAATAATCACCGCTCAGTACACAGACAGACGGCGTGGTTAATGTTATTAAAATAACGAGTCCCCCTACATAATATATATATGTACACACACACACACATTATATATATATATACATGTACACATTATATATATACATGTATATATATGTATACACATAAATATTACAGGGGGACATAGTTACAGTGTTGGGGGGTTCTGAACGAGGTAGAAGGAAGTTAAAAATCTTCCTCCTTCCCCCTCAGATCCCCCGGGATTCCCTCTTCACTCCCCGATTCTCCACCTCTGAGCTGGTGAATCAGGGAGGGTGAATTCTGACACAGATCGCCAGTGAAGCGCTCAGATCGCAGCTTCATAAACTGGCTGTTACTGTGTCATTCAATGAGAATTCTCTGTATGCAGAGATAATCGGCGGGAGAACATGTTCAAACACTTCTCCCCCGATTATCTCTGTTTCATAAACTGTTTATGGACTGTGATCAGTGGCGATCCTTGGGATCACCGATGTTCACTGTTTCATAGACAGACACCTTAATTGCTAGCTCTCTAACCACTTGCTGTCCAGATAGTAGTAATTTTACTGCTGGTCGGTGGCTTCCACGGGCACCGCTGCAATCCAGATTTACAGGCGCTCACACACACACACCCACTGCCTCTTGTGATGATTGTGGTGGCCAATCACAGCACAGATCTGTGTGTGTTAGTAAACATAACACATATCTGGCTGTTTTTTTTCTCCCTAATTTCACTTACCGTTCAGAGCTGAAATCAGGAAGAAAAGCTGTCTAGTCTGCAAGTGAGTAAAATCAGCACACATACTCTTGTTAGGCACACAGTTAACCTTTTGATTGCACTCCTGTCACACAGCCAGTGCTATTAGTACAGTTTCAGCATACAGTAATATTACTGATAACTGTATTACTGTCACTAGAGACATCTGATAGTGGCATTTAAAGTGACTTAGCGTCCCTCCCAGCCAGTGTCAGTTAGCGCCAGTCCCTGATTACTGATCACCACCATTACTAGTATAGTGTCTGTCTGGTTTCCGTATCCTGGTCACAGTCAGAACTATACTACTAGTGGCCCCAATAGTATAGTATCCCCAAAAACACAGTGTTAGCAGGATTAGCCCCGATCACTACCAGCACTTGTGACATGTAGCCGAATACATTTTAGGCAAAATTTATAAAGAAATTTGATTTTATTGGATATGTTTTATGACAGAAAGTAGAAAATATTTATTATTTTTTTTTTTTTTTATATTTTGTATTTTTTCGTTTATATAATGAAAAATATAAACCCCAGTGGTGATCAAGAACCACCAAAAGAAAGCTCTATTTGTGTTAAAAAAATGTATACGTTTAATTTGCGTACAGTGTTACATGACCAAGAAATTGCCAGTTAAAGTAGGACAGTGCTGAATAGCAAAACATGGTCTGGTCATAAAGGGGATGAAACCTTCCGGAGGTCACGTGGTTAAGCAGTCAGCCTATTTGCCAGCGATTGTTTTTCTTTTTATTATTGTGGGCTTTTTTTAATTTATTTTTATTTTATGATTGATTTGAGGGCAGCAGCCATTTTTATCTTCTGTCCTATCCATAAAAAACATATTATATGTTGATAATGCCTTTTGATTTAAGTTTGGAGTTGTTAAAGTACAGCATTCACTTTTTGCAGTCATCTGTTCTTGAAGCTGCCTATTGTTTCCATCACACCTCTGCATTGTTTAAAATAAAAACTAAGTGCAAAACCAGTGTGTACCTAAACCACCTCAAATTATATCACTCACATTTGTCACACCCACCTATCCCTATAGAAAAAATAAAAGTAAGGCACACACTGGTTAGGCATGACTGCTGCTGGCCAGTTTTTATAGTTCTGTATTGTCTTCATTTTTGAATAAAAACATCTGCCTGTGGCCTACATTTTGGCCTAATTTTACAAGCTAAGCTATATCTTTTGTTTAATGCTCCCAATTTTTGAAAACTTGAAACGTGTCCATTCCTTGTATCTCTAGTACATTTCAACCAATTAAAAATGCCCGCCACTGGCCAGTTATTAGACTACTGTGTCTATACGTAGAAATTGAGGGATGGCCTCAGCAGAACCTCTGGCCAATTTCTTTCTGCTGGTCAAAACAGACCGATTACCACTTGATGAAAAAGTATGTGTCACATCTGAAACTACCTAAAAAAGCACCTTTTTATAAAATTGTAATCATCAGATTGGGGTACTACTGCTGTAGGTAAGCCAAGCAAATTGTAATCGTTTTTTACCTCCACAACCCCAGTTGAGCGTTATTTTATTTATTAGTGTTTGACTATTCAACTTAGTTCTGCAGTAGTGAAAGGTCACTTGAAGTCTGATAGCCGGCTTCCTTTAAATTGCTCAACCTCACACACTGTCACCCAACTTCTGAGTGTGCAGTAAAATTAGATTTCAAGTACCCTTTATTTTCCTGATTAAAGGTTACCTATGCACTATGCAAGTAAATAAGGGGGAACATATAGGTCTATCATGAGTAATCCTGTAGCTTTGTAATAATTCAGGAATGAACCTTTAGATGCCTATATAAGCACTGTCATGATTGGTTCTTCATATGAATCTGTGATAACTGTAGAAGAAATTGGTCAGAAAACCACCATTGAATGGAACCGAAAGATTACACTTTGGAAATAGTGTATATAATATATCAAGTCTACATTGTTTTTTAGTCATAAATACGATTTAAAAATGTAAAATTGGGAACATCTGATATATATATATATATATATATATATATATATATATATATATATATATATATATATATATATGTGTGTGTGTGTGTGTGTGTGTGAGAAAGATATTTTGGCAAATAAACTGCTGCCAAATCTTGCCACCTATATATGAGCAACTATGCATACAATAAATAAATAAAGGTGCCCATACATAGCTTGACCTTGGTGCAGGATACATCACCTAAATCAAAATTTACTGGTAGCCAAGCCAACTATGTAACTCAGTAGTAATTGTCTATGAGGTCATTATATGACTACTTTCATTATCCTCCTCCAAACTCAGATATTCAGCTTGTGTACCAAATATCTTATATCAGAGCTGCCCGCCTCATGCCAACATTGTGAAAGGGTCTCACTCCCCCTGCCTAATTTTCTATCTGTTTGAGGTTACAGGGCATATCAGAGTTCCTGACGCAAGAAATATATTTTTCAACACAGAACAGGGCCAAAACATGACACCTAATGGGACAATTTAATTTCCTGTCTCCCAAATAGAGCCACCATCATAAACCAAGTACTGAAATGGTTTTTAAATAGACTGACCATTTCCCAATATACTGTGCTTGCTCTTAAATTCTGCAAACTGTTATCACTGCAGAACTAAATGATATGTGGAATAACATTACCCCTACAGTAGGTTATCTGGCTATTTTAAAGGGGTTGTAAAGGTTCGTTTTTTTATTTTCTAAATAGGTTCCTTTAAGCTAGTGCATTGTTGGTTCACTTACCTTTTCCTTTGATTTCCCTTCTAAATGTTTTTTTTTTTGTTTTCTTTGTCTGAATTTCTCACTTCCTGTTCCTCCTCAGTAAGCTGTTCAGTAAGCTGTTCTGGCTGACTCCACACCGCTCGGATGATGGTGTGAAGTTTACTGAGGAGAAACAGGAAGTGAGAAATTCAGACAAAGAAAAAAAACATTTAGAAGGTAAATCAAAGGAAAAGGTAAGTGAACCAACAATGCACTAGCTTAAAGGAACCTATTTAGAAAACAAAAAACGAACCTTTACAACCCCTTTAAGGCTGTATTCACAATTGAGTGTTTTGATAATGCACAATAATTTACACATTTTAATGCATGTTACTGCAGAATTCTGAATGGCATGCTTACTTGCTTAGATATAAAAAAATATATAAACACACCTACACTGTATTACATTACAATGCACTGATTTAAATACAAAATACATTCACAAACTTGTGTGTTTTAATACATGCAAAGATGTAAATTGTCCCCTATTCACTGAGAAGCTTTGAGAACGCAAACAATTTATTAAGGCAAACAATTGTCAAACAGGTGTAGAATAATTTATCTGGATAAACTACTTAATGGAATCAAGTTCCCTTCATATTACCAGAGCCCTTGTTCATCTCAGAAAAATAAATAAAATAAATGTAACCTGGCACTTGCTGTATGGATGGGTGTGACTTAATTCAAATACCAATAATTTATCAGTTAGTGTTCAGACTTGATATAATTTACAAAAGCAGCAACAATAATAATAGTAATAATATTAATATATGCATAGTGTGAATTTGTAATTTTTTTTTTTTTCTGCTGTATAATGTTCAGAATATAGCTGGCACACTAGGTTACACATGTATTTTTCCACAAGGCACAAAAGCATTTGTGACGATTAACACAAATAGGTCTTGTTTCGATTTAGAAGTAGTTCTCCCATGGAGGGGAAAGGACGGCTGGTTCATTGAAATGTTGATCAGAGCCTATGTATAAAATATGTGGCATCTGATGGGTTGTCCTAGACTCTGTCTAATTCCACTTTGACAGGAGACAGGACGTGCCCAATAGTGAAAGGATGGGCTGTCATCAGGACACTTTGATGTCTACAGCTCCCTGATAGAAGGTCAGAACATACAATGACATGTACAAAATAACACTAAGTGGGGGTAATGCTGGGGCATTTATCTGTGCCTTCTATATCTATTCCAAACGGCCCACGTTTTGTATTATTGTGGGTGAAATATATACATAAATGAAACTCAAGCTACACATAAAGTTTATGGACTATTCACTTATTTTGCCTGCTTTTATTTTCCAATAAGACAGTGAAAATGACATTTAAAGTGATATATAAACATGAATAATAAAAATGAAAATATCTACATTTATATATAAAAATGAAAATAACTGCTAACCTTACCGGGGTATTAAATGGAGTAGAAGTTCTATCATCTAAAATAAATATGTGTCATATTTTTATTATTTTTTAACATTCGTCATATTTTATAACTTAAACATTGTTATGTCTACATAATAAAACAACTTGATTTGATTCATGTAATTTGAGATCATTTTGAAAGACATATATAATTTATCAGACCTTTGTCTATAGAATTCTATCCCGGGTCTGTTTTAATGCACAGTGGTAAGGTTGTATATAATTGTATCTCCATGGCTTGTAAGCTGTCAGGTGGGGAACGTACAAGCCAGGGCAGACTGCAATATAAGCATTATATAGAGAAGTCAGACTAATTAGGACCACTGCCCACTCCTGATTTGGATGTCAAATAGTGCAAGAGGTGCAATCCTTTGCAGCAAGGTGGGAGGCTGCTTTTTGCCCAGCTATGTCCAAGCGGATCTTAGCTTTGAGCCTTGCCTGGGGCTAAAAAAGCTAAGCACTGGCTTAAAAATGGCCAGAATAAGCAGCCAGGCTACTCCTTCCCAATCTCCATCACCTATATCCACTGAACAAGCCAGAAGAACGGATTGTTCCATGAACGCTCATCAACCTCCACTTACATACTAACATTTAAAAAAAAAAAAAATAATAATAATAAAAATAAAAAAAAAGATTGATACTCGTTTAATTTCTTTAATAGGCCTGCAAAAAGCGACTTAGAGGGTTAGTCCAAATGACTTATCCTATTTGTTACTTCTTTCTAAAATATTTGCCCTTTTGTATCCTTATTATTGTCATAGCCTTTTTTTTTTTTTTTTTTTTGCAGGTAAATCGAATATGTTATTAAATAATGTGATTTGTTTTAAAACCTAGGTGTAAACAGAGTAGCTACATTTAAGTTAATCAAAGTCGCTTACTTTTTTTTTTTTTTTTTTTTTTAAATAGGCACATATATTACTTTTTAAAAGTCCCAAAGTGTGTGTGTTAAATGATTGTTCATTTCTCTGCCTACCTCAAACAGTCTATTCGTTTCCCTGGCTGGCCAAGGCTTGGTATATGTGATATATGGCTTGCTGAACACTGTTAATAAAACTAAGGAAATGTACACTGCCTATAGTGACAAAGTATTTCCTATTGCTACATCTCATTAGTGTACACCCTTTAAGCCCAGTTTCAACGTGGTCCGTGGAAATAGTTTTGTTTTGTTTAACGATTTTGTTATTTTGAAACTTTAATATTGGATTGTGTCTACAGGATGGAGTTATGGCATTGATTTTTTTTTATATATATTTGTGAAGAGAAAACTTTGCAGAAGATTTGAGCTGCAAGTAAAAGGCATGAGGAGTGCATATGGGGAAATCAAGTCAGCCCTCTAATGAATAATGTGAGTATAGGCATATAGCATTACTGTTAGTAAACGCCAACCCTTGTGTAAATCTCGCTTGTGCGTTGGAAAAATACAGCACTTCATTGATAGGGGTCTTTACAATTGTCTCAGTATATAACAGCTCATTTCTAGGCTGCTTCTCTTTTTTTTTTTCAGGCTTCCCGCTGCTAATTCTATGCATGTGTGTAAATTTCTTTTTTTTTTTTTCTTTTTTTTTTTACAACTTGTACATAATATTCCCCTGAGTTGTACATTCCTCGGAAAGTAGATGGCACTGGGACAAATGAAACATCATAAACCCTCCTCTGTATCTCCCATTTACAAACGTTAGCTTCCTGAATGATTAAAACTCGTCCTAGCCCAATTACATCTAATAACTTGTATGGTGTCGCAGTCTTGCATGTCCCTGGTTACCAATTGCTTCAATTAGATCTTCTTGTCTGCGGCAAAGCAACAGGGACGAGCTTCAAACTTTAGAACATGTTAAACTAGTTCAAATGAGCATTTTACAATTAAAAAGAGAGAGAGAGAGAGAGAGAGAGAGAGAGAGAGAGAGAGAGAATGGTCGCTTTGTATTTGTTGCTTTGGTCTAATATTGTTACAGCATTGAACAAATATATATAATATATATATATATCAATCATCCTATAACTGTTTCAATTTTGTAGAATAAAATCTAGATAATATGTTTAATTATACTGTGGTCTCAATTTTCATTTATTATAGACGAATTGATTTGTATTATGTATGTGCTCATGTGAGTTAAAGGTATAAATATATATATATATATATATATATATATATATATATATATACACACACACATAGTACACTGTATATATAAAGAGAGGCAAAGTGTGTGTGTGTGTATTTTTTTGTATTCCTAATTTCTGTATATTGAGATAGATAGATCGATAGAGAGAGAGAGAGAGAGAGAGAGAGAGAGAGAGAAAGAGAGAGGGAGAGAGATATACACTTAGTTTACTTTTTATATAAATAATGCCATACAGCGTGATTTTATTGACATTGTTACCACTAGATCATTGAAGCACTTTAAAGTAAATTAAATCTGTCTATCTCTCTATCTCTCTATCTCTCTATCTATCTATCTATCTATCTATCTATCTATCTATCTATCTATCTCTTTCTCTCTCTCTCTCTCTCTCTCTCCCTCTCTCTCTCTTTCTTTCTCTCTCTCTTTTTCTTTCTCTCTCTCTCTCCCTCCCTCTCTCTTTCTCTCTCTCTCTCTCTCTCTCTCTTTCTCTCTCTCCCTCCCTCTCTCTTTCTCTCTCTCTCTCTCTCCCTCCCTCCCTCTCTCTTTCTCTCTCTCTCTCTCTCCCTCCCTCTCTCTCTCTCTCTCTCTATATATATATATATATGGATCATTTACTTTTAATTCCTGCAAGGATATAGTTTATTAATTGTATACTGTATATATATATATATATATATATATATATATATATATATATATATATATAGTATATGTACAGTATACAGTATAAATATATATATTTTAAAAAATTATAAATATATATTTATACTTAAAAAAATTGATATAACTATATATATATATATATATATATATATATATATATATATATATATATATATAGTATATGTATAGTATACAGTACATATATACATATATTTAAATATATATATAACTATATGTTTTATATATAAAAAAAAATATATATATATATATATATATATATATATATACATATATATATATATAATGTATATATAAAGATAGGTAGATTGCCTTATTGTCTCGGTATACCAGTTCTTTGCAGCAAGATTTCCTAAAAGGGACTTGCTGTAAATTAGTGCTGGTAAGATACACTACAGTCCCCTAGTTGTTAATAACAGGCGCTTCTAGCTGAGAGGAAACGTAGGTAGGAAATAAATGAAGTTTGTGTGATTAAAAGAATCCGGTCTAATTATGAAAATTTCATTTATTTGGGTGACGGAAACGTTCAGGATCAATCAGCTTCAATTAGGATTAAAGTGAGCCCATTCAATGAAATCTATTAGCTTCTCATTTCAGACACGGATTCGGCGCATAAATCAATAAACAGCAGAAAAGAGAGACCAGTGGCAAAACACAGAAAAAAAAAAAAAAAAAAAAACTATTACAACCCAAAGACTTGTAAAGAGTCATCTGTAAAATTCTGAACCCTTTTGATCAATACGATGAATATTTAATAGTTAAAAGAGGAAAATTGAAATCTATTAACACCATCTCCTCCCTTCTTATTAGGACTACACCGTGCCCTGAGACTTGTTTGATTTTGGAGCTCCAGAAAACGACATGGGCAGTCTCGTCTTAAACCTCTATTAAATACCTCTTGTTCTTCCTGGCTCCATCAGAGATTTTTCTAACACTCCAATGTTCACCAGCCATCCTCAAAAAGTCTTTTTTTTTTTTTTTTTTTTTTAGAGAGAGAACTTCCAGTGTGACGTCAGGGACAGCTAGGAAACAAACTTTAATGTGCAAATTGCAGATCACACAAAAGTGACCTCTTCAATAACGTTGGACAGACCTCAAGTTCAATGCCATCGTCTGATTTTGTAAAAAAAAAAAAAATCATTTGAAATTTAATTTTTTTATTTTTTTTGCACTATGACAGGATCCTTCATTCATGTGGTTGGTCTGGATGCTATAGCCGGTGTGTGTGGCTGTATTTTTCTAAACTTTCGTATTTTGCTTAAATACACTAGCCTATTGATAGTTGTATGACAGCCAAACATGGCAGAAAAAAAATTCCTGTGTGCCTGAATGGGAGAAGTATTTCAAGCCCCTGTGTCTAGATTAATATTTATATGCTACTATGTCATTTAAAGCAAGCCATTACCCCAATTAATGGAATTATAAGAACATACATCATTGACCCTATGCAGGCATGTAGTTAATTATGCCCCCCTAACAGTTTTCTACTCGTTATCTGTGAAATAACAGGGATCTGAACGTCCAGATTATATGACCTGTAGCACTTGTAGCAAGAAAGGAGTGTTGTTCCTGGGTCTGATGTTTAATTACTTTTATCCCCCCCCCCCCTTTTATTCCATGCAAAAGCTGAAAATGATTTAGAAGTAAAAATAGACGTTAGATCCAAAGGGGTGAAGGGTTCTTGCTAACTAAATTATACTAGCAGTGGAGTAGAACTTTGCAAATCCCATTTCAACCTTTCCCCCCAGCACCCACCCACAGAGAAGATTATATTTTACGAATTATGTTCATATAGGAGCATATGGGTAGAGCTGTTTGTTCGTGTTCTGAAGCCTATGTGGGAGGTCTGAGAATTATAAAATATATATGGAAAGCTAGAGGGCCAGGAAAATGAAGGTGCTTGAAGTGCAGTTTATTTATGAGGGAGATACACTATGGCTTGTGTATGTGAAGGAGGTTGTGTTTTTGTCTGCTGGTAGCAGGGCCTTGCTGGTTTGTGGCTACTCTGCAGCTTGTTGCTTCAATATGCTTTGCTATGATTTCAGGGACAATTAAGCCTTTTTATTAAACTATTATTTCCCCTTTTCCACAGAAAAATAATAAGCTTCAGCCTATTTTTAAACATGTAGGGCCCAAACCCTAGATGACTTTGATAGATTAGATATGGCAACATCCATTAAAGCTGAACTCCAGACAAGCAGCTAAATATATAAATTATAATTATCATACCTGCCAAGGAATTTGTACTTTTATCCATCCAAACCTAAAATTTACACTTCCCTGATAGACATCATAGCCAGTTTCTTTTCCTACCCCTGCTCTGTGATTGGACAGTAAAGGAGCAGCAACAGGCTTATGAAGTCATCCCTCTGCTTTCCCCTCCTTTGACCCATTTCACACTGGGGTGCTTTTCAAGGCGTTTTAGCGCTAAAAATAGGGCATGTAAAGCGCCTGAAAAGCGCCTCTCAAGCCACCCCAGTGTGTAAGCCCGAGTTCTGTCACACTGGGGTGGTGTGCTTGCAGGATGGGAAAAAAAGTCCTGCAAACAGCATCTTTGGGGCGGTGTATACACTGCTCCCAAAATGCCCTGCCCACTGAAATGAAAGGGCGGCGATGCCAAAGCGCTTCAGCAGCGCTGCAACACGGGTGCTATTAAAGCGGAGGTTCCGCGGCAAATCTTTTTTTTTTTTAGCTTGCATGTAAAGTATTTTTAGATCACCAATTAGTACTCACGTGTTTGGTGATTTTTTAACCTCCCCTGTCTTTTTTTCTGGCAAAAGATGCACTTTTAAAATCAGCCATCTGAATTTTCCATTTTGCTTGTGGGCATTGTGAAGCCCACAAGCACTGACTTCCTGGTAGCGGTGGACAGTGTTCTGCAGAAAAAGTTACCCGGCGGATAAGGTTCCCCCCTGTACTGCGCATGCGCGGCACGAACCTCAACGGAGTTTCCGAAAGTAGCCGAACATGTAGAGCTGCTAGTTAGCTCTACACGGCGCCTGCGCAATGACTAGGAGCCATGTAGAGCTGACTGCGCAGGCGCCGTGTAGAGCCAACTCGCAGCTCTACATGTTCAGCTACTTTCGGAAACTCCGTTGAGGTTCGTGCCGCGCATGCGCAGTACAGGAGGGGAACCTTATCCGCCGGGGAACTTTTTCTGCAGGACATGTCACATCTGGGCGAACTCCCAGATTACATTGCGGGAGAATAGAAATGCCTACTCCCGCGGGAGTGAGTACCCGGAAGCCGGAATTGAAATTACAATAGTACGGTATGTACAACATTAAAAAAAAAAGTGGCTACTGTACATGTTCGTAGTGTAAGCAGTGTGCTCGTATATGGATGTTATTTTGGCTGAACCTCCGCTTTAACCCTTTCTTCAGGCCACTAGCGGGGGTTAAAAGCACCCCGCTAGCAGCCAAAAAGTGCCACTATAACAGCAGTCATAAAGTGCCGCTATAACAGCGGCCAAAAAGCACCGCTATGACAGCGGTAGACGCACAGCTAAAACTAACAGCGCTTTACCGCTAACCCCCGCACCACCCTAGTGTGAAAGGGGTCTTATTAAGCTTATCTATTCTCTTCAGATGTGAATAGAGCACACCTGATTGGCTCAAAGTGTTGACCCTACCTCTTCTAATGTAAATGCTGCTGTACAGGAGGGTAGAAATATCAAATGCAGGTATTTATACTAGCTACTTTAAAAAAATATATATATATTTTAAGTACATACACAGCAGCATTTATTGGTGTTTTTAATACCTAACTGGAGTTCAGCTTTACCATCTGTTGGGATGATAGGGAAACTACAGATTTTCGCCAGTTTTCTTGCTAGGAAGGGCCATAATAAAGCAATTGTGATGTTTTCTTGGATGGTCCATGCCTAATTTGAAAAGCAAACCCAAGTGTCTACAGACTGCGCCAGTTAGAACCATCCATTTGACAAATGCTTTATATATTTAGTTTGTTCATAAAGTAAGGACATTTAAAGCAAAATATTTTCATCTGAGGATTCTGACAGTTAAAGCGGTGGTTCCGCCGTTTTTTTTTTTTTAAAAGCCAGCAGCTACCAACACTGCAGCTGCTGACTTTTAAAATATGGACACTTACCTGTCCAGCGCGCCCGCAATGTCGTCAGCCAGAACCGAGCAATCACTCGTCCCTCGGCTGCACCCGCCGCCATGCTCGGTGAGGGAATCGGGAAGTTAAGCGTTGCGGTTTCACTGCCCGGTTCTCTACTGCTCACTGGTTCCCGCTCTCTCCTGGGAACAGTGTGTTTCCCAGAAGACAGCGGGGGTGCGGGTAGGGGCGTGACCCCCGCACAAGTCTGTTGCCGGAAGTCTTAGACAGGTATCTGCACCCCCTCCCCCCTGAAAGGTGCCAAATGTGACACCGGTGCAGAAAAGCAGAAATTAAATTTTTGGGTGGAACTCCGCTTTAACACGCTATGGGGTTGATTTAACACGCTATGGGGTTGATTTACTAAAACTGAAGAGTGCAAAATCTGGTGAAGCTGCACATGGTAGCCAATCAGCTTCTAACAACTGTACTTTTATTTTCTTCATCAGCTCATTCCACACAGTTATTACCTTTTGTATCACTTGACCCTCCCTCTTAGATTGTAAGCTCTAACGAACAGGGCCCTCTGATTCCTCCTGCATTGAATTGTATTGTATCTGTACTGTCTACCCCAACGTTGTAAAGCGCTGTGCAAACTGTTGGCGCTATATAAATCCTGTATAATAATAATTATAACTTTAGCTTGTTCAATAAAGCTTTGAAAAAAATGTTTTAAGTTGATTGGTTTCTTTGCAGAGCTGCACCAGATTTTGCACTCTCCAGTAGTAAATCAATCCCTTATATCTTAAGGCGTTTCCTGCCTTGATGGAAGAGCAATGGAGTCACCTTTGGGCAGCAGCATTGTCAATCAGGGTAAAGGATAGTGCAGATGTACTAGCAAAGATGAACTTAAATTAACGTTTAACTCTAAACTCCATGCACACTGGGCTTAAAAAAAAAACGTCAGTTTCCTTGGCAGAAGTACATAGTTTAGATGAGTTTAGGAGAGTTTTACGTTTTTTTATGCCAGAAAGCTCCAATCAGAAACGCAAATCAGAAAGGTTTTTATTTCTACCTCTTAAGGCGTAATGTACACGGGACGGGACGTTTTACAACCTCTCCTGAACGATTTACTTGACAGATAGTAACCGACGTTTAAAAAGTCAGTTTTGCCACGTTTACATTTTTAATTTTTTTTTCAAATATAGTGGAACCTCAGATTGCGAGTAACGTAGTTAACGAACGTTTCGCAATACGAGCACTATATTTTCTAAAATCCTAACTCGGTTTGCGAGTGTTGTCTCGCAAAATGAGCAGGATTCAGGCCAAAGCATGTGCAGTACCGCATTTGGCCTGAGGTGCGGCGGCGTTCGGAAGCGGCCAGAAAGGCCCGAGGACAGTTTGGCTGACCTCGGCAAACCTCGGAAAGGCTTGTAAACGAAGTCTTTCCGAGGTTTGCCGAGGTCAGCCGAACTGTCCTCTGGCCTTTCTGGCCGTTTCTGAGGCTCTCCGGCGCCCCCCGCCTATGGCCGCATGCGGTATTGCATACCATTGAAGTCAATGCGGAACAAATTATTTTCGTCTCCATTGACTTTAATGGGGAAACTCGCTTTGATATGCGAGTACTTTGGATTATGAACATTCTCCTGGAATGGATTATGCTCGTAATCCAAGGTTCCACTGTAGTCAAAAATTAAAAATGCCTGTAAATGAAACGCGTTTACAAACTGTTACAGGTGTTTAGCGTTTCAAATGCCTCTGAACATCCGTTCTGAACGCATTTTTTTTCTTTCCAAAAAAAGGCTTCTAAACTCAACTGCTTAGAAATTACTTGACCCTGTGTACATTATATGTACATGTATGTAAGATAACATTGAGGAGAATTCAGGGGCAGCTGAAAAAAAAACACCCAACTGCTCCTAAACATTTATCCGTTTACCAGCAGCAGTGTACATGAGACGAAGCCTCAAAATATGCCTCTTAACGTCCTAATGTGCATGGACACATAGGATAACATTGAGTTGCTTCTACAGGCAGAACACAGCTGTAGAAGCAGCGATTTTTAAGCCAGTGTGCTAAGCAGTTTTTGTTTTCCTTTTGGGAAAAGGGTTTTAAATAAATTAATACAAGCAGATCATTGTAGGGGCTCATGCACACAGGACGTTTTAAAAACACCAGCCAGCTACAGCAGCGCTAAAAACGCGTTCAGACGCGTTTTTACATTGCGTGTTTTCCCGCGTTTTACAGCGTTAGCGTTTTTGGCCGTTTTTTAATTGAAAACACTCTCTATAATCTAAAAAAAACGCCTAAAAACATCAAACGCGGCTAAACGCGACTTGAAGCGTTTAGCTGCATTTAGATGCGTTTTTGGCGTTTTTACAGCTTGTTTTTACTGCTCCTGGAAGCGCTGCTGACTTTTTTTTACTGCCACTAAACGCTTATGCTTCAAAATGCCTCTAACAGTTTATGTATGCATGGACACATAGGTTAACATGGAGGGGCTTTTAGAGGCAGTTAAAAAAGGCAGTAAAAAAAACGTCAAATGCCCCGGCTCCATGCACACTGGGCTTAAAGAAAGTCTGTTCTCTTGGGAGTAAAAAACACTCATATAGAGCATTTTTTTGTACAAAGTTTAGACGAGTTTAGGAGAGTTTTAATTTTTTTCTGCCTCCAAGCTCCAATCAGAATGCAATCTGGACTAAAAAAACTTCTGTTCTCTTTGGAGTAAAAATTTTTCAAATAGAGCATTTTTTGTACAAAGTTTAGACGAGTTTTAAATTTTTTCTGCCAGTAAGCTCCAATCAGAAACACGAATAAGAAGGTTTTTTTTTCCTGCCTCTAAACGTTGATCTTAAAATATGCCTGTAAATGTCCTAATGTACATGGACACATAAGATAACATTGAGTTGCTTCTACAGGCAGAACACAAAACTCCTGTAGAAGCAACATTTTTTACGCCAGTGTGCATCCAAGGTTTTTTTTTTCTGCCTCTAAACGTTGATCCTAAAATATACGTTTTTTTACACCAGTGTGCCTAAACGTTAAACTCAAAATATGCCTCTTAGGCCTCATGTACACTGCTGCTGGTAAACGGACGTTCAGAGGCAGTTGGATGCTTTTTTCAACTGCCCCTGAACTCATCCAATGTTAGCTTATGTGTACATGTACACAGGGTCGTTTAATGTCGTTTTTAGGCAGTTGAGTTTAGAGGCTTTTCTTTGAAGGCAAAAAAATGGGTTCAGACATCGATGTTTCCGACGTTTTAGACGCCAGATGTGCCTGAACGAGCCTAAATGCGCCTAAACGCGGTAGCGGCGTTCAGGCGCGTTTTCATTTAGAAGCGTCTTTAAACATGCCCTATTTTATGATCTAATGATATTATCTTAAACAAACGCTCCTACGCGCTAACGTGGCAAAAAGCTGCTAAACGCGCCTAAGCACGGCATGTTAAGTGGACGTTTTTAAATGCCGGTGGTAATTGGTTTGTCTCACCCCAGGCTCCATGCACACTGGGCTTAAATAACGTCTGTTCTCTTTGGAGTTAAAAAAAACCCTCATTTTTTGTACAAAGTTTAGAAGAGTTTAGGAGAGTTTTACGTTTTTTCTGCCAGTGAGCTCCAATCAGAAACGCAAATGAGAAGGTTTTTTTTTCCTGCCTACGTTGAATTCAAAATATGCCTGTAAACGTCCTAATGTGCATGAACACATAGGATAACATTGAGTTTCTTCTACAGGCAGAACACAAAACTCCTCTAGAAGCAACTTCTTTTATGCCAGTGTGCATGGAGCTCACTTTTGCTGAGCAGGTTGGTCTGTTAAAGGAAGTTGAAAAATAACAGACTTGGCAGGATCACCAAGTTAAAATAAAGGAGAAAAGCATTAAAAAAAAGAAAACTAATGCAGCCACTACATCTATATTGGTTTTGCAAAATATTAAATATTTATTAATAACAAATAAGTACACTTTTTTTTTTTTTATCAGTGGTTCCTGATGCTTATTAAGACAAAGTAAATTAAGCAGAGTCCTAGGACAGAGCCCAGCCATGCAATGTAGGCACAGGAGACCAGAGATTCTAGGAGTTCTGTTACTATGGAAACGCTGGAAGTGAAATAAATCTCCATACCAAGCATGATACAACCTCCATCGAACATAACTGGGATGTTATAGTCTTGCTATGTAAACCTGATCACTGCCACCCTCACTTTTTTGAAGGGCTGCAGTGCAATGTCAACCCCAGCACGTGGCGTGGCTTCATTACTGCTTTGATGTTGCAAACCTCCCCGTCCTAAACCCAGCATTTAATTAGCTTAATCAAGTGTTTATTTTATCCCTGTTCATTTATTGATTGTTAGAACTTTCTTGTGATGTTCCAAGCCTCCTACAAGAAAAAAAAAATTGCAATGCAAAACGATATATATATATATATATATATATATATATATATATATATATATATATATATATATATATATATATATATACATATAAAATCTTGAAAGCTCTGTGATACATATAACAAGCTCCTTTGCATAAAGATTAATAGGATTTAAGTGGTAGTGCATAGGGAGCCTTCCTCTAAGCCAGGGTGGGGTTTAATAGGTGATGGATGAGAGATGAAGCTTCTAGTAGAGACACACTTTTGCCTGATGCTTATCAATGTCAATTGCAAGCTGCCATATTGCTCAGTCTCCTGGGAAAGTGGAGCACTACTTGTGGCTTTTGACAAGGCTCTGGGTATTTTTAGAACCTTTGCCCTCGTTCTGTCTTCATCAGCACCATTGGTAATACAGAGTGGTACCAGACTTTATATTCTCTGTAGATATGATAGGAGTTTCTGTCTATTTTTCTGATTTCTAGGAGGTCGGTGATCACACTGACCTCCCAATATCGGTATAGCTTCACTCTTAGCTTTTCATTCTTTGCAGAGGTTAATCCATCCCTGCAGCAGGGTCATGTCCAACCCAACACTCTAATGTATACATGTGATGTTCTAAGCAATGCTCAGGCGTGGGCTTTGTCCAAAAAAATAAATGTATAGAAATAATAATTACAGCGATTCCTCTGATCACTGGAAAGAATTAAAGCTAGGCGTGCACACTTGGCATTCACATCTTCCAATCCCACTGATTAAAAGTCAACTTCTATTAAATATGTGTGTCTGTGCATGCTCTCTGGAGCTGATGGATGAAATATGGAGATTAGACTTTAAAGGGTATCAAAAATCCAGAGTATTTATATCAGCTTACCTGTGCTTAGATGTGGTGGCTGCATTTTTTTTTTTTGCACGTTTTTTCCTTTATTTTAACCTGCCATTAACTCACTTTTTGTCCTAGGGTGGCAACCAGTGTTATCCCCCCTAGGACAGGGAGTAGTTAGAACCACATAACACTCCTAGGACCATATAGCTCTCTCTTCTCCAGGTTTGTAGTCCACATATAGCAGAGTATAATACTCCAGAGGCAGAGGGGTTGAGTTATTAAAGGCAATTTGCAAGGGAAGTTGCACTTTGCAAGGAAATTTGCCCCAGAGCTTAGTGAATGAGCTGACTATCATCATGCAATTATATGCAAGCATGCTGTTTTTTTGTTTTTGTTTTTGCACGTTTTTTCCTTTATTTTAACCTGCCATTAACTCACTTTCTGTCCTAGGGTAACAACCAGTGTTATCTCCCCTAGGACAGGGAGTAGTTAGAAGTTCCACATAACACTCCTAGGACCATATAGCACCTCTCTATTCTCCATAACAGGTTTGTAGTCCACATATAGCAGGGTATAATACTCCAGAGGCAGAGGAGTTGAGTTATTAAAGGCACTTTGCAAGGGAAGTTGCACTTTGCAAGGAAATTTGCCCCAGAGCTTAGTGAATGAGCTGACTTTCATCATACAATTATATGCAAGCATGCTGTTTTTTTTTTTTTCCCCCTTGCGAGTGATTGAATATTTTATGCAAAGTGTCACCACATTCACTAAGCTCTGGGGCAAACACCCTTGCAAAGTGAACAGCCTATTTGCCTTTAGTAAAAAATCAACCCCAGAGAGCACAAGAAGATATAAGCTCACAAGACTACTAGAGGAATGAAGAGCGATTATTTTTTTTTGGACTTTAAAATTAAACGCTTTCAATGGTAAATTTAGCAAACCAAAAGGGAGCAAATAAGAGAAATTTATTGTTAGGGCTTACATTCAGTTTAATATATAGTCATATTTAATGTGGAAATAACCTGTGGGCACATATAACATTACATTAGACACACACTCGCTATAAAGAAAGCAGCTTGTATAGGGAACCTAAGCTGAACATTTTAGCAGCGACTATAATATTATATAGCCATGTGTCAAGAGATCACTATGGTAGTACATCTAAATAATGATTTTGCGCTGATTTTGGAGAAAGCATGTAGAGACTCTTTTTATAATACTAAAATGATATTATTAATAAATAATAATAATGAAAATATATATATATATATATATATATATATTTTTTATTTTTATTTTTATTTTTTTATATATACTTTATAGGTAAATCGGGTAGCATAGGGAGGATAGAAACGTCTGCCTGTCTTTTGCAATCATCAAGGCTATCTAGTGTCACCTTGGTGGGTGACCTTGTCCCATGGACTTGAGACTAGACCCTGGACACGACCAGCACTCAATCCTAGCACAAATTGACTGAACAGAAGAGATCAATGGCCACAATGACTCTTGAGTCGCCTATTCCCAGTCCTCCTTGTACCTTACCTTGTTCAGCCGAGCAAAGCAACACTACAAGGGGAAATATTGTTTGCAAGTGCAGATGTTGCGGTCACATAGCATTCATTGAATCCATCATGTCCTTTGAAATATGGATAAAGCAGGATGTGAAGCTATTCCCCCAGCCAGGCCCCTGATCACATTAGACACCATTCTAGCAATCCATCAGTACCAGTGCAAACTTAATGCTATTTAGACTTAATGCTCGCTGTAATTATTTTTGCCTTGTAAATATGTTAATTCGCTTTAATATTGACGATAAACTGACATTTACAGTAGACATTCATTTATAATCTATATTACCACCGCATAATTTAATAGAGCAGGGTTGGCTGATACGTCTCTTGATATTTGGCTGAGACAAGTTTCCTACATAGGAGCGGATCAGGAATTAAAAAAAAAAAAAAAAAGGTCACTGATCGTGTTAAATGGACTTAAATTAGGTCTAATATAGATTTAGATTGTGGCATGATGATGAAGGCTGGCGGCTACATCCAGGAGCTGAGTAGTTGTCCTGCAACCCATCCTCTAAGTGAGGCCCTGGCATTCCTATAAACTTTGGTGTGAGCCTTTTTTTTCCAGGATTTGCCTAATTGAACACGTTCTCCAAGTATATTGTTAAAGGAGCACTGCAATTAGACACTTCCCCTGGAAAGGAAACAATTGCAACTAGTTCATGGGCAAGCATCTCATTGACAGCGATCTCACGCAGGCTTTGGGTGGAATTAATTATGTAATGTGATTAAATAATGAAGGCGAGGATGAAATCATGGAAAGCTACACCCGCTCTGAAATGACATTCAACGCTGCAGACACTTGTAGGGGATCATTTACAGTTTCTCTTTGTTTCTTTATTTGTATTTCAACTTTTATTTTAGATTCATCAATGTATCTGCATAGTCAACGTAAATGAGGATATGTTGATGTATTTTAGTAGAGTGACATAGTCTGATTTACTAATGGAGCTAAATTGATTTGGTAAAGGAGCTTGGAACATTCATATTCACACAAAAAGGAGCTGGGAACATTTATATTCATACAAATTGTTACCCTTAAGGAGCTGGGAACATTTATATTCATACAAATTGTTACCCTTAAGGAGCTGGGAACATTCATATTCACACAAATTGTTACCCTTAAGGAGCTAGGAACCTTCATATTCACACAAAAGGGAGCTGGGAACGTTCATATTTACACAAAAAGGAGCTAGAAACGTTCATATTTACACAAAAAGGAGCTAGAAACGTTCATATTTACACAAAAAGGAGCTAGGAACGTTCATATTTACACAAATTGATGTACTAAAAGAGATGGGAAAATTAATATTCACACAAAATAAAGGAGCTGGCAACATTCATATTCACACAAATTGTTACCCTAAAGGAGCTGGGAACATTCACATTAACACAAAATGGACCTGGGAATATCCATATTTACACAAAAAGGAGTTGGCAACATTCATATTCACACAAATTTTTACCCTAAAGGAGCTGGGAACATTCACATTAACACAAATTGTTACCCTAAAGGAGCTGGCAACATTCACATTAACACAAATTGTTACCCTAAAGGAGCTGGGAACATTCACATTAACACAAATTGTTACCCTAAAGGAGCTGGGAACATTCACATTAACACAAATTGTTACCCTAAAGGAGCTGGGAACATTCACATTAACACAAATTGTTACCCTAAAGGAGCTGGGAACATTCACATTAACACAAATTGTTACCCTAAAGGAGCTGGGAACATTCACATTAATACAAATTGTTACCCTAAAGGAGCTGGGAACATTCACATTAATACAAATTGTTACCCTAAAGGAGCTAGGAACATTCACATTAACACAAATTGTTACCCTAAAGGAGCTGTGAACATTCACATTAACACAAAATGGAGCTGGGAATATCCATATTTACACAAAAAGGAGCTAGGAACGTTCATATTTACACAAATTGATGTACTAAAGGAGCTGGAAACATTCATATTCACACAAATTGTGCGAATAGTCACTTTAATTACCCAGTGGTGATCAGATGAAATAGAGATTTGCTTTTCACATGGGCGAATGTTTTTAGTGAATCTTCACAGACTTGTGTGAGCTTTCTCAGACCCTTTAGTAAATCAGCCTCTACATTTTCCCAAAGGGAAGGTTGTCTGCTAGCAAAATAGAAGAACTCTAGCACCCAACACACTCTATACTACACATGTCCAAAAACTGAAACAAAACTGGTATCGGTTCTGGCTGGAATGTCCATTCAAAGCATTTATTAATTCATTGAAGAACAGTGGTCATAATATTGCCCAAGTACATGATGAGTATCCTAAAACATTTCTTTTCTGATGAGTCCAGAATCTGTTTCCTAGGCAGTAGGCACCAGCCAAGTCTAAAAATCTGACCATAAATGCACCCTTTCAGTAGTATTTACTAACAAACAGATGACACAAGGCGATCGTGAAGATCTCCAGTTTCTTTTTGCTCAGTGGTCCCTGACAATAACAAAATAGTATTTTCTTGCACTTTGTTTTTGCCTATTGTACATTCAGCTAGCTTGCATTAGCCCTGTTTCCATATTTGTCTTTTTTTTTTTTTTCTTAGGAATCATTTTTATATTTTTAGTTGTGTGTTGCTGGTTTTCTATACAAAAGTCAAGGTGCACTGATGCCAAGCAGTGATGAAATAAGAAGAAAGCCAATTGCTGGACTGAGGTGGGGGGGATAGCTGCTAGGAATCCGCCTGCAACTGTGGAGAAGTCAGTAATTGCTGGAGACAGGGAGAGCTGGGAGGGGGGGGGGGGGGGGGGTTGGGCTGAACTATCCATGTATAAATAGTGTGATCTCAAATTGAAAGGCATAAATAACAGCAGGAGTGATCTAACCCTATGCAGTTCATCCTCGTCGTGAAAAAAAAAAAAAAAAAAAAAAAAGGGGGAAGGAGAAACAATAAAAAGCTTCCAGGGGACGTGTAGATCTCCTACTGAAAAAAGCGAGTGGATCTCTGTGGGTAGGTGCTACAAGATCACAGGGCAGCCATGGAAGAACTTACAGCTTTTGTATCGAAATCGTTTGACCAAAAAAGCAAGGAGAGCAGCGGCGGTGGCAACAGCAAGAAGGAAACCATCACCTACAGGGAAGTTTTGGAGACGGGCTTGGCTCGGGCCAGGGAGCTGGGGAACTCTGATAGCAACCTCCAGGACATTACAGAGAACAGCAATCATTGCCCGCTCCACCTCTACAAAGAGCACACAGACATTGACAAGGACAAGCTCAAAGACTACAGCACCAGCAGGATCTCTGAAGGTAAGTATGTGCATGGAGACAAGGCTTGCTTGCCTGCCTGCCTACCTGCCTGCCTGCTTGCTTGCTTGGACTGGATCAGTGGTGCTGTGCTCTGGTTGAGGTCAGCAAAAGTTCCAGACAATATCCACACCGATCTGTACTGATTCAGCTTTTAACAGCTGTACTGTTGCATGTTTGTCCTTCTATCCCTCCTATACATGGGTTAATTCTTCCTGGCTGCCCATGAATTCCATCCGATCATTGAGTTTTAAAGGACATCTGGTTTTTGTGTAATGCATGTTGTCTGTTAGCCTATTGCTTTTATTTCTTTTTTTTTTTACTATTTGAAATATTCAGGATTTTTTTTTAAAGAAGAGAGGCAAATTCTGTCCTATGCTGGTGTTCCTTTGTTATGTAGAAAAAGGACATCGCTTTTATTCGAGGCTGAGCTGTGTAATAAAGTTTGCACAAGTTACATTGTGATTGTTAGGAAGTGTTTATTTATTTTTTTTGGTAGTTTTTTTTTTTTTCAATGGGGCCCAGCGATAACCCATTCTGCACTCACTCACATCAAACAGCAACGTTGTCCCTCTATCTCTCAATCAAAGCCATCAAGTGGCCGGACACAAGGGCCACATCGGTTAAATCATTTCTGACCCGGGCAAACAGGTGTCCTTTCTTTCAAACAGGACTATTCCATTGGAAAGAAAAAAAAAAAAAAAAAAGACATATTGCAACCAGCCTGCAAAACATGTGGCTCAACTAGGGGGTGGGGGGGAAGCCCAAAACGTTTTCATCTGGTGTGACTCAAGGTGAAACTAAATTAAAAACAAGACAAGTGAGAGAGCAGGATAAGAGGACATGAGTGATTTTCTACTTTACTCTGAGCTGGGTGACACAAACAGGAATTTTATTATATTGAGCATTGAGCCTTAGGAGTTGAGAATCTTTACACACAAAAATATATATTTTAAATAAAAATAACATACACATGTGAAAGCAAATTCCTGTTGACCTATGCCATCTGCTATGATTATGCATGTGATTAGGTCATTAAAGTGAATATTAATTCAATTTATTAGGTGCTCATTTTCAACTCCTTTAGTAAATCAGCCTTTTAATGCTGTCTGCATTATCCCCTTCTTTGCCTGCTGCTCTTCTAAACTACAATTTTCCTCCATCACATGCAGGCTTTAACATTGATCGAACAAGTGTTTATTGTCTTGCCAGCAACAAGCACACGACACAAATAAATATCCTGTTACCATTTTGCAACATGCAAAACTGCAGATCCCCTAATATATATTTAATATTTAATACCCTGTCAACACGTGGGCCTTTTCGACTTTAGAAAAACTTGGGATCCTCTTAACAAGATTTTTTTTTTTTTTTTTTTTTAAAGTCACTATTGTGCCTAAAAAATATAAAAAAATAAATAAAAAGTCATCTGTGGCCTTCTAACACTCGCAGCCCCAACAGCAAATGTAATAAAAAGTTTACGTGGACCGCAAGAACAAAAAAGGATTATAAAATGATTAAAACTGCGTACAAGGACTCTATAAACACGTGGAAACAATTACACGCCCATTTTCTTTACAACCTCAGCAAAGTTAATTTTATATAATGGATTACACCAAACTGAGAGAAGTTTTGGCAGGAGGTTCCAATAAAGAGCAATTTTACAATTTGGAATTTAGCTGCTCACCTAACATTCTGTAATATCTATCTATCTATCTATCTATCTATCTATCTATCTATCTATCTATCTATCTATCTATCTATCTATCTATCTATCTATCTATCTATCTATCTATCTATATATCTTTCCTTCTATCTATCTATCTATCTATCTATCTATCTATATTTCCATCTATCTATCTATCTATAAAAAATTATAAATATATATATTTTAAATATTTAACTACATTTTCTAAAGCTGCCTAAATGCTGTCTTGTACTGCAACAGCGTGAGTGTTTATAGATAAATTATAAGGGAAAGCCTTGACACTTGACTATCATATTTCTAATTGAGGCTCCATTAACCACCTCCAGAGCCACTTTCTTGCCTTGTTGATTGAAGAATCATTGATAAAAGCTACACTGACTGTTCCCTGCATTCTGTACAGCAAGCACAGTTCTGTGTTAATGACAGACGAGCCTACTGAGAGGCATTTTATCCTCAAACTACCGAATACATGATTGCTACACATTCTATCAAATATACTATAACTATATTTATATATATATATATATATGTATATATACACAGCTGATGTCAGCTAAAGTGGTTGCTGAATGTGCTGTGAAATACACTATAACTAAAAGTAAGCTAATTTACTACTGGCTACTATATGTGCTGTGAAATACACTATAATCTATAAATGCATAAAGGCAACTAATTTATCTATGGCTTCTATATATGCTGTGGAATACACTATAACTTTTTATACATGTCAATAAATTGATCTGTGGCTGCTATACGTGCAAAGGAATGCACTACTTAATATGTTAAATGTCAACGACATTGCTGCTATATGTGTAATGGAATGCTCTGAAACTATCAACTAAATTACCTCTTGCTGCTATAGGATTCACTATAAATATATATAAATGTCAGCTCATTTATCTCTGGCTGCCATATGTACAACTATATAACTATATATGCATTTATTGCCAAATAATTTAACTATGGGTGCTATATGCATAGGGATATATACATTAGTGTCAACTAATTTATCTCTGGCTACCACAACTATGGGTGCTATGTGTGCAAAGGAATACACTTATCTCTAGCTATGTACAACTATATAACTATATAAATCCTGTATAATAATAATAATAATAACTATATATGCATTTATTGCCAATTAATTTAACTATGGGTGCTTTGTGTGCAAAGGAATACACTTATCTCTAGCTATGTACAACTATATAACTATATATGCATTTATTGCAAAATAATTTAACTATGGGTGCTTTGTTTGCAAAGGAATACACTTATCTCTAGCTATGTACAACTATATAACTATATAAATCCTGTATAATAATAAAAATAATAACTATATATGCATTTATTGCCAATTAATTTAACTATGGGTGCTTTGTTTGCAAAGGAATACACTTATCTCTAGCTATGTACAACTATATAACTATATAAATCCTGTAGTATAATAATAATAATAATAATAACTATATATGCATTTATTGGCAATTAACTATGGGTGCTATGTGTGCAAAGGAATACACTATACATTAATAATGTCAGCTGATTTATCTCTTGCTGCCATATGTACAACTATATAACTTTCTATGCATTTATTGATAATTAATTTAACTATGGGTGCTATATATGTGCAAATAAATACACAGCTAATTTATTTCTGCCTGCCATATGTGCAACTATATAATTATATTGTCAACTAATTTAACTATGGGTGCTATATGCAAAGAAATACACTATATACATTCATGTCAGCTAATTTATCTCTGGCTGCCATTTGTACAACTTTATAACTATATTTATTGTCAAATAGTTTTACTTTTGGTGCTATATGTGCAAAAGAATACACTAAATATACATTAATGTCAGTTGATAAATCTATGGCTGCTACATAGGATAGGGAGTACACTATTATTATTTTTTGTTTATGTTCTGTTTTTATTTTATATTATTATATTCTCTTCTGTTCTATTTTCTGTTCCATTCTATTCCCTGATTTTTTTTTTTTTTTTTTTTTTTTTTTAGTTTATTCTGTTCCATTGTCTGTACATTTGTGTCTACCTATGGATTTTCTGCATGCACTCCTGTCATTAATATACTTAGTAAAGAAATGCACGTTGTAGGTGTCTAGGAATTGTAGGTGTGTTAGGTGTAAAGCTCTGGCTGTACAGTGACTCCAGTGTTCTTCTATAAACCCAGGAGAGTGGGTAGTGTAACATTTGCTGATAATCTATTTATTGTGTGTAATGAAGCAACTGAGCCGAGTGTGCAGGGCCACTGACTGGATTCATTATCATTATTAAATGATATTAAATAGATACAAATCCTTGGTCCCATTGTATTTGCATTCGATGTGTCTCCAATTGATTTCTGTGCCTGTGTTCTCTACACCGCTTTTGGACTAATATAAATCGATTGAGAATACATTAGAAGGTATCTGCTAGAGCGGGTTAGTTCATGAAATACATGGCGGATAAAGAGTAATTATTAAGATTACTGGCTTCTTCCTACTGAAGGGAAATCAAATTGCATCGATCTGTCTTTTTTTTTTTTTTTGCTAGGGCAAAAGAATAAAAAATGAGAATACACACAATTGTTAATTGAAGATCATGTATGAGGTCATTTATCAAAAGAGGGTTCGCTAGTTATTGTGAACACAAATGGGGGGAGGAGGTGGGGGTGCAGAGATATCAAAGAACAGGTCCTTTGAAGTATTAGGGGGATTTAAGTCCATAACTGTTGCTGAAGCTCAGAGGCCCCAGCTAGGCTTTGATAACATGCTGACACCTTTCACTTACTTTCTGGCAGGCATCTATGAGTGCAAAGACAAGAGGGACGATGTGAAATCCGAGGATGAGGATGGGCAAACCAAGCTGAAACAGAGGAGAAGCAGGACGAATTTTACATTGGAGCAGTTAAATGAACTTGAAAGACTGTTTGATGAGACTCACTACCCTGATGCTTTTATGAGGGAAGAACTGAGCCAAAGGCTGGGACTCTCCGAGGCCAGGGTGCAGGTAGGTGCTAACGCTTCTTTCTATAGGTGCTGAAAAAATGGTAGATCCAACGGTAAATGTTACTGTAAATCTCAGCTAGTATTTTGTAAAAGAAAAAAAAAAAAAAAGCACAGAATTTTTTTTTTTTTTTTATTATTATTATTATTTCTTCTAATGATGATAATAATAATAGTAATAATAATGCAATTAATAATAAATGTTACTGTAAACCTCAGCTAGTATTTTGTAAAAAAAAAAAAAAAAAAAAAAAGAAAAAGCACAGAAAACAAATTGTTATTATTATTATTAATATTATTATTTCTAATGATGATAATAATAATAGTAATAATTATGCAATTAATAATAAATGTTACTGTAAACCTCAGCTAGTATTTTGTAAAAAAAAAATGCATAGAAAATAAATTGTTGTTATTATTATTAATAATATTATTATTATTTCTTATGATAATAATAGTAGTAATAATAATGATGATGTAATTAATAATAAATGCTACTGTAAACCTCAGCTAGTATTTTGTAAAAAAAAAAAAAAAAGCACAGAAAACAAATTGTTTTTATTATTATTTCTAATGATGATAATAATGATAGTAATAATTATGCAATTAATAATAAATGTTACTGTAAACCTCAGCTAGTATTTTGTAAAAAAAAAAAATGCATAGAAAATAAATTGTTGTCATTATTATTAATAATATTATTATTATTTCTTATGATAATAATAGTAGTAATAATAATGATGATGCAATTAATAATAAATGCTACTGTAAACCTCAGCTAGTATTTTGTAATAAAAAAAAAAGCACAGAAAACAAATTGTTATTATTATTATTATTTCTAATGATGATAATAATAATAGTAATAATAATGCAATTAATAATAAATGTTACTGTAAACCTCAGCTAGTATTTTGTAAAAAAAAAAGCACAGAAAACAAATTGTTATTATTATTATTATTTCTAATGATGATAATAATAATAGTAATAATAATGCAATTAATAATAAATGTTACTGTAAACCTCAGCTAGTGTTTTGTAAAAAAGAAATAAAAAAAGCATTGAAACTAAATTGCTGTTATTATTATTATTAATAATATTTATATTATTTCTAATGATGATAATAATAGTAATAATAATGATGATGCAATTAATAATACATGTTACTGTAAACCTCAGCTAGTGTTTTGTAAAAAAAAAAAAAAAAAAAAAACATAGAAAACAAAATGTTGTTATTATTATTATTAATAATATTAATATTATTTCTAATGATAATAATAATAGTAATACTAATGATGATGCAATTAATAATAAATGTTTCTGTAAACCTCAGCTAGCATTTTGTAAAAAAAAAAAAAGCATAGAAAATAAATTGTTATTATTATTTCTAAAGCTGATAATAATAGTAATAATAATGATGATGCAAATAATAATAATAATAATAATAATAATAATATTAGAAAGAATAATGATAGGGAAGTTGATTGTTACAATGATGATGATAATAGTAATAAGAAATAATAATAAAAATAGTAGCAATAATAAGCAAATGATGATAATGACGATGATGATGATAATAAAAGATAAAAATATTATTATGATCATCAACATCATCAAAATATTAATATTATTATTAGTGATATCATCATCGTCATTAATATTGTTATCATCAGCATAATATTTATTATTGTTATAAAAAAAAGGAAAAGAATACAATTATTATTATTATCATCATCATCATTATTATCAATATCACCATTAATATTATTATTACTATTATCATAATTATTAGTATTATTAATATTATATTCATCATCATCATTTATATGAATTATTGTTATTATTATTCAGGACTAACATATATAGAATAGAGGATCTAAACGCGTATTTTGCATCCAATCAGCATAGCCACGTTGAGTACATCCATGGAGCTTTATCCAGGCACAATTTGGCACCACATGCACATCTAACCCTATTAGTTTTCAGCCCAATTTTCCACCTTATGTCGTTGCCACCACCGAATAAAATAGGCCTCTTTAAAGGTTATTTGGCTGCTTTGGGGCTGGATTATCATGAGCCGGGGGGTAAGGGTGCCCCAGCTGACCTACTTGACAGGCATATGGATTTATGACATCCAAGTCCACCCCATCTGCTCACTCGCTGCTTTGAAAAGCGCTGGAAACACAATCCTGAAAATGATTATTTAGTCAGTAAAACGTATTTACGAGCTTTTAGCTGAGCGTTCAACGTTTATGACAGGACGCATTGAATTAAATCTCTATTTAGACATAAGTTTTCCTGTCCTAGCAGCAATCGATAAAGAGAAAATAAGTCAAAGCTTAGAAATAATTGCGATTTAAAAGCGAAGTGCAAATTCAAGCATGTAAAGTTGTATGCAGAGAGCCATAGAGTACAATGGAGATGGGGAGAAATGTTGTATCGTTTTTTGTTTCCACTCTTCATTCGGACTAGAGAAGTAAATAGGAGTTCTTTAAAAGTGGCGACGGGATATGTTATGAGTAGTAAAAAATAAAGAAACTAAACATCGATATTTAGGGAAATATTTTTTTTATTTTATTGTGTTGTGTTGCTTCCTGTATGAAATGGTTATTGTATTGTTTATTGTATAGTAGTGGTATTCCCTTCTTTGTGGGGTTTCAGTCTCACAAAGTGACCACAGTCCATTTTGCTTTTTTTTTATATTGCTGACTTACAATGTGACCCCGCAGTCCTCAATGTTGCTTATATCTGTGCTTTATAATGTGACCACACGATCCCTCAGTGCTGATTATTATTGTTGCCCTACAAAGTGACCATGCAGTCTCCTTTGCTGCCTACCTTACCCAGTGACCACACAGTCCTCGGTGCTGCTAATTATATTGCTACCTTTATAAAGATACCACCTCAAAGTCCCCATTGACGTTCATACGAGGGACCGCACCGTCCTTACTACTGGGTGCTTATATTGCTCCCTTACACGATAACCACACAGTCCCCCAGTAATTGCTGCTTATGTTCTGCCTTACAAAACAAGCGAGAGGTCCCTATTGCTGCATTTATTACCGCCTTGTACAGTGACCACACGGTCTTCAGTACTTGCTGCATTTATCTTACACAGTGACCACACAGTCCTAGTACTTGCTGCATACATTGTCTTACACAGTGACCACACAGTCCTAGTACTTGCTGCATTTATCTTACACAGTGACCACACAGTCCTAGTACTTGCTGCATACATTGTCTTACACAGTGACCACACAGTCCTAGTACTTGCTGCATACATTGTCTTACACAGTGACCACACAGTCCTAGTACTTGCTGCATACATTGTCTTACACAGTGACCACACAGTCCTAGTACTTGCTGCATACATTGTCTTACACAGTGACCACACAGTCCTAGTACTTGCTGCATACATTGTCTTACACAGTGACCACACAGTCCTAGTACTTGCTGCATACATTGTCTTACACAGTGACCACACAGTCCTAGTACTTGCTGCATACATTGTCTTACACAGTGACCACACAGTCCTAGTACTTGCTGCATACATTGTCTTACACAGTGACCACACAGTCCTAGTACTTGCTGCATACATTGTCTTACACAGTGATTACAGCCCCAATTGCCTATATTACTGCTTTTCACAGAGACCGCACAGTTATATTGTAGTCTTACACGATAACCACACTGTCCCCAGTACCTGCTGCTTATGTTGTTGTCCTACACAGTGACCACACGTTCCCCAGTACTTTATGCTTATATTGTTGTCCTACACAGTGACCACACAGTTCCCAGTACTTGATGCTTATATTGTTGTCCTACACAGTGACCACACAGTTCCCAGTACTTTATGCTTATATTGTTGTCCTACACAGTGACCACACAGTTCCCAGTACTTGATGCTTATATTGTTTTCCTATCCAGTGACCACACAGTCCCCAGTACTTGATGCTTGTATTGTTGTCCTGCAGTGACCACACAGTCCCCAGTACTTGATGCTTATAATGCTGTCCTACACAGTCCTCGGTACTTGCTGTATTGTTGTCCTACACAATGGTCACACAGTCCTCAGTACTTGATGTTTTTATTGTTGTCCTACACAGTGACCACACAGTCCTCAGTATTTGCTCTGTGTTGTTGTCCTACACATTGGCCACACAGTCCTCAGTACTTGATGTTTATATTGTTGTCCTACACAGTCCTCACTATTTGTTCTGTGTTGTTGTCCTACACATTGGTCACACAGTCCTCAGTATTTGATGTTTATATTGTTGTCCTACACGGTGACCATACAGTCCTCAGTGTTTGCTCTGGGTTGTTGTCCTACACAATGGTCACACTGTCCTTAGTACTTGATGTTTATATTGTAGTCCTACGTCCTCAGTACTTGCTTGATGGTTGTCCTAAACAGTGACCTCAAAGTCCTCAGTACTTGCTTTATTGTTGTCCTACACAGTGACCACACTGTCCTCAGTACTTGATGGGTATATTGTTGTCCTACCTATTGACCACACAGTCCTCAGTACTTGCTGCATTGTCCTACAGAATGGTCACACAGTCCTCAGTACTTGATGTTTTTATTGTTGTCCTACATAGTGATCACAAAATCCTCAGTACAGTATTTGCTTTATCATTGTCCTACACAGTGACCACACAGTCCTCAGTACTTGCTTTATCGTTGTTATACACAGTGACCACACAGTCCTCAGTACTTGCTTTATCATTGTCCTACACAGTGACCACACAGTCCTCAGTACTTGCTTTATCATTTTCATACACAGTGACCACACAGTCCTCAGTACTTGCTTTATCATTTTCCTACACAGTGACCACACAGTCCTCAGTACTTGCTTTATCATTTTCCTACACAGTGACCACACAGTCCTCAGTACTTGCTTTATCATTTTCATACACAGTGACCACACAGTCCTCAGTACTTGCTTTATCATTTTCCTACACAGTGACCACACAGTCCTCAGTACTTGCTTTATCATTTTCCTACACAGTGACCACACAGTCCTCAGTACTTGCTTCATCATTTTCCTACACAGTGACCACACAGTCCTCAGTACTTGCTTTATCATTTTCCTACACAGTGACCACACAGTCCTCAGTACTTGCTTTATCATTTTCCTACACAGTGACCACACAGTCCTCAGTACTTGCTTTATCATTTTCCTACACAGTGACCACACAGTCCTCAGTACTTGCTTTATCATTTTCCTACACAGTGACCACACAGTCCTCAGTACTTGCTTTATCATTTTCCTACACAGTGACCACACAGTCCTCAGTACTTGCTTTATCATTTTCCTACACAGTGACCACACAGTCCTCAGTACTTGCTTTATCATTTTCCTACACAGTGACCACACAGTCCTCAGTACTTGCTTTATCATTTTCATACACAGTGACCACACAGTCCTCAGTACTTGCTTTATCATTTTCCTACACAGTGACCACACAGTCCTCAGTACTTGCTTTATCATTTTCCTACACAGTGACCACACAGTCCTCAGTACTCGCTTTATCATTTTCCTACACAGTGACCACACAGTCCTCAGTACTCGCTTCATCATTTTCCTACACAGTGACCACACAGTCCTTAGTACTCGCTTTATCATTTTCCTACACAGTGACCACACAGTCCTCAGTACTCGCTTTATCATTTTCCTACACAGTGACCACACAGTCCTCAGTACTTGCTTTATCATTTTCATACACAGTGACCACACAGTCCTCAGTACTTGCTTTATCATTTTCCTACACAGTGACCACACAGTCCTCAGTACTTGCTTTATCATTTTCATACACAGTGACCACACAGTCCTCAGTACTTGCTTTATCATTTTCCTACACAGTGACCACACAGTCCTCAGTACTTGCTTTACCATTTTCATACACAGTGACCACACAGTCCTCAGTACTTGCTTTATCATTTTCCTACACAGTGACCACACAGTCCTCAGTACTTGCTTTATCATTTTCCTACACAGTGACCACACAGTCCTCAGTACTCGCTTTATCATTTTCCTACACAGTGACCACACAGTCCTCAGTACTCGCTTTATCATTTTCATACACAGTGACCACACAGTCCTCAGTACTTGCTTTATCATTTTCATACACAGTGACCACACAGTCCTGAGTACTTGCTTTATCATTTTCCTACACAGTGACCACACAGTCCTCAGTACTCGCTTTATCATTTTCATACACAGTGACCACACAGTCCTCAGTACTCGCTTTATCATTTTCATACACAGTGACCACACAGTCCTCAGTACTTGCTCTATTCAGTCAGTACTTGCTGCATATACTGTTATTACGTTTTGTTTCTTCTTTCCCCAGGCCTGAGAACAAAGTCATTCTAATGTCATATTTTGTACATAAGCATTCCCATACTAAACACTTCCTTTCCCCCTGTCCTAAGTAAAGTGTGGGATTATAGGGTCCCAGCACAGTTCAGAGCATGTTTGTGCTAGGCTCAGTTCACGTGAAGGATTGATCTGACTGTCCTAACCCAAATGAATACAAAATAGAAAAAAAAAAAAGGATTTTGTATTTAGCTAAAGGGGATATAAACTTTTATGTCATTGCCAGTTCTCACGTTCTAGAGCTGTAATATCTCCTTGTACCTTGATGTACTGTTCCTATATAAAAAAAAACTTGTAATGAAATTCTGCACTGCCTCCTCTTAGGCCCCTTTCACACTGAGGCGTTTTTACCGCGTTTTTGCGGTAAAAATAGCGCTGTAGTAAAGCCTGAAATAATCCTGCCCCAGCATTCTCAATGTGAAATCTCTGAGGGCTTTCACATTGAGGCGTTTTGCTGGCTGGGTGGGCGTTGAAAAAAATCCTTTTTTAGAGCAACTTTAGACCACTTTCACACTGAGGCGCTTTTCAGGCGCTTTCCCGCTAAAAAAAGCGCCTGAAAACTAATTTCCATTAAAATCAATGAATGCTTTTACACTGGGGCAGTGCGCTGAAAAAACGCCCCTCTCCATTGAAATGAATTGAAAGCGCTTCAAAAGCGCCTGAAAAGCGCTTCAAAAGCACTCAGTGTTTTACAGGCAGTTTTTCAAGCGCCTCAGTGTGAAAGCGGCCTTAGGGCGCGTAAAATAGCGCTGTAAAAACGCCTATCCCCATTGAAATGAATGGGATTCGCGGTAAAAACGCGGTAAAATCGCGGTAAAATCGCGGTAAAAAATGTCATTATTTTTTTAGTGTTTTTTCAACGCCTCAGTGTGAAAGGGCCCTTAGTACTTTATTAGAGAGCAGCACCTTAACAGGATGTTCAAAGCTGCACAAAATCATATTCTCAGCCAAAAAAATGTCTATATTGATTCAGGTGGAGGGAATGGCAAAAAAAAAAAAAAAAAAAAGGAAACAAAAGTGAGTTTTTAATATATTAAAAAAATTAAGCAAATGATTAAATAAAAAAAAAAAAAGAAGAAGAAGAAAAAAAAAAAGAATGATTACAAATGAAAATAAAGCAGGGGTGTTTACACTCTGTGTGTCGGATTTCTATGCTCTGGAACGTATTATGTACCCTGTTGCTTGTCCTAATTCTTTGGTTTGGTGTTATGCTGAAAATTTTTCCAATAACATTTTTTTGAAATGAAAAAAAAAAAAATATATATATATATATATATATATATATATATAAGATACAGGAGTAGAAGTGACAGGGGCATTTTAATACTCGCTGGCTTGTAGTAAAAGCCATTCTATCAGCACACCCTGTCCTTGTTGTTAGAAGATCCAGTTTCAATTTAGAGTGGAAATTTGCTGTAAATAAATTGATGCTCCTATGTCTTGCTGGTCCTTATTAACCTTTTATTTTTAGCGTGTCCTGGAACCCCATACCACCCAGCTGTCAGGGTTATAATTGAAAGTTATGAGACCATGGTGAGGAGCAGGCAGTAATTCAATTACAAGGAATATCTTGGTTTATGGTGCACAGCTAAATTATATGTCATTATTCACTGTCTCTAATGGAAATCAAAAGGAAATCAGATTAGGGTATTTGTGAAAGGAATTGAGTGATGCTTAATGAAGAAATAACTGTCTAAAACAGTATGCTAAGCTTTACTTGGAGTATTCCTGTCTAATTGGAACTGGTTGCAAATCGCCACACACTGATTCGTTATGGCATAACCTACTGGCTAATTTATCACTTTTATTTATCAATAAGCTGTTTGTTTTTTTTTCCCCCTTCATTTGATGTCTCCCATGGAGAAAATCTCCTTATTTCTGGAGCTTCCCTATTTGCAGAGGTCCCCTAGCTAATGTGCCAGAATACATTCCAAGAGATGACACCAGCTCAAATCACATAACACACTGATTGCACATATTGCACTTCTCTTTGTTCACAACAACTACATCCACAATACACAGATTTTCAGGAGCAAGCAGCCTTCTAAAATATACCTTGGATTAAAATGTAGTGGGGTGAAGGTGTTGGGGGGGGGGGGTAGTAGTTTGTTATGATGAACAATCTTCAAATCTCATTTCCATGTCAAATTTGCTGAATCAGCCTAAAATGACGTTTAAAAAAAAATATAATGCATTATTAAGGCTACTTGACATCTAATAAAACAATGACAGAATTGCAAGATTTTTTTTTTTCTTAGACTGTATCAGCTTAGCAGAAATAAATATTCCTAACCTGAGATTGTCCTTTAAAATATAATTGACAGCTGGCAATAATTATGTCATCTACACTGAGCCTTATTTTACACTGAGGTTCCAGCACCATGTAAAGTAAGAGTAGAATGTGCAGGACATGCAGGCACATCCAGAAAGCAGTGTGACATTACTGAGAGCACAGTGATAAATGCCTCCCGACTCTCTTCTCACTAATTACTGCCTTGTAAATGACCGTCATTAAGGCAATTGAATAAAGCTTGAAGGGAAATGCAATGTAGAAAAGTGCAGCTAGTAATAATTAAACAGGGAGTCATTTGACAGGCAATTGCACCGACCCATGTTTACATTACTGCACTTTATAATGGCTGTAGGAACTTTTTCTAAGTACTGCAAAGTAGATTACACTTTTGCTGCTCAATGATCCCCCATATTCCTCCTAAAATCTGGAAATGGCTTTACAAGGGATGTATGTGCCATCTTATATCAGAATAGAGATATAGATGTTTTAGTGTTGGTAGGCAATGGGGACAATACTAAATACCATCTTGTGCATGTTATAGAAAATCTGAGAATTTTGGTGTAGCACATTGGAGAACTCTGAATTCATGGGTAGTTGCTGAGCTCTCCTGACTGTAGGGATGACTTTTGTTACCTGCACTCTGGGAAAGGCTGATATAAAGACTTCTAAGATAACACTGAGCTGCTTCAGACAAGAGAAGTTACAGATCAGAGAACCAGTGCACATGTCTAATACCTAGAAGGGTTCCCTCCAACTGATCCAGCTTTTGAAGAGAATGTAATAAAGTCACACTGTACTAAATACCCTTCCTTTGTAAAAATAGACTATACCATGTACCACTACTAGGGAAATTAGAATATATATATATTATATATATATATATATATACACACACTGTTAAGAGCTTTAGCACAAAGGAGTGCAGAAATATAGCATATTAGAGAATCATGTAATATATATATATATATATATAATATATATATATATATATATATATATATATATAATATTATACATACAGTTATTAAAAAGAGCGAGTGTGTGTGTGTGTGTATATAATATATATATATATATATACATATATTCAGTCCTTTAATGTATATGTGAAATGTATGTGTGTGTGTGTTTGTATATCATTACTATACAGTTTATATATATATATATATAATATATATATATACATAATTAATATAACATACCGTTATTAAAAAGAGCGTGTGTGTGTTTATATATATATTATAATATACATATATATAATATATATATTTATATATATATAATATTACAGTCCTTTAATGTATTTGTGAAATGTATGTGTGTTGTGTATGTATATCATTACTATACAGTATATATATATATATATATTATATATATATATATATAAAAATCAACAATTCAATAATATGCTATATTCTGTACTACTTTATGCTAAAGCTCTTTACAGGCTCTATATACCATATCCTTTAGTTGGTAAGAGCTATGTAATGTCAGGGTCCACATGGCTGGTCTATTATATACCCTCCCTCTTAAGCTGGCCATACGTTATGCAATCTTCTTATTCAATTTCCTTAAAATTATCCTTCAACTATGTAGTGCAAGGGCCTTCCTAATTGAATACACATTGAAAGTGTTTAGGTTTGACCTCATATATATGATTTTGGTCAATTCTAAAGGAAATTTGTTCAAGAAAATTGTTTAATGTATGGCCAGCCTTAGATTGTAGGCACTAATGAGCAGGGCCCTCTGATTCCTCCTGTATTGAACTATATTGTTGCGGTGCTGTCTGCCCTCATGTTATAAAGTGCTGCGCAAACTGTTGGTACTATATAAATCTTGTATAATAATAATACTATATTTGTTAGGCCCTTGCACTAAAAAGTTGTTGGCAAAACTCAAATGTTATTTGTAATAAATATATATATATATATATATTATATATATATGTCAAAATGTAAGGCAGGACCGTGGTATTGTAGTGCATATTCACAAACTTCAAAAATTACTCTTGGTATAAACTCATGCTCCGATGCCAACTAGTCAGCAGTAGAAAATGAATCATTTGAACGCCTTTAATTTAAAAGACCTGTATGGCATTGCACCACTTGATTCAGTTCTAAGCCATGGGTGCTGCAGAGATTTATTTAACAAGGCTGTTCCCAGACTACATTTTATAATGCACTGTAGAATTCAATTTGGGAACAGGCAAACTCAGGGAAAATTTGCAACTTAGTATTGTCCAAATTTCTTAATTTCCAAGCAATAGGTAACAGATTCATTTGAAATGTTTCCACTGGCAAAGTGGTAGTACACACGTTTAAACAATGTGCTGGAAAGAATAGTCAATAGTCTATATATGTATATATATATATATATATATATATATATATATATATATATAATATATAATTTTTTTATATATATATTTGTAATACATTTTTCTTAAAGCATCTTAAATATTACCAGAGCAAATTATATGTTACATGGGCAGGCTTTTAAGGCAGCACACATTGCAATTGCTAAGTACACCTGTTATTTAGATGTAAGGCTTTATAGCAGAACTTTGCCTGGGAGAACAGAGAATTGCTCTGTGCTTAGACCCTGCTGATAACAACTCAAAATAGCTGTATTCATGAATTTAAATTAATTTGAATGCTGACAAACACTGTGGAAAAGTACTACTTTGTCTAATTAGTGAACCATGTTTGAGCTCCCTTCTTGGAGATTGACTACCTAAAATATTAATATAGTGGTTTTAATGTAGATCATATCTTATATGCTTTTGTAGCAGTATGTATACAAGTGCAGAATTTTCTGAAGGGGATGAAAGATGGTAACCCTGGCAACCTTAGTGTGATGGTATCACATGCAAATGTTGTCTTTAATTATTTAGCATTTAATGGAAAAGTATGATGTATTCCATAATTTATAGACATTCCCAGGTTAACCACTAGAGGGAGATCTGCATTTCCTGACAAAGTGGCAATCATGGCCTCCCTGCAATTTTTGAAATAAGATATCAGCCAGTTAGAGAGTGCACACATTTCTAAAGATCAGCAGGCCTGTTCTTGATTTACTAAAATATTATGGAATGTTCACTTAGCAAAGTAAATGTTTACTGAGCTTATTAAATAAGGGGAATCAATGTTCACTTTATTCACCCAGTTTTACACACAACGTCTATTTTTTTGTATTTCTTTTGCAAATGGTTGAGTATAAAAAGTGAACATACTGTAGGTTCACATTATTTACTACACTAAGTGAACAATCTTTACTGTTTTAAAAAATAAACCCTGTTGACTTCCATTATGAGAACAAGAAGTAAAGCACAACAGTTGCACATCACAGAAAAGCAGGAAATAAGGCTGGTGTAAATGCCCATTTACTCACCATACTGAGATGCAGCACAAGCCACTTTAACTCCTTTCTTCCAAAACTCCTTAATTTGGACATGCTCAGGGAGAAAAGGTTTCTCAATTTCCGTACTTCTGCAGCTCAGAGAAGCCACACCTGATGAGGCAGAGGTAACTGAGTAAATTATCTACAGCTAGGTGAGAGGCCCTCCATTTTCAGAACTGGCAAGTGGGCATCTGAGTCAGAAGCTAATAGTATGAAGACCCAACTACTGTGGGGAGCACCTACCTAATTGCTACTAGAGTACTCCAGTGGGGTGGCCCTTTGTACCTGGGCATTGAAACCTTACAGCTTGTTGGCAGGTGTATTTCGTACTCCATCCAGAAGGTGATGTCTTGCTGCTATGTTTATGTGAGAGAGAAGACTTTTCCTCTGGGGCCTTTGTATGAGTCATGGGGAGAGCGGTTCTCCGATTGGACACTGTGATCCCTGTTGACCTTCCCTGGCCATCTTTGTTGGAGCAGCCCTTTTAACCAGAGGGCCCAGCTGAGGTATGGTGCTCATTTTGCGAGTGGTTAGTGAAGGGCTCTGTCAGGGAGGCAGTGTTAGAAAAAGGTTCCACTGCGAGGAGCGCAAGTGTAGGCATATTGCTACACACCCTCAAGACACCGGTCTCCAGGGTCGCTAATGCAGGCATTCTGCCCTGCCAGTCCGCCACCCCTCCAGCAAATGCTGTTCTGGTAAAGTAGACCTTGCCTGTGAAGTGATATATTGTGCCTGAAGATATATTACTGCCTAGCTATGCTCTGGTGCTGTGACATTCTGGTTCAAGCCAGCTTACCTGTACCATTTATCTTCACCTGTTCCATTAAGAACTGTGCAAGCAGTCTACTGGGAACCCTTATTGTGCCTGTTACTGGAAGTGAATTGCACCTGTTACCAAAAGAGTTAATGTGCCTATTGCAAGTGTTGCTGTACCTGTACTGCAAGTGTTCTCTTCCTGTTGCCATCAGTGATTATACTCATGCTAACTACTGTGTTCTACAAGCATCTATGTTAGGCTCCAATCACACTTGTACGTCTCCAAAGTTGCGCCGACTTTGGAGCACAACTTTGACGCAACTTTGACGCAACTTTGGATGGGTGCAATTTGGATACGACTTTGTCTTTGACCAGTGATAATTGTCAACTGTTGCACCACTGTTGCATTGTGTAACATTCAGGTATGATTTTCATGCAACTTTTGAGGGTTAACATTGAAGTGTATGACCCTCAAGTTGCATCAAAGTCAGACCAAAGTAGTGCATGAACTACTTTGAAGTTACTGCAACTTTAAGCCACACATATATGAATGGTTATCATTGTAAAACATGGGGAACGACTTGTCATGTGACTTTGATGTCCAAAGTAGCATGACAAGTTGCGCAAGTGTGAATGGAGATTTAGTCTTCAGCCTGCATACTTCTAAATACAAAAACCATTGACTCTTTGTAGACTCTGTGTGCGCTGCTTCCTTACACTGGGCACCCTACTCCTTGCCCTGCCCACAAGCTGTTTGCCTTTTGTTACCAGACTTACCCCAGACTTCAATGAGAGGGGACACTGTTTATGAAGATAACCACAAGTAGCTGTGTTCTGAGCTGTTTAACTGAATTAGTGATTTTCAGTTTGACTTTCTTTTGTTTTGGAGTCTTCTAGAAAGTACGCCATGCAGCCACATGTCCTCCCTTTGAGACAGGGACATTATTATTGTTATTATTATTATTATACAGGATTTATGCATTCCTGTGAAACATCCATGTTTGTGCAGCTTTCATTATTCTGCGGTGTATGTATGTTCTTTGCCATCCTGAAACTGTTTTGCATTATTGCCTCTAACTATGCACCTGTTTAGCAAATTGCATTTACAATTACTCTCTGTCTGATCATTCAAGTGATTACCCATTCTGGTAAATATGCAGTATACTAAGCGAATTAGGCTGCCCCCATGTACTGCACATATAACAGCAAGGTTTTTAAAACATTAACAGATAGAGATAAGAATATTTTCCAACATTTTTATAGGAGAGGGGCGGGTTGGGGGGGGGCCTGACTGGGGCACAGGATGATCCCATTAGGGGTGCCCGGGATGGGTAGGACTCCCCAGACCGACTGACGCCTTGGTTCATTTCCCTACCCCTCTTTCCCCTACTAACCAGGGGTTAGCTCGTAATCTTCCATTACTCAGCCCACAGTAAGGCTCTGAAACGCCTTATGAGGCCTTGTTGCTGACACTATGTTATGTTTGACACATGCATATTATGTAATAGATCCAGCCTTTTGTCATGCTGTTTTTATGTTCTGTCTACATTTAATTTGAAAAATAAAAATCTATTGAACGAGAAGAATATTTTCCAGCAAGCCATTCCCTTTCACATGTACAGTAAATCTAAACAAGCCCATACATTGCCTTTAAAGACACAATCCACACCCCCCATGTGAGATAACTCAGGCTCACATTGTGTGAATTAGAAAACTGGGCATTTGTGATGATCAACACCCAGCATTAAAGGAATTAGTGGCAGTGGTGCAAATCCACACATTACAACTGATAGTGCCCGCAGTGGAGGGATGATTTTGCAGATATACATGTACAAAAGATCAGTTTGATGTAAATAGTCTTATTGATGTAAGTTAGTATAAAAAAAAAGATTGCTTCTATGTATACATTTTTTATTTCATACATATGCAGACACAGCTTCTGGTTTAACAGTGCTGAGAGATTGATTGTGCTTTACTGCAGTTGGCCTGCTCTCTGAAAACAGTACACTACTGAGGCCATTGCTGCTAACACAATAAATTAGTTAGATAGGGTAGCCTCAGTAGCTAACCTATCTACCTCATGTGACTAATCTACAGATCTCTCCAATTAAAGCCAAACTCCAGGATATGCAAATATTTTCTAAATACTTGAGGAATGTGCATTCTTACTTGAATCTTGGTGTCCTTCATGTATTACTTCCAAATCTGCACAATAATCCTAGTTTAAAACGTTACCTATGTATAGGAGCTTCCTGTAATAAAGACCAGTAGATGCTGCTCTATCTCCTTGTACAGGGTGACTGGCCTTATATCCACCCCCTCCTGTAGTTTCCTGCAGACAAGATGTAGTGGGCGGAGCCTGCTGGGACACTTCCATAGCTATGCTCCCTGCACATGCTCTGTAGAACAGTAATGATGTCACTGCTTCTTTTACAAGGTAATAACTGGGCTTTGAAGGCATTTAGTGCACATAAAGTGGATTTATATCCTTTGTGGCTGTCGAGGAGAATATTTAAATTAAAGCTTTTGTGCCAGAATTTCAGAAGTTTAAAGCTGCAGGGTAAACACATCTTAAGTGATAAGAAAACTTTCCAAAGTCAGAGATGGCAGTCACCAGAACAAGTATCCCCATTGTAATATTTCCCCTCCATTTCTGTTCTGGTGACAAGTTTAAAATCTGAATTTTCATTCACTTTACCATGAATATAGGAACTAAATCTCCATTACTTTTTTTTTTTTAATCTAAACTTTATTTGATTTTCAGAATACATTTTTTAAAATACATGATCACATCTATCGAATATACATTCAGACTACATCCCCTTTAACCCCCGCGCCCACTCCCCCCCCTGCTTACATCCATCTTTTTCCTTTATTGGGCCTCCTCCTCTTCTTCCCGACTCTCCACCTCTCTGCCTCCCCCCACTACCTACTCTGCCCATATCTCTGCATATTTCCTAGCTTCTTTAAATTCTGTACATTTTTCCAGGATGTTTGAGAATCTCTCTGTATGCTTTTCCTCTCTACTGCTAAGAGACCATCAGTTTCTTTGACAAATGTTGCTGACTGTTCACTTACCACCATAATACATAACCAACGTCAGTCAGTTGTTACATGAATAAGTATTGTCTCTGAAAGACACATTTTGAGGCTGTCAGCAATTATGCAGTTTTACATTTTTGTTTAACAATCCATATTATATTTTTAATAATTATAAGCTACATTTTCTAAATTTTATACTCTAGCTGCATTTTAATGACTTTCGCTTTCCAGATTTACTGTAGCTTCCAGGAATATATTCAGTAGATTTTTACTGTACCTCTAACTCTGCTGGTATCCAGATACAGTTTAAAATGTAATGCCAAAGTCAATGTCAACATAGCCATTTTTGTATTTGTTTTTTTTTGGTCCAGGTACAACGCAATGTGAAAAGCAAGACTCCAGGCAGATTTCTAGAATGGAGTTTGAAATGTAAGGAGAACAGGGACAAAATATGTATGTAGTCTAAGTGCTCTGCACCTGAAGAGGGTGTTTCTTTCCCCTCAGACCTACTTTCTGGCTGTCTACTAAGCGAATGTATATAGTCATTGTACAGATATAGAGAATAATGGCTGTTCTGAGCATAATAAAGTATGACCATTATTCTCTACACCTGTGAAATACTTCCCTGCCTCCTCAACAGATTACTGTCTCTATTAGAGGTCTGTATAATATTTACCAAGTTTGATTAGGAGGGTAGGCAAGATAGAACATTTGCTTTAAAGTTACAATTATTCTTTCAATAGCTGTTGAAATTCAGTAATAATTCAGTAATATATACTATACATTGGAGGTGATTGTTCATTAATGTAGAGAAAATGAGTTTAGCAAAACTGTATTTACTTCATTCATACAATCATGTATAGGCAAGTTAGTGTTTTTAATAAATACCCCTGCAAATGACATGGGTATTCAAAGTGAACACAGCTTTCCTTTTGCTAGCTTAACAACACTAACATCTATAACCTGCACAATAATTGCAATGCATGAATAGGTGATTATACCAGGATCATGGCTGCAGCTCTAGCCATGATCCTGGTACTGTTTATTAGTGCCAGTGTTCAGCTTTACTTGTAAAAGTGATCATTTTTATAGTGCTACAGGACCCTCCCACCTCCCCGCTGGCACCTGCCATCATTTTCAGGCTTACCCATTCTTGGTACCATCCTGGTACTGTTTATGGTTGCCAGTGTTCAGCTTTACTTGTAACAGTGATCATTTTCATAGTGCCCACCTCCCCACTGGCACCTGCCATCATTTTCAGGCTCACCCATTCCACCAGGTAGCCCAGGACCGCAGGTTTCATCGCCTGCCCACAGAGCAAATGGAGAAACATTCATTCCAGATCTACTCTGTGATGAATGAAGCCAGAAACAACGAGGATTTCATCACTTTAGATTTCAGAGCTGTCTTTCCCAGGCCATTACTGCCAGGGAAGCAGCTGATCAAACAGATCTGTGTTTGATCAGATGCCTCGGAAGGCAGAGGAGGCATCAGGGGTCTAAAAGACACCTGATGTCTCCCTAAAAACTACCTGTCACTGCCCAAAGCTACCACAAAGGCTCTTGTTCACCCCTTGAGATAGTAATAAAGTTAAATGAAAAAGATGTAAAAAAAATAAAAATGTAATGAAAAATAAAAACAAAGGAAAGCACCCTCACCCCACTGTGCTCATGTGAATATGCAAACACACATATATAAACAGTGATTTGACCACACATGTGAAGTATCGCTTTGAACATCAGTATGAGAGGATTAATTCTAGTGCCATAGCTCTAAAGTGTCACCTACTGTATGGACAATTTTAGGTATCATAGTTTGAAGCACAGGTGTGCACAATTTAAAATCTTGTGATATCTATTTACTTGAAGTACCATCATATTTTATATATATATATATATATATATATATATATATATATATATACAGGTCCTTCTCAAAAAATTAGCATATTGTGATAAAGTTCATTATTTTCTGTAATGTACTGATAAACATTAGACTTTCATATATTTTAGATTCATTACACACAACTGAAGTAGTTCAAGCCTTTTCTTGTTTTAATATTGATGATTTTGGCACACAGCTCATGAAAACCCAAAAATCCTATCTCAAAAAATTAGCATATTTCATCCGACCAATAAAAGAAAAGTGTTTTTAATACAAAAAAAGTCAACCTTCAAATAATTATGTTCAGTTATGCACTCAATACTTGGTCGGGAATCGTTTTGCAGAAATGACTGCTTCAATGCGGCGTGGCATGGAGGCAACCAGCCTGTGGCACTGCTGAGGTGTTATGGAGGCCCAGGATGCATCGATAGCGGCCTTAAGCTCATCCAGAGTGTTGGGTCTTGCGTCTCTCAACTTTCTCTTCCCAATATCCCACAGATTCTCTATGGGGTTCAGGTCAGGAGAGTTGGCAGGCCAATTGAGCACAGTAATACCATGGTCAGTAAATCATTTACCAGTGGTTTTGGCACTGTGAGCAGGTGCCAGGTCGTGCTGAAAAATGAAATCTTCATCTCCATAAAGCTTTTCAGCAGATGGAAGCATGAAGTGCTCCAAAATCTCCTGATAGCTAGCTGCATTGACCCTGCCCTTGATAAAACACAGTGGACCAACACCAGCAGCTGACATGGCACCCCAGACCATCACTGACTGTGGGTACTTGACACTGGACTTCAGGCATTTTGGCATTTCCCTCTCCCCAGTCTTCCTCCAGACTCTGGCACCTTGATTTCCGAATGACATGCAAAATTTGCTTTCATCCGAAAAAAGTACTTTGGACCACTGAGCAACAGTCCAGTGCTGCTTCTCTGTAGCCCAGGTCAGGCGCTTCTGCCGCTGTTTCTGGTTCAAAAGTGGCTTGACCTGGGGAATGCGGCACCTGTAGCCCATTTCCTGCACACGCCTGTTCACGGTGGCTCTGGATGTTTCTACTCCAGACTCAGTCCACTGCTTCCGCAGGTCCTCCAAGGTCTGGAATCGGTCCTTCTCCACAATCTTCTTCAGGGTCCGGTCACCTCTTCTCGTTGTGCAGCGTTTTCTGCCACACTTTTTCCTTCCCACAGACTTCCCACTGAGGTGCCTTGATACAGCACTCTGGGAACAGCCTATTCGTTCAAAAATTTCTTTCTGTGTCTTACCCTCTTGCTTGAGGGTGTCAATGATGGCCTTCTGGACAGCAGTCAGGTCGGCAGTCTTACCCATGATTGCGGTTTAGAGTAATGAACCAGGCTGGGAGTTTTTAAAAGCCTCAGGAATCTTTTGCAGGTGTTTAGAGTTAATTAGTTGATTCAGATGATTAGGTTATTAGCTCGTTTAGAGAACCTTTTCATGATATGCTAATTTTTTGAGATAGGATTTTTGGGTTTTCATGAGCTGTATGCCAAAATCATCAATATTAAAACAAGAAAAGGCTTGAACTACTTCAGTTGTGTGTAATGAATCTAAAATATATGAAAGTCTAATGTTTATCAGTACATTACAGAAAATAATGAACTTTATCACAATATGCTAATTTTTTGAGAAGGACCTGTATATATATATATTTTTTTTTTAAATGGGTATTATATTGTGTTTGTGTGCACTAAAATTCATCTAAGTTTACTTTTTCCTATACATTTGAGCTTGCTAAATGGCTGTGCAAATAGCGTGTGCCATAAATAAATGCAACAGTCACCATTTTATTTTCAAGGCGTCTGCTTTGTTTTTTATTTATTTTTTGTTTTGTTTATGGGTTTTATGTAATTTTGTAACAAACAATGTTGATTTTAAACATGTCTGTTAAAAATATACAAAATTTCCCTAGTACGCGAGCAGTAAAAGAAATCTGAAATTTGACATGGTAGTTAAATCATACAAGCTGGACAGTTTAGTCTAGTAGAATTCTGAGGTCTTCCAAGCCTGCCCGTGCATGACCCATACTATAGAAAAACATGCCATATCCGCATGCTCATTCCAGGACTCAACCCTGATGCTTTCAGCTTTACCTCTCACACTCGTGTTTTCACTATTTACATAAAGCATACAAGGCTTTCTTATTCTACATTAGAGTATTGTTGGTGATAAAAGTTTTCACTTACATACCATAACTGCCTATATTTAAACTAGGAGGGACACACAGAAGGGGTTGAGAAGAAAAATGGCACATGTGGAGCTATCCAGACACATGTGGGTATAGCAAAAATGTGGGCATGGTCAATAAAGTAGGTGTGGCTTCATGACATATGACTTAACGTTCTGTATCTTTCCCCCTAGGGTTTGCTATGCACATTAAGCAATGCTATTTTAGAAGGTTTTGTTACAATTTACAATTGTTTTTTTTACTCTGTACCTAGGGCTTCACACATACTTTTCTGCATAACAGATATGACATGCATCTCCCCATATGCATGCCCATGCCTTTTAGAATATTACCATTTATTGTTTCCTATGTTGAGATGTAGCTGTGCAGTATTTTTAACTTTACATGATATTCCTATTTTTTGATTCAAAAATACCCATGATGTTCATGCACTATATCTAATCAGAGGGCAAAATCAAAGAGATTTCCCCTATATTATTGATAAAAAGCTACCTAATATGCACTGTCTGCATAATATGTCTCCTAAATCATATATGCCATAGATCATATATTGGATAATACTTGGATAGGCATGGGCATGCTTATGGGGATGTGTGTCATACCTGTTATGCAGAAAAGTACTATATTAAATTGTAATGTAACTGTACTGTCTACCCTCAAGTTGTAAAGCGCTGTGCAAACTGTTGGCACTATATAAATCCTGTATAATATGTTATATATATATATATATATATATATATATATATATATATATATATATATATATATTAGGGCTGTTACTAATTAAAATTTTCATGTTCGATTAATAGTTTTTTTTTTTTTAAATCGATTAATCGACTAATTTCGATTAATTATAACGGCCATACAGATCCAACTACTTTTAGCTGATCTCCTTGCAGGCCGATTCCCAGTGCAGCTACCAACCACTGGAAAAATGGATAGCAGGATACAAAAAACACACAAAGGCAGCGCTCGATGGGCATAGCATTAAAACTTTTATAGTCTTCAAGTAGGTAACAAAATAAATATTGCGCTGGAGTTGAAATCAATTGAGCTACATAAACTGTAAAAATGGTAAGAGTAATACCAAATGGTAGCAAAAGCAGTCATAAAAACATGTAGCTATGTATGATACTGGTATAAAAATGTGTACAACGATACCACTGCTGAATCCAGATGAGGAGAGGTTAACATCAGTCCGTCGGTATGTAGATGTCCCGTTAAGGGAATTATCACAACTCCCAGTGGATGGCTGTAGAATCCCAGGTTGATAGAGGGAAGTGATAGAGGGAAGTGTAACAGCCCTTGCGTGTGGCAGATAGTAAGGTCCCGCCAGCATGCAGATATGAAGGCACAGCAAAGGAGCTCTTCAGATGGACACGTTGGCACGAGGGACATAACCTTATCCCCTGTTGTCTTGTGAATGAAAGCTGCTGGGAGCAGGAGAAAGTTATAATAGGCAGGGAGCATCACATTGTGATCCCAGGACACAGTCTTGGGACAATTCACTAAAATGAATTGTCTTGGATTGTCTTGGAAAATCTAGGTCAGTTGGCATATATGATATGGCAAACTGAGTTTATAGGATTTAAATGAAAACTGTTAGTGTTTAAATGTCACATAATAGAGGCTTTAGTAAAAATATATTTTCTTTTTGACAATATTCCTGTTTTCACTATGAAGGGCATAACCACCCTGTTTTGCAAAGTATGTTGTTTACTAGATGCTATATTTTCCTCCTTTCACTGCCAAGTCTTGCACTCCACATTTAACCTCAGGTTAAAAGTGGAGTACAGGACTGCATTGGTGGGTATTGCGATAAACTGATGCAGGCATACATTTGCACACCAACAACACAAACCTGTGCCACAAATAGAGTTGAACTAATGTAATTAAAAAAAGAAAAGAAAAAAACAAGCACTGTGATGTGCACAATGCATGCCTGCTGGTGTGAATGGGCTCACAGTGCACCAGCACCTGTAACATGCATTTTGACAATGTGTATAGTACTCATGTACTTTATGTGTGGGAGGGTGGGATGTAACAGAAACATCTAAAGGGCTGAAGAGGTTAAAATAAATCCATATGGAGTAAAATACAGAGGATGCTATTGCTAAATTCTAGTTGCCAGGTCCCAGGAGTCATTTGGATAATTTACTAATGGAATAAAGACTGTTCATTTTGAAAAGTGAATTTGCACATTGTATATTCCCTTTGCTATCTGAATAAGGTAAAGCTGTGTTCAATTCAGTCATCCAATCATGTACAAAAAAAATCCTGTTTTTTCCCTTGCACATGTTTTGGGTATTAAAAGTGGACGCAGCTTCCCCTTATTTACTAAACTATATGAAAATACACTTTGCAAAATGAACTACTTCTAATCTAATGTGTTATCTTCATTGACCCAGAAACAAACAAGTAGTATCAGTATCTGTATACTTATTCTCGGTCATTGACTTAGGAAGTACTAAAACACCTGGAAGCCCCTGATGACATCATTTGTGATGAAATGCATAGGGCGGATCCAGACGTTTTGATGTTATCACACGCAGGAGTGTACCAATCAGGTCCTGATTCATTGTGGATACATAGCACTATTACCTTTTAACTATGTAAGTGTTTTTAAGCGTTTTTTTTGGATTATTTAAAAACGTCTTTTGAATTTACACTATTGGAAGCATTTGGTTCTTCCTTTTCTTTTTCCTATATATATGAGTTTTTGTGGGGATCTAAATGAGATGTGGTAGAAGCCACTTTCCAAATAGATCCCAAGATGGTTATAATGTGCTATTTGACCACTCATTAAATGGTGGTCATGGCTCTCTGATAAGCCTTTAGGTATTGAGCAGTGGTAGAGTGCAGCTTGTATTGCCCATTTGAAAATCACTGCTTTTCACATTGTGACTATTTACTATATGTGCTTAGATTAATGTTGTACTTGTCTGTTGATTTATTGTTTATTGATATGATATATCACATATTGTGTAAGCATCTCTTCTTATATTAGCATGGTTTCATTTTTGTTTTCCAAGCGTTTGGATTAACACAACAGCTATTCAACTATTCAAAAGCAGAATTCAGCAATGACATCCTGCATATTTTCTCAACATAAATTTCCCTTTAACAAATGTCCAACATTTTTGGCTAAAAAAATGGATATAATGTTGAGATGCCATCAGGCACTACTTTCCAAGTATAAATTGTTTGTAGGATAAATGATTGGTCATTTTGGAAAACCTTGATCACTTTTCCTTTTATGTTGACCTTCCTGACAATCTTGCTAGTCTAAACATGAATGGATAAAATCTCATACCTTTTTAACTGTTTAAATTTCTCTACCCTTTTACTGTGATGATTTGTGACTGCTTCCTGTTTGGAAATGCTATACAATGCAATGTTCTCTTAGTATAAATACAGCATCTGGTTCTCCAACTCCAATATTCTGTGCCTATCTAGATGAGTAACAGCTACACAACTTATTATAAATGTCTTCTTGCAGACTTGTATTACAGAAGAATGGAAGGGCATGTCTGACCAGATCTGGTACTAGTGCTGATTACTGAGTGTTAGACATGTGCAATTCGTTTCGTTCCGAATTCGTTTTTTAACGAATTTCGACAAATTCGTTAATTCGGAAATATCCGAATTAACGAAAACTCATTTAACGAATTTTAACGAATATTCGTAAATTCAAATTTACGAATGTACGAATTTACGAATATACGAATTTACCAATGCACGAATTTACGAATGTACAACTATCCGGAAATTCGTAAATTTGAATTTACCAATTTCCGAATATTCGTACATTCGTAAATTTGTACATTCGTACAATCGTAAATTAGTAAATTCGGAAATCTGAAATAATAATTAACTAATAACTTAACTATTACTAACTATTCAATTATAGGTATTGTAATTTCCTTTCAAATTTGGCTGTTAGTGAACTTAACGAAGTTACGAATTGTTTTCCGACATAATGAATGCCGTATCTAAACGAATGGAACGTAATGAATTAATAATAATAATAAATAACAATAATAATAATAAAAACGTTTTATTATTATTATTATTAATTTGTTCCGTTCCATTTGTTTAGATGCGGCATTTGTTATTTCAGGTTATGCGTAACTTCAGATAAATTTGTATTCGTTACGTTCGCTAACAGCCAAATTTGAAAGGAAATTACAATACCTATAATTTAATAGTTATTTTTTCAGATTTTCAAATTTTCGGGTTTTCGAAAATATCGAATTTCCAAATTTCCGAAATTACGAATGTATAAATTTACGAATGTATAAATTTACGAATGTACAAATTTATGAATGTACAAATTTACGAATGTACAAATTTACGAATGTACAAATTTACGAATGCACAAATTTACGAATGTACAAATTTACGAATGTATAAATTTACGAATGTACAAATTTACGAATTTACGAATTGCGATCATAACGAATGACCCGAAAAACGAAAAAAAAAAAAAACGAATGAAACGAAAATGAAAACTAACAAATTTTTTGGCAGTGCACATGTCTACTGAGTGTATTGGGTCTAGCTCTGGTGGCTATTATAATGCAGTCGTGTTTAAACACTCTGAATAACAGGTGTAACAGGAAAGTCGAGGTACAATTATAGAAATTAAAGTTGTTACTAAAATGTCCATCTGAATGCATATTGATTTCTGTTATTTGGTTGGGCCTTAAAAGATACAATTCAACTTCATTAATTGTATCTTTTAAAGCCCATGTAAATGACATAAGCCTGAGGATGGTGGGTTGTGTCTGTATGTACTACTTCTCTTTAATGTCTGATGACTTTCAGGATAGGTACTCCCTTCCTATATATGGTATTAGGTCAAGGGAGATTGCCTCAGATAGTCAGTTCAAAAAGAAGCTGGAAGCAATTGTGTGGAGATTAGAACTAAGGACTTGGACACACAAAAGTGTTATAACAGATTTCCCCCCTCCACCCTCATATTTTATTTTAACAACCACTTCTTACCTGATGTTGTGCTTAGCCTATTTCAGATACTTACCCACCCAATGGATCCAGTGCTGTCTAGCTGAGATCCTCTTCTCTTCTGGCACTGCTCGGTCCTACAATGCCATGTTTTGCTGTGATATCATCAAGAGGCTGCTGACTATTCCAGGTTCAACTGGAGCACCTCTCAATGATGCCCTGCTAGGCATGCCACCTCCATCTTTACTAAATGAAAGGCTTTGCCTCCTAGCATATGTGATATGCATACCCTTGGTGGCAAAGGGGGGAGAAAGGCATGTAATTTGCCTACATGAATGATGTGCAGGGAATCAGACAATTTCCTTAAAAAAAGGGTAATAATAAATAAATAAGACTACTATCAATGCACAGGACTGGAGAAGGGGTGGAGAGGAGGGATCATGCTACAGAGACCGAAGATCTGCTTTAAACACAATTTTTGGACTTGTATCCTGTAGAACAGAAAATCTTTCATTATTGGTTAAGGATTGCTTGATCAGTTTCAATAACATCTTTTCCCCTCTAATTCACATACCTATAGTATGTTGGGATGAGGTTTGGTGTAATCGATTGCAGCAGTCCACAACCCAGTGTATTTTTGTGGTCTTAAAAACATACCCAAAAATATAAATCTTTACAAACTTGGGAATACCAGTATTAGAATTACACTTTGAGCATTCTTGGTTTGCTATGTTGACACATAAACTCTTTATTGTAACTGAATATACCCTTTTTGTTAGCAATACACTGAATGGATGTGTTCTCTATTATTGCCATGTCTGGTAGTCTGTCTGGCAGTGGCAATATTACTTTAAAATTCTAAATCTTTGTTAAGTATACCTTATTTAAGCTTGGAAATCACAGCCTCCTTAGTTTGCAGCAGTGTTTCTCAGTTTTGATCCTCAGTGAACATCAACAAGTAAGTTTTTCCGGATCGCTCTTCAGAATCAACTGTGAAATCATCTGTGTGTTCCCTATAAGCTGCTACTTATCTACATAGCTGAGGTTCTACCAGAGAACAAGGAAACATCATTTGTTAGCAATTATTGAGGCCCTGTGCTTAGAACACTAGTCTGTTGCAATATATTAAAAAAAACAATAATCAGTATAGAAATAAAGCAATAGTTAACAAGCAAAACCAGGACAAGGATACACATTTCACATTTGCCACTAAATGGTCTGTAATCTTTTACTGATGATAACAGGACTATTCATACCTTGACAAATACTGATATAATTATAAAAGACAACAATGTTATTTTTTTTAAATAATTGTTTCTTAAGATATTCATTCCTACTGATGGTTGAAGATCTGTAACCTACTTTTGTTTAAATGAAACCTGGATATAATTATGATGGATGCAGAACACTAATCCTCTGTGTGTTTTATAGGTATGGTTTCAGAACCGAAGAGCAAAATGCAGAAAACAAGAAAACCAAATGCATAAAGGTGGGTATGGTGAGTAACATGATCAATTTTTCCTTTTTTTCAAGATGCACACACACACACAATTAGCCATATCTTTCTAGACATTAGCTCAAAAGCAGCCTTCTGCCATTTTCTCTGCAAGTGGTAGCAATTACCATTCCTGCACAACTGATACTTAACCAACTCGTAACTGTACAATGTACAGTAACTTAGAGAAGGCGGAAAACTTTGGCTTCACTACGCACTAAGGCAAGAGTCTCCTCAGCTGTCACTTTCTGGCATTGACAAGTCCCACTAATTTTCCCACAGTGCAATGAGCTTGAGCAGCCTATCACTGGGCCCAGGTATTGTCTTGCAAGACAACTGTAACTGAAAATTCTCAGCACTGTAAATAAACTTACCCTAAAAGCCTTTATTACTTTAACATAGCATTAAACTAAGATTATGGCCATATATTCTAACATCCGTATCATGTGCAATAATACTTAAAGTGTGTGTGTGGGCAAAAATCCTAACTAGCAAAGCACCACCAATACATGCACTTTCCCCATAATGTTATGAAAATATCTGCCAGAAATGTGGTAATTTCCTAACGTCTTGTATAGGGCTGTCAACATTTCCCTGCTATACTATCCTACACTGATATACAATAGTTCATCAGAGAAGAACTTTGGCAGGGCTGACAGCGCTGCTGGGAATTTTAGTGCAACAGTGCCAGTGCTGGCAGCCCATTACAGAAAGCTAGGAGCTCACTGCATTCCTGGCAGGATTATCAGGCATTTTTCAGTACTTGACTGCCTTGAATAGGGGCTGAAAATGCTCATTAACTCCTCACCTGGCTCTTGATGCTAGGAGTCTGATCTTGAGCATGCAAGTGCTTTTTCCTGAGCACTTTAGGGTCATTCAACACAGGAGCTGCTTGTCAGAGCTCCTGCACTATTCAGAGAACCCACAAACCTCAATCTTATAGAGAAGTATACTGTAACAAGTAAGTAATGAATCAACATATGTAATTAGCTATTAAGGGTAACACTTTTCCCCAGTTGTTTAAATAAGCCCTACATATTTTACCTCTTGGGCTTTGTCAAGTCAAACCCAACATGAGGAAGCCCCACAGAGCAAAATGTGTAGTCCAATTATCAAGTATAAAATAGTGCAACCACAATATAGGCATCCACCTATTTTGTTATTTTGCTGACTTAACAGTTCTGGTTCAGTAATAATTTGCACAAAGTGTGGATTCTCCTATTTATACTTTATATTAATATGAAAGTGACCCAGAATCATATTGCCCAAGATAAGGCGGTGAGGTACCTGCTATTATAATTGATAGTTAGAAAATACTTTTTTGCGCTTTTCTTTGATCCCAGATTTTCTGGGTTGGCATGGCTTGCTGATTACTTATTCCTAAAAGATTGTAACCTGTCCTTTTAGTTTAGAGAAGGGATTACATCTATTAGTCCAATACAAATGTATGCAGAACTGACCTATATTTCTATTTCAGGTGTGATTCTGGGAACAGCGAGTCATTTAGAAACATGTAGGGTTGCACCATATGTGAACATGGGAGCGTTGAGGATGCCTTTCCAACAGGTAGCACATTATTTGCATTTGCTGGGAAAAAATATATGAGTGTGAATATAAAGCCCGATACCTGGAAATGTATTTCTTAATTTTTTTTAGACAACAATCATAATCATTACAGGTAAAAAAAGAGATGCTACCTAAAGATATCAGTCAAATTGTCTGGTACAAACATTAACATGAAAGCTAACCTGTGATTGATATGGGCATCTGGATGGCTTTTTCTTTCAGCTATTTTTGTTGGACATAGATTACATGTTTTCTAACTGCCAGGTCCTCATGTAAGGTAATTACAGCTTAACACTGTTGTAACATTGGTAACAGTCCTAGGCCAGCACAGTTATTCATACAGAAGAATGAAAATCTGATCCATCTCTGCATTACATTGTAAATTGTTTTGACGGATTGTTCTACAGATAATTTCATGGTTACTGATAATGCCAGATAGCAATAGCATGGTAATGTTGGATGTCTTTAGAATGCTCGCTAAATGCTAGTTGGATTAGATTGCAATTCATATCAAGAATAAAGAAAATATTGAACATTAAAAACCAAAGCACCCTTTTCATTTGCCCTCCTTTATTTAGCAAATATATAAAACAAATTCAGCATTAAAATGGTTCCCCTTTTTCACCATTAGGTGCCAGAGTGGTTTATTTTTAGTATTGGAGATGTCTCAGTTTTGCATCATATAATATTTAGCTTTTTTAATCTACCCTAAAATATATATCTTTTAATTCAGTACAGGCTTTAATTTGGTAGTGGATATGAATACATACATTTTATCTCACTATGTTTTAATTAGGAAGAAATAAGACAGTGAAAGCCTTAGACTAATATGATATCACATGAATGTGATTTTTTATGACTTAAAACGGAGTTCCACCCATAAACCGAACTTCCGCTGATTGGATTCCTCCCCCCCCTCCGGTGCCACATTTAGCACCTTTCAGGGGGGAGAGGGGATCCGATACCTGTCAAATTCAGGTATCTGCTCCCACTTCCGGAGAAAGATCGCCACACATTGTGTAATGTCCGGCCCATTCTCCCCCCCCGCTGCCTTCTGGGAGACACAAAGGTCCCAGAAGACAGCAGGGACCATTCAGAAAGTGCAGCGCGACTCACTGCCTGTTTCCCTTAGTAATGATGCCTGCACCCGGAGCTGAGGGATAGGTCGGCTTTGGGCGCCGACATTGCGGGCTCCCAGGACAGGTAAGTATCCTTATATTAAAAGTCAGCAGCTTGACTTGATTTGATTCAGCTCCTCCTCCATGCTCCTTTGCAGCAAAAGATCACTTACATTAGGGATCTATTTGATTTCTTTTATTGTAGTGAATTGTTGCTGTAGGGGTAGGCAGGGTGAGCTGGAGCAGTTCTGCCCTGTGCAAAGATGGCTGTGTGAGCACACAGGAAGTCCTGTTGAGACCACAGATGACTTCACAGGTCAAACAAATGAGACCCGGGGCTTAAGTGATTAATACAAAAAAAAATGTAAATATAAATTTTGAATATTAAGATAAAAATGGAGCACACATTTAACTGTGTTTAGCAATGTATGCAATACTGTCATATGACTTTCAATATTAATGTCTTACTCTCTAGAAGATAACCAGAATGTCATTTTTGATACATCATGTTTTTATTGGGAAAGAAATTGATAAAGATAGAGCAGAAGGCATTTCTATATCTAATCAGTATCTTAGTATTTGACATAAATTTACAAAAGAAGGAAAATATAAAAAGATAGATTTAAGCAATACGTATAAAGTTAGTTTAGAAATATACCCCATATTTTTAAAACATTTTCTTTATATCATGCTTTGGTTTTGTATCAGAGTGACCAATGTGATCTTAATCAATTTAGCAAGAAGTAGCTTAGCCTTTTTTTATATTGTTTTATAGCAGCCCCAAAGTTATCTCTTATCATAGAACTATGGTAGCATAAGGTGTGTTGTACTATCACATGCTTAGATGCTTAGAAAGGTAAACCAGTTAGCATGGATTTTTTTTTATTAAAAGGGACACAGACATATTTTAAACTGACCTTCACGGTGTTTCATTTAAAATTAACACTTTATGTACAACTGTAGGGGTCACATACATACCTGTTTCCCTTCCTTTAAATATTTGTAAAGAACAGATCTCACTGCCATTACCATGCAGGCCTGTTAACAATACTATCCAAAAAATAAACAGATTTGAAACTAGGGAACTTATGGCATTCATGTTCACTTTTTCAATTTCAAACAACAGGTCACTTGTGGGGTATTAAAAACAGTTCCTTGCATGTAGCTGAATACTTAGCACAAGGACAATTCACTAATCTAGTAATAACAGTTATAAAATATGTTTTGTACAGGTAAAAATGTAGTATAGAACATTTGTCATCATAAAGCGTGTTAATAAGCTATTTTACATATTGTTCCAATGAAGCCATTTACAGTTTATTTGAACACGCAGGAGGAAAAGCATCAGTTATAAAAATTAAACATGAGAAATTGTTAGTATTAGAATTTTTCCTTGTCTGTAAATGTATATGGGAAAACACATAAATGATTAATCAAAATCAAATGTATGAGCCTTCAACTTGTAATACTCATTGAGACCCTCTGAATATGCAGTAGAAAAAGGGTAATAAATACATTTTGTTTTGGCCAGTAGATACATTAGCACCTTTTCTATTATCTTTGCCATTTGTCTACATCTGACTTGTCATTACGCTTTTCAAGATATGCCATATGGGTGTTAATTTGTTCCTACAGTTTGAGAACAATTAGATATTGTGTGTGTGTTTTTTTTGTGGCAAGACTGCAGTCCAAGTTATATTAATTTCCAGGTGTGAATTTTCAAATTTTTTTGATGATGTGGAGGAAAAGCATTTAAACCAGTCTACGTGTAAGTGCTACTGTGTGGTAACCAAGTGCTTCCTAAAAATGGCTCATATTTATTAATGAACTTTTCAGAAAAACAAAAATGGCAAATAGTTCGTGTGTCTAGCTTATGAAAGCTGTTTTTGACTTTCTGTGAAACAGATAAGTACTGTCGCTCATTTTTACAATACAGTGGGGACTTTATGAGATGGTTGGCCACCTAAAGTTGTATTGACTAACTGATGTTTGTATGGAGAAAGTGGCAAACTTCGAGCATACATGTGGTTGCTGGACAGATGTCTAAAACAAACGTTTTCAGTCAAATTCATTTTTTGTTGGCCATTTCAGCTAGATTTTTATGGTACAAAATGAAGACAAACATGAGTACCTTATAACAAATTTACACTGTGCCACACAGAACCTTAGAACGAGCTGAAAATATATTTCATTTTCTCTGCTGGTGATGATAGGCAGTCTTCTAGTGGCGTGAATTTATTCATGATTTTGGTGGGCTAAAGGAAAGATATGTTACATTAATTTTTTGCTTCGGCTTTTCTATTAAGTTACTGCAAATATGTAATTTACTCTCAATGTAGTTGAACACTTGTAACTTTAGATAATTATTTTAGTCCACCATATATGTGCCAAATAATCTATAAAAAATAAGTAAAAGAAAATAAATTCTCCACTTTTGTTATACTCCTCTTTTAAAACATTTGTCTACTTAATATGCGATTTTGTTTCAGAAGGCTAGAGGGCCAAGAGAAACTTAAAAAAGTTATACCAATGGTAGTTATACAGTCATTAGGAATTTTTTACTTAGCTCAGAGGAGCCTCCTACTCAATGCAGCTCTGCAGTATCCAGTCTTTTTTGCGTTAATATTAATATAAATATAGTGCCAGCATGTATACCATAGTAACATATTCACTTACAGCATCTGATTTTTAAGGGCTGTTTTACTAAAAAAAATTAAGAATCTTCACTCAAAAAATGGTGGCTATTCACTTTTATTATCATTTTCGTATGATTTGAAAATTTTTAAAGAATATTCACACACTTTATTTTTATTTTTTTTGCTTTAATGTATCAGCCTCACCATATTAAGCAGCTCCAATGGCTTGTTTGTGTGATGTATTGCACACATTCACATGGCTTGTTGATTTTGAGCAGAATGATCCAGCTCTATTACCTACTTTTTTTTTCATAATTGAGTAAGAGTTCAATTGTGGATTGCTTTAGTTAGGTTCCAGGGGGATTATATATGACATATTTTGTGTTATGTGCAAGTGTGTACAGAGAATGTCATGCGGTATACTAATGAGGTTTGAGTTTATTATAACTTTTACGCTTTAGTTTGAGTTTACTATAATTATAGTATGGAAGAGAATATACATAAAACACATCGCTCCCTGATCGTATAAATAGCAAAGTCCTATATGTCCTATACTGTAATGTCATACCAATGAAATTAATTTTATTACTAAAACGGCTGTAGAGGCCAACTACATATAAAGGATCATTTACGCCTCCTTACACTGCGCTGCAAGTCATGCATTTTTTTTGATGTGTTGAGATACGTTGTGGCATTTTAAAATTAATGGGCTGCAATGCATGAAAATGTTGTGGTTGTTTTTCAGTGCACCACATTGGGGGAATTCAATAAGGCATTTGTAACACATTTCTGGAGGTGTGTATGTAGTTGGAAGCTTTGATCCAAATTTAGGAAAACTCCTTTTATTTGCAACACTTTCACTGTATGGTGCTTTTGTTACAACAAATTCATAAAGAAATCCCACCATATTGATTGTAAGGAAAGTGGAGGCAAATAAGATCTTTTCCATGTTGGATTAAATTGTTGATTGTGCCACACATTTAATTATTGTGTTTAATTCTGCCACAAAATGTATCTTTATATTCTATGTAACTGATAGTTGATACATTTCCATTACTCTCCCAACTCCTCCAAATAGCTTTTCTGCTTGTATAACTCCACCACTTTGCAGGAGAGATGCTTGTGGCAGTTCTTCCAGAGTTGCAGCAGATTCATATACACCTTAAGGACATATATATGAATCTGAAGCAAGCTCTGCCATTTGCTGCACTACCACAACACAGTTTTCTAAACAGTATCTATGAAACTATTAATGAATTTCAATGATTTTGTGTTGTGGTGCTTACTAGTACATTGCAATGTGTAAAGTTGCTGTATGTCAGGGTGCTATTCTAAATTAATAGGAACGCAACACACCAATGCATGTATGGTCTGCTACCATGCAGTGCAGTAACATGCAAGTTGTGTGGTGTGAATAAGCCCTCTGATATTTATTTATATTTTAACTTATTCAACAAACACATGGATATGCATACACTATTATAAATGATTGGGAAAAAAGTGTTCTTTTTACTGTTGTAATTGGAATGGAAGACAATTTTTAATTCCAGGCTTAGAAGGTCTTTTTTTTTAATTGGATGATTTAAGTTAATACAGGTTCTCTGAGCAGAGTGTAAACAAACACATTTAGTAAATCAACCCCATTTTATTGACATATGGTTAGAGGTCTAGAAAAGTATTTTTATTGGATTGGATCCATTGGATTTTTCCATGTTAGGGAATAGGATTTTCTGATCAATAGTTTAGCAGTTTATAGGGTGTAAAGTATTACATACTATCCAGACCCCAGTCTGTTATTGATTCACAATTTCAGAAATGTGTTAAAATAAGCTGATTGTAGCATATTCCACTCTTTACGATTCATACTATATGTACTGGATGGTGTAACTGTGGGACACCAATGCTGGATGAAAAACCGAGGCCTTATTCAATAATACTGAAGACAGACCAGTAAAAGAGGATTGGTTGCTATAAACTATTGAATAAGAATAGGAACACTTTATTGAATACTATTGGACATGCCTACTTTTCTCCACAGACAAGCAAATATAAGATTGTTACTGATTTTCCCAGCTCATATGTCCAGCTTGTTTGATGCTCAGCAGGAAGTATGTAAATATTGAGTATATAGATCATATTTCCTAGGACAACAACAAACATCTCATGCCTAGGCATATCTCCACTGTATGATTTACGTTTGCTTCATTTAGTTAATGCTATATTTTCCTCACAATTAGGGAAGTAAGTTTTAAACTTTAAAAAGGCTGAGTTTCTTAAGGAACCATTTGTTGTGATGGCTTGGCAACCTTGTGTGTAGTTCAGTCATCAACTAAGTTTCAGAAAGATATCTCTGTTATATAATGTCGTCATAATTGACTAGGTAAATTGAAATAAATAAAAGATAATTACATCAACATAAAACAGACATAAAACGCTTTTTAAATTGTAAACGATAAAATAATGGTCTACCTACAGTAAATCTAAAGCCACCACTTTTTCAGTTTTGCATAGAGCGGGGAATAGCAAAAATCCCTGTTTTCTCTTGTCTATATCCATTGTGGAGAGTTGCCTTTACTTTCTGTTCCATAGACACAACAGGCAGTGAAAGAAAATCTCTCCAAAAAAACAGAAAGTTCATCCATGACAGCTGTCACTTGAACAAGTGTCCCCATTGAAAGTCCCCACTGGAACATTTCCCTTCTGTTCCTGTCAAAATTTGGAATTTTCCCTTAATTTCAACCCCAACGACAATAGTAACTGGCCCATAAAAAAAGGGTAAACTTCACCATTACGGTCAACAATAATAATCTCACAGAGGTTCAAATCCTTCCCTGCACTAACCAAAACAACCAAAAAAGTTGGCTTTAGACACATTTAAATGACTGATGTGAAGATTATTAAGATATATTTATAGCCAAAACTTTGAAGAGGGGTTAAAATCCCTGTTACACTTTTTTTTTTTTGCAGTTTATGTCCTATTGTGTTTTTTCTTTACTTCCTGTCATGGAGACACACAAGGAGGTAAGAATAAATCTCTCTGAAGTGAGGGAAAATCACTATTAGTCACCCAATAAATCTGCACCATTTTCATATATATATATATATATATATATATATATATATATATTTTGGTAAAGAGGAACTTTACCCTGAACAACTTGATAAAAAATAATGTTCTTTAGCAAGGAAAATGCATTCCACAACAATAATTATGCTACCAATATTTGTGTGTGTAAATTGCTCCAGCATTGTTTCTGTTCCTTCTTGCTGGAGGCTGCCATTTTGCTGAAGCCCAGAGCCCCAGCACAGCAGAACTAAACTCATCGATTTAATAGTTTCAAAAAACAGTTACATTCCTGAAATGCCAGGATTGCTAACTGTCACCTTTCCTAAACCAAACTGTCAAATCATCAAATGGCTGGTATCATAACTGATCACATGCAGCACCATGGCAGTTGTAGATCAAACAGAAGCAGCTTCATGGCTGTAAAGGATAGGAAGGTTTATTTCCACTTTAAGGCTGTCAGCAGATCAGACTCTACAAATTCGGCAGTGCCTAAAAGTGCCTAATATAAAGAGCAACTGAGCATGTGCAGAGCAAGGAGAGACAGTGTCTTACTGGATTTTAAACAGTATTGGCACTTATTTTTTATGTTTTACATAGCTATACCTGCAAAAGGGACCAGCCTGAAGTGATCTAGCAGGACTTAATCTTCTGACGTTAACTTTTTGTCTGAATATAGTTTGTCCCAAGCATGTTTGAATCTACTTACTATTGACTGACTCTCTACCTCTGCTGGAAGTAAATTCCCAGAACCAATTACTCTTTTGCTAAAATAATACTTTCTAAGATTAGTGTTGAACTTTCCTCCTGCTTGTTTGAGGTCATGAGGATGACTATCCTTAGCTAGGATACAGCTGTGTGACAGAAGGTCTAACTCTTTCACATTATTTTCAAAAATAGAAAAAATGTTTTGGCATTAGGTGTGCTCTTTAATAGCCTATAATAGCCTATAAAAATATCTTCTGGTAGAAAATGGGAAAGTTGTGCATTCTTCCAATGCCAAGATGGCAACATTTTCAAGGTGCTCTGTGATATAAGTGACAAACTAAAAGTAAACAAATTGAGTCTTCTTTGCAAAATTACCTATATTTTGTTCTTTTTTGGCAATCATAATTTTTCTTTATAGTATGATTATAAAAAACTTTAATTTGCTAAGGGTGAACCTTTCTTGATTGCCTAGAGCATGTGTGAAAACCCTTATATTAGGATTTTTTTATATTTTTTGTTATTCCTTAGGATCAATCAGTAAAAAACCTCAAGGTGTAGAGTAAAAGTAATGCCCAAAGTCGTTATTTACTAAGATCAGCCAACTTTTTCTAAAATGTTTACTTCAAAAAGCTGACTATATTAAAGGGGTTTTCCATTTTCTTCTGTAAAGTTCAAAAGTCTTACATTTGTTGGACATTGAAGGATGATAGGTGTTATTTTGAATCATCTGTTCCTTGTGTGAAAATAATAATCTCAAGGCTGCTAGAACACTCAAACCTCCCTGACCCTTTTCAGTGCAAAGTAGTTCTAGCCTGGAAAATTAAATGAGAGACTGGAGCACCATCACTTTAAAAATGTCATTGTCTAATATAAAAACAACAGAGCCTTACTTTTTTGAATAAGCAAAGGGGCTTCTAGTTAATCACTAAAAATCCTTTTAAAGGGATACTATACTGTACTTTATTAGTAAATACATTTTATAGGATTCCTTTTTTTTAATGAGAATGTAACATAATGCATTCCTTTAGTAAATCACCTCTATGGTGACATACATATGAAAGCTGATTTATTTTTATATTTTTTGTTAAAGACCCAGTTTGTCTTATAGACATGCAAAGTCTAATTTATTCATTTAGTCTGACCTGACCTGTAGACTTGCATTATAAGAGCGAAGCAGTGAAGTACAGACACTGTGCAGTAGAAATAAGTATGGCGGAAAGTCAGTTGTTTGCTCATGTTTGACAGTGAAAATGTTGAAACTAATGGCATGAGCTTGGGGTTCAGAAAATGAACACACACAACAGTGACAGCACTTGGTGCTCTTGGTGCACACTATTGAGGTAATGTGTGCACCGAGGACACCTAGCGCTGTCATTGTTGTTTTGTTTTTTGTACTACACTACTCCAAGTGTATATTGACAGCAGTATAGGGCAGCCCTGGGTCCTCCCATTCTCACTCACATCCACTTATGATCTATTGCTATAAGCGCTCAGAGTACTTGGTTGTTCTTGGTTCAAACAAATTGGCCTTATTTGGCACGTTTGCCTGCCCAAACACCAGGCTCATGTTTGTGTTATGTCATTGTTTTGTACTAGCAATAATGCAATAAAATGAATGACCCCTGTAGACTTACGACTACTATATTTGGCCAATTATGCCAGGATCCTCATTGGCTTGTCAACATATAGAAGCTGGTGAAGATCTGTCATTTGCTACAGGAGTAGCCACTAGCATGGCAGGTCATTATGATTGACTTTGGTCTACATTGCTTGATGATGTTATTGACATTGGATTTACATCAGGGAAAATTGTTTATTTTTTATTTCTAATAAAAATTCTGATAGGTCCCCTTAGTAGAACTCAAAATCCCTTTTGCGAGACAGGATGTGGGGATGAGGTCCTTCTCCTCATAAACTTGAGGACATGGTGCCTTGGAGGGCAGCAAAGCCTCACCCCTTGCAAAGTAAATTCCCAATATTGAAGGCAGGTGGTCTGGTATGGTTCAGGATAGGGGTGTACACTCACTGCCCCCCTTTTCTGGCCACCCAAGGTTCATGTTTGATTAAAGATGCTTTATGCAATATCAGGGGGATGCCATGTCCTTTTTTTGGAAGTGAGAGTACACATTTTTGTAAACAGTATGTATTGTCCCTTTTAAAAAAAAAATAACTTTAACGTTGACTTGAAAAAGGCCAGAAAAATGAAAATACTCAACTATAGACTTCAATAGGGTTCAGTGCTGTGTTCAGCAGATTTGTTGCTGGGTTTGTTGAACCTCCGGAGAATGAAACTTTGCCAGGATGCTCATCCCTACTGGACACACCCTTCATATCCAGGCTACTTAAAATACAACATTACACAGTTCTTATATAAGTAAAAAAAATTAAATTGAAATCTAATCAGCTGGCAATAAACCAATGGTGTAAACTCAACCTCAGTTTAATAAATGAATATTTCCAGTCTTATTCTTTTTCCTTACATGATCTACCCGTTGTAGCTAACCAATGCACTGAATGACATAAAAAAGACTGTTCTAGTAAATCATTCTCCCAAATTTAGATATGAACTCTGTTTTTCTAAAGGAGTAGGGAATGTGAAGAAGTTGTGCAAACTTCAGTCACCCAATCATGTGCAAGGAAAAATACCTGTTGTATGTCCTTTGATGTGATTGGGCATTCCACGCAAAGTGAACTTTATCCATATTCACTAAATTAAGTAACTATTCCTTTGCAAAGTGAACACTTCCTACCCCTTTAAGAAATCAAGGTCATGGTGTGCCAGTTAAGAGCCATGTGCTTATTTACCATTTTAAAACCTGTAACATAATCTGTAGGCAGCTTTATCTATGAGCAAGGTTGGTGTGGAAGAAAATTTATATTTTAGGAACATTTACATTTTCATAGTGTATATACTAAACTTATGGATTTCCTGTTCTGCATGTAGGATGTGGTCTCTGGGCTTTCTTAGTACTAATTTATGTCCTTGCTTTCTAAAATTTGCACTCAGCTGCCTTCTGCTCCATGAAATTGTTTGAGTTATAAAAGCCGGATATATTAGTATGAAATCCACAACTGTACAAATGGTTCATTCATGTCTCATATATGCTTCCAATTATATTTATAAATCACTTTTCAAACTGTATACACAGCATATTCAGAGAATAAAATTTGTTTAGTATGTACAGTAAACAAATTTTCACTTATCTGGGGTACCATATTTCTATTTATATAGTTATTCATAAAATGTTGTACAGGGCAGGTTGTAGAGAAGTATACTGGGCAATAATAAAAATAAAAATGACAGCAAGTATAATGTGTTCAAGGTTAGTCTCAAAACCTAATTTGGATGATTTTCATTTTTCCAGACATTATCATAAAGCTAATAGAGGGTCACAATTTTAACACCAAACTTTCCCAGCAAAGCAGTTTCATATCAATCCTACACATTCCTAATTTAGTAGCTAATAGTATTTGCCAAATAATTATCCACAATGTTATTTGTTCTTTAACGTGAGTGTTTTTAGATGGTAATGTTCTTTACAACTTTGGTGTTGATTTACTAAAGCAGTAGTGTATATTTACTTTATAAGGGAATTTTCACTTATCTTAGACTACTCAGTCACATACAGTGAAAGTTAAAAAAAAAAAAACATAAAAAAAACAGGATTTTTTTTGCACGTGAATGGGTGATTGAAGTCAGCACACCTTCATCTCAATCAGCTAACTGAAATTACCATGCAAAAAAATAATTTATTTTTCAGCTGCCATAGCAACCTAACTATGTTTTAGCTATTTTGTATCTGCTTTTGTATCTCTAAGTTCAAAAAGGAAATTTTATTATAACTTTAAAAGTTAGTTTTAATGCAACCATGCTTTATTTGCACATGTATTTAATATAAATATAGTAAAAATGTAAAGAAAAAAAACAAACATAAAAATGTCATATGCATTATAGGGTTCCAATAAGGGTTCCAATAAGCATTTGAATACAGTATACTTATTTAATACAAAAAATTCTCATTATTGAAAAGTCAAATTAGTTCAATAAGTGACAGAAATAATGTCAGTTGAGGTATTTACCTGATCTAACTAAAATGGAAAGAAGTAAAATAACACTTTTTTTTAAAAACTAAGAAAAATAGATGGATTTCAAGTCAGTTTTCTCACTGGCAGAAAACAGCATGCACATGGAACAGCTGCTAAAGGAGACATTTTTACCTACGTGCTGCCTTCAAATGCCCAAGAAGGTTTAGAGAAAATGTCTTTTGTTTAAATTTCCAATGACTATGATTAGGTATTTAGGCTATAAGCAGGCCTCTGCTTTATTTTTAAAACAGCACTATAATTCTATAAATAATTTTTTCATTTACTAGCTTCACTAATTAGTAGTTCTTCAAAAAACAGTAGTTTACAACATACAAATCTCTATAGCCTTACATATTGACAAATTTATTATGGGCCTACATCATATATATATTTAAAGTTATGTTTCATGTTACTTTTAGTATTTCTAACACTTTTACATCAAAAACAAAAATGTGAAAAAAGTTTTACATATAACATTTCACCTTCATCATTTTTTTTTAAAAACCTATAAATACAAATGGCTCTAATTAGTATTAGACTAGTATGAATTCACCAAGTTCAAATTGATAAATTTGGTTATCTCCTATGGGAGGTTTTTGCTAGATCCAAAAATGCTTTTTTGCAAATTTTCCCTAGGAAACTCATAACTGGTGTGGTTAACTCCCTGTCATCACTAAAATAATGCTCGGGCTTCCTTAATTTTAATGTCCAACTTCACTACTGCTTTTTGCTACTATTTCTATAAAAATAAGGAGACTTTAAAATTTCAACTGGGTCATAGTTAAGAGACAAGTTATTTTCTTAAAAATGGACATGCATTGTTTAGAGGTAATCTGTCACATACAAGAGAACAGTTGGACATAAAGTAATATGTTTCTTTCTGTTAGTGCTTGAAATATTACATATACAGTATAAAATGTATTCAGAATTTAGCCATATGGAATAATTTACTGAAGTGTGCAGGCTCAGAGCAATGTTGAGAAGTCTGACTTTATCTGTAAAAAGCTTTCTATAGAAATTCTATAGAGTTAAATAAAAAAAAATAAAAAAAGCATTGACCTGCCACTGCTGATTACTCAGCAGTGGTAGTATGAGCTTATATATAGATATTTTTGTAACATTTACTCTTCTCTACTGTCTTGCTTTCTAATTACCCTTTTAAAGGCTTGATTTACTAAGTTCATAAGCATGATCACTGAGTCGTTAGCCTGAGGCAATGCAGCATAAATTCCTTACCCTGATTTACTAAGACTCAGTGTACATGTCTATATATTTGAAATGCATGCAACAAGACAAATTGGAATTTTAGATTAAATAAAATTACTTTTACAATGCTCTAGTGAAGTTTTAGTATTTTTATTAACTATTGGAATTTTATTTTATCTTGAGAATTAACAGCGACCAGTTACCATTTTAACTTTTATAACATTGCTTAAGTACAATTTTTGCAAGAAAGCATTTATGCTATTCTATTTACAAATATCGCTAGAGATTTAAAGAGCAATATATTTATTTTCTATATTTTATCATTTTAATAATAAAGTATAAAATTATATTAGATGGATAATTATGATCAATACAGAGAGAGTCTCACACTGCCCAAGGTGTGCACATGAAGATACACATAGATGATGTCCACATCAAAGTCAATGAGCATGAAAACACCCAACCTAGGTATAACCAATTTCTTGGAAGTATTTGTAGAAAAATGTAGGAGATAGGTTGGAAATTTTAAAATCAAAGAAGAGGGAAGCAGACACTCAAATCAATGACAAATGTTATGATTAGTTTACAGTTTGTTAGTGTACTGATCCATACCTACTCATTCAAGCAATATGTATATTTAGAACTGACCATGGAGCATTAAAATAAAACGGATAATGGATAACGGGCAGAACAATCAAGGTTAAAATGTTACAAGGTGGAGCATGATGATTTTATGATTTTACCTGACATTTAGATAATAAACAATTTCCTCTGATTTCTTAGATTAATAATAAAAATATATATATATATATATATATATATATATATATATATATATATATATATCGTTTATCGATTAAATAGTATTACTGGAATTATGTTTTGAATTGTACTCTTTGTAAAAATATAAATGCAGGTTAACTAATTACATTACACAAAAGATACATTTTGTTTATAAAAATAAGATACTTGCAGTTAGGCCTACTATTTATTTACTTTTATATGTGCTAGCATTAAAAATGCTTTCCTGTAAGATAAATATGCTCATATATAATGTCCCAACTGTACTGTACTGTAATACGACTACTACATATTGTTCTGTGATTTATGTAAATTCCTATATTGTGTGACACATCTTTGTTACTGCTACATCAAAATACATTTGTAGAACTCTTTAAACTTCTGTCCCGCTAGGTTGTTTTTAACATTGGGGATGACTTACTAAAGGAGTAATATTTGCTCTTCTGCTAGGGAACATACTTTCCATCAAGCAATCAATTATGTGTAGGGATGTAAGAAAATAGGAATTTGAAATAGATATTTTCAGCAAAAACAGATTTCATGTGTGAAGTAAAAAACATCCATTTAATAAATTAGCTGCTAAGTTTTCATGTGAGTACGAAATATTTATAACAGATAACTGTATATTTATGTATCAGTTGCAAAAAGTTGTATATTCAAAATAATTACAGAAACTTTAGCAATCAGTCATCTCAAATGTGATACTTTCTTTTGTGCAGTATTTACAAGAAAATATTAAACAGCTTTGATAACAGTTACAGTTCTAGAAATGAAAGATCCTGCTAAGGTTCTATATAGTGTTAAAATGTAACTTTTTAAATTAAAAGTTTTTAATATGTTAATAAATAGAGAAATACATTATTTGACACAGCTTAAATGTTCAACACACCAGATATTCTCTGTGTTTCAAATACCCAAGCATGCTAGGCAACTTAGCAATTAAATCGAAATTTGTTTTAGCTTTTTCATATATTTTGTTTATTTTCCTTATATTCCCACAAATGAACACAGCTAGCTCACCTGACATAAACTAATAATCCCCTAAAAATGTAGTTATTACTTTTCACAATTACATTTCTCATTAAAACAAAAAAGACTACAGTAGCAATAAACACTGAACATATTTATATGCTTAATATTTGTTAAAATGTGTAACTATGCAAGTTTTTCCATAAGCACAGACAGATCTTTACTTATGAATAGATTGCTATGATGCATGTCAGAAAAGGTATATCAATCAAATTTCTGTTTTGTAGACTAAGAAAAATTTCTATACCACATTCATACAGGAAATGATTCCCATTTTGGGAATATTGTGATTTTCTAATTTACTCATGCTATAGCAGCACTTTACACTGCTATTCAAGATTCACACATTTTTAATTTTTATAATAAGAAATTATTAAAACGATCATTGCACAGTTCGTGGGATACTTCTCAGTACATTCTGCAGACATTTGCCATCAACTGGGCTTTTTTGTTTAGTCTTTGGCACATTACTTTGCTGGCATACTGATGCATTCTAATATACTTTAGGATGCTTTAAATGTTCCAACAGAACTATAAACCACTTGTGTTTAATGAAAAGTTATGAAGTTAGAAATTTAAGAAAGCAATAAAGGAAGCAAACAAATTCACCAGCAGTATAGAAATGTGTGGGTATGTATAGTCCCATTCTTCTACATCTCAAAAGGAATAAGTAATATTTTGCAGTTCATAATTATAGTAATATTTAATGTAAAGTATTTTTCATTGTCGTTATGCATCTCTTCACAGTAAACTGTAAAATAACTAATTGCAAGTATTTAGATATACCTGGTCTTTCATCTTTACATATATATTTATATATGTGTGTTTGTATTATGTATGTATGCATGTACAGACAGAGACTTATTTTAGAAGCTCTGTTTAAATAAGAATTTGACAATGTAATACGACTACTACCTCTAATTATTATTATTTTTACTACTACCGCTACAGTATGCTTTTATAAGCAATACCATTACATTTTTAAATATAATGTGTAGTAGTATGTATGTAGTAATAGCACCATTTTTAACATGAGCTATTTGTAATAAATAGTGATGTTAGGGGGTCTTTTCCCTATCTAAATATCTATTTACAGGTCATTTTTATGTTATGTATATTTTTTGTTCATCTATGTTGATATTTGTGAGTGAGAGACCTAACTTCTTTAATCTAATCCAATTATACAAATGGAAGGGTGGTCATATGCAGCAACCTTAATTTGTGTTTGCATTTTGGGGAACAGAATGGTGGCAATAAGGATAGGAGCTACACTGGTGTAGTATGGTCTCATATGATTAGGCCTAAATGATTTTTATTTTAGAAAGCACATGTTATAAAATACCATTCTGATATGGTATAACCAGCCTTTTGTTTTATATACAGTATTGCGTAGCATGACGCATGTTGGATGTGTAAACTGATCTCATGATTACAAAGCTAAATAGTTCCAGTTTATTGAACCTGATTTACTAAGGACTTGTCTCTACTCACAAAATTGTGTGGATACTCATTTCAATTATCCAATCATGTAAAAAGTGAACTCCTGCTCACTTTGAATACCCAATCATGTGCAGATGCTTTTCAAGTGATTGGATAATTAAAGTAAACATTTACACAGTTTTTCTCAGCTTCTTTAGTAAATCAGTCCAATTGTTTGCACAGTCTAATAATATTTTCTATGTATGCTGTGTTATTTTTCACATAGTAAGTTAATTATTGCATGCTTTATTATAGTAATAGTTCAGAGTTATGCAAGTAATTTTGCCATTAAAGCGGAGATTACTTTGCTAATTCATTTTTAAAGGACCAGGCTCCAGGGCTGTTATACTGATTCTGGGTTTTCTGCACATTGAGTCACTGACCTAAAATAGGTATGCGATCACTGAATCCTGAACTTCCATACTGCAAACTTTGTGATGTTTGGGCCACACTGGCAGCTTGAAGCCTGTGCCCTTAAAATCAAGTCAGCAATGGAAACTCATATTACTCTTTCGTCCATGGACCGACACAGCTTCTCTATTGACAAAGTGGGTATTATCCGTTAATTAGGAGTGACTAGGCAGAAAAACTTGTAAAAAGTGTTGCATCACACCTTCTACAGTACCGCCCAGGGGGCGGACCCTCTGGGTATACCCTCTCAGTCTGCATCTTCGCAGATCAGTTTTTTTCTGTCTAGCAAGGAGTAGGACATGGCTCCCTTCGGGCCCATTGGTCCGGGGAAAAAAGATATATATATATATATATATTTTTTTTTTTGCTACATTTGTTGTTTCCTGCGATCTTCGATCAACTGCCGACTGGGTGACAGGCTGGATCCTCGATCCTTGTAGTCTCCCCAGTTTCGGCCATCGAGCGTGTGCCGACCCTAGCTACGCGCTGGGTTTTCCACGACATGCCCGTCGCTCCACGGGTGGCCGGTGAGCTTACGCTCCAGGGCCTGCATCGGACCGCTCAGCTTCGGCTGACCTTACGGCCGAGTCGCAGCAGCCTGGCCGGTGAGCTTACGCTCCAAGGCTTGCATCGGACCGCTCAGCTTCGGCTGACCTTACGGCCGAGTCGCAGCAGCCTGTCCGGTGAACGTCATGCTCCAGGGCATACATATGATCGTCCCTTCTGGGTCCAATCACAGCATGCCTGGCCAACAGTCACCTTCCGTGCGCGGACGATGATCTGTTTGGAATGTCTTCCAGCAGAATACATGCAGGATAGGTAAGTAAAACTCCCCTGCCTCGGCTGGGTGATTTAGCTGGACATTCCTGGAGAGATCAAGTAAGTGGTTGTGGCCCCTTTCTTCCCTCTCTCCCTGCCTTTCCCTCCTCCCTGGGCTTCTAGCTAAAGGTTGCTGGGGGTCACCTAGGGGGTCCCACTGGAGCGGGGCTGGCTGTAACTAACATTTAAAAGAAATGTCATTTTTTCTTACCTGTGTTTGTGTCCTTCCTCCTCCATGCTGTCGGCGGCCATTTTGAGGTGGTCCATGCCAAGTTTGGCCTCTTGTGACTGCCCGGCGGCCATCTTCCTGTGGTTCGGCCACACCCACTGGCCCCTATCAGCTGATCGGCAGCCATGTTTGTCCACCCTGTATGCAGATATTGCCGTTCGGCGGCCATCTTTTTGTGGTCTATGGCTGCTTGACCTCTATCTTCTGTCGGCGGCCATTTTCTTAGAGCCCACATTATCTTCCATACAGACATTTTTGGCAACCATTTTTCGAGAGCCTCCGGCCTCTAGGGTGCATTACACTGGCGCGAAAATTCACACAGGAAGTGCTGATAAAAGAAGCAGACTGACACAGCAGCAGAGGGGCAGCATCACAGGCGCAGCATAGCAGTACCTATCCAGGGTGGTGAGTCCTCTAGGTGACCCGGCCTCTCTGCAGCACAGGAGGGTGGCCTATTGATATCTTGCCTGGAGCCCTGTGAGTGTCAGCGTGTGGTCAGCATGGCATCTGAGCCAGATGTCTTCTCCCCTGAAACACCAGATTTAGCAGCTGGTGCCCCTGAGGTGTCTATGAACGCTATGACTGCAATCCTAGAGGCGTTTGCTGCCAGGGTGGAAGCAGCACACGGGAATACAGGGGGTAGTAAACGCTCCACCCCCTGCAAGCTTCTGGGGATAATTCTGGTGCAGAACCAGGTCCAGCTACGGCTCGGGGCCCAGATTCTGACGCATCAGAGACTGCAGACCGTGACCGGACAGTGAGAATGACTCAAAGTCCAGGTCAGTACGCGAGACGGCTTTGGTATCTGACCTTATTACTGCAGTGCGGGATATGCTAAAATTGGAAAATACTGCAGAAGCAGCAGAGACTCCGGTCCACTTGGGTTTCATAGACCTGCCCGCACTGCTAAGGTGTTCCCTTGTGTGTCTTTTGATAAACTCTTATACAAGGAATGGGAGAACCCACTGAGGGTCTTTACAGCCCCAAAGAGGTTTGCGGTACGGTACCCCTTTTGAGGAGAGTTTTCTGAAGAAATGGACCTCTCCCCCCTATAGTGGACCCTCCGGTGTCCAGACTTAATAGAGCCACTACAATTCCTGTAGAAGGGGCTCCTGTTTTCAAGGACCCTGTGGATAAGAAGGCTGAAGCACTCGATTGCTACCTACACTCAGTGGTAGGCTCGGCAGTACGCCCGGCATTGGCGGGGGCCCTAGTGTCTCACACACTTACTGAATGGGCAAGATTGCTACTCCAGGGGTTAAGGAGTGAGATGCTCCTCCTGATGAGATAACATTGGCCGACCTGTTGGTCCAGGGCCTTAGGTTTGTCTGCGAGTCAGACATGAATACTATTCCCCTGCTGTCTAAAACTTTGGTTTATGCAGTAGCAATACGCCGCCTGATCTGGCTAAAAGGCTGGTCTGCGGACCAGACTTCCAAGAAAGCCCTGTTGGATCTGCCCTTTAAGGGCGACAGACTTTTTTTGGGGCTTCTCTGGATGACATCATCAAGGATGCCACAGGAAGTAAAAGCACTTTGCTTCCCCAAATTAGCAAGGGTAAGGGGCCACGCCAAGGGCAAGGGCCCTCCTTTACTGCACACAAGTGTTTTTTTCATCCCCCTAGGGCGACAGGGAAAAGACCCCAGGCCGATAAAGCGCCTGCCCAAGGACAAAAGCGTCCCTGGTCCCGCATACCCAATAAGCCTGCGGACAAATTTGCGTCCGCATGAAGGTCCACCCCCACCCAGCTCTCGGGTGGGGAGACGTCTTCGCAAATTCGCGACTCAGTGGACAGCACTAATCTCCGACAGGTGGGTTTGCGAAGTAATCTCCTCAGGCTACAAGATAGTTTCTCTCTTGTCCACCGGACAGATTCAACACCTCCAATCTCCAGCTACTACCGACCCGTCGGGAGGCCCTGTATGGGGCGGTCCAGGGTCTACTGGAACGCGAGGTAGTTATTCCAGAACTGGAACGGGGTTTTTACTCAAATCTGTTCATTGTGCCGAAGAAGGAGGGGGTTCGTCCAAGCTTGGATCTCAGAGCCCTCAATTGCTTTGTGAAGGTACAAAGTTTTCGGATGCAGTCGGTTCGATCTGTAGTCACGGCTCTCCATCCGGGGGACTTTCTGGCCTCCTTGGACATCAAGGACGCATACCTGCATGTCCCCATATACTCCAGACACCAGAGGTTTCTGCGATTTGCTGTCGGGAAGGACCACTACCAGTTTGTGGCCCTCCCGTTGGGCCTTGCCTCAGCACCCAGGACGTTCACCAAGGTGCTCGCTCCGATTCTGGCACTTCTAAGACAGCGGGGTATCGCTATCACAGGCTACTTATACGCCCTTCTGCTGAAGGCCCCTTCAAGCTCAGAATTAGAGGTAAGCGTGTCCATTACCTGTCAGACTCTTCGAGACTGTCGTTGGATACTAAACACGCAAAAGTCAGTATTGGTGCCCACTCAACGCCTAGGGTACCTGGGGTTGATTCTGGATTCTTCAGAGGCAAAGGTATTCCTCCCTGTGGAGAAGTTGCAGACCCTCCGGGCTGCAGTACGGCAGCTGACTTCCAGGAATTGGTTGTCACTCCGTTTTTTGCATGCGAGTGTTGGGCCTCAGGGTAGCCTCCTTCGAGGCGGTTCCATATGCTCAAGACCACACTCGAGTGTTACAGAAGGAAGTTCTGTCCAGATGGAACAGATGTCCATCATCTCTGGATTATCAAATCCGAGTGAGCCACATAGTCAGGAGATCCCTGGTATGGTGGCTGACAGCACCGGCTCTAATGGCCGGGAAGTAATTTCTTCCGATTTACTGGATAGTGATCATGACGGACGCCAGCCTTACAGGTTGGGGGGGAGTCTGGGGTGTTCAGTCGGCGCAAGGTCGCTGGACCGCAGAGGAAGCCCTCCTGCCGATCAATGTCCTGGTAATCCGGGCGATCAGGCTGTGCCTCTTCAAATGGTCTCAGAGGCTGCAAGGGCGTCCAGTCAGGATCCAGTCAGACAACGCCACAGCAGTGGCATATGTCAATCATCAAGGAGGAACAAGAAGCTCAGCTGCAACATCGGAGATCGCTCGCATCCTGAAGTGGGCAGAGAGGAGCGTACCGGCACTGTCGGCCGTGTACATTCCGGGTGTGGAAAACTGGCAGGCGGACTACCTGAGCCGCCAGATGCTGGACCAGGGAGAAGGGTCCTTACACCCGGAGGTGTTCCAACTCCTCTGCCAAAGATGGGGCACACCAGACGTAGATCTTCTGGCTTCCCGACTCAATCGGAAGGTATTGAGATTTGTGGCCCGGTCAAGAGACCCATGGGCAGACGCAACGGACGCGTTGGTAGCATCGTGGGGTCAGTATCGGCTAATCTATGCCTTCCCTCCCTTAAGGCTTCTTCCTCTTCTGCTCCGCAGAGTGGAGGCAGAGGGAATTCCAATGATCCTAATCGCTCCAGATTGGCCTCAGCGTCCTTGGTACGCCGATCTAGTACGTCTGGTAGCAGACGTCCCCTGGCGCCTACCACTACGGAAGGACCTGCTATCGCTAGGTCCCATATTCCATCCTGCTTTACAGTCATTGGCTTTAACGGCATGGCTGTTGAGAACCAGGTACTGAGAGATCGGGGCCTGTCAGACTCAGTAATCTCTACTATGAGAAGTGCTCGAAAACCGTCCTCTAGGAAGGTCTATCACCGCACTTGGAGGGCCTACATCTCCATGTGTGAGGAAATGAAATGGCATCCGCATACCTATTTGGTTTCCAGAATCCTGCTGTTTTTACAGCATGGGGTGGACCAAGGGCTTGCCCTAAGTACGATTTAAGGGACAGATATCTGCCCTGGCTGTCTTTTTTCAGCGACCCCTGGCGACTCACTCTCTCGTGAGTACATTTGTGCAGGGGGTCCGACATGTGGCCCCTCCGGTCCGTCCCTTGTTACCTCCGTGGGACTTGAACCTGGTCCTCTTGGTGCTTCAGAAGGCACCGTTTGAGAATATTAGAGATATTCCCCTGTTGACACTTTCTCAGTGGTCTTTTTGGTGGCTGTTACGTCAGTTAGACGAGTCTCTGAGCTGGCAGCCTTGTCCTGCAAGGCTCCCTATTTGATTTTCCACAAGGATAAGGTGGTGCTGCGGCCGCAGCCTTCCTTTCTTCCAAAAGTCGTTTCGGCTTTTCATCTCAACGAAGACATTGTACTTCCATCCTTGTGTCCTCAGCCGTCGAATCCTAAGGAGTCGGCGTTTCATTCCTTGGACGTTGTCCGAGCTTTGAGAGTATACCTATCTGCTACTTCCCTGTTCCGGAAGTCAGACTCACTGTTTGTTTCGGTGGCTGGTCCCAAGAAGGGCCAAGCAGTCTCATCGGCCACCATCTCTAGGTGGATCCGACAGATAGTAATCCAGGCTTACGCCTTAAAGGGTCAGGCGCCTCCCTTCCCTGTCACGGCGCATTCGGCCAGGGCAATAGGTGCCTCTTGGGCTTTCCGACATCAAGCGTCTGTTTCCCAATTATGTAAAGCGGCGACTTGGTCGTCCGCTCACACTTTCACAAAATTCTACAAAATTGATGTAGGTGCATCTTCGGATGCCTCTTTTGGCCGCAAGGTTTTGCAAGCGGCTGTTTAGAGTTGCAACTCCTCTGTTGGAGGAGTGCTGTTTTGTGTTTGGGGTGAAGTTTATTTTTATGCTGTTACCACCCCTCGTTTTTTTCTCTGACACTGCTTTGGGACGTCCCACTTTGTCAATAGAGAAGCTGTGTCGGTCCATGGACGAAAGAGTAAATAGGATTTTTTACTCACCGTAAAATCCTTTTCTCTGAGTCCATGGACCGACACAGCACCCACCCCTCCTTTTAAGTTTGTACTGCTTTTTGATGAACTGATCTGCGAAGATGCAGACTGAGAGGGTATACCCAGAGGGTCCGCCCCCTGGGCGGTACTGTAGAAGGTGTGATGCAACACTTTTTACAAGTTTTTCTGCCTAGTCACTCCTAATTAACGGATAATACCCACTTTGTCAATAGAGAAGCTGTGTCGGTCCATGGACTCAGAGAAAAGGATTTTACGGTGAGTAAAAAATCCTATTATTTCTACAGTCCCATGTTTACACACAACTCAGAATCAAATTAATCTTTAACAAAGAAAGAGTTCTTTGACTTTTAGCAGCTCACTAAATGGATAATGAGCATTTTTTTTATAAATATTGGAATGTCTGTAATAATGTTACAAGGTAACATTTTAATTGTGGGTCTGGAAACTTTCTAGATATACAGCTTAAAAAATGTGATTTGGTACTCATAATAATAAATTAGGCCAGCCTCCTTTGACTAAGAACTCACATACTGTTTTACATTGTGATATCTTCAGCAAAATGAAGATCTTCCATTGCCCAAGCATGCAAACATAGTGGTAACTTTTGCACTCCTTTTGCATCAAATTTTGCACTCCTTTCCCCAAAATCATTACTGTTACTGAAATGCAAATTACATAGTTACATAAACACAAGACACAAGTCCATCTAGTTCAACCAAAAGAAAAAAATAATTAAATAGAAAACTTCCATATACAAAACCATTTACTCAGAGTTGACCCAGGGGAAGGCAAAAAAACAAACATTATGAAGCATGGTTCAGTTTGTTCCCACAGGGGAAAAATTATTTCCTGATTCCCCAGGAGGTGATTTGATATTCTCTGGATCAACAATATCTGGTGTTATTACTTATAAATGTTATTTTCAAGTTATATTTTGTGCATTTAGGAATGCTTCCAAATCTACTGATCTGGGCAGAACTAGTTCTTGATTGAGTCTTTTCCACATTTTCACAGCTCCTACTGTCAAGAAGCTTTTTCACATGTGGAGGTTAAATCTCTTTTCCTCCCGATGTAAAGAGTGGCCCCCTATGTAATGACCTGAAAGTGAATAACTCTACACCTAGTTCACAATATGGTCCACCTATGTATTTATACATGTAAGTATATATCCCCTTAATCGCCTCTTTTCAAGAGAGAATACATTTACTTCAGCTAACATTTTCTCATAGCTAAGCTCCTCCATGCCTCTTATCAGTTTGATTGCCCTTCTCCAATATCATATTTGTAAACTTGTGCCCAAAACGGAATTGCATTATCCAGATGTGGTCTTACTAATGATTTGTACAAAATTATGCCCCTTCTCTGGAGTCTATTCCCCTTTTAATATAAGATTTTGCTAACTTTATAAACTGCAGCTTGGCATTGCATTCTATTATTAAGTCTATGAACTATCAAAATACCCAGGTTCTTCTCTACCATTGAATCCTCTGGCTGTTCTCCTCTTAGAATGCATAATGCATGTATGTTTTAAGCCCCCAAATGCATACCTTTACATTTATCAACATTAAACCTCATTTGCCATATAGTTGCCCAATTAAATAGTGCATTGAGGCTGGCTTATATGTTGGAGACATCATGTAAAAACATTATTCCATTACATATCGTGGGTCATCTGCAAATACTGAAATGGTACTTTTTAATCTCAAACACTTGTCATTTATAAATACGTGTAAAAAGCAAGATAAATATGTTAAAAAGTTATGGGCCCAACCTGGAACCTTGGGATATACCAATAATATCCCATTCAGAGTATGATTTATTAATCACTACTCTCTGAATATGGTATTTTAACCAGTTTTCTATCCTTTAACAAAATCCAAATATACCATATCCACTCCTTTGTCTAAAGCCTCATACACACGGCCGAGAATCTCGTCAGGAAAAAACTTGTCGTTTTTTTGACGAGATTCTTGGACAAGAAACTTGTCCCAGCCGAGTGTACACACGCTCGATTCAAAAAACCCGCGGTTCTTTGAATGGAGCGAACGCGGTGACATCATCGACTACGATGAGCGTGCACTCGTAACATTCGATGCCGTCGCCGCCATCTTGCTATGCCCTACCTATGCCTAGGAAGCTACCGCGCATGCGTCAAAGTCATTTTGAGCATGCACGGGTTTCCACGGCGACAGATAAGTGTACACACACACACTTTTCTCATCGAGAAACATGCCGACGAGAATCTCGACGAGAAAATAGAGAGCAGGTTCTCTATTCTTCTCGTCGAGATTCTTGCCAGTTTTCTTGACGAGAAAACTGAAAGCCGCGTACACACGACCGATTTACTTGGCAAGAAAGCTCTGCCAGCAAGTTTCTTGCTGGTTCTTGCCGAGAAACTCGGTCGTGTGTACGAGGCTTCAGTGTTTGCTCAATGCATCCTAAAAAGGAATTTAGATTTGTTTGACAACTTTGGTGTTTTGTGAATCCATGCTGACTATTGCTTAAAATATTGTTTTATAGCAAAAAATCTTCAATGTGGTCTTTTAAAAAACTCACAAGTATCTTCCCAAATACAGAAGTTAAACTAACTGTAGTTTCGTATGATTATTTTGTTCCAAAGTCATCAGCAAAGCTTTAAGCTCGGTTCACACAGGGGCAACATGACTTCCAGCGTGACTTTGAGAGGCAACTCAGACACAACTTGAGCATGAATCACAGGGCGACCTCAGGGGGACCTCAGCACGACTTGTGGTGATTTACAACACGACTTGAAGTCGCTTCCAGGACAGGAGACATTCCAGTGGCCAATAAAACAAGAATCAGCTCTGTGGGAGGGAGGGGGGAGGGAGGGGTTTGCCTGAAAAATATGTGTTCTCTTCCTGGAGAGTTGCTCCTGTTAAGACAGGGAATACGACTTCTGAGCGACTTCCATTGAATTTAATGGGTACAGGTCGCCTGGCAGTCACCTAGGAGTCGGATTGAAGTAGTACAGGGACCTTTTTTGAAGTCGGAGCGACCGCAGTCGTGTACATTAAAACATCTCTATTGACTTCAATTAGTTTTAAAAATAGCGCGACTTGGGGCAACTCGGGGCGACCTGAAGTCGCGTCCGGAGTCGCCCCTGTGTGAACCGAGCCTTAATTTCCTTATGTAAATACACACCATGGGCACTAATTAGAGCAGGGACAAATGACGGTCTCTCTGAATGACAATCTTGCTTTACTTTCTCCATGGTAAGAATCAAATCGTCAGGAATGAGTATAGGAACAATTGGGTCTCTTGGAACAGACTACAGCAAAGTACTTGCTCATGTATTGTGCAGCAGTTGGTTGTTAATGAGCTGAATAGTTAATATTCCGTAATGATTCCTGTAAACATCAGCAGAGGGAAGTTTGCTTTCGTTAAATTGTTTAACAAATCAAGATCATGTATGGAAAAATACTGTGAACTTCTAGGTTAATGGTATCATAAAAAATGTAACTTGAGTCTATTACTATAACTAATGAGTCAATTTCTCTAATTAATTCATATGTGGGTTTATTTCCCTAACACTGTTGATGTCTATAATATTTTCACATGGTCTTGTTTACCTGTTCTTCACATCAGATTTTTGTTGAGCTCATCGTGGTCCTGCCCAAGGATGGTTTATAGTGGAGGAGCTTTTAATGCCTTTAAGACTAAAAATGGTTTAATTGGATTTAAAATACTCAGGTTTCCATTAGTAAAGTACATATTGCTTATCTCCTTGTAATTCAGAATTCTACAAAGATCCAAACACTGGCATGCTTTGCAGCCCTCAAACAGGTGTCAGAGAAAGTATCAGTTCATGCTCTTTAGGCATTTTACAACATGATCTTGTAGTATATAATACTGGTGAACTAACAGCAGATGAAACCATAGCTCTCCAAAAAATTGCCAGGCTCAGTTTTGCTGAAAACCACCCAAAATTTTACTCATGGAAAAAAATTCTATGTTCATATCACTCATATGTTAAACTTTTTGGTAAAAGCATACAGTATTACAGTTGAAGAAAGAAAACAATTGTATAATAAATAAGCCTTGTTCTATTTATATAGCATAGTGAAACGTGTTTGGCTGCCTCTGGGCCAGGGGGGCTTGCAGTCACTGAAGCCACCAATGACTCAGTGACTTTATAACATTGGCATACTGAAAAATAGGTAATGCAAACCGATCCAAGACAAATCCCCACACACGTGTGCAAAATCTGGTGCAGCTCTGCATAGTAACCAATCAACTTTCAGGTTTATTGTCAAAGCTTATTTGAACAAACTGAAGTTAGAAGCTGATTGGCTACCAGGCACAGCTGCACCAGATTTTGCACTCTCCAGTTTTAGTAAATCAACCCTACAATGTCTCAGACAGAAGGCGTTTTGTATAGAATAATGGGAAAAATATTTCATAATTACAACACAACTAAACACACCTTTGGTTGAAGTTATTTTGCAGATATGCAGGTTTATGTATTTCCCATTAATCAGCTTGATTGTTTAAAGCAGATAGGGCAATGTAAAATATGTGTTGTCTAATAAATAGAACAACATTCAGTCTACTCAAACTGATTTATCAGGTTTTCATAGATGTTGAAAATGTTGTTTTATCTTTTGGAGACTCATTGGTCTACACATCTGCTGTATTACTGAATTATGCAAAATTAGAAGGCAACACCCAAAACACCCAGGTGAACAGGAAAATATTTATGAATTAAAGTGACCCTAAATTCTGGTTTAAATTTTTTTTCTATCCAAATATGTATTCTTAACTCAGAAAAGTACATTCTATTGTCTTTTACCTCCTCCAAATATCCTGCTGTGATTACATTCATCCCTCGTGGTCCCACTTTATATAGGAACATAGCCACTCTCTCTTGCTTACTCCCAAGATGTACTAGGAACCATGTACAATGGAATGTGAAGTGTTCATAGAGCAGTGCACATGACCACAACTAATATGCACTGCTCATTCCAGTTAAACGAAAATGAAGGGGAAAGAAACAGTTTGGGAGCTCATGGAGGGCATTACAACAAGGCACAAAAACATAGTAACTAACTATTTCATAAAAAATTGATTACACGGCCATTAGGTGTATGGATTATTTTTTAGAATAAGGATAAGAATAACAATACTATATAATATATTTATCACCCATAGACTGATACGTTTTTAACATCCTTCCAACCACTTTAGATTTATTACAGGACATAGTGTTCATAGCACTGTCCAGATGTAAGTGTAAACTGGGTTAGCTGTGACTGCCTGAGGGGTAGTGCATAATACTCAACAAATTGTTTGAAAGCAAGTCAATTTTTTTCTTGGAGGGGAGGTGGTTATTTAATAAAGTGGTAGAGAATGTTCATTCAGCTTTGTAAATAAAGTAAAGCTGTGTTCATTTTAATCATCCAAATCAGGTGCATGCAAAACTCCTGTAGTTTTTTTTAAATTTTCATTGTACATTTGGGTATTTAGAGTGAAAACAGCTTCCCTTCATTCTCCAGCCTTTTAGTAAATTAAACACAATATTTAGCACTGCCAGTAAACATGATAATGACATCATATTATCACAATGAATTTCCTTGATTTTTGTCAGGACAATAGAAGTGCAAGTGAAATTCTGGTTGGCTAGCCCATACCAATTAAATTATCAGTCAGATACAATGCTGATGTAATAGAAAGTAACATCATAATAGATCCTTTAGTAATTATCTTAGAAATTCAAAAGCAGAGGCAACTCAACAAAGCCTTCCTCTCAATAAAAATATGTGTCTGTCTCAATGGAATATTATAAAACATGCTACATTTGAAAATGTACACTGCAGATAATATTGCCTTGAAAGTGGTTGTAAAGGTAGAATATTTTTTCCCTAATGCATTGTAGCTTCGCTCCTTCCCCCCTTATACTTATCTGAGGCCGACCCAGCACTGTGCCTGTGAGCAGCGACTCTCTCCCTCCTAACAGGGCAGATTGATAGCAGTGGGAGCCATTGGCTCTGGCTGCTGTCAATCAAATCCTGTGATAAGGGAGCAGGGGGCAGGGCTGAGCCTCACTGTCTGTGTCAATAGACATACACTGCACAGCTCAGGATGGAGCCTGGAGGTGTGCCACCATACGAATTGGCTTCCTATGGTGGCACACCAAGAAGAAGAGTAGTCAAGAGAGCGTGGGGGGACTTGAGAAGTGGAGGATTGCTCTGTGTAAAACCAATCACTTTAACTATCACACATTTTAAGTAAAATAAAGTGTTAATTATGTACTTAATTAACGTGGATGTAAACCTGATTCATGAAATTTGAGCTGGGCTCATACTGTATATCTGTAGTGTTTCCTTATCTCTCTCCCATGTGTTTCTTCTGTTTGGTAGCTCAGTTATCAGCCTGATAACTTCTTACAAGTTCTCGGAGATGGGAGATAAAAGCAGCCTGAAGTTTGTGTTGTGGGAGGTTGCTATAAATAGATTAGCACAGAGCTAAACTATTCACAGAAGGGCTCTGCACATTGCTTCCTTCCTTTGTCTATGAGGAGTGGGGGGGTGTGCCTTTCCTCTAATCAGCTGTCTTGGCTGTATGCCAATAATCTTCTCCCAATGCTGAACAGGAAGAGAAAATCTCTAACACAATGTGCACTTTCTAAAGGATATGTAAAGCTGGAGACAGCAGATATACATGTAAAACCTATGAAGGGAGCTTTGTTTCATCTCTGTGTATCATCTGACGCTGTTCACTTCACTGGGTATATGTGAGGGTTTACATCCACTTTAAGATTATTTGTTTTTAAGTAAATATCTAGGAGTACTTAGCTGCATATAAAAATAAATAATAGTTCATTCCAATATTGCTGCACAGATTTCAGCATATTTTCCTTAAGATATAATTTTTTCTGCTTGCAGTAAACTAATCATCAAACTTATAGTATTTTTACCCTAGAATACAGTTTTCCAGAGATTTATGGTTGTTAGGTTTAAGTTAAGGGTTAAGTTCTGTAGCTAAGTTTAGGTTTATGGTAGGTTTGGGCTAAAGGTTCAGTTTAGGGGTTAATTGTAGGTTAATTGTAAATGTATGGGCTAAAAACACAACATTTTCAGAAGCCAATGTCTGTACTGTAAAATAATTATGGCTGAATTCAGGTAAACTCCCTGTGTAATGAAGAAAAATGTATTGATTTATATGTACTACAAAAACAAATGAAAAAAACAAACAAACTAGGGTGTACCAAAGGGTTAAAGTGTTAGGCTTTATTCACATCTGTAGTATGTGTGTTGATTTACATAGAGTTCAAATCTAACAAACATAAAGCTTGCATAAAACATGTAACATGCATACAATATTACACACTTTATAGAAGATTAACCAAAAGGAATATAGGATTGCTTAAAAAAAATAGAGCGCTAATTGCTAGTAAGAGATTAATACTAGCTCCCATTGTAAATAAAATGTAAATAATGTTTTTAGAGAATGCTTGTTTATAATTAGTCTGTGATCCCGGGTGTCACCAGGGTCACCAGAACTAGTGTCTCTATTTGGGTTTTGTCAACCCAAAATTTGGGATTTTATTTTACTTTCTCTTTCGATGATAATAGTAAACAGGACAATAGAGAGGGTGAATCTCCCTAACAGGGGCACAGACAGTATTAAAAACCTGACAGGGGTTCTAATCCATCCCCACGTTATCTAAAACTGAAAAAAAGTTTTGCCTTTAATTACACTTTAAAATATATGGTAAGGTCAATAATTTGATAACAATATAATGTAAATTATTCCTTAGGGCTGAAACACACCTTTTTAAAAAGGTATGCAGTAACGTGTGCATTATATGGTAATGCGCGACACAGGCATTGGGGCATTACAGTGCTATTCATTATTAATGGCAACTACACTCACTAAAGCATTCATTATGTACAACAAAACACATGTTCGTGTATGTGCATTAATGCAACATAAAACAGCAAACTGTAAATCCAGCCTTAATGGAATCCTGGATATTTATATTTATACCACAGGTGATCATAACTTCTTTACCAAATTCCTCCAGTCATCGCTGGCAAGAATGCTGCATATCACTATGGTGAGTGCTCTGCAGCTGCCATTCCTTTTTATAAGTCATCATAAGCCATCTCTTTATATATTGAATTATTGCTGGCTTGTCATAGTCTTGTCTTTAAGGTGTTTTTCTATGTTATAATACTGAGGAGAGGTGCTCTGTTGAAAGTGAAATTTAAAGGTAGAAGTTATAGTGATTGTAAAGTCTCTTTTTTTTTCTATAAAAATAACAAACATGTTATACTTACCTGCTCTGTTGCAGTTGGTTTTGCACAGAGCAGCCCAGATCCTTCTCTTCTCTGGTCTGGTCCCTCTTCAGTGCTCCTGGCCCCTCCCTCCTGTTGAGTGCAGCTTGTTATGGGGGCACCCGAGCCAAGCCACATCCCTGCGTGTTCATTCAGACATGGAGCGGAATTTGGCCCCACTCTCTCTCTTTCCTCAGTGGCTGACTGACTTTGATTGAGAGCAGCGGAAGCCAATGGCACCACTGCTGTGTCATCGCCAATCAGGAGGCCGGGGCACTTGTGGACATCGCTGGATTGAGATGGGGCTCAGGTAAGTATTAGGGAGGCTGAGGGGGGCTGCTGAACACAGAATGCTTTTTATCTTAATGCATAGAATGCATTAAGATAAAAAACCTTCTGCCTTTACAACCACCTTAAAGAGGAAGTAAACCCTCTGGAAAAAAAAAAAACACCCAGCAAGATAAAGGCATAGTGAGCTAGTATGCATAGCAAGTAGCTAGCATCACTCCCGCATGCGCCGTCGACATTGGTGCCTGTCTTTTGCAAATATCTCCTAAACAGTGTAGGTTTAGGAGATATTTCTTGCACCTACAGGTAAGCCTTAATCTAGGCTTACCTGTAGGTAAAAGTGGTCTGTAAGGGTTTACAACCACTTTAAGAAAAAAATGGAATCCATACAAAATGTTTTAATAGTTATCCAATGTAAGGAATTATGTTTTAAATTCAGGTGCCCAGTTTTGCAAAGGTGCACCAGCATAGTGAATTTTTTTCAAGGTGAGAGGAACTCACATAAGTAGAACATTTTCCTTTCGTTGATTTGCTCTTTGTAACAAAAACAAGTTTATTAAATCAGCCCCATATAGTTTTGGAAATGGAATATTTAAATGGTAATTGCTAGCGCATGAGCCTAGGCATTAGGCATAAAGTAACATGTAGTCAACTAATCTATATGCAAATTATACAAATATGTCTGATTCTTTGTTGTTTGCTTTGTAAGAAAAGACAGCATTAACATGCAGAATCTACGGCCATGGTCAAAATGATGACTCCCAAAGGATGCAACAGCTGTCTCTTGAATTAATTCAATGGCTTTGTTGATCTTCTGCCAGTCCTAGGTTTTCTAAGGCTAAATAATGAAGCTTCAAACTTGGACCAATTCACAAAAAAACTTTAGGTATAGCAAGCTTTGGCACTTGAAAACAGATATTTATTTATAGTTTTAAAACAGTTTTATTTGTGATAGAACAATTATCAGATCATTTAAATTGGTGTACCTTAACAAATTTTGAGAAACCATACCAAATATAGTATGGTTAATTACAGGGAACACATTATTACTCAAAAGGGGTATTGCACATAATATATAAAATGTGCTTAAATCCATATACAGTGTATCAATCTGATAGCACAACTATTGTAAACACTGACGCTTTTAAGTAAAGTTATATTGTACATAGGAGTACTACTTGTGAACTAATTTTTTCTCATAGAGTTATATAGTGTATCGTATATTACTGTTGTACAAAGCTTGATGTAACATATGCATTGTCATAAGTGTCTCTATAAGGCCCCTTTCTCATGGGTGGACCAATAGGGTGCGCTTGTAAGTTTTTCAAGTCAACCCGATTGGACCATCCATTGCCCTCAATGAAACGGCAGATGTAAACAGGCATGTGTCTGTTTACACCCACTAAAAACAAATGGATGGGGGATCTGTTCCCCATCCATCTGGCAGATCAGATGACAGTCAGATGTAAATGCACAGGCGGTCTGTTTACATGTTTACATCCAATCACCCATAGAGGAAAGCGGACTGCATCCACTCTGCATCAGCTGAGCTGACCCGGACCTGCCATCCACCTGTTCAGCGGGGATCAGCAGACAGATTCCCCACTGAGCAGGTGGATCTGCTTGCAGAGTGCACCCATGTAAAAAGGTCCTAAGTTAAATATAACTTAACTTAAATACATTGATACCCAGCCCCAAAAACATTGGATTTCTTTAAATTCCTAGTAGAAATAAAGTTCAGTTTTCTTTTGTTTTTTTACTGAATGGTTTTCAGACTCCTAAAAGTAGGAACAGATTTGCTTGCTTAAGAGTAGAATATCCTTTAAAATTCTATTTCAATATCCCCCAATTGTAGTAGCTAGATTGCAATAAACTTTGAAAGCTGTGGAGGTAAATTTAGCTGGGTACAATATTTGACTGTTTGAATTAGAATCAAGGTTTTCTGTGCTTATGGGATGACATTTTCTTAATATCGGATTACAGGTAATGTTATCTTGGGGACTGTCCTAAATCTCTAGTGTGCAATATCTATGTAGTGTTCATGAATACATCCCTTGTAAAAACCACTTGATGTGACCTGTTTTTTTTTCTTTCTTCTAGGTCCAAGCTCAGTTACAGTTAGAAGGTGTAGCTCACGCACATCCCCATCTTCATCCACATCTGGCCCACGCTCCCTATCTGATGTTTCCTCCTCCCCCCTTTGGACTTCCAATTGCATCATTGGCAGACACAGCCTCTGCTGCAGCTGTGGTTGCAGCAGCTGCTAAAAGCAACAGCAAAAACTCTAGTATTGCTGACTTGCGACTCAAAGCCAGGAAACATGCAGAGGCTTTGGGGCTTTGACAATTCAGCCATTGGCTAAACATTAACTGACTTCTTGATTCTCTTCTCTGCCATTATATGACTCTTCAGATGCCAAATGGGTTGGTAACAATACTTTGCAAGTATACTAGAACAATTAAAGGGCCTATACCTGCCTCTGTAGAAGATCAACAAGGATTATTTATCAAGGGCATCATTTGGTTTAGTTAATTAAACTCACAATAAGCTTGAATGAAATATCATGAAATTTGAACAATGTTTGCAACCACAGTGATTCTGAAGATGGAGACAGATGGAGACAGATAAGAACATAGCCTTACATAATTTGGACAATTGTGGAATTTTGAAGAGGAATGGAAAACAAAGATTATTTTTTTCTTTACCCTTAAAAAAAAAGGAACTTGAGCATTACACCGTTGGCTGCTTCCAGTTTCTCTTCTGCATGTTTCTAAGGAAAACAACATGGAAAATTCATATACATAGATCAATATATTGTAGATAACAAATCACTGGGGCTGGTCTCCATTAAAAATGGCATCTCTTTGTTGCCAATGGTATTACTCACTTCCATAAAATTCTTCCTTTGTAGACACAGTCTCCTGAATATACATGGAGTTTTTTGGATATAGAGAAAACAAGAATCACCATTCATTATGTGCAGCAACCTGCTCACAAAAATAGGCAGCAATAATTTATTTTCTTTTTTTTCCAAAGATCACATTTGGAAAAAAATATATACAATACACCAATTGTTGGTGCTTTCAATACCTGAAAATAAAAATACCTAATATTTACCACAAAGACATTATACTTTTTCATATAATGCAGTATCATGTGCTCTGTGCCATTTACCTGTAAGCTGTCACCATGTCCAAAATTCAGAAGTAATTTGATTTGGAAATCCCAGAGGTATTTATTGTAAGGAGGAAGAAGATGGAATGGTGGTGTCAGAAAGTAATATTAATACAGAATTAATGTTAGTAAGATGCAATTAAAGTGCAGTAAAGTGCAATACTGTAAATAGTATAGGTTTACGAAATGAAATCTTGAGATATCAATAATTAAATTTGCATTCACCTACGCAAAGCCTTTGGGGCTTAACTTGGGTGTTGCAGTTAATTTGCCAAATGAGTGTATTCCATGTGAATGGATAAAATAATATTGTCTTCTTCCTTGAATGAAGAAAGTTGTTATGGTTGTTAATAGTCCGTGTGCCATATTTTATTGAAATCAGCTGAAAATCTGGCATGGTGGTTTTAGTATTGATTTGCCATTTTTAATACACAATTTAAATTGGACACATCTATGATCAGGGCATTGTCGACTGGTTGACGTATACATCAAAAAAGTAAATATTCATATTAAAATAGATACCAAAGTGTTCGCTTTTTTATTTTATTGCAAATTCCTTCTGCCTAAGCAACTTGGATAACATGCATACAATTTCCTGTTTACCTCTACAAGAAAACATAAATAATTCATCATTTTAGTTTGGCATTTGTGTTAGGTACATCCAAGACAGGCAAAACTTTCTGTTTCTTTGTAAAGATGTAAGTGGATGTTTTATTTATTATTTTGTTTGAAATTTTATAAATGTGTAATATTTTAAATATGTTGAGTGTAAATTTGACAATGCTTTGCATTTATTTTTATATTTTGGAATTTTGTTGCTTTTGCAAAATGTTGTAGGCTTTTAGCCTAAAGTTTTTTTTGGCATTGGCTTTACCCACACAAATGTAGCCCTTTTGATTGTAGCCTGGAGACATAGCCATGTGTGATAAATAAAGCACTTTCGTATAGGGCATGTTACATTCTGGCATGATCTGCAAAATCCTCTCTTGCTAAAGATTTCTTAGCATCATGTCAACTAGTACAATTAGTTGGGCTGCATATATACATTTTGTATGTCTGGATTATCAGACATTTCAGGGATTGTAGATAGGAAGATTTCAAGCCTGTCAAAAAGCAAACTGGTCTTAAAATCTGTCATACTGCATCATTTTACATTTCCATATCCAAGCTTCAATACCAGCATGCTTCAACACCGATTCACTAAATCATTTTATGTTCAGTTTGAGAGTGTATTTTGGTAAATCACAAGGTATGAATGTACATCTCAAACACGTGGAATATTAATAAACTTATAAATATTTGCATTTGTGAGTTTATATGACTTAAACGGTTTTATACTAGATTGTCATTTGTTTCCAAGGCCCAAGTTAACAAAAGCGGAGTAGACTTCAAACTTGGAGGGAAGAGAGGAATAATATTTGATTTTTAGATGTACAAAACTGTTTTTTTCTTTCTAGGAGACATAGACGTTAAAAAAAAGTCTTTAAGTATAGATAATTCCCTACAAATAGCATTCACATTTTTTGATTCCATGTGGAGTGAACAATAAGCATTGAACCGGATTGGATGCCTTAGCTTAGTAGCATAACTGACTATAAAATTATGTTAGTAGATGATTGGTGTATGTAGCAGTAATGATGCTAATAGTCCCTTACAAGTGCTTTAGATGCTTTTTGGTTGTGTTTTATTATTATTATTATTATTATTATTATACAGTGTTTTACAATTTTTTTTGCTCTTCAACACATCTATAATAATACTTAACCACTTCAGCCCTGGAAGATTTTACCCCCTTAACGACCTGAGCATTTTTGCGATATGGCACTGCGTTGCTTTAACTGACAATTGTGCAGTCATGCAACACATTTCCCACAAAAAAAGCTTTATTTTGGTGGTATTTGATCACCTCTGCAGTTTTTATTTTTTGCGCTATAAACAAAAAAAGACCGGATTTTTTTTAAAAAAAAGCAATATTCTTTACTTTTTGCTATAATAAATATCCCCAAAAAATAGATAAAAAAACAAATTTCTTCCTCAGTTTAGGCCAATATGTATTCTTCTACATATTTTTGGTAAAAAAATCCCAATAAGTGGATATTGATTGGTTTGCGCAAAACTTATAGCGCCTACAAAATAGGGAATAGATTTATGGCATTTTTATTATTAATTTTGTTTTGTAATCTGCGATTTTTATCCAGACTGCGACATTGCGACGGCCAGATCGGCCACTTTTGACACTATTTTGGGACCATTGTCATTTATTCAGTGATCAGAGCTAAAAATAGTCACTGATTACTGTATAAATGTCACTGGAAGGGGTTAAACTCTAGGGGGAAATCAAGGGGTTAAGTGTGTTCCCTCAGACTGTTCTGACTGTAGGGGGGATGGGTTACCACTGACATGACAGAGATCACTGCTCCTGATCACTGGGAGCAGTAGATCCCTGTCATGTCACTAGGTAGAACAGGGAAATGCTTTGCTTACATAGACATTTCCCCGTTCTGACTCTCCTCGCAGAGATCATGGGCCGCCGGTGGACATCGAGTCTAATCCTGCTCTTGCGGACTGATGTACAGGTATGTCAGTTTGTGCAGGAGTGCCATTCTGCCGATGTATATAAACATTCCAAAATGCATATAAAATTTGTCAAAACAGACTCATAAAGGCATGTCAAGAATACTTGACTTGTCTTTATGAAATAAAATCTATGAATCTATAATGGATTGTAGAATTTAAAGGCTGTACAGGTTCCCAAACATGGTTTAAATGCCACATAGCTTAAAGCTGAGCTTGCAGCCAAACATCTAAATAAACAGTTGAATTGCATACAATGTGACCAGTATTGTTTAGCAGCCAACATATGTGTCATAACCAAACAAAAATGACAAGCTCCAATCATCTTAACATTTTTAAAACTGGCCTTTTAAAGTAAGGTGTACATGGTAAGAACAATACAGAAAAAAAATAGGGCTACAATGTAGTCTGCTACATGTCTTTGTTAAAAAAATCACAATAAGTGTATATTTATTGGTTTGCTTAAAAGCTATAGCATCTACAAACTTATATACTGTAATTTTTTTTAAACTAGTAATGGCGGTGATAAGCGGCTGTGATAGTGCAGTGGGCAATTTGACACTAACTTTTGACACTAACTGACAATGGGTGGGAACTGACTAACTGACACTGACATCACCAGTGGCACAATAACAGTGATCAGTGAAGATACTATGCACTGTAACTGTATTAATGACACTGGCTGGAAAGGGGCTAACATCTTGGGGTAATCAAGGGGTTAAGCGGTGCCTACCAAGAATGTGTATGTTATGTGCTGCTTTTTACTTAAAAAATTGTTCCCTCTGTACAGAGCCCTGTGTTGTTTGGGCTGGGCTGTGATTAAACACAGCCAATCAGCAATGATTCGTGGCCGGGACCTGCTGGCAAAATCCAGCTGTGATTAGTCGATGGGAAGGGGGGAGACGCATGCATACTCTGTATCTGGAAGAGGATAGCAATGTACAGGTAAGTTGCTGTGCATGTAGGAGCTGTCTGTCCACAGAACAATGTGAGTGGGTGGTCCTGAAGAGGTTACATTTATTGGAGCGGTTGCTAATTATATATTTTTTTGCTTGCCAAATTTGGCACAGGGCACACTGGTGGTCTTTAACTTCCATTGTGGTGTGCTTCTATTATGTCTCCTGGATCTTAACCCCCCTGGCGGTAATCCCGAGTCTGGCTCGGGGTGGATTTTACATACCATTAGCGGTAACCCCGAGCCAGACTTGGGATTGCATTGCAGGATACAGTGGAAGTTACTTACCCTGTCCCCTGGATCCTGCAATGTCCTCCCGCTGTGTGTGTGAGCTGTCTCCTCGCTCGCACGGGGGCGAAGTTCGGCGGCAAATTCAAAAAGTGAAAAACACACAATACATACAGTATACTGTAATCTTAATCTTAATCTTAATCTTACAGATTACAGTACTGTATCAATTTATTTCACATCCCATTTGTCCCTAGTGGTCTGTCCAGTGCCCTGCATGTAGTTTTATATTATAAAAACTGTTCTTTCTGCCTGGAAACTGGAGATTTCCATAGCAACCAAAAAGTGTCCCTTTATGTCAAAAGTGGTTTTAGTGATAATAAATTAGAATCACTAGCAGAATTGAGCGATAGCGATTTGTGGGGAAATTCATCATCAAACACTAAATCTAATGACAGCGACAATTCTGCAACTGAGCAAATTTCAGTGTTTTTGATTTGATTACATTAGTGAATCATTTTTATCATAATTACATTACTATTTGTTATAATTATTTATAGTTATTTATTATATTATAATTTATGATTTTGTGTTTCAAACTTTATTATACCCGGGATGTCTACTAGACTCTTGTTTGGTCAGGTTTACGTAAGTAATTACTAAGAATTGCAGGCCTACAATACATAACACCAAATTTCCATGCAAAATAATTGTACCGCTTTTGGTACATAATTCCAGACAGAATAATACCGCCGGGGAGGTTAAAGAAGAAATTGGCTGGCTCCAGGTAGCCTTGTCATCAATTTAATCATTGCTATATTTGTTCCAAAATAGAGGCTTTCATAAAAATTCAGAGACCGCACTTTACAGGGGTGATTTGACAGGCAGTGTGGCTTATTATTATTTTTATTATACAGGATTATTATAGCGCCAACAGTTAGCCCAGCGCTTTACAAAATGAAGGCAGACATTACAGTTACAATACAATTTGGTACAAGAGGAATCAGAGGGCCCTGCTAATTAGAGCTTACAATAAAAGAGGCAGGAGCAGTTGATACAAAAGGTAATCGCTGTGGGGGATGAGCTGATGGAGAAAGTGAAAAACAGTATATTAGTGTAGCACACAGATCCTTTTGCCCCCGCTTACCTTCACCTGCGGTGGATAAGACACACCATGCCACAAGCCTGTGTCCTCCTTATCAGAGGTCAGGCGGTGTTCACAGATTTGGGTCCTGCAGCGAGTTACCTCTTTCCACTGGCTCTCTTCCCTAGAATGTAGGGAAAAGTCTATATTCCTCCCCAAGAAGGCCAATGTCCACACAACTTCAACTCCAACAAAGAATTTATTTTCTTTTGCTTCAGTTAACAGGGAAATTGAAGAGAGAAAGAAGTTAACGAAGATAGGAGGTAGATTCAGGCACACAACACTTGGCTTACTCGTTGCCACTCGATCCCGAGTGGGTTTAGCTCACCCGGATAGATCTCTCTCACAGTTCTAGCAGCCGGAGTGGAGCTCGAACAATACTGTAACTTTGTCCCCTCCAGGGATGGGTTCAGGAGATCCTCTAATAGTAGCAGAATTCTGTTATTTCCTGAATCCAGAACATTCCTTAAACCTCTGTAAAATTTAGAGAACCGATGATGCCAATGGGCACTTTACAGGGTTATCTTGCTGAGTAATGAGTCCTCCCTCTGATAGGCAACCAAGCCTCTCTTTCACCGTGACATCTCTCACCGGTCCATCAGACAGGTCCTCCCCTGGTTTCCTCTCTTTCATAGCGGGCCGCCCCTCACACGGGCTCCCTGGAACTCCAGCAAATTGATCGCAGACCCAGTAAAAGGCACTGGGCCCGCCCGGAATGCTGCAGCCTCGAGCCAAAGGCGCCAGAGACTCCCCGGCCAGTTCACGCACCCCCCGGCCAACAGGGCCATAGGGCGTGACTTCACCGTCAGGGGTCCTTGGACTCCCCCTGACACACCACCCTCCGTGGGGCACACTCCTCCGGGTACTCCTCTCCCCGGCACTCCTCCCCTTCAATCATGGAGTCTGCCCCTTATGTATCCTCTCCCGGCATGCACAGCAGGCAAAGCCCCGCCCCCCGCACGGTAGCCGAGAGAGGACACCCAATCACGCTATCGTGTCACCTGAGGTTCGACCCTAGGCCTGGGCAACAGTGTCACCTACAGGCCAAAGGGGAACTGTACACCAGACAACACTTACAGCAGAGCAGAGTCCAGTACCTAACAAATTAGAGAACCTGAGCCAACTATGGCTCATACTACCCCTAAATTTAGAACATAGCGATACCCCAATTTTGGGGTACCCGCTACACAAGTTAATAGCAGGAAAGCCTTTTTTAAACAGAAGGGTTTTCATGGATTGTCTAAAGATGGATAGATTAGGAGACAGTCAGACAGATTGGGGTAGGGAGTTCCAAAAGATGGGATAAGCTCTGGATAAATCCCGGAGGCGAGCATGGGAGGAGGTAACACAGGAGCTAGAGAGCAGGAGGTTTTGGGAGGACCGACGAGAGCGGCTTGGTTGATATTTTGAGACCAGGCTAGTGATGTAGCTGGGGGAAGAATTGTAAATGGTTTTGTAAGTTATTGCTAATACTTTGAATTTTATTCGTTGGGTGAGTGGAAGCCAGTGGAGGGACTGGCAGAGAGGGGTGGAGGACACTGAATGGTTGGTAAGGCATATGAGTTTTTCAGCAGCATTCATGTTGGACTGAAGGGGGGATAGCCTGCGTAAAGTAATCCAATGAGGAGGGAGTTGCAGTAGTCGAGGCGGGAGATAACCAGGGAGTGAATTAGAAGCTTGATGATTTCACTGGTTAAAAAGGGTCATATTCTTGCAATTTTGTGGAGGTTTAGGCGGCATGATTTGGACAGGAATTTGATGTGGGCCTGAAAGGACAGCTCAGAGTCCAGGGTTACCCCTAGCACCCTGGCATGTGGGGACGGACTGATAGTTGTGCCATTGATCTTGACAGAGAAGTCAGTGGAGGGAAACATGGGGGAGGAAATATTATGAGCTTGGTTTTAGATTGAGTTTTAGGAAGTGATATGACATCCAGTCAGATACAGTGCCTTGAAAAAGTATTCATACCCCTTGAAATTTTCCACATTTTATCATGTTACAACCAAAAAAAGTAAATGTATTTTATTGGGATTTTATGTTATAAACCAACACAAAGTGGTGCATAATTCTGAAGTGGAAGGAAAATTATAAATGGTTTTCATTTTTTTTTTTACAAATAATTGAAAAGTGTGCAGTGCATTTGTATTACTCTGATACCCCTAACTAAAATCTAGTGGGACCAATTACCTTCAGAAGTCACCTAATTAGTAAATAGATTCCACCTGTGTGTAATTTAATCTCAGTATAAATACAGCTGTTCTGTGAAGCCCTCAGAGGTTTTTGAGAGTACCTTAGAGTACAAACAGCATCATGAAGGTCAAGGAACACATCAGACAGGTCAGGGAGACAGTGGTGAAGAAGTGTAAATCAGGGTAATGCCCGTACACACAGTCGGAGTATTCTCCGGCCAAAAGCACATCGGAATTCCGACGGAATTCCATTGGAGAAAAATAGAACATGTTCTATATTTAAACTCCGATGGAATTCATTGGAATTTCTCCGATGGGGCACACACGCGGTAGGAATTTCCAATGGAAAAAGTCTGTTGGACTTTTTCTATCGGAAATTCCTATCGCGTGTACTAGGCATTAGGTTATAAAAAAATATCCCAAGCTTTGAACATCTCACGGAGCACTGTTCAATACATCATCCAAAAATGGAAAGAGTATGGCACAACTGCAAATCTGCCAAGACATGGCCGTCCATCTAAACTGACGGCCGGGCAAGGAGAGCATTATTCAGAGAAGCAGCCAAGCGGCCCATGGTAACTCTCAAGGAGCTGCAGAGATTCACAGCTCAGGTGGGAGAATCTGTCCACTATTAGTCGTGCACTCCACAAATCTGGCCTTTATGGAAGAGTGGCAAGAAGAAAGCCATTGTTGAAAGAAAGCCATAAGAAGTCCCATTTTCAGTTTGCCGGAAAGCCATGTGAGGGGCAAACATGTGGAAGAAGGTGCTCTGGTCAGATTAAACCAAAATATACCTTTTTGGCTTAAAAGCAAAACGCTATGTGTGGCAGAAAACTAACACTGCTCATCACCCTGAACACACCATCCCCACGTAAAACATGGTGGTGGCAGCATCATGTTGTGGGGATCCTTTTCTTCAGCAGGGACAGGGAAGCTGGTCAGAGTTGACAGGAAGATGGATGGAGCCAAATCCAGGGAAATCTTAGACTGACAAGCCTCGTACACACGAACGAGTTTCTCGGCAAGAACCAGCAAGAAACTTGCTGGCAAGAAAAGCGACAAGAATCTCGACGAGAAAATAGAGAACCTGCTCTCTATTTTCTCGTCGAGATTCTCGTCAGCCTGTTTCTTGACGAGAAAATGGTGTGTGTACACTTACCTTTTCGCCGGGAAGCCCGCGCATGCTCGAAATGACTTTGACGCATGCGCGGTAGCTTCCTAGGCATAGGTAGGGTGAACCAAGATGGCGGCGACGGCATCGAATGTGACGAGCGCATGCTCGTCGTATTCGATGACATCACCGCGTTCGCTCCATTCAAAGAACCGCGGGTTCTTTGAAAGGAGCGTGTGTACACTCAGCCGGGACAAGTTTCTTGTCCAAGAATCTCGTCGAAAAAAACGACATGTTTTTTTCGACGAGAATCTCGGCCGTGTGTACGAGGCATTAGAGTCTGCAAAAGACTTGAGATTGGGGCGGAGGTTCACCTTCCAGCAGGACAACGACCCTAAACATACAGCCAGAGCTACAATGGAATGGTTTAGATCAAAGCATATTCATGTGTTAGAATAGCCCAGTCAAAGTCCAGACCTAAATCCAATTGAGAATCTGTGGCAAGACTGGAAAATTGCTGTTTACAGATGCTCTCCATCCAATCTGACAGAGCTTGAGCTATTTTGCAAAGAAGAATGGGCAAAAATTTCACTCTCTAGATGTGCAAAGCTGGTAGGAGACATCCCCAAAAAGACTTGCAGCTGTAATTGCAGTGAAAGGTGGTTCTACAAAGTATTGACTCAGGGGGGCTGAATACAAATGCACACCACACTTTTCACATATTCATTTGTAAAAACTTTTGAAAACCATTTATCATCTTCTTTCCACTTCACAATTATGTGCCACTTTGCGTTGGTCTATCACATAAAATCCCAATAAAATACATTTACGTTTTTGGTTGTAACATAACAAAATGTGGAAAATGTCAAGGGGTATGAATACTTTTTCAAGGCACTGTATGTCTGTTAGTAAATCACTGATGCGTGAGAAAACTGATGGGGTGAACTGAGGGGTAAAGAGAATGATTTGGTTGTCATCAGCATAGAAATGGTATTGGAAGCCATGGTAGGCTATCAGCTGACCCAGGGAGGAGGTGTAGATCGAAAATGCGAGAGGTCCAAGTAGAGTTGTAACTGACACTAAAGTTGCGGTGAGAGAGGTAAGATTTTAACCAATGGAGAGCACAGAGACCAAGGAAATCAAGTTATTTGAGGAGGAGGGGGTGGTCAACTGTATCAAAGGCAGCGGAGGGTCCAAGAGTAAGAGTAAGGGGAACAGGAAGGTTATTCCTCAATGAGGTGGTCGCTCAGCTGATTGTAGACTAGACATTCGATGAGTTTGCAGGTAAAAGGGAGAAAAGAGATGGATCTTATATTGTTAAGATTGGTGGGGTCCAGTGAGGCCTTTTTTGGCATGGTAGTGACTAAGGCATGTTTTAGGGGGTTGGGGAAGATGCCAATAGAGGCTTCCATATGTATGCAAATATATACAGCTAGAGTAAAACTTCTGCTTTTTTGATGACCAGCTGGTTAGTATGTGGGGACATTTTTTATTGTGTATTTACTCAGTCAATTTTGCGGTTCACATACTGCATACCTTCCACATTATGAAGTGACTAATTGTACCTGCTGTATGGGACTCAAAGGGAAACTCTTAACTGTGCTGCCTATAAGATATGACTGTCTCTGAACTTTCTCCTGGCTTCCCTTTCTTGTATGGGAGTACTGAAAGGTTGGATCTACGGAATTAAACTGTCACCTCCATCCCTTAGCCTGTGCGTTGGACTGGAAAGGAGCAGAAACACTGATGGGGCCATCTCTGTGCTCTCATTAATTTTGTTAGAAGAACTGTGATCCTTCCTCTTTTTGACTAAATGTTGGTGGTCAGGGGATTACAGAAAGCTGATATACATTGTAAAAGAAAAATTAGGTAATTATGCTGCCTTTTTAAGATACAATTTATACCTTTTAGTGAACACATTAATGCATTTAACCACTTCAGCCCCAGAAGGATTTACCCCCTTCCTGACCAGAGCAGTTTTTGCGATACGACAGTGCATAGGTTTAACTGACAATTGCACGGTCATGCGACGTTGCACCCAAAAAAAATTGACGTCCTTTTTTTCCCCACAAATAGAGCTTTCTTTTGGTGGTATTTGATCACCTCTGCGGTTTTTATTTTTTGCGCTATAAACAAAAAAAGAGCAGAAATTTTGAAAAAAAAAAGCAATATGCTTTACTTTTTGCTATAATAATTATCCCCAAAGAATATATAAAAAAACAAATGTTTTCCTCAGTTTAGGCTGATATGTATTCTTCTACATATTTTTGGTAAAAAAAATCACAATAAGCGTATAGTGATTGGTTTGCGCAAAAGTTATAGCGTCTACAAAATAGGGGATAGATTTATGGCATTTTTATTATTAGTTTTTTTTATTAGTAATGAAGGCGATCTGCGATTTTTATCGTGACTGCGACCTTGCGGCGGACACATCGGACACTTTTGACACTATTTTGGGACCATTGTCATTTATACAGTGATCAGTGCTATAAAAATGCACTGATTACTGGGTAAATTACACTGGCAGGGAAGGGGTAAAACACTAGGGGGCGATCAAGGGGTTAAGCGTGTCCTAGGGAGTTATTCTAACTGTAGGGGGGATGGTCTCACAACAACATGACAGAGATCACTGCTCCCGATGACAGGGAGCAGTAGATCACTGTCATGTTGCTAGGCAGAACAGGGAAATGCCTTGTTTACATCTCCCCTGCTCTGCCTCTCCGTGCCACGATCACGGTACCCACGGGCACGGTCATGCAGTATGCAGCGGGCTAGACGGCAAATTAAAGGGGACGTACAGGTACACCCATTTGCCCACCGCTGCCATTCTGCCGATGTATATCGGTGTGCAGCGGTCGGCAAGTCGTTAAAGGTTTTATTTATATGTATCTGGAGTTTGGTTTTAAGTATTATGAACAGGATGAAGATCTAAAAGTGAGTGTTACTATTGCTCTATGCATTAGAGACTGATATTGGGCTAAGCTGATCCTGTAGTGTTCATCTTTTGAGTGCTAGTGTTAAACCGCGTACACACGATCGGTTTTACCGATGAAAACAGTCCGATGGATTTTTTTCATTGGACAAACGGATCGTGTATGGGCCCCATCGGTCTTTTTTCCATCGGTGTCAAAAAATAGAACATGTTTTAAATTTTTCTGATGGATAAAAAACCGATAGTAAATTCCGATCGTCTATGGGCAAGTCCATCGGTTAAAAAACCCACGCATGCTCAGAATCAAGTCGACGTATGCTCAGAAGCATTGAACTTTATTTTTCTCGGCTCATCGGTGTGTTTTACGTCACTGCGTTTGGATCGGTCGGTTTTGTGACTGAAGGTGTGTAGGCAAGACTGATGGAAGTCAGCTTCATCGGTTTTCCGATGGAAAAATCCATTGGTTTAAAACCCATAGGAAATCCGATCGTGTGTACAGGGCTAAAGGCGGCATTTTTTGCCAAAATGCAACATATAGCTTCCTGACCACTTCGCACTACAGGGATGTACTAAACAAACTTGTAAAAGTGGAAAAATACACACCACAGGAATCAACATATATTGTGTGTGTGTGTGTATATATACCATACAAAAACCAAAAAAACTAAATGAGCTGAACTCAAAGATCTACAACTTTTTCTATGTACACAAAAGGCCTATTTCTCTCATGTCACCCATTGAGCATGTTTGGGATGCTCTGGATCGGCATATACGACAGAGTGTTTCAGTTCCTGCCAACATCCAGCAACTTTGCACAGCCATTGAAGAGGAATGGACAAACATTCCACAGGCCACAATCAACAACCTGATCAACTCTATGCAAAGGACATGTGCTGCACTGTGTGAGGAAAATAGTGGTCACAACAGATACTGACTGGTTTTCGGACCCCCCCCCAACCCCCCCATATACAGTAAAACTGCACATTTTAGAGTGGCCTTTTATTGTGACCAGCCTAAGGCACACCAGTGCAATAATCATGCTGTCCAATCAGCATCTTGATATGCCACACCTGTGAGGTGGATGGATTATCTCAGGAAAAGGAGAACTGCTCACTAACACAGATTTAGACAGATTTGTGAACAAATTGGAGCGAAATAGGCCTTTTGTGTACATAGAAAAAGTCGTAGATCTTTAAGTTCAGCTCATGATAAATAGGGGCAAAAACAAAAGTGTTGCGTTTTATAATTTTGCTTAGTGTATATATATACACCATATTGCCAAAAGTATTGGGACGCCTGCCTTTACATGTACATGAACTTTAATGGCAACAACTTAGTCTTAGTCCATAGGATTCAATATTGAGTTGGCCCACCCTTTGCAGCTATAACAAAGGTCCACAAGGTTTTGGAGTGTGTCTATGAGAATGTTTGACCATTCTTCCAGAAGTGCATTTGTGAGGTCAGGCACTGATCTGGGTTGAGGTCAGGACTCTGTGCAGGCCAGTCAAATTCCTCCACCCCAAACACGCTCATCCATGTCTTTAGAGACCTTGTTTGTGCACTGGTCCAAATCATTTAGTGGAGGGGAGATTATGGTGTGGGGTTGTTTTTCAGGGGTTGTACTTGGCCCCTTAGTTCCAGTGAAGGGAACTCTTAAGGCATCAGCAAACCAAGACATTTTGGACAATTTTATGTTCCCAACTTTGTGAGAACAATTTGGGGATGTCCCATTCCTGTTCCAGAATGACTGTGCATTAGTGCACAAAGCAAGGTCCATAAAGACATAGATGAGCTAGTTTGGGATGGAGGAACTTGACTGACCTGCACAGAGTCCTGACCTCAACCCAATAAAAACACCCTTGGGATGAATTAAAGGCAGAGACTGCGAGCCAGGCCTTCTCGTCCAATGTCAGTGCCTGACCTCACAAATGCACCTCTGGAAGAATGGTCCAACATTCCCAAAGGGACACTCCTAAACCTTCTGGACAGCCTTCTCAAAAAAATTTAAGCTGTTATAGCTGCAAGAGGTGGGCCAACTCAATATTAAACCCTACGGACTAAGACTGGGATGCCATTAAAGTTTATGTGCGTGTAAAAGCAATACTTTTGGCAATATAGTGTATATTATTACTGTATACCCCAGGACGATGTCAGAGTGTGACGAAACGCGCGTCGGGAGGAGTGGCGTGCTGACGTCATCGTGTTGTGATCCCGAGTGGACGGGTGTTCGCGAGCTGGCCGGCTTTTAAACATTGATGTTTTATCATTTACTTCTTGTAAGTGCAACCTTTTAGTTTTAATAAAATTGTATGATATGATTTACACTATGGTGAGCTCCTTTCTATTTTGGGTAATGCCTGGTCCACATCCATGACTATTGAATTGTCGAGTCTCCCTGGTCATTTGCTGTGTGTTCCTGCCCGATCATACTAAGTATATGTATGTGAGCTGCTATTCCAATACCTCCTGGATAAAGGCCTTGGCTGGGTTAATAGCCTGCAAGCTTATGTTAGTTTGCCTTCCGGTAAGCATGCACTTTATGTGGTGGAGGTTCACAAGTTTATGGTGGTGTTGAAAGACTATTTGCATATCACATTTTTTTGGCGTTGAACGTAATTTCAAGATTTATGCACAATTATCTGTGTTATATGGACTAATTGCATATCACAACGTTTGTTTTTCACTTGTTTAGCGTGGCTCCATTCACTTATTAATATATATGTAGCGCTACCCCCAGTTAAGAGAGCCGCTGATATTGATTTGGGCCCTGTAGTGCACTGCTGTCAACCCCTGGCAATCGGCTCTAACCTCCCGTGGCACAGCTGGTGATAGAGGGATAGGACCGCGTGACCGCAACTGTTGGTGACGCAGTCCTATAACAAACATACACAGAATATACTTTAAAACTCCTATTAAAGTAAGCGGAACTGACACCAAATGTACTTTACCCAGATATTTTACTGAGGCTAATGGGCAAGTAATAAACAACAGTATAACAAGTTGCAGATCCCTGCAATAAACAGTAATAAAGATAAACAGAGTAATCAGAATAATAAAGTATTGCTATGCAACTCTAGCGCTGCCCTTTTACAGCTACTTCCCCTCATGGGTAGACTAACACCCAGCAATGTCTACCTATGCAGTCAGGCCTGACTGATCTAGATGGAAGTTCAGTGAAACAATATTCGCTAGCAATCTTTTCGGTGGTGCACTTGAAGAACAACTTTGTAATCCCAACGAATAGTAAAGATAAAGGTATCTGTCTTTAAACAGCTCTCACCACCCGGGCAAGTCAAAGTCCGTTTCCTCCATCGATTCGTCTAGGAACAGGAATCCACCGACATCCAAGTCTTCAATCCTTCTGGTGTACTGCAGCAAGGAGGATTAGATGTCTCTAAGGCTCTGCTAGGCTGGCAGAGGGCTCTTTGGAAAGGAGCACACGGCCCAGGCTTCAGGCCTTGTGCACACAGCAGTTCAGCACAGACATCCTCTTGCTAGGAGAGGGGTGTCCAAAAAGACCGACCAAAACTCCGCCTCCCCTTTATAAAGTCTCCCCCAGCAGTCTCTGTTCTGGAGCAATGCACCCTGGGTGCTGCAAGATGTACTGGGAGATGTAGTCTCTCTCTCCTCTGCTTTCACTTCCATAATGTCTCTTTACTTCCTCCCGACTCACCTCTCACCTGGAACTTCTTGTCTCTCTGCATTAAAGGGGAACACCCCGCTACACACTCCCCCCACTTGAACTCTTTGGTCCCCAAAGATAAACTTCAACAAATACTGTTTACCATTTTGGACAATGTCGAGCATGATGTTGGCATAGGGAATTCCCACCAAAACTTTGGGATGGAACTCTCTTGCCCACAGGTCACACTACCATGAGTGGCCTGCCTAACTGTGCCAGAGAGTGAGCTGGGGTTGCCCTCCACCAAATGGACGGTGGAAGGATCAGGTTGTTCAACACTTCTCCTAGCCGTTACAACAGAGTCCTCTGAGCTCGTCCCCATTTGGGGGTAAGTTAGTTTCTTGGGAGGCCTGATGACTCTGCGAGCCCTCTGCTCTCTTGGTGCTTCTGACTCTGGCACCACAGGCTCTTCTTCAGGAGTAAGTTCAGGTAACATTGCTGGTTCTGGAACCTCTGATTCAGAAGTCGACTGACGTATGGAATCTCTAGAGTCCTCCTCTGCGCAAGTGTCAGGAACATCTTCCCAGTAATCAGCTGAGGGACTGAAGGGCATGAATTCAGTAGCCTCCGGATTCAGCGTTGCATCTGGGGTATCCCCTCCATTTGGGAGATCTATGGCGGACGTTCCCAGAGTCGAGGGAGGCCACAGCCAGTCCAGTTCTCCACCTTCTTCTGTACTCAATTGGGAGGCCTCCCCATCTTTGGCTCGAGAGGTCTGGGACCGAGTGTTCGGCCTAGGAATATCCAGGATAGAGGCCGGTTCAGGGGAGTCTCTCACGGGAGGTATTCTGACTGCCTCAGCAAGTGGGAGCAGGTGGTTCTGATGCCACGTCTTCAGTGGACCCACCTTTCCTTCTGGCTTTAGTTTGTAGACAGGCAAACCGGGCAACTTCCTACAGACAACATAGGGCTCAGATCTCCACCTGTCGGCAAGCTTGTGTTTTCCAGGGACCCCCAGATTGCGTAGCAGTACTCGGTCCCCGGGCTGCAGATCTTGCACTCGAACCTTCAGATCAAAATTTCTCTTGTTGCGGGCCCCCCTTTGATCCGAAGCCGCCTGGGCTTGTTCATAGGCCACCTGCAAGCTACGTCTAAGTCTGTCCACGTATCCCTTGTGGGATGTAGCTGAGGTATTGTCTATAGAAGTGCCAAAGGCCAGGTCCACAGGTAGCCTTGCTTCTCTCCCAAACATAAGTCGATAAGGGGAGTAGCCAGTGGCGTCACTTGTGGTACAGTTATAGGCATGTACTAGGGCTGATATGTGCTGACTCCAGTGTTGCTTCTTCTCTGTTTCTAAGGTTCCCAACATGTTGAGCAGGGTCCGGTTAAATCTCTCCGGCTGAGCATCTCCTTGTGGGTGGTAAGGCGTGGTTCTGGTCTTCTTTATTCCTAATGAATCCAAAAGTCTTCGGATCAACCGACTCTCAAAGTCCCTTCCTTGATCTGAGTGGAGTCTCTGTGGTAGTCCGTAATGGACAAAATACTTCTCCATAAGTATCTTGGCCACGGTGGATGCCTTCTGGTCTTTGGTTGGGAAAGCTTGAGCATAGCGGGTGAAATGGTCGGTTATTACCAGAACATTCCCCAATCCACTCAGGTCGGGTTTGAGGCAGAGAAAGTCAATGCATACCAGATCCATTGGGCCTTGACTCTGTAAGTGGCCCATTGGGGCAGCTTGATGGGGTAGGGTCTTTCTCTGAATGCATCGTGCACAGGAATGGCAATACTCCTCTACTTCTGCCCTCATGCAGGGCCAATAGAACCGATTTCTGACGAGCTGGAAGGTCCTTTCTGCCCCTAGGTGACCATGATGGTCATGCAGGGCAATTAGTACAGTCTCTCGGTGCTTCTCTGGAAGAAATAACTGCCACTTATCTTCTGAGTCATCAGAGGGGCCCCTTCGGTAGACCACTCCCTGATGTACCTGTAGCCTGTCCAATTCCTTCCTCAACAGGCGAGCCTCCTTTGAGGGGTGATGTAGGAATTTGTTGGGATCCTGATTCTCCAGGGCTTCGAGGACCAATCTCCCCATGGGGTCTTCCAATTGGTCACACCTCAACTCCTTCTTGGACAGTCTCGGTAGGTTGTCTTCCTCCAGTTGAGTTACCCCACAATAGTGTTTGGGGACTCCTACCATGGTAACCCCTATTTCTTCTGCTCTGGAGCCTCCTCTGGCTTGGAATTCAGCCCCTTGACAAAGGGCCCGCACCCCGTCCGGTGCCACTTGGGTCCAATCTTCCCAGTCATTTGTCGTGGCATGAGACCTCCGGGACAGGGCATCTGCATCCCTATTTCCGGCTCCTGGTCTGTACTTCAGACTGAAGTTGAATCCAGACAATGCGGCCAACCACCTGTGTCCGGTGGCATCTAGTTTTGCAGTGGTGAAGAGGTAGGTCAGGGGGTTGTTGTCTGTCTTCACAGTAAACTCTGCCCCATACAAGTAGTCTTTTAGCTTGTCTACTACCGCCCATTTGAGGGCCAGGAATTCCAGCTTATGAGTGGGGTAATTCTTTTCTGAGGGGGTCAGGCTCCTGCTCACATAGGCCACTGGTCGCAGTTGTCCTTCATGTTCTTGGTAGAGTACACCACCTAGACCCTCATGGCTGGCATCCACATGTAATTCATAAGGTCTGGTAGGGTCGGCGTAGGCCAGGACTGGGGCAGTGGTTAAGCTCCTCTTCAGAGCATGAAAGGCCTCTTCACACCTTGGGTTCCACTGATCTTGAACTGACTCACCAGGCCTCCTGGGCCCTGAGTCATCCTCTTCCCCTTCTGCCTTTAGCAATTCATTCAACGGGCGGGCAATCCGAGCAAACCCCTCCACAAACCTCCTATAATAGGAGCAGAACCCCAGGAAGGATCTGAGCTCTGTTACTGTGGTGGGTCGTGGCCAGGAAGTGACTGCTTCCAACTTCTCAGGATCTGTGGCCACCCCTTCTTCAGACACTATGTGCCCCAGATAGTTCACAGAAGACTGGTAGAACCGACACTTCTCGGGGGAAAGCTTAAGTCCCTCTTCGCTGAGTCTTCTCAATACTTTCTCCAACCTGGCTTCATGTTCTTCCAAGGTTCTTCCAAAGACAATGACATCGTCCAAGTACACAAGGACTTCTATAAGATTCATGTCTCCAACAGTCTTCTCCATAAGGCGTTGAAAGGTAGCAGGAGCTCCAGACAGACCCTGAGGCATCCTATTGAATTCGAAGAATCCCACTGGGGTTATGAAGGCTGTCTTCTCCCTGTCTTCTGGGTGCATAGGGATTTGATAGTACCCACTCTTGAGGTCCATCACACTGAACCATTTGGCTCCAGACAAACTTTGTAGGGCATCTTCTATCCTTGGCGTGGTGTATTGGTCAGGGATGGTTCTCCTGTTGAGAGTCCTGTAATCGATACAAAGCCTCAACGACCCATTCTTCTTTCTGACCACCACGATTGGGGAGGCATAGGGACTTTTGGACTCACGGATAACACCAGTCTTCTTTAGTTCTACAAGTTGTTTCCTCAGATCCTCCAGATCTGCCAGGGGGACCCGCCTGACCCTCTCTCGGAAGGGCTTATCTTCTTGGAGGCGGATCCGATGGGTGGCACTTCTTGCACACCCTACATCGAATTCATCTTTGGAAAAGATCTTCTCCCACCTGGTCAGCTGGGCCTTGGCTTTTTCTTTCCAAGCCCTGGGTAGGTTCGGGTTTTCCACGGACAGTTTCTCCCAAACATCTCCTCCATCACCCGTCCCCTTGACTTCGGACCAAGTGACCGGGGCAGCAGGGCTCACCTGACCAAGCAACACTCTGGCAGGGATCTCCATGGGTCCTCCCGTAGTGTTCCTAACACTCACCGGAACTCTGCCATGGGCCTTCTTCAGGGCCTTGAACGGAATCACTTCTGGTATCACTTCCAGGCCTGAGGACTCTTCCCTTGGGTCTGATTCCAGCATGACAAAGGGGCCAGGTTGTTCCCACGAAAGCTTCACAGTGGCCCTAAGACAGGTTACTTCTCCGGGCTGTAGCACTACTCCTTCTCTGCCAAGTCTCCACACCTTCCCTATCCCCTCTCCCGGGGTCTTCTGCTCTAAGACCAGTTGTTGGTAGGCCGTCTTTAGCATGGGATGGATTTTGGTGGCTGAATGGTTTCTCTCTTTCACTAGAGGGGTCAGGAGTCTCCTGACTAGATCCGTGTTTGTCCCAATGATCAGGGAAATCTTGCTGGCTCCAGGCGGCCGGGGACACACAACTGCCAGGGTGTCAAACACTTCAGCCTTCCCAGCCACGGATGGGTCGAAAGTCATCTTTATGGGCAGGTACCCATCATAAGGGAAACTCTGGGTTCCAAGTCCCCATATCTCCAGCTCTTCTATCTTCTGGATAGGCAGATGACTCAAGTGCCTATCATAGAAGTCCCGGTATAGTAAAGTCACCTGTGCTCCGGTGTCCAAAAGAGCTTTAGTATAGACTCCTTCCACTTGAATGGGCACAGTAGGAGACGGGCCCACCAGTTCCTTTGGGTATGGCCGGACTGGGGTCACCTCTTTTTTTTTGCTTTCGACCCTTGCCCTGCTCCTTTTGGACTTTAATTTTTCCTGAGCCTGGCATGCATTGACTTTCTCCCTCTCAATGGGGGCACAAACCCGCTGAGGGATGTTATTGTTCCTTTTAGGTGGATGTTCCTTCTTTGGGGTGCTGTACTTCCACTGAGGGGTCTTGCCCCCTCCCTCTGGGGTACATCTTGGTGGGGGTGTACTATACCTCCTCCTAGGAGTTTTGTCTCCTCCATTCTTGGCCTTTTTTTTTAGTTTGGAGCGCACTGAAGATGATGGGCACCCGGTTGACTCCTTCACCGGGGCCCCTTTGGAGTTTCCCGCCGGCTTGCAATTATCTGTTCTCTTCTTCTTTGGGCTGGAGCATACGTTAGCAAAGTGGCCACTCCCTCCGCAGTTATAGCAAATCACCTCTTCTCGGTCCTGTAGGGAGGCCGGTGCTGAGGTGTTCGGGAACAACTCCTTTCTTGGGCTTGGTTTCTCTCGTCTTCTCTGATCTTTCTCCATCAAAGAGGTCAGCATCTCCAACACTTGGGCCATTTGCGATTTCAGAGTGTCAACCTCCGCATCTCTTTCTGGGCTCTTGACCGAATGGACCAACACTGGTACAGGTGTGACATTCGCCTTGGCCACCTGCTGATCTTCCTCCAGCGCCTCTTCGTCCCTAATAATTTTTATTAGATCAGAGTAGGTTAGTGACATTCCTCCTCCTGAGGTTTTCAGGTGCAGCCAGACCGGGTCTGAGCGCCGCGCTCCCCTCATGATCTGCTTCATGCGTGCTTCATCTGCATCTTTGGGCAGCATTCCCTTCTTCAGTACAATCTTGCATAACTGCCTGTTCAGCCTTCTAACATATTCTGACAGTTTCTCATTCGGCTGCTGGAGAGTGTGTTCAATTTGATAAATCATCTCTGACACCTTCTCCAGCTGACCAAACTCTTCCTGCAGCATGGCCAGGCAATCTTGAGCTGTACAGTTTTCATTTCCAAACCGGAAGCTCTTCACCGCTTCTGCCGCGGCACCTTTCAGACTTTCTAAGACTCGCTGTCTCTTCTGTGCCTCAGGCACCTCCCATGCTTCTACTGCCTGCAATGCCTGTTCCACCCAAGTGTCAAAATCTTCCTCCCCCGCAGGGACGGGGAGCTTCCCTGAGAAGGTGCTAAGCTTCCGGTAACCGGCCTCCACATGCACCGTACTGCTTTTCTGGCACTTAATTACAAGGTCTCCTAGAGCATTCAACAATTCAGGCCCTATAGCGGCCAGCGGTGATCCCGGGCTTAATAGTTCCTTAAGCTTTTCTGCTTTAGGGGATAGTGGTGGAGATAATTGTGGGAGTGATGGCTTTGGTGTCTGAAACCATTCTTCCTTCACTGGCAGCGTATGTATCAAGTGATAGATCTGATTATCTATGGCTTGTATACTCTGACTTTTAAAATGCTCTGGGATTTCGTTTTTCCATTCTACCAGTGCGTATGTAAACGAGATCACTGGATCTGGCCTAAAATCCATCACCCATGCTTTGTGGCTCGGAGACAGTAACAATACGAGCTGTTTTATCTCCTCTTCCTTCCATCTTTCCCCCGGGAGTACAATGACTACCGCCGCGGTTGGATCGGCGCCAATCGCTGCGCACCACTGTGACATTGCCAGCGGGTCCATGCTGGTACTTCTGACCGGCTTGATTGCAGCGTGCAACGTACAAGGATCCCGGACTCGAGCCCCCACGTGTAGCGCTACCCCCAGTTAAGAGAGCCGCTGATATTGATTTGGGCCCTGTAGTGCACTGCTGTCAACCCCTGGCAATCGGCTCTAACCTCCCGTGGCACAGCTGGTGATAGAGGGATAGGACCGCGTGACCGCAACTGTTGGTGACGCAGTCCTATAACAAACATACACAGAATATACTTTAAAACTCCTATTAAAGTAAGCGGAACTGACACCAAATGTACTTTACCCAGATATTTTACTGAGGCTAATGGGCAAGTAATAAACAACAGTATAACAAGTTGCAGATCCCTGCAATAAACAGTAATAAAGATAAACAGAGTAATCAGAATAATAAAGTATTGCTATGCAACTCTAGCGCTGCCCTTTTACAGCTACTTCCCCTCATGGGTAGACTAACACCCAGCAATGTCTACCTATGCAGTCAGGCCTGACTGATCTAGATGGAAGTTCAGTGAAACAATATTCGCTAGCAATCTTTTCGGTGGTGCACTTGAAGAACAACTTTGTAATCCCAACGAATAGTAAAGATAAAGGTATCTGTCTTTAAACAGCTCTCACCACCCGGGCAAGTCAAAGTCCATTTCCTCCATCGATTCGTCTAGGAACAGGAATCCACCGACATCCAAGTCTTCAATCCTTCTGGTGTACTGCAGCAAGGAGGATTAGATGTCTCTAAGGCTCTGCTAGGCTGGCAGAGGGCTCTTTGGAAAGGAGCACACGGCCCAGGCTTCAGGCCTTGTGCACACAGCAGTTCAGCACAGACATCCTCTTGCTAGGAGAGGGGTGTCCAAAAAGACCGACCAAAACTCTGCCTCCCCTTTATAAAGTCTCCCCCAGCAGTCTCTGTTCTGGAGCAATGCACCCTGGGTGCTGCAAGATGTACTGGGAGATGTAGTCTCTCTCTCCTCTGCTTTCACTTCCATAATGTCTCTTTACTTCCTCCCGACTCACCTCTCACCTGGAACTTCTTGTATCTCTGCATTAAAGGGAAACACCCCGCTACATATATATATATATATATATATATATATATATATATATATATATATATATATTTCTTTAAAACATTTAAAGAAAAAGGTTGTGTTTGTGCATGTGTGTGAGTATATGTTTTAGGAGGATATTTCTAGGAATACATTATTAGATAAGCACTTAACATTTTTAGGTATTTTATATGGAACTTTATTATAGCTAATAAGGAGCTTTTTATGATTTTACCTTTTTCTGTCATATGACAGATTTTTTTAATCACTTGGTACATTTTTTAATCATCAATTTATTTTGTATTGGTACAGTGATTGCACATAATGGAGCGTAAAATGTTGCACAGTAAAACTATTATAACTCCTATGTTACAAAGCCTTTTAAAGAACATCTGCGACACATTTTGTTTCTCTAAACCAGAGAAAATGAAATTCTAGCCCATCCTTTAACCTATAAATCCTCCAAGGTGTTTCTCTTAGGGAAGGCAAAAAGGTGTTTGCATTACTGTAAGCTCCCCCCCCCCCCCCCAACATCACCATTTAGTAGCTTTTAAGTCTGTGTGACATTATAAGTAGTTTTCTTTCAGTATAGGAAGTGACGGAAAATCTTTTTAGTGTGAACACAAACCTTTACCTAGTAAAATGGAGAAGGGTTAGAACTGCTGTTAAGTAGGGATGAGCTCGGTTTTTGAGTCGAACATAAGTTCGACTCGAACATCGGCTGTTCGACCGTTCGGCGAACATCGAACGATTTGGGCCATTCGCGCCAAATTCGAGTGACGCGAACAGGTTGCCTGTGGCCAATTATAGCTCAGTGGGGTTTAGCACACGCCCCACACTATAAAAGGCCGCCAGCGCGGCGGCCTTGTGTAGTGTGTTCCGGCGCAGGGAAAGAGTTACATAGGCAGGGACAGTATCAGTGCTATTTGTACCTCAAACTTGTGTGTAGGGAGAGAGAAGGATAGGCAGGGAGAGTGTCAGTGTCATATTCTTTGCTAAACCTTGTGTGCAGGGAGAGAGAAGGATAGGCAGGGGACAGTGTCAGTGTCACATTCTTTGCTAAACCTTGTGTGCAGGGAGAGAGAAGGATAGGCAGGGAGAGTGTCAGTGTCATATTCTTTGATAAACCTTGTGTGCAGGGAGAGAGAAGGATAGGCAGGGGACAGTGTCAGTGTCATATTCTTTGATAAACCATGTGTGCAGGGAGAGAGAAGGATAGGCAGGGAACAGTGTCAGTGTCATATTCTTTGCTAAACCTTGTGTGCAGGGAGAGAGAAGGATAGGCAGGGAGAGTGTCAGTGTCATATTCTTTGATAAACCTTGTGTGCAGGGAGAGAGAAGGATAGGCAGGGGACAGTGTCAGTGTCATTGTTGCTAAGCCTCCTGCACATTATACACCTGAAGTTAGCCCGTATTGCTGTGTTTTCCTGGTGTGTTACACCAACAGGCATTTGCAGCACTTACAGCGGGCGGAGTGTGCCTCCTGCACATTATACACCTGAAGTTAGCCCGTATTGCTGTGTTTTCCTGGTGTGTTACACCAACAGGCATTTGCAGCACTTACAGCGGGCGGAGTGTGCCTCCTGATCATATTACACCTGAAGTTAGCCTGTATTGCTGCGTTTTCCTGGTGTGTTACACCAACAGGTATTTGCAGCACTTACAGCGGGCGGAGTGTGCCTCCTGATCATATTACACCTGAAGTTAGCCCGTATTGCTGTGTTTTCCTGGTGTGTTACACCAACAGGCATTTGCAGCACTTACAGCGGGCGGAGTGTGCCTCTTGCACATTATACACCTGAAGTTAGCCTGTATTGCTGTGTTTTCCTGGTGTGTTACACCAACAGGCATTTGCAGCACTTACAGCGGGCGGAGTGTGCCTCCTGATCATATTACACCTGAAGTTAGCCTGTATTGCTGCGTTTTCCTGGTGTGTTACACCAACAGGCATTTGCAGCACTTACAGCGGGCGGAGTGTGCCTCCTGCACATTATACACCTGAAGTTAGCCTGTATTGCTGTGTTTTCCTGGTGTGTTACACCAACAGGCATTTGCAGCACTTACAGCGGGCGGAGTGTGCCTCCTGATCATATTACACCTGAAGTTAGCCTGTATTGCTGCGTTTTTCTGGTGTGTTACACCAACAGGCATTTGCAGCACTTACAGCGGGAGGAGTGTGCCTCTTGCACATTATACACCTGAAGTTAGCCTGTATTGCTGTGTTTTCCTGGTGTGTTACACCAACAGGCATTTGCAGCACTTACAGCAGGCGTAGTGTGATTCCTGCAAAATATACTCCTGAAGTTAGGCCTTATTGCTGGTTTTACCATCTCCCTGAAGGCCATTAGAATGTCTGGAAGGCAAACAAGGAGAGGCAGACAGTCAGGAGCCAATAAAAGAGGGCAAGCAGGCTCTGTGTCTAGAGACAACAGTGCTGGTCGTGGACGCGGTGCATCGACATCAGCACGTGGCCATGGGACATGCTTGTCCTTCTTTTCGGCAGCTGGACGTGTTGAGCCGCATCATGCCGAAGACTTGGTAGAGTGGATGACCAAGCCCTCCTCATCCTCCTCATCCTCTCTCACCCAGGCTCAGGGTACTGGCAAAGCAGCTGCCAAAGCGTCCTCTTCCCTGGTATCAATGTCATCATCAGTCACTCCTTCCCTAGACCAACCATGTCCTCCTGAGGAGTCCCCCGAGCTGTTTGAGCACAGTGTTGGGTACATGCTCCAGGAGGATGCCCAGCGTTTCGAAGGGTCTGATGATGATACCCAGCTAGAGGAAGGCAGTAGCGTGAGAGCAGAGAGAGGGGATGCTCAAGAAGGACACCAATCTGGCAGTCATGTTCCAGCAGCTGCAGCATACTGCCAGATTGGCTCCAGTGATGAGGAGGGAGGGGATGATGAGGTCACTGACTCCACGTGGGTGCCTAATAGGAGAGAGGAGGAGGAGGAGGAGGATGAGGAGGAGGCACATCTCCAACGAGGCAGGATGCCCTCGAGGGGCCAGCGTAAGGGCAGCACACCGACGGAATCACACCGCAGAGCTCTGCCTGTGCAGGGCGCTGCCTCTGCCCGTTATTCAAAAAGTTCTTTGGTGTGTGCCTTTTTTGAGTCGAGTGCATCAGATCGCACAGCTGCTGTTTGCAACATATGTCTCAAGCGTATATCGTGTGGCCAAAACATCACCCGCTTGGGCACCACATGCTTGACCAGACATATGTTGACCTGCCATGCAGCTCGTTGGCAAGCCTACCTTAACCACTTGACAACTGGGCACTTAAACCCCCTTCCTAACCAGACGAATTTTCAGCTTTCGGTGCTCTCACATTTTGAATGACAATTACTCAGTCATACAACACTGTACCCATATGAAATTTTTGTCCTTTTTTTCACACAAATAGAGCTTTCTTTTGGTGGTATTTAATCACTGTTGGGTTTTTTATTTTGTGCGCTATAAGAGAAAAAAGACTGAAAATTTTGTAAAAAAATGAATTTTTCGTTGTTTCCGTTATAAAATTTTGCAAATTAGTATTTTTTCTTCATAAATTTTGGCCAAAATTTATACTGCTACATATCTTTGGTAAAAATAAGTACAAATTGGTGCATATTTTTTGGTCTTTGTGAAAGTTATAGAGTCCACAAGCTATGGTGCCAATACCTGAAAATTGATCACACCTGAAGTACTGACGGCCTATCTCATTTCTTGAGACCCTAACATGCCAGAAAAGTACAAATACCCCCCAAATTACCCCTTTTTGGAAAGAAGACATTCCAAGGTATTTAGAAAGAGGCATTGTGAGTTTTTTGAAGTTGTCATTTTTTCCCACAATTCTTTGCAAAATCAAGATTTTTTTTCTTTTTTTTTTTTTCACAAAATTTTCATATTAGCAGGTTATTTCTCACACCCAGCATATGCATACCACAAATTACACCCCAAAACACATTCTGCTATTCCTCCCGAGTATGGCGATACCACATGTGTGAGTCTTTTACACAGCGTGGCCACATACAGAGGCCCAACATGCAGGGAGCACCATCAGGCGTTCTGGAGCACCCAGGCCAATTCTGACATTTCTCTCCTACATGTAAAAATCATAATTTGTTTGCTAGAAAATTACATAGAACCCCAAAACATTATATATATTTTTTTAGCAAAGACCTTAAAAAATATAATGGTGGTCGTTGCAACTTTTTATCTTGCACGGTATTTGCGCATAAATTTCTAACGCGTTTTTTACGGAAAAAAACTGTTTTGTGCTTAAAAGAAAAAAAAACAGTAAAGTTAGCCCAATGTTTTTGCATAATGTGAAAGATGAAGTTACGCCGAGTAAATAGATACCTAACATGTCACCCTTCAAAATTGCACACGCTTGTGGAATGGCGCCAAACTTTGCTACTTAAAAATCCCCATAGGCGACGCTTTAAATATTTTTACTGGTTACATGTTTTGAGTTACAGAGGAGGTCTATGGCCAAAATTATTGCTCTTGCTCTAACGTTCGCAGAGATACCTCACATGTGTGGTTTGAACACCGTTTTCATATGTGGGCGGGGCTTACGTATGCGTTCACTTCTGCATGCGAGCTTGCGGGGGCAGGGGCGCTTTAAAAAAATATATATATTTTATTGTTCATTTTACTTTATTTATTTTAGTTTGACATGTTTTTCCGCCCCAAATTTTTTTTTGATCACTTTTATTCCTATTACAAGGAACGTAAACATCCCTTGTAATAGGAATATGGCATGACAGGTCCTCTTTACAGTGAGATATGGGGTCAATAAGACCCCACATCTCACCTCTAGGCTGGGAAGCCTGAAAAAAACAAAAAAACAAAACAATCTTGGCTTTGATCGTAGCGGTGAGTCGGTAGAAGCACCGGAGGGCAGCGGGAGGGGGGGCATCCCCTCTCACCTCCCGTAAGAGCGATCAAGCGGTGGAACAGCCGCTATGATCATTCTTATGGTGTAGGGAATCGCCGGCTGAAAAAGCGAATATCTGAATGATGCCTGTAGCTGCACCCATCATTCAGATATCCCCGCATAAAGTTAAGGACGTCATATGATGGCCGACGGGCGGGAAGTGGTTATTGCAGAGTATTGCCGGGTATTGTGGAGTATTGCCGGGTATTGCGGAGTATGGCTGGGTATTGCGGAGTATGGCCGGGTATTGCGGTGTATTGCCGGGTATTGCGGAGTATTGCCGGGTATTGCCGAGTATTGCCGGGTATTGCAGGGTATTGCGGAGTATTACCGAGTATTGCCGGGTATTGCCGGGTATTGAGGAGTATTGCCGGGTATTGAGGAGTATTGCAGGGTATTGAGGAGTATTGCGGAGTATTGAGGAGTATGGCAGGGTATTGCGGAATATGGCAGAGTATTGCACAGTATGGCAGGGTATTGCACAGTATGGGCAGAGTATTGCAGAGTATTGCACAGTATGGGCAGGGTATTGCAGAGTATTGGCAGGGTATTGCAGAGTATTGGCAGGGTATTGCAGAGTATTGCACAGGGCATTGCAGAGTATTGGCAGGGTATTGCAGAGTACTGCACAGGGTATTGCAGAGTATTGCACAGGGTATTGCAGAGTATTGCACGGGGTATTGTACAGGGTATTGCAGAGTATTGCACAGGGATGGATGGATGGCTGGATCTGTGACTGCAATTGTCACAGATCCAGCCCACAGCTGACATGGGGGAGGGAGCTGCCATGATCCGCTCCCTCCCCTCTCCTCTCACACTGTACCGATCGGTACACAGAGGGGAGAGAGGAAACTGGCGTCATCACATGACGCCGGTCTGTTTACAAGTGATCGCTCCGTCATTTGACGGAGCGATCACGTGGTAAACGGCCACGACTAGCGTCCATCTACCGTGATCCGTGATGCGCCGGGTCTTCCGGACCCGGCGGTCACAGACATTTCCTGGAGCGCGCCCCAGGGGGCGCGCGGGAGCAAGATTCTGTGAGGACGTCCCTGGGACGTCCACTCAGGATAACTCGACCGCGCTGTAGACGTCTTTCGTCCATGGCGTGGTCGGCAAGTGGTTAAAGACCCACACCAAAGAACAAAGCGGACCTCTCCTTGCACCGCATCAGCTGGGATCTCCAACCCCACTATACCTTCAGTCCTCTCTGAAACCTGCACTGAGAGGAATGAAGGTATAGAATTAGGTGTGTCACAGCCAAGTACTTGCGGGCACTCTGCTAGCAGTACACCGACGTCCGATTCTAGCAGGCAAATTTCCCTGCCCCAGCTGCTGGACCGTCGAAAGAAGTTCACTCCCAGCCATCCACATGCCCAGCGGTTGAATGCTAGCTTGGCTAAATTGCTAGCGCTTCAACTGCTGCCTTTTCAGTTGGTAGACTCGGCCCCCTTCCGTGAGTTTGTGCGGTTCCTCAGTGGCAGGTTCCCAAACGCCACTTTTTCTCACGGAAGGCAATTCCGGCTCTCTACCGGCATATGGAAGGCAATGTCTTGGCCTCGCTGGACAGGGCGGTCAGCGGTAAGGTGCATATTAAAGCTGACTCATGGTCCAGCAGGCATGGACAGGGACGTTACCTTTCTTTCACGGCCCATTGGGTCACTCTTTTGGCAGCTGGGAAGGATGCAGGACAAGGTGCAGTAGTGTTGGAGGTTGTTCCGCTGCCACGCCTCCAAAATGCTACTCCTGGTTGTGACACACCTCTCTCCTCCACCCCCTCCTCTTCTTCTTCCTCCATGGCCTCTTCCTGTGCTTTGTCCTCGGAACCAGCGGTGCTCCGTAGGCGTTCAAGGGGCTACGCAAGTACGCAGGCAAAAAGATGCCATGCCGTGCTTGCGCTGGTGTGTTTGGGGGACAGGAGCCACACTGGGGCAGAGGTTCTGTCAGCTCTGCAGGGACAGGCTGAGAGGTGGTTGACGCCACGCCAGCTTAAGCCAGGAATGGTGGTTTGCGACAATGACACCAACCTCCTCTCCGCCCTCCGACAGGGACAACTGACCCATGTGCCCTGTGTGGCTCACCTCCTTAACCTGGTGGTGCAGCTGTTCTTGGGCAGGTACCCGGGCTTACAGGATTTCCTGAGGCAGGCCAGGAAAGTCTGTGTGCATTTCTGCAGATCTTATAATGCCAGTGCTCGCCGGGCTGAGCTGCAAAAGGAGTTGAACCTGCCCAAGAACCGCCTTATATGTGACATGCCCACCAGGTGGAACTCAACGTTGGCCATGCTGCAGCGGCTGCACACGCAGCAGAGGGCCATCAATGAGTACCTGTGCGACTACGGCACCAGGACAGGGTCAGGGGAGCTCGGTTTTTTTTCACCACGCCAGTGGGGCATGATCAGGGATGCATGCACTGTCCTGCCACCATTTGAGGAGGCCACGAGGATGGTGAGCAGTGACAGTGCATGCATCAGTGACACTGTAACTCTTGTCCACCTGTTGGAACATACGCTGCGTGGAATAATTGACAGTGCACTTGAGGCAGAACAGAGGCAGGAAGAGGAGGACTTCCTTGCCTCTCAAGGCCCCCTTTACCCAGACAGTGGTCCTTCTGTCCCACCCATCGCACAGGAAGAAGAGGAGGAGGAGGATTGTGTCAGCATGGAGGTGGAGCCTGGCACTCAGCATCATCAGCAGCAGTCTTTTAGGGATGATTTACAGTCCCAAGAAACCAGTGGACTTGTACGTGGCTGGGAGGAGGTGGCTGCGGATCATGTCGTCCTTAGTGACCCAGAGGACTCCGGACCGAATGCCTCAGCTAACCTACACTGCATGGCCTCCCTGATCCTGCAAAGTCTGCGGAAGGATCCTCGTATTCTTCGGATCAAGGAGAGGGACCATTACTGGCTGGCCACTCTCCTTGATCCACGGTACAAGGGTAAGGTTGCGGACCTTATCTTACCGTCGCAGAGGGAGGAAAGGATGAGACAACTCCGGGAGGCCTTGCAGAAACGTCTGTGCAACGCGTTCCCAGAGACTGGGAGGTTACAAACTTCTGGTCCTGAACAACGAGTTGCTGAGGCTTCGGTCAGTCAAAGAAGGAGCGGTGGGGAAGGTGGCCGTCTGACCGATGCGTTCAGACAATTCTTTAGTCCGCAGCCCCAAGGTATGATCGGTTCCAGCCACCATCGCCAGCGTCTGATATACATGGTGCAGGAATACCTAGGGGCAAGGTCAGACTTGGACACCTTCCCCACCGAAAATCCTCTGGCTTACTGGGTCTTGAGGATGGATCACTGGCCAGAGCTTGCACAGTATGCGATTGAGCTACTGGCCTGTCCTGCATCCAGCGTTCTTTCAGAACGCACATTCAGTGCTGCTGGAGGATTTGTCACGGATCACAGGGTGTGCCTGTCCACCGACTCGGTTGATCGACTGACCTTCATAAAGATGAACCAGTCTTGGATCACCACCAGCTACCAAACACCTGAAGCTGATATAACAGACTAATTTATTTTCAAATGTCACATCCCTTCAAGACTGATGCTGATGCTGAGAGACTGTCCTGTTATGTTGACTGACTATCCTCCTCCTCCTCAATGATCCGATTGATGATGATAGCTTGGAAGAACATTTTTGTTTCTGGGTGCCGCCACCAGTGGCTAACGCCCAACTAGAGTATCTGGGAGAGGTTGCAGTGTCGTGGCACCAGCACCAGTGGCTAAGGCCCAATTTTTCAGCCCCTGTTTAACAGGGGCGTGTAATTACAATTTTTGATGCAATACTTTGCAACAGGGCTCATTGCTGTGCTCCAAGTACAGTATCTGTGAGGGGTTGCAGTGTTGTGGCACCAGTGCCTAAGGCCCAATTTTTCTGCCCCTGTTTAACAGGGGCATGTAATTACAATTCTTGATCTAATAATTCACAGCAGGGCCCATTCCTGCGCCCACCAAGAGTAACTGTGAGGCCTTACAGTGTTGTGTCAACACCACCACCACCACCAAAGGCCCAATTTTTCAGCCCCTGTTCAACAGGGGCATGCAATTACAATTCTTGATCTAATAATTCACAGCAGGGCCCATTCATGTGCCCACCAAGAGTAACTGTGAGGGCTCACAGTGTTGTGGCAACACCAACATGTAAGGGGCAAATTTCAGCTGAGTATATACGGCATGCCCCTACTTTCAAACATCCAACTTACAAACAACTCCTCCTTGCAAACGGAAGGATACAACAGGAAGTGAGAGGAAATCTACCCCTAGGAAGGCAAATTCTCTCCTGTAAGAGTTAATATGGGAAAAAAAGTGTCTCCTCTCCACTGATGCTTTATCACCAATTCTTGTTTCAATAAAAACCCCAAATTTTCAAAAAACATTTGTCATTAGGACGGAAAGTGAGGTGAACTGTTCTGAACAGGTGCACACTGCACAGACAGCAAAACAAATGTTACAGGGGTGATAACCCTTCCCTATGTTTTCCAAAAAGCTTAAAAATAGATTTTTTGGCTGGAGCTACACTTAAACAATGTACCTGTTCAAAATTACAAACAGATTCTACATAAGAACAAACCTACAGTCCCTGTCTTGTATGCACTGCCTGTATACAGCTGTTCAGAGTATATAGGGCCTTTTTATTTTGTGTGCGGGGTTCCCCTCAATATCCATACAAGACCCAAAGGGGCTAGTAATGGGCTGGGGTAGGGGGGGGCTGTGATGGGGTAGCTATGGCATTTTTCTTAAAGATTTTCATCCATATTACCCGGACCAGACATTACATTAAAGCCGCAAGCAGTTTTAAATGGCTTTTTTTCCTTTAGAAATGTAATTCTGTGCAGGGACAGTTCTAAACACGGGAAACATGTGGCACTTCACAGGCATACTTTAGACACCCCCCAGGTACGATATTTAAAGGAATATTTGACTTTTTTTTTTCACTTTATGCATCATTAAAATGACTGCTCCCGAAAAACGGCCGTTTTTAAAACTTCTTTTTGCATTGATACATGTCCCCTATTGCAGAACCCGGGTTCCCAAACCCTTTTTAGGACAATAACATGCATAATAGTCGTTATAATTAGCACTTTAGATTTTGAACATTCGCATCCATTGTATTTAATAGGGTTCTAAAGTTCGTGCGAACTTTCGGTCCGTTCGCGGGTTCTGGTGCGAACCGAACCCGGGGGTGCTCGGCTCATCACTACTGTTAAGTTATTATTTATTTATGAGTCTTCATATCCCTGTGAAATCTGCTTTCCTCATTTTTGACTTGCTTATATAGACAGGAAGTATACTGAAATCTTCCCATTAGGGTCACAAACAACAAAAAAAATGAAATGTCTACTGCTTTCAAGGCTTTAAAAAAAAAAATATCCTCAATATGCTGACAGATTCAGGGAGGACTGCATTCCTAAAGGGCCATACACAGGGACTGAATATTGGGCCGCATTGGCCAGTTCAATAGAAACCGGTTGACATTTGGCCTGTGTGTACGGCTGCCAGTCTGACGAAGGGCCATGACCGAAAAAGGTCTGCCGATTGGCACATCATCAGCACTCTCAGCGCTGGCTTGAATGAAAAAAAAACTACTAGTGTGTACCATAAAATATTTTTTACGTTGCAAAGGAAATTTTTCTAGATTATTGAATAAGGTATAGCTGCATTAATTTCAATCATCCAGTAAGGAAAGTGTAAGGAAAAGTCCTCTTCTTGTATTTCTCCGTACATGTGTGGGTAGTTAAAGCGACGAGAGCTACTCATTTAGTAAATCATCCCAAGATATAAAATAAACAAAAGTGTTTTTAACACCCTGTCACTATGCAGCCTGAAACTTCATTTACACCACGTGCAAAATTGCAAATTTGCAGACATGTGCTGGTGCCATTAAATCGTAATTATTATTGGCACCCTTATACATCTAGCAAATGCTTGTGTGTTCGCACCCACTAAAGTGCATGGTACCACAGTGCCATGCATCTTGGTGCGGAACAATTTTAAAAATCATGTCAGTACATTTTTTACATATTTCTCGCACATAGGGCAGACAATGGAAGTTAAAGGCTAAGTTCAGGCAGAATCTCTCCTTCAGATCTAACATCAACTATGTAGTACAGGGGCCAGTTTGTTTTAATACAAATTAAATGCATTGTTGACGTGGGTTCTCTTATTATATAGTTTGGGTAAATCTAAAAGAAATTGTACAGAGATTGTACAATCAGATTGAATACAAGTACATGGGAGGGAGACATTCAGCTGCCAATGTTCTTGTAATCCAGGTCCAGCTGAGGGAGAGGGTGTAAATACACCAATTTTACTTTCAGGTCCCATTTACACAGCTTTGTGGTTTTTGGTGTGGTTTTTCCCGTGACACACGTAGGGCAGCCCATTGATTTCTATGGGTTCCCCTATGCATGACAAGCACAGAAAAGTAGCTCATGGAGCATTTTGGCACGTTGCTGTTTACACAGTTTTTACTGCACGTCTATCGCACATTTTTTGTACTGAACAAAATGCTTGTTTACTTCCACGTTTTCCATGCTGTTAACAATTCAAGGCACAGAAAGAACAACTACCATATATACTCGAGTATAAGCCAACCCAAGTATAAGCCGAGGCCCTAATTTTACCACAAAAAACTGGGAAAACGTATTGACTCGAGTATAAGCCTAGGGTGAGAATGCAGCAGCTACTGTAAGCGGAAAAGAGGGTCAACAATGTCCATTTGGAGCTTCACTGTGCCCATTTGCACTCCTCACTGTGCCCATTTGCAACCTCGCTGTGCCCATTTCAACCTCACTGTGCCCATTGCAACCTCACTGTGCCCATTTGCAACCTCACTGTGCCCATAGCAACCTCACTGTGCCCATTGCAACCTCACTGTGCCCATTGCAGCCTTACTGTGCCCATTCTCACTGTGCCCATTGCAGCCTTACTGTGCCCATTCTCACTGTGCCCATTGTAGCCTTACTGTGCCCATTGCAGCCTTACTGTGCCCATTGCAGACTTACTGTGCCCATTCTCACTGTGCCCATTGTAGCCTTACTTGCCCATTCTCACTGTGCCCATTGCAGCCTCACTGTGCCCGAGTCAGTGTACCTGTATTCTTGACAGGCTGCGGGCATCCATTTTTCAAAAGTCGCGGCTTCCTCCTGGTCCCGTTCCGTTCCGTGATAGGCGTTTGACACTGTGTTCCCCTACCGTCTATCACGGAGGTCCTCTCATCCTCGGACTCGGTTTCCCAGCAAACACTGTGTTCAGTGTTCCGCCATTTACGGACCTTCTTTCATCCTTGGACAAGAGGACGTCCGTGATAGGGGGAACACTGAACACAGTGTCTGCTGGGAAAGTCCGAGGATGAGAGGACCTCCGTGATAGGCGGTAGCAGAACACAGTGTCAAACGCCTATCACGGAACGGAACGGGACCAGGAGGAAGCCGCGACTTTTGAAAAATGGGCGCCCGCAGTCCTTCAGGTACACTGACTCGAGTATAAGCCGACGGGGCTATTTTCAGCCCTAAAAAAGGGCTGAAAAACTTGGCTTATACTCGAGTATATACGGTAGTTCATTTTAGATGTATAAAAGTGACCATACACTATACCATCTGATTGTACAATCTCTGTACAATCTCTTTTAGATTTACCATAATGATACAATACAAGGACACACTTATCTATCCCATCACTCTGTATCCAATCAGAAAGGCCCTTGCATTACATAGTTGATGGTAGATTTAAAGGGGATTGTGCAATCAGATTGTAGAGTGTATGGTGAGCTTTACAGACTTCCAGGGACACACTTCTGTTTTCAGCACTACAAATCTACTCCACATTGGCTGGTATTTGATTTCTCAGCTCCTGCATACACTTTCAAATGAACGATCTATGAAATAAAAAGATAAGGTACAAAATGAGAAAGACCATGGCTGTGTTGTATTCATTGAGAACAGTGCTGACAGCCTGCATTGGATTAGCAGGTAACTGCAGAGGTGGGTGGCAGCAATCTCCTGAAAAGGGGGGGTGGCAGGTGCAGAGTGTGTGTTAATTAGATTAGATGCTGATCTACTTCCTTAGTTCATTACCAGTTTTTCTGTCCCAAATACCAAATACCTGGACAGAGCAGGAAGTACTGCAAGAGTTTTCTATAAGAGACGCTGGACGCTAAGGCTTGTCCTGGAACATAAAAAAAAAAGCTTTTTCTTTTCTTCAACAGGCCCTGAAACCATATCTTAAAGGCTTTGTTCAACTTTTTTTTTCTAAATTTCAGCTCCCCTCCATACCAATATAACATTAATGTCCTTTTTTTGCAAAAATAAAACAGCTTTCCATTAACTCTACATAGGCTTACCTAACTCTATTCATAACTGTTTAATCACACTACTCCATTAGTTGTGCCCTGCTTCCTGGTCAGACTTTAGGTCATGACACAGGAAGGAGTTGACCAGCTGATCTCATTAGCACACAACCAGCATCATCCACCCTCTGCTGGTCAACTCCTTCCTGTGTCATGACCTAAAGTCTGTCCAGGAAGTAAGGCAGAAGTAATTGAGCAGTGTGTTTAAACAGCTTTGAAGAGATTTAGGTAAGTAGGTGTAAAATTAATGGAAAGCTGTTTTATTTTTGCAAAATAAGTACATTAATGCTATATTGGTACACAGGGGAGCAGGAATTTAGAAAAAAAAAGGTGAACAAAAGTGAACTTAGCCTTTAACAACTTCAGCCCCGGAAAATGACCAGGTCAATTTTTGCGATATGGCACTGCGTCGCTTTAAATAAAAATTGCGTGGTCATGCGACAGTGTATCCAAACCAAATTTATGGCCTTTTTCCCCACAAATAGAGCTTTCTTTTGGTAGTATTTGATCACCGCTGTGGTTTTTATTTTTTGCGCTATAAACAAAAAAAGACAGGCAATTAAAAAAAAAGCAATATTTTTTACTTTTTGCTATAATAAATATCCCCCCAATTAAAAAAAAAAAACACATTTCTTCATCAGTTTAGGTCAATATGTATTCTTCTACATATTTTTGGTAAAAAAAATCGCAATAAGCGTATATTGATTGGTTTGCACAAAAGTTATAGCATCTACAAAACAGGGGATAGATTTATGGCATTTTTTTCACTAATAATGGCGGCGATCTGTGATTTTGCGACATTGTGGCAGACAGATCGGACATTTTTGACACTTTTTTGGGACCACTGACATTCATACAGCGATCAGTGCTTTAAATAGCCACTGATTACTGTGGAAAAATCACTGGCAGGGAAGGGGTTAAAACTAGGGGTGGTCAAGGAGTTAAATGTGTTCCCTAGGTGTGTTTCTAAATGTGAGGGGATAGGACTGACTAGAGGAGGAGCCAGGTCATTGTTCCCACTTAGTAGGAACAGACGATCTGTTTCTCCTCCTCTGTCAGAACAGGGATTTGTGTGTTTAAACACACAAATTCCGGTTCTGGCTTATGTGCCCGCGATCCTGGGTGGCCGGCGGCGATCGTGCCTGCCGGCCACACGTATCAGCTCTGGGGCCACGTGGCACGCGCGTACCTGCTATAGCACTTTGAAGAGCCGACGTACCATGACGGCGATTCACGCAGCCGTGCCAACCTGCCGCAGGCTGTTCGGCAACTAGTTAAAGCATAGCTACATGTAAAAAAAAAAACAATTGAACATTTTGCAGCTTACCAGTCCTTAGATCAGGTAGCTGATTTAGCTTCCTTTTTCAGGATTTTTTAAACCTTTATTTTAACCACTTCAGATCCGTGCTATAGCCGAAAGATGGCTACAGTGCGGACCTGAATTGCCGGGAGGGTGTCCATGGACGTCCTCCCGTTCTCGAGTGGCCTGTGATCAGTGAGTCAATGAGACTTGGCTGATCACAGATCGGAGTAAGGGGTCGATCCCGACCCCTTACCACATGATCAGCTGTCAGCCAATGACAGCTGATCATGTGATGTAAACAGAGCCGGTAATCAGCTATTTTTTCTCCTCACGCTGATAGCGTGAGGAGAAAAAAAATAGCGGATCACCGGCGGCTGTCAGAGGGACATCGGCCCAGATGAAGGAGAGGTGCCACCTGCCAGTGAATAACAGTGCTGCCTACCAGTGACCACCAGCGCTACCTATCAGTGCCCACAGTGCCACCTATCAGTGCCCATCAGTGCCATTAGTGCCCCCATCAGTGCCCCCCATCTGTGCCCCCATCAGTGCCACCCATTGGTGCCACCCATCAGTGCCACCCATCAGCTGCCATAAGTCCTGCCTTATCTGTGCCCAACAATGCCACCTTACCTGTGCCCATCAGTGCCGCCTTATCTGTGCCCATCAGTGCCGCCTTATCTGTCCCCATCTGTCCCCATCAGTGCCGCCTTATATGTGACTATCACTGCCGCCTTATCTGTGCCTATCAGTGCCCACCAGTGCCGCCTCATCAGTGCATGTCAATGAAGGAGAAAAATTACCTGTTTGAAAAATGTTATAACAAACTATGAAACATGATTTTTTTTTTCATTTTCCATGTTTTTTTGTTTGTTTAGCAAAAAATAAAAACCACAGCGGTGATTAAATACCACCAAAATAAAGCTCTATTTGTGTGAAAAAAAATGAGAAAAAAAATTCATTTGGGTACAGCGTTGTATGACCGCTCAATTGTCATTCAAAGTGCGTCAGTGCTGAAAGCTGAAAATTGGTCTGGACAGGAGGGGGGTATAAGTGCCCAGTAAGGAAGTGTTTAAGCTGGTGATCCTGCTAATAACACACTTCCCATCCCTGGGTAAAAACACTCACTCACTGCACTGAATCTTGGTTGTCAACCTAGGCTAGCTCCTGTTCCTTACATTGGGAGGATGTATTGTGCAGTTTACAGTAGATAGTCATAAAACTGAAACCATTGTTTAATATTTCAGATCAGCCCATAGGCATTTACGAGGACACAAGATCTCTGACAGGATCAACAGGTATTTTTCTGTACTTGAAGATAATGTACTTGGCCCACAAAAAAAGACAGTCACCACATCTAAAAACTGGTAAGTTGTAAAATATTATGTAGCACTACCCCCAGTTAAGAGGGCTGCTGGTATTATTTTGGGCCTGTACCTTACTGCTGTCAACCCCCAAGAAACTGGCTCTGACCCTCCACTGGCACAGCGGTTAAGCAAATGAGATCGTGGAACCTACTAACAATGGAAACCACAATACCACAATGAAGTATACATTCACCGCTCAGAACTAGAGTACCTGTGTTGACCGTCTCTCTCTCTGGAACAGTTAATACTCCACACAACGTGAAAAGGGAAGTAGGGAATGTGGGATTATGACGGTGCCAGGAAAAACATCAAATAATGTATTGTTTAAAAAAGGTAATTTTATTAATACATCCAAATATTGACACAAATATATATATAGACAGAGTTGAACATGTCATACTGTACACATAATGCACTGAATCACAAGGCTAACCCAACATGTTTCGCCAATTCATTGGCTTCATCGGAGGTGAAGAGAAGTACAGTACAGTTACAAACAAATCTACAAACAAAACAAAACAAAAATCCATATTAGTAAATTGCACATCATTGCCCGGAGGGGGGGGGGAAATTATGTGGCCAAAAGTGGAAAACATGACCAGCAGACGAAAAGAAGAGGAACAAACGTAGGCCACCAACCTGACAATTCCCATAGGAAGGTGCATCAAAATGCCACCGGGGTGCCTGGTGGGAGTCCACCGATCATAGGTGCCTGTAGGTGGTTATTTAAAATAAAATAAAAACACAAAATTGAAATGAAAATTAAAATATATTAGCAAAGGGTGACTATTGCAACACTTAACAGTGCCGCAAATAATAGACAACCCATTGGGGGACTAACATAGTCTCCTGTACCTACCAGAAATTGTATTGGTAAAAACAACAAAAGAAAATATGTAGTGGGGCGCTGTTTTAGAAGGTATAAACCTTCTCAAAACCCAATCACATTAAGGAACTTCCGTGATCATCTACAAAAAAATAGAGATACTTTATTGACTGATATAATAAAATAAATAAATATTTATGTCATCCAACTAAAGAGATGAACCAAATGGCCAGATCAAAAAAGTGAATTATATAATATATAGGCTTACCTAATCAAATATAGCATGTTGAAAAATGTTCAGCGTTAAAAAAGTTGATTCATCAGAGATGGACACCTGAATGGTGTCTACTAATTATCTCTGACCAGAGACGAAGAATGGCCCTGTATGGAGCCAAAAATCCCATAGATGAATTAATTAAACTGAAGATCAATGATGCTGACAAGAGTCAAAGAAGCCTAAACAAAAAATAATAAGAATGTATCAGACAGTTGATCTGAAATACAACTCTAGTGGCCAGTAAGCGCAAATACAAAGTAGCAATACAAGTGTAAATAATTACCTGAAGTGATCACGTATCCAACAGCAGCGCCCCACAGCCATGGACAACATAAGCTGTCCTGGGCTGGTTTAAATAGACCACCCAGCCGCCTGACGTAAACGTCGCCCGGCGGCAGCGGACGTAGAATAGCCAACGCGCATGCGTCGCAACGCCAGAGGCCTACATTGCCCATAGTGCTTAGCACTAGAACGTCGAGGACATGGTTGCGTCATGCGCACCAGGCCGGGACGGACGAGATGGAGTAATGGGGATGTGGGGATACTAAGGCGGCGCTAAAGACGAGCGTGGCTAACAAGCGGGCAAGGTGTAAATACACCAGCCCTTGGGTGTCCATACAGACACTAATCAGAGGCTCCAAGGGGCCCCCGATGGCGATGAGAGCCACCCAAGAGGATAATGCCAAAGAGCGGTCCACATCCTCAACCATTACCTCCACAGATGTTAAAGGGGCAACGTATTCCACAAAAGGTCACATACCATCCACGCAACGATGTGCACACCTAAAGAAAGAGGGGAAAATTATATGAATAATAATAATAATAATAATATTCCAATAATAAGAAAAAAGGAAATTATTAGAAACAAAAATAATCTATATGCCTAGCAAATTAAATACAAACTAAATAAGGAAAAAGTTCCATTATTCAATAATAAAATAATTACTCATAAACAATGATGGATCAATAATGAATAATAGATAAACAAATAAAATAACTCAGTGGTTCCCTGGTTATTAAAAGGGACATTGTCAATGGTCAAAATAGGGAAAAGATGGCACAGGGTGAGCAATGGGAAAATCGTAGACCAAAAGAAGAAAGAAAGAAAGAAAATTCTATAGAAAAGATTTGTAACTAATGTATTCATTGAGTCCCGGGAATTTGACTGCATCAAGAGTATGAATCCACCGGGTTTCCAATTGTAGAAGTGCTATGTCTATATTCCCTCCACGCACATGCGGAGGCACATGTTCCAAAGCATAAAAGGTAACAACATGAGCATCGTAGTCATGCTGATATCCAATGTGACGATTGAGTGCCGTAGTTGTAAGTTTCTTGTAGGTCGGCAAGACATGGTCCCTTATTCGCTTGAAAAAGGGCCGTTTGGTCTTGCCGACATAGAAGCAACCACAACGGCATAGAGCAAGATAAACCACTCCGATGGTCTTACAATTTATTCGATGCTTTAAGATATGAGTACGACCATTGGGTAGTGGTACAACATGAGAATTGGGCAGAAAACAGCAAACATCACACCTGCCACAGGAAAATGTTCCACCCTGATCTCGTTTGGGAGAGCACAAGGGATCAAAATGACTAGAGACCAGATGGTCTTTGAGTGAAGGAGCACGGCGGAAGGTTATCTGTGGGTAGGGTTTAATATATTTTTTAACAGTTTTGTCAGCACAAAGGATAGGCCAAAATTTTTGAAAGATACTGCGAACTTGACCGTGTTGATTAGAATATTTCGTAATCAAACGGACTGGGTTATTGGCTTAAATTTTTTATAAGAATGAATGAGGTCAGTCCTATTGAGCTTGACCGCTCTGTTAAATGATTTCTTCAAAAGTGAGCGACTGTACCCACGGGCCAACAGCCGGTCATGCAAGTCATTAGCTGCCGAATGAAAGTCAGAGTCACGAGTGCAGTTACGTCTAAGCCTAAGAAATTGGCTATAGGGGATGCTCTTGAGTAATGGTCGAGGGTGTGCACTAGAAGCGTGCAACAAAGTGTTCCCTGCAGAGGGTTTGCGATAAAGGGATGAATGAAGCAAACCGTCCTGGTTGATGTGTATAGTTAGGTCCAAAAAATTAATGGATTCTTGGCTACATTCCATTGTGAAAGATAAATTTAATTCATTGATAGCCAGTCTGTTCACCAACTCCTGCAGTTCAGCCTCGGTTCCAGACCAAAGTATCAAGATATCATCTATGTATCTGTACCAAGCGATGACATGAGTAAGTAAAGACTTAAACGATTCATCTGAAAATAACCATCTCTCCCACCCCCCCAGGTACAGGTTGGCATATGCAGGGGCACATTTGGTCCCCATAGCCACACCCTGCACCTGAAGGAAGTGGGAGTTGCCAAATAGAAATATGTTACGAGTGAGTATGAACGTAAGGAGCTGAAGAACAAACCGGCTATATTGGTCAGAGGACGAACCCCTTTCTTTCAAGTGTTGCTGAATAGTTTGTATCCCTAGGGCATGCGGAATGAAATTATACAGACTTTCCACATCCAAAGCAACCAACCATGTGCCCGGGGGAAATTGTTTTCCATCTATGTTTCGCAAAAGATCTATAGTGTCCTTAATGAAAGAGGGTAAGGCAGTTACATGTGGCTGTAGATATTGATCAACCAGAGCACTAGCATTCTCAGTCAGGCCAAGGCATCCAGATACAATTGGACGCCCAGGAGGGCATGTTAAAAATTTGTGTATCTTCGGTAGTGAATAAAAGGTAGGTATTCTGGGATCCTTTACATTCAGAAAGTTCCAAGTTGATTGGTCAATAACACCATCATGGTAGGCTTTGAATATTATATTATAATACTCCTGAACATAACCCTCGACGAGGGTCCTAGAAATGGGCCGATACCATGACCTCTTGTCAAGGATGTCCAGGCACATGCGTTCATATGCCTCGACATCCATGACAACCACATTGCCGCCTTTATCTGCGGGCTTAATGACCAACCGAGGGTTGGTCTGGAGTTCCCTCAATACCAGTCGCTGCTTATGTGACAAATTGTGTTTATGTTTGTCAGAAAAGATCATATTTTGTATTTCCAGAGTACTCTGCTGCACAAAAGCCCATATGTTTGGGTTAGTGTGGAGCAGAGGAAAATTGTGCTGACAAAACTGTTAAAAAATATATTAAACCCTACCCACAGATAACCTTCCGCCGTGCTCCTTCACTCAAAGACCATCTGGTCTCTAGTCATTTTGATCCCTTGTGCTCTCCCAAACGAGATCAGGGTGGAACATTTTCCTGTGGCAGGTGTGATGTTTGCTGTTTTCTGCCCAATTCTCATGTTGTACCACTACCCAATGGTCGTACTCATATCTTAAAGCATTGAATAAATTGTAAGACCATCGGAGTGGTTTATCTTGCTCTATGCCGTTGTGGTTGCTTCTATGTCGGCAAGACCAAACGGCCCTTTTTCAAGCGAATAAGGGACCATGTCTTGCCGACCTACAAGAAACTTACAACTACGGCACTCAATCGTCACATTGGATATCAGCATGACTACGATGCTCATGTTGTTACCTTTTATGCTTTGGAACATGTGCCTCCGCATGTGCGTGGAGGGAATATAGACATAGCACTTCTACAATTGGAAACCCGGTGGATTCATACTCTTGATGCAGTCAAATTCCCGGGACTCAATGAATACATTAGTTACAAATCTTTTCTATAGAATTTTCTTTCTTTCTTCTTTTGGTCTACGATTTTCCCATTGCTCACCCTGTGCCATCTTTTCCCTATTTTGACCATTGACAATGTCCCTTTTAATAACCAGGGAACCACCGAGTTATTTTATTTGTTTATCTATTATTCATTATTGATCCATCATTGTTTATGAGTAATTATTTTATTATTGAATAATGGAACTTTTTCCTTATTTAGTTTGTATTTAATTTGCTAGGCATATAGATTATTTTTGTTTCTAATAATTTCCTTTTTTCTTATTATTGGAATATTATTATTATTATTATTATTCATATAATTTTCCCCTCTTTCTTTAGGTGTGCACATCGTTGCGTGGATGGTATGTGACCTTTTGTGGAATACGTTGCCCCTTTAACATCTGTGGAGGTAATGGTTGAGGATGTGGACCGCTCTTTGGCATTATCCTCTTGGGTGGCTCTCATCGCCATCGGGGGTCCCTTGGAGCCTCTGATTAGTGTCTGTATGGACACCCAAGGGCTGGTGTATTTACACCTTGCCCGCTTGTTAGCCACGCTCGTCTTTAGCGCCGCCTTAGTATCCCCACATCCCCATTACTCCATCTCGTCCGTCCCGGCCTGGAGCGCATGACGCAACCATGTCCTCGACGTTCTAGTGCTAAGCACTATGGGCAATGTAGGCCTCTGGCGTTGCGACGCATGCGCGTTGGCTATTCTACGTCCGCTGCCGCCGGGCGACGTTTACGTCAGGCGGCTGGGTGGTCTATTTAAACCAGCCCAGGACAGCCTATGTTGTCCATGGCTGTGGGGCGCTGCTGTTGGATACGTGATCACTTCAGGTAATTATTTACACTTGTATTGCTACTTTGTATTTGCGCTTACTGGCCACTAGAGTTGTATTTCAGATCAACTGTCTGATACATTCTTATTATTTTTTGTTTAGGCTTCTTTGCCTCTTGTCAGCATCATTGATCTTCAGTTTAATTAATTCATCTATGGGATTTTTGGCTCCATACAGGGCCATTCTTCGTCTCTGGTCAGAGATAATTAGTAGACACCATTCAGGTGTCCATCTCTGATGAATCAACTTTTTTAACGCTGAACATTTTTCAACATGCTATATTTGATTAGGTAAGCCTATATATTATATAATTCACTTTTTTGATCTGGCCATTTGGTTCATCTCTTTAGTTGGATGACATAAATATTTATTTATTTTATTATATCAGTCAATAAAGTATCTCTATTTTTTTGTAGATGATCACGGAAGTTCCTTAATGTGATTGGGTTTTCACATATACCTTCTAAAACAGCGCCCCACTACATATTTTCTTTTGTTGTTTTTACCAATACAATTTCTGGTAGGTACAGGAGACTATGTTAGTCCCCCAACGGGTTGTCTATTATTTGCGGCACTGTTAAGTGTTGCAATAGTCACCCTTTGCTAATATATTTTAATTTTCATTTCAATTTTGTGTTTTTATTTTATTTTAAATAACCACCTACAGGCACCTATGATCGGTGGACTCCCACCAGGCACCCCGGTGGCATTTTGATGCGCCTTCCTATGGGAATTGTCAGGTTGGTGGCCTACATTTGTTCCTCTTCTTTTCGTCTGCTGGTCACGTTTTCCACTTTTGGCCACATAATTTCCCCCCCCCCCCCCTCCGGGCAATGATGTGCAATTTACTAATATGGATTTTTGTTTTGTTTTGTTTGTAGATTTGTTTGTAACTGTACTGTACTTCTCTTCACCTCCGATGAAGCCAATGAATTGGCGAAACATGTTGGGTTAGCCTTGTGATCCAGTGCATTATGTGTACAGTATGACATGTTCAACTCTGTCTATATATATATTTGTGTCAATATTTGGATGTATTAATAAAATTACCTTTTTTAAACAATACATTATTTGATGCTTTTCCTGGCACCGTCATAATCCCACATTCCCTAATTCCCTTTTCACAAATTTAAAAGGGATGAGGTGCCGTATCTTTCAGAGGACACACCAACCACTTACCTCTTCCACTCCACACAACGTGTTTGCTTAACCATAAAATATCTTTACTAGATAGGAAAATTAGGTTAACAGATATGCATGTACATACGCAGGGCCCTGCAAGTTAAAATTATGCACAGTGTAAACAATACCGAGATATACAAATCTTATACACTCTAAATGTCTTTAAAGGAGCTACGCTTGCGAGCTTACCCCTCGTGGGCAATATGGCGCCCAAACAATGTCTCCGTGAGTTACAGTCAAGCCTGACTATTTCACACACACAGTTACTCCAATAGAAGGGATCTTCGCTAGCCTCATTGGTGCACTTTTATATTTGTAATCCAAGGGATATCAACAGTTAGATGTAATCCTGCTATAGTTTAGGACCTATAGTAACAGGCAATAAGACACCCAACTTTAACTGCACAACACACTGCTGTAATGGCGGTGGGCCCTATGCAAGGGGTCTCGGGCCTAGCAAACTGTTAAGAATCCTGAGCAAGTGCTCTCTCACCCGACCGGACCAATCCGTTTAACCGATCCCTCAGCTAGGCTCCAGCACACGATCTCCCGGTCACCGTAGTCTCCGATCTTTCAGACAACCGAAAAGGAATTTTCAGGTGACTCGACTCTTGGATGCTCCGAGATGTCAGAAAACTCTCTGGATAAAGGCTCTCTTTGCTCTGGCAAGCAGGCTTTTCCAGGTTTGGTAGGCCCAGACTCTCTGGCCTAGACCAGCACGACAGGCCCCAACACAGGTCCCAACTTGCTGCGCGGCGATGTCCCAAAGAGACCGCGCGTTTCTCCTCCTCCCCTTAAATAACCAATTCCCAGAAGACCTTGCGCGGGGCAATGCACGATGGGTGTACAGTTGCACTGTGGGTACAGTAGTCTGTGTAGTATCCACGCCATTGGAGTCCAATTCTCCCTGTACCACAAATCCCACCATGCACTTTTCTACTCATAGTCAAACAGTAGTCAACGTATTATCCAATAGAGAACCAGGGGAGATCCGGGTTCACTTGATGAAATATAGTCTCTATGAACACCATAAAGTGACACCCCGCTACACACTCCCCCCACTTAAAGTCTTTGGTCCCCAAAGATATCAACAATTCCTGTAGGAGAACTTGGTTAGCATACATGGAGAATACAGTTTACCGTTACAAAAGAGTCCGACAGGGGAATCTCCCACCAAGCTTTGGAAAGGGGATTGTCCTATCTACAGGTCACATTAATGGAGGTGGCCTGTCTAGCTGTGCCAGGGAGTGAGCTAGGGTTGCCCTCCACCAAATGTACAGTGGAGGGACCAGCCTCATCTAATGTCCTTCTTGCAGTAAAAACAGTTTCTTCAGAACATTCACCCATCTGAGTATATGTCAGTCTTTTTGGAGGGTGAATGACTCTTCTCTCTCTCTGTGGCATTGAGGTTTGTATAGCCAAAGTAACAGGTCCAGCTACTTCTGTATCCTCCTCACTGATTCTCTCCTCTTGGTTAGGTGTGCTTGATCCTGCAGTTCCAGAAACATCCAGATCAGCTACAAGAGGGGATGGGGGTTCTCTGTGGTCTTCTGTTTGGAAATAATCTAAAGCGTCCTCCCATTCCTCAGTGAGAGTAGGGTGTGGCATAAACTCAGGAGCCTCCGGGTTTAAAGGATCTTCAGATGGCAATGGGGTAACAGCCAGGGATACCGGCCCTTGGGATGACCACAACCAATCAAGTTCCATCTCTTCAGCTTCACTGGACTCATCCCCGATTCTACCACCCCCTTCTTCTAACAGGGTTGCTGTCAGAGACCCAGCGCTGCAAACACTTACTTCCGGGTGTCAGCCGTTCCGCAAATGCTAATGCGCATGCGTGCACCCATGCTCATGCGCGCGCCCCTTCCAATCCCGGTGCACGGCGCCCTATTTAAACCTGGATCACCTGAGTGTCAGTGCTGGATTGTCTTTTCAGCTAGTACCTCCCAGAGACTCTATCTGCATCAACAGGCACCTGCACCTTCTCGTGCCCCTGCAGTTCCCATTCCTCCCCTCCTGGGGGTGCGGGGACCGGGATCGTGCGAGAGGCCGCCCCCACTTCCTCGGCTCCGCTGTAAGGTACGTGACAGTTGCCTGAGACCTGGTAACTGGTCGGGGGGTACGGGAGGCTGAAGGGGTCTCATGAGAACCCAAGGTGGGGGGTAAGCGGATGGCTTCAGAGAGAGGCAATAGATTATTTCTGTGCCAAGTCTTTAAAGGCCCCACACTTCCTTCTGGTTTGATCTGATACACCGGCAGGCCAGGCAGCTGTTTACAGATCACATATGGCTGTGATCTCCATCGGTCAGCCAACTTATGTTTTCCCGGGACACCTACGTGTCGCAACAGCACCCTGTCTCCTGGTTGTAGATCATGTATCCGGACCTTGAGGTCAAAGCTTCTCTTTTTCCTTACTCCTCTTTGATCAGAAGTCACCCGAGCCTTCTCGTATGCCAGCCTTAAACTCTGTCACAGCCGGTCTACATACCCCTTGTGGGAAGCTGCTGAGGTATGATCCAGAGAGGTGCCAAAGGCCAAATCCACCGGTAACCGTGCTTCCCGCCCGAACATCAGTGTATATGGGGAGTACCCAGTAGCATCACTGGTCGTGCTATTATAGGCATGCACAATAGCAGCTATGTGCTTGCTCCAATGTTGTTTCTTCCCTGCACTCAAAGTCCCCAACATATTTAACAGTGTCCAATTAAATCTTTCAGGCTGAGCATCACCTTGTGGATGGTACGGAGTTGTTCTGGTTTTCTTGATGCCCAGGGAGTCTAACAACTTTCTTATCAGCCTACTCTCAAAGTCTCTTCCCTGATCCGAATGGAGGCGCTGAGGCAACCTGTAATGCATGAATAACTTTTCAACAAGCACATTGGCCAGGTAACCCTTTCACCCCCTATCACCACTGTCGCTAAGCGATCGTTTTTCTGATCGCTGTCTTATTGTCGGTGATGCCGATAGGTAGCCAGTTATTTTTTTTAGGTTCGCCGCAGGTTTTTATAGCGTCAGGTACCCCCATATATTACCTAATAAGGGTTTAACCCCTTGATCGCCCCCCCAGGTAACCCTTTCACCCCCTTTTGCCAGTGTCACTAAGCAATCGTTTTTCTGATCGCTGTATTACTTATGCTGGTGCCGATAGATAGCCAGTTATTTTTTTTAGGTTCGCCGCAGGTTTTTATAGCGTCAGGTACCCCCATATATTATCTAATAAAGGTTTTAACCCCCTAATTGCCCCTAGTTAACTCTGCGTCACACCCCAGGCAGCGTCAGGTTAGTGCCAGTAACGCTAACACCCACGCGTGAAGCATACACCTCCCTTAGTGGTATAGTATCTGAACAGATCAATATCTGATCTGATCAGATCTATACTAGTGTCCCCAGCAGTTTAGGGTTCCCAAAAACGCAGTGTTAGTGGGATCAGCCCAGATACCTGCTAGCACCTGCGTTTTGCCCCTCCGTCCAGCCCAGGCCACCCAAGTGCAGTATCGATCGATCACTGTCACTTACAAAACACAACACACATAACTGCAGCGTTCGCAGAGACAGGCCTGATCCCTGCGACTCCAGTGTGGTAGGAGGTGATTTCACCACCACAGTTAAAAAAAAAGCATATATGCCGAAGCATTGGGGCAGCAGGGGCGGAGGAGCGATTTTGCTCCTAATGCCGCATACATACGGTTCGAAATTCCGAAGGAGGCTTGCCCGTGGAAAAGTCCGACCATGTGTGTGCAGCATAATTTTTGCGGGAGGATGCCCCAATGCTTCGGCATATATAAATGGTGCATGTATGCCCATCATTAGAAGTGGGTGGATGAATGGCGGTATTCTAATGGTGGGCATACCCACCGATCAATCTCTTTTTTTTGTTCAGCCAACAGGCTGCATGAAAAAAAAGATTACAATACATGCCCAACAAGGACCAGCAACGTACTAGTATGTTGCTGGACTTTGAATGATTATACCAGATTGATGCCTGCGGGTTTAGGTATCATCTTGGTATCATTCTTTTCAGCCAGTGGCCGGCTTTCATGTAAAAGCAATACTAGAGGCTAATTAGCCTCTGGACTGCTTTTACACGCAGTGGGAGGGAATGTCCCCCCCCGGATATAAAAAGCGCCATTGGGAAATTGGGAAAGCATTTTATCACACCGGTCTTGGTGTAGTCAGATGCTTTGAGGGCAGAGGAAAGATCTAGGGTCTAATAGACCCAAGTTTTTTTTTAAAAAGAGTACCTGTCACTACCTATTGCTATCATAGGGGATATTTACATTCCCTGAGATAACAATAAAAATGATAAAAATAAATAAATATGGAAGGAACAGTTTAAAAATAAAATAAAAAAGCAAAATTAATAATAATAAAAAATAAAAAAAAAATTAAAAAAAAAGCACCCCTGTCCTGCCCTGCTCTTGCGCAATGGCGAACGCAAGCATCAGTCTGGCGTCATATGTAAACAGCAATTGCACCATGCATGTGAGGTATCACCGCGAAGGTCAGATCGAGCGCAGTCATTTTAGAAGTAGACCTCCTCTGTAAACCTAACGTGGTAACCTGTAAAGGCTCTTAAAGGTTTTTAAAAATGTATGTAGTTTGTCGCCAATGCGCGTTTGTGCGAAATTTTAAAGCATGTCGTGTTTGGTATCTATGTACTCGGCCTAAGATCATCTTTTTTATTTCATCAAACATTTGGGCAATATAGTGTGTTTTAGTGCATTAAAATTAAAAAAAGTGTATTTTTCCCCCCAAAAAATGCGTTTGAAAAATCGTTGCGCAAATACTGTGTGGAAAAAAAAATGCAACACCCACCATTTTAATCTGTAGGGCTTTTGCTTTAAAAAAATATATAATGTTTGGGGGTTCAACATAATTTTCTTGCAAAAAAAAAAATGTTTTCATGTAAACAAAAAGTGTCAGAAAGGGCTTTGTCTTCAAGTGGTTAGAAGAGTGGATGTAAGCTTCCTAATGTTGTGTATAAAATGCCAGAACAGTTCAAACCCCCCCAAATGACCCCATTTTGGAAAGTAGACACCCCAAGCTATATACTGAGAGGCATTTCGAGTCCATGGAATATTTTATATGTTGACACAAGTTGCGGAAAAAAGACAATTTATTTTATTTTTTTATTTTTTTTGCACAAAGTTGTTACTAAATGATATATTGCTCAAACATGCCATGGGCATATGTGGAATTACACCCCAAAATACATTCTGTTGCTTCTCCTGAGTACGGGGATACCACATGTGTGAGACTTTTTGGGAGCCTAGCCGCGTACGGGACCCCAAAAACCAAGCACCGCCTTCAGGCTTTCTAAGGGTGTAAATTTTTGATTTCACTTCTCACTGCCTATCACAGTTTCGGAGGCCATGGAATGCCCAGATGGCACAAACCCCCCCAAATGACCCCATTTTGGAAAGTGGACACCCCAAGCTATTTGCTGAGAGGTATGGTGAGTATGTTGCAGATCTCGCTTTTTGTCACAAAGTTTTGAAAACTGAAAAAAAAAAAAAAATGTTCTTTCTTCATTTTCAAAAACAAATGAGAGCTGTAAAATACTCAACATGCCTCTCAGCAAATAGCTTGGGGTGTCTACTTTCCAAAATGGGGTCATTTGGGGGGGGTTTGTGCTATTTTGGCATTTTATGGCCTTCGAAACTGTGATAGGTAGTGAGGAGTGAAATCAAAAATTTGTGCCCTTAGAAATCCTTGAGGCGGTGCTTGGTTTTCGGGGGCCCCGTACACGGCTAGGCTCCTAAAAAGTCAAACACATGTGGTATCCCCATACTCAGGAGAAGCAGCAAAATGTATTTTGGGGTGCAATTCCACATATAACCATGGCATGTGTGAGCAATATATCATTTAGTGACAACTTTTTGTAATTTTTTATTTTTTTTGGTCATTATTCAATCACTTGGGACAAGAAAAAAAGATTCAATGGGCTCAACATGCCTCTCAGCAATTTCCTTGGGGTGTCTACTTTCTAAAATGGGGTCATTGGGGGGGGGGGGTTTGTGCTATTTTGGCATTTTATGGCCTTCGAAACTGTGATAGGTAGTGAGGAGTGAAATCAAAAATTTGTGCCCTTAGAAATCCTGAAGGCGGTGCTTGGTTTTCGGGGGCCCGTACGCGGCTAGGCTCTCAAAAAGTCCCACACATGTGGTATCCCCGTACTCAGGAGAAGCAGCAAAATTTATTTTGGGGTGCAATTCCACATATAACCATGGCATGTGTGAGCAATATATCATTAAGTGACAACTTTTTGTAATTTTTAATTTTTTTTGTCATTATTCAATCACTTGAGACAAAAAAAAAATATTCAATGGGCTCAACATGCCTCTCAGCAATTTCCTTGGGATGTCTACTTTCCAAAATGGGGTCATTTGGGGGGGGGTTTGTACTGCCCTGCCATTTTAGCACCTCAAGAAATGAGATAGGCAGTCAAAAATTAAAAGCTGTGTAAACTCCAGAAAATTTACCCTAGTTTGTAGACGCTATAACTTTTGCGCAAACCAATAAATATACGCTTATTGACATTTTTTTTTTACTAAAGACATGTGGCTGAATACATTTTGGCCTAAATATATGACTAAAATTGAGTTTATTCGATTTTTCTTATAACAAAAAGTAGAAAATATCATTTTTTTTCAAAATTTTCAGTCTTTTTCCATTTATATTGCAAAAAATAAAAATCGCAGAGGCAATCAAATACCATTAAAAGAAAGCTCTATTTGTGGGAAGAAAAGGACGCAAATTTCGTTTTGGTACAACATTGAATGTCCACACAATATACAGTTAAAGCAGCGCAGTGCAAAATTCTGAAAACACCTCTGGTCCTTTAGCTACAAAATGAAAATGAAGAGTCCTTTAAGAGCACATCTGGGTTCTGATTCTCCAATGCCTCCAATACCAACTTCCCTAGGGGGTCTTCCAGTTGATCTCTTCTCAGATCTCCCTTCGATAGCTTTGGTAGGTTTTTTTCCCCAATCAGAGTTACATCACAGTAGTACTTAGGCACTCCGACGACCGAGACTCCAATTTCTTCAGCTCTGGATCCGCCATTAGCCTGGAGCTCCACTCCCTGATATAGGGCTCACACTCTCTATGGGGCCAGCTGAGTCCATTCTTCGGTAGAGCCCCCCGGGGTATGAGCTCTTCGGGACAGGGCATCCGCATCTCTATTTCCAGCCCCAGGCCTGTATTTTAAGCTGAAGTTAAATCCCCAAACTGCTGCCAGCCAATGGTGGCCTGTGGCATCTAGTTTGGCGGCGGTCAGAAGGTAGGTGAGCGGGTTATTGTCTGTCTTAACCACAAATTCAGCCCCATACAAGTAATCTTTTAGTTTGTCCACCACAGCCCATTTCAAGGCCAGGAATTACAGCTTGTGGGTGGAGTAGTTGTTTTCTGCCAGAGCCAGGCTTCTGCTCACATAAGCAACATGTCTCAATTGGCCATCATGCTCTTGATACAGCACCCCTCCCAGACCATCACGACTGGCATCCACATGGCATCCACATGTAACTCATAGGGTTTCCTGGTGTCTGCATAGGCCAAGACGGGGGCAGTGGTCAGGCTTTCCTTCAACCTGGTAAAAGCTTCTTCACATTTGATGGTCCACTGGTCTTCTATAGACTCCCCTGGTCTCCTAGGCCCAGAGTCCTCTTCTTCCCCTTCAGTCTTCAGAAGTTCATTCAAGGGCCTAGCAATCTTGGCAAAACCCTCCACAAATCTTCTGTAGTAGAACCCCAAAAACGACCGAAGTTCAGTCACGGTAGTAGGCCTGGGCCAAGAGGTGACAGCCTCCAACTTTTCTGGATCTGTGGATACTCCTTCCGCGGACACAATGTGGCCCAGGTAATGCACCGAAGACTGGTAAAACTGACACTTCTGCAGGGAAAGCTTGAGGCCTTCATCATGGAGCCTCCTCAGGACCTTCTCCAATCTTTCCTCATGTTCTTCCAGGGTTTTTCCGAACACAATAATGTCATCCAAATATACCAATACTTCAATTAGATTCATGTCCCCTACTGTCTTCTCCATAAGTCGTTGAAAGGTGGCTGGGGCTCCAGGCAACCCTTGAGGCATGTGATTAAATTCTAAGAAACCCACAGGGGAAATGAAGGCTGTATTCTCCTGATCTTCTGGGTGCATTGGGATTTGGTAATACCCGCTTTTCAAATCCATCACACTGAACCACTTGGCTCCAGACAAGCTCTGTAATGCGTCCTCTATGCGGGGAGTGGTGTACTGATCCAGTATTGTCCTTCTATTGAGTGTCAATACACAGCCTCAGCGATCCATTTCTCTTCCTGACCACCACTATTGGGGAAGCGTATGGACTCCTGGATTCTCGGATGACACCGGTTCTTTTAAGTTCTGCCAGTTGCTCATGCAGATCTTCCAAGTCAGCCAAGGGGACCCGCCGGACTCTTTCCCTGAACGGCTTGTCCTCCTGTAGGCGAATCTTGTGGGTGGCACTTTTTGCACACCCCACATCAAACTCATTCTTGGAAAAGATCTTCTGCCACCTAGCCAACTGAGTTTTGGCCCTTTCCTTCCAAGCCGGTGGGAGGGTCGTGTCTTCAAAACAAAGCTTCTCCGCCGTGACCTCTCCCTTTTCTTCTTTCTCCAAGTCCGATAGGGTGACTGGGGTGGCAGGGTTCACCCGGCCTAACAACATTCTGGCTGGGATCTTCACAGGGGTGGGGCCAGTATTTCTAATGCTCACTGATACCCTGCCATTACTCTTCTTTAGTGCCCTCAACGGAACCACTTCATGGATTACTTCCAACCCTTGATGAGCATCCAGAGGATCTGGTTCTAGAACAACGAAAGGGCCCAGTTGCTCCCAGGTGAGTTTAACAGTGGCCCTCAGACAAGTTACTTCTCCTGGCTGTAGCACCTTCTCCACCTTGTCTATCTTCCAGACCTTCCCCACTCCTTATTTTGGGGCCTTCTGTTCTAGCACCAAGCGCTGATATGCTCGGTGCAACATAGGGTGAACTCTGGGCGTTGGGGTATCCTGTTCGTGGGCTACAGGTGTCAGTAACCTCCTGACCAAGTCAGTGTTGGTCCCTATTATGAGGGAACTCTTATTAGCTCCTGGAGGGCGAGGACAAACCACAGCCAGTGTGTCAAAGATCTCTGCTTCCCCCGCCACTGAGGGGTCGAAGGCCAATTTAATTGGGAGGTATCCATCATACGGGAAGCTCTGGGTCCCAATGCCCCATATTTCCAAGTCTTCTAGCTTCTGCAAGGGCAAATGTCTCAGATGTTTCTGGTAAAAATCCCGATACAGAAGGGTCACTTGAGCTCCTGTGTCCAGAAGGGCCTTAGTGTATATTCCTTCTACTTGAATGGGGACCACTGGGGAGGGTCCCACCAGTTTAATGGGGAATTTCCTCTGAGAAGTCTTCTGACTGGATTCTATAACTTGAGTTTTTTAAATTTTTTCTTTTTTTGTCTCTTCCGGGACCTTAGTCCTTGTTGGGCCTGGTATGCACTGATTTCCCGCATTTGGACATTGTATTTGGACCTAAAGTAGGAAGCATCAGATTTATTGGGTGGGGAATTGTTCTCCCTTTGCGACCTCCCTTGGTCTCTTATTTCTGTGGAGTTGGCTGGAACTGATGTGCACCCGGTTGACTCCTTCACCGGGGCCCTCTGAAGTTTTCCACCGGCTTGCAGTATGAGACTGTGGTTTTCCTTGGGCTGGGGCACACTTGCCTGTAGTGCCCAATCCCCCCGCAGTTGAAACAAGCTCCCTCATCTTTGTTCTGTTGATAGATGGGGTTTGAGGTATTCCGAACAATTCCTTTCTTGCCTTCTTCTTCCTTAGTGGCTCCTGAATCTTTGGCCATCAAAGAAGTTAGCATCTCCAGTACTTGAGTCATCTGTGACTTTAAAACAGCCACTTCAGAGTCCCATTACGTGGCCATGGCTGCTCTAACCCCAGCGGAGGGAAGAGGGATGTATTTATTAGTCGCTTGATGATCATTTAGCAAAGCCTCCTCATCTCTCATTATTCGCACAAGGTCTGGATAACTTAAGGACATGACTCCTTCTGTAGTTTTCAAATGGAGCCAAACTGGGTCGTTGCGCAGAGCCCCTCTTAAAATCTGTTGCATCCTGGCTCGGTCTATGTCCTGTGGTACCATCCCTTTCTTCAGGACTATCTGGCAGAGCATTTTATTAAATCTTCGGACATACTCAGACAAACGCTCTCCTGGCTGCTGGTGAGTGTGCGCAAACTGGTAAATTAGGTCAGTAACTTTCTCCAACTGGCCGAACTCCTCTTGCAACATGACTAAGTAATCATAGGCAGTACAAGTGACATTGCTGAACCTTAGATTTTTCACAGCTTCTGCAGCAGCTCCCTTCAAGCTTTCATTTATGCGCTGTTTCTTTTGGGCTTCTGACAGTTTACAACCTTCCACAGCCTGCATTGCTTGTTCTATCCAGGTATCAAAGTCCTCTTCTCCAAGCGGCACAGGTTGTTTCCCTGAGAAAGTCTTCAGCTTCCTGTATTCAGTCTCCACACACACCGTGTTGCTCTTTTGGCACTTTGTCAAGAGGTCCCCTAAAGCGTTAAGAAGTTCAGGGCCTATAGTGGTCAGGGGTGCCGGGGGGGGGTTGTCGTTTCTCTGAGAGGCTTTCCTTGGCTAGTTTCAGGGACCTCTTCTTTTATAGTCTTTGGGTGTACTAGATAGTACATCTTCCTGTACTTGGACTGTACACTCCGGCCTTTGAAGTTCTCAGGTACTTCATCTCTCCACTCCACTACTGCATAGGTACGGGAGGTTACTTCTTTTGGTTTGAGGTCAATTACCAATGCCTTCCTGCTTGGAGACAGTGACTTCATGAGCCTGTCAACCTCATTCTCTTCCCAGTTCTCTCCAGGAAGTTCAATCGCCATACTCGCACCTGGAAGAGCGCCTGCTGATCCGCACCACTGGTCCCCAGTGAAAGGGTCCATGCTGGCACCACGGGCCTGGGTTTGATTGCAGAGTATAGGATCCCGGACTCGAGCCCCCACGTGTAGCACTACCCCCAGTTAAGAGGGCTGCTGGTATTATTTTGGGCCTGTACCTTACTGCTGTCAACCCCCCAAGAAACTGTCTCTGACCCTCCACTGGCACAGCGGTTAAGCAAATGAGATTGTGGAACCTACTAACAATGGAATCCACAATACCACAATAAAGTATACATTCACTGTTCAGAACTAGAGTACCTGTGTTGACCGTCTCTCTCTCTCTGGAACAGTTAATACTCCACACAACGTGTTTGCTTAACCATAAAATATCTTTACTAGATAGGAAAATTAGGTTAACAGATATGCACGTACATACGCAGGGCCCTGCAAGTCAAAATTATGCACAGTGTAAACAATACCGAGATATACAAATCTTATACACTCTAAATGTCTTTAAAGGAACTACGCTCGCTAGCTTCCCCCTCGTGGGCAATATGGTGCCCAATCAATGTCTCAGTGAGTTACAGTCAAGCCTGACTATTTCACACACACAGTTACTCCAATAGAAGGGATCTTCGCTAGCCTCGTTGGTGCACTTTTATATTTGTAATCCAAGGGATATCAACAGTTAGATGTAATCCTGCTATAGTTTAGGACCTATAGTCACAGGCAATAAGACGCCCAACTTTAACTGCGCAACACACTGCTGTAATGGCGGTGGGACCTATGCAAAGGGGCCTCAGGTCTAGCAAACTGTTAAGAATCCTGAGCAAGTGCTCTCTCACCCGAACAGACCAATCCGTTTAACCGATCCCTCAGCTAGGCTCCAGCACACGATCTCCCGGTCACCCGTAGTCTCCGATTTTTCAGACAACCGAAAAAGGAATTTTCAGGTGACTCGACTCTTGGATGCTCCGAGATGTCAGCAGGCTCTCTGGATAAAGGCTCTCTCCGCTCTGGCAAGCAAGCTTTTCCAGATTCGGTAGGCCCAGACTCTCTGGCCTAGACCAGCACGACAGGCCCCAACACAGGTTCCAACTTGCTGCGAGGGCGATGTCCCAAAGAGACGGCGCGTTACTCCTCCTCCCCTTAAATAACCAATCCCCAGCAGACCTTGCACGGGGCAATGCATGATGGGTGTACAGTTGCACTGTGGGTACAGTAGTCTGTGTAGTATCCACGCCATTGGAGTCCAATTCTCCCTGTACCACAAATCCCACCATGCACTTTTCTACTCATAGTCAAACAGTAGTTAACGTATTATCCAATAGAGAACCAGGGAAGATCTGGGTTCACTTGATGAAATATAGTCTCTATGAACACCATAAAGTGACACCCCGCTACAATTAGTTTTGTTCTTGGGTATCATTAAACTTTAATGCTTTTTTTGTGCTGACCTCCAGTGAAATTTGAGATATGTTTCATTTCGGATGCAAATGCTCTTTTAAGTTTAGAAGGTCAGCCTAATGACGCAAACCTCTCCATTACGAACGCTCGTTTTACCAGAACGAGCGCTCCCATCTCATACTTGATTCTGAGCATGCACGTTTTTTTCCCCTCTAAAAGCATACACACGACCGTTTTTCATAGCGTAAAAAAGAACGACGTGAAAAACGACGAGAAAAAATAGAGCAGGTTCGAATTTTTTTTGTGTATTTTTCTCATCGAGAAAAATTACATTTTTTAAAATGGTCGTGAAAAACGGTCGTGTGTATGCTCCAGAGCATTTTTCTCGACGAGAAAAATACCCGATTTTTTTTTAGAACCTGCTCTATTTTTTCTCGTCGTTTTTCATGTCGTTCTTTTTAACGGTGTGAAAAACGGTCGTGTGTATGCTTTTACGAGGGGGAAAAAAAAACGTGCATGCTCAGAATCAAGTATGAGACGGGAGCGCTCGTTCTGGTAAAACTAGCGTTCGTAATGGAGATAGCACATTCGTCACGCTGTAACGGACTGAAAAGCATGAAGACTGAAAAGCGCGAATCGTCTCTCACCAAACTTTATTAACACGAGGATCAGCAAAAGCATCCCAAGGAACTTCCCCTTTATAGTGCTGTCTTACGTGTTGTACATCACCGCGCTTTGCTCAAGCTTTTTTTTTTTTCATGAACGTGTGTATACAAGGCAGGCTTGAGAGGAAACATGAAAAATCACGTCGAGAAAAACATTGTTTTTTTCCATGACATGAATAACGGTCGTGTGTATGCAGCATTAGATTGCATTAATGATTGCAAGCCACTCATGTGTTACTTTTATGTAATTTTCTTTATTTGTATATGTCCATGACCTTTCATTATATAATTTTCAAATTTTTTATTTAATACACAACAGAATTGTCACTTTAGTTTAACCACTTAAGCCCCGGACCATTTGGTAGCTAGAGGACCAGAGGTGAATTCAGAATTTTGCACTGCGCTGCTTTAACTGTAAATTGTGCGGACATGCAATGTTGTACCCAAACGAAATTTGCGTCCTTTTCTTCCCACAAATAGAGCTTTCTTTTAATGGTATTTGATTGCCTCTGCGATTTTCATTTTTTGCGATATAAACGGAAAAAGACCGAAAATTTTGAAAAAAAATGATATTTTCTACTTTTTGTTATAAGAAAAATCGAATAAACTCAATTGTAGTCATACATTTAGGCCAAAATGTATTCAGCCACATGTTTTTAGTAAAAAAAATGTCAATAAGCGTATATTTATTGGTTTGCGCAAAAGTTATAGAGTTTACAAACTAGGGTACATTTTCTGAAATTTACACAGCTTTAAATTTATGACTGCCTATCTCATTTCTTGAGGTGCTAAAATGACAGGGCAGTACAAAACCCCCCCAAATGACCCCATTTTGGAAAGTAGACACCCCAAGGAAATTGCTGAGAGGCATGTTGAGCCCATTGAATTTTTTATTTTTTTGTCCCAAGTGATTGAATAATGACTAAAAAAAATAAATGAAAAAAAAAAGTACAAAAAGTTGTCACTAAATGATATATTGCTCACACATGCCATGGTTATATGTGGAATTTCACCCCAAAATACATTTTGCTGCTTCTCCTGAGTACGGGGATACCACATGTGTGGGATTTTTTGGGAGCCTAGCCGCGTACGGGACCCCGGAAACCAAGCACCGCCTTCAGGATTTCTAAGGGCGCAAATTTTTGATTTCACTCCTCACTACCTATCACAGTTTCGAAGGCCATAAAATGCCAAAATAGCACAAAACCCCCCCAAATGACCCCATTTTAGAAAGTAGACACCCCAAGGAAATTGCTGAGAGGCCTGTTGAGCCCATTGAATATATTTTTTTTTGTCCCAAGTGATTGAATAATGACAAAAAAAAAAACAAAATAAAAAAATTACAAAAAGTTGTCACTAAATGATATATTGCTCACACATGCCATGGTTATATGTGGAATTACACCACAAAATACATTTTTCTGCTTCTCCTGAGTACGGGGATACCACATGTGTGGGACTTTTTAGGAGCCTAGCCGCGTACGGGACCCCGAAAACCAAGCACCGCCTTCAGGATTTCTAGGCACAAATTTTTGATTTCACTCCTCACTACCTATCACAGTTTCGAAGGCCATAAAATGCCAAAATCGCACAAAACCCCCCCAAATGACCCCATTTTGGAATATAGACACCCCAAGCTATTTGCTGAGAGGAATGGCGAGTATTTTACAGCTCTCATTTGTTTTTGAAAATGAAGAAAGAAAATATATATATATATATTTTTTTTTTTTCAATTTTCAAAACTGTGACAAAAAGCGAGATCTGCAAAATACTCACAATACCTCTCAGCAAATAGCTTGGGGTGTCTACTTTCCAAAATGGGGTCATTTGGGGGGGTTTTGTGCTATCTGGGCATTCCATGGCCTCCGAAACTGTGATAGGCAGTGAGAAGTGAAATCAAAAATTTACACCCTTAGAAAGCCTGAAGGCGGTGCTTGGATTTTGGGGTCCCGTACGTGGCTAGGCTCCCAAAAAGTCTCACACATGTGGTATCCCCGTACTCAGGAGAAGCAACAGAATGTATTTTGGGGTGTAATTCCACATATGCCCATGGCATGTTTGAGCAATATATCATTTAGTGACAACTTTGTGCAAATAAAAAAAAAAAAATTGTCGTTTTTCCGCAACTTGTGTCAACATATAAAATATTCCATGGACTCGACATGCCTCTCAGTATATAGCTTGGGGTGTCTACTTTCCAAAATGGGGTCATTTGGGGGGTTTTGAACTGTTCTGGCATTTTATACACAACATTAGGAAGCTTACATCCACTCTTCTAACCACTTGAAGACAAAGCCCTTTTTGACACTTTTTGTTTACATGAAAACATTTTTTTTTTGCAAGAAAATTATGTTGAACCCCCAAACATTATATATATTTTTAAAGCAAAGGCCCTACAGATTAAAATGGTGGGTGTTGCATATTTTTTTCTACACAGTATTTGCGCAGCGATTTTTCAAACACATTTTTTGGGTTAAAAAATACACTTTTTTTAATTTTAATGCACTAAAACACACTATATTGCCCAAATGTTTGATGAAATAAAAAAGATGATCTTAGGCCGAGTACATAGATACCAAACACGACATGCTTTAAAATTTAGCACAAACGCGCATTGGCGACAAACTACATACATTTTTAAAAGCCTTTAAAAGCCTTTACAGGTTACCCCAGTAGATTTACAGAGGAGGTCTACTGCTAAAATGATTGCCCTCGATCTGACCTTCGCGGTGATACCTCACATGCATGGTGCAATTGCTGTTTACATATGACGCCAGACCGACGCTTGCGTTCGTCATTGGGCAAGAGCAGGGCAGGACAGGGGTGCTTTTTTTTTTTTTTTTATTATTAATTTTGCTTTTTTATTTTATTTTTAAATTGTTCCTTCCAAGTATTTTTTTTTTTTTATCATTTTTATTGTTATCTCAGGGAATGTAAATATCCCCTATGATAGCAATAGGTAGTGACAGGTACTCTTTTTTTGAAAAAACTGGGGTCTTCTAGACCCTAGATTTTTCCTCTGCCCTCAAAGCATCTGACCACACCAAGATCGGTGTGATAAAATGCTTTCCCAATTTCCCAATGGCGCTTTTTATATCCGGGGGGGCATTCCCTCCCACTGCTTGTAAAAGCAGTCCAGAGGCTAATTAGCTGCTAGGATTGCTTTTACATGAAAGCCGGCCACAGGCTGAAAAGAATGATACCAAGATGATACCTAAACCCGCAGGCATCATTCTGGTATAAACATTCAAAGTCCAGCAACATACCAGTACGTTGCTGGTCCTTGTTGGACATGTATTGTAATCTTTTTATTTCATGCAGCCAGTTGGCTGAACGAAAAAAGAGATTGATCGGTGGGTATGCCCACCATTAGAATACCGCCCTTCATCCACCCACTTCCAATGATGGGCATACACGCACCATTTATATATGCCGAAGCATGGGGGCATCCTCCCGCAAAAAAGTTATGCCGCACACACATGGTCGGACTTTTCCACGGGCAAGCCTCCGTCGGAATTTCGACTGTATGTACGCGGCATTAGGAGCAAAATCGCTCCTCCGCCCCTGCTGCCCCAATGCTTCGGCATATTTGCTTTTTTTTTTTTAACTGTGGTGGTGAAATCACACCCTGCAGCACTGGAGTCGCAGGGATCAGGCCTGTCTCTGCGAACGCTGCAGTTATGTGTGTTTTTGTTTTGTAAGTGACAGTGATCGATCGATACTGCACTTGGGTGGCCTGGGCTGGACGGAGGGTCAAAACGCAGGTGCCAGCAGGTATCTGGGCTGATCCCGCTAACACTGCGTTTTTGGGAACCCTAAACTGCTGGGGACGCTAGTATAGATCTGATCAGATCAGATATTGATCTGTTCAGATACTATACCACTAAGGGGGGTGTATGCTTCACGCGTGGGTGTTAGCGTTACTGGCACTAACCTGACGCTGCCTGGGGTGTGACTCAGACCCTCTCTGATGCTAAAACCTAATTGATATCACCCGCCGGGCGATCAGGGGGTTAAACCTTTATTGGGTTATATACACGGCGGGTGCCCTGACACTATAAAAAGCAAACTAACTAACCAGCGTCACCCGTAACACTTATATGGTGATCACTGGTGAAAGGGTTAACTAGGGGCAATCAGGGGGTTAAAACCTTTATTAGATAATATATGGGGGTACCTGACGCTATAAAAACCTGCGGCGAACCGATCTGCATCACAGACACTAAGACAGCGTTTAGAAAAACGATCGCTTAGTGACAGTGGTGATAGGGGGTGAAAGGGTTACCTGGGGGGCGATCAAGGGGGTTAAACCTTTATTAGATAATATATTGGGGTACCTGACGCTATAAAAACCTGCAGCGAACCTAAAAAAAATGACTGGCTGCCGATCGGCATCACTGACGCTAAGACAGCGATCAGAAAAATGATCGCTAAGCAACAGTGGTGATAGGCGGTGAAAGGGTTATCTGGGGGGTGATCAGGGGGTTAAACCTTTATTAGGGGGGTTAGGGGGCTACACTGGACCTAAGACTAAACTTTGGTGACACTTTTACAGTCACAAATGTCATGATTGCAGTGATCACTAAATAAATGGTCACTGCAATCAGTGACACTGTGACTGGGGGCTGGGGGGGTGATCTGGGGGGTGATCTGGGGTGATCTGGGGGGCCTGGGGGGGCGATTTATGTCCCTATGTGTCCTGGTGTCAGTGTAGTGTTGTGTGCACTGACCTGATATCTTCTCTTGTACGGCGCTCGGTATATGTGAGCGCCGCACCAGAGATGACATCACTTCCTCCTGCTCCCTCTGTCTGACACAGACAGAGGGGGCATTTCCATTCGCCGGGAGCGATCGCGAGGGGGTGGCCAGAAACGAATGGCTGCCCCCTCATCCCGGAACGCTCCCGGACACTTAGCCACCGCTCACTGTATAGGAGGGGGGTCCGATTGGACCCCCCAACTGTACAAAGGCAATCACGTATGCTCTACGTGATTGTGCCTGTCGGTGCCATTCTGCCGACGTATATATACAGTGAGCGGTCGTTAAGTGGTTAAAGTGTATGTAAACCCTAGCAATGAACTTTATCTATTTTCTCCCTTTTTGTCTGTTAAAGTGGCCAATGGCTCCTGAAGAAAGCCTGTGAATGCAAAAATAGAGAGAGCAGAGCAGGGCTGCTGGATGGGACAACACTGGATTGAGTATGGTATCAGGTAAGTATTTAGGGAGAGGGTGGAGGCACAAAGCGTGGAAAGTTTTTTAAAAACTTAAATAAGGTGCAACGCAACCACAACCATACTACAATAGCATAAATGGATCAAGTTAAAAGTGATAATATTTTACATACAAAAAATGAATTTGAAAAATATGTGCATATATAATAATACAAACTGAAAAGCAAATAATCCATGAACATATATAACATATATAAATAAACAGAAAGGTAAGTACAATATAACAATATGTGTTCTTTGTGCATAGGGACGCTTATTGTGATTTTTTACTTAACTTCTTGTTTATTTTTATGTTCTATGAATGTTCCTGGATTATTTCATTTTCAGTTTGTATCAGTATATATGCATATATTTTTTACATACATTTTTTGTTTGGAGAATCCTATCACTTATTACTTGATCCATTTATGCTATTGTAGCACGGATGTGATTGCGCTGCACCTTATTTGAGTTTTTCATTTTCATTAGTGACTGAACACACCTCAGTGCCAGGCTGCACTACATCTGATTGTATATATTTGGGTAAGCGCACAGTATTTTTTTTTTTTTTTAGTGGAAGGTTTTTTACCTTAATGCAAAGAATGCATTAAAGTGATTGTAAAGTCTTGTTTAAAAAACAAACAAAAAACAAACATGTTATACTTACCTGCTCTGTGCAGTGGTTTTGCACAGGGCAGCCTGGAACCTCCTCTTCTCTGGTCCCTCTTCTGTGCTCCTGGCCCCTCCCTCCTGTCGAGTGCCCCAACTCCTCTCTCTCCCGATTGGCTAACTGACTGATTGACAGACACGGGAGCCAATGGCGCCACTGCTCTGTCTCAGCCAATCTGGATGGAGAGTCAGGGATGGCCGAGGGACTCGTGGACATTCCTGGACAGAGAGGGTGCTCCGGTAAGTATTAGTGGATGCTGGGGAGGCTGCTCCACACAGAAGGCTTTTTATCTTAATGTATAGAATAACCATAAAACTAAAGAACACACATTTCTCTCAATCGCAAGTTAACAATTATAGATACAAATGTATAAATAATGTTGGAAGAAGACTTTCAAATGCTCTGTTATGCTCATTTTGAAAATATTTTTAAACATATTTAAGTATTTCTAATTGTATCTACTGTTTCTATGCTTGTATACTGTAGTTTCAACCTATAGTACTGCAGAAGATAAGTGCACACAACTGCAAGAAAATTATAAGCTAAATGTGCCCTTTCCCTGAACTCACAACGCTTGTTTCAGGGATCACAAGAAGATAAGAGAAGTAAAAGTTACAATATAAATTCTGAATACAGACCATTTTAATGATAATACAAATGATAGGGATAGATGTTTAGCCTAAAAGGATCTACCGTAATTATATTTATTAAAAATATTTAAAAAAAAACATAAATACTCTGTAATTACATAGTAGAAGACAATGTCACTAACATTAAAATGAAACTTCAAAAGTAAAATACAATCCCTAGATTTCTTAAAGACTGGTGGAGACCGATTTTGCAATCCCACACGTGTTCTAGAAGTGGCACAGCATGTATCTGTTTAGAACTTGAATTTGGCACATTAAGAATGCATGTGAGACACTTTTACAAAATGTCCACACCAAAAGAAAGTTGGTCTTAATTAGCTTTACTTTCCTAAGATACAAAGGGATTTCAATAAAGCTGCTGCACCACTTTTCTGGCGTTAATTGCTCTTGTTAATTGTGTTGCACCAAATTCAAAAACCATCTGCAACAGTTTTGGTTCTGACGGTGAAACAGTGCCAAATTCAGGTACTTCTAATTTGTTCCACTTCTACATTGTGGTGCAACACCTGAACCGAATTCACTAACAGTTTGTATCTTACAAAAGTAGAGATAATTAGAACCAACTTTCTTTTGGTGATTTTGCAAAAGTGTCTCACAAGCATTCTAAAAGTCAAATTCGAGTACAAATTCTAGACATGTACATGATTATGGCACAAGCTTCACAACTTTTAGAATGCATGCGAGACACTTTTGCAAAATCTGTCTGTGCCAGTTTTTATGAATTCCATGAAAAGTTTCTGCATTTTATTTTGAATCTGATTAGGTGTTGTGCCACAATATAGAATAGGAGCAAATTAGAACTGCCTGAATTCGCTGTCAGAATGAAAACTGTTACAGATGTTTTTTGACTTAGACACAACACATTAACAAGAGCAAATAATGCCAGAAAAGGGGTGCATCAGCTTTACTGAGTTATCCCCAATATGTGCACACATGTTCTTCTCTCTCTAATTTACTATCATTGATGTGCTGTTCAATTAAAGTGATTATAAAATTATTTATTTTAAATAAAAAACATGTTGTACTTACCTGCTCTTAGCGGCCCCAAATTCTCCTTTCCTTGGGTTTATATGTTGGTGCTCTAGGCTCCTCTTCTTCTCCATGTGCTGCCATAGGAACCTGCTTCCTATGGTGGCAGATGTGCAGGCTCAATTCCAAATCCTATATTGACACAACACAGTGCGGCTCAGCTCCACCCTCTGCTCCCTCCTAGCTGGATTTGATAGACAGCAGCAGGGTATAATGGCTCCCGCTTCTGCCTCCATGTTCAGTTAGAAGAGAGAGAGCAGCATCACTGCTCTTTGGCACAGCACTGGATTGAGATCAGGCTCATGTAATTAGGGGAGGGTTTGGGGGGAAGCTGAACATACGTTTTTATACCCTTATGTTCTTTGCATTCCCTATGCATTACGTTAAAAAACGTAAGCCTTTACAACCACTATAGGACTTTGAAATGAGTCTCATCTGCTGGGCGAGTGACTATAGTAAAAAATAATTGACAGTCTTAGTATTCAAGTGTAATATTTACATACAGAATAAATAGTTCCCTTTAAGGTTTAATCAACCCAAAATCAAAAGTGCAAACATGCACAAAAATTGTAAGTTACATTATGTACACACATGTTGGATTATTATATCTAATCTTTTTTTTAGAACATTGTCTGTCCTTATTTATTACCATTAATGGGTTGTCCAATCAAAGATTGTGTTCATGCTTTACATTGGATCTGAATTTTTTTAACAAAAATATTTTCATTTTTATTCATCATGCAGATCTTTCATGGGATACTTTTTATTGACATTCATCACATTGACCTTATAAAAGATATACTGTATGTCTATGACTACTCTTGCCCTGATGCTGTTCCATGTTCTTTAGGCCTACTGTAAGACAGACCCAAAACAAGAAAAGGAAATGCACCTCTAAGTGTTGACTTTATAATACTTTAATGATAACAACAAAAGCCACTCACATAGAAGAAGGAATAAAAGATCATCTGTAATGTGCCCAGGACGCAAGAGATACCATCCACAACCAACAGGAAAACCATTTCATCCAATAATATGAAAAAAAGGAGTAAACTTACTGATAATGTGGATCTTGATAAACTCTTAGTAGTGGGTACTGGTATTTTAATATATTTTCTATATATTTTTTAATGACTTTTATATATTTATTTAAATTTTTTATGTAGTAACTTATAGCGTATTGACAATATCTATTTTCATAAATTTTACTAATTATTGTAATGAGAATATTTTCTTATTGGCCATGCCTTTTATTTAGAATTGTTGATAATTCTTTCATTGGCAGAACTCTATCTCCGGGAGACCTTTGGGCATACCCTTTAACAACTCAAACACACAACCCAAAACTGGACTTATGAAACTCCAGGAAATGGCGAGGCACACTATGTTCATCCTTGCCCTCTTCAATGAAATGCCAAACCTTTTTCTTAATGGTCTGATGGTACAACCTACACATAGCAGCCCACATGGACATGTGAGGCAGTAAACTAAAAAATCTGATGAGCAGTTATAGAAATTGTTGATTTTTTTATGTTTTCCCATTAGCCATGAATTATAACTGTCAATATTGCAATATTGCACAAAGCTACAGGTCTTACAGAGGGCTTTGTGGCATTGGTACAGACCCTTAAGGGGGAAAAGACATAATGAAGTCAAGGTGCAATTAGGTACTGATGGTTTGTTAGAAGCAACTTTGTTTTTAAAGTTGGGTGCTCTTCTATATGTAACCCTAGGTTTAGTTTGAATGACAGACTGCAAGTGTAATGTTTAGCTAGGAAACACTCCATCTTTCAGTGTTGGTCATGAAAGCAGGTGGTGAACCTAACTATATGTCCATCTTCTTCCTTAGCCAGTTTAGGTGGTTTACCATCAAGATAGAAAGAATAGGCTTGGTCCACCAGGGGCTATCCTTGTCTAGAAATTTTAAATATAATTGGAATTTTTGGTACAATTATGTCTAAGCTGACAGAACTGACCTTTGGGGATGTTCTTGATCCACTGTGGGTAATGGCAGCTATCATAATGTAGGAAGGAGTTCCCCGCAGTTGATCTCGAACAGAGGTAAAGGATAGCACAAAACAGGGGTAGGCAACCTTAGAAAGGTGGAGATCTACCTGAACAACTTGGGAGAAATCAAAGATCACCGGGCACAGTGTGAGCGGTACGTTTTTCCTTTCCACAGTGTCCTGTTGTTTGGGACATAACCTAGGAAGGTCATTAAAAAGTAAGGCAGCTTTTGTTTTTAACTCTCTATTTAGGATTATGTATTCAGACACAGGCAACATTAAAGTGAGAGCATTAAAAGAAAATTAACATGAATTATGTTGCATCCAAGAAGAATGAAATAGACATATTGACAAATAAAATAACAGGAGCAGTCAAAAATAATGTAGTTTTCAAGAAAACATAGAAAAATACAAAACAAATGATATAAAATATGAACTTATACTAGCTTAGCAAGTAAAAGCTTGTCATTCATTTTGATAGCTGGGCTGGTTTTGGCCTGTCAGAGCTGTATACATTTTTGTTAGTATAGCGAAGTAACACAGTTCAGATAAAAAAAAAGTAAAGCGCAGTGGTCAGTAGTAGGTAACGCAGAGTTCAGAGGTCAGGAATCTGTATTGCAGGGTTTATAGGTAAGTAGTAAAGCAGAGTTTACAGGCCAGGAGTAACCCAGATAGCAAGCAATTGAACTACAAGTTTGAAAATAACTTGCTAAACTATCTCTAGACTTGCCAAGCTTCACAAATTTGTTGCACAATTGCAGAAAGTCTGCATTGCGTGACTCCAGATCAACTTTCTTTGCAAACATTCTGCAAGTCTGCTGCAAGTTCTGGTTCAGTTATATTGTACATTATTCATTCCACTACAAAGGGTCACTGTGGCTGAATTTAGAAAGTGTCCGCTAGAACTTGTGCGTTAATTGCTCTGCAAGTGTACAACTTGCCAGTGAAAAGGTGTAGTAAGTTAACAAGACTTACAATTCAATTCTGCCACAAATTTGTGGCAAGTTATCCTTGCTATCTGGGAATTAATGCAGAGTTCAAGTTCATAGGTCAGAAGTAAGTAAAGCAGAGGTCATAGGTCAGTAGTATGTAACACAGGGGTTGATTTACTAAAACTTGAGAAAATCTGCATAGAAACCAATCAGCTTCCAAGTTTTTTCCAAGTTTTTTTTTGTCAAAGTTTAATTGAACAAGCTGAAGTAAGAAGCTGATTGGCTACCGTGCACAGCTGCACCAGATTTTGCACTCTCGAGTTTTAGTCAATCAACCCCACAGAGTTCACAGGTCAGAAGTAAATAAAGAATAGTTCACAGGTCAGTAATAAATAACATTGAGTTCACAGGTCAGGAGTAATTAAGTAAAGCAGAGTTCACAGGTCAGTAGTAAGTAACAGAGTTCACAGGTCAGGAGTAAGCAAAGCAGACATCAGATATCAGAAATAAGTAACAGACAGTGGCATTTAAACACATATGACCAAGGATAGACCTTGACATGCCCCCTGTGCCTAGCTGCCATCTTTAACCACTTGCCAACCGCCGCACGATGATGTATGTCGACAGAATGGCACGGGCAGGCACATGGGCGTACCTGTACGTCCCTGCCTCCCAGCGGATGGGGGGCTTAAACGGTTGCCCGCGGCGGTCGGCTTCCCTCCAGGAGTGATCCGTGATGAGGGGCGGCCATCGATTTGTGGCCACCCCCTCACGATCGCTCCTGGCGAATGAGAAGCTTCCTCTGCTTCTGTAAATGTAAACAGAAGCAGAGGAAGTGATGTCATCTCTCCTCGTGGAGGTCTTTTCGTCCAGAGCGCCGAGGAGAGAAGACACCAAGTAAGTGCACCAACACTACACTGACACCAGTACACGTAGGCACACAAATCACCCCCCGATCACTCCTCAGATCACCCCCTGCACCCCCAGACACAGTGTCACTGATTGCAGTGGTAATTTTTTTACTGATCACTGCATGCAGTGTCATTTGTGACTGCAAAAAGTGTCAGGGCAGTTAGTGTTAGGCCCCTTTAGGTCCAGGGTACCCCCCTAACCCCCCTAATAAAGGTTTAAACCCTTGATCACCCCCCAGGTAACCCTTTCACCCCTGTCACCAGTGTCACTAAGTGATCTTTTTTCTGATCGCCGTATAAGTGTCACTGGTGACGCTAGTTAGCCAGTTAACTATTTAGGTTCACCCGCCGTTTTTTAACCAATAAAGGTTTAACCCCATGATCGCCCGGCGGGTAATATCAATTAGGTTTAGTGTCAGATAGGGTCTGCGTCGCCCCAGGCAGTGTCAGATTAGTGCCAGTAGCGCTAACACCCACGCACGCAGCATACACCTCCCTTAGTGGTGTAGTATGTGAACGGATCAATATCTGATCTGATCAGATCTATACTAGCGTCCCCAAAAGTTTAGGGTTCCCAAAAACGCTGTGTTAGCGGGATCAGCCCAGATACCTGCTAGCACCTGCATTTTGCCCCTCCGCCCAGCCCAGCCCAACTAAGTGCAGTATCGATCGATCACTGTCACTTACAAAACACTAAACACATAACTGCAGCATTCGCAGAGTCATGCCTGATCCCTGCGTTCGCTAACAATTTTTTCGGTAGCGTTTGAATTAGTTGCTGACAGCCTAGGTGCTTTTTTACCTGTGAATCTTGCTAGTTGTACCAGTAAATTTAGAGCCCAAAATGGCAAATCGAAGGTACACTAGTGAAGAGGCCTACACGTTTCTGAGCTTGACAGATAGTGAAGAGGAGGTCATTCATCTGTCAGATTCAGGCTCAGAATACGATCCTGTAGACGACAGTGGCTCCATGACAGATAGCTCCGACGATGAAGTTGAGGTCCCTGCCAAGGTCAGGCGTACCCGACCCCATTCTTCTGCTGTTGTTGAGGTGCAAGAACCGCAGGGCTCTCGTATATAGCAGAGAAGTACTAGTGCCGCTCATCCTTCTGGTGAACTGGCAAGCACCAGCGGCCTAGTACACCCTGGTCATACATCCAGCACTGCAGTAACACTTGGTGACGTGGCGAGTCCCTTAAGTGCAGTTCAAGCTGGCGAGGTGGCAAGCACAAGTAGTGTCCCACTGCCACCAAGAAGAGGACAAAGACAGGCCTGTCGTACCCATAGTGTCCTTCCTGCAGAATTCGCCAATCCTGATTGGGTGCCCACCACTTCTGCAGAACCCGTACTTCCCCTATTCACTGGCTAACCCGGAATTCAGGTGGAAACAGTTGATTTTACGGCACTTGATTTTTATTCACTGTTTTTCACGGAAGATCTCTATAGATCTATTGTGGACCAAACTAATTTGTATGCTGGTCAATTCATCGCCGCTAATCCCCAGTCCTCCCTTGCCAGAGAATGGAAACCAGTTATGGTTTCCGAATTTAAGACCTTTCTGGGCCTTTCCCTCGACATGGGCATAGTTAAATTGAGTGAGCTGTGGTTATATTGGTCCATTAACCCAGTTTACCATGTGCCTGTGTTCTCTGCCTCCTTGGCCAAAAAACGCTATGAGCAGATCTTGCGGTTCATGCATTTCAACAACAATGAACTTTGTTGTCCTCGTGGAGACCCTGAATTCGATCAGCTCTACAAAATTTGGCCCCTCAGGGGTACCATTTGTATGTGGACAATTATTACACGAGCGTGCCACTTTTTAGCCACTTGTTTGATCAGCAAATTGGCGCATGTGGCACCGTGCGACCTAATCGCAGGGGCTTACCCCAGTGGCTTGTAGATTCCCATCTTAGGCTGGGGCAGAGAGCCTGCTCAAGGTGTAATAATTTGCTTGCTGTGAAGTGGAGGGATAATAAGAATGTTTTCATTCTTTCCTCCCTTCACGCAGACACGACAGTCCAAATTCTTACGGCGACTGGTGTTGTGGAGAAACCCCTCTGTGTCCACGAATATGACCAATATATGGGAGGGGTGGACGTCAACGATCAGTTGTTGGCACCGTACCTAGTTGCCCGTAAGGCCAGACGCTGGTACAAAAAAGTGTGTGTATATTTATTTCAATTGGATTTGCTGAATGCTTTAGTGCTATACAGAGCTTCAGGACGGACTGGATCTTTCTGTAAATTCCAGGGAGATATTGTCCAAGCCCTCCTGTATCCAGGCGGTGCTACACCTCACCATCCCCAACCAAACGCAGTAAGCCAGCTGCATGAGAGGCATTTTCCATATGTCCTCCCTACTACCCCTACCCAACGACACCCCCAAAGAAAATGTTGTGTCTGTAGAAAGCGCGGATTTAGGCGTGACACCTGTTATTATTGTCCACGTTGTCCTGACAATCCTGGTCTTTGCATTGGTGAATGTTTTGAACGCTACCACACACTAGTGCAGTATTAGCGTAGTGTACAGCATTTCACAGACTAGGACACACTTACACAGGGTCTCCTAAGATGCCATCGCATTTTGAGAGACCCAAACCTGGAACCGAACAGTTACAGTTACAAAAAAAAGTGTTAAAAATTTTTTATAAAACAAAAAAATAAAAAATAGTTGTCGTTTTATTGTTCTCTCCCTCTCATCTCTCTATTGTTCTGCTTTTTTTTTACTGTATTCTATTCTGAAATGTTTTATTGTTATTATGTTTTATCATGCTTGCTTTTCAGGTATGTAGTTTTTTTATACTTTACTGTTTACTGTGTTTTATTGTTAACCATTTTTTTGTTTTCAGGTACGCCATTCAGCTGCAGCGCGGATTTATTTATCTTGACAGTGTTTGCTCCACGATACATAAAGCCATGACTCCAGTGCTGTAGGAGGTGATTTCACCACCACAGTTAAAAAAAGAGCATATATGCCGAAGCATGGGGGCAGCAGGGGCGGAGGAGCAATTTGCTCCTAATGCTGCGTACATATGGTCGAAATTCCGACGGAGGCTTGCCCGTGGAAAAGTCAGACCGTGTGTACATGGCATAACTTTTGCGGGAGGATGCCCCTATTATTCGGCATATATATATATATATATATATTTGAGGCATGGGTTGCGTTAAAAAATGTTTTATTTTCTACTATGTTTTTTTTGTATTTGCTTAGCGGGTATGGTATGGTAAGGTCTTACTGTTATACTGTAATGTTACTTTGTTTTAATGTTAACCATCATTTGCTTAGCAGGTACGCCATTCAGTTGCAGCGCAGATTTATTTATCTTGACAGCAACAGCGTTTGCTCCCACGATACATAAAGCTGTGACTCCAACTCTGTAGGGGGTGATTTCACCACCACAGTTAAAAAAAAGAGCATATATGCCGAAGCATGGGGGCAGAAGGGGCGGAGGAGCGATTTGCTCCTAATGCCGCGTACACATGGTAGAAATTCAGACGGAGGTTTGCCCGTTGAAAAGTCGGACCGTGTGTACACGGCATAACTTTTGCGGGAGGATGCCCCCATGCTTCGGCATATATAAATGGTGCATGTATGCCCATCATTAGAAGTGGGTGAATGAAGGGAAGTATTCTAATGGTGGGCATACCCACCGATCAATCTCTTGCTGGAATTTGAATGGTTATACCAGAATGATGCCTGCGGGTTTAGGTATCATCTTGGTATCATTCTTTTCAGCCAGCGGTCGGCTTTCATATAAAAGCAATCCTAGTGGCTAATTAGCCTCTAGACTGCTTTTACAAGCAGTGGGAGGGAATGTCCCCCCTCCCACCATCTTCCATGGTTTTCTCTGGCTCTCCTGTCCCAACAGGGAACCTGAGAATGCAGCTGGTGGTTCCGCCAGCTGACCATAGAGCTGATAAGAGACCAGAATGGCTACAATCATCTCTATGGCCTCAGAAACCGGAAGCTATAAGCATTTCATGACTTAGATTTCGCCGGATATAAACAGCACCATTGGGAAATTGGGAAAGCATTTTATCACACCGATCTTGGAGTGGTCAGATGCTTTGAGGGCAGAGGAGAGATCTAGGGTCTAATAGACCCCAATTTTTAAAAAAAAGAGTACCTGTCACTACCTATTGCTATCATAGGGGATATTTACATTCCCTGAGATAACAATAAAAATGATTTAAAAAAATGGAAGGAACAGTTTAAAAATAAAACAGCAAAATAAAAAATAAAAATAAAAAAAGCACCCCTGTCCCCCCCTGCTCTGGCGCAAAGGTGAACGCAAGCGTCGGTCTGGCGTCATATGTAAACAGCAATTGCACCATGCATGTGAGGTATCACGCGAAGGTCAGATCCAGGGCAGTAATTTTAGTAGTAGACCTCCTCTGTAAATCTAAAGTGGTAACCTGTAAAGGCTTTTAAAGGCTTTTAAAAATGTATGTAGTTTGTCGCCACTGCGCGTTTGTGCGCAATTTTAAAGCATGTCGTGTTTGGTATCCATGTACTCGGCCTAAGATCATCTTTTTTATTTCATCAAACATTTGGGCAATATAGTGTGTTTTAGTGCATTAAAATTTAAAAAAGTGTGTTTTTTCCCCCAAAAATGCGTTTGAAAAATCGTTTACACTTTATATGTAAACAAAAAGTGTCAGAAAAGGCTTTGTCTTCAAGTGGTTAGAAGAGTGGGTGATGTGTGACATAAGCTTCTAAATGTTGTGCATAAAATTCCAGGACAGTTCAAACCCCCCCAAATGACTCTATTTTGGAAAGTAGACACCCCAAGCTATTTGCTGAGAGACATGTTGAGTCCATGGAATATTTAATATTTTGACACAAGTTGCGGAAAAAATACAATTTTTTTTTTTTTTTTGCACAAAGTTGTCACTAAATGATATATTGCTCAAACATGCCATGGGCATATGTGGAATTACACCCCAAAATACATTCTGGTACTTCTCCTGAGTACGGGGATACCACATGTGTGAGACTTTTTGGGAGCCTAGCAGCGTACGGGACCCCAAAAACCAAGCACTGCCTTCAGGCTTTCTAAGGGTGTAAATTTTTGATTTCACTCCTCACTGCCTATCACAGTTTCAGAGGCCATGGAATGCCCAGATGGCACAAACCCCCCCCAAATGACCCCATTTTGGAAAGTAGACACCCCAAGCTATGTGCTGAGAGGTATGGTGAGTATTTTGCAGATCTTGCTTTTTGTCACAAAGTTTTGAAAATTGAAAAAATAAAAAAAATGTTTTTTTTATTTTCTTTCTTCATTTTCAAAAACAAATGAGAGCTGTAAAATACTCACCATGCCTCTGAGCAAAAAGTTTGGGGTGTCTACTTTCCAAAATGGGGTCATTTGAGGGGTTTTGTGCTATCTTGGCATTTTATGGCCTTCAAAACTGTGATAGGAGGAGTGAAATCAAAAATTTACGCCCTTAGAAATCCTGAAGGTTGGTTTTCGAGGCCCCGTACGTGGCTAGGCTCCCAAAAAGTTCCACACATGTGGTATCCCCGTACTCAGGAGAATCAGTAGAATGTATTTTGGGGTGTAATTCTACATATGCCCATGGCATGTTTGAGCAATATATCATTTAGTGAGAACTTTGTGCAAAAAAAAAAAAAAAAAAGTTTGTAAATTTCCCGCAACTTGTGGCAAAATATAAAATATTCCATGGACTCAACACACCTCTCAGCAAATAGCTTGGGGTGTCTACTTTCCAAAATTGGGTCATTTGGGGGGGTTTTGTGCCATCTTGGCATTTTATGGCCTTCAAAACTGTGATAGGTAGTGAGGAGTGAAATCAAAAATTTGCGCCCTTAGAAATCCTGATGGCGGTGCTTGGATTTTGGGGACCCGTACACGGCCAGGCTTCCAAAAAGTCCCACACATGTGGTATCCCCGTACTTAGGAGAAGCAGCAGAAGGTATTTTGAGGTGTAATTCCACATATGCCCATGGCATGTGTGAGCAATATATAATTTAGTGACAACTTTGTGCAAAAAAAAGTTTGTAATTTTCCCGCAACTTGTGGCAAAGTATAAAATATTTCATGGACTCAACATTCCTCTCAGCAAATAGCTTGGGGTGTCTTCTTTCCAAAATGGGGTCATTTGGGGGAGTTTTGTGCCATCTTGGCATTTTATGGCCTTCAAAACTGTGATAGGTAGTGAGGAGTAGGGATGAGCTTTGTGTTCTAGTCGAACCCATGTTCGACTCGAACATTATTGCCCATAATTCACTGTGCATTGCTGGCTGAAGATTGGTCTATGCACTATGACCCGCATGCTTTGGCCAATCACAGCATGGAAAAAATGGAGAGCCATAATTGGCCAAAGCCAGGGTGGCTTTGGCCAATTATGTCTCAGGGGGTTTAGTACACGCCCCACACTCTATAAGGCCGCCTGCGTGGCGGCCTTGTGTAGTGTGTTGCGGCGGTGGTTAAAGACAGAGAGATAGTGTCATTTAATTTGAGTTAGATAGAGCAGGCAGGCGAGTCAGTTAGCTGCAGTTACAGTGTGTAGAGGATATATATGCATCCTAGGTGTTGTATATATATTTATACACTGTATTCAGTTTAGCTAGATCCTTTCCTGTTATTCTCTATACTGTGACAGGCAGGCAGGTGATTGTGATATGAGACCAAGATCAACTTGTACCAGAGTGATGGGAAGAGAAGAGTATGGAGAAGAGAAGGAACTGCTCATTATCCAAAGCATACCACCTCATCAGTGAAGCATGGTGGTGGTAGTGTCATGGCGTGGGCATGTATGGCTGCCAATGGAACTGGTCTTTTTTAGTTTGTTTACCAAAAATAAAAACCCCAGTGGTGATCAAATACATTGTCATTCAAAGTGCGACAGCGCTGAAAGCTGGAAATTGTCATGGGCAGGAAGGGGTGAAAGTGCCGGGTATTGAAGTGGTTAAGCTGCTGCAAGCTGCTGTGGATCTTGCTACCAGAGTAAGAGGCGGCTGCCTGCTCCCTCTGCGGCCGGCTGGGCTGCAACTCTGAAATAAGCTAATTTGCCTGCATAGTGGTAGAGGCTCTGGGACCCCAGGTCGGGGACCCCAGGTGTGATCCACTAGTCACCTGGCCATGATTGACTGGTAGATCGAGAGCCACGGGTTGTTGTCCCCTGGACCAAAGGGATTCCTATTATGGTAGGATATAAAATCATCTACTAATGATGGAGAACCATCCCAGATGATGATTAGGTTGTCGATATGATGACAATAAAAAAAGTTTATTGACTGCAAAAGTATTTTGTTGCCAAATAAATTGGGATACCCAATACCGCATAGTATCAAAAGATTATTCCCTTTTCTATATATTTTTTTAACATACGTTTTACATATTTATTTTACATTTTATGTAGTAGCTTATTGACCATAATTATAACATATTTGTATTGTTTTCATGAATTTTACAAATTATTGTAATAAGATTCTCTTTTTTATTGGCCATGCTTTTATTAGTTAGAATTGTAGATAATTAATAGGATTTTATACATTCAGTTCATTCCGCTGGGCTTTGCAGTCCCGTGACAATTGGACTATTTAAATTGGCTCTTTCTAATCCCTTCCTGAGCTTAAAGAAGGAGCGCTCATGCCCGAACTCCACATAGTGCATGGTCAGAAACACGTCACTCTCCAACCCCCTTCTCTGGCGATGTCACTCTGCAGGTGTTGTGGTTCACGCTGCGCTTCAAGCACCATCTTGGGATACTCCAGCCATCTTTCCTGTATACTCACCCACAGTGACAGCGTACCTTGGCATTTTGTTTGCAGATGGTATCTCCTGCATCCTGAGCATATTACAGATATTTTATTCCTTGTTGTGTAAGTGAGTTGCCATTTTGTTGTTATCATTAACCACTTCAGATCCGCGCTATGGCCAAAAGACGGCCGCAGCGCGGACCTGAACTGCCGGGAGGGCGCCCCTGGACGTCCTTGTGTTTACTTCCGCAGTGCCCGCTGTGTCACGCGGGTGCCGATGTGTGTGCCTGGCGGCCGCAATGTCCGCCAGGTACTCGCGATCAGCAGTCGCAGAGCTAGGGACGTGGATCTCTGTGTGTAAACACAGAGATCCACGTCCTGTTAGGGAGAGGAGGCTGATGGTGTGTCCCTTGTACATAGGGACAACCATCGGTCACCTCCCCCAGTCAGTCCCCTCCCCCCACAGTAAGAATCACTCATGAGGGAAGACATTTAACCCCTTGATCGCCCCCTAGTGTTAACCCCTTCCCTGCCAGTCATATTTATACAGTAATCAGTGCATTTTTATAGCACTGTTCGCTGTATAAATGTGAATGGTCCCAAAATAGTGTCAAAAGTGTCCGAATAGTGTCTGCCGCAATATCGCAGTCCTGACAAAAATCGCAGATAACCGCTATTACTAGTAAAAAAAAATGTCATAAATATATCCCCTATTTTTTAGGCGCTATAACTTTTGCGCAAACCAATCAATAATCGCTTATTGCAATTTTTTTTTTACCAAGAATATGTAGAAGAATACACATCGGCCTAAACTGAGAATTTTTTATTTTTTTTAAATTGGGATATTTATTATAGCAAAAAGTAAAAAATATTGTGGTTTTTTTCTAAATTGTCATTCTTTTTTTGTTTATAGCGCAAAATATAAAAACCGCAGAGGTGATCAAATACCACCAAAAGAAAGCTCTATTTGTGGGAATAAAAATTATAAAAATTTCATTTGGGTACATCGTTGTATGACCGCACAATTGTCATTCAAAGTGCATCAGCGTTGAAAGCTGAAAATTGGTCTGGGCAGGAGGGGGGTTTAAGTGCCCAGTAAGGAAGTGGTTAAAGTATATTAAAGTCTACACTTAGAGGCTCTTTTCCTTTTTTTTGTTTTGATCCTTGCATACAGAGTTTGCTTCTACTCATTGGATCAGCTTCCTGTAGTGGATAGACTTTTTTTGGACTTTAAATTTATTATAAAATGGACTGATTAATATGCACTATGAGGTTTTTTACCAGTTTGTACCTACATCTCCCTTTCTTTGTGAAACAAACCCACTGGAGAAGAACTAGAAATGGTTCATTCTTACCATATGTGATTGAAAATTATTTGTATTAATTTGGTCAGAAGATAATGACAAATGGCCCTAGTGTCTGCTGGTGCTATACCCTATGAAGAGGAAATCCTTGCCGGCACAGAAAATGGAAAGTCTACTAGGCTAGATTTTTGAGCAAGAGTTACTTAATCACATGTATGTGTAGTGTGGCATTGATCATGTAAAAAATCTAATTGTATCCTTATAGTACTATGCACCAGCTATGCATGCAGATACACAAGCAAATGTTCACTATCTACTCATATGATCTCACCATGTATAAAATGGTGATTTATCCTTGCTCTTGTTCATTTCCCTGTAGTAAATTAGGTCCACAGTCTCTTTTGGAATGTTTTAAGTAACCTGTGCAATTTTAGGGGAAACAACAATAAGGGGTTAATTCACTAAGAAATACATACCCCATACAGTTTTTGAGTTAAAATAACTAATGTGATATTTATCTTAAACGTATTTAAAGTAATACTAAAGTCTATTTTTTTTGTTTCAAAATAACAAACATGTAATACTTACCTGCTCTGTGCAATGTTGAAGAAATTGCTTAAACGTGCATCCTCAGAGGGTGACACTGTGGATGCACAAGTATAAATGTGCCAGCGTCCCGAAGAAGCGTTAATTTGCGAAACTGGTAGAGCAATTCAAGACTACATCTGATACATTGGACCCATGGCTAAATGCCACCTGCTTCACACGTTTATTGTTTCACTGGCCTCTGGTTGCTGGTTATGTATTTAATTTAGGATGGAGTGCATTTATGTTGTATAATTTTGAAGCATTGTAGAGCACCAGCCTGAGCCTTGTATCTAAGAATGAATAGACTGTCATTTTTTGAATGTTTATATGTATTTTCTTATTACTTTTTCTAAAATGAAAACCCCTAGTTTTTTACAATATCTACTCATGTGCCGCCTAAAGTCCATTCTCTAGTCCATTCATATTTTCCCTGCTCTGTGCAATGGTTTTGAACAGAGCAGCCCAGATACTCCTCTTCTTGGGTCCCTCGACCGATACTCCTGGCCCCTTCCTCCTGTTGAGTTTCCCCCACAGCAAGCAGTTTGCCATGGGGGCACTCAAGCTGAGCCGTAGCCGGCCCAGCCCCCTCCATATATCCATTCAGACATGGAGGCATGGCCCGGCCCAGCCCCCTCTCTCTCCTCATTGGCTCACTGACTTTGATTGACAGCCGTGGGAGCCAATGGCACTTCACTGCTGTCTCAGCCCATGAGAAGGAAGAGTCCTGGACAGTCGGGTCTCTTGTGTGACATCGCTGGATCGGAGGGAGCTCAGGTAAATATTAGGGGGGGGGCTGAGGTGGGCCGCTGCACACAGAAGGCTTTTTATCCTAATGCATAGAATGCATTAAGATAAGAAAAACCTTCTGACTTTAAAACCCCTTTAATTCACTAGACAACATGCATTATTTACTGATTGTGTTAAATATTTATGTTTTGCAATATTTATCACTTAAATTTATCATTATTTCTGGTGTTGTTTTTTCGCAGTTTTTTTTTTTACACGCTAACACTGCACCAGAAGAAGATAGTTCTGTAAATAAATGCACACAGAAATATTATGAAACTGTGAAAACACTCTAGTGTGCTTTCATTCACAGAATGATTTCCCTCTGGTGAAATGTTACAATTTATTCTAAATTCTGAGCTTAGGGCAGAACATTTCCACACTGATACCTTAAATTTACTGGCCAGTGCAGAGTTCCCCTCATTGTTATTTTGTACATTGCTAAAATACTGACTGCCTACTGGCAGGTGATAAATAACGAATGTGTGTGTTCTTTAGTAAATTGATTTTAATAATTTATCTTTTTTTTTGCTGTATTTACCTCACATTCAATATTTTACTTTGATGAATTGACTCTCTTATTACCCCAAAGCAAAATTTCCCCCAAAAAATGGGTCACCTTGATATGATTGACCTTCATATCGCATGCAGAAACCTTTAGTGAATCAACCACTTTTTGTACTCATACTGATTTATTAAAGCAGTTAAGACTTTTCATGAAATAAATTGTGAATATTCATTTCAGTCATCCAATCATGTGAAACACAAATTCCTTTTTACTTCTTTTATTTGTGCATGACTAGTTATTTGAAGTGAACAAGAAATTGCTTTACACATTACTGGATAATTGCAGTTAATATTCACACAATTTATTGTGTAAATATTCTCAATTCCTTTAGTAAATTAGCCCAATAATTTTGCATCTTCACTAGCTACACTGAGCAAAATTAAAAACGCAACACTTTTGTGTTTGCCTCTATTTATCATGAGCTGAACTTAACCTCCCTGGCGGTATGATTATTTCTGATTTTAGGTGCTGAAAGCAGTACAATTATTTTGCATGGAAATTTGGTGTTTTATATTGTAGGCCTGTAATTCTTAGGAATAACACACTTAAATCTGTCCAAACAAGAGTCTAGTAGACATCCCGGGTATGATAAAGTTTGAAACACAAAATCATAAATTATAATATAATGAATAACTATAAATAATTATAACAAATAATAATGTGATTATAATAAAAATTATTCAGGGGCGTGTCCAGACGTGAGCGGTGAAAGACGTGGTTCTGAGGAGCTCCGCCAACAGCAAACTTTATCTAATGCCATCCGGAGCTTATACTCACGGCCCAAACCCCCAAAACAGTGATCCAGGCTCCAGGGTATCCCCTGCATCGGCCTAGTACCAAATTAGTGATCCTGACGGCCAGATTGCTTCGCTATACGGCCCACGGCCGCATCAGCTTACCAGAGCCCCGCCGCCATCTTGCGGCCTACGCGATCTCTGCATCCTCGGCGCTCGAGTGCCGCGGTCCACCCGGCGGTCGGCGACCGCACTCCTCCACACCAGAGGAGGAACTTCCTCGCGCAGTCTGGCGCTGAATCACGGGAGGGCCACCGGGGGCAGCTTGTGAGGCACATCACGGCAGAAATACAGGTGAGAGGCGGCCATCTTGCTACACCCCGGAGCCCACAGTAGCCTCCCCACCCCTTGTAAGCCTGCGGGACTACAGCAGCATCCGGCCCGCACAGTGGGTGTTCTCGGCCGGGGATTTGGGGACCCTCCAGTCCAGTGTTTGCCCTGGTGATCGCCAGGACCCTGTCCCCATAGACAATTGTGGCGGCCATCTTGCTGCACCCAGCAGCAGTGTAGCCAGGACTCCACAGGTTCTTATAAGACACTCTGCAGAGATTCTTGAACTACCCAGCAGATTGATCTACCAACAATAGTTCCCATCATAGGACCCCCTTACTTTCTGCTTTAAGAGACACTGCTTTCCACATCACTTCACTCCTAGGAGCGGCCATCTTGCTACACCTACACCCCATTAACCAGTTCACCCTGGCTCCTAATTGTTTAACCCTTACTCTGATGGCCCCGCAGCCCCCTCATCAAGAAGTACATACCATTATTACAGACATGTAATGAGTCATTAACCTGGGATATACGAGACAGGATGAGCTAAAAGACACAATCAAAACTTGGAGGGGGCGCATGCGCGGCGCGATGCAGATCACCAATTTTAATTAAACACTCCATCAGATCAGCGAGGATTTAACCCACACTGCATTGATTAACCTCCACAAACTGCTATATTTTTTATAATCCACCTTGCAGTTCACACTAGTGCATGCCGTCGGGCAAGAAGGCGTACAATCGCCGTGCGCAACAACACTCTTTGATCACATACCCACTGCGCAACAAGGAGCAGAAAAGGATGGCCCATAAAGGCGCTGGTTCTCCGCCGGTACAATCTCCTACAGCTGCCAGTGTTCCTCAGCAGAAATCTGCTTCCACGCATAACAATAGTGATCTCTCCTCTCAGATCACAAAATTTGGACTCCAGCTTAACCAAAATCTACGAAAAACTTGTAGACAAGATACAGTGTGAACTCCAAAAAACAACAAACACACTCACACAAGAAATAGCAACCCTGGGAGGTCGCACAGATATTCTAGAAACCAAACACGACGAGCTCTCACTTGCGCACAACGATCTTAGAAAGGACTTTGAACTTTTAGCTGAAAACTACACATACTTACAATCGCAAGTGGAAGATTTGGACAATCGCAACAGAAGAAACAACCTAAGGATTCGTGGTATTCCAGAATCAATCACTGAACTGATGCCTGCAGCATCTAAATTGTTCCACAATCTCCTCCCTGAATCACCCCCATCCTCATTTGCGTGTGACAGAATTCATAGGGCCCTGCGTCCTAAACCGCCCCCAGACAAACCTCCTTGTGACATCATTCTATGCTTGAAAGATTTCATCACTAAGGAAAACATATTAAGAGCATCCAGAAATATGCATAACATCGAATTGGAGGGCACCAAAATCCAAATATTTCCAGATAGCTCACAAGCTACCCTGAAAAGGAGACGCAAAATGAAGGAGATAACTTCAGTATTACAATCAGCTCATATTAGATACCGGTGGGGTTTTCCATTTAAGTTGACAGTGCCACACAATGGCACAACCTATACAGTATTCAACACCTCAGAAGGCAAGGATCTCCTTGTGAAGTTAGGTCTTTTAGATCCGGGAAAAAATACAAGACCTTCTGCAACTCCTCACACTTCACCTATCTGGGCCACCCCAGCCACACGTCATGATCAAAGGAGATGGCGACCATCAGTCAGAAATTTAGACGCTTGAAGATAAAGATGGCTCACAATTGTGGCCCAAAACTTACCCTCCTTCTTTTGTAAAAACCTTACTTTTTTCCTTCCCCCCCCTTTTTTTTTTTTCTCTCCCTTTTGCAAGGTTCAAAGTACCACTTTTACAGTTCTAAATGTTTGAGGTTGGATTGTCTGATCATAGTAAACAGCTGTACCACACGATTAAATGGTACCGGGTTGGTATTACCATAGTTCCTTCTATACTATATTAGATATCTAACATTTTTTCTTGCTCCTTTTCTATACTGTTTTGTATGCTAATTTTTTATCAATATATGTAACAACATGCACATATATAAAAAATGTTTTGTTTATAGTATCCTCGCTAAGGCTGATCTGCTCCGCCTCCGTTAGTTTGTCCCCCTACTCACAAAAGACTCCAAAAGCATGGTTCAACTAGTAGATACTTTTCTGCAACTGATCCTGCTATCCTTTGTTTTAATTGTGGAGGATCCATTTGTGAGTAATGGACAGTATTGTCCACATCAATATTATTTTCGGTCAGGAAGTGCTTCTCACCCTGACCCCCAAACTATAAAAGTTAATTCTCATAGTCATACTAAAACACTCTATTTCTACAAAATGTTGAAAAGGTCGAACAAACTCTCTTTACCTTACTTAAAACATTATTATGGAATGTCATTGTACAATACAGTACCATTATTTTCTATAAGTTTACCAGTTCTAATGTTCTACTGTTCAGGAACCCTATTCTCCATGGTTCTATTGTATAGGTACAAAATGTTATTCAACAAAGAAAGGTCATCTAGAAAATACTTATGCTGGATACGGATGTATATCTTGATATATTATATATACAAAGATACAAATGGCAATACAATGTTTGCCAGTTCCGCCTATATCTCAGGTAGTTCTTCACTTTTAATTTTAATGGCGATAATCACATTACTAATTCCACTCCGATTTGGCTATATACTCAAACCTGGGCCTTGTGACCCATTGCCATTTCCTCATAACCACCATCGCCCCTTAATACCAATACAATGGGTCTTAGAGTGATTTCTCACAATGCCCAGGGCATTAATTCGCCTCACAAGAGAAAGAAGGCCTTTCGACATTATAAAAGATTAGGAGCGGATATAATTTTAATGCAGGAAACTCACTTTGCAACAGACAAACACCCTAAATTTTTTGACAAAAGTTACAGCCAATTTTATTGCACTACTTACAACACAAAATCTAGAGGTGCTGCTATATTCATTAGGAACTCTGTGGTTTTTGAGGTTCAAAACATATTTAAAGATCCAGACAGTCGTTACTTGATCTTGAAAGGTTCAATCAAAGGACGTTCTATCACCATTGCCTCAATTTATGCTCCCAACGATGCCCAGTCAAACTTTTTCATCAAATTTTTTGATACTCTAGACAATTATCACTCCGTACATTTAATAGTGGGTGGGGATTTCAATTTAGCTGCTCACTCAGCTCTAGATAGAAGCAAAGTTGTCCCATCCTCGAAAGCTTTCCCCAAATCCTTGAATAGATCACTGTATAATCATCAATTAGTAGACACTTGGAGAGCCCATAACATCGGATCCAAATCTTACACATTCTACTCCCATCCGCACAACAGCTTCGCTCGTCTTGATTACATCTTTTGCACCCCAATCCTACTTGCCAATTCCTCTAAAGCAGATATCCATCCATGTCCTTGGTCCGATCACCACATAGTTTCCTTTGACACCTCACGAATAGGTCTAGCCAACACAACACACTCATGGCGAATAAACGATTCCTTGCTCACAGATCCATCAAGCAACCAACAAATTCTATCTCACCTTGAACAATATTTTGCACATAATGTAGCACCAGACATGACCCCTACAACTATATGGATGGCGCATAAAGCGGTAATGAGAGGTCACCTGATAAATATTGCCTCAATCAACAACAAATCCAAACTTGCAGATATTAGGTCCCTAACAAAAGATCTAGATCACTTATATCATAGAAACAACCAGAACCCATCTAGTGACCTACTTAAACAGATTCAAGAGAAACGCACTACCTTAGACACGTTATTAACATCAGATACTGAAAAAGCTCTCAGATGGTCTAAAGCTAGATTGTTACTCAACAGCAATTCATATTCCACCATGTTCGCTAAAAAACTAAATCAATCTATGAAACCCCCACACACCTATAAATTAAGGAACCCTTCTGGTAATTTGGTATCCCATCCCAAAGAAGTCATGAAATTGTTCTCAGACTTCTATAAAAATCTTCTGTCCTCACCAAAAACATCCCCAAAACAGTCCTCCTTAGACTGGCTTAATAACATTACTTTACCTACTCTTACTAGAGATCAAATTGAATCTCTCAATGCCCCTTGTTCAGAGATAGAAGTTAACAGAATCATTGGAACATTAAAAATATCCACAGCCCCAGGCCCTGGCGGCTATTCCACATCTTACTATAAAAAAAAAATCCTCTACCATTACCCCACACCTTACTAAACTGTATAATAATACCTTACAGGGTGGCCAATTCCCACCCGAGATGATTTTGGCTAACATGTCCTTACTTCCCAAACCAAATAAAGATCACTCCACCCCTCAAAACTACCACCCAATATCAGTTATTAACAACGAGCTAAAAATATTTGGCCATGTATTAGCAGACAGATTATCTGCCGTTATCTCCCCATTAGTTGACCCTGATCAAACAGGCTTCATTCCCAACAGACAAATAACAGACAACATACGACTGACCACAAATATCATTCAAGACTCCAACATTCATTTCAAATCCACACTGCTTCTTGGTCTTGATATACACAAAGCTTTCGACAGAGTTTGCTGGTCATATCTTGACACTCTTCTCCCCAAATATGGCATCAACAATGAATTTCTACATGGCTTTAAGGCTCTCTATCACAACCCACAAACACGTATCAAACTCCCAGGCAACAAATCTGACTTTTTTCCCCTGACTAAAGGTACCAGACAGGGTTGTCCACTCTCTCCTCTACTCTTTGCCCTCGCAATAGAACCCCTCGCCTGCACAATCAGAAACAATACAGATATTAAAGAATATCTTAAAGTGGTTGTAAACCCACTTTTTAAACAAAGCCCTACAGGTAAGCCTAGATTAAGGCTTACCTGTAGGTGCAAGAAATATCTCCTTAACCTACACGGTTAAGGAGATATTTGTATGTAAATGCGGCGACGCTGACGTCACCCCATTCACAAATTCGGCTAGGTCGCAACATTCGACGACGTAGCCGAATTCGACAGCTCACGCGCGCATGCGCGGAGTCATGTCTTCTCCGCTCCGGCCAATCACAGCGCCGGAGCGGCGCTGTGATTGGCTGCAGCGGCGATACCCGGAAGTAACATTCCGGCTATCGCCGCAGCGATGGATGCGGCTAGAGGAGGGACACGGACGACTTCGGGGGCCCCGATCGAAGGTAAGTGGTACATAATGAGCTAGTATGCTAGTCATACTAGCTCATTATAGCTTTGTCTTGCAGGTTAGTAAAAAAAAAAAAAGGGTTTACAACCACTTTAAAGGATCCAAAGAATACAAACTGAATCTTTATGCGGATGACGTCCTTCTATTCATAACTGACCCTCTTATTTCCCTACCTAATCTAACTAAAACCCTGGACGTCTTCCATGACTTGACAGGTCTAGGAGTAAACCTATCTAAGTGCTCGGCTTTACCAATCAACATTCCCCCAGCCTTAATATCTTCACTTAAAGACAAATTCTCATTCAATTGGCACGCGGGTTCGTTTAGATACCTAGGTATTCAGATTACACCTTCATATAAAACGTTATATCAAGCAAACTACCCTCCTTTATTTAACAATATTAAAAACCTACTTAAACTATGGTCATCATACCAGATTTCTTTCTCGGGCAGAATAGTAGCCGTAAAAATTATGATATTACCCAAACTTCTATTCTTTTTTAGAGCCCTTCCACTTATTCTACCCAAAAAAACATTAGAATCTTTACAGAGAGAAATCAACAAATTTATATGGCAAAACAAGAAACCCAGATTTAGTTATTCCCTTATGTTTAGACCCCATTTAAAAGGAGGCCTCAGCATTCCAAACCTTTGGCTATATTATTTGTCGGCCAGATTCACCCAATTAGCCCAATGGTATGCCCCTTCATTCCAAATCCCTTGGCTCCTGTTCGAAGAAGAATCTATCCTACCCTACAATTTACAAGGACTTCTCTGGTCCAAAATCATCCCACCACAAAAAATAAGGCCCTTAAACCTCATCGTCGCTCACACTCTTCAACTATGGAACAGACAAATCTCTAATTTTAAGTTATCCTCGGATGTCCCCCCCCTGGCTTCCTTTATGGGTGACCCACGTTTCCCCCCCCCCCCAGTTAGAGCTCAAGATGAAAATTTACTAACGTATTGGAAGTCACATAATCTGATAAATTTAAAATCGCTCTCCCAAGACAATGCATTTCTCACTTTCACCAGACTACAAACAGAATACAATATCTCTCCTACTGAACTAGAGATCTATACAAAAATAAGACAATTCTATGAGAAATATTACTCACTTACACTCCACCCCCCTTATACACAATTTGAGCAAATTTGTATCTCCTCCCCCCGTGACAGGGGTTTAATCTCCAGAATATATAAAAGTTTAAATGAGACCAACATGCCTGATAAATCACATCCCATGCTACAATGGGAATCAGATTTAAATACCTAATTTACTCTTAATCAATGGGATACAATTTTTACAAATCTCCACAAATGTACCAAAACAACCTCGATTAGAGAATCAGCCATCAAACTACTTTATAGATGGTATCTTACCCCTGCTAAACTCAATTCATTTTATCCCTCAGTATCCCCACTCTGCTTTAGGGGTTGCCCCACCCAGGGAACACTTTTACATATTTTTTGTGATTGCCCCCACATTAAAGACACTTGGCATAAGGCCAGTATTATAATAGAAAAAATATCCAGTAGAAAGATCTCTCTTACATCCCAAATATGTCTTTTATTCACCCCTATACAGGATATTCCAATGACTAGAACAAGGTTAATCCATACATTCCTCAGCTCCATCCATTGGGCCATAGCATTTGATTGGTGCTCCACTACGGTACCTTGGCCACAAATTCTTAACCGCATGTCGAACATTAAACTTTCTGAAAGAATTCACCACACGTTATATGATTCTATGCCCCTTTACCAAAAAAAATGGACTCTCTGGGATACCACCTCTCTGGTTTAGTACCTTTTTTTTTACCTCCTACTCTTAAAATATATGCAATTGTCATTTAGCCTTCTCTCCAATACAGTGCTCCTGGTTGACTTTATTTGAACTACCGTATTTATCGGCGTATAACACGCGCCGGCGTATAACATGCACCCCAAGTTTAAGAGGGAATTTTAAGGAAAAAAACTTTTAGGAGGGAAATTCAAGGAAAAAAAACGTACATTTAAATGCAGCATGCAGCCTTGCCCAGTGTCCATCTGCAGCCTTGCCCAGTGTCCATCTGTCCATCTGCAGCCTTGCCCAGTGTCCATCTGTCCATCTGCAGCCTTGCCCAGTGTCCATCTGTCCATCTGCAGCCTTGCCCAGTGTCCATCTGTCCATCTGCAGCCTTGCCCAGTGACCATCTGTCCATCTGCAGCCTTGCCCAGTGTCCATCTGTCCATCTGCAGCCTTGCCCAGTGCCTTTGCAGCCTTGTCAGTCTCGGGGTTTTTTAAATTTGGCGCCGATTTCTGTGGAGAGGAGCGAGCGGGGCAGAGTGTACTTCGGCTAGACTCGGCTCCTCTCGCAGTCCCACCCATCTCCACTGACTGCGCCACTGACAGAGAAAGCCGAGTGTGCTTCGGCTAGACTCGGCTCTGCTCACAGTCAGGGGCAGGACTGCGAGAGGAGCCGAGACTAGCCGAAGTACACTCGGCTTTCTCTATGTCAGCGGCGCAGTCAGAGATGGGCGGGACTGCGAGAGGAGCCGAGTAAAGCCGAGTGTACTTCGGCTTAGGCTCCGCTCGCTCCTCTCGCTCGTTTCAGCAGGGGAATCGGCGGAGTATCGGCGTATAACACGCACCCACGATTTTCCCCTGATTTTAAGAGGAAAAAGGTGCGTGTTATACGCCGATAAATACATTATATACATTTCTATACCTGACTTAACAAAACCCTTTTTCTCTTTCCTCTGTACAATGCTCAATATTAACAACGTTTATATACATACCTGTACCATCATTGTAATTTGTTTTTATACCTTGAACTTTTCTATAATAAAAATCGTTTGTAAACAATAATAAAAATTATTCAATAATGTAATCAAATAAAAAACACTGAAATTTGCTCAGTTGCAGAATTGTCGCTGTCATTACTTTCAGTATTTTATGACAAATTTCCCCACAAATCACTATCGCTCAATTCTGCAAGTGATTATAATTTATTATTGCTGTTTTCTAGCTAGTCTAAAACCACTTTTGACGTAAACTTACACTTTTTGGTTGCTATGGACAATCTCCAGTTTCCAGGCAGAAAGAACAGTTTTTATAATATAAAACTGCATGCAGGACACTGGACAAACCACAAGGGACAAAGGGGATGCGTATTTATTTGATACAGTACTGTAATCTGTAAGATTACAGTATACTGTATGTATTGTGTGTTTTTACTTTTTTGAATTTGACGCCGATCTCCGCCCCCCGTGCGTCGCAACGCTCACAGGGAACGGAGCTTGGCACTGTGGGAATCGAGCGAGACACGGCGGCTCGCAGACACAGTGGGGAGACATTGTAGGATCCAGGGGACAAGGTAAGTAACTTTCCCTGTATCCTGAGATGCAGCCCCGAGTCTGGCTCGGGGTTACCGCTTTTGATATGAAAAATTCACCCCGAGCCAGACTCGGGAATACCGCCAGGGAGGTTAAAGATCTAGAAATTTTTCTATGTACATAAAAGGCCTATTTCTCTCAAATATTGTTCACAAATCTGTCTAAATCTGTGTTAGTGGGCACTTCTCCTTTGCAGAGATAATCCATCCACCTCACAGGTGTGGCATATCAAGATGCTGATTAGACAGCATGATTATTACACAGGTGTGTCTTAGGCTGGCCACAATAAAAGGCCACTCTAAAATGTGCAGTTTTATCACACAGCACAATGCCACAAATGTTGCAAGTTTTGAGGGAGTGTGCAATTGGCATGCTGACTGCAGGAATGTCCACCAGAGCTCTTGCCCTTGAATTGAATGTTCATTTCTCAGTCTCTAAAGGCGTTTTAAAGAGAATTTGGCAGTACATCCAACTGGCCTCGCAACCGCACACCACGTGTAGCCACACCAGCCCAGGAACTCCACATCCAGCATCTTCACCTCCAAGATCATCTGAGACCAGCCACCCGGACAACTGCTGCAACAATCGGTTTGCATAACCAAAGAATTTCTGCACAAACTCTCAGAAACTGTCTCAGAGAAGAGCATCTGCATGCTTGTCGTCCTCATCGAGGTCTCGATCTGACTGCAGTCCATCGTTGTAACCGACTTAAGTAGGCAATTGTTCACATTCAATGGTGTCTGGCACTTTGGAGAGGTGTTCTCTTCACGGATGAATCCTGGTTTTCACTGTACAGGGCAGATGGTAGACAGCGTGTTTGGCATTATGTGGGTGAGCGGTTTTCTGATGTTAACGTTGTGGATTGAGTAGCCCATGGTGGTGGTGGGGTTATGGGCAGGCGTATGCTATGGACAATGAACATTTTTATTAATGGCATTTTGAATGCACAGAGATATCATGATGGGATCCAGAGGCCCATTGTTGTGCCATTCATCTACAACCATCACCTCATGTTGCAGCATGATAATGATAATGCACAGCCCCATGTTGCAAGGATCTGTACACAATTCCTGGAAGCTGAAAACATCCCATTTCTTGCATGGCCAGCATACTCACCAGACCATTGAGCATGTTTGGGATGCTCTGGATCAGCATATATACGACAGCGTGTTCTAGTTCCTGCCAATAGAAACTTCGCACAGCCATTGAAGAGGAATGGACCAACATTCCACAGGCCACAATCAACAACCTGATCAACTCTATGCGAAGGAGATGTACTGCACTGCGTGAGGCAAATGGTGGTCACACCAGATACTGACTGGTTTTCGGACCCCCCCGACCCCCCAATACAGTGAAACTGCACATTTTAGAGTGGCCTTTTATAGTGGCCAGCCTAAGGCACACCTTTGCAATAACCATTAAAAAAGAGGTGGATCTAAACAATATAATAAAATATGAATAAAATCAACCCAGATAGCGCTAGTGCATATGTTCCATATATGCACAAACAATTATTATTGAAGTCCACATAAGAGTTCACAATTGTAAATAATAGTCATAAATAGAGGAAACACAATAAAAGTCCAGTAATCCTTTTAGGTGGAGAGATGTTGGAGAAGGAACGCGAGTCCAGCATCTGGATCCAGCAGAGCAGGCACTGTCTAGACTGTGCCCCGCCCGCCACTCATGTGACCTACGGCTTACCGAGTGTTGAGTCCGGGTTACTGAGGGAACGGTCAGCTGATGTGACGTGCCCAATCGGCTTTCAGCAGCGAGTGATTGAAGGTGATTGATGAGTACTGCAACCACGGACCAGGAGTGTGAGATCCTCTGCTGGGAGCACCTTGTTTGATTGCATACAGGCTTTTATTTGATTGCTTTGCGGTGAGGCTGGGTTCACACTGGTCCGACAAACACTCCGACATTGGGAGCTCATGTCGCATGACGTGTGAAAATCAATGTTTCCCTATGAGAGCTGTCTTAACTGGTCCGACACAAGTCGGTCCGACTTTGAAAATGCTCCCTGCACTACTTTGGTCCGAATTTGATCCTATTTCAGCCCATTGAATATAATTGAAGTCGGATCAAAGTAGGATCCTTGTCCTAACCATCCGACTTTTGACATCCGACATGGTGATTACAGCAGCAGTAAAAGGAATTTATCTCACCCTGGGATTGTTTTGATTGGTCAAAGGACAAGTCAGACTAGCACAAAGTCGGATCAAAGTAGTATCCTGTTCATGAAAGTCGGATGGATGTCAGACCAATGTAGGATCAATGTAGGACTGATGTCGCAGAGCAAAGTAGGATGAAAGTTGTATGACTGTCGTGTCGTACCAGTGTGAACCCAGCCTAAGAGTCCATCTAGGAGGGGGTTCTTTACACACACCCCCCTCTATTTGTTTGCAGCACGCGAGTGAAGGTGTTTTTCCCTCTATCTCTTCTGGTGACAGCAACATCTCTCCACCTAAAAGGATTACTGGACATTTTATTGTGTTTCCTCTATTTATGACTATTATTTACAATTGTGAACTCTTATGTGGACTTCAATAATAATTGTTGGTGCATATATGGAACATATGCACTAGCACTATCTGGGTTGATTTTATTCATATTTTATTATATCGTTTAGATCCACCTCTTTTTTACTGTTTTTAGTTTTAAATTATTTTAATATTTTATGACTTCTTTAAGATAGCAGCTTTTTATCCACTACATATTATTATATTTTTTTATTTTGTCTGTTTTACCTGTATTCCAGGAGCGCTTGTTTTTGTTTTATGAGGGTAGGCCTGCCTCAAATTCAATTTTTTATTGTGCAATAACCATGCTGTCTAATCAGCATCTGGATATGCCACACCTGTGAGGTGGATGGATTATCTCGGCAAAGAAAAAGTGCTCACTAACACAGATTTAGCCCTGGTTCACACTGGTGTGATTTGACATGCGATTTGACATGTCAAATCGCATGTCAAATCAGCGGCATTTGCCGGCAATGGCACCGTCCTAAACGGAGCGACGCCACATTTTGGGGTAAAATCCAAGCCAAAGAAAAAAAAAAGAAATGCGTGGTGTCCCCCCAAAATCCCCACCAGACCCTTATCCAATCACACAGACTTGCAGGCAAGGAAAGGGGGGGCGAGCGAGCGCCCCCCCAAACCATACCAGGCCACATACCCTCAGCATAGGGGGATGCTTTGGGGCAGGGGGGCTTGGCCCCTCACCCCAAAGCACCTTGTCTGCAGGTTGATGAGGACAAGGGCTTCTTCCCGACAACCCTGGGCAGTGATCGTGGGTGTCTACAGGCAGGGGGCTTATCAGAATCTGGAAGCCCCCTTTAGATGCCTGATGAAAGAGCACGCATGCTCCGAACACGTGCGTCATCTCCAATCGCCCACCAGCAGCAACCACCTGACACAGTGACGTCTGGCTGACGAATCTCCTCTGTGCCCTCCACATCAAGCCTGGGACACCGGAATCAACCGGCGAGCTCGTCAGGACCGCGCTACACGGAGCTACCCTAGACCCCTATGACATCGGAAAAGTGTTGCTAACTCATGATGTGCCTACTAACAACCATAATTTGTGATTAAAGTCTGTTGCTTTTACTACTACACTTAGATTGGCGCTGCTCTGTTTTGTCTTTTCTGTTCCCCTTTAACAAGGGGGACCTCAGATCCTGCCCCCTCTAAGTGAATGAGCTTGGGGTAGATTGTGATGTTCGTGAGTTCTGACGTGAACTGAACCTGGGGGTTGTTTAACCCAACTCTAGTTCCCATGTTACAAATAACTATTGGAAATGTACTAAAAAAATATGCAAAATACGTGTGCAAAATGGAACAAAATATTAAAGAGTTTGCTCACCAATACATGAAGTCTGCCAAGCAAAATAGGTGAGTTGGAAGCTTTAGTGCATGAAACTATTATTTAATTGGTATTGCTAAATTTTTGGCTTCATTCTTCACATGACTGGGCTTTTAATATTCCTGGCTTTGCTCTCTTTCGGAAAGACAGAATAAAACGGAAATATGGTGGTGTCTTTCTCTATCTGAGAAGTGATCTCAAAGCGAGTGTGAAAGAGGACCTAGTTGATGGAGAGTGTGCGTTCTATAAAGGTAATCATTGGAGTTTGTCACAGGCCACCCAGTGTTAATGAGGAGGCGGAGACTCAGATTTTTGCACAGAAAGAAAAGGCTGCAAGAGCTGGGACAATAATAATAATGAGAGATATTAACTACCTGGAAATTGACTGAAGTAATGGCACTGCAGGAGCATTTAATGGGGAAAACATTATAAACCTATTACAAGAGAATTTTATAGTACAGTTTATAGAGGCCCCAACTAGAAATTATTTAATTTAATGTTAGCTATAAACAACCAGCACATACTGGAAAGATAAAAACACTTAACTTTAAGACAGCAAATTTTCCAAGGCTGAGGGCTGTTCTCCAAGTCTTAGACTGGGAAAGAATATTGGCATCGATGAACACAGAACAGAAATGGGAATTCTTTAAAAAGACTCTATTTGAACACACTGAAAAATATATTCCCATGGGTCAAAAGTTTTAAAAGGCTAAAAATAAAACCTATATGGCTCACATGCAAAGTTAAAAAATATATAAATAATAACGAAGAGCTTTTTAAAAATATAAAAATGAAGTAAAACTATCATTATTTAAATTTTACAAGGAATATAACAAAATATGTTAAAAGAAAATCAAGGCCACAAAACTTCAAAACAAATGACAGATTGCAAAAGAGAGTACATAAAGATTCTTAACCACTTACGGACCGCCCGCCGTCGCTATACATTGCTATTTTGAAGAGGAATGCTGTTGTTATGGTAGCAGCTAGCTACCATAACCCCAGTACCCTCTTCAAGAGCGGGCGGTCCTCTTTCAGACAAAAGTGGTCTCTGTGATGTATACACTGCAAGATCACTTTTATCGGCGCCGGGAGAGGGCCCCCCTCCCGCCACTCTCTGGTGCCCTCCACCGTTTACCGGAGCCGTTGGCAGCGGCGGAGGCGATCGGATCCTTCTCTGTCAGTGGCCTGGAGAGGAGTCAAAACGTTACTTCCACCCAATGCTCTTAAAGGGCCCCAGATCTCATATTTAAGAGGACCTGTCATGCTTTTTTCTATTACAAGGGATGTTTACGTTTTTTTTTTTAAAGTGTCAAAATAAAAAAAATAAAGTGAGCAACGCTCGCATATGAAAACGGTGTTCAAACCACACATCTGAGGTATCACCGTAATCATTAGAGCGAGAGCAATAATTCTAGCCCTAGACCTCCTCTGTAACTCAAAACATGTAACTTGTAGAATTTTTTAAACGTCGCCTATGGAGATTTTTAAGGGTAAAAGTTTGTCATCATTCCATGAGCGGGCACAACTTTGAAGCGTGACATGTTGGGTATCAATTCACTCAGTGTAACATCATCTTTCACAATATAAAAAAAATTGGACTGACTTTACTGTTGTCTTATTTTTTAATGAAAAAAAGTGATTGTTATGCAAAAAAAGTGCGCTTGTAAGACCGCTGCGCATATATACGGTGTGACAAAAAGTATTGAAAGGACCGCTATTTTATTCTCTAGGTTGTTAGAAAAAAATATATAATGTTTGGGGGTTCTAAGTAATTTTCTATCAAAAAAAATTTTGTTAACTTGTAAACATCAAATCTCAGAAAGAGGCTCGCTCCTTGAGTGGTTAAAATATATTATTGGTAAAAAGGTAAGGTCTGAGCATGTAGTCCCTGTAATCTGTAATGGATGACAGGGGACAAAGAGAAGGCAAATGTATTTAATACCTTCTTCAGCTCTGCGTATACAAAGAAGCATAAGGGAGCTCACGATAATAATGGGAATGACCCAAATGATCTACTATTGCTCAAAATTTTATGTGCTCCAGAAATATTTAGACAAAAAAATGTGAATAAATCACCTGAACCAGATGGCATCCACCAATCTATCCTAAAAGAATTGAGCTCTGTCATTTCAAATTTTTAGGGACTGGCATAGTACCACTGGATTGGTGTAAGGGCAACGTGGTTCCCATATTTAAAAAAGGGGTCAAAGTCTTTACCAAGTAACTATAGACCTGTTAGTTTAACTTCTATAGTTGGGAAGATACTGGAGGGTTTAATAAAAGGCCACATATATGAGTTTTGCTAGAATTTTGTTTATTTTAAGCAATAGCCAGCATGGTGTCAACAAATCAGATTTATTTTCATGAGGAGATGAGCAAAACCATGGACAGAGGGTGGCTGTGGATGTGGTATACTTGGATTTTCCAAAAGCATTTGTTCCCCACACACGGCTAATGTGTAAGGTAAAGTCTACAGGCTTGGAAAAATCAGTTTGTAAATGGATAGAAAACTGGCTAATAGACTGTATTCAGAAAGTGGTAGTTAATGAGTCATACACTGAATGATCTAGGCTTGTTATTGGTGTACCCCAAGGTTCAGTGTTGGGACCCTTGCTTTTTAATACCTTTATAAATGATATAGGGTCTGGGATAAAAAAAAAAGCACCATGTCTGTCTTTGCCGATGACACCAAGCTATGCAGTGAAATATTGTCCTTACAGGATGTCTCCAACTTACAAGCTGACCTCAATACACTGTTTAATTGGACAACTATGTGGCAAATGAGGTTTAATGTTGAAAAATGTAAAGTTATTCACTTGAGGGCTAAAAATATGCATGCATCATACATACTAGGGGGATTACAACTGAGGGAATCAATGGTAGAGAAGGATCTGGGTGTTCTGGTAGATCATAAATGTAATAGCATGCAATGCTAAGCAGTGGTTTCCAAAGATAGCAAAATCCTTTCTTGTACTAAAGAAGTATGGACTGCAGAGAGAGAGATATAATTTTGCCCCTCTACAAATCATTAGTAAGGCCTCCTCTGTAATACACAGATCAGTTTTAGGCAGCAGTTTATAAAAAGGATATTGCAGTACTGGAGAAAGGGCAGAAAAGAGCAATCTAACTGATAAGAGGCATGGAGGTAAGCTATAAGGATAGGTGAGCTGAACTGAATTTATTCTCTCTTGAGAAGAGGAGATTAGGGAGGATATGATCAACATGTATAAATACATAAGTGGCCCAAATAGTGAACTCGGTGTAGCGTTATTCACCTTTGGATGATCATCCATTTACATCAGTTTACATCCAGATCCCTCAACATCCCTTTTTTGAAACGGATCAAAGCTCTATTTTTTTCTTCAGTTAAAAAAACGGATGAAAAACAGATGTAAACTGACAAACTGTCAGTTTTTCCATCCGTTTTTTTCATTGGTAATGGATGTAAATAAACTGATGAAAAACTGATGAGCAGCTGATGAAAAGCTGATGAAAACTTCATCCATTTTTTCTTTGAAAAGACTGTACAGATGAAGCAAATTGTCCGTATGTGTGAAAGGGGCCTTAAGATTACCACAGAGGACAAGGTGGCACTGTACATCTGGAGGAAAAGAGATTTAGGGCTCTTTCACACGGGACGGATCAGTCATGATCTGCCTCGTGAAGCTCCGCTTGCTCAGCAGGGATCACTCAGTTGATCCCAGCTGAGCCGGCGGATGACTGGGTGGTCCCCACACACTGTGCAGGGACCGCCCTGTCAGAGCGCCGCTCTCCCCTATGGGGGGATGGGATGATGACGGACCGTAGAGTCCGTTGTCATCCGATCCGCTCCGCCGACGGAAGGAAAAATAGGGTTTTCCTCCGTCACACTTTGGCGGAGCGGAGCGGATGTCAGCGGACATGTCACCGCTGACATCCGTGGCTCCATAGGGCTACATGGAGCGTCCGTCCAGGTCCGCCTAAAAAACTGATAGGTGGACCTAAACGGACCCTCCATGTGAAAGGGGCCTTACTCTCAAAATACAGAACGCCATCTTCAAAGTAAGAGCTGTAAAAATGTGGAATAGACTCCCTCAAGAGCTGGTTCTGGCCAGCTCAGTAGAATGTTTTAAAAAAGGCCTGGATTTTTTCCTAAATGCACATATAACTGGATACTAATATTTATAGGTAAAGTTGATCCAGGACATATTTGATTGCCTTTTGGGGGATCAGGAAGGAATCTCCCCCCCCCACACTGGAAAAAATTGTAGCTAGCTTTATTGGGGTTTTATTTTGGCTTCCTTTGGATCAACTTTGGGTATAGGATTGTATATTTGGAGGTTTTCTATTTGTGTGTGTTTTATTTCTCTATGTTATCTCAGTTTACCAAAATATTAAGAAATAAATTAACACATGTATATAAACAAATATATGTATTGGGTTAAAAGAGTTAAAACACATTGGACAAGTGGACATCAGCATTATGGATTTTTTTTTTTTTAAAACTCATCTACATTTTATTAAATACTTTGACATTTCAATGTTCTTTATTTTACACACAGCAACAATACTCATTAACACATAAATGACTGTTATGGAGTTAGTTAAATAAAATGTATCATATGGAATTACTTAAATAAAAAATTTGTATTACCCAGATTTACAGGACCGAGACAAATTTCAACACAGTTGACATATCGTGTTAGGCCATATCAGTGCTACCGTAATTATTTATGTCAAATGTCGGAAAATATTTACAGGAAAACAAATAAAAATACTAATAATAATAGCTTACATTTTCTGCTTATTGAAAACTGTTTAACGTTTAATGCCAAGGTGATTAAATTGTAAGAAACTCTTAATTTATTATGCTTAGTGCAAGTGAAACGCTATTAATATTGAAAACATAAAATGCATGAAATAGCATAAAAACGTGACCATTTTTGAACAAATAATGGCATGTGAAAGCAGGACTTTTGCCAGTAGTTAATGACCTAGTGGATGTGTTGATGGCTTGGGGCAAAGCTAAAGGCCCTTTCCTGTGTTGGTCATTAGTTACCTGAAAATGGCCATCATTGATATCAGTTACAAAAGTCAGTGTGTTTTCCTTTACATGTTTAAATACATTTTATATAGAGAATAATGATCTTTAAACATGCACTAACATAATTGCATTGTATTTTCTTTAGGTAGAGAAACCAAAATTTACCAAAATATTGAAGAAAAAAGGTGTACCATAATTCCAGAATATCAATCAACCTAATAGAATCAAATAGAATTTAATAGAATCATAGATAGAATTCATCATTCTAATAAAAAGCATACCGTTAATGTGAAATGATGGCATGGTGGGTGTAATGTATGAATATATCAATGTAGACACACTGCAAACACCCACACTCTGCAATCACCACACAGGATCCACAGGGAATAGAAAATACGGTATGCAGGAACTAAATGACACAAAGAGGATGTCTTGTAGTGAAGGAGAAGCTTTTAATCTGAATTTATCATGGTCCCTGCATGGTTACCATATGCACATATAGAATTTAATGGTAAAAGCCCAGTTGTTCTTCACAAATTCTGTGCGTTAATGAATACATCATGTCTATTTTAATTAACATAATTACAATCTATTCTCCTGAGTGGCATACCTTTCTCTGAGTGTGCATAGAAAAGAAAATGGAATAGATTTATCTTACAGTAAGTATGTCTGTAACTTATTCATACTTTTCTGGCGTGATCTGACATTTATAATATACACTCTATGGCCACTATAATAGGCACACCTATCTACCATACCTAAATTAGTGCACATTTCAGGGTAAGCTGTGGCATCCAAATAATTCTCTTTGGAAATAATACAGACTAATGTACTAATGTGTTACAAGAAAATATTCTCCATATGATTACACCACCATCAGCCTAAATTATTGCCACACAAAATGTTGACACTTTGGGCCCAATTTGGACATTTTCACTTAGGGGTGTACTCACTTTTTTTGCCAGCGGTTTAGACATAAATGGCTGTGTGTTGAGTTATTTTGAGGGGACAGCAAATTAACACTGTTATGCAAGCTGTACACTCACTACTTTACATTTAGGGACAAAAGAGAAAAATGATTTGATACAGTAATGTAATCTGTAAGATTACAATGTACTATATGTGTTATGTTTTTTTCACTTTTTAAAATTACTGCCAGGCTCCGCCCCATGCTTCCCGGCGCTCGCAAGGAACGGAGCCCCGAACACAGAGCATTGGGCGGAGGATCCAGCGGGGGACACAGCAAGAGGATATCGCAGGAACCTGGGGACAAGATAAGTTACCTGGACCAGGATTCTGCAATGCAATCCCGAGTGTTGCTCGGGGTTACCGCTAATGGTACTGGAATTTAACCCCGAGCCACACTCGGGATTACCGCCAGGAGGGTTAAAGTGCTCTCGTGTTCACTTCTTAAATACATGCAGATAAATAACGCAGTGCTTCAGTGATCCTCTACCACCAGCACAAAAAACTCACCTGATTTATATGACCACTCACTACAGGTAAGTCAAAAAATGCTTGTTACACAGGTGTTAAAAACCATCCACTTTCCATCTGGATCAACTACTTTTCTCTCCTCTTGCTGGTGTTATACTCATATAGACCCATGAAACATAAGGAAGAAATAGAGGAAGACCGCCAAAGTGTGAAACCTAAAAAAACTTTATTTTGCCATAAAACCACTTTTACTTTGACTACTCACATTAAAAAGTGCTATGCCTAGCACTAAGTAGACATGTGCACACTAAAATATTTTGTTTCGGAATTTCAGTTGCGTCCGAAAAATGTATTTATTTAGTTACTCCTGAAATTAGTTTTAATTTATTTTGTTTCGTTAAAAAATGCTTTTGTACGAAAATCCAATTGAATTAAGGCCGAATCTGTCAATTGAAGGCTTATGGTGTCTGACGGATGTTCTAAGAAGATTAGACAAAGCAGCTAATCTGTACGACGCCGCAACCGTCGAATGCTCCGCCCGCAAGCTATAGTAGAATTCTAATGTTGTTTGACTAGTAAGAATTATAATTATTAATTATTATTCTTACTAGTCAAACAACTGTAGAATTCTTCTCTAGCCTATGGGTGGAAAATTTGACTGTAAATGTCCGCTTGTGGTGATCGTATTTTTTTAGCTGCTTCCTCGAATCTTCATGTCGAACAGTATTAATCATAAGTGAAAGTAAGTTGGCTGTACGTGTGTACTTATGTTCTAGTTACTTTACTGCTCCTCCTCTTTGGTTACAATCAGCCAATAACATTCATCATCATCATGATTTTACATCCCCCACCCATTCTAGCAGCAACCACTAACAGCTCTTTTACTATTGTCTCTATAATGTTGAATATTTTCTCTCTATGTCGAATAATCTTGGACTAATAGAGTTAGGTTAGGCACATTCGACCGCAGGTTCGATAGACACAGATTGCTATTGTCACTGTCATGTCGAATCTTCTATCTATCTATATCAAACTGTTGTCACAAAGATATGAAAATATAATGGATATGAATATAAAGCATTTTTTTTATTTTGGATCTTTCGGATTTCGAATTCTGCACGTTCGTTATGGTTTTGTTAAAACGAACACGAAAATCCCAGAAATTCGGACGAAAATGCATTTGGACGATAACGAATGCACATGTCTAGCACTAAGGTACTTTCACTTTTTTGCTGACATGAAGAGTACTAGGGTACCTGCTCCATATGCTGCGGCCACGAGTGGTCCCTTCCTACTCTTCTCCAGGACTATGATGTGTCACTTCCGGGTGTACTGTGCGTGATGTCATAACTTCCTGGCCTACCCGAAGTGGCGTTTCATCATCCTGACATTTTCAAATGCTCCAGCTAAATCATACCTTCACATTTTTTGCCAAGTCAGTGATTTACAAATTAGTGAAGTTGAAGGATCGGTATGGCACCCGTGATATGTTAAACACTTTTACAATTGTTACAAAGTTGATGTTAACATAAATGTCAATATGCCACTAGGAAACTCTAATTCTTGGTGTCTATATACTACATTTTTTATCACTTTTACAAACACACGATGCAACCGAATCAGGATTAAACTTGTATTTTTAAAGTTTATATTAACATAACTTTAAGCAAGACTTCAATATTGTGCTAAATATTTCACAAAAGTAAAAACAAAGGCACATCAAGAAGATTTCATCGGAAGGCTGACTAAAAGCAGCACCACTTGAATTTTTGGTTGGAAGTTGTGCTGGAGTATTAATGAGTTCCAGCTGCTTTATGAAGTTTCAATAACTATGTGGATCTTAACAAAAAGTTGAAATAACTTTCCTTTTCCTAAAGGCATGTTAAACCTTCAAATCTTTTCAAACACATCACTTTATACAAGTTCCTTCTGTGAGTATGGAGGAAGATTTTTATTAAACCAGTAAAATGGAAAATATTTTTTGTCTTTCTCAAGTAATGCAGCGTGAAAGAACAGTTTAACTCGTCATGTTTTCCAATTTGTACATTCTTCCTATAAAAACATTACTTCAATACATGTTGATCTTGTGTCATTTTTATAAGCCATTCCGTACAATTACATGTTATACCACATTAGTGAACACATTTAACACTCAAGTCCTTACACTTGCTGTGCTTAAGCTAACCTGGAATTATCATTTAGAAATTTGTAGTCATGTAGAATAAAATGTGTTGAACTATCTATACTTATGGACGTATTTTGCAATATTTTATAGCCTTAGCAATTATGAAAAATCAACTTTTTTTAAACCATGTAAGATGTTATATTTTAGTATATTTGAAAATTAAACTGTATAGTGAACATTTTTAGCCTTTAGGCTTGGTTGTATAAGTAATAATTAAAATCCCTGTATTTTTTTTGTCTACGTCTCATTGGGGAAATTCCTCTTCACTTTCCAGTGACAATGGTCACCATTAAAAATAGAATGGTAAATCTCACTAGTGACAATAAAAACCTGACAGATAGTCTAACCCTTCCTCACCCTATTGTAAATTTAAAAAAAGTTGCCTTTACATATACTTAAAGATAATTAAAGCAATGCTGTTTTATAGAGTCAGAGGGGTTGATTTACTAAAGGAAAATCCACTTTGCACTTGAAAGTGCACATGGAAGTGCAGTCGCTGTAGATCGCTGTAAATCTGAGGGGAAGCTCTGAAATTAGGGGAAGCTCTGCTGATTTTATCATCCAATCATGTGCAAGCTAAAATGCTGTTTTTTATTTTCCTTGCATGTCCCCCTCAGATCTACAGCATCTGCACTTCCATGTGCACTTTCAGTGCACTTTCAAGTGCAAAGTGGATTTTCCTTTAGTAAATCAACCCCAGTGTGTTTTTTTCCTAGGTGTGGCTGTGATAATGTGAATTGTATAGAAGTCCTTAATGAAACTAAACCGTTATGCAGAATAAAACGGGAAGACATGATTTTGGTAGCAAATGATGGTGGTTATGAAAAAACTGCCCTAAGAAACTCTGTTGCAGACAAAATACTATTTCCACACCTGTAAACTACTTTAAAGTTGTTTTTGTTTTAAAGTTTATTTTACTTAAAATTAACCTATGTACAGTATTGGCATTATATATGACTGAAGTCAGCCATATAGTATGTAAATACTTCTTAAAAACTATGGGCACTACCTTTGCTGATTGCATTTGAATATGCTGTCATTTTATGCCTGTTTTAGAATTTGCCACCAATTAAATTTAAAGCAGAACTCCATCTTTAATGTACAGCCTCACCCCTGCCAAAGCCCCACTGCCAGGGGCCTTGCCACATGTTCATGTGTACATGTTGAACATAAAGGTGTAAATAATTTTTTTTGGTCTTCTAGCCAATCTGATTCAGTATTCAGTGCAGTATTTCTGTCTGGCTGACAGGATGACGCATTCGCAGGAGATGTGTCCATGAAGCCTGGGTTCACAGAGAGTGGCTTTAATGATGCTGACTGTAATTCAACTTGAAAGAGGAGCACCTTCTGGTGGAAGAGTAGACCTTCTGTGAGGGACAGCACCAGATTGAGAAAAACTACTTTTCTAATTATAATCCTAGGCTGCTAATTTTTTTACTTTTACGATAAACTACAGTTCAGCTTTAAGGATATGTACATGTTTGTCAGTTACTCAGCAACTAGGGAGAGTATGATAAAGCTAACTGTAAAGCTTGCACCTTCCAAAAAAGCCAGCAATGGTAGCCGCTTCACCCAAACAAGTTCCTTTTGGAGATGTAGACTATTTTCAAAAAAACAACTAATTTGGCACACAGTTTTTAATTTCTGCTGCTACATCATCTGTCACTGAAATGCAGTATTTTAGTGTTTAGATAAAGTATTTATGATAAAATGTTAGATAAAATATGTATTTATTCTCCTTCTACCAAAATCTGGATTAATGTAGCTATGTAGAGAGGAGAGGGAAAGAACGGCTTGAAGAAGTATAGGTTGAACATCTAAATAGGAGAGAACATCGGTGGTGGAAGAAACGATTTGTGGTGATTAGATATTAGGAGGCATAGGCGATGGATGTAGTTATGGGGCAAGGGGGGAGTTGGAAAGGGAGAAAAAAGGGAAAAGAGGATGGAGTGATATGATACAGATGTAAACATACAAGATTGACACAAAATAGTATATGGATGTAAGACTAGACATGTTTATTTTATGTGTAATGTTTTACCGAACAAAATGCACGAATTGTATGTATTATGAGAATAATTTTCTAAAATAAAAACGTTTTTGGGAAAAAAAAAATGTAGCTATGTAACTCAATTTTTTTTTTTAAATGCAAGAAATGTAAATCTATAGGTGCTAGAATTAGTGCTGTTGCCCTCGTGATTGTGCAATAATGCCAGCATAAATAAATATATAAATAAATACATTTCTCCCAGTTCTGGATCACATAATTTAGATTGTTTTTGCGATATCTATTATTAAGAAAATGGGTTTGATGTGGGTTTGGATTGGTAATCTGGAGATTCTGGTATTTCTTGAAAAGACTGGCCTCCTTGAAAATATTTGTAAACTTATGTACTCTCATTTGGGCTGCTCAGCCCCAATTATCATTTATTTTGATTAAACAGCAAAGGCATTGTAGGCCATCATTGGTGTTTACATATAAATATTAATGCTTCACCAGATGTGGACTGGTATGTTTTATTGCCAAGAAAATCTGGTGTTGACTGTCTGCATAAACCTTTGTTGTTATGAATGCCTGTGTATGTGGATAAACATGCATCTAATATTTTCAACGTTTTGCTTTATTTTAAATTGTACATAATTAACTAACTAATGACATTCCCCTATTAAATATAAACGTTTGCAAGCTGTTTCGTTCTTTGAATGTGGTTCTTCAGATTTTTTATGACTGGTTAAGTGTTGTTTTAATTGTGTATTTTATAGCATCAAATTGTATTTGTTGTGCTATGTCTGTGTGTCAGTAACTCTTCTCTGCTCTTTTTCCTTAAATGATTCAGTAACTCTTACACATTTTACAATCCCAGCTGATTTCCCAAATTTAGACCACAGGCCACTCTGATAGTGGATGTGAAGTACATAATAAATCCAGATAGATGAGATCTGAGACAGATATGAGAATCTGCTCTCTCCCTGTGGTTTACTTTCAGTCTACAGGAAATGAAGGAGAGATCCTTGTGGCAGATATATTTCTAACAATACCTTGGGGCTTTCAAGTTTCTCTCACTAAATAGATTCTAAAGAGCTTTCAATTGCTAATTTTCCCACACACCATGCACAGGCTTAGAGAAACATGCCGGAGATTTTAAATTCCACGCAATGTCTCCATCTGGTAATCTATCACAAATATTGTGTAACATGTGCAACTAGAAAACCACAAGTTTTTTTTTTACATAAGTTATAGATCAGATGTTTTATAAATGCAATGTAGCAGATATGCAGTGCACAATTTCATACATTGGATGTGCTAATATTCATAACACATATGCCATTAACTGCAGGTAGATGGTATAGATACAAGTAATCAGAAGAGATAATGCCTTGCATATAAATATGGTGCTACAATTTTGAAACACACACATGGTTGAGTCACTTCCAAAAAAAAGATAAAGGAGCAGTGTATATAAACAGCTATCTAGGTGTATATAAACACCTATCTTCATTGTTTTTATAGGAAGCTGTGCTGTGTTTTAACCAAGTATACCCTTAGAGTTTTACTGAAGGGTTTATCTAAAATAAATTCTTATTTTGGCTTTAACAGCTTTACTTATTGGCTAGGATAAGACATCATATTGTCTTAGGTATATTTAAATTATGAAACGTTTTTAAAAGCTCAAATCATGTGATCAGTTCACTATACATCCAGAGCCACTTCACAGGCTTATGGACTGGTGGTACAAGGCAACACTCCTTACAACATACCATAGCATTTATTTATTCAAGATTTCTGGATTCTAATGTTTGGAATCCTTTTATAAATGCCTTAGTCCTAAATTATTAAATTCTTCTCTTAAAATATTTTAATGGTGACAACATGTGAACTTCCTTATATACGTTTCAGCTGAACAGAGCACCAAACAAGAGAAAGGAGAAAGGGCTGTCACAGATCTCCAAGTATAAAGAGCCTTATGACACCCCTGCTCCACCTTACCCCTAGAGTTTTCTTGAATTTGTTGAATTTACACAGTGTTAAACCCTCAGCAATTTTTAGCTTAACACATTGAACACAATAAAATAAACATTCCCCTGTAAACTATTTGTAAAAATGTATACCTCAGCACTTGCAGCTTACAACATTTTAATGCCGTTGGCTCGGGCTCAGTGCCACTTCCTTGAACATGTGCTTTTCTTTCTATCTAACCACAATCTGATTGAACAAGCATTATTTACACATTCCTTCCATAGGTTTTGTACCAGTATCAGTAATAATGACCCACTTAACCACTTCAGCCCCGGAAGGATTTGCCCCCTTTCTGACCAGGCCATTTTTTGCCATACGGCACTGCGTCGCTTTAACTGACAACTGCGCAGTCATGCGATGTTGTACCCAAACAAAATTTATGTCTTTCTTTCCCCACAAAATAGAGCTTTCTTTTAGTGGTATTGATCACCTCTGCGGTTTAAATTTTTTGCGCTATAAACAAAAAAAGAGCGTCAATTTTGAAAAAAACACAATATTGTGTACTTTTTGCCATAATAAATATCCCAAAAATGTAAAGAAAAACAACAAATGTCTTCATCAGTTTAGGCCAATATGTATTCTTCTACATATTTTTGGTAATTTTTATTACAATTTTTTTTTTACTAGTAATGGCGGTGATCTCTGATTTTTATCGGGACTGCAACATTGCGACGGACAGATCGGACACTTTTGACACTTTTTTGGGACCACTGACATCTACAGCGATCAGAGCTAAAAATAGCAACTGATAACTGTATAAATGTCACTGGCAGGGAAGGGGTTAACACTGGGGGCGATCAAGGGGTTAACTGTGTTCCCTAGATGTGTTCTAACTGTGGGGGGAATGTGGCTGACTAGTGGAGGGATTTGTGTGTATACACACACAGATCCCAGTTCTCGCTCTGCCACGAGCGATTGCGGGTCCCCGACGGTCATCGTGCCCGCTGGGCACACGCATCGGCACCAGGGACACGCTGCGCACGCTTGCTACAGCATCTTAAAGAGCCAATGTACAGCTACAATGAGGGGTGAGCATGTACAGCTACAATGGCTCGCCCGGGGGAGCCAACCTGCCACAGTATAATTGTGGCGGCTGGTTAGGAAGGGGTTAAAATAAGAAACTAGATTGTAACCGTCCAGGAAAGCTACACCAACTAAGTCTGAACACAAGACCTAATACATTAACTAAAAACATAGATATGCTTATCCTTTTAAACATTGCAAATCATTCATGCATAAAAAAGTGCAGATTAACATTAATAAATAATTAAAAAAAAATATGTACCAAAAAAATACAGTCCAAAGAACTTAAGTATACAACAGTATATAACTCATTCCACATGTGCAAATCAAAAGATCCAAGTGATATGGAAGATTGCATCTCCAACAGAGGTGATAAGGTGCAAAAGATCAGACAACAAAGTGCTCCAGTGCCTCTGTGCAATTATCATGCGAAGCAGCTTACCGACAGATAAGATCTCACAGACAGATCTAATAAGAACTTGCGTATATAATGCTTCCGCCGGCCAGCTCAGAATGTCGTTGCAGACCTGAGGCTTCACTTCCATACACCACTCGCAGTATTGGTATCCTATTGGTATCTAGGGATGAGCCGAACACCCCCGGGTTCGGTTCGCACCAGAACCTTCGAACGGACCGAAAGTTCGCGCGAATTTTCGAACCCTATTCGTTATAATGGACGCGAACGTTCGAAATCAAAATTGCTAATTACAACGGCCAATATGCATGTTAATGTCATAAAACAGGTTTGGGGACCCGGGTCCTGCCCCAGGGGACATATATCAATGCAAAAAGAAATTTTAAAAACTAAAGTTTTTTCGGGAGCAGTCATTTTAATGATGCATAAAGTGAAAAAAAAAAGTGAAATTTTCCTTTAAATATGGTACCTGGGGGGTGTCTAAAGTATGCCTGTGAAGTGGCATGTGTTTCCCGTGTTTAGAACTGTCCTTGCACAAAATGACATTTGTAAAGGAAAAAAAGAAGCCATTTAAAACCACTTGCGGCTTTAATGTCATGTCTTGTCCTGGCCGCCATATGGCTGAAAATCCTTGAGAAAAATGGCATGGCTACCCCATCAACCCCCCCCCACCCCAGCCCCTTTGGGTCTTGTATGGATACTAAGGGGGACCCCGCACCCAAAATAAAACCCTATACCTACAACCCTATATACTCTGAACAGCAGTATATAGGTGGTGCAAACAAGACATGGACTGTAGGTTTGTTCTTAAGTAGAATCTGAACAGGTACATTATGAAGTGTAGCTACATCCCCAAAAAATCAATTTTTAAGCTTTTTGGAGAACATAGGGAGGGGTTATCACCCCTGTAACATTTGCTGTCTTTGCACATCTGTTCAGAACATGTCACCTCACTTTCCGTCCCAATGACAAATGTTTTTGGAAAAGTGGGGTTTTAATTGAAACAAGGATTGGTGATAAAGCATCAGTAGAGAGGAGATACCTTTTTCCCAAATTAAATCTAACAGGATAGAATTTTCCTTCCTAGGGGTAGATTTCCTCTCACTTCCTGTTTTCTCTTGCCGTTTGCAAGTAGGAGTCGTTTGTAAGTTGGATGTTTGAAAGTAGGGGCCTGCCGTATATACTCTGCAGAAATTTGCCCTATTAGATGTTGGTGTAGCCACAAGACTGGTGGGCACAGGAATGGGCCCTGCTGTGAGTTAATAGATCAAGATTTGTACTTGCATGCACCTGTTGAACCGGGCAGAAAAATTGGGCCTTTGGTGGTGGTGGTGGTGGTGGTGGACGGTGTTGCCACAAGACTGTAAGCCCTCACAGTTACTCTTGGTGGGTGCAGGAATGGGCCCTGCTGTGAGTTATTAGATCAAGATTTGTAATTGCATGCACCTGTTGAACAGGGCAGAAAAATTGGGCCTTTGGTGGTGGTGGTGGTGGTGGACGGTGTTGCCACAAGACTGTAGGCCCTCATAGTTACTCTTGGTGGGCGCAGGAATGGGCCCTGCTGTGAACTATTAGATCAAGATTTGTAATTACACGCCCCTGTTAAACAGGGGCTGAAAAATTGTGCCTTAGGCATTGGTGCTGGTGCCACAACACTGCAACCCCTCACAGATACTGTACTTGGAGCACAGCAGTCACACCTGTTGCGAAGCATCTTTTTAAAAAATTGTAATTACACGCCCCTGTTATACAGGGGCTGAAAAATTGTGCCTTAGGCACTGGTGCTGGTGCCACAACACTGCAACCCCTCACAGATACTGTACTCTGAGCACAGCAATGAGACCTGTTGCAAAGCATTGCCTAAAAATTGTAATTACACGCCCCAACAGGGGCTGAAAAATTGTGCCTTAGGCACTGGTGCTGGTGCCACAACACTGCAACCCCTCACAGATACTGTACTCTGAGCACAGCAGTCACACCTGTTGCGAAGCATCTTTTTAAAAAATTGTAATTACACGCCCCTGTTATACAGGGGCTGAAAAATTGTGCCTTAGGCACTGGTGTGGTGGCATGGATCATTGAGGAGGAGGAAGAGGATAGTCAGTGAACATAACAGGACAGTCACTCAGCATCAGCATAGGCAGTCTTGAAGGGATGTGACATTATAAATTATTCCGTTATATCCGCTTCAGGTGTCTGGTAGCTGGTGGTGATCCAAGACTGATTCATTTTTATGAAGGTCAGTCGATCAACCGAGTCGGTGAACAGGCGCACCCTATGATCGGTGACAAATCCTCCAGCAGCACTGAATGTCCGTTCGGAAAGAACGCTGGATGCAGGACAGGCCAGTAGCTCAATTGCATACTGTGCAAGCTCTGGCCAGTGATCCATCCTCAGGACCCAGTAAGCCAGAGGATTTTCGGTGGGAAAGGTGTCCAAGTCTGACCTTGCCCCTAGGTATTCCTGCACCATGTATATCAGACGCTGGCGATGGTTGCTGGAACCGATCATACCTTGGGGCTGCGGACTAAAAAATTGTCTGAACGCATCGGTCAGACGTCCACCTTCCCCACCGCTCCTTCTGCTACTGACCGAAGCCTCAGCAACTCGTCGTCCAGGACCAGGAGTTTGTAACCTCCCAGTTTCTGGGAACGCGTTGCACAGACCTTTCTGCAAGGCCTCCCTGAGATGTCTCATCCTCTGCTCCCTCTGCGACGGCAAGATAAGGTCCGCAACCTTACCCTTGTACCGTGGATCAAGGAGAGTGGCCAGCCAGTAATGGTCACTCTCCTTGATCCGAAGAACACGAGGATCCTTCCGCAGGCTTTGCAGGATCAGGGAGGCCATGCAGCGTAGGTTAGCTGAGGCATTCGGTCCGGAGTCTTCTGGGTCACTGAGGATGACATGATCGCCAGCCACCTCCTCCCAGCCACGTACAAGTCCACTGGTTTGTTGGGACTGTACATCATCCCTAAAAGACTGCTGCTGCTGATGCTGAGTGCCAGGCTCCACCTCCATGCTCACACAATCCTCCTCCTCCTCCTCCTCCTCCTCCTCTTCCTGTGTGATGGGTGGGACAGAAGGAACATTGTCTGGATAAAGGGGGCCTTGAGAGACAAGGAAGTCCTCCTCTTCCTGCCTCTGTTCTGCCTCAAGTGCCCTGTCCATTATCCCACGCAGCGTATGCTCCAACAGGTGGACAAGAGGTACAGTGTCACTGATGCATGCACTGTCACTGCTCACCATCCTCGTGGCCTCCTCAAATGGTGAGAGGACAGTGCATGCATCCCTGATCATGCTCCACTGGCGTGGGGAAAAAAAGCCAAGCTCCCCTGACCCTGTCCTGGTGCCGTAGTCGCAAAGGTACTCATTGATGGCCCTCTGCTGCGTGTGCAGTCGCTGCAGCATGGCCAACGTTGAGTTCCACCTGGTGGGCATGTCACATATTAGGCGGTTCTTGGGCAGGTTCAGCTCCTTTTGCAGCTCAGTCAGCCGAGCACTGGCATTATAAGATCGGCGGAAATGCACACAGACTTTCCTGGCCTGCCTCAGGACATCCTGTAAGCCTGGGAACCTGCCCAAGAACCGCTGCACCACCAGGTTGAGGACGTGAGCCATACAGGGCACATGGGTGAGCTGCCCCTGTCGCAGGGCGGAGAGGAGGTTGGTGCCATTATCAGAAACGACCATTCCTGGCTTAAGCTGGCGTGGCGTCAACCACCTCTCGGCCTGCCCCTGCAGAGCTGCCAGAACCTCTGGCCCAGTGTGGCTCCTGTCCCCCAAACACACCAGCGCAAGCACGGCATGGCATCTTTTTGCCTGCGTACTCGCGTAGCCCCTTGTACGCCTACGGAGCACCGCTGGTTCCGAGGACAGAGCACTCGAAGAGGACATGGAGGAAGAAGAAGAGGAGGGGGTGGAGGAGAGAGGTGTGTCACAACCAGTAGTAGCATTTTGGAGGCGTGGTGGCGGAACAACCTCCAACACTACTGCACCTTGTCCTGCATCCCTCCCAGCTGCCAATAGAGTGACCCAATGGGCCGTGAAAGAAAGATAACGTCCCTGTCCATGCCTGCTGGACCATGAGTCAGCGGTAATATGCACCTTACCGCTGACCGCCCTGTCCAGCGAGGCATGGACATTGCCTTCCACATGCCAGTAGAGAGACGGAATCGCCTTCCGTGAGAAAAAGTGGCGTTTGGGAACCTGCCACTGAGGAACCGCACATTGAACAAACTCACGGAAGGGGGCCGAGTCTATCAACTGAAAAGGCAGCAGTTGAAATGCTAGCAATTTAGCCAAGCTAGCATTCAACCGCTGGGCATGTGGATGGCTGGGAGTATACTTCTTTCGACGGTCCAGCAGCTGGGGCAGGGAAATTTGCCTGCTACAATCGGACGTCGGTGTACTGCAAGTACTTGGTTGTGACACACCTAATTCTACACCTTCAGTCCTCTCAGAGCAGCTTTCAGAGAGGACTGAAGATATAGTGGGGATGGAGATCCCAGCTGATGAGGAGCAAGGAGAGGTCCGCTTTGTTCTTTGGTGTGGGTCTTTTATGTGTGCTTGCCAACGAGCTGCATGGCAGGTCGACATATGTCTGCTCATGCTTGTGGTGCCCAAGCGGCTGATGTTTTGGCCACGCGAGATACGCTTGAGACAAATATTGCAAATAGCAGTGGTGCGATCTGATGCACTCGTCTCAAAAAAGGCCCACACCAAAGAACTTTTGTGATAACGTGCAGAGGCAGCGCCCTGCACAGGCGGAGCTCTGCGGTGTGGTACAGTTGCTGTGCTGGCCTCTAGCTGGCCTCCAGGGGGCATCCTGCCTCGTTGGACATGTGACGCTGCATCCTCCTCCTCCTCCTCCTCTCTCCCTTCAGGCACCCACGTGGAGTCAGTGACCTCATCATCCCCTCCCTCTTCACCACTAGAGCAAACCTGGCAGTAAGCTGCAGCTGGTGGAACACTACTGCCAGATTGCTGTCCTTCAGCATCCCCTCTCTCTGCGCGCACACTACTGACTTCCTCAAGCTGGGTATCATCATCCGAGCCTTCGAATCGTTGGGCATCCTCCTGGAGCATGTACCCAACACTGTGCTCAAACAGTTCGGGGGACTCCTCAGGAGGACATGGTGGGTCTAGGGAAGGGGTGGCTGATGATGCCATTGAGTACGCGTTGGCAGCTGCTCTGCCAGTACCCTGAGCCTGGGTGAGAGAGGATGAGGAGGATGAGGAGGGCTTGGTTATCCATTCTACCAAGCCTTCGGCATGATGCGGCTCCACATGTCCAGCTGCCGAAAACAAAGACAAGCGTGTCCCATGGCCACGTGCTGATGACGATGCACGACCACGTCCACGGCCAGCACTGTTGTCTCTAGAAACAGAGCCTGCCTGCCCTGTGTTCTTGCCTCGGCATGCTCTGCCTCTCCTTGGCGGTCTTCCAGCCATTGTAGTCGGTAGTGTATATAGTATAAAAAATAGAACTCCTATGTGTGCTCACAACACACTGTAGGTCCTATGGGTGCTGACACTAACACACTATAGGTACTATGTGTGCAGCTGACAAGAAAATATAGGAGCTCTGTTTGCTGCCACTAACACACTAGAAGTCCTATGGGTGCTGCTGAGAAGAAAATATAGGAGCTCTGTGTGATGCCACTAACACACTAGAAGTCCTATGGGTGCTGCTGAGAAGAAAATATAGGAGCTCTGTTTGCTGCCACTAACACACTAGAAGTCCTATGGGTGCTGCTGAGAAGAAAATATAGGAGCTCTGTTTGCTGCCACTAACACACTAGAAGTCCTATGGGTGCTGCTGAGAAGAAAATATAGGAGCTCTGTGTGATGCCACTAACACACTAGAAGTCCTATGGGTGCTGCTGAGAAGAAAATATAGGAGCTCTGTTTGCTGCCACTAACACACTAGAAGTCCTATGGGTGCTGCTGAGAAGAAAATATAGGAGCTCTGTTTGCTGCCACTAACACACTAGAAGTCCTATGGGTGCTGCTGAGAAGAAAATATAGGAGCTCTGTGTGATGCCACTAACACACTAGAAGTCCTATGGGTGCTGCTGAGAAGAAAATATAGGAGCTCTGTTTGCTGCCACTAACACACTAGAAGTCCTATGGGTGCTGCTGAGAAGAAAATATAGGAGCTCTGTTTGCTGCCACTAACACACTAGAAGTCCTATGGGTGCTGCTGAGAAGAAAATATAGGAGCTCTGTTTGCTGCCACTAACACACTAGAAGTCCTATGGGTGCTGCTGAGAAGAAAATATAGGAGCTCTGTTTGCTGCCACTAACACACTAGAAGTCCTATGGGTGCTGCTGAGAAGAAAATATAGGAGCTCTGTGTGATGCCACTAACACACTAGAAGTCCTATGGGTGCTGCTGAGAAGAAAATATAGGAGCTCTGTTTGCTGCCACTAACACACTAGAAGTCCTATGGGTGCTGCTGAGAAGAAAATATAGGAGCTCTGTTTGCTGCCACTAACACACTAGAAGTCCTATGGGTGCTGCTGAGAAGAAAATATAGGAGCTCTGTGTGATGCCACTAACACACTAGAAGTCCTATGGGTGCTGCTGAGATGAAAATATAGGAACTCTGTGTGATGCCACTAACACATTAGAAGTCCTATGGGTGCTGCTGAGAAGAAAATATAGGAGCTCTGTTTGCTGCCACTAACACACTAGAAGTCCTATGGGTGCTGCTGAGAAGAAAATATAGGAGCTCTGTGTGATGCCACTAACACACTAGAAGTCCTATGGGTGCTGCTGAGAAGAAAATATAGGAGCTCTGTTTGCTGCCACTAACACACTAGAAGTCCTATGGGTGCTGCTGAGAAGAAAATATAGGAGCTCTGTTTGCTGCCACTAACACACTAGAAGTCCTATGGGTGCTGCTGAGAAGAAAATATAGGAGCTCTGTGTGATGCCACTAACACACTAGAAGTCCTATGGGTGCTGCTGAGAAGAAAATATAGGAGCTCTGTTTGCTGCCACTAACACACTAGAAGTCCTATGGGTGCTGCTGAGAAGAAAATATAGGAGCTCTGTTTGCTGCCACTAACACACTAGAAGTCCTATGGGTGCTGCTGAGAAGAAAATATAGGAGCTCTGTTTGCTGCCACTAACACACTAGAAGTCCTATGGGTGCTGCTGAGAAGAAAATATAGGAGCTCTGTTTGCTGCCACTAACACACTAGAAGTCCTATGGGTGCTGCTGAGAAGAAAATATAGGAGCTCTGTGTGATGCCACTAACACACTAGAAGTCCTATGGGTGCTGCTGAGAAGAAAATATAGGAGCTCTGTTTGCTGCCACTAACACACTAGAAGTCCTATGGGTGCTGCTGAGAAGAAAATATAGGAGCTCTGTTTGCTGCCACTAACACACTAGAAGTCCTATGGGTGCTGCTGAGAAGAAAATATAGGAGCTCTGTGTGATGCCACTAACACACTAGAAGTCCTATGGGTGCTGCTGAGATGAAAATATAGGAACTCTGTGTGATGCCACTAACACATTAGAAGTCCTATGGGTGCTGCTGAGAAGAAAATATAGGAGCTCTGTTTGCTGCCACTAACACACTAGAAGTCCTATGGGTGCTGCTGAGAAGAAAATATAGGAGCTCTGTGTGATGCCACTAACACACTAGAAGTCCTATGGGTGCTGCTGAGAAGAAAATATAGGAGCTCTGTTTGCTGCCACTAACACACTAGAAGTCCTATGGGTGCTGCTGAGAAGAAAATATAGGAGCTCTGTGTGATGCCACTAACACACTAGAAGTCCTATGGGTGCTGCTGAGAAGAAAATATAGGAGCTCTGTTTGCTGCCACTAACACACTAGAAGTCCTATGGGTGCTGCTGAGAAGAAAATATAGGAGCTCTGTGTGATGCCACTAACACACTAGAAGTCCTATGGGTGCTGCTGAGAAGAAAATATAGGAGCTCTGTTTGCTGCCACTAACACACTAGAAGTCCTATGGGTGCTGCTGAGAAGAAAATATAGGAGCTCTGTTTGCTGCCACTAACACACTAGAAGTCCTATGGGTGCTGCTGAGAAGAAAATATAGGAGCTCTGTGTGATGCCACTAACACACTAGAAGTCCTATGGGTGCTGCTGAGAAGAAAATATAGGAGCTCTGTTTGCTGCCACTAACACACTAGAAGTCCTATGGGTGCTGCTGAGAAGAAAATATAGGAGCTCTGTTTGCTGCCACTAACACACTAGAAGTCCTATGGGTGCTGCTGAGAAGAAAATATAGGAGCTCTGTGTGATGCCACTAACACACTAGAAGTCCTATGGGTGGTGCTGAGAAGAAAATATAGGAGCTCTGTTTGCTGCCACTAACACACTAGAAGTCCTATGGGTGCTGCTGAGAAGAAAATATAGGAGCTCTGTTTGCTGCCACTAACACACTAGAAGTCCTATGGGTGCTGCTGAGAAGAAAATATAGGAGCTCTGTTTGCTGCCACTAACACACTAGAAGTCCTATGGGTGCTGCTGAGAAGAAAATATAGGAGCTCTGTTTGCTGCCACTAACACACTAGAAGTCCTATGGGTGCTGTTGGGGTGCAATGCTGTGCTAACAGCACTGCGGTTGGTACTACTGCAATACTGTACTAACAGTAAGCACGCACCAGACTAATCCCCAGCAGCAGCTAATAACACACTAACTGTGCAATCAGCAGCAATGAACGATCAATGACTTAGGTAGCAATGGTTTAGCAAAGAAATAGCCAATGGTTTAGCAAAGAAGAGCAAATCTTTCAGTATCAAGCAAAGACAGAATCAGCAGACTAATCTCTCCTAAAGCCGGAACTCATGTGACCGGGGCCGATGGCGTGGCGGCCTTTTAAATGGTGGGGCGTGTACTAAAGCCCCTGAGCTGTAATTGGCTACAGGCGTCCTGCCTGTAGCCAATTATTGCTCTCCGAGTTTCGGGCGCTGTGATTGGCCAAGCATGCGGGGTCACAGTGCATGCTTGGCCAATCATCAGCCAGCAATGCACTGCGCCGGCCGCGCCGGCCGCAATGCATTGCGGGGCCGCTCGCATCACACGAATGTGATGCGAACGGCCCAAATAGTTCTGGGCTCGACGAGCGAGCGAACGCCCGATGCTCGATTCGAACATGGGTTCGAATCGAGCACCGGGCCCATCCCTATTGGTATCATTCTTTAAAACATAAAGAATGGAAGAAACTTCATAGTACAAGGATTCCAAAGAATTTTTAATAAAAAGCCAATGCATTTACAATTTTCAGCAGCATTAAACAGAATTACAATCATATATCCAAGCACCACTGCAGATTGCAGCCACGGCATGAATGATGACATCACAAGATTTGCTCCGCCTGATGCATTTCCTCCAATAGAGCATCTTCAGGAAAGGACAACATTGTTTCCATATTCAGGAACATGGACCTCTTCCCCACATCCTGTCTGTCAAAAAGGCCATGGAGGTTGTAGGGAGAGACACTTCATAGGAAGGGGTACCTCCAGATACCTGAGACACCCCCAGGGGAATGAGTATAGATTACATGAAACTGAAAAAATAAGTGAATACATTAATGGAATTCTTTAATTTAAAAAAGTGTAACAAAGTCTCCTGATTTAAGTCCAGCATCAATCATGTCATTCAGAGATGTAAATTTATCGTCAATTGCAATAACCCACTGTTTGACAATGGTTCCACTCTGCAACAAAGACCCACTGTCCAATTATGTTACCGCTCTGCACTACCAACGCTAAATGACAGAATCCCCAGAACTGTTGGGGTATTGGGTGACATAATTGACTGAATATGGTCTGGATCATATTTAGTCAATGATGTCGCCCAAGATTCTGGGCTTCTTTGCTTTTTAGATCTGTCATTTTGTCCTTAACAGGACAATGACAGATTTGAGTTTATAAATGTTTTAAATGTATTTGTCTACAGGTAATACTTCAAGTTCTCCACAAAATGGAGAATAGGACTGGGTTTCTTGCCCAGGACTTGCAAATAATGAAAAAATGCATTCACTTGTTCAATAAGAATAAAGAACAGAACACAAGGGAAGATTCTGATCCTCGTGATTCCAGGGTAATAGGAGACACATACATCTAACCACAGGCTAAAAACTTAAAGTTCAAAGTGTTCCCATTGTTATAAGCTGTTCTGAACATTTGTATCTTCTTAAACAGGTTTTCGCTAGATGTATTTGTTTTTCTTACATACTTTCACCAGTCAGTATCCCCGATCACCACCGCACCAGTCATATAATGATGCTGTTCTGCACTGATGACACTAAGATATAAGAAAAATTGTAAAAAAATAAATAAAAAATTCTTAATTTTTCCAAACAATTGGACAAAAATGTACAAATTCAAAAAACTCTCCATGCCTCTTACTAAATACCTTGGACTGTCTACTTTACAAAAATGGGTCATTTGGGGGGTATTTGTACTGTCCTGACATTTTAGAGCCTCAAGACATGAGATAGCCCATCAGTACATCAGGATTGATCCAATTTCAAATACTGTATATATACCATAGTTTGTAAAATCTATAACTTTCACACATACTAAATAATATACACTTATCTAGGTTATTTTCACCAGCACAATGTAGCAGACTACATTTTGGCCTAAATTTATGAAGAATGATTATTTGTTTTGCAAATTTTTAAAGAAACTAAGAAAAACTTGTTTTCTTTTCAACATTTTTTGGTATTTTTTTTGTTTATATAGCAAGAAATAAAAAAATAACCCAGTGGTTATTAATTACTACGAAAATAAAGCTCTACTTGTGTGAAAAAAAAATGATACATTTTAAATTTATTTTGCGTACTGTGTTGCATGACCCAGCAATTACCAGTTAAGTAGCACAGTGCTAAATAACAAAAAAATGCCCTGGTCATAAAGGGAGTAAAACCTTCCAGAGGTCAAGTGGTTAAATTCAAATGGAAGAGCAGTGAAAAAAATAATGCTCTGTATTCTCAATGTAGTCTGAGTCAGACTGATCTGAGCAAAAAAATCACATTTTTGTGTTTGCTTTGTTTGCCATTTTTATGACAACTATTATATTCAGTTACACAAAGTTGCATCAGCTTACAGTTTAAGTAAAAAGTCATCTAGCCATTAAAGATATTACACGTGTCTAAAAAAAAAAAAAACTTACAGTTTAAACAGTTACTGGCAACTGTTTTTAACCTTAATAAAAATTATCCAATACACATAATTTGTTAGATATTGTTGTTGCTTTTTTGTGACTGTTTTTCTTTATAATGTATTAATATATGCTATTGAGGTTTGTTGATTATGTCACACATATGGGTGTTAGCATATCTAGCAGTCTGTGGTCCTATTTATGAGGAGATGAAAAAAAGAACAGTAATAACATGCAAAGTGCAGTGACTCATAACAATTAATTAGATATCATCTATTGATAGTTCACCAAAGTAAGAACAATGAACGATGACTGCTGATTGGCTGGCGGGATACCACTGGCTTATTAATCGACTGTTTTTAAATGCCAGTGTTTATTTCTGATTGACTAAATTATGATGATCATCATTGTTTAAACATTATAAGGTTGTAATATATAGTGCAATATTAACTTGTAAAATCTAAAAACAAGAAAGAGTTAACTAAGGCAAATTTTACTTTTATGGTTGTTTCATATAATTGCCCTAAATAAAATATTTTCCTGGTAAATACATTGCACGTTAGCAAGAAACTAACGGTAACATTATCGAAGAACAGTGGAAGGTTTTTAAAGATTTGTTGTCCAAATCTTACTCTTTTCCATATGGCCATATGATCCTTTTGCTATTAGCCTCCACCTTGTTGGCTTATGGTTCGAAAATGCATCAGGAGTCAGCTTTAGTGCAAACTTGATATTAAAAACTAACAGGCTTATGCCAGGGAAAACATGGTCTCCTTCTGGTTTCAAAGGGGCCTTTTTCATAAGTGCAGCCATGCTTTTCTAATAAAAACTCATTAAACTATGGTTATGAAAGGATGAAGCTAGGTAAAAAAAAAAACACACAATCAAACATGTCCCTTTGAACTTTCATTTTTTTTTTCATCAGCAAAGCAAACAGTTAAGTTGTTGCCGTGGTACAACGTATTTCTTTATAAGCAAACGTGTACATTAGGTAATATTTAGCAAGATCATTTAAAGACACAGAGAAGACAAATCGCACAGGCTTACAAAAAGCTTAATTTCATTTTTTTCATTATATTACTTTATCCTATAAAAAGTAGGCGATGAAAGGAATTAACTATTTTATACATCCTTCAGGGATTCTTTCCAGTGATGAGTAGTATGTGCATAAAGGAAAACTACATTCAGGTCAAAAATTATAGGTTATCTTGCATATTTACATGAGGTCATATTCACTTGATATCGTTTGACTTGAAAAGTACCTCTAGGCAACAGATTTTCATCACTGGAGCCTGTAGACAACACAACCTTTGGCACCAAAAGAAACTGCTTTTTGCTAGAATCACTTCTTTTATATACATTTTTTTTTATTATCTTGTTGGCCCTAACCTGGCTTATAATGTTTTTACAGGGGGTGAAGGAGTAGAAATGGATTACTTAGGTTAAGTGAATATTCACTTTGCAAAGGCAATGTTTACTGAGCTTTATAAATAGGGTTAAGCTATGTTCACTTTAGAAAAAAAAAAACTTTTTTTCTTGCACATAATTTGAACTGAACACAGCATCACATTGTTGACTATGTTTGGTGACTGTTAACTTTGCAAATGTATCAATCTGCATTGCTTTAGTAAATAACTTCTTTGGATAAGATCACTGTATATATTTTCATAATGGAAATTAAAGTGTGATTGAAGACTATGGGAGTTAACCAACTGTTTGCCCTTGATGCCTATAGGCACATGTCTATAATGCCTATTGATAAATATGGCCCTGGTGCCTATACTAAAATCAAAAATTGGGATCCTATGTATTTCAAGATGTTTTGTGAAATTGTGTCTACTTTTTGAAATTTGGAATAGATTACATATTCTACAATTGCTGGCACAGTGTTGATATGTACAATGTAAACAGAAACCTTCATACTGTCAAGCAAGCCTTTAGGGTTATACTAGACTGAAATATTATGTGGGTCATTTACTTTCCTGACAAACATAGCTTCCAAAACCAACCTGTAGATACACATACTGTACGTAGCAATTCATATAGTTTATTTGTTCTTCTTAGTCTACCAGGGAATATTCATGTTATATTCATTCCATTTAAATTCAGAGTAAAATATTGACAGTCACATTACATGGCTTTTGGTAGATGTGTGGCAATTCTAATCAAAGGAGCAAACAATAACATTGGAAAAATTGCATGGAATTAGCTTTGTGGAAAATATGATATTGTCAGGAGTCTATGATAGTGAGCCCTTGTAGATTGCCAACTCAGGGTTCCCTACGGTGCAGAGTCTATTCCCCAGCCTGCTTCTTCACTATGGCACCTGATGGTGGGGATGGACTTGCAGCAAGCTTGAGCCAGGTCATGGCCCCCAGGTACACCCAGCTGAGGATGCAGAGACCACTAGCGCATGCAGAGCACAATGGCAGGAGACAGAAGGAAATCCAGGAAATAAGAGGTCAGGCCAGTTGGCAAGCAAGCACAGCTGGAAGACGAAGCCGGGTCAGTACACGGGAAGTCGGACACAGAATACAGAATAGCAAGGAAACAGGAGCTTAGAGAACTGTAAACAGGCAATATATACACTGTATATATATATATATATATATATATATATATATATATATATATATAAATATATATATACATATATATATATATATATATATATATATATATATTATAATATAATATTATTATATTATATATATATATATATATATATATATATATATATATATATATATATATATGCGCAAAGTAGAAAGTAGAAGTTGGGCCAGGAAGTGATGCAATGTAAAGGAGAGAAAATATAAACCCACAGAATAGCAGATGACACCCATAGCAATGTGCAATGTAGATTTTTAACAGCACACCACGGACCTTCAAATTGAGTCCAATTTAATTTTATTGAAGTACGATCACATCACACACAAGAGAGTGCAAGGTTTCGGAGTCACGCGGGAACACTTCATCAGGAATACGATGATAGTGACCTAAGTAAAACATACCTGTGTAACATGTATTGAAAAGGCCACTTGTAGTCTGCATTGGAAGTTACAGTGGTGGTTAAGAATATTAGAGCAAATTTGGTAGAACCGAGGCATAGCATTTCTAAGGTCAACAATCCAAATAAAATGTATTCATAACAGTAATTACATAAAACAGCCATGTTATTTTAGGACTTAACGTGGTTGTAAACCCTTACATGTACCCAGTGAAGTGACTAGCCTCAGGTGATACATAGAGATTAAACAGAGCCTCCTACATAAGTTGTACCTGTTTATCTGCTGTCTTCTCTTCTCTACATCTGTTCAAAGTCCAGAATTTTTAAAGCTTGACTGAGCTTTTAGAAAGCAGGAGGCAGAGAGCTGAAATTACATACTCTCAGCAAGGAGAGCTGAGGGTTGATTGGTGGGTATAGACACCCCCCCTTCACACAGCACACAGGAATATCCCTCCCTTGTCACTTTTTACGTCTTGGTGTCAGGAAAACTTGTCAGAATTGATTCATTCTATTAACAGAGGGATGAAGCTGCAGACAGAAATAACACTTAAGCCCTGTACACACGATCGGTTTTACCGATGAAAACAGTCCGATGGACTTTTTTCATCGGACAAACCGATCGTGTATGGGACCCATCGGTCTTTTTTCCATCGGTTTTAAAATATAGAACATGTTTTAAATTTTTCAGATGGATCAAAAACCGATAGCAAATTCCGATCGTCTATGGGCAAGTCCATCGGATAAAAAACCCACGCATGCTAAGAATCAAGTCAACGCATGCTCAGAAGCATTGAACTTCATTTTTCTTGGCTCTTCGGAGTGTTTTACGTCACCGCATTTGGAACGGTCGGATTTTTGACTGATGGTGTGTAGGCAAGACTGATGGAAGTCAGCTTCATCGGTTTTCCGATGGAAAAATCCATCGGTTTAAAAACCATAGGAAATCCGATCGTGTGTACAGGGCTTTTGTGCTCTTGTTTGAGACATGCACACAATATAGAAAGATATGCTTTGTTCATATTTCATGCCTGAGTTTTACAACCACTTTAATGGTATTAGACTAGAAAGGATTTTTCTTATCAATTCTGTGGTTAAAATTTGACAAAAGCACAAGATCAGCTTTGGTAACTGTTTAGTAGCTGTCCTTTCCTTCAGCCTCTTTGCAGTCACTGCCTGTCTACATGTATACACTCTAGCAATAGCTGCAGGTCATTTCTCAGGGTGGGTTTCTTGAAAGTTACAAGAGGGGAACATATCCATGCAATGTGCACTGGCACAGCCATATGTAGTCTCCATAGGGAGAACCTGTGACAGGTGACAAATCACAAGACCAAATGGGAAACATGGAGAAAGTGTTGTCACCATCTAACAAGATATTCCTGAACAAGAACATTCACAGCAGAATCACCAGGTATTATTCAAACAAAAATTGCAAATTGAAGATTTCAAAGTTATTGAAAATGGCTTTTGAGATTATATAAACATGTTTAAGCTTATATGAGATTTTAGTGATTGTTTTTACAAATACTTGAAAAATACAAATTTCTGCTAGGCTCCTAAAACTTGTATACCCATAAATTCTATTAAAAATCTTTATACATAGACCACTTTATAGCTTATGTTTAGCGGCCCTTTAATTCATTTGTATCAAGTGAAAACAAATGTGGAGGCCGAAGCTTTGTTATTATTATTTTTTTCATTTTCTGTGTAAAGAAAATGAACCCACTGGGAGACAGAAAAATAAATATTTTAGGAACAGTAAGCAATCTGCTCATGCTTTATAATAATGTAGGGTTTTAAGGAACAAAAGAGAGGACAAGTTGCTGGAAGATCAAAGCTTTTTCAGAGGTTTAATGCCATTTTAAATTGCATTCTCAAGAAGGAAACAAATTCATCTTAAAGCGGAGTTCCACCTAGGAAAAAAAAAAAGTACTGTAGCTGCTGACTTTTAACATAAGAACACTTATCTGTCCAGGGAGGACACAATGTCGGCACCCGAAGCTGACCAGTGCCCCGGCTCCGGGTGCAGGCGCTGGCATTCTTACTAAGGGAAACAGGAAGTGAAGCCTTGCAGCTTCACAGCCTGTTTCCTACTGCGCATGCTTGAGTCACGCTGCACTTTCTTAATGGTCCCTGCTGTCTTCTGGGAACTGAAGGCAGCGGGGGGGGGAAGGAGGAGGAGCCGGACATTGCGTAGTTTGCCGCACAGATTTTGGCGATCTTTCCCCCGGAAGTGGGAGCAGATACCTGGATTTGACAGGTATCCCCCCCTGAAAGGTGCCAAATGTGGCATCTGATCCGCGGAAGTTCCATTTATGGATGGATCTCCGCTTTAATTCACCATTTCTTTTGGACCTTGTTTTTTAATGTAAACTATTGCAGATGGAGGGAGAAAACAACTTGCAAATCTGTGTGATTCACTAAAATCCAAACTAGGGTTTTTAAAAATAAAAAATAAGGAACCAAGCAGTGTAATTTTCTTTTTACAATTATACTGTCATATCATACATTAACTAAATTACAATAATGTTGGTTAAACCTCTTATATTGTATTAATCATGTCAGATTTTATTTGCTAAGAAATTCTAAAAATGCATTGTTATTTAGGGACTTCACTGATATATTTGATATTGATATATTATATGATGCATCAGTCGCCATTTAATTGTAAAATATGCCTGTTAATAGTTTGTTCTTATGTCATTTAGGAATACTTTTCAATGCCAAAGCAAATAGTATGCTTTAAGTCTGGTACTGTGCCAATTGGCAATATAACAGAAATGTTGCATTCCAAAAGAGTATATCACTGTAATGTAGCAGGATATAGTGTAGTTGCCACATTTCTGCAGTGCTCAGTGCTAGTGTTTTCTGTTCACTGTAACACATTTAGTTTCCCTTGGAATGCTCAAGACAATAATTCCTTTATCTAGAAAGTCTCAGGTCATAGATGACCGCAGACAAAAATATGTTTTACCAAAAATGACATGTGGGGAGAAATATGCCAATTCCTGAAAGCATTGTACTGTCTGTTGCTATTTTGTTCCTGACTCTGCATACGAGTGGATGTGGGGCATGACAGGTAATAGCATTTTTTTCCTTTTCTCCACAGAAATGGGAACAAATTAGTGAACGTCATAAAAAGATTTTACAACATGCTGAAATATCAGTTTCTGAGATGGTGATCACTTCCAATGATATGAGGTGCTGTTACGCAACCTTCCAGCCTAAACTGTGGGTTAACAAGTCTTCTCAGACTCCTAGCTACTCCCTTCAGCTGTGGGATAATGGGGTTGATTTATTAAAGCTGGAGAGTGCAAAATCTGGTGCAGCTGTGCACAGTAGCCAATCATCTTTTAACTTCAGCTTGTTCAGTTAAGCTTTCACAAAAAAACCTGGAAGCTGATTGGTTTCTGTGTAGAGCTGCACCAGATTTTTGCACTCTCCAGTTTTAGTAAACCAACCCCAATGAGTCTTCCCAGACACCCTGCTGCTTTCATCAGCTGCATAGTAATGAGTTTGACCACACACCCCAGCACCTGGATTGGTCATTGGTGCAAGAGGCACCTTATTTAACGGCTTGCCGACCAGCTGCCGTCATTATACTGCGGCAGGTTGGCACGGCTGCTCAAACCGCCGTAGGTGTACGTTGGGCACTTTAACAGCTATAGGGGAAGCGTGCGTGAGCCGATGCACATGGCCGGTGGCGGCGATGTCCACTGGCGACCCGTGATCGCTCTTTAGAGAGCCAGAATGGGGATCTGTCAATGTAAACAGACAGATCCCCATTCTGTCAGGGAAGTAGAGAGAGATCTGCTGTTCCTAGTAATCAGGAACAACAATTTCTCTCTACTCCCAGTCAGTACACTCCCCCCCACAGTTAGAAACACCTCCCTAGGGAACACTTAACTCCTTGATCCCCCCTAGTGTTAACCCCTTCCCTACCAGTGACATTTATACAGTAATCAGTGACTATTTATAGCACTGATTGCTGTATAAATGTCAATGGTCCCAAAAAAAGTGTCAAAAGTGTTCGATCTGTCTGCACAATGCCGCAGTCCCGCAAAAAAACACTGATCACCGCCATTACTATTAAAAAATATATATATATTAATAAAAATGCTATAAATATATCCCCTATTTTGTAGACTCTATAATTTTTGCGCAAACCAATCATTATATGTTTGTTTGCGAATTGAATTAACAAAAATATGTAGAAGAAGAATACATATTGGCCTAAACTGATGAATAATTTTTTGGGGGATATTTATTATAGCAAAAAGTAAAAAATATATATTTTTTTTCAAAATAGTTTATAGCGCAAAAAAATAAAAACCGCAGAGGTGATCAAATACCTCCAAGCTCTATTTGTGGGAAAAAAAGGACATACATTTTGTTTTTGTACAACGTCGCATGACCTTGCAATTGTCAGTTAAAGAGACGCAGTGCCATATCGCAAAATGCCCTGGTCATTAAGGGGGTAAATCCTTACGGGGCTGAAGTGGTAAGGGGTTGTAAAGTCTCCAGGTTATTCACCTTAGCCCATCTGTTCCAGCGACGTGCATGAGCCCAGTGACTCCAGCCGCTGTCTCCTTCCTCATTGGGTAGATGGATAGCAGCAGAAGCCATTGGCTCCCGGTGCTGTCAATCAAATCCAGTAACACAGGAGCGGGGGTGGTTCTGAGTCTTGCTGTTTGTGTTATTGGATGCAGCAGCGGGACTTGTGAGCGTGCCTGCACAGTTGCCCCATGGAAAGTGGCTCTCCATGGGGGCACATGATCAAGAGAAGGACCCAGGAGCACCGCTGGGGCACCCCAGAAGAAGAGGAAAACCATTGCACAGAGCAGGTAAGTATAACATGTTTTTTATAAAAAAAAAACTTTACAATCCCTTTAACCACTTCCATACCAGGCCAATTCTGGCACTTCTCTCCTTCATGTAAAAATCATAATTTTTTTGATAGAAAATTACTCAGAACCCCCAAACATTATATATATATTTTTTTTATCAGACACCCTAGGGAATAAAGTGGCGGTCATTGCAACTTTTTATCTCGCACGGTATTTGCGCAATAATTTTTCAAACGCCATTTTTTTTTTCAAAAACGGTTTCATGAATCAAAAAATAACAAAACAGTAAAGTTAGCCCAATTTTTTTGTTTAATGTGAAAGATGATGTTACCCAGAGTAAATAGATACCTAACTTGTCACGCTTTAAAATTGCGCACACTCATGGAATGGCGGCAAACTTCGATACTTAAAAATCTCCATAGGCGACGCTTGATTTTTTTTACAGGTTAACAGTTTAGAGTTACAGAGGAGGTCTAGTGCTAGAATTGTTGCATGCACTCTAACACACGCGGCGATACCTCACATGTGTGGTTTGAACACCGTTTACATATGTGGGTGGGACTTACATTTGTGTTTGCTTTTGAGCGCGAGCTAGCGGGGACAGGGGCGTTTTAATATATATATTTTTTTTATTTCATTTTTTTTTTACTTAATTTTTTCTATTTTTACACTTTATTTTACTTTTTTTTTTTTGATCACTTTTATTTCTATTACAAGGAATGTAAAAATCCCTTGTAATATGAGATAATGTGTGTGATTACTGCGCTAATGTGAAAACTTGAAGGTGAATGTGTTATTCACACCTAGGCTGCGACAAATGAAATATGTGAAACCATACCAAAAGCAATATAAGAATAAAAAATTATCGCGCCCAATCTAAATGAGATAGAACTCAACTGATAAATTCCAGTATAAAGTTAATGAAAGCTTTAACGTGCATATTGTGTAAACCATAACCTAAAGACAAATAAATATCCACGGTGATAACTTATGCAAAACAACACTGCAAATAAATTGTTGTGATAAAAAATTTATTAGCACCCGCTGTGTTAATCCTACTGAATTATAGCCATAGCATACATAAAAACATGTACTGGTGTGATGAAAAAAGTCCTATGAAAAAATTCCCAACACAATAATACAGGAAGGGAATAAAGATTGTCCACTAATTATATTGATTCTCCAAGAAAAAATGAAAAACCCTCAGTAGTGTTGAAGTGGAAAAGTGCCCAAATAAAGTCCATAAATGCCAAAGAGGAGCCGCATCCACCACAGTGAGTATAATTAGGAGATGGGTACTTTACCAGAGATGTTGGACCTCCACTATGGCAAGGTCTAATGGGCCTGCAGATATCACCCTCTGCGGGGTACAGATGTTGATCCCAGGAGTCAAAAAGATGTCCCCAATCCGAAATCCCGGTGCTGGCTCCTAGCACGCACTGTGCTGTCTCATCCACTCAAGCCACTGAGATCCGTCGCTCCAAGCGGCATAGTGCAAACTTCCGAGTAGGATACAAGTGCATGGAAAAAAGGAAAAAAGGGGACTCCAGTAGTGTATTACCTCACGTTGAAATTTATTCCTTGTTGAAGGGGTATACAAAATAGTACATAAAATATAAAATAATTTAAAATTGCCGGCATAAAGATTGCGTTCGCCCGTACAAGCTAACCTCTTTATGGGGAAATGGGAGGAGGATGTCATCCATGCTGCCGATAGGCCTCAACTAGCCCTATGGGCTAGGTATATTGATGACGTCCTCCTCCTATGGAGAGGATCCAGGGAGTCCCTAGATTCCTTTATGGAGTCCCTCAACATGAACGATAAGGGTATTGAGTTTAAGTATGAAGCAGACCAGAATTCAATACACTTTCTGGACCTCCAGATTAGAGTGGAGGAGGGACGTTTCATCACCTCTACGTATTTTAAAACTACGGATAGGAACGCTTTTATACCTCAAGATAGCTGCCACTACCGTTCATGGCTCAATGCTGTTCCCAAAAGTCAATATTTACGCTTAAGGCGCAATTGTACTAAACTCAGTGACTATAGAGAACAGGCTGATATCTTGACTAAGAGATTTCTTGAAAAAGGATATTCCGCCAGTGATCTTGAACATAGGTTTTTGGAAGTGGAACAACTTGATAGGGAACAACTTTTGGGCGATAAAGTGGCTAATAAAGATGATAAGAATTCCTTTATAATGCCTTTTATCACAGGCTTTTCCAACCAGCATTATTTGGTGAAAAAATTGATTTATAGACACTGGCACATTATTAAGGATGATGTGGTATTGGGACCTATATTACCTGATCAACCGCAGGTGGTATTCAGGGGTGCACCATCTTTGAGAGACTCACTGGCCCCAAATGTATGTGACCCCCCGTTAACAAACCTATGTTTTTTCAAAACTTGGTGGGGTATCATAAGTGTAAAAAATGTGCTGTTTGCAACATTAACCATATCAAGGAACGAAAAACCCTTAATTTCGTTTCCAATAGTACTTCTCAACAGTTTGAAATTAAAACTTTTATCACGTGTTTGACTACTCATGTAGTGTACCTCCTTACTTGCCCTTGCGGGTTACATTATATAGGAAGGACTATTCGGGCCTTCCATATTAGGCTCAATGAACATATTGGAAACATCAGAAGAGGGTTCAAGTGGCATTCTGTTTCCAGACACTATAGGGATGTTCATAACACTGGGACATCCTTTGTGGCTATAGACAGGTTGAAGAGCCATTGGAGGGGGGGCCCTAAAAGGAGAGCGATATCCAAACTCGAAATGAGTTGGATATATAAGGTAAAATGCCTTAGACCTTTGGGGTTGAATGTGGACATTGAGATCAATGCATTTATAGACAATTCTTGAACATCTTAGTCTCCTCCCACACCCCTCTCTATAATATTCCTGCTATTAGTTTTCAGCGTTTAATTTTAATTATATATTTTTATTTTTTATTTATATAATTTTTGTCTTTGATTTATAAAGGTAGTTTGTTTTGGTACTCATTACCGTATCATTCATACAATTCAATTTTAAATAAATCCTTTTTGGTGGTAGGGTCAGTACTCTTTAACTGGGGTACCTTCCTTGGTTGTCTTTTAAGATACTCCTTGGAAAAAGTATTTTTCTCATATTTGATTGTGAGTTATATAGGGTATTTAGTTTTTACAAATTAATGGTATTTACATTACATTAGTCTAAGCATGGTACTTGGATCATCTAAGCATCAATATGGTTCTGGCTTTGTAATTCTAAATGGTTATGCGGATTTTATGTAAATGTAGTGTATTCATTATTCCCGTTTTTGAGACATAGCATTATCATTCTAGAATGCAGCCAGCAGCTTTTTGGTAACCTTCCATTATTAGTGCATATTCATTTGATTTGCGCTATGTAGCGTTTTTTAAGATGTATTTAAATAAATATACCTAGCTTCGGATGCAAGTCTAAGTGTCACCTACGTCCTCACACATGTGGGGGAGGTGCTTTCACTGTAGACGAAGGATGTGGAGTTTTATCTCCCCTCCCCTTGTATTGCGGGAGTGGTATAGGATGTCTATCATGACTCTATCGTCATGGTTGATTGATATGAAAGCGAGGCGTGGATGCGCCTCGTGACTTCACCATCAATGTTGTTGATACGAAGACGAGGCGTGGATGCGCCTCACATGTATTTATTGAGTGACGTTTCAGTGCGTCGCCCATGCCCTTTGAGAACGTTTGGATTAAACGAAACTAGTCAGGGCAGTGCTGCGCACTAAACGTCACTACTACGTGACCCCGCTAGCACGGGCGAACGCAATCTTTATGCAGGCAATTTTAAATTATTTTATATTTTATGTACTATTTTGTATACCCCTTCAACAAGGAATAAATTTCAACGTGAGGTAATACACTACTGGAGTCCCCTTTTTTCCTTTTTTCCATGTACTTGTATCCTACTCAGAAGTTTGCACTACGCCGCTTGGAGCGACGGATCTCAGTGGCTTGAGTGGATGAGACAGCACAGTGCGTGCTAGGAGCCAGCACCGGGATTTCGGGTTGGGGACATCTTTTTGACTCCTGGGATCAACATCTGTACCCCGCAGAGGGTGATATCTGCAGTCCCATTAGACCTTGCCATAGTGGAGGTCCAACATCTCTGGTAAAGTACCCATCTCCTAATTATACTCACCGTGGTGGATGCGGCTCCTCTTTGGCGTTTATGGACTTTCTTTGGGCACTTTTCCACTTCAACACTACTGAGGGTTTTTCATTTTTTCCTTGGAGAATCAATATAATTAGTGGACAATCTTTATTCCCTTCCTGTATTATTGTGTTGGGAATTTTTTCATAGGACTTTTTTCATCACACCAGTACATGTTTTTATGTATGCTATGGCTATAATTCAGTAGGATTAACACAGCGGGTGCTAATTAATTTTTTATCACAACAATTTATTTGCAGTGTTGTTTTGCATAAGTTATCACCGTGGATATTTATTTGTCTTTAGGTTATGGTTTACACAATATGCATGTTAAAGCTTTCATTAACTTTATACTGGAATTTATCAGTTGAGTTCTATCTCATTTAGATTGGGCGCGATAATTTTTTATTCTTATATTGCTTTTGGTATGGTTTCACATATTTCATTTGTCGCAGCCTAGGTGTGAATAACACATTCACCTTCAAGTTTTCACATTAGCGCAGTAATCACACACATTATCTCACATTTATATTGACACAAACTTATTTGCAGCTTTTGTAATTATATTTTTTTATTTTTTATTTTTAATTTTGGTTTTTATTTCTCCTCTTCCCTCCTGTTTCACCCAACATGGACGTATTTGAGTATCGTTCCAATAGGGTGATTAGGAAGGAAGGTGTATTTGAAATTAATGGGGAAATAGAAGGAGACCTGGGAGGTCTCTTTATGCGACTTAAGAATCTTATGATTTCAGAAGTCCACACGCAATGGGACATAGCATTTTTAGATCAATATGTAAGTGATAATATGGTCCCTAGGAGCTTATGGTGGGAAGTGGGTCCCCAGAAGGGTGAACTGGAGGTGTTAGAATGGTTCAAGTATTTTAATGATGCAGGAGTAAAGTTTTTGGAGTTTCTGGCTCAAAGGAAGAAATGTAAACTTGCCCGTTTAGATATTGAAATTAAAACTATTAAAGAGAAATTAATGCCCCACGTTAACAGTATAAAGAACGATCCACTAGTTTGAAAAAAACTCTAGAGAAAGAGGAAATAGAACAAAAAAAGAAAAAGAAAAAGAAGTTTAGTAGGGATGTAGGAGACTATAACTCTGGAACTGTTTTTGTCTGGCAAAGTAAACTTTTGACTAATGAGGGGGAACCTATGGAGGCAAGTATAGGACCAGGGTTGGGACAGGTATCTAGCCAGCCCCCTCGATATTTTGTTCAAACTCAGGCCCCTACAGAAGGGAGTCGTACGTCTAGAAGAGTCTCTTATAGATCACCTAATAGGGATTCTCGAGCCCCTCCCCCTTCTAATAAATTGAAATCAGGTGGTGCGCACCCTAAGGGTGCCCCTTCTAAATCTCCTATGTGGAGAAATAAAAACAAAACACTTAGATCACAACCCGTTCAAAATAACGATAGGGGATATGGTGGCCCACCTGTGACCCCCTATGGTAGGGAGCCTTATATGCCCTACCAAATACCTGTACATAATAGATTCCAACCTTTCCATGATGGGTATTACCCATATGGCGACTGGGACCATTATCAGGATAATCGCACCCCTAATAGGGATACGTGGAACGATGGATCATCTAGACAGTATCCACCTCCTCTGCCCCCCTTCCCCCTAGGGGTGATCGTCCCCGTGATTTCGGCTATCAGCACGAATCATGGCGACATAGACCTTATCCTCAATATGGGGATTTTCCCAGGGCAGATCAAAACCAGAGACCCAGAGAAAGAAGAGAGGAAGCAGAGGAGGAAGGAGATCGAGGCAACAAAAGAAAAAGGGTGTAATTGGTCAAGGTATATACAACCTTAGCTCGGTCACCCTTTCTTCTGATGAAATGTCTATATTAGACAAGGGATTAAAATTTGCACCTCCATGTAGGCTGAATAAATTTCAGACCTACATGGATATACATAAATATAGTAGAAAACTTAGTGTGAAGAGATATATCATGTCTAATCCTATCAAACCTAGTTCAATTAGGACAGATAGCATATCACATTCAAATTTGGCCAACGCGTCCCTTTTTAACCCTCTAGGAGGATTAACTCCATCTGTTAGGGTGTTTAGAGACGTTCTCCTCAGAGATTTAGAAAAAATTAAAATAAAGAACATTAAATTGAATAATTCCCTCCAGACAGGTTTGGATCACTTGTGTGAGAATAAACAAATAATTATCCGCCCCGCTGATAAGGGGGGCGGTATTGTTATTTTGAATAAATCAGATTACATGGATGAGTTAAACTCTCTGGTGGGAGATAGGAATACTTATGTCCCTTTACCAGGTGATCCACGCCCTGCATACAGGAGAATTCTTGTTAATTTGGTAGAAGAAGGTTTCAATACAGGAATTTTGAATAAAAAAGAAAAAGCCTTTTTAGTTCCGGCCTCGTCTAGATTACCCGTCATATACTATTTGCCCAAAATACACAAAAACCCTGTAAATCCACCAGGTCGTCCCATTATAAGTGGTATCGACTCGATCACCTCTAGAGTGGGCAAATATATAGACGGGTATCTACAGCCATTGGTCAAGGCACTACCTGCGTACCTCAGGGATAGTAAACATGTCATTAACCTATTGAGTGAGACACCATATGAGGATGATTTATGGATGGTCACTGCAGACGTGACATCCCTATATACAATCATACCTCATGAATGTGGAATCTCCTCAGTCAAACATTTTTTGGACAGGAATTCAGGATTACCACGGAAACATAGGAAGTTCATATTGGAACTTCTAAAGTTTGCAACTACTCACAATTTTTTTGGGTTTAGCAATATGTTTTTTTTACAACAGAGGGGGGTCGCAATGGGGGCTAAATTCGCCCCGAGCCTGGCTAACCTCTTTATGGGGAAATGGGAGAAGGACGTCATCCATGCTGCCGATAGGCCTCAACTAGCCCTATGGGCTAGGTATATTGATGACGTCCTCCTCCTATGGAGAGGATCCAGGGAGTCCCTAGACTCCTTTATGGAGTCCCTCAACATGAACGATAAGGGTATTGAGTTTAAGTATGAAGCAGACCAGAATTCAATACACTTTCTGGACCTCCAGATTAGAGTGGAGGAGGGACGTTTCATCACCTCTACGTATTTTAAAACTACGGATAGGAACGCTTTTATACCTCAAGATAGCTGCCACTACCGTTCATGGCTCAATGCTGTTCCCAAAAGTCAATATTTACGCTTAAGGCGCAATTGTACTAAACTCAGTGACTATAGAGAACAGGCTGATATCTTGACTAAGAGATTTCTTGAAAAAGGATATTCCGCCAGTGATCTTGAACATAGGTTTTTGGAAGTGGAACAACTTGATAGGGAATAACTTTTGGGCGATAAAGTGGCTAATAAAGATGATAAGAATTCCTTTATAATGCCTTTTATCACAGGCTTTTCCAACCAGCATTATTTGGTGAAAAAATAGATTTATAGACACTGGCACATTATTAAGGATGATGTGGTATTGGGACCTATATTACCTGATCAACCGCAGGTGGTATTCAGGGGTGCCCCATCTTTGAGAGACTCACTGGCCCCAAATGTATGTGACCCCCCCGTTAACAAACCTATGTTTTTTCAAAACTTGGTGGGGTATCATAAGTGTAAAAAATGTGCTGTTTGCAACATTAACCATATCAAGGAACGAAAAACCCTTAATTTCGTTTCCAATAGTACTTCTCAAAAGTTTGAAATTAAAACTTTTATCACACGTTCGACTACTCATGTAGTGTACCTCTTTACTTGCACTTGCGGGTTACAGTATATAGGAAGGACTATTCGGGCCTTCCATATTAGGCTCAATGAACATATTGGAAACATCAGAAGTGGCATTCTGTTTCCAGACACTATAGGGATGTTCATAACAGGGACCCCACTGGGACATCCTTTGTGGCTATAGACAGGTTGAAGAGCAATTGGAGGGGGGGCCCTAAAAGGAGAGCGATATCCAAACTCGAAATGAGTTGTATATATATGGTAAAATGCCTTAGACCTTTGGGGTTGAATGTGGACATTGAGATCAATGCATTTATAGACAATTCTTGAACATCTTAGTCTCCTCCCACACCCCTCTCTATAATATTCCTGCTATTAGTTTTCAGCGTTTAATTTTAATTATAGATTTTTATTTTTTATTTATATAATTTTTGTCTTTGATTTATAAAGGTAGTTTGTTTTGGTACTCATTACCGTATCATTCATACAATTCAATTTTAAATAAATCCTTTTTGGTGGTAGGGTCAGTACTCTTTAACTGGGGTACCTTCCTTGGTTGTCTTTTAAGATACTCCTCGGAAAAATTTTTTTTCTCATATTTGATTGTGAGTTATATAGGGTATTTAGTTTTTACAAATTAATGGTATTTACATTACATTAGTCTAAGCATGGTACTTGGATCATCTAAGCATCAATATGGTTCTGGCTTTGTAATTCTAAATGGTTATGCGGATTTTATGTAAATGTGGTGTATTCATTATTCCCGTTTTTGAGACATAGCATTATCATTCTAGAATGCAGCCAGCAGCTTTTTGGTAACCTTCCATTATTAGTGCATATTCATTTGATTTGCGCTATGTAGCATTTTTTAAGATGTATTTAAATAAATATACCTAGCTTCGGATGCAAGTCTAAGTGTCACCTACGTCCTCACACATGTGGGGGAGGTGCTTTCACTGTAGACGAAGGATGTGGAGTTTTATCTCCCCTCCCCTTGTATTGCGGGAGTGGTATAGGATGTCTATCATGACTCTATCGTCATGGTTGATTGATATGAAAGCGAGGCGTGGATGAGCCTCGTGACTTCACCGTCAATGTTGTTGATACGAAGACGAGGCGTGGATGCACCTCACATGTATTTATTGAGTGACGTTTCAGTGCGTCGCCCGTGCCCTTTGAGAACGTTTGGATTAAACGAAACTAGTCAGGGTGGTGCTGCGCACTAAACGTTACTACTATGTGACCCCGCTAGTACTATTTTGTATACCCCTTCAACAAGGAATAAATTTCAACGTGAGGTAATACACTACTGGAGTCCCCTTTTTTCCTTTTTTCCATGCACTTGTATCCTACTCGGAAGTTTGCACTACGCCGCTTGGGGCGACGGATCTCAGTGGCTTGAGTGGATGAGACAGCACAGTGCGTGCTAGGAGCCAGCACCGGGATTTCGGATTGGGGACATCTTTTTGACTCCTGGGATCAACATCTGTACCCCGCAGAGGGTGATATCTGCAGGCCCATTAGACCTTGCCATAGTGGAGGTCCAACATCTCTGGTAAAGTACCCATCTCCTAATTATACTCACCGTGGTGGATGCGGCTCCTCTTTGGCGTTTATGGACTTTCTTTGGGCACTTTTCCACTTCAACACTACTGAGGGTTTTTCATTTTTTCCTTGGAGAATCAATATAATTAGTGGACAATCTTTATTCCCTTCCTGTATTATTGTGTTGGGAATTTTTTCATAGGACTTTTTTCATCACACCAGTACATGTTTTTATGTATGCTATGGCTATAATTCAGTAGGATTAACACAGCGGGTGCTAATTAATTTTTTATCACAACAATTTATTTGCAGTGTTGTTTTGCATAAGTTATCACCGTGGATATTTATTTGTCTTTAGGTTATGGTTTACACAATATGCACGTTAAAGCTTTCATTAACTTTATACTGGAATTTATCAGTTGAGTTCTATCTCATTTAGATTGGGCGCGATAATTTTTTATTCTTATATCCCTTGTAATATAAATTGTTAGTGACAGGTCCTCTTTTTGGAGAGATGTAGGGTCAATAAGACCCCACATCTCTCCTCCAGGCTGGAAAGCATGAGATCGGTAAAAAAAATCACCGATCTCATACTGACATCCGCGATTACGGCTTTGTTTACTTCCGGGTACTCTGGGGCCTCTGATGGTCATAGAGACTGAAAATCTCTATGGTCCTCATCCAGTGCCGGCCGATTCGTTCTCCAGGCCCCCGTTGGCACGGGAGACTCCGGAGAAGCACCGGATGGCGGCGGGAGGGGGGAGCCCCCTCCCGTCGCCTATAAGAACGATCAAGCGGTGGAACCACCGCTATGATCATTCTTATGGTGAGCAGAATCGCCGGCATAAAAGAAGGATATCTAAATTATGCCAGTAGCTCAAGGCATCATTCAGATATCCCCCCTAAGGTCGGGTAGGGAAGTGGTTAAACAGCCTCAGTCTGTGCCTCCGTATTTGTGATAGTTTTCTGACTTTCTGGCTCATTGTCTGTTTCCTAGCCTGATCCAAATGCAATATAAGTACCATGTTTCCTCCTGGTCAGTTTGTGGGTGAGCCTTACTTTGTACAATCCATCTATGACATTAGGGTAAAAAAAAAGGGTAAACAACTCATTAAACTATTACTGCACTTTCACTGAACATTATGGGAGTCCGTTGTCAAATAAATTAGAGACACCATTAGAAGCAAATCTGTATACCCCTCATTTAGCAAAGTTTATGAAAAAGGTTTGTTTTTGTACATTTGCAGCTCCTGAAAACTGGGTAGCCAGCTGAGACACATTTGCACCTATCCAAAGAGTTAGCACTGAAGATGAGACAGATTTTCGCTTCACTGATGCACAATGGAGGAGGTGTTAGTATGTTGCAGTTCTACTTTATAGGTGCAGAAGAAGGAATTTATGAATGAATATGAACTATTAAGCCTCGTACACACGACCGTTTTTCCTGGCAGGAAAACTGCCAGGAGAGCTTTTGGCCGGGAATTCCGGCCATGTGTATGCTCCCTAGCAGTTTTCCCGACAGGAAAACTGCCCGGGAAAAATAGAGAACCTGCTCTCTATTTTTCCATCGGATTCCCGGCAGAGTTTTCCTGCCAAGAAAACCGGTCGTCTGTATGCTTACCTGAAGGGCAACGAAACCGCGCATGCTCGATAACACTTTGACGCATGCGCGGTAGCAGACAAAGTTAGTGTGGGGTGTAGCAAGATGGCGGCGATGGAATCGAATGTGACGAGACGCGGGCTCGTCGTAGTCAATGACGTCACCAGGTTCTTGCCATTCAAAAGAACGGTGGATTTTTGGATACAACGTGTATGCAAGGAAAGCTTGGCAGGAATCCCGTCAAGCTGGGCAGGAATCCCGTCAGGAAAAACAACGTTTTTTTTGCGTGGGGAAAAATGGACGTGTGTACAGGGCTTAAGGCTACTTTTCCACTGAGGCGCTTTTCAGGTGTTTTATTGCTAAAAATAGCACCTGTAAAGCGCCTCTCAAGCCACCCCAGTGTAAAAACCCAAGTGCTTTCAGGACGAGAAAAAAAGTTCTGCAAGCACCTCTCCTAAACCGCCCCTGCCATTGAAATCAATGGGCAGCGCTGCCAAAGTGCCTGCAAAGCGCTTTGGCAGCTGTGATTTCCAGGCACTTTTAACCCCTTCTTTCGGGTTAAAAGCGACCAGCTCCCGCCCGCACAGTGCCGGTAAGGCATCGCTAAAACAAGCAGCGCTTTACCGCTATCGTGGGGTGGTGTTCAGTGTGAAAGGGGTCTTACAGTAAATTTCCTAAATTGCCTCACTGTTCCTGTTCCTGTTTAACATTACCTTGCTGTGCAACAGCATTAAAAAAAAGTCTCTCTATGTATCCATAGTCCTTGCAAAAATACCAATATGATAGTTTGCCTTTTTTGACACAAATCCTGTTTTCATGAACGTTCATGTAGGGTTTGCAACTTTCTCTGGTGTATACCAATTATATTTCTATTATTTTTCCTTTTTTTGGTGAGTTATTGTTGAGTTATTGTTCAGTAGATCCAACATTATTTCCCTTTTATGTGATGTTGGTTTAAACACACATTTATTGGTTATTAGTAGGGTTAGCACCTATGTAGGGTGTTTATTGCTTGTTTTCCTATTTTTTCTCATTCATTGTCACTACATTTGGAGGTTTTTAGTTGGATGAGCAGGGCAAGATCATTTTTTCATTGGATTTACATTTGATGTGGGAACACATAAGGGTGTCTACAGCCGTTCCTGGATATTTGTACTGAGTTGGCAGCACATAAGAGTTCTTTCTCTTCCTTTTTGTTTAGATCCTTCCCTATTAAGTGCCTCTTGCATCAGTGTTCTGCTGCTGCCATATTCTGTTTGCCATTGATTCTGATATTGCTCCTGCCCTGTACCCTGCTGCCTTGTACTTGCTCTACCTTATTCCTAATCCCAGTTATGATTACCCCTTCCAATCTGCTCCCTGCTCCTTTTTTTCTCCTGATTTTCTATGTTCTCCATTTTTGTACATATTGTATAGACTTATTTGTTAGTTATGCTTTTGTTAAGTTGATTTGTTTTTGGTTCATTTATATCTTTATGTTTGCCATGGGCTGGTGCTTGGATAGATTTTGTTGCACTGTAAATCTCACTTAAACAGTCTGGTCCCAGTTTAGTCATTGTAGCCATGCAGATCTGGCCATCTCTGCTGCTGATTCCAGACACAAGGATGGCCTTACAACAAAAATACCCCCAAAAGTTTTAATGCTGAAAAGTTAAAATGACAAACAAATGCTAATCTTCAGATATTACAATAATAAATCCCCCTACAACTCTCTGGGGCTGATTTACCAAATGTTTGCGCCATGAGTATTGGCGCATCTGCGTGGGCAATGGCTGTTTTGGTATTTACAAAACATTAGCGCCTGTAGCGCAGCCCTATTTCCCATTTACTATAGTGTTGTCGGCGGACGGGAGGAGGCGCTCAGTGTGCCACTATGGACCTGGCGCACGGCATGTTAAACACTAAATATAAAGAAGCTGGAAGTGAGAATATAATGGGGGTGACATGGGGTGATGTGAGGAAGTGTAGTGACACCTGCCCAAATAACTAATATGCCCAAAATAGAGTGAGAAAGTAACTTTTTCAAAACCACCCCGCTGCGCCGGCAAGTACGATTCGAGCTGCGGGAGGTTTTTTTGAGCTCAGCGCGAGAATTTCAATGGTTTAAATGCGCCGATACACTGCGCTGGCAAAATCTAAGTAAATGTCAAGTCACATAACTCAATTTGCATAAGTTGAACAGGCATAGCTCTGAACTTGCCAGTGCGCCAGCAAAATGACATTTCTAAAGGAAAAAAAAGGCATTTAAAAGCAGCCGCGGCTATAATGAATTGTCGGCTCCCGGCAATATAGAGAAAAGTCATAGAAAGTCATTGATAACCCAAAAAAAAAAAGCGTGGGGGTCCCCCCAAATTCCATAACCAGGCCCTTCAGGTCTGGAATGGATATTAAGGGGAACCCCGCTGCAAATTTTTTTAAAAAATGACGTGCGGGTTCCCCCCAAATATCCATACCAGGCCCTTTAGATCTGGCATGGATTTTAAGGGGAACTCCACCCCAAATTTTCTAAAAAAATGGCGTGGAGTTCCCCCAAAAATCCTTACCAGACCCTTATCCGAGCACATAACCTGCCCGCAGGGGAAGAGGGGGGGACGAGAGCAGCCCCCCTCCCTCCTGAACCATACCAGGCCACATGCCCTCAACATGGGGAGGATGTCCCCATGTTGATGGGGACAAGGGCCTCATCCCCACAACCCTTGCCCGGTGGTTGTGAGGGTCTGCGGGCAGGGGGCTTATCGGAATCTGGAAGACCCCTTTAACAAAGGGGACCCCCAGATCCCGCCCTCCCCATGTGAAATGGTAATGGGGTACAAATGTACCCCTACCATTTCACAAAGAAAGTGTCAAAAATGTAAAAAATGACAAGAGCCGGTTTTTGACAATTCCTTTATTAATGTCTTCTCATTTGTTCCATCTTCTTCTTCTTCCATCTTCTTTTTTTCTCCATTCGGGTTTCTTCCTCCATCTTCATCTTCCTCTTCATCTTTATCTTCATCTTCATCTTCCTTCTTCCTTCGGTGTTCTCGTCCAGCATCTTGCTCTGGCATCTTCCCTTCTTCTTTCTTCTCCGGCCGCTCCGTTTGAATTGGAGGTTCCCGCTGTGCGACGCTTCAGTTCTCCACTTGGTCCGCTACCACCCGGTGGCTCCGCCCCCCTCTGTCACCACGGGGAAAGTCCCCGTGAAATCCATGTGCGTCAGAGGGGGGTGGGGTCACCGGGTGTAAGCGGACCCAGAGGCGAACTGAAGCATCGTACAGCGGGAACCTCCAATTCAAACGGAGCGGCCGGAGAAGAAAGAAGAAGGGAAGACGCCGGGGCAAGATTCGGACGAGAACACCGAAGGAAGAAGGAAGATGAAGATAAAGATGAAGATGAAGATGAGGATGAAGATAAAGATGAAGAGGAAGATGAAGATGGAGGAAGAAACCCGAATGGAGAAAAGAAGAAGATGGAAGAAGAAGATGGAAGAAGAAGAAGATGGAAGAAAGGAAAACACATTAATAAAGGAATTGTCAAAAACCGGCTCTTGTCTTTTTTTTTATTTTGACACTTTCTTCGTGAAATTGTAGGGGTACATTTGTACCCCATTACCATTTCACACAGGGGGGGCCGGGATCTGGGGGTCCCCTTTGTTAAAGGGGTCTTCCAGATTCCGATAAGCCCCCCGCCCGCAGACCCCCACAACCACCGGGCAAGGGTTGTGGGGATGAGGCCCTTGTCCACATCAACATGGGGACATCCTCCTCATGTTGAGGGCATGTGGCCTGGTACGGTTCAGGATGGAGGGGGGGCCGCTCTCGTCCCCACCTTTTCCCCTGCGGCCGGCCAGGTTATGTGCTCGGATAAGGGTCTGGCATGGATTTTTGGGGGGACTCCACGCCATTTTTTTTTTAATTTGGGGTGGAGTTCCCCTTAAAATCCATGCCAGATCTGAAGGGCCTGGTATGGATATTTGGGGGGAACCCCACGTCATTTTTTTTTAAAATTTGCAGCGGGGTTCCCCTTAATATCCATTCCAGACCTGAAGGGCCTGGTTATGGAATTTGGGGGAACCCCCACGCTTTTTTTTTGTGTAATCAAAGACTTTCAATGACTTTTATCTGTATTGATAGGAACCAGCAATTCATTACAGCCGCAAGGACTTTTAAATGACTATTATTTTACTTTAGAAATGTCATTTTGCTCTCCAACTGTTATAAACATGGAAAGCATGTGCTACTTTACAGGCATACTATAGACACACCCCGTATGATATTTAGGGCTAGTGATGAGCCGAACACCGCCGGGTTCGGTTCGCACCAGAACCCGCGAACGGACCGAAAGTTCGCACGAACATTAGAACCCTATTAAATACAATGGATGCGAACGTTCAGATTCTAAAGTGCTAATCATAACGACTATTATCCATGTTATTGTCCGAAACAGAGTTTGGGAACCCGGCTTCTGCACCAGGGGACATGTATCAATGCAAAAATAAGTTTTAAAAACGGACGTTTTCCGGGAGCAGTCATTTTAATGATGCATAAAGTGAAAAAAAAAAGAGTCAAATATTCCTTTAAATATTGTACCTGGGGGGTGTCTAAAGTATACCTGTGAAGTGCCACGTGTTTCCCGTGTTTAGAACTGTCCCTGCACAAAATAACATTTCTAAAGGGAAAAAAGTCATTTAAAACTGCTTGCGGCTTTAATGCAATGTCTGGTCCCGGTAATATGGATGAAAATCTTTAGGAAAAATGGCATAGCTACCCCATCAACCCCCCCCCCCCTACCCCAGCCCATTACCAGCCCCTTTGGGTCTTGTATGGATATTAAGGGGAACCCCGCACACAAAATAAAAAAGGACCTATATACTCTGAACAGCCGTATACAGGCGGTGCATACAAGACAGGGACTGTAGGTTTGTTCTTATGTAGAATCTGTTTATAATTTTGAACAGCTGCATTGTTTAAGTGGAGCTCCATGGCAAATTCCTTTTTTTTAGCTTTTTGTAAAACATAGGGAACGGTTATCACCCCTGTCACATTTTTTTTGCTGTCTGTGCCCCTGTTCAGAACATTTCACCTCACTTTGCGTCCCAATGACAACTGTTTTTGAAATGTGGTGTTTTTATTGAAACAAGGATTGGTGATAAAGCATCAGTAGAGAGGAGACACCTTTCTCCCATATTAATTCTTAAAGGAGAGAATTTTCCTTCCAAGGGGTAGATTTCCTCTCACTTCCTGTTGTCTTCTTCCGTTTGCAAGTAGTAGTAGTTTGTAAGTTGGATGTTTGAAAGTAGGGACCTTCCGTATATACTCTGCAGAAATTGGCCCCTTAGGTGTTGGTGTTGGCACAACACTGAAAGCACTCACAGTTATTCTTGGTGGGTGCTGGAACGCCCTGCTGTCAAGTATAATATCAGGAATTGTAATAACATATAATTGTTGATCAGTGGTAGTAAAAATTGGGCCTTTGATGGTGGTGCTGGTGCCACAACACTGTAAGGCCTGACAGTTACTCTTGGTGGGCGCAGCAATGGTCCCTGCTGTGAATTATTAGATCAATAATTATAATTGCATGCCCCTGTTGAACAGGGGCTGAAAAATTGGGCCTTTGGTGGTGGTGGTGGTGGTGATGGTGGTGCTGGTGCCACAACACTGTAAGGCCTGACAGTTACTCTTGGTGGGCGCAGCAATGGTCCCTGCTGTGAATTATTAGATCAATAATTATAATTGCATGCCCCTGTTGAACAGGGGCTGAAAAATTGGGCCTTTGGTGGTGGTGGTGATGGTGGTGCTGGTGCCACAACACTGTAAGGCCTGACAGTTACTCTTGGTGGGCGCAGCAATGGTCCCTGCTGTGAATTATTAGATCAATAATTATAATTGCATGCCCCTGTTGAACGGGGGCTTAAAAATTGGGCCTTTGGTGGTGGTGGTGGTGGTGATGGTGGTGCTGGTGCCACAACACTGTAAGGCCTGACAGTTACTCTTGGTGGGCGCAGCAATGGGCCCTGCTGTGAATTATTAGATCAATAATTATAATTGCATGCCCCTGTTGAACAGGGGCTGAAAAATTGGGCCTTAGGCACTGGTGGCACAACACTGCAACCCCTCACAGATACTGTACTTGGAGCACAGCAATGAGGCCTGTTGCAAAGTATTGCATCAACAATTTTAATTACACGCCCCTGTTAAACAGGGGCTGAAAAATTGGGCCTTAGCCACTGGTGGCGTCACCCATAAACCAAAATGATCTTCCAAGCTATCATCGTTAATCGTATCATTGAGGAGGAGGAGGAGGATAGCCAGTCAACATAACAGCACAGGCACTCAGCATCAGCATCAGTCTTGAAGGGATGTGACATTTTAAAATCAATTAGTCTGTTATATCAGCATCTGGTGTGTGGTAGCTGGTGGTGATCCAAGACTGGTTCATCTTGATGAAAGTCAGTCGATCAACCGAGTCGGTGGACAGGCGCACCCTGTGATCCGTGACAAATCCTCCAGCAGCACTGAATGTGCGTTCTGAAAGAACGCTGGATGCAGGACAGGCCAGTAGCTCAATTGCATACTGTGCAAGCTCTGGCCAGTGATCCATCCTCAAGACCCAGTAAGCCAGAGGATTTTCGGTGGGGAAGGTGTCCAAGTCTGACCTTGCCCCTAGGTATTCCTGGACCATGTATATCAGACGCTGGCGATGGTTGCTGGAACCGATCATACTTTGGGGCTGCGGACTTTAGAATTGTCTGAACGCATCGGTCAGACGGCCACCTTCCCCACCGCTCCTTCTTTGACTGCCCGAAGCCTCAGCAACTCGTTGTCCAGGACCAGGAGTTTGTAACCTCACAGTCTCTGGGAACGCGTTGCACAGACCTTTCTGCAAGGCCTCCCGGAGTTGTCTCATCCTCTGCTCCCTCTGCAACGGTACGATAAGGTCCGCAACCTTACCCTTGTACCGTGGATCAAGGAGAGTGGCCAGCCAGTAATGGTCCCTCTCCTTGATCCGAAGAATACGAGGATCCTTCCGCAGACTTTGCAGGATCAGGGAGGCCATGCAGCGTAGGTTAGCTGAGGCATTCAGTCCGGAGTCCTCTGGGTCACTAAGGACGACATGATCCGCAGCCACCTCCTCCCAGCCACGTACAAGTCCACTGGTTTCTTGGGACTGTAAATCATCCCTAAAAGACTGCTGCTGATGATGCTGAGTGCCAGCCTCCACCTCCATGCTGACACAATCCTCCTCCTCCTCCTCCTCCTCTTCCTGTGTTATGGGTGGGACAGAAGGAACACTGTCTGGGTAAAGGGGGCCTTGAGAGGCAAGGAAGTCCTCCTCTTCCTGCCTCTGTTCTGCCTCAAGTGCCCTGTCCATTATTCCATGCAGCGTGTGCTCCAACAGGTGGACAAGAGGTACAGTGTCACTGATGCATGCACTGTCACTGCTCACCATCCTCGTGGCCTCCTCAAATGGTGCCAGGACAGTGCATGCATCCCTGATCATGCCCCACTGGCGTGGTGAAAAAAACCCGAGCTCCCTGACCCTGTCCTGGTGCCGTAGTCGCACAGGTACTCATTGATGGCCCTCTGCTGCGTGTGCAGCCGCTGCAGCATGGCCAACGTTGAGTTCCACCTGGTGGGCATGTCACATATAAGGCGGTTCTTGGGCAGGTTCAACTCCTTTTGAAGCTCAGCCAGGCGAGCACTGGCATTATAAGATCTGCGGAAATGCACACAGACTTTCCTGGCCTGCCTCAGGACATCCTGTAAGCCCAGGTACCTGCCCAAGAACCGCTGCACCACCAGGTTAAGGACGTGAGCCATACAGGGCACATGGGTCAGTTGTCCCTGTCGGAGGGCGGAGAGGAGGTTGGTGCCATTGTCGCAAACCACCATTCCTGGCTTAAGCTGGCGTGGCGTCAACCACCTCTCGGCCTGCCCCTGCAGAGCAGACAGGACCTCTGCCCCAGTGTGGCTCCTGTCCCCCAAACACACCAGCGCAAGCACGGCATGGCATCTTTTTGCCTGCGTACTTGCGTAGCCCCTTGAACGCCTACTGAGCACCGCTGGTTCCGAGGACAAACCACAGGAAGAGGCCATGGAGGAAGAAGAAGAGGAGGGGGTGGAGGAGAGAGGTGTGTCACAACCAGTAGTAGCATTTTGGAGGCGTGGCGGTGGAACAACCTCCAACACTACTGCACCTTGTCCTGCATCCTTCCCAGCTGCCAAAAGAGTGACCCAATGGGCCGTGAAAGAAAGGTAACGTCCCTGTCCATGCCTGCTGGACCATGAGTCAGCGGTAATATGCACCTTACCGCTGACCGCCCTGTCCAGCGAGGCCAAGACATTGCCTTCCACATGCCTGTAGAGAGCCGGAATAGCCTTCCGTGCGAAAAAGTGGCGTTTGGGAACCTGCCACTGAGGAACCGCACATTGCACAAACTCACGGAAGGGGGCCGAGTCTACCAACTGAAAAGGCAGCAGTTGAAGCGCTAGCAATTTAGCCAAGCTAGCATTCAACCGCTGGGCATGTGGATGGCTGGGAGTGAACTTCTTTTGACGGTCCCGCAACTGGGGCAGGGAAATTTGCCTGCTAGAATCGGACGTCGGTGTACTGCTAGCAGAGTGCCCGCAAGTACTTGGCTGTGACACACCTAATTCTACACCTTCATTCCTCTCAGAGCAGGTTTCAGAGAGGACTGAAGGTATACTGGGGTTGGAGATCCCAGCTGATGCGGTGCAAGAAGAGGTCAGCTTTGTTCTTTGGTGTGGGTCTTTAAGGTAGGCTTGCCAACGAGCTGCATGGCAGGTCAACATATGTCTGATCAAGCATGTGGTGCCCAAGCGGCTGATGTTTTGGCCACGCGATATACGCTTGAGACATATGTTGCAAACAGCAGCTGTGCGATCTGATGCACTCGCCTCAAAAAAGGCCCACACCAAAGAACTTTTTGAATGACGGGCAGAGGTAGCGCCCTGCACAGGCGGAGCTCTGCGGTGTGATTCCGTCGGTGTGCTGCCCATACGCTGGCCACTCAAGGGCATCCTGCCTCGTTGGAGATGTGCCTCCTCCTCATCCTCCTCCTCCTCCTCCTCTCTCCTATTAGGCACCCACGTGGAGTCAGTGACCTCATCATCCCCTCCCTCCTCATCACTGGAGCCAATCTGGCAGTATGCTGCAGCTGCTGGAGCATGACTGCCAGATTGGTGTCCTTCTTGAGCATCCCCTCTCTCTGCTCTCACGCTGCTGCCTTCCTCTAGCTGGGTATCATCATCAGATCCTTCCAAACGCTGGGCATCCTCCTGGAGCATGTACCGAACACTGTGCTCAAACAGTTCGGGGGACTCCTCAGGAGGAGGGCATGGTGGGTCTAGGGAAGGATTGACTAATGAAGATAATGATACCAGAGAAGAGTACGCTTTGGCAGCTGCTTTGCCAGTACCCTGAGCCTGGGTGAGAGAGGATGAGGAGGATGAGGTGGGCTTGGTCATCCACTCTACCAAGTCTTCGGCATGATGTGGCTCAACATGTCCAGCTGCCGAAAACAAGGACAAGCGTGTCCCATGGCCATGTGCTGATGACAATGCACCGCGTACACGACCAGCACTGTTGCCCCCAGACACAGAGCCTGCTTGCCCTCTTTTTTTGCCTCCTGACTGTCTGCCTCTCCTTGGTTGCCTTCCAGACATTTTAATGGATGGCCTGCAGGGAGATGGGAAAAACAGCAATAAGGGCTACCTTCAGGTGTATATTGTGCAGGAGGCTTAGCAACAATGACACTGACACTGTCCCCTGCCTATCCTTCTCTGTCCCTAAACACAAGGATTGAAAATATGGTTCAGCAAAAAAGTTTTAGAACAGAATAGCACACTGACACTTTCCCTCACTGTCCTACTCTGTCCCTCCCTACAAACAAGATTTAGCACAGAATAGCACACTGATAATTTCTACGAGTGTCCTTCTCTGTCCCTAAATTCAAGGATTGAAAATATGGAACAGCAAAATTGGTTTAGAACAGAATAGCACACTGTCAGTTTCACTCACTGTACCTCTCTGTCCCTCAACTCAAGGATTGAAAATATGGAACAGCAAAATTGGTTTAGAACAGAATAGCACACTGTCAGTTTCACTCACTGTACCTCTCTGTCCCTCAACTCAAGGAGGATTGAAAATATGGAACAGCAAAATTGGTTTAGAACAGAATAGCACACTGTCAGTTTCACTCACTGTACCTCTCTGTCCCTCAACTCAAGGATTGAAAATATGGAACAGCAAAATTGGTTTAGAACAGAATAGCACACTGTCAGTTTCACTCACTGTACCTCTCTGTCCCTCAACTCAAGGATTGAAAATATGGAACAGCAAAATTGGTTTAGAACAGAATAGCACACTGTCAGTTTCACTCACTGTACCTCTCTGTCCCTCAACTCAAGGATTGAAAATATGGAACAGCAAAATTGGTTTAGAACAGAATAGCACACTGTCAGTTTCACTCACTGTACCTCTCTGTCCCTCAACTCAAGGATTGAAAATATGGAACAGCAAAATTGGTTTAGAACAGAATAGCACACTGTCAGTTTCACTCACTGTACCTCTCTGTCCCTCAACTCAAGGATTGAAAATATGGAACAGCAAAATTGGTTTAGAACAGAATAGCACACTGTCAGTTTCACTCACTGTACCTCTCTGTCCCTCAACTCAAGGATTGAAAATATGGAACAGCAAAATTGGTTTAGAACAGAATAGCACACTGTCAGTTTCACTCACTGTACCTCTCTGTCCCTCAACTCAAGGATTGAAAATATGGTTCAGCAAAATAGTTTTAGAACAGAATAGCACACTGACACTTTCCCTCACTGTCCTACTCTGTCCCTCCCTACAAACAAGATTTAGCACAGAATAGCACACTGATAATTTCTACGAGTGTCCTTCTCTGTCCCTCAACTCAAGGATTGAAAATAGTGATGAGCCGAACACCCCCGGGTTCGGTTCGCACCAGAACCCGCGAACGGACCGAAAGTTCGTACGAACATTAGAACCCTATTAAATACAATGGATGCGAACGTTCGAATTCTAAAGTGCTAATTATAACGACTATTATGCATGTTATTGTCCTAAAAAGGGTTTGGGAACCCGGGTTCTGCACCAGGGGACATGTATCAATGCAAAAAGAAGTTTTAAAAACGGTCGTTTTTCGGGAGCAGTCATTTTAATGATGCATAAAGTGAAAAAAAAAGTCAAATATTCCTTTAAATATCGTACCTGGGGGGTGTCTAAAGTATGCCTGTGAAGTGCCACGTGTTTCCCGTGTTTAGAACTGTCCCTGCACAAAATGACACTTCTAAAGGAAAAAAAAGCCATTTAAAACTGCTTGCGGCTTTAATGTAATGTCTGGTCCCGGTAATATGGATGAAAATCTTTAAGAAAAATGGCATAGCTACCCCATGACCCCCCTCCCTACCCCAGCCCATTACCAGCCCCTTTGGGTCTTGTATGGATATTAAGGGGAACCCCGCACATAAAATAAAAAAGGCCCTATATACTCTGAACAGCCGTATACAGGCGGTGCATACAAGACAGGGACTGTAGGTTTGTTCTTATGTAGAATCTGTTTGTAATTTTGAACAGGTACATTGTTTAAGTGTAGCTCCAGCCCAAAAATCTATTTTTAAACTTTTTGGAAAACATAGGTAAGGGTTATCACCCCTGTAACATTTGTTTTGCTGTCTGTGCCCCTGTTCAGAACATTTCACCTCACTTTCCGTCCCAATGACAACTGTTTTTGAAATGTGGTGTTTTTCTTGAAACAAGGATTGGTGATAAAGCATCAGTACAGAGGAGACACCTTTCTCCCATATTAATTCTTACAGGAGAGAATTTTCCTTCCTAGGGGTAGATTTCCTCTCACTTCCTGTTGTCTTCTTGCGTTTGCAAGTAGGAGTCGTTTGTAAGTTGGATGTTTGAAAGTAGGGACCTGCCGTATATACTCTGCAGAAATAGGCCCCTTAGTTGTTGGTGTTGGCACAACACTGTAAGCACTCACAGTTACTCTTGGTTGGTGCTGGAATGCCCTGCTGTCAACTATTATATCAGGAATTGTAATTGCATGCCCCTGTTGAACAGGGGCTGAAAAATTGGGCCTTTCGTGGTGGTGGTGGTGGTGGTGGTGTTGCCACAACACTGTAAGCCCTCAGAGTTACTCTTGGTGGGTGCAGGAATGGGCCCTGCTGTGAACTATTAGATCAAGAATTGTAATTACATGCCCCTGTTGAACAGGGGCTGAAAAATTGGGCCTTTCGTGGTGGTGGTGGTGGTGGTGGTGTTGCCACAACACTGTAAGCCCTCAGAGTTACTCTTGGTGGGTGCAGGAATGGGCCCTGCTGTGAATTATTAGATCAAGAATTGTAATTACATGCCCCTGTTGAACAGGGGCTGAAAAATTGGGCCTTTCGTGGTGGTGGTGGTGGTGGTGGTGTTGCCACAACACTGTAAGCCCTCAGAGTTACTCTTGGTGGGTGCAGGAATGGGCCCTGCTGTGAATTATTAGATCAAGAATTGTAATTACATGCCCCTTTTGAACAGGGGCTGAAAAATTGGGCCTTTCGTGGTGGTGGTGGTGGTGGCGTTGCCACAACACTGTAAGCCCTCAGAGTTACTCTTGGTGGGTGCAGCAATGGGCCCTGCTGTGAATTATTAGATCAAGAATTGTAATTACATGCCCCTTTTGAACAGGGGCTGAAAAATTGGGCCTTAGGCACTGGTGGCACAACACTGCAACCCCTCACAGATACTGTACTTGGAGCACAGCAATGAGCCCTGTTGCAAAGTATTGCTTCAAAAATTTTAATTACACGCCCCTGTTAAACAGGGGCTGAAAAATTGGGCGTTAGGCACTGGTGGCGGCACCCATAAACAAAAATGATCTTCCAAGCTATCATCATCAATCGTATCATTGAGGACTCGGAGGAGGAGGATAGCCAGTCAACATAACAGCACAGGCACTCAGCATCAGCATCAGTCTTGAAGGGATGTGACATGTTAAAATCAATTAGTCTGTTATATCAGCATCAGGTGTGTGGTAGCTGGTGGTGATCCAAGACTGGTTCATCTTGATGAAAGTCAGTCGATCAACCGAGTCGGTGGACAGGCGCACCCTGTGATCCGTGACAAATCCTCCAGCAGCACTGAATGTGCGTTCCGAAAGAACGCTGGATGCAGGACAGGCCAGTAGCTCAATTGCATACTGTGCAAGCTCTGGCCAGTGATCCATCCTCAAGACCCAGTAAGCCAGAGGATTTTCGGTGGGGAAGGTGTCCAAGTCTGACCTTGCCCCTAGATATTCCTGCACCATGTTTATCAGACGCTGGCGATGGTTGCTGGAACCGATCATACTTTGGGGCTGCGGACTAAAGAATTGTCTGAACGCATCGGTCAGACGGCCACCTTCCCTACCGCTCCTTCTTTGACTGGCCGAAGCCTCAGCAACTCGTTGTCCAGGACCAGGAGTTTGTAACCTCCCAGTCTCTGGGAACGCGTTGCACAGACCTTTCTGCAAGGCCTCCCGGAGTTGTCTCATCCTCTGCTCCCTCTGCGACGGTAACATAAGGTCCGCAACCTTACCCTTGTACCGTGGATCAAGGAGAGTGGCCAGCCAGTAATGGTCCCTCTCCTTGATCCGAAGAATACGAGGATCCTTCCGCAGACTTTGCAGGATCAGGGAGGCCATGCAGCGTAGGTTAGCTGAGGCATTCGGTCCGGAGTCCTCTGGCTCACTAAGGACGACATGATCCACAGCCACCTCCTCCCAGCCACGTACAAGTCCACGGGTTTCTTGGGACTGTAAATCATCCCTAAAAGACTGCTGCTGTTGATGCTGCTGAGTGCCAGGCTCCACCTCCATGCTGACACAATCCTCCTCCTCCTCCTCGTCCTCTTCCTGTGCAATGGGTGGGTTAGAAGGAACACTGTCTGGGTAAAAGGGGCCTTGAGAGGCAAGGAAGTCCTCCTCTTCCTGCCTCTGTTCTGCCTCAAGTGCCCTGTCTATTATTCCACGCAGCGTGTGCTCCAACAGGTGGACAAGAGGTACAGTGTCACTGATGCATGCACTGTCACTGCTCACCATCCTCGTGGCCTCCTCAAATGGTGCCAGGACAGTGCATGCATCCCTGATCATGCCCCACTGGCGTGGAGAAAAAAAAACAAGCTCCCCTGACCCTGTCCTGCTGCCGTAGTCGCACAGGTACTCATTGATGGCCCTCTGCTGCGTGTGCAGCCGCTGCAGCATGGCCAACGTTGAGTTCCACCTGGTGGGCATGTCACATATAAGGCGGTTCTTGGGCAGGTTCAACTCCTTTTGCAGCTCAGCCAGGCGAGCACTGGCATTATAAGATCTGCGGAAATGCACACAGACTTTCCTGGCCTGCCTCAGGACATCCTGTAAGCCCGGGTACCTGCCCAAGAACCGCTGCACCACCAGGTTAAGGACGTGAGCCACACAGGGCACATGGGTCAGTTGTCCCTGTCGGAGGGCGGAGAGGAGGTTGGTGCCATTGTCGCAAACCACCATTCCTGGCTTAAGCTGGCGTGGTGTCAACCACCTCTCGGCCTGGCCCTGCAGAGCAGACAGGACCTCTGCCCCAGTGTGGCTTCTGTCCCCCAAACACACCAGCGCAAGCACGGCATGGCATCTTTTTGCCTGCGTACTTGCGTAGCCACTTGAACGCCTACGGAGCACCGCTGGTTCAGAGGACAAAGCACAGGAAGAGGCCATGGAGGAAGAAGAAGAGGAGGGGGTGGAGGAGAGAGGTGTGTCACAACCAGTAGTAGCATTTTGGAGGCGTGGCGGTGGAACAACCTCCAACACTACTGCACCTTGTCCTGCATCCTTCCCAGCTGCCAAAAGAGTGACCCAATGGGCCGTGAAAGAAAGGTAACGTCCCTGTCCATGCCTGCTGGACCATGAGTCAGCGGTAATATGCACCTTACCGCTGACCGCCCTGTCCAGCGAGGCCAAGACATTGCCTTCCACATGCCGGTAGAGAGCCGGAATAGCCTTCCGTGAGAAAAAGTGGCGTTTGGGAACCTGCCACTGAGGAACCGCACATTGCACAAACTCACGGAAGGGGGCCGAGTCTACCAACTGAAAAGGCAGCAGTTGAAGCGCTAGCAATTTAGCCAAGCTAGCATTCAACCGCTGGGCATGTGGATGGCTGGGAGTGAACTTCTTTTTTGCCTGCTAGAATCGGACGTCGGTGTACTGCTAGCAGAGTGGCCGCAAGTACTTGGCTGTGACACACCTAATTCTACACCTTCATTCCTCTCAGTGCATGTTTCAGAGAGGACTGAAGTTATAGTGGGGTTGGAGATCCCAGCTGATGCGGTGCAAGGAGAGGTCCGCTTTGTTCTTTGGTGTGGGTCTTTGAGGTAGGCTTGCCAACGAGCTGCATGGCAGGTCAACATATGTCTGGTCAGGCATGTGGTACCCAAGCGGCTGATGTTTTGGCCACGCGATATACGCTTGAGACATATGTTGCAAACAGCAGCTGTGCGATCTGATGCACTAGCCTCAAAAAAGGCCCACACCAAAGAACTTTTTGAATGACGGGCAGAGGCAGCGCCCTGCACAGGCGGAGCTCTGCGGTGTGATTCCGTCGGTGTACTGCCCTTACGCTGGCCACCAAAGGGCATCCTGCCTCGTTGGAGATGTACCTCCTCCTCATCCTCTTCCTCCTCCTCTCTCCTATTAGGCACCCACGTGGAGTCAGTGACCTCATCATCCCCTCCCTCCTCATCACTGGAGCCAATCTGGCAGTATGCTGCAGCTGCTGGAGCATGACTGCCAGATTGGTGTCCTTCTTGAGCATCCCCTCTGTCTGCTCTCACGCTACTGCCTTCCTCTAGCTGGGTTTCATCATCAGACCCTTCGAAACGCTGGGCATCCTCCTGGAGCATGTACCCAACACTGTGCTCAAACAGTTCGGGGGACTCCTCAGGAGGAGGACATGGTGGGTCTAGGGAAGGAGTGACTGATGATGAGTCTGACATTGATACCAGGGAAGAGGACGCTTTGGCAGCTGCTTTGCCAGTACCCTGAGCCTGGGTGAGAGAGGATGAGGAGGAGGAGGAGGGCTTGGTCATCCACTCTACCAAGTCTTCGGCATGATGTGGCTCAACATGTCCAGCTGCCGAAAAGAAGGACAAGCGTGTCCCATGGCCATGTGCTGATGACAATGCACCGTGTCCACGACCAGCACTGTTGCCCCCAGACACAGAGCCTGCTTGCCCTCTTTTATTGCCTCCTGACTGTCTGCCTCTCCTTGTTTGCCTTCCAGACATTCTAATGGATGGCCTGCAGGGAGATGGGAAAAAAAGCAATAAGGGCTACCTTCAGGTGTCCTTCTCTGTCCCTTTACTTAAGGATTTCTAAATATGGTTGAGGATGATTGCTTTCGCACAGAATAGCACAATGACAATTTCCCTGACTGTCCAAAAAACAAGGATTTCAAAGATGGTTGATGAGGAATGCTTTAGCACAGTATAGCACAATGAGAATTTCCCTCACTGTCCTTCCCTGTCCCTACAAACAAGGTTTAGCACAGTAAAACACACTGACACTCTCCCTACCTATAGTTTTCTGTCCCTATAAAAAATTTTTTTTTTAAAGATGGTTGATGAGGAATGCTTTAGCACAGTATAGCACAATGAGAATTTCCCTCACTGTCCTTCCCTGTCCCTACAAACAAGGTTTAGCACAGTAAAACACACTGACACTCTCCCTACCTATAGTTTTCTGTCCCTATAAAAAATTTTTTTTTAAAAGATGGTTGATGAGGAATGCTTTAGCACAGTATAGCACAATGAGAATTTCCCTCACTGTCCTTCCCTGTCCCTACAAACAAGGTTTAGCACAGTAAAACACACTGACACTCTCCCTACCTATAGTTTTCTGTCCCTATAAAAAAATTTTTTTTTGAAGATGGTTGATGAGGAATGCTTTAGCACAGTATAGCACAATGAGAATTTCCCTCACTGTCCTTCCCTGTCCCTACAAACAAGGTTTAGCACAGTAAAACACACTGACACTCTCCCTACCTATAGTTTTCTGTCCCTATAAAAAAAAATTTTTTTAAAGATGGTTGATGAGGAATGCTTTAGCACAGTATAGCACAATGAGAATTTCCCTCACTGTCCTTCCCTGTCCCTACAAACAAGGTTTAGCACAGTAAAACACACTGACACTCTCCCTACCTATAGTTTTCTGTCCCTATAAAAATATTTTTTTTAAAGATGGTTGATGAGGAATGCTTTAGCACAGTATAGCACAATGAGAATTTCCCTCACTGTCCTTCCCTGTCCCTACAAACAAGGTTTAGCACAGTAAAACACACTGACACTCTCCCTACCTATAGTTTTCTGTCCCTATAAAAAATGTTTTTTTAAAGATGGTTGATGAGAAATGCTTTAGCACAGTATAGCACAATGAGAATTTCCCTCACTGTCCTTCCCTGTCCCTACAAACAAGGTTTAGCACAGTAAAACACACTGACACTCTCCCTACCTATAGTTTTCTGTCCCTATAAAAAATGTTTTTTTAAAGATTGTTGATGAGGAATGCTTTAGCACAGTATAGCACAATGAGAATTTCCCTCACTGTCCTTCCCTGTCCCTACAAACAAGGTTTAGCACAGTAAAACACACTGACACTCTCCCTACCTATAGTTTTCTGTCCCTATAAAAAATGTTTTTTTAAAGATGGTTGATGAGGAATGCTTTAGCACAGTATAGCACAATGAGAATTTCCCTCACTGTCCTTCCCTGTCCCTACAAACAAGGTTTAGCACAGTAAAACACACTGACACTCTCCCTACCTATAGTTTTCTGTCCCTATAATTTTTTTTTTTTTAAAGATGGTTGATGAGGAATGCTTTAGCACAGTATAGCACAATGAGAATTTCCCTCACTGTCCTTCCCTGTCCCTACAAACAAGGTTTAGCACAGTAAAACACACTGACACTCTCCCTACCTATAGTTTTCTGTCCCTATAAAATTTTTTTTTTAAAGATGGTTGATGAGGAATGCTTTAGCACAGTATAGCACAATGAGAATTTCCCTCACTGTCCTTCCCTGTCCCTACAAACAAGGTTTAGCACAGTAAAACACACTGACACTCTCCCTACCTATAGTTTTCTGTCCCTATAAAAAATTTTTTTTTTTAAAGATGGTTGATGAGGAATGCTTTAGCACAGTATAGCACAATGAGAATTTCCCTCACTGTCCTTCCCTGTCCCTACAAACAAGGTTTAGCACAGTAAAACACACTGACACTCTCCCTACCTATAGTTTTCTGTCCCTATAAAAATTATTTTTTTAAAGATGGTTGATGAGGAATGCTTTAGCACAGTATAGCACAATGAGAATTTCCCTCACTGTCCTTCCCTGTCCCTACAAACAAGGTTTAGCACAGTAAAACACACTGACACTCTCCCTACCTATAGTTTTCTGTCCCTATAAAAATTTTTTTTTTTAAAGATGGTTGATGAGGAATGCTTTAGCACAGTATAGCACAATGAGAATTTCCCTCACTGTCCTTCCCTGTCCCTACAAACAAGGTTTAGCACAGTAAAACACACTGACACTCTCCCTACCTATAGTTTTCTGTCCCTATATTTTTTTTTTTTTAAAGATGGTTGATGAGGAATGCTTTAGCACAGTATAGCACAATGAGAATTTCCCTCACTGTCCTTCCCTGTCCCTACAAACAAGGTTTAGCACAGTAAAACACACTGACACTCTCCCTACCTATAGTTTTCTGTCCCTATAAAAAATGTTTTTTTAAAGATGGTCGATGAGGAATGCTTTAGCACAGTATAGCACAATGAGAATTTCCCTCACTGTCCTTCCCTGTCCCTACAAACAAGGTTTAGCACAGTAAAACACACTGACACTCTCCCTACCTATAGTTTTCTGTCCCTATAAAATTTTTTTTTTTTAAAAATGGTTGATGAGGAATGCTTTAGCACAGTATAGCACAATGAGAATTTCCCTCACTGTCCTTCCCTGTCCCTACAAACAAGGTTTAGCACAGTAAAACACACTGACTCTCTCCCTACCTATAGTTTTCTGTCCCTATAAAAAATTTTTTTTTTAAAGATGGTTGATGAGGAATGCTTTAGCACAGTATAGCACAATGAGAATTTCCCTCACTGTCCTTCCCTGTCCCTACAAACAAGGTTTAGCACAGTAAAACACACTGACACTCTCCCTACCTATAGTTTTCTGTCCCTATAAAAATTATTTTTTTAAAGATGGTTGATGAGGAATGCTTTAGCACAGTATAGCACAATGAGAATTTCCCTCACTGTCCTTCCCTGTCCCTACAAACAAGGTTTAGCACAGTAAAACACACTGACACTCTCCCTACCTATAGTTTTCTGTCCCTATAAAAAAATTTTTTTTTAAAGATGGTTGATGAGGAATGCTTTAGCACAGTATAGCACAATGAGAATTTCCCTCACTGTCCTTCCCTGTCCCTACAAACAAGGTTTAACACAGTAAAACACACTGACACTCTCCCTACCTATAGTTTTCTGTCCCTATAATTTTTTTTTTTTAAAGATGGTTGATGAGGAATGCTTTAGCACAGTATAGCACAATGAGAATTTCCCTCACTGTCCTTCCCTGTCCCTACAAACAAGGTTTAGCACAGTAAAACACACTGACACTCTCCCTACCTATAGTTTTCTGTCCCTATAAAAAATGTTTTTTTAAAGATGGTTGATGAGGAATGCTTTAGCACAGTATAGCACAATGAGAATTTCCCTCACTGTCCTTCCCTGTCCCTACAAACAAGGTTTAGCACAGTAAAACACACTGACACTCTCCCTACCTATAGTTTTCTGTCCCTATAAAAATTTTTTTTTTTAAAGATGGTTGATGAGGAATGCTTTAGCACAGTATAGCACAATGAGAATTTCCCTCACTGTCCTTCCCTGTCCCTACAAACAAGGTTTAGCACAGTAAAACACACTGACACTCTCCCTACCTATAGTTTTCTGTCCCTATAAAAAATTTTTTTTTTAAAGATGGTTGATGAGGAATGCTTTAGCACAGTATAGCACAATGAGAATTTCCCTCACTGTCCTTCCCTGTCCCTACAAACAAGGTTTAGCACAGTAAAACACACTGACACTCTCCCTACCTATAGTTTTCTGTCCCTATAAAAAAATTTTTTTTTGAAGATGGTTGATGAGGAATGCTTTAGCACAGTATAGCACAATGAGAATTTCCCTCACTGTCCTTCCCTGTCCCTACAAACAAGGTTTAGCACAGTAAAACACACTGACACTCTCCCTACCTATAGTTTTCTGTCCCTATAAAAATTTTTTTTTTTAAAGATGGTTGATGAGGAATGCTTTAGCACAGTATAGCACAATGAGAATTTCCCTCACTGTCCTTCCCTGTCCCTACAAACAAGGTTTAGCACAGTAAAACACACTGACACTCTCCCTACCTATAGTTTTCTGTCCCTATAAAAATATTTTTTTTAAAGATGGTTGATGAGGAATGCTTTAGCACAGTATAGCACAATGAGAATTTCCCTCACTGTCCTTCCCTGTCCCTACAAACAAGGTTTAGCACAGTAAAACACACTGACACTCTCCCTACCTATAGTTTTCTGTCCCTATAAAAAATGTTTTTTTAAAGATGGTTGATGAGAAATGCTTTAGCACAGTATAGCACAATGAGAATTTCCCTCACTGTCCTTCCCTGTCCCTACAAACAAGGTTTAGCACAGTAAAACACACTGACACTCTCCCTACCTATAGTTTTCTGTCCCTATAAAAAATGTTTTTTTAAAGATGGTTGATGAGGAATGCTTTAGCACAGTATAGCACAATGAGAATTTCCCTCACTGTCCTTCCCTGTCCCTACAAACAAGGTTTAGCACAGTAAAACACACTGACACTCTCCCTACCTATAGTTTTCTGTCCCTATAAAAAATGTTTTTTTAAAGATGGTTGATGAGGAATGCTTTAGCACAGTATAGCACAATGAGAATTTCCCTCACTGTCCTTCCCTGTCCCTACAAACAAGGTTTAGCACAGAAAAACACACTGACACTCTCCCTACCTATAGTTTTCTGTCCCTATAATTTTTTTTTTTTTAAAGATGGTTGATGAGGAATGCTTTAGCACAGTATAGCACAATGAGAATTTCCCTCACTGTCCTTCCCTGTCCCTACAAACAAGGTTTAGCACAGTAAAACACACTGACACTCTCCCTACCTATAGTTTTCTGTCCCTATAAAAAATGTTTTTTTAAAGATGGTTGATGAGGAATGCTTTAGCACAGTATAGCACAATGAGAATTTCCCTCACTGTCCTTCCCTGTCCCTACAAACAAGGTTTAGCACAGTAAAACACACTGACACTCTCCCTACCTATAGTTTTCTGTCCCGATAAAATTTTTTTTTTTAAAGATGGTTGATGAGGAATGCTTTAGCACAGTATAGCACAATGAGAATTTCCCTCACTGTCCTTCCCTGTCCCTACAAACAAGGTTTAGCACAGTAAAACACACTGACACTCTCCCTACCTATAGTTTTCTGTCCCTATAAAATTTTTTTTTTTAAAGATGGTTGATGAGGAATGCTTTAGCACAGTATAGCACAATGAGAATTTCCCTCACTGTCCTTCCCTGTCCCTACAAACAAGGTTTAGCACAGTAAAACACACTGACACTCTCCCTACCTATAGTTTTCTGTCCCTATAAAAAATTTTTTTTTTTAAAGATGGTTGATGAGGAATGCTTTAGCACAGTATAGCACAATGAGAATTTCCCTCACTGTCCTTCCCTGTCCCTACAAACAAGGTTTAGCACAGTAAAACACACTGACACTCTCCCTACCTATAGTTTTCTGTCCCTATAAAAATTATTTTTTTAAAGATGGTTGATGAGGAATGCTTTAGCACAGTATAGCACAATGAGAATTTCCCTCACTGTCCTTCCCTGTCCCTACAAACAAGGTTTAGCACAGTAAAACACACTGACACTCTCCCTACCTATAGTTTTCTGTCCCTATAAAAAATTTTTTTTTTGAAGATGGTTGATGAGGAATGCTTTAGCACAGTATAGCACAATGAGAATTTCCCTCACTGTCCTTCCCTGTCCCTACAAACAAGGTTTAGCACAGTAAAACACACTGACACTCTCCCTACCTATAGTTTTCTGTCCCTATAAAAAAAATTTTTTTTAAAGATGGTTGATGAGGAATGCTTTAGCACAGTATAGCACAATGAGAATTTCCCTCACTGTCCTTCCCTGTCCCTACAAACAAGGTTTAGCACAGTAAAACACACTGACACTCTCCCTACCTATAGTTTTCTGTCCCTATAAAAATATTTTTTTTAAAGATGGTTGATGAGGAATACTTTAGCACAGTATAGCACAATGAGAATTTCCCTCACTGTCCTTCCCTGTCCCTACAAACAAGGTTTAGCACAGTAAAACACACTGACACTCTCCCTACCTATAGTTTTCTGTCCCTATAAAAAATGTTTTTTTAAAGATGGTTGATGAGAAATGCTTTAGCACAGTATAACACAATGAGAATTTCCCTCACTGTCCTTCCCTGTCCCTACAAACAAGGTTTAGCACAGTAAAACACACTGACACTCTCCCTACCTATAGTTTTCTGTCCCTATAAAAAATGTTTTTTTAAAGATGGTTGATGAGGAATGCTTTAGCACAGTATAGCACAATGAGAATTTCCCTCACTGTCCTTCCCTGTCCCTACAAACAAGGTTTAGCACAGTAAAACACACTGACACTCTCCCTACCTATAGTTTTCTGTCCCTATAAAAAATGTTTTTTTAAAGATGGTTGATGAGGAATGCTTTAGCACAGTATAGCACAATGAGAATTTCCCTCACTGTCCTTCCCTGTCCCTACAAACAAGGTTTAGCACAGTAAAACACACTGACACTCTCCCTACCTATAGTTTTCTGTCCCTATAATTTTTTTTTTTTAAAGATGGTTGATGAGGAATGCTTTAGCACAGTATAGCACAATGAGAATTTCCCTCACTGTCCTTCCCTGTCCCTACAAACAAGGTTTAGCACAGTAAAACACACTGACACTCTCCCTACCTATAGTTTTCTGTCCCTATAAAATTTTTTTTTTTAAAGATGGTTGATGAGGAATGCTTTAGCACAGTATAGCACAATGAGAATTTCCCTCACTGTCCTTCCCTGTCCCTACAAACAAGGTTTAGCACAGTAAAACACACTGACACTCTCCCTACCTATAGTTTTCTGTCCCTATAAAAATTTTTTTTTTAAAGATGGTTGATGAGGAATGCTTTAGCACAGTATAGCACAATGAGAATTTCCCTCACTGTCCTTCCCTGTCCCTACAAACAAGGTTTAGCACAGTAAAACACACTGACACTCTCCCTACCTATAGTTTTCTGTCCCTATAAATTTTTTTTTTTTAAAGATGGTTGATGAGGAATGCTTTAGCACAGTATAGCACAATGAGAATTTCCCTCACTGTCCTTCCCTGTCCCTACAAACAAGGTTTAGCACAGTAAAACACACTGACACTCTCCCTACCTATAGTTTTCTGTCCCTATAAAAAATTTTTTTTTTTTAAAGATGGTTGATGAGGAATGCTTTAGCACAGTCTAGCACAATGAGAATTTCCCTCACTGTCCTTCCCTGTCCCTACAAACAAGGTTTAGCACAGTAAAACACACTGACACTCTCCCTACCTATAGTTTTCTGTCCCTATAAAAATTATTTTTTTAAAGATGGTTGATGAGGAATGCTTTAGCACAGTATAGCACAATGAGAATTTCCCTCACTGTCCTTCCCTGTCCCTACAAACAAGGTTTAGCACAGTAAAACACACTGACACTCTCCCTACCTATAGTTTTCTGTCCCTATAAATTTTTTTTTTTTTAAAGATGGTTGATGAGGAATGCTTTAGCACAGTATAGCACAATGAGAATTTCCCTCACTGTCCTTCCCTGTCCCTACAAACAAGGTTTAGCACAGTAAAACACACTGACACTCTCCCTACCTATAGTTTTCTGTCCCTATATTTTTTTTTTTTAAAGATGGTTGATGAGGAATGCTTTAGCACAGTATAGCACAATGAGAATTTCCCTCACTGTCCTTCCCTGTCCCTACAAACAAGGTTTAGCACAGTAAAACACACTGACACTCTCCCTACCTATAGTTTTCTGTCCCTATAAAAAATGTTTTTTTAAAGATGGTTGATGAGGAATGCTTTAGCACAGTATAGCACAATGAGAATTCCCCTCACTGTCCTTCCCTGTCCCTACAAACAAGGTTTAGCACAGTAAAACACACTGACACTCTCCCTACCTATAGTTTTCTGTCCCTATAAAAATTTTTTTTTAAAAAATGGTTGATGAGGAATGCTTTAGCACAGTATAGCACAATGAGAATTTCCCTCACTGTCCTTCCCTGTCCCTACAAACAAGGTTTAGCACAGTAAAACACACTGACTCTCTCCCTACCTATAGTTTTCTGTCCCTATAAAAATTTTTTTTTTTAAAGATGGTTGATGAGGAATGCTTTAGCATAGTATAGCACAATGAGAATTTCCCTCACTGTCCTTCCCTGTCCCTACAAACAAGGTTTAGCACAGTAAAACACACTGACACTCTCCCTACCTATAGTTTTCTGTCCCTATAAAAATTATTTTTTTAAAGATGGTTGATGAGGAATGCTTTAGCACAGTATAGCACAATGAGAATTTCCCTCACTGTCCTTCCCTGTCCCTACAAACAAGGTTTAGCACAGTAAAACACACTGACACTCTCCCTACCTATAGTTTTCTGTCCCTATAAAAAATTTTTTTTTTTAAAGATGGTTGATGAGGAATGGTTTAGCACAGTATAGCACAATGAGAATTTCCCTCACTGTCCTTCCCTGTCCCTACAAACAAGGTTTAGCACAGTAAAACACACTGACACTCTCCCTACCTATAGTTTTCTGTCCCTATAAAAATTATTTTTTTAAAGATGGTTGATGAGGAATGCTTTAGCACAGTATAGCACAATGAGAATTTCCCTCACTGTCCTTCCCTGTCCCTACAAACAAGGTTTAGCACAGTAAAACACACTGACACTCTCCCTACCTATAGTTTTCTGTCCCTATAAAATTTTTTTTTTTTAAAGATGGTTGATGAGGAATGCTTTAGCACAGTATAGCACAATGAGAATTTCCCTCACTGTCCTTCCCTGTCCCTACAAACAAGGTTTAGCACAGTAAAACACACTGACACTCTCCCTACCTATAGTTTTCTGTCCCTATATATTTTTTTTTTAAAGATGGTTGATGAGGAATGCTTTAGCACAGTATAGCACAATGAGAATTTCCCTCACTGTCCTTCCCTGTCCCTACAAACAAGGTTTAGCACAGTAAAACACACTGACACTCTCCCTACCTATAGTTTTCTGTCCCTATAAAAAATGTTTTTTTAAAGATGGTTGATGAGGAATGCTTTAGCACAGTATAGCACAATGAGAATTCCCCTCACTGTCCTTCCCTGTCCCTACAAACAAGGTTTAGCACAGTAAAACACACTGACACTCTCCCTACCTATAGTTTTCTGTCCCTATAAATTTTTTTTTTTTAAAAATGGTTGATGAGGAATGCTTTAGCACAGTATAGCACAATGAGAATTTCCCTCACTGTCCTTCCCTGTCCCTACAAACAAGGTTTAGCACAGTAAAACACACTGACTCTCTCCCTACCTATAGTTTTCTGTCCCTATAAAATTTTTTTTTTTTAAAGATGGTTGATGAGGAATGCTTTAGCATAGTATAGCACAATGAGAATTTCCCTCACTGTCCTTCCCTGTCCCTACAAACAAGGTTTAGCACAGTAAAACACACTGACACTCTCCCTACCTATAGTTTTCTGTCCCTATAAAAATTATTTTTTTAAAGATGGTTGATGAGGAATGCTTTAGCACAGTATAGCACAATGAGAATTTCCCTCACTGTCCTTCCCTGTCCCTACAAACAAGGTTTAGCACAGTAAAACACACTGACACTCTCCCTACCTATAGTTTTCTGTCCCTATAAAAATTTTTTTTTTTAAAGATGGTTGATGAGGAATGCTTTAGCACAGTATAGCACAATGAGAATTTCCCTCACTGTCCTTCCCTGTCCCTACAAACAAGGTTTAGCACAGTAAAACACACTGACACTCTCCCTACCTATAGTTTTCTGTCCCTATAATTTTTTTTTTTTAAAGATGGTTGATGAGGAATGCTTTAGCACAGTATAGCACAATGAGAATTTCCCTCACTGTCCTTCCCTGTCCCTACAAACAAGGTTTAGCACAGTAAAACACACTGACACTCTCCCTACCTATAGTTTTTTGTCCCTATAAAAAATGTTTTTTTAAAGATGGTTGATGAGGAATGCTTTAGCACAGTATAGCACAATGAGAATTTCCCTCACTGTCCTTCCCTGTCCCTACAAACAAGGTTTAGCACAGTAAAACACACTGACACTCTCCCTACCTATAGTTTTCTGTCCCTATAAAAAATTTTTTTTTTAAAGATGGTTGATGAGGAATGCTTTAGCACAGTATAGCACAATGAGAATTTCCCTCACTGTCCTTCCCTGTCCCTACAAACAAGGTTTAGCACAGTAAAACACACTGACTCTCTCCCTACCTATAGTTTTCTGTCCCTATAAAAATTTTTTTTTTTAAAGATGGTTGATGAGGAATGCTTTAGCACAGTATAGCACAATGAGAATTTCCCTCACTGTCCTTCCCTGTCCCTACAAACAAGGTTTAGCACAATAAAACACACTGACACTCTCCCTACCTATAGTTTTCTGTCCCTATAAAATTTTTTTTTTAAAGATGGTTGATGAGGAATGCTTTAGCACAGTATAGCACAATGAGAATTTCCCTCACTGTCCTTCCCTGTCCCTACAAACAAGGTTTAGCACAGTAAAACACACTGACACTCTCCCTACCTATAGTTTTCTGTCCCTATAATTTTTTTTTTTTAAAGATGGTTGATGAGGAATGCTTTAGCACAGTATAGCACAATGAGAATTTCCCTCACTGTCCTTCCCTGTCCCTACAAACAAGGTTTAGCACAGTAAAACAGACTGACACTCTCCCTACCTATCCTTCTCTTTCCCTAAACTAAAGGAATCCAGGTTAAGCAAGAAAAAAAAATGTCACTGTCCCTGCCTATGCTTCTCTTTCCCTGCTCCGGAACACACTACACTAGGCCACCGTGCTGGCGGCCTTTTATAGTGTGGGGCGTGTACTAAACACCCTCAGCAATAATTGGCCACAGGCATCCTGCCTGTGGCCAATCATTGCTCTCCTCGTTGCCGGCGCTGTGATTGGCCAAGCATGCGGGGTCACAGTGCATGCTTGGCCAATCACAGCGCCTGGATGACACTGCGATGGCGTAGTGCATTGTGGGCCGCGAATTAGGCGCGAACGGCCCAAATCGTTCGTTGTTCGGCGAACGATCGAACAGCCGATGTTCGAGTCGAACGTATGTTCGACTCGAACACCGAGCTCATCCCTAATTGAAAATATGGAACAGCAAAATTGGTTTAGAACAGAATAGCACACTGTCAGTTTCACTCACTGTACCTCTCTGTCCCTCAACTCAAGGATTGAAAATATGGAACAGCAAAATTGGTTTAGAACAGAATAGCACACTGTCAGTTTCACTCACTGTACCTCTCTGTCCCTCAACTCAAGGATTGAAAATATGGTTCAGCAAAATAGTTTTAGAACAGAATAGCACACTGACACTTTCCCTCACTGTACCTCTCTGTCCCTCAACTCAAGGATTGAAAATATGGAACAGCAAAATTGGTTTAGAACAGAATAGCACACTGTCAGTTTCACTCACTGTACCTCTCTGTCCCTCAACTCAAGGATTGAAAATATGGAACAGCAAAATTGGTTTAGAACAGAATAGCACACTGTCAGTTTCACTCACTGTACCTCTCTGTCCCTCAACTCAAGGATTGAAAATATGGAACAGCAAAATTGGTTTAGAACAGAATAGCACATTGTCAGTTTCACTCACTGTACCTCTCTGTCCCTCAACTCAAGGATTGAAAATATGAAACAGCAAAATTGGTTTAGAACAGAATAGCACACTGTCAGTTTCACTCACTGTACCTCTCTGTCCCTCAACTCAAGGATTGAAAATATGGAACAGCAAAATTGGTTTAGAACAGAATAGCACACTGTCAGTTTCACTCACTGTACCTCTCTGTCCCTCAACTCAAGGATTGAAAATATGGAACAGCAAAATTGGTTTAGAACAGAATAGCACACTGTCAGTTTCACTCACTGTACCTCTCTGTCCCTCAACTCAAGGATTGAAAATATGGAACAGCAAAATTGGTTTAGAACAGAATAGCACACTGTCAGTTTCACTCACTGTACCTCTCTGTCCCTCAACTCAAGGATTGAAAATATGGAACAGCAAAATTGCTTTAGAACAGAATAGCACACTGTCAGTTTCACTCACTGTACCTCTCTGTTCCTCAACTCAAGGATTGAAAATATGGAACAGCAAAATTGGTTTAGAACAGAATAGCACACTGTCAGTTTCACTCACTGTACCTCTCTGTCCCTCAACTCAAGGATTGAAAATATGGTTCAGCAAAATAGTTTTAGAACAGAATAGCACACTGACACTTTCCCTCACTGTCCTACTCTGTCCCTCCCTACAAACAAGATTTAGCACAGAATAGCACACTGATAATTTCTACGAGTGTCCTTCTCTGTCCCTAAACTCAAGGATTGAAAATATGGAACAGCAAAATTGGTTTAGAACAGAATAACACACTGTCAGTTTCACTCACTGTACCTCTCTGTCCCTCAACTCAAGGATTGAAAATATGGTTCAGCAAAATAGTTTTAGAACAGAATAGAACACTGACACTTTCCCTCACTGTCCTACTCTGTCCCTCCCTACAAACAAGATTTAGCACAGAATAGCACACTGATAATTTCTACGAGTGTCCTTCTCTGTCCCTAAACTCAAGGATTGAAAATATGGAACAGCAAAATTGGTTTAGAACAGAATAGCAGACTGTCAGTTTCACTCACTGTACCTCTCTGTCCCTCAACTCAAGGATTGAAAATATGGTTCAGCAAAATAGTTTTAGAACAGAATAGCACACTGACACTTTCCCTCACTGTACCTCTCTGTCCCTAAACTCAAGGATTGAAAATATGGTTCAGCAAAATAGTTTTAGAACAGAATAGCACACTGACACTTTCCCTCACTGTACCTCTCTGTCCCTACAAACAAGGATTAGCACAGAATAGCACACTGTCACTGACACTCTCCCTACCTATCCTTATTTGTCCCTAAACACAAGGAATCCAGGAATAGTAAAGGAAAAATAATGACACTGTCCCTGCCTATGCTTCTCTTTCCCTGCTCCGGAACACACTACACAAGGCCGCCGCGCTGGCGACCTTTTATAGTGTGGGGCGTGTACTAAACCCCATCAGCAATAATTGGCCACAGGCCTCCTGCCTGTGGCCAATCATTGCTCTCCTCGCTGCCGGCGCTGTGATTGGCCAAGCATGCGGGGTCACAGTGCATGCTTGGCCAATCACAGCGCCTGGATGACACTGCGATGGCGTAGTGCATTGTGGGCCGTTCGCGTCACTCGAATTTGGCGCGAACGGCCCAAATCGTTCGATCTTCGTCGAACGATCGAACAGCCGATGTTCGAGTCGAACGTATGTTCGACTCGAACACGAAGCTCATCCCTATTTAGGGCCAGATCACACCGGATGCAGTGCAGTGCATTTTTTTGATGCCTGAAAAACGCAAAGAAAGTTGATCACATTAATGCCAATTGCATAGTTCACACCACTGCAGTCCGTTCCAGTGCATTTCAGAAAGCCAAAAAATAATTGGTCATGCTGCATTTTTTAGGTACAAAACTGTACTGGACCCCAGTAAAACACATCAAAAACGCAACGGAACGTACCAAAAATGCACTGGAATGCACCGCAATGCACCTAAATGCACCAAAGACGCACTGCAACACACTTGTCCTAAGTGAAAAGAGGGGGAACAAAACACTGGACTGCATCAAAAACGCCTCAAAAATGCACTGGAATGTGTCAAAAACGCGCATGCAGAAAAGCACCTGGAACGCACCCAGACTGCGTTTCTATAGTGTTAACTAGGGCCAGTTCACACCATAGAAACACAATCCGGATGCGTTCCAGGTGCTTTTCTGCATGTACGTTTTTCATGCGTTTCAGTGCATTTTTGGGAAGTTTTTGATGCAGTCCAGTGCTTTTTTTTCACCCCTCTTTTTTATTAACCATAGATAAGGACAAGTGTGTTCCATTGCGTTTTTGGTGCATTTAGGTGTGTTTCTGTGCGTTCCAGTGCATTTATGAGGCGTTTTGATGCGTTCCAGTACAGTCCAGTGCAGGTAAAATGCAGCATGTTCTACTTTTTTGGTGGAACTGGAACGCACTGGAACAAACACTGCCATTTAGAACCATATAACCAACTTTCTATGCATTTTGGATGCATAAAAAACGCAATGCACTGCATGTGGTGTGAAATGGCCCTTAAGCAATTTGGCATATTTAAAGGCACTTCTCCTTGTTTTGTTTTTGGTGTTTTCCAAATTGGTGACATTGATATATGTCCCTTAGGGTGGGACCTGGGCCCCCATTTTAAGGCCAATAACTAGAAGATAAGCCAGCCAAGTGGGGACTAGCAAAATTAACAAGTCAGTTCCCATAGACTGCAATGGGATTTGTTGGTGGGGGGAGGGGTGATTGTCCCATCTCTAATTTTGTAGCATGCTGGATGATGTGCTTAATTTTGGACGGGGGAGGGGGGGTTATTTTTTGCTAGCTGCATTGGTGTTGTTCTGCACATGCCCAGCCAGTTATTTTTTTTTGGCGTGCTTTTTGTGTGTGAACAGCGCTTGGATATTTCTGGGCATGCTCACTCAGAGAGTGTTTTTATGGGTTAGAAATTGAAGGACATCCTTAACAGGTGTGCCCACTTGGAATTTCAGTCTCTACATTGAGTGAACTTGCATTTTGGGTGTTTCATGGACTGTGCATGTGTTTTCAATTGCCTCATTAGCACACAAACATATGTTATATAAAGCTCACATAGCATTCGGTCGCTTGCCTTGAGAAGAGGCAAGTGTGTGGGGGGCAAAATGTACATGGTGGTGTCCTTATCGAGTTTGTAACACATGTATTTTATTTGTTATGTCTTTGCAAAACAGGTGATTGGTTAACTTATGTGGATTGTATATTTTTGGTGTGGGGGAGATATGTTCCCCTAAAATAAGTCTGATGTTGTTAATGTGTGTTGTTTTTTCACTTTGATTTAATTGTCTGCTGCATTTTTTTGGCCAAAAATTTCTCAAGATGTTGAGTCTGTAACTGTTTCAAATTGACCATGTTTTTTATTTTGCCTTCCCTTATGTTTTGTTGAACAATAAAATTAGATGCAAAGTTTTGATGTTTGTTTTGTGTTTTCTTTGCAACAAATGTGACAGCTGATTGGCATGTCAAAACAAAACTGGTGTGATTTGTCTAATCTGGTGCCTTCATGGTAGTATATGCATGGATTGTGTGCTGCCATGGAGCGTCACCAGGAAATGAAAAATACAGAGCGGTAAGTATTCAATTTTCCTTTTTTTACTTGGTTCTCAGCCTCAGTCCTCAAGTACCCCCAACAGGACATGTTTTGTGAATTTATCTTATCGAGAATTGCTGTCCAAAAATCAAAACCATTGACTGTGATTTAAAGCACATGTGCAAGATGAAGGAAAACCTGCAAACATGGCCTGTTGGGGGTACTTGAGAAGCACTGATTTAGAGCACTGCACTTAAAAATAGCTCAAGGCCATACAATTCTAATTGTGGGCATTTTGAGGGAAACAAAGTAAGTGTTAGAACCCCTGCGTATGTGTTTTTTTTTTTTTAGATTTTTTTTTTTTTAGAATTTTCTTTTTTTGGAGTTTGGCCTTTGTCTCCTTTTCTTAACATTGGCTTCACTTCCTATCACACAGCTAAACAGGAAGTGAAGGTAAAACCCTTCCAATGGCTTTTCTTGGGGACACACAGATCAATCTAACTAGTGTCCCCATTAAGCAAATTGCACTCTAGCACTTTGTTGTGTACACCCCAAATCATTGGGTAGTTTGGGGTTTAGTAAAGACAAATCCACTCTGCTAAAAGTGTAGCTGCTTAAAATCTGAGGGAAAGTACTGGTGAGTGGATGTTACAATCATGTAAAAGCAAAGATGTTTTTTTTTTTGGCTTGCATGTCCCACTCAGATATACAGCAAGTGCACTTGTAGTGCAAAGTAGATTTGCCTTTAGTAAATAAACCCCACAGTCCAAACTACCTAATAAATTGTGGTGTACCCCGCAATATGCTGGAGTGCAATGCGCATAATGGGGAAAGTATTTAGACTGACCTGTGTGTCCCCAAGGAAAGACATTGTTAGGGATTTCCCCTCACTTCCTGTGTGGCTATGTGACAGGAAGTGAATTATTTGGAAGGATAAAGTGGCCAAATTATTTAGTTTAACTTTTCAAAGACTCATTCCTAAGTTGAATTGTGATGCATGTCAATGGCCCATTTAGACCCTCTTTAATCCCTTGAGATCAGCACTATAACTGATCGACGGCCACAGCATGGTCCTCAATTGCCGGGAGTCCGTCAATAAACATCCTCCCCTTCGCACGCGTGTGCTGTGGTCACCGAGTCACTGAGACTTGGGTGATGACAGATCAAAGTAAGGGGCCGATACCTGCCCTTTACCATGTGATCAGCTGTCAGCCAATGACAGCTGATCACGTGATATAAACAAAAGCTGGGTAATGGTTTTTGTTTTCTCCTTGTGCTGACAGCGTGAGCATAAAAAAAGGCAATCACCGGCTTATGTGCAAGGGACATGGGGCCCGAAGAGGAAGAGGCAATTCTGCATCATCTGTGACAATTAGTAGCCCCTGCCAGTGCCACCTATCAATGCCCACCATTGGTGCCAATTAGTGGCACCTAGCAGTGCTGCCTATCAGTGCCCATCACTGCCAACTATCATTGCCACCTAGCAGTGCCACTTCTCACTGCCCACCAGTGCCAAATAGCAATGCCACCTCTCAGTGCCCACCCTTGCCACCTTATCGGTGCCCATCAGTGCAGTCTCATCAGTGTACATCAATGAAGAAGAAAAATTACCTTTTTTAAAAATATTAACCAGTTTCCTACCGTCCACCGTCAAATGACATCCTTGGCTTTGGGCGGTGACATCTGAATGTTGGGTGCAGTTGCAGGCATCATTCAGATATCATTCTTTTCAGCCGGCGATTCTGTGCACAATAAAAACGATCATAGTGGCAGTTCCGCCGCTTGATTGTTCTTATAGGCGGGGGGAGGGGACGTCCGTCCCCCCCCTCTTGCCACCATCCGGTGCTTCTCCGGGCTCTCCCGTGCCATCTGGGGCTCGGAGAACGATTTGGAGATGACTGGTGACCAGATGGTCATCAGTCATCTCTATGGCCGTCGGAGGCGCGGGCACGATGTTATGACATCACGCCGTGTTCCCGTATGTTAACCAAGCCGTGATCTCGGCTGTCAGCATGAGATTGGTGATTTTTTGGGAACAATATCATGCTTTCCAGCCTGGAGGAGAGATGCGGGGTCTTATTGACCCTGCATCTCTCCATAAAGAGGACCTGTCACACACATTCCTATTACAAGGGATGTTTACATTCCTTGTAATAGGAATAAAAGTGATCCCCAAAAATTTTAAAAATAAAAAAAGAGTAAGAAATACAAAAAAGTTAAAAAAATAAAAATAAGAAAAAACGCCCATGTCCCCGGTAGCTCGCGCTCAGAAGCGAACACACACGTAAGTCCCACCCACATATGTAAACGCCGTTCAAACCACACATGTGAGTTATTGCTGCGTGCGTTAGAACGAGTGCAACAATTCTAGCACTAGACCTCCTCTGTAATGCCAAAATGGTAACGTGTAAAAAAAATGTAAGCATCGCCTAGGGAGATTTTTAATTACTGAAGTTTGGTGTCATGCCATGTGTGTGCGCAATTTTAAAGCGTGACGTGTTAGGTATCTATTTACTCAGCATAACAACATCTTTCACAGTATACCAAAAAATTGGCCGTAACTTTACTGTTTTGTAATATTTTTAGCAAACAAAAGGCATTTGAAAATTTATTGCGCAAATACCGACCGCCATCTTATTCCCTAGGGTGTCTGCTCCAAAAAAATATATAATGTTTGGTGCTTTGAAGTAATTTTATAGCCATAAATTTATGATTTTTACATGAAGGAGAGAAGTGCCAGAATAGGCCCAGTGCTGAAGTGGGTAAAATATCCATTTTTTTTTTTTTTAACTCGGTCTTTTGTATTAATCGAAAAAAAATAAAACTAAAACACAAAGGTGATCAAATAGCACCAAAAGCAAGCTCTATTTGTGTGCCAACAAATAAAACATTTTCATTGGGTTACACTGTTGTATGAGCGCGCAATTGTCATTAAAAGTGCATCAGCGCTGAAATGTGAAACTTGGTCTGGGCAGTGCGCAAGTGGTTAATATAAGGCTACATGCACACGGACGTTTTTCAAGCCGCTTGTTTGAGCGTTTTTTGCAGCTTAAAAACATCTCTCCATGTTAGCCTATGGCCTCATGGCCACCATGGCGTTTTTGAGCTGTAAATGGCATAGGCGTTTTTAGGCCCCATGTAAACGGGACGCTGGTGCAAAGTGTTCAGAAGTAAGGTTGAAAGTGGCGTTTAGAAAAGCGCGCTTTGTGGCGTTTGCATGCCGTGTTTTACCACATTTGCGTGTATATGATAAGGAGCCGCCCTAAGCTCCAAAAACAGTATTATTTACGATTTTAGCTATTTAGTGAGACCAGAGTGATATGAGCAGCTGAGAGCAGCAGTGTAGTTGTATTTAGCGTGTCACTTGCCACATCACTTGCCACAAGTTGTGGATTGTCCACTTGCCACGTCAGCTGCCCCAAGTTGTGGATTGTCCACAATGCAATGGAAGCAATTTCTTTTATGTATATATGTATATATATATTTATATATATATATATATATATATATATATATATATATATATATGTTTTATGGTTTTTCCTCATTTGCCATAAATTTGGAGTTTATCAATGTAAAAAAATAGGTCACCTTTAAAAACGCTTCTAAACTAAAATGCGGGTAAACGCTGGTACCGCGTCTGAAACGTGGAAATCTTTGGCGTCTGAAGGCATTTTGAGGGTTTGTGAAAAACGATTTTAAACGCAACTGCAGATTTTTTTTGCCAGGACAAAAACAGTGTTTTGGATGTAATAGAATTCAATGGACCTGTATCCAAAACGCAAGTAACGCAATTTTGCGGCAATTTTTTGTTTGACCTGTTTATAGCTGGTTGTTAAAGGAAATGTAAAAAAAAAAAAAAATGGTTCAAAAAACAAAACCAAAAAAAAAACAGCGTGGGGTCCCCCCCCCAGGTCCATACCAGGCCCTTGGGTCTAGTATGGATTCAAATGGGACCCCCCCCCCAAAAAAAAGGAAAACAAATGATGTGGGGGTCGCCCCAGAATCCATACCAGGCCCTTCAGGTCTGGCATGTATTTTAAGGGGAACCCCGTGCCAAAAACAAAAAAAATTGCGTGGGGTCCCCTTAGAATACACACCAGACCCTTTATCCGAGCACTCAACCTGGCAGGCCGCAGGGGAGAAGGGGGGTGCAAGAGAGCGCCCCCCCTCCCTCCTGAACCATACCAGGCTGCGTGCCCTCAACATGGGGGGTTTGGTGCTTCGGGGCAGGGGGGCCCTCCCCACCCCAAAGCACCCTGCCCCCATGTTGATGGGGACAAGGGCCTCTTCCTGACAACCCTGGCCATTGGTTGTTGGGGTCTGCGGGCGGGGGGCTTATCGGAATCCGGGAGCCCCCTTTAATAGGGGGGACCCCAGATACCTGCCCCCCACCCTATGTGAACAAGTATGGGGTACATCGTACCCCTACCCATTCACCTGGTGGCAAAATAAGTCAATAAAAAAAGACAACACAGGTTTGAAAAGTAATTTATTGGGCAGCTCCGGGGGTCTTTCTGCCGGGCCCCCGCTATCTTCTGCTAGCTCTTTTGCTAGCGGGGGTCCCGGGCTTCCTCGCCGTCTTCTTCCGTCTTCGGGGGTCTTTCTGCTGGCCCCCCGCTATCTTCTGCGAGCAGCGGTGCCACTTTTATTGGCATGGGCGTGGTCACCGGCTTATGCCACCGCTGACCCCGCCCCGTATGATGTCACAGTCCCGGGGAATGATGGGACTGTAATGTGAAATGGGGCGGGGTCAGCGGTGGCATCATCCGGTGACCATGCCCCTTGCCAATAAAAGTGGCACCGCTGCTCGGACAGATCATTGCGGCGGTGGACAGCGACGAGGCAACATCGGGCGAAGAGAAGAAGGAAGAAGGCAACGTAGAAGACCGGCCCTGCTAGCAAAAGGGCTGCGAGAAGATAGCGGGGGCCCGGCAGAAAGAACCGGAGATCGTGGCGAAGGCGTCGGAGAGCGGGAGAAGAACCGGAGAACAGAACAAGAGACCCCCGAAGTTGGAAGAAGACGGCGAGGAAGCCCGGGACCCCCGCTAGCAAAAGAGCTAGCAGAAGATAGCGGGGGCCCGGCATAAAGACCCCCGAAGTCAGAAGAAGACGGCGAGGAAGCCCGGGACCCCCGCTAGCAGAAGATAGCGGGGGCCCGGCAGAAAGACCCCCAAAGAAGGCGAGGAAGCCCGGGACCCCTGCTAGCAAAAGAGCTAGCAGAAGATAGTGGGGGCACGGCAGAAAGACCCCCGGAGCTGCCCAATAAATTACTTTTCAAACCTGTGTTGTCTTTTTTTTATTGACTTATTTTGCCACCAGGTGAATGGGTAGGGGTACGATGTACCCCATACTCATTCACATAGGGTGGGGGGCCGGCATCTGGGGGCCCCTTTTTAAAGGGGGCGCCCTGATTCCGAAAATCCCCCCGCCCGCATACCCCAACAACCAACGGCCAGGGTTGTCAGGAAGAGGCCCTTGTCCCCATCAACATGGGGGCAGGGTGCTTTGGGGTGGGGGGGCCGCAGGTCGCCCCCCTGCCCCGAAGCACCAAACCCCCCATGTTGAGGGCATGTGGCCTGGTACGGTTCAGGAGGGAGGGGGGGGCGCTCTCGTCCCCCCCTTTTCCCCTGCGGCCTGCCAGGTTGCGTGCTCGGATAAGGGTCTGGTTTGGATTTTGGGGGGCTAGAAACAGTATATACACTCTGTGACGGATCTCGGATGCCCCAGCTGGGCACCTCTGCCAGACCTGTGTGCAGGGCCGGACTGGCCTACCAGGATACCGGGACATTTCCCAGTAGGCTGCCTGCCCTGAGGCCGCTTTAGGCTAAGCTGTGGCTGCAGCGCAGCGCTCCGCTTCCTCCTCCTCTTCCTCCACTACACGTCACACAGAGTCAGCGGGCATCTCCCGCTGTGTGTGAAAACGTTGGCCGCGCTGTGAGAAAAGTCCTGCCCTCCTCCTAGACCAGCTTGTGTCTGCTGTGGGGGGGCCCAAGAGCTAGTAATGTGGCTTCAGGGTTTCTGGCTTCAGTTATGAGCAGAGAGTGTCTATTACATTCTCTTTCACACTGCTCGGACCCCGCACTGACAGCCCGACAGCCCGCCCCTCCTCCCATCCCCTTTGTGTGTGTCCCCACGACCCCGCCCACATTCCAATCCTCGGCAGCTCCTCCGTGCTTCGCAAAGAGAAACTCCAGCAGCCTGCAGGTAGATAGTGGAAGTGGAGGAAAGGCCAGCTTGTACTATGGTTGCTTCAACCCTCCACAGAGGATCCACAGCTCTCCAGGTCAGCCAACACAGCAGCCCACTAGGGTTTCCCTAGTGTGGTGCACTACAAGCCTCAGCATGCTCTGCCAGCCTATGTGTATGTACAGCACAGGCTAGTAGGCCTTGTTTGCTGACCAATCCAGGGCCCAAGCCTTCATCTATGGTAAGGGAAGTGTCCCCCCCTCTCCTATCTCGCCAGCCTCTGAGCACACTTATGTAAGGGAGAGCTCTGTGGACTGTGATGTAAAGGGGGTCTCTGATGTATGTGGGGGTTTTGGTGATCAGAGACCCCCCCTACATCAGGATTCCAAGAGTACCTCTTACATCAGTTTCCCTTTACATTACAGTCCACAGAGCTCTTAGGGCCCTTTCACATGGGCGGGCTCAGCCAAGCAAATCCACCTGCTCAGTAGGGGAACTCTCCGCTGATCCCTGTTGAGCAGGCAGATGACAGGTCCGTGTCTGCTCCACTTGTGCAGAGTAGACACGGTCACAGACTGCTGTTCTGCATGGACCGGTCTGACTGTCATCCAATCTGCTACATCCGCCTCCCCATATAAAACAATGGGTGGTCCGATCGGTTCAAATGTGATAAAGGGGTCCTGCTGCAGGACCATAATCAAGGGCCCGTGATGGGAGAAAAGGACAACAGGATCATTAGAAAGGGCCCTTCATGGTTCCTTGCACCAGGGCCCTGAAGGTTCTAGTTACGCCTCTGGGCACAGGCACTGACTGCAGTGAGGCTGCAATTATGGGCACGGTAATAAACTGCATTATGGGCAGGGTGAGACTGCATTATGGGCACAGTAAGGCTGAGATTTTGGAGAGGTGAGGCTGTGATTATGGGCACGGTGAGACTGCATTATGGGCATGGTAAGGCTGAGATTTTGGGCACGGTGAGGCTGTGATTATGGGCACGGTGAGACTGCATTATGGGCACGGTGAGGCTGCAATTATGGGCACGGTGAGGCTGCATTATGGACACGTGAGGCTGAGATTATGGGCATGGTAAGGCTGCATTATGGGCACAGTGAGGCTGTGATGAAGGTCACGGTCAGGCTGCAATGATGGGCACGGTTAGGCTGCAATGATGGGCACGATCAGGCTGCAATGATGGGCATGGTGAGGCTGAAATGATGGGCACGGTAAGGCAACAATGGTGGGCACAGTAAGGCTGCAATGATGGGCACTGTGAGGCTGCATTGATGAGTACAGTGAGACTGAAATGATGGGTACAGCGAGGCTGCATTTGATGGGCACTGTTGAGGCTGCATTGATCTCTTGTACCATGTCTGCAGTCTCTGACCATTTCCTGTATTATGTCTACATATCTTATCATCTTTAGTATCATGTCCTCAGGCTCTAACCATCTCCTGTACCATGCCCGCAACCTCTGACATCTTCTGTACCATGCCCGAAGCCTCTGACATCTCCTGTACCATGCCCGCAGCCTCTGACATCTCCTGTATCATGCCCGCAACCTCTGACATCTTCTGTACCATGCCCGAAGCCTCTGACATCTCCTGTACCATGCCCGCAGCCTCTGCCATCTTGACATCTCCTGTACCATGCCCGCAGCCTCTGACATCTCCTGTACCATGCCCGCAGCCTCTGACATCTTGACATCTTCTGTACCATGCCCACAGCCTCTGACATCTCCTGTACCATGCCCACAGCCTCTGACATCTTCTGTACTATGCCCACAGCCTCTGACATCTCCTGTACCATGCCCACAGCCACTGACATCTCCTGTATCATGCCCGCAGCCTCTGACATCTCCTGTTCCATGCTCGCAGCCTCTGACATCTCCTGTACCATGCCCGCAGCCTCTGACATCTCCTGTATCATGTCCTCAGCCTCTGACATCTCCTGTATCATGCCCACAGCCTCTGACATCCCCTGTACCATGCCCACAGCCTCTGGCATCTTCTGTACTATGCCCACAGCCTGTGACATCTTCTGTACCATGCCCACAGCCTCTGACATCTCCTGTATCCCCCTCGCAATCGCTCCCGTCGAATGAGAAAGCTTCCTCTGCTGTGTAATGTTTACACAGGCAGAGGAAGTGATGTCATCTCTCATGCGGCGCTCACATATACCGAGCGCCGTACAAGAGAATACACACAGAGGTTAGTGCACAAACAGTACACTGACACCAGGACACATAGGAACATAAATCGCCCCCCAGGCCCCCCCAGACCCCCCCAGATCACCCCCCAGATCACCCCCCAGCCCCCAGTCACAGTGTCACTGATTGCAGTGATCATTTATTTACTGATCACTGCAATCAGTGACATTTGTGACTGTAAAAGTGTCACTACAGTTAGTTTTAGGTCCAGTGTAGCCCCTAACCCCCCCTAATAAAGGTTTAACCCCCTGATCGCCCCCCAGATAACCCTTTCACCCCCTATCACCACCGTCGCTAAGCGATCGTTTTTTCTGATCGCTGTTTTAGTGTCGTGATGCCGATCGGTAGCCAGTTATTTTTTTTAGGTTCGCCGCAGGTTTTTATAGCGTCAGGTACCCCCATATATTACCTAATAAAGGTTTAACCCCCTTGATCACCCCCCAGGTAACCCTTTCACCCCCTATCACCACTGTCGCTAAGCGATCGTTTTTCTGATCGCTGTCTTATTGTCGGTGATGCTGATAGGTAGCCAGTTATTTTTTTTAGGTTCGCCGCAGGTTTTTATAGCGTCAGGTACCCCCATATATTACCTAATAAAGGTTTAACCCCCTTGATTGCCCCCCAGGTAACCCTTTCACCCCCTATCACCACTGTCGCTAAGCGATCGTTTTTCTGATTGCTGTCAAATTGTCGGTGATGCCGATAGGTAGCCAGTTATTTTTTTTAGGTTCGCTGCAGGTTTTTATAGTGTAAGCTACCCCCATATATTACCTAATAAAGATTTAACCCCCTTGATCGCCCCCAGGTAACCCTTTCACCCCCTATCACCACTGTCGCTAAGCAATCGTTTTTCTGATCGCTGTCTTATTGTCGGTGATGCCGATAGGTAGCCAGTTATTTTTTTTAGGTTCGCCGCAGGTTTTTATAGCGTCAGGTACCCCCATATATTACCTAATAAAGGTTTAACCCACTTGATCGCCCCCCAGGTAACCCTTTCACCCCCTATCACCACTGTCGCTAAGCGATCGTTTTTCTGATCGCTGTCTTATTGTCGGTGATGCCGATAGGTAGCCAGTTATCTTTTTTAGGTTCGCCGCAGGTTTTTATAGCGTCAGCTACCCCTATGTATTACCTAATAAAGGTTTAACCCCCTTGATCGCCCCCCAGGTAACCCTTTCACCCCCTATCACCACTGTCGCTAAGCGATCGTTTTTCTGATCGCTGTCTTATTGTCAGTGATGCCGATAGGTAGCCAGTTATTTTTTTTTAGGTTCGCCGCAGGTTTTTATAGCGTCAGCTACCCCCATATATTACCTAATAAAGGTTTAACCCCTTGATCACCCCCCCAGGTAACCCTTTCACCCCTTTTTGCCAGTGTCACTAAGCGATCGTTTTTCTGATCGCTGTATTACTTATGCTGGTGCCGATAGCTAGCCAGTTATTTTTTTTTAGGTTCGCCGCAGGTTTTTATAGCGTCGGGTACCCCCATATATTATCTAATAAAGGTTTTAACCCCCTAATTGCTCCTAGTTAACCCTGCGTCACACCCCAGGCAGCGTCAGGTTAGTGCCAGTAACGCTAACACCCACGCGTGAAGCATACACCTCCCTTAGTGGTATAGTATCTGAACAGATCAATATCTGATCTGATCAGATCTATACTAGTTTCCCCAGCAGTTTAGGGTTCCCAAAAACGCAGTGTTAGTGGGATCAGCCCAGATACCTGCTAGCACCTGCGTTTTGCCCCTCCGTCCAACCCAGGCCACCCAAGTGCAGTATCGATCGATCACTGTCACTTACAAAACACAACACACATAACTGCAGCATTCGCAGAGACAGGCCTGATCCCTGCGACTCCAGTGCTGTAGGAGGTGATTTCACCACTACAGTTTTAAAAAAAAAGCATATATGCCGAAGCATTGGGGCAGCAGGGGCAGGGGAGCGGAGGAGCGATTTTGCTTCTAATGCCACATACATACGGTCGAAATTCCGACGGAGGCTTGCCCGTGGAAAAGTCAGACCATGTGTGTGCGGCATAATTTTTGCGGGAGGATGCCCCAATGCTTCGGCATATATAAATGGTGCATGTATGCCCATCATTAAAAGTGGGTGGATGAATGGCGGTATTCTAATGGTGGGCATACCCACCGATCAATCTCTTTTTTTTTCGTTCAGCCAACAGGCTGCATGAAAAAAAAGATTACAATACATGTCCAAGAAGGACCAGCAACGTACTGGTATGTTGCTGGACTTTGAATGGTTATACCAGATTGATGTCTGTGGGTTTAGGTATCATCTTGGTATCATTCTTTTCAGCCAGCGGCCGGCTTTCATGTAAAAGCAATCCTAGCGGCTAATTAGCCTCTGGACTGCTTTTACAAGCAGTGGGAGGGAATGTCCCCCCCGGATATAAAAAGCGCCATTGGGAAATTGGGAAAGCATTTTATCACACCGATCTTGGTGTGGTCAGATGCTTTGAGGGCAGAGGAAAGATCTAGGGTCTAATAGACCCCAGTTTTTTTTGAAAAAGAGTACCTGTCACTACCTATTGCTATCATAGGGGATATTTACATTCCGTGAGATAACAATAAAAATGATTAAAAAAAATAAATATGGAAGGAACAGTTTAAAAATAAAATAAAAAAGCAAAATTAATAATAATAATAAAAAAAAAAAGCACCCCTGTCCTGCCCTGCTCTTGCGCAATGTCGAACGCAAGCGTCGGTCTGGCGTCATATGTAAACAGCAATTGCACCATGCATCTGAGGTATCACCGCGAAGGTCAGATCGAGGGCAGTCATTTTAGCAGTAGAGGCTTTTAAAAATGTATGTAGTTTGTCGCCAATGCGCGTTTGTGCGAAATTTTAAAGCATGTCGTGTTTGGTATCTATGTACTCGGCCTAAGATCATCTTTTTTATTTCATCAAACATTTGGCAATATAGTGTGTTTTAGTGCATTAAAATTAAAAAAAGTGTATTTTCCCCCCCAAAAAATACATTTGAAAAATTGCTGCGCAAATACTGTCTGGAAAAAAAAAATGCAACACCCACCATTTTAATCTGTAGGGCCTTTGCTTTTAAAAAAATTATAATGTTTGGGGGTTCAACATAATTTTCTTGCAAAAAAAAATGTTTTCATGTAAACAAAAAGTATCAGAAAGGGCTTTGTCTTTAAGTTGTTAGAAGAGTGGATGTAAGCTTCCTAATGTTATGTATAAAATGCCAGAACAGTTCAAAACCCCCCCAAATGACCCCATTTTGGAAAGTAGACACCCCAAGCTATATACTGAGAGGCATGTCGAGTCCATGGAATATTTTATATGTTGACACAAGTTGCGTAAAAAAGACAATTTATTTTATTTTTTATTTTTTTTGCACAAAGTTGTTACTAAATGATATATTGCTCAAACATGCCATGGGCATATGTGGAATTATACCCCAAAATACATTCTGTTGCTTCTCCTGAGTACGGGGATACCACATGTGTGAGACTTTTTGGGAGCCTAGCCACGTACGGGACCCCAAAAACCAAGCACCGCCTTCAGGCTTTCTAAGGGTGTAAATTTTTGATTTCACTTCTCACTGCCTATCACAGTTTCGGAGGCCATGGAATGCCCAGATGGCACAAACCCCCCCCAAATGACCCCATTTTGGAAAGTAGACACCCCAAGCTATTTGCTGAGAGGTATCGTGAGTATGTTGCAGATCTCGCTTTTTGTCACAAAGTTTTGAAAATTGCAAAAAAAATAAAAAATTATTTTCTTTCTTCATTTTCAAAAACAAATGAGAGCTGTAAAATACTCAACATGCCTCTCAGCAAATAGCTTGGGGTGTCTACCTTCCAAAATGGGGTCATTTGGGGGGGTTTTGTGCTATTTTGGCATTTTATGGCCTTCGAAACTGTGATAGGTAGTGAGGAGTGAAATCAAAAATTTGTGCCCTTAGAAATCCTGAAGGCGGTGCTTGGTTTTCGGGGCCCCGTATGCGGCTAGGCTCCTAAAAAGTCCCACACATGTGGTATCCCCGTACTCAGGAGAAGCAGCAAAATGTATTTTGGGGTGCAATTCCACATATAACCATGGCATGTGTGAGCAATATATCATTTAGTGACAACTTTTTGTAATTTTTTTTTGTCATTATTCAATCACTTGAGACAAAAAAAAAATATTCAATGGGTTCAACATGCCTCTCAGCAATTTCCTTGGGGTGTCTACTTTCTAAAATAGGGTCATTTGGGGGGGTTTTGTGCTATTTTGGCATTTTATGGCCTTCGAAACTGTGATTGGTAGTGAGGAGTGCAATCAAAAATTTGTGCCCTTAGAAATCCTGAAGGCGGTGCTTGGTTTTCGGGGGCCCGTACACGGCTAGGCTCTCAAAAAGTCCCACACATGTGGTATCCACGTACTCAGGAGAAGCAGCAAGATTTATTTTGGGGTGCAATTCCACATATAACCATGGCATGTGTGAGCAATATGTCATTTAGTGACAACTTTTTGTAATTTTTTTTTTGTCATTATTCAATCACTTAAGACAAAAAAAATATATATTCAATGGGCTCAACATGCCTATCAGAAATTTCCTTGGGATGTCTACTTTCCAAAATGGGGTCATTTGGGGGGGTTTTGTACTGCCCTGCCATTTTAGCACCTCAAGAAATGAGATAGGCAGTCATAAATGAAAAGCTGTGTAAATTCCAGAAAATGTACCCTAGTTTGTAGACGCTATAACTTTTGCGCAAACCAATGAATATACGCTTATTGACATTTTTTTTACTAAAGACATGTGGCTGAATACATTTTGGCCTAAATGTATGACTAAAATTGAGTTTATTTGATTTTTCTTATAACAAAAAGTAGAAAATATCATTTTTTTTCAAAATTTTCAGTCTTTTTCCTTTTATATCGCAAAAAATTAAAATTGCAGAGGCAATCAAATACCATTAAAAGAAAGCTCTATTTGTGGGAAGAAAAGGACGCAAATTTCGTTTGGGTACAACATTGCATGTCCGCACAATTTACAGTTAAAACAGAGCAGTGCAAAATTCTGAAAACACCTCTGGTCCTTTAGCTACAAAATGGTTCGGGGCTTAAATGGTTAAACACAGTTAGGGACACTCCCCTTAGCCTTGTCATGGAGGTGAATAGGGGACAAGGAAGAACCAATGGAAACTCGACACTTGTATATTGAAACAACTACAGTCCTCCCTCCTTACACATCCCCCACTGGGATGTGTCTCCACACCTTTTGTGTACGTCCCATGACCTAACATATTTAAACACAATAACAAGAGGGGAGGATGGGGGAGAAGGGATGCAACTTACATAGAGACCTCATTGCATTATTCCAACGCCATTTTGTCCCAAAGTCTCTTGTTCTCTGCTGGGCCATAGTCTGTGGGTAGGAAGCCAGCCCACAGCCCCCTCCAAAACACAAGTTTCCATACACATTAGATGAAACTTTTCATAGGTCATAAACATATACATAAACAAGAAACTCTTAAAGCTCATAAAAGCATAAACAAAAATTCAAAAAGCTTGATTCAAAGTAAATTTTCTTTCAAAACAATATCCCTCTTCTACTCCAAAGTATGAACACTTCCACTTTTAATTATAGGTTGTGGGAAATGCAATGTCTTCATGAACATATTGTATGCGATCCTACTGTTACTGCTTACCAGATCCATTGACCCCATGGTGGATTTTTTGTGTGCTTTCAAAAATGTAGGGAGACAATATGTGTTTAACCGCCTCCCTCCCGCCCTATAGACAAATGACGACAGAGCGGCGCGGTTCTTGTTCTGGGATGACATCATATGATGGTGCCCAGTTTAGCCCGGATCGCACGCCCGCGGGTGTGCTCAGCGCCTAATTTTTCTGGGACATGGCGCGACCCCATTTTGCTAAAGAGCCAAGGCTCTTTACTCATGTGATCGGCTGTGTCCAATCACAGCCGATCACATGTAAACAAGGATGTGCCGTTTATCGGCTCTCCTTGCCTCACACTGACAGGGTGTGAGGCAAGGAGAGTTGATTAGCGGCATCTCCTCAGAGGGGAGACATGTAATGGTAATCAGGGCACTGATCATCAGTGCCCTGATTACAATGCACAAACACAAAAACATACTTGGGGGCACACCCTAAAATGCGTTTAAATTCAAGATGGTGCTGCTATAAGACCAACAAACAGTACAAAACAGATTAGAGCGCACACATTCAAGAATGACATTTATCCTGCAAGGCTAGTTAAAAACACCTGAACATTGTCACAGTAAGTGGGCTTAGCACTATATAACCATAATGTGTGACCAAACCCCTGTATATTTTTTTTAAAATGTTCAAGTGTTTTTAACTAGCCTTGCAGGTTAAATGTCATTCTTGAATGTGTGTGCTCTAATCTGTTTTGTACTGATTACAATGCAGCCCCAACAGTGCCCATCAATGATGTCAGTCTGTGCCCATCAGTGAGGCCAATCTGTGCCTATCAGTTATGCCAATCAGTGCTACCTTTTAGTGCCCATCCCTGCCTGTCCATCAGTGCCGCCCATCAGTGTCCATCAGTGCTGCCTATCAGTGCCGCCCTATCAGTGCCGCCTATCAGTGCTGCATATCAGTGTCACCTATCAGTGCCCATCAGTGCTGCATATTAGTGCCTCCTCATCAGTGCCACCCCATCAGTGACCTTCAGGGCCACCTCATCAGTGCCCATCAGTGCCCATCAGAGCAGCCTATAATCCCTCTGATCCCATCCCTCTGCCACTGATCCCATCCCTTTGTCACTGATCCCTCTGTCACTGATCCCATCCCTCTGCCCAGGGCCATGTCACTGTTTGGGGCCCAAGGCAGAGCTGCCATTAAGCCCGCGTGCTGCCTGCAAATCTTTGCTGAAAACCCCCACACACACAGTCTGTCACTGTCAGCGCGATGCGTGCAAACTGCCAGTGCTGCATTTTTTCAATGGAGGAGCTGGCCGCGGGTGGGCGGGGCCTTGAGCGCCACTAATGGTCTGGCCCTGCCCCTTGCTATGCGTGCACCTTACAGTCACTGCTGCCTGCCTGGTGACATCACGACGAGGAGAGCGGAGTCCCAACATTTGGATTCCTCCTCCTCGCGCCTAAGCTCCGCCCCGACTCCACCCTCCGACTCTGGGTCTTCCCTGAAGGTGAAGGCTGTTCCGGCCGCTGGAAGAAAGGTAGGAGAAATGCTCCCTGCACTGCCCTGAGTAGCTCATGGTCACTCTGCTCCCTCCCATACACGGTCATGCTGTACAGTCCCCCCATACTGCCCTCCACTACCCCCCATTATACTGCCCTCCACTAACACCCCTCCCATTATACTGCCCTCCACTAACACCCCTCCTATTATACTGCCCTCCACTAACCCCCCTCCCATTATACTGCCCTCCACTAACACCCCTCCCATTATACTGCCCTCCACTAACCCCCCTCCCATTTTACTGCCCTCCACTAACACCCCTTCCATTATACTGCCCTCCACTAACACCCCTCCCATTATACTGCCCTCCACTAACACCCCTCCCATTATACTGCCCTCCACTACCACCCCCATTATACTGCCCTCCACTACCCCCCTCCCATTATACTGGAGGCCACTAACACCCCTCCCATTACACTGCTTTCATTTGAATGGGCTGCCATGCCTGCGTTTCCTGCAAAAAAAAAGTGCATGCATCATGTAATAGGCTGCGCACACGGCACACCTATGCCCATCAAGCAATGAAATACAGCACTGTCTGTCCATTCTTCTTTTGCACCATGTGACTTATCTGCAGTTCCTGCACCAGCAAACTTGCTGCATTTTTAGATGTTTAGGACACGCTTTTAAAAACAGTGCATTTGTGTGTGCAGGAACTGCAGGTAAGTTGCATGGTGCAAAAGCAGAATGGATTTCAAGGCAACTGCATTTTTAAAAATTAAGTTCAATGATTCCGAGCATGCGTCAAATTCATTCAGAGCATGCGTGTTTTTTTTGTGCGTTGGAATTGCATACAGACGATCGGAATTTCCGACAAGAACTTTTCTTGTCGGAAAAATTGAGAACCAGCTCTCAAATTTTTGTTGTCGGAAATTCCGACAGAAAAAGTCAGATGGAACCTACACACGGTCGGAATTTCCGACCAAAAGCTCACATCGAACTTTTCTTGACGGAATTTCCGATCGTGTGTACGCGGCATAACGTATAGATACATTTAAATGAATTTCAATGCACACAGAGACAATATAATACCCACGTTTTTGGTAATGGATACTATATGGTGCTGTGCTGGGTAAATAGATACCAAACATGTCACGCTTTAAATTTACGACGTTCTGACCTCAACCCGATAGTACACCTTTTGGATGAGTTAGAGCAGAGACTGTGAGCCAGGCCTTCTCGTCCAACATCAGTACCTGACCTCTCAAATGCGCTTCTGGAAGAAAGGTCAAACATTCCCATAGACAGCCTTCCCAGAAGAGTTGAAGCTGTGATAGCTGCAAAGTATGGGTCAACTGAATATTGAACCCTACGGACTAAGAATGGGATGCCATTAAAGTTCATGTGCGTGTAAAGGCAGGTGTCCCAATACATTTACAGTATTATCTATAGTGTATAAAGGTATACAGGTGCATCTCAAAAAATTTGAATATCATCAAAAAGTTCACTTATTTCAATAATTCAATTCAAAAAATTAAACTCATATATTATATAGACTCATTACACACATATATTTCAAGCATTTCTTTCTTTTATTTTGATGATTTGGGCTTACAGCTAGTAAAAAAAACAAATTCTGTATCTCATAAAATTTAAATATTAGATAAGACCAATAAAAAAATGTTTTTTTTAATACAGAAATGTTGGCTAAGACCTTAAGACTGGGATGCCATTAAAATAATGTGCGTGTAAAGGCAGGCTTTCCTATACTTTTGACAATATAGTATATATATATATATATATATATATATATATATATATATATATATATATATACTGTATATGCTAAATACATTTTCTGTATAGAAAAAAGCAATTTTGCATTAAACTATAAACCTCTTTTAGAGCATTTGATTACTTATCTAGGCACATTCTTATGCAATCTGATGCATTGCTGGTATTTTGCAATGAGCTACATAAACTGTGACAATTGAACACCTGTGAATAATCTCCATTTGTAGTTTCTTACAGATGTAAATTAGAATGTCAAAAAACTTTAATAGCCCAGTTTACAGAATTGAGTGAAGTATTTATGTATTCCAGATGGAATGACAATTCATTACAACACTTTTGGCTCAGTCTTTACAGGAAAAAACCCTAAATAAATTTTTCAATGTCTGACATTTTCTGATTATAAAACATGCACTCTAGCGTACAAATTGCACGCATAGACATGGAAACCCCTAATAATTTACAGCACAGGTACAAGTAATATGTAAAAATTATTTTAAAGGATGTTGGCTCTTCGTTTTTTTTAAGATGTGCTACATATATTCACTACTGTCAGCTTGCCATAATTTCATATTTATTTATATAATTTATCCTGATGTCTGTTGAAAAAATGTAGGTTATGGAGACTTCGAAGTGCTAATATAAAAACCTTGGTCAGGATATTGACCTTGAAATCCCTTTTCATGCAAAGACCTATATATACAGTATATATGGGAAAAAGGAATGAAGGAATGTCCCATGTATATCTATTTATAAAAGGAGAAAATTTATATTTTGCCAGTTGCAGGGGAAATACATTCCCAATACTTATGCTATCAGCCACCTCCTGCTACTGTTAATTTTCTTTTATCACTAGCTTCACTGCAAAGGACATTTTTTTTTTTATCTTCCAGACAATGGGGTCAATTCACAAAACTTTACATAAAGATCTTTGTTTTTGGCCATGTGACTGTAATTTTCAAAATCTCATTGAGCTCTGCGGTCATTTGTTTTTGAAAAAAAAAAACATATTATTGTGTCTTAGTTGTGTGAACCAAGTCAAATGTGGTATTATAATTTAAAGAGTAAAGTGTGCAATGAACATGTCTCAAGCCTCGTACACACGACTGAGTTTCTCGTCGTAAAAAACACGTCGTTTTTTTCAACGAGATTCTTGTTAACCTTGTCGATTTTCTCGTCAAGCTTTCCATGCGTACACACTGACATTTCCCAATTTCCTCGTTGTTCACCGCGGTCACGTCCAGCACGTACGACGGCACTATAAAGGGGAAGATCTTTTTTCTTGGCGCCACCCCTTGGGCTGCTTTTGCTGATCTCGTGTTACCGCGTGTGAAGTAAAAGTTTGGGAAGAGACGATTCGCGCTTTTCAGTCTTCGTACTTTTCAGTTCGTTTTCTGCGGTTCAGTTTGTGCTTGTGGGTTCGTATCTTGACTTTCAGGGCGTCTAGGCAGGTCGTATCTGTTTTACAGTGCGTTCTTGCCTGTTTGTTTCTGTTTTTCAGTTCGTTATTCATAGGCCTTGCTGTTCTAAAGTGCGTTCTGTTCTGTACGTTCTGATAAGACGACCGTTTCCTAGCCATGTCGCCTGGACGTTCTCGTCGTCGAGTTCATGCTGTGCGTGCGCTTGGTGTTGGCCTGCTTGTTTTGGACCAAGACCAGTCCATGAATGGTGTGAGGAGGAGTTCATGGACCAAGAATTGGTTGCTCCAGGGGGACCAATTCTGCCATATGCCTCTGCTGCGGGAGATCGTCGAGAATAATCCTGAGGACTACAGGAATTTTCTGCGGATGTCTGACCCCGTTTTTCAGGAACTGTTGGCTTTGGTGTCCCCCTATATTACCAGGCAGGACACCGTTATGCGGGAAGCCATCAGTGCTGAGCAGAGGCTCATCGCCACCTTACGTTATCTGGCGACAGGGAGAAGTCTTCAGGACTTGAAGTTCACGACAGGCATCTCCCCCCAGGCTCTGGGCCTCATAATCCCAAACACCTGTTCTGCCATTATACAAGTCCTGCAGGAGGACTATATTAGGGTGAGTTTTCTCCATTAACATCACATTTTATGTATTACATGTATGCTAATGTATTGTATTTCTTTCATCCTTCCCTAATTACCATGATTGTAATATGCTGAGAATGTCCCCTTTGTCCTCATGCATGCTGGAAGCTTTAGATTGCCCCTTTTTTCTCCTCCATGCATATTTCCCTTCACTAACCTTTCCAGCAGGGGCGCCTGTTGCTCCAAATGTTTGGGGGTTCAAACCCCAATTTAGGAAATAAACTTCCTCCTTTTTTGCTCTGGTGCCTATTAAACGCCCCCATTTGTTCCCTCCAATGCAGCCATTTTGTTCCCTCTAATGCAGCCATTTTGTCCCCTCCAATGCAGCCATTTTGTTCCCTCTAATGCAGCCATTTTGTCCCCTCCAATGCAGCCAGTTCCCCCCCAGCCCTGCACTTACCTTCTTGTGGTCAGCGTCATCCTTCTTCTGTCCTTGATGTCTTCTCCTTCCCTTGATGTTGCATCAGCCAATCATGTTACCATTAAACAGACTTGGTGAACATGATTGGCAGAGCAGCCTGTCAGTGTTTACCCAAGGAATGCCCCCCCCCCCTGCGTCCCCTATTTAACTTTTCTGAAGCCAATTACATCCCTCAGGCTGTAATGTGCAAGACAATTTTCCTTCCTGTTTCTGATATGCAATTTTAAGCCCATAAATGCCACAGTTCTTCATATGTCGGTCGCTTAACAGGGGGCCATCCACCTGAATAGTGGGCGGCATAGACAATACATAGGTTCATGCAAGGCATGAACCTATGTATTGTTCTGAGTGACGGGCACAGGAGAGAGGGGGCAGTGCTCCAGCACCCACTCTGGACGCACCGCCACTGCAATGCTATCCTGTGGCCAAACACATCTACCCCCCCCCAAATAATTTATTAATGGACCATCATAGGGGGTGATGAATATGATACATGAGCCTTCCATTATACTTATTTAAAACACCTTAATAAACGTAGACTTTGCTTGATGTTGGCCTCTAATGTATTTTCTTAGAATCTCCTTGTAATGTTTGATTTGTGTATTCTAATATTTTTTCATCTTGTTTGACTCCACAGCTTCCTTCCACGCCACAGGAATGGCAGACTGTGGCATCGGAGTTTGCCAAGAGGTGGGACTTCCCCAACTGCGGTGGTGCTATAGACGGGAAGCACGTCCGCATCGTGCCGCCACCTTGTTCTGGGTCCTACTACTTCAATTACAAGGAGTTTCATAGGATTGTGCTGATGGCGGTGGTGTCAGCACAGTATGAATTCCTCTATGTTGATGTAGGGAAGAATGGCCGGATGTCCGATGGGGGATCCTTCATCCAGACGGAGTTTGCCCTCCGTCTCCAGAGTGACGACCTTGCATTGCCACCGGATGCAGGGAATGTTGAAGGACTCCCCTTTGTTTTTTTGGCTGATGAAGCCTTCGGGCTCGGACCGCATCTTATGAGGCCATTTCCTCAGAGGACCCTGACCCCAGAGAAGAGGGTGTTCAATTACCGGCTGGCCAGGGGCCGAAGAGTCGTTGAAAATGCCTTTGGCATAATGGCCAGCCGGTTCCGCCTTTTTATGACTTCAATACACTTGGCGGACTACAAAATAAACTATGTAGTATTATGCTGCTGTGTGCTACACAATTTTCTATGCCGCAAATCAAATTTCTATATGGCCTCAGTTTTGCCTGAGGCTGGACTTTCCCCTGATAATCCCCTGCCGGGCCTGGAATCTGCCCGTGCTGGCTTGCCCCCCCAAAATGCCCGTGAGGTTCAGGACAAATACATGGACTATTTCACGGGTAGGGGGGCAATTCCTATGCCAGGCTATGGCTAAAGATTCCTGTCTAACGATCAAAATAAAAATCTGGTTTAAACTTCTAACTTTTGTTGGTTTCCTGTCTCCTAGTTTGTCTTAGTGCATTTGTAGTGCCAAGTGTATTTTCCTTTAGTAAATACCAACCATTTCACTATGTAACCTTTAAAAAATAACCAAATAAGGTTAGAGCATATTAGAAAAAGAAGCTACACGTTGTTTGTGTTCAAATATTTTAATTTACTATGTGCAAATTCACACACTTTTTTTTTTATTTTACATTTTTTGTTTGCCTGGCCACAAACCGGCAATTGTTTTCTTAGGAAAATACAAAAACAACAGTTGCATTCCAAAAATTACAAAATTGGATACCTCTGAGCAATCTGAGACATTCACTTACACAAACTATATGTCTCTATGTGCCCGTCCTAATATGGGGTCCTGCCACCCCTTACCCAGCCAAAAATTGAATATGCACACAATTGGGATTATTTTTCTATAGGGATTTTAGACTCCTGATCCCTATTGTCAACATGTGCTATCTGCCATCAGGGGTGATCAATGGACGTGTTTTGGGGGTGCAACCCCTTCCCCAGTTCACCTACTTTAGATACGAGGAAGGGGTTGCACCCCCAAAAGACGTACATGGATATCCCCTGATGGCAGATAGCACATGTTGACACACTGTGTGCAGATTCAATTTTTGGCTGGTTTGATTGTCAAAAAGTTTTTAAAAAGTGGAAGAACAAACATGAAAAAAAGGGGGTTTGGATGCCTTATTGAATTCTCCCCAAAACATCGAGAATGTCTTTAAATGTTTGATCCATCACATGAATTCTTTCTTTAATTTTGTCCAGTTCCGTGCTACATTCCATCACTTGCTGGATGAGGCGGAGGGCACTGTCAGCAGAGAAACCTGTACTATCCTTCACCCCAACATTCACATCCCCTAAAAAAAAAAAAAAGTATTATAACTCTGCAGGCCTACCTCTCTTACCTGAAGCTGTGGTGTCAGATACTGACCTGTTGTGGTGACCAGTTCCACAACGTCATCCACCTCTCCTTCCTGCACTTCTTCTTCCTCCACCTCAACTTCCTCCACATCTTTAGGTTGTTGGTCTTTTGGAGTTTGGGGTTGTTGTGAAGCTGTGGGGTTCCTGTGCTCCCTGGAGTGTCCTCCTCCCAGTCTTCTCTCCCCTATGAGAATCAAACAAAAGGTAGAGTTATCACACAGAAATTCTCTATGTAAAAAAAAAAAAAACTGGCTAAATTGCTTGGAAGTGGGGTACAAGTGTGTGTTTGGCCGGAAGTTAAAGATGAATGCATTATTTCTGACCAAGAATATGTTTAGTATTCACCTTTGTCTGTCATTTTTTAGACATGTAGGCAACACAAAAATTCTCTGATGCACCTGTGTGGGACACCCAAAAAAGGCGGGTCTGGTGGCCCACACTATAGTGCTCCAAAGTACAGATGTGGAAGCAGCTGCTGAGTGTCCTCTCCTTTACACAGTTTACAGTTTGCATTTCATTCTCTTTACAAACACATCATCTAGCCTAAAACTTTGTGCCCCAAATTTCCCAAAAAATGGCAGATGTCTAATTACTTTTGTGGCTGTAAAATAAGCCAAAACAGCAGATAGTGGCCGAACGAAGTGTCTGTAACGTAACGAACGATTACTGTGCCCAACCAAGTTCAAAATATTACCTTTTGGAAGGGCGTCCAATAAGAAAAAAAAACCAAAACCAGCAACATGTCAGTTTAGAAAAGGATTAATAGCAGAAAAGTGTACATTTTACTTACTTTTTGCGAGCATTCTCTTAATGCTCCTTAACTGCTCTGGCTCCCTCAGTTTGAGGTCTGACCACCTCTTTCTGAGCTGCTCATTTGAGCGTTTCACCCCGAAATTCGTCATCAGACTCTTCACGACTTTAGTGAGGATTTTGGCCTTCCTTCTATTTGGTTTGCTATACGGCCCATGCTTTGTGTCATAATCAGACTTGAGCAAGATGTCCACCATCTCCGCCATCTCCGCAAAAGACATATTAGATGCCTTGAATCTCCTCCTTGATCGTGACATTTCCTCGGTCTCCGGGCTTGTCTCCTCCTCGTTAGTTGCGGAATTATCAGACACCTGCTGTAACTCCGCCATATCTGTCTGCGCGCCGGAAGAGAAGGGGCGGGGAAAAGATGTTAGTTAGAACGTCATGGGCGGGCGACGTGTGCGGAGCGACGTGTTCGTATTTTGACGCATGCGTGGTGTGTATATAGCAAACACACATGTGACTATAGTACGTTCGGTGTGCGGAGAGAGGAGTTCAAGTGACGGACGTGCGAACGAAGGTATGTGATTTTGAGACTGTGCCAAATTGTTGGCCTATACTGTCTTGAGAATGTTGTAGGATATATATGGTGACTACGATGTTAAGGAGGTTAGACTGTTTGCCTCACATTAGTTATATATTATTTATTTAACTTGCAGATACAATATGAATGTCTTTATTAGCGACAAAGAGTTCCTGGCGGAATTTATTGACCGGGTAACGGAGCTGCCGGCTCTGTGGGAGACGAAAAACCCCATCCACAAAAAAAGAGGGGTGAGAAAAGCAGCGCTGGAGAAGCTGCTCCCATTTGTGCAGACCAAGGTGCCCACAGCCACAGCAAAACAAGTGGACACTAAAATTGGGAGCTTGAGAGGCACCTACAGGACTGAACGCTCTAAGGTCCTGGCTTCTCAGAGGTCAGGAGCAGCAGCAGGTGATGTGTATGTCCCGATTTTGTGGTACTACAGCAGGATGTCCTTCCTGGATGACCACATTGAGGCAAGGCCATCACTCTCCACTCTTCCCCCCAGACTTCCCTGCAGCCAACCTGAGCCTTCTCTGGAGCAAGAGGAGGCAGCCATCCTGGATGAACCTGATTTGGCCATCTGGAGCCAGGTATAGTATTAAATGAAATTGCATTGTGATAAAATTAATGTTTGACAAATATGTCAAGATGAGAAACATACAATATTTTGGGTTCCACAAGTGAAATCAAGATCTGTAGACATCAGTCTGCACTTAATTGGGTGCTAAATAGTCAATCTGATGTAGGTGTAAATTAGAAAAAATGATTTCTGGATTTACATTCTAATTGCTTCAATCATGTTTATAAAGTTTGATGCAAAGATTAAACCAACATATTAAACTATGTCCCTTTTTCATACACAGGATGAAATCAGCCAGGAGGAGGGTCTGGAAACTGTCAGGCAGGAGGAGGAAGGGCCCAGTGGCAGCCAGGAGGAGGCAGGGCCCAGTGGCAGCCAGGAGGTGGCAGGGCCCAGTGGCAGCCAGGAGGTGGCAGGGCCCAGTGGCAGCCAGGAGGTGGCAGGGCAAAGGAGAAGCACCAGATCCCAGGTGCCTCCCATCCGGCTTCCCAAAAGAGGCAGGAGGGACAGGACCACCAGTGAGGCAGCAATGGCCCTTATTAAAGAGGCCCATGCCACCCTCAAAGAGCCCACATCCCCTGAAGAGGCCATTGCCGGCCTAGTGGAGGCAAAGTTCAAGGTGATGAGCATGGAGCAACGCCTCCTATGCGAGCCCCTGCTCATCACCTTGCTCAACAAGGGGGTGATGGAAAAAATTACCCCCAATACAGCTATTTGTGAGGTGGCACAACTGTCCCAACCTCAACCTCCTCCTCCACCTCCACATTCTTCTTCTGCCCCACCCCCTTCTCCTTCACCTCCACCTTGTTCTTCCACCCCACCCCCTTCTCCTCCACCTCCTCCTCCTCCTGACAGGAGTACCCCTCCAGTGGCCCAGCCTCCAGCCAAACGAAGAAGGAAGGTTGCAGGGAAGGTTGCCAGGAAGACGAGGAAGTGATGGCCTTGCTTCATTGTGGTCGGACAGAAGGCAGCCTGTTGTAGTACCACACACTTGGGACATATATATCACCTGCTGCTGTTCCTGACCTCTGGGAGGCCAGCATCAGATTGTGTTCAGAAATGTTGGCCTTCTCAAGCTCCCAATTTTAGTGTCCACACAGGGTTGCTGTGTGCTCTGGGGTCCCTGGGATGCACAAATGGCAGCAGCTTCTCCAGCGCTGCCTTCTCTTTATTTTAGTTCAAACATGAATAAATGTTATTTTTCTTTAAGTTCATACTTGACTATGTGTATTTGTAAAAATGTAAAATCTAGCTTTGGAGTAAGCAGATACATTTGACTGACAAAAAAAGGGACAGATAACAACCCCCCAAAAAAATAACTAAATCGTATTTCCCAAAAAAGGGTGTAAAATTGAAATAATATATATTAAAAGATTCAATGTGAGATCACTATCAAAACATTGCGAAATTACAATTAACATCAGTTAGAAAAGTATCTAATTTTTTAATATTCCTAAAAACTTGCACGATATAATACACATAAATCTTCTTAAGAGCAGCATGAAAAAGGTTAAAAAAAGATAGTCATAACTCTGTGTGAATATCAGCAGCAAAAGAAGTTCATTCGTTTGGATTAATGTAACATTCTAACGAAGATTTCAATGCACAACATTTAAACGATGCAAAAATTTGGAGCGTGACGAATGTGCTATCTCCATTACGAAGGCTTGTTTTACCAGAAGATGCGCTCCCGTCTCATAGTTGCTTCTGAGCATGCGCGCTTTTGGAAGAGTCGTAAAAGCATACACACAAACCATTTTCTCGTCACAAAACAGGCCGACGAGAAACACGAAGAGGAAATCTGGAATCCTGACGAGAAAATAGAGAGCAGGTTCTCTATTTTCTCGTCGAGATTCACTGCAATTTTCTCGTCGTAAAACCATACACACGAACGGTTTTCTCGACAAAAAAGCTCACGCGGCACTTTTCTTGCCGGTTTTGGACGAGAAACTCGGTCGTGTGTACGAGGCTTCACTGTAGTTCTTCTTTCACACACACTACTACATTCCATAATTCTCAACAATCCTGCTGGAAACACTTATAGTTAATGAAGGTCTGCATTATTACCTGCTATTCTGAGTTTCCAAGTGAGTTCCATTGGCTTTTCAAAAGCTAAAAAATCTTGGTTTATAGGCCAAAATGGAACCCAGCACCAGCACATAAATGTAGTAAGTTAGCCAGACAACACTGCCAAAAGCACAACTGCACCCTCTACCTCTGAAAGAGAATCTAAAAATGATAAAAGTTAACACCAATGTCTTTCTTATTAGTTTCATCATGTGAGCTACTATCTTGCCTCTCACACTTTAGTTGAAGAAACTATACTTGAAATGGGGCTCCAACTAATAGATGTAGTGTCTTATTATTATTATTCAACTTAATATAACTCATATTTTATTTCCATCTGGAAAGAAACTTTGGGATTGCTTTACCACTATCCCTTTGGGAAAAAAAATATTCATGTCAGAGTAAGCCTCTTAAGAGACCGTACTACTAATATGTACTCAAGCCATATTGTTTCAAGCTGCACAAAACATACAAACATTTAAAGGCTAATCAGAAATGCTGGTGTTTAAGTAGTCTCTATCTCTAAAAAACAGAACTGCTGCTGCAGGTATACAGATGCATGCACAGACCTAAATCAGCTTTAAAAATGTATTCTGCCTGGCAAAGCTCCAACACTTCAAGACAAAAGGTTTCCTTTTCCAAGCAAAAATATATCAGCAAACAGAGCATTGTAAGTCAGAGAAGGTACAAAGTCACAGGTTATAAACCTATAATATTTTGTAGGCATAGGAGACTTCCTAGGTAATGAGCTTACTTTTCCATGTCATCTTCAACATATACAACTAAACAAAAATTGACCTCACAGATAAAAACATTTTTAAACCTTACCCTAATACGAAGAAACATCTTGGATGACTCTATAACAGAGCATGGTAGAGTCTGTTGTAGAATTGCTAAATTCAAAGCCCAGGATCTGAGAGCTTACCATTAATGTTCCATATTTCTTCAGCTTGCTATCTCCATACTTGTTCTCTCTGTACAAATACATGTATGCCACCCATACCTTCCAACCTGCAGAAAACTGTTGTTATGCTTTCTATATCAAACAAAGATATGCTCATGACTTCTAAAGACCCATTGCACTGCTTTGAACTGATGTAAAAATCTTAGCCAAAATGTTGACCTTCTTCCCATATAGCACATGACCAAACAGGTTTCATATTATGAAAGCAAATTAATTAATCATCAGACTTCTCTACTTCAATCTAGAGACAAGAGTGGGGATGTCATTACATACCACCAAAGCTGGACTACACCCACAAAATGTGTATTTAATTACCCCTTTCTAATATGGTAGAATTTTTATACTCAGAATCTAAAGTGTGCTTCAATAGTTTATCCTCACATTTCAGCAAACATAAAGAAATACTAAGTCATAAAGAAAAACGAAAGTCTTTGGCTTCAGACACACAGAAGTAATTTACAGTTAAAAACCCCTAGAATACCAAAACCAGAAATAAAACACAATAAAATAAAGTATGGAACTGACATACTTTTTTTTTTTTTGAAAAAAATGTTTATTGTGTTTTTTACATTACATTAGTGCTTGGTAAATGAATTTCGACTCACATACAGTCATGTAAAATATAAACGAAAAGGAAACAGGAAACAAAGAGGGAGAAGAAAAAAAATAAAAAAATAAAAATAATAATAATAATAATAATATAGATAAAAAAAAAAAAAAAAAAAACCAAATCAATAGCACAGTGATTACCCGTTTAAAACAATATTACAGCAACAGGGTGATAAGGCAGTACAAAACCTAGTGCCTAATAAAAAATAAAATAAAAATGTTATAACCTCGGATATGAAACTGGCTGTAGAAGCAGCGGTGGGTGGAGAAAACAGATGAGGGTCTGAAAGAATCAAGAACGTCAAGGAGCCATGAAGACATGTTTTCATGGTTCAGGGCGGCATAAATGCAGAGGGGTCAGACAGATTCGATAATTTAAGGTTGCCTAGGGAGTTTGTAAGGTCTCGTTTGAGATACCAATCTGTATAGCGGAACGGTTGCATGAGTTTTTGTATATCCTCTTGGGCGAACGTGTGTTCCATGAATTTCCGCCATCTCGTAAAGAATCGCGAGGTGGAGCGAAAGTTCAACACAATAGTGTCCAACCTTTCCAGATAGAAAAGCGATAAGAGGGCTTTTTTTAACGCCGGTAGTTTTGGCGGTGTTGAGTTGATCCAGTGAGACATGATAGTCCTGCGGGCCACCAGGAGGCAGATATGCGTCCAGTGGGAGATGCGAAGCGGAGTCTTTGTTGGTGGCGTGGATAGGGATGGTTCACTGCCAAATAAACATATAAGGTAATGTCTTGGGATCCGTATTTTAGTGATCTTGTAGATAAAGTTCAGAACAGAGTCCCAGTATGCAATGATGGGTTGGCACTCCCAGAGGCGGTGAAGCAGTGTAGGATGCGGCGTTAAACACCAGGGGCACCGCTCTTGAGCTGGTTCTGCCTTGTTGATACGGAAAGGGTAGTATGCTCTGTGAATAATTTTGAATTGCGTCTCACGCCATGTTTCGGATATGGTAGGTTTGTGAACTTGTCTGTATCCCTCAAGGATTTTCTCCGAAAGGTCTTCGTCCTCAAATATTTGGGACCATTTCTGGAATGGTTTAAGATGGAATTTGGCAGTCTGATGGTCAATAAGGTGAGAGTATAGGCTGGAAATGGAGTAATCGTCTCTGCGTAGTACAGTATCAATGAAGGATTTTCAGAGGGGATCCGTTCCAGGTCTGTAGCATGAGCGTAAATAACTGACCAATTGGTGGTAGAAGAAAATGTGTGTCGCTGGTAGAGAGAATTCCCTTGATAAGGTTCGGAAGGATTTGAAGTCGCCAAGGGTATTGAGGTACATAGAGGTAACGTTGGTAAGACTCTTAGCGCTCCATTGTTCAAAGGCTTTGTGTAGGGTGGAAGGGAGAAACATAGGGTTGCCTAGGATTGGCAGATAGCAAGAAATACTGGAGGGTAACCCCAGTAGTCTCCGCACCTCTCTCCAGGCTATAATTGTGTCCTTGATGAGTATACTCGATCTAAGGTGTATTGGTAGTTTGTTAGGATTTGAGTGGAGAATGGCTGGTAAGGCATATGGAAAGGTTGAGGCACCCTCGAGCATGGTATTGGAGTATCTAGAGCTGCCAGATAACCAGTCAAGGCCCTGCCTGAGTAGGCAGGCGAGATTGTAAAAACGTATACTGGGCAGGCCCGCCCCCCCTTCAGACTTCGGGAGACACAGCTTTTGTAGAGCAATGCGTGATTTTTTGCGAGACCATATAAAGGCAGACAGTGCCCCATGGATTTTTTTAACATCAGAGTGTTTTAATAAAAGAGGTATGGTCTGCATAGGGTAGAGTAGGCGTGCAAACGACACCATTTTAAAAAGGTGACATCTCCCAAAGAGCGAGAGGGGGAGGGCTGCCCATGCTTCCAGCTCCTTTACAACTTTTGATATTAGCGGTGGGAAGTTAAGTGTATATAAAGTGGAAGGTTCTCGGCCGATGTTAATGCCCAGATACGTAATTTGTTGCGTTGCTATGGCAAAAGGAGATTGGTGTCGCCATTTGTCAGACATCTTGGGGTGAAGTGATAGAACTTCGCTTTTGTCAAAGTTAATTTGAAACCCTGAGCACTGTCGGAAAGTATGAAAGAGTTGCCGGAGTCTGTCAAAGTCCGTGAGGGGTTGGGTGGAGAATAATAATATGTCGTCCGCAAATAGTGCGGAACGGAGAGTTTGGTTGCCTATTGGGATGCCACTGACCCCGTCAGGTGAGTTGAGTAGTCTAGATAAAGGTTCGATATTGATGTTGAAAAGTAGAGGGGAGAGGGGGCATCCCTGTCTAGTTCCTTTTGTCAGGGGGATCGTATCCGAGATAAAGTCGGGGATGACCAGACGCGCAGTTGGGAATTCGTACATTCGCTGTAAAAAACGCACAATTGGACCCGAAAAACCAAAGTCCGCCATCACTCCAAATAGCCAGGACCAACTGATATTGTCAAAAGCCTTTTCGGCGTCTAGTGATATTATAGCTATGTCTTGTTCAGGGTTCAATCTAGCATATTCTAGCGCCATCAGAACCTTGCGTATGTTTAGGGTGGCCGAGCGTCCCTGAACAAATCCTGATTGTGCCGGGTGTAACAAAGAGGGGAGTAGGTGGGCTAAGCGTGACGCAATTATCTTGGATAGTATTTTGACATCCACATTGATTAATGAGATTGGGCGGTATGATCCTGGAAGTGAGGGGTCCTTACCTTTTTTGGTGATTAGTCTAATGTGTGCCTGTGTTCCTGTAGGGAGATAGGGGCCCCCCTCCCACATGGCTGCATACACATGTTTAAGGGTGTCGGGAATAAAGTCCTTAGTTAGCTTATAAAATTCGGCCGTGTAGCCATCCGGGCCTGGGGCTTTAGCAGACGCCAAAGATTTGATTGTCAGTTGAATATCCTCGACTGTGATGGGCGCGTTAAGAGCAGCTAAATGGTCCTCTTGAAGTTTGGGCAAGCGGATTTTAGCTAGAAGGGCTTCGGCAGTAGGTTGATCATTTGGGTCCGCCGAGTATAGAGTAGTGTAATATTCAGCTAGTAGTTTACTAATTTCGGTAGGTGTGGTAACTAGAGTTGAGCGGGTAGCTGGATATTCGGGTCCGGCGGGTTCGGCCGAACTTCGGAAAAAAGTTCGGATTCGGGACCGAACTTTAACCCGAACCCGGACCCGGACCCCATTGAAGTCAATGGGGACCCGGACTTCTGACGACTAAAAAGGCTCTAAAAAAGTAATGGAAAGGGCTAGAGGGCTGCAAATGGCAGCAAAATGTTGTTAAGAACATGGCAAGTGCTCTGCAAACAAATGTGGATAGGAAATAACTTAAAAGAACATAAAAAAAATAAAAAAATAAAAAAATATGCTGGAGGCCCGATTTTCAGCAGAAGAGGTACAGGAAGTCATTAAGAACCTCAGAAACTCAACGGCACGATGCGACACATATGGTGGGAATGCCCCAGAATACGCCCTTTCTGGAATAAATTATTTAATTTAATGGATAAGCTAGTGGGAAAATAAAATACTTTGAAATAAAAATGTAGCGGGGTGCTAAATTTAAGGAAAGTGTTTGAGTGGTAAATAGGCTCAAATACCCTAATTCTGTAGGATTCATGGACCATTTTGTCCTCGGGGGACAGTATTGGTGTGCAGTTCCCTGCGGCCTACAGGTGGCGCCTTTTGTGTCCCCTCTTGGCAGTAGTACAGCGGGGCGGGGAACCTGCTGTGCATGCCAGGAGAGCATATAAAAGGGGCAGACCTTTGGCCTGGGGGCTGATGTCCAGTGGGGTCCGCGCCCAGGTGCCTTCGGCCTGGGTGCATGTGTTCCTGTTCCATCTCGGGCACCTTTAGCCCGGGGTGAGGTACTATCCTGGAGTTCTTGCTGCCCTGGGTATGGAGGCCTAGGGGCGGGAGTAAAGCCTGGAGTCCAGAGCCGCCTCGTGTAGGGGACCCTGTTCCAGGGAAGGGAGGATCATTCTGATGGACCGATGCGGGAGTCACGGTGAAGGAATGGTCTGTTGACTCCCTGGAGAGATGTCTTCCCCTTGATATGGGCTAGGTTCGTAGAAGGAGAAGCTCAAGGTCACCTTGACTGTATCAGAGGCCTTATTCAACCGGCCCGTGGCAGGGGCCTTATACACCCTGGTCTGTGGCTGAGACCAAAGTTCTCCAGGCCCGTGGCAGGGGCCTTATACACCCTAGTCTGTGGCAGAGACCAAAGTTCTCCAGGTCTGTGGCAGGGGCCTTGTACACCCGGTCTGTGGCAGAGACCAACCTCAATGTCTGTGGCAGAGACCGTGCGCCAAAAACTGTTTGAGAAACCTAAGCAGTGAAGTGAATGTGCTACGTTTGTGCCTGGACCTCCTCCACACCTTAAGCTGTCCTGTTTCTTTGCTCTAACCTTTTCTAGCTGAGTACAGTTTATTTTGCCATGAGAGAATAAGAGTTGGAGTTTCAGCTGGTGTGGACATTGACATTACTGGCAATTAAAGGACTTGCCTCTACCTACAGTAGAGGTGAGAATCATCCTCTGGAGGAGTTTTGACTCCGGCTGTGGACACGGCCCGTCAAGTACACCGCTCAACCTCTTCATATAGGAGGATACGGGCTGGTAGTGCGGTGTGCCTTTCTCCCTCCTGCGAAGAGCCAACAACATAAAGGCAGGTAAGGGGGAAAGGATCTGTGCGCTACAAAAAAATAAAATAAAAATTTTAATCTTGGCCTAGCAGGACGAGGTCCATATGGAGTAGGAGGTTGAGGTGGCGGTGGATGTGGCTGTGTAGGTGGAAGCGGCGGTGGAGGAGGACGAGGTAGCCAACACTGGTTCAAAAATACAACAATGGCTGGGTAAGGCCGGTGATGTGTCGAATTCTGTCCCCTGTCGAATAGTGTCCGCCCTGTACTGCGCTTGCTGAGTATGTAGGACAAGGGGATTTCAAAAATCTCCCAAGACTAACGGCGCCTGCGTGTTGAGTTCAGGTGAAGGCCACACCATCCGTGGTTCAAGCCGAGCCAAGCAAGGCCGCGATCGAAGCGAGCCCGTGAGGGGCCCTGTTACTATGTGCTACCGTATGTCCTCTTGGATGGTGGGGCTTGAACCTGCACTCACAGCGCAGGCGCCGTTCATCTTCGGAGATTTTGTGAATCTCCTTGTCCTCTGTACTGCGCAAGCGCTGCGCCTGCGCAGTACGGGCCGGGCACAATCCGATGGCCGGACAGTTTGTCACAACACCGGTATACATGTCTATTCTGCACAAGGTACGGACAAGTCCTGTGGGATCCATGCCTGGTTCATTTTAATGAACGTGAGCTTGTCCACATTGGCTCTGGACAGGCGGCTGCGCTTGTCTGTGATAACGCCCCCTGCCGTGCTAAATACACGTTCAGATAATACACTGGCTGCAGGGCAGGCCAGCACCTCCAAGGCATAAACGGCAAGCTCAGGCCATGTGCCCAATTTGGAGACCCAGAAGTTAAAGGGGGCAGACCCGTCATCCAGTACGTGTAGGCCTGTGGACACATACTGCTCAACCATGTTGGTGAAATGCTGCCTCCTGCTAAGACGTTCCATCTCAGCTGGTGGTGCTGGTTGTTGTGGCGTGCTGACAAAGCTTTTCCACATTTCGGCCATGCTAACCCTGCCTTCTGAGGTGCTGCCGGTGCCCCGGCTGCGTTGGCGACCTCTTCCTCCTCCTCTGCCTTCGCCTTGTGCTTCCACCGTACGCCCGCTGTCAGGTGGGAATGCCACCAGCAGCGCGTCTACCAGCGTGCGCTTGTACTCGCGCATCTTACGATCCCGCTCCAGTGAGGGAATTAAGGACGGTACGTTGTCCTTGTAACGGGGATCCAGCAGGGTGGCCACCCAGTAATCAGCACCAGTTAAAATGTGGGCAACTCGGCTGTCGTTGCGGAAACACTGCAGCATGTAATCGCTCATGTGTGCCAGGCTGCCCAGAGGCAAAGAAAAGCTGTCCTCTGTGGGAGGTGTATCGTCTGTGTCCTCTGTATCCCCCCAGCCACGCACCAGTAATGGCCACGAGCTGGTCTGAGTGCCACCCTGCTGTGAACATGGCTCCTCCTCCTCCTCCTCCTCCTCCATCTCCTCCTCCACCTCGTCATCCTCCAGAACTGTGCCCTTTCTGCCGGACAATTGTGTACCTGGCGTTTGTTGGTGCAGGAACCCACCCTCGTAGCCACTTGTGAAAGACTGCCCTGAAAGCCTTTGAAATGATCCCGCTTCCTCCTCCTCCTCCTCATCCTCCTGTGCCACATCCTCTTCCATCATCGCACGAAGCGTTTTTTCAAGGAGGCATAGAACTGGGATAGTAACGCTGAGAACGGCGTCATTGGCACTGGCCATGTTGGTGGAGTACTCGAAACAGCGCAACAAGGCACACAGGTCTCGCATGGAGGCCCAGTTATTGGTGGTGAAGTGGTGCTGTTCCGCAGAGCGACTCACGCGTGATTGCTGCAGCTGAAACTCCACTATTGCCTGCTGCTGCTCGCACAGTCTGGCCAGCATGTGCAAGGTGGAGTTCCACCTTGTGGGCACGTCACATATGAGGCGGTGAGCGGGAAGGCCGAAGTTACGCTGCAGCGCTGACAGGCGAGCAGCAGCATGGTGAGAACGCCGAAAGTGCGCACAGACAGCCCGCACTTTCTGCAGCAGCTCTGGCATATTGGGGTAATTTTTAAGGAACCTCTGGACCACCAAGTTCAGCACATGCGCCAGGCAAGGGATGTGCGTCAAACCGGCTAGACCCAGAGCTGCTACGAGATTTCGCCCATTATCGCACACCACCAGGCCGGGCTTGAGGCTCACTGACAGCAACCACTCATCGGTCTGTTGTTCCATGTCCCTCCACAACTCCTGCGCAGTGTGGGGATTTTCCCCCAAACAGGAAAGTTTTAAAACTGCCTGCTGTCGTTTACCCCTGGCTGTGCTGAAGTTGGTGGTGAAGGTGTTACGCTGAATGGATGAGGAGGCGGTAGAGGATGAGGAAGCGGAGAAGGAGGAGTTAGCAACAGGAGGCAAACTGAAGCGCCCTGCAATCCTCGGTGGTGGAAGGACATGCGCTAAACCGCTATCTGCCTCAGGCATAGCCGCCACTGCATTTACCCAGTGTGCTGTTAGAGAGATATAACGTCCCTGACCGTGCTTACTGGTCCACGCATCCGTAGTTAGGTGGACCTTGCCACAGATGGCGTTGCGCAGTGCACACCTGATTTTGTCCCCCACCTGGTTGTGCAGGGAAGGGATGGCTCGCCTGGAAAAGTAGTGGCGGCTGGGCACGACGTACTGCGGGACAGCCAATGCCATCAGGCTTTTAAAACTCTGCGTCTCCACCAGACGGAATGACAGCATTTCAAAGGCCAGGAATTTTGAAATGCTGGCATTCAGGGCCAGGGATCGCGGGTGGCTAGGGGGGTACTTCCTCTTCCGCTCCAATGTTTGGGAGATAGAGAGCTGAACGCTTCCATGGGACATTGTGGAGATGGTTGGTGACCCAGGTGGTAGTGTTGCTGGCAGATCCTCTGTTTGCGGGGTGACAGGTGCCACTGTCACTACAGAGGTGGATGAAGAGGCCGAGACTGCATCAGAAGAGGAAGCAGGAGGAGCCAGAGACCTTTCTTGGTTTTTGAGGTGACTACTCCACTGCAGCTCGTGCTTTGCACTTAGATGCCTGGTCATGCAGCTTGTGCTCAGGTTGAGAACGTTTATGCCTCGCTTCAGGCTCTGATTGCACAGCGTGCAAACCACTCGTGTCTTGTCATCAACACACTGTGTGAAGAACTGCCACGCTAGGGAAGTCCTTGGACCTGGCTTTGGTGTGCTCGGTCCCTTGCTGCGTTGGGCAGTAGCAGATGTACTGTCTAGGGGACGAATGCTCCGTTTTTGCACCCTGCTCCCTCTTCTGCTGTGCTGGTGGCTCTGTGCGACCACCGCCTCTTCCTCCGAACTACACTGGTCACCTGCATAACGTTGATTCCATGTGGGGTCGAGGACCTCATCGTCCTCCACATCATCTTCCACCCAGTCTTCACCCCTGCCCTCCATGTCTGTCTGCACAATTGCGAAAGCAGCAGCAGTTGGCACCTGTGTTTCGTCATCATCCGAGACGTGCTGCGATGGTCCTCCCATGTACCCATCATGAAACATAAGTGGTTGGGCATCGGTGCACTCAATCTCTTCCACTTCTGGGGCAGGGCTAGGTGGATAGCCCTGGGAAACCCTGCTAACAGAGTCATCGAAAAGCAGAAGAGACTGCTGCATGATTTGGGGCTCAGACTGCTTGGCTGATTTGCAAGGGGGTGAGGTGAAAGACTGATGGACATGGGCTTCAGGTGCCAACTCTGATCTTTCATCAGAAGAGTGGGTGGGAGACAATGTGAAGGAACCCGAGGCACTGTCAGCAACCCAATCTACTATCGCCTGTACTTGTCCTGGCCTAAACATTGGTACAGCCTCATTAGGCGCGACAAAATACCGCCGCAGGCTCGGTCGCCTACTCGCACCTGAGGAAGGTGTTTCACTGGCACAGATCCACCACGTCCTCTCCCTGCAACAGGAGCTCCACCAGCAGCACCACGACCGGGGCCACCACGTCCCTTTGACCTTCCCCTCATATTTTCCAAATTTAGGATCTTGCCCTAAATGGCGTTTTTTGGAAGACCACAACACACCCACAGTATTTAACCGCTGAAACGCACAGCTACAGAACTGCAGAAAATGCTATTCAAAAAAAAAAAGGTTGTTTTTTTTAGTATAGCACAGTACAAGGAAAATATATAGAAATTGTTTATTTCACACACCTCCAGATGTGTATTTCACACTGCAAAATATTTTCTGTGGCCCTAAATGGCGTTTTTTGCCAGACCACAACACACCCACAGCACGTAACCGCTGAATCGCACAGCTACAGAAAATGCTATTCAAAAAAAAAGGTTTTTTTTTTTTAGTATAGCACTGTACAAGAAGAATATATAGAAATTGTATAATTTACACACCTCCAAGATGTGTATTTCACACTGCAAAATATTTTCTGTGGCCCTAAATGGCGTTTTTTGGAAGAGCACAACACAACCACAGTATTTAACCACTGAATCGCACAGCTATAGAAGTGCAGAGAATGCTATTCAAAAAAAATGTTGTTTTTTTTAGTATAGCACTGTACAATATATAGAAATTGTTTATTTCACACACCTCCAGATGTGTATTTCACACTGCAAAATATTTTCTGTGGGCCTAAATGGCGTTTTTTGGAAGAGCACAACACAACCACAGTATTTAACCACTGAATCGCACAGCTATAGAAGTGCAGAGAATGCTATTCAAAAAAAATGTTGTTTTTTTTAGTATAGCACTGTACAATATATAGAAATTGTTTATTTTACACACCTCCACATGTGTATTTCACACTGCAAAATATTTTCTGTGGCCCTAAATGGCGTTTTTTGCCAGACCACAACACACCCACAGCACATAACCGCTGAATCGCACAGCTACAGAAAATGCTATTCAAAAAAAAAGGTTGTTTTTTTTAGTATAGCACTGTACAAGAAGAATATATAGAAATTGTATATTTTACACACCTCCAAGATGTGTATTTCACACTGCAAAATATTTTCTGTGGCCCTAAATGGCGTTTTTTGGAAGAACACAACACAACCACAGTATTTAACCACTGAATCGCACAGCTATAGAAGTGCAGAGAATGCTATTCAAAAAAAATGTTGTTTTTTTTAGTATAGCACTGTACAATATATAGAAATTGTTTATTTTACACACCTCCAGATGTGTATTTCACACTGCAAAATATTTTCTGTGGCCCTAAATGGCGTTTTTTGGAAGAGCACAACACAACCACAGTATTTAACCACTGAATCGCACAGCTATAGAAGTGCAGAGAATGCTATTCAAAAAAAATTTTGTTTTTTTTAGTATAGCACTGTACAATATATAGAAATTGTTTATTTCACACACCTCCAGATGTGTATTTCACACTGCAAAATATTTTCTGTGGCCCTAAATGGCGTTTTTTGGAAGAGCACAACACAACCACAGTATTTAACCACTGAATCGCACAGCTATAGAAGTGCAGAGAATGCTATTCAAAAAAAATGTTGTTTTTTTTAGTATAGCACTGTACAATATATAGAAATTGTTTATTTCACACACCTCCAGATGTGTATTTCACACTGCAAAATATTTTCTGTGGCCCTAAATGGCGTTTTTTGCAAGAGCACAACAACCCCAACAGTATATAACCGCTGAATCGCACAGCTGCAGAGGCCAGAGAATGCTTTTTAAAAATAATGTTGTTTTTTCACACACCTCCAGATGTGTATTTCACACTGCAAAATATTTTCTGTGGCCCTAAATGGCGTTTTTTGGAAGAGCACAACACAACCACAGTATTTAACCACTGAATCGCACAGCTATAGAAGTGCAGAGAATGCTATTCAAAAAAATTTTTGTTTTTTTTAGTATAGCACTGTACAATATATAGAAATTGTTTATTTTACACACCTCCACATGTGTATTTCACACTGCAATTTATTTTCTGTGGCCCTAAATGGCGTTTTTTTGAAGAGCACAACAACCCCAACAGTATATAACCGCTGAATCGCACAGCTGCAGAGGCCAGAGAATGCTATTCAAAAATAATGTTGTTTTTTCACACACCTTCAGATGTGTATTTCACACTGCAAAATATTTTCTGTGGCCCTAAATGGCGTTTTTTGGAAGAGCACAACACAACCACAGTATTTAACCACTGAATCGCACAGCTATAGAAGTGCAGAGAATGCTATTCAAAAAAAAATTTGTTTTTTTTAGTATAGCACTGTACAATATATAGAAATTGTTTATTTTACACACCTCCAGATGTGTATTTCACACTGCAAAATATTTTCTGTGGCCCTAAATGGCGTTTTTTGGAAGAGCACAACACAACCACAGTATTTAACCACTGAATCGCACAGCTATAGAAGTGCAGAGAATGCTATTCAAAAAAAATGTTGTTTTTTTTAGTATAGCACTGTACAATATATAGAAATTGTTTATTTTACACACCTCCACATGTGTATTTCACACTGCAAAATATTTTCTGTGGCCCTAAATGGCGTTTTTTGCCAGACCACAACACACCCACAGCACGTAACCGCTGAATCGCACAGCTACAGAAAATGCTATTCAAAAAAAAAAGGTTGTTTTTTTTAGTATAGCACTGTACAAGAAGAATATATAGAAATTGTATATTTTACACACCTCCAAGATGTGTATTTCACACTGCAAAATATTTTCTGTGGCCCTAAATGGCGTTTTTTGCAAGAGCACAACAACCCCAACAGTATATAACCGCTGAATCGCACAGCTGCAGAGGCCAGAGAATGCTTTTTAAAAATAATGTTGTTTTTTCACACACCTCCAGATGTGTATTTCACACTGCAAAATATTTTCTGTGGCCCTAAATGGCGTTTTTTGGAAGAGCACAACACAACCACAGTATTTAACCACTGAATCGCACAGCTATAGAAGTGCAGAGAATGCTATTCAAAAAAAAATTTGTTTTTTTTAGTATAGCACTGTACAATATATAGAAATTGTTTATTTTACACACCTCCACATGTGTATTTCACACTGCAATTTATTTTCTGTGGCCCTAAATGGCGTTTTTTTGAAGAGCACAACAACCCCAACAGTATATAACCGCTGAATCGCACAGCTGCAGAGGCCAGAGAATGCTATTCAAAAATAATGTTGTTTTTTCACACACCTCCAGATGTGTATTTCACACTGCAAAATATTTTCTGTGGCCCTAAATGGCGTTTTTTGGAAGAGCACAACACAACCACAGTATTTAACCACTGAATCGCACAGCTATAGAAGTGCAGAGAATGCTATTCAAAAAAAATGTTGTTTTTTTTAGTATAGCACTGTACAATATATAGAAATTGTTTATTTTACACACCTCCAGATGTGTATTTCACACTGCAAAATATTTTCTGTGGCCCTAAATGGCGTTTTTTGGAAGAGCACAACACAACCACAGTATTTAACCACTGAATCGCACAGCTATAGAAGTGCAGAGAATGCTATTAAAAAAAAATGTTGTTTTTTTTAGTATAGCACTGTACAATATATAGAAATTGTTTATTTTACACACCTCCACATGTGTATTTCACACTGCAAAATATTTTCTGTGGCCCTAAATGGCGTTTTTTGCCAGACCACAACACACCCACAGCACGTAACCGCTGAATCGCACAGCTACAGAAAATGCTATTCAAAAAAAAAAGGTTGTTTTTTTTAGTATAGCACTGTACAAGAAGAATATATAGAAATTGTATATTTTACACACCTCCAAGATGTGTATTTCACACTGCAAAATATTTTCTGTGGCCCTAAATGGCGTTTTTTGGAAGAGCACAACACAACCACAGTATTTAACCACTGAATCGCACAGCTATAGAAGTGCAGAGAATGCTATTCAAAAAAAATGTGTTTTTTTTTAGTATAGCACTGTACAATATATAGAAATTGTTTATTTTACACACCTCCAGATGTGTATTTCACACTGCAAAATATTTTCTGTGGCCCTAAATGGCGTTTTTTGGAAGAGCACAACACAACCACAGTATTTAACCACTGAATCGCACAGCTATAGAAGTGCAGAGAATGCTATTCAAAAAAATTTTGTTTTTTTTAGTATAGCACTGTACAATATATAGAAATTGTTTATTTCACACACCTCCAGATGTGTATTTCACACTGCAAAATATTTTCTGTGGCCCTAAATGGCGTTTTTTGGAAGAGCACAACACAACCACAGTATTTAACCACTGAATCGCACAGCTATAGAAGTGCAGAGAATGCTATTCAAAAAAAATGTTGTTTTTTTTAGTATAGCACTGTACAATATATAGAAATTGTTTATTTCACACACCTCCAGATGTGTATTTCACACTGCAAAATATTTTCTGTGGCCCTAAATGGCGTTTTTTGCAAGAGCACAACAACCCCAACAGTATATAACCGCTGAATCGCACAGCTGCAGAGGCCAGAGAATGCTTTTTAAAAATAATGTTGTTTTTTCACACACCTCCAGATGTGTATTTCACACTGCAAAATATTTTCTGTGGCCCTAAATGGCGTTTTTTGGAAGAGCACAACACAACCACAGTATTTAACCACTGAATCGCATAGCTATAGAAGTGCAGAGAATGCTATTCAAAAAAAATGTTGTTTTTTTTAGTATAGCACTGTACAATATATAGAAATTGTTTATTTCACACACCTCCAGATGTGTATTTCACACTGCAAAATATTTTCTGTGGCCCTAAATGGCGTTTTTTGGAAGAGCACAACACAACCACAGTATTTAACCACTGAATCGCACAGCTATAGAAGTGCAGAGAATGCTATTCAAAAAAAATGTTTTTTTTTTGTATAGCACTGTACAATATATAGAAATTGTTTATTTTACACACCTCCACATGTGTATTTCACACTGCAATTTATTTTCTGTGGCCCTAAATGGCGTTTTTTTGAAGAGCACAACAACCCCAACAGTATATAACCGCAGAATCGCACAGCTGCAGAGGCCAGAGAATGCTATTCAAAAATAATGTTGTTTTTTCACACACCTCCAGATGTGTATTTCACACTGCAAAATATTTTCTGTGGCCCTAAATGGCGTTTTTTGGAAGAGCACAACACACCCACAGTATATAACCGCTGAATCGCACAGCTGCAGAGAATGCTATTCAAAAAAAAGTTTTTTTTTTTTTTAGTATAGCATAGTACAAGAAAAATATATAGAAATTGGTTATTTTTTTTGCCCAAAAATAGGTATTTTTTGCGCACAACAAAGTGCCTTTTTTTTTTTTGCAACAGCACAATAAAGTGCCTTTTTTTTTTTTTTGGGGCCCAAAAATGGGTCTTTTTAGCAAAAGCACAATAAAGTGCCTTTTTTTTTTTTTCTTTTTTTTTTTTGTTTTTTTTCTGCCCGAAATGGGTCTTTTAGCAAGAGCACAATACAGCCACTAAATGGAATAGGTGTATCACTCAACGTAATGCAGTGCTGGTGCACTGAGCTTGCAACACAAACAGATAAACCTATGCAGATCGCTGAGCTATTATATCTCTCAATCTGGACTCCTATCTAAATCTCTCTCCCTGAAAGCACAAACAGGATCCTGCCCCTACACTACACTACACTGTCTCTCTATCTTTTCTATCAGTAGATTGCAGAATCAGGACTAACTCCTATCATATAATTCTCTCCCTCACAGCAACAGCAGCCAGGATCCTTTCCCTACACTGTCTAAAAGCAGAGTGACGATCTGTGCTGTGCTGGGTCACATGTTGCACTGACCAATCACAGCCATGCCATTAGTAGGCATGGCTATGATGGCTTCTAAGGGCACACCAGCTAATCAAATGGTGATTGGCTGGCCCCTGAAGCATTTCTAACTGCGCCATTAAATTCCCGAATCCGGACCCGAACCCGGACTTTAGCGCAAAATCCGGGTCCGGGTGTGGGGTCGGGAAAAAGCCAAAATTCGGTACGGACCCGAGCTTTACAGTTCGGGTCCGCTCAACACTAGTGGTAACCAGTGTGCCAGCAGCATTTTTCAGTGCAGTGATATGGGTAGGTCGTCTTTGTCCCATGCAGAGTTTCGCCAATAGTTTGCCCGTCTTGTTACCAAACCTATGAAAGTGTAAATTAGAATAGGAGGTTTTAGTCATTTCTTGCTGCTCAGCCCATAGATCGAATTCTCGTTTGGCTTTTTTCCAGGTGTGTATATTGTCAGGTGTACGGTTAAGTGTAAGTAGTTTGTGTGCCGAACGTAGGGCTTCACTAGCTCGCATGTAGTGTTGTTTGGCATTCCTCTTGAATTGGGTAGTGTAAGAAATAATTTTTCCTCTCATGAAGGCTTTTCCAGCCTCCCAGAAGAGGTTTGGGTCTGTAAGGTGCGTCGCATTAGTTGAGGTATATTCCGTCCACGCTCCATAGAGCGTGTGGCGGAAGTCTTCATTATCTGCTAGGTAAGAAGGGAAGCGCCATATGTGTGAGGGAAAAGAGGGTTGGGCATTGATCAACTGTATGGCGATGGGGCTGTGGTCTGAGATTCTGGCGTCGTTGATTTCTGAGTCTCCTAGCATTGGGAGAAGTGCGGGGGAGGCAAAAAAATAATCGATGCGAGAGAAGGAATTGTGGGGGGGGGGAGTAGAAGGTATAGTCCCGGTCAGTCGGGTGTGCTAATCGCCATACATCTATCAAGTGCATGGAATCTATGGCTTGTGTCAGGAGTGTCGGGGCCGAAGGTGGCATAGTATTTCTGGTCCTCCTACGCGTCGTGTCACCTCCTCGGTCAGCTGTTGTGGACATAACTGAATTAAAGTCCCCTCCCACTAAACGTAGAGTCCCCGGGGCAGCCAATATCCAAGCCACCATGTCTTGGAAGAATGAGGTGTCTGGCGAGTTAGGGGCATATATATTAGTGATAGCTACTTCCTTGTTAGCTAAGGTCATGTGCAGCGATATTTTGCGGCCTGTCAGGTCAGTCTTAACGTCCTTAATAGTATGTCTCAGGTGTTTGTGTAGTAAGATGGCAACTCCAGCTTTGCGCCCTACGGCCGGTGAGCCATATACAGTTCCTACCCACATTTTGCGCAAACGGGCCAAATCGTCTGTGGAGAGATGTGTCTCCTGAAGCAGGGCCACATCTGTCCGGAGACGCTTCAAGTGTCTAAGAATGGACATGCGCTTACTTGGAGAGCGAAGCCCCTTAACGTTCCACGATAAAATCTTTAGGTGATTCTCATCGGTTGAGGAGGCCATGTCCGGTCTGGAGATACGTATTGAGCTTGAAGTGTGGAATTAAGTCTCCCTTCAGGCATTGCGTCATCAATCCGAGGGTCACCCAAGTATTGCAGGTTTCCTGAGGTTATAGGCATAAAACGGGTAATTAGAAACATTACAAACCTTAAACTAAAACAATAAAAAAACAACATAACATAAGTCCGGTGCAAAAAGCACCTATCAAACAGCAAGGACTTCACTTTTTTCCACATGAGGCTAAAACGCATGGCAGATCCCCCGCCATACGCCTGTTCCATTACTACGGGTGAAGTGCGAGCTTCAGAGGAGGAAAGGCAAGGGGAGGGGAGGGGAGAAAGGGGGGAGGGGAAAAAGGGGAAGGGAAAGGCAGAGATGAGTGGATGGTTTAGGTTCTGGGAGGTTGCTGTATATGTCAAGGATCATCTCAAGGAGGGAGAAATAGGGATGATGGTACTACCCGATTCCCATGGGCCTCTGCCGAAAGGCAGTCCTTGAGATTTGTTGTCAACGACTGCCAGAACGATCCGCCTGAGGTGTAGAGCGACTTCTTTTGTATGGCGGCTTGGTCGGGCTGCTGTGTTGATTGTGGGATGTAGACGAGGAGGTAGCCGGAGATAAGGAGGATCCTTCCGCTGAGTTGGTGTGTTCCATTTCAGTGCCAGCTGCTGCAAGGTATTGATCTGCTTCATCAGGCGAAGTGAAAGTTAGGTGTTCCCCTGACTGCTTTTGGATACGCAGGGTGGCCGGATACGCCAGGGAGAATTTCACTTGATTGCGGTATAAGGTTGAGCAGATTGTGGAGAACGCTTTACATTGTTTCATCACCTCGATCGAGTAGTCTGCAAAGAGTAACAGTTTCGTCCCGTCCAGTGATAGGGAGCGCGTGCGGCGGAATGCCTGCATAATGGCGTTTTTGTCAGCGTAGTTCAGATATTTAACGATGACATGTCTGGGTTTGGCGCGACTTTCCATGTACTGACCGATGCGATGGGCGCACTCAACAGTGCAGGGTATGCGGAGTCCCAGTTGTTCAGGAATTACTTTAGCGCATACGTTCACAAGCTGATTGTTAGCTATTGATTCCGGCAGTCCTATGATGCGCAAATTGTTTCTTCTGGAACGATTCTCGAGATCGTCCAACTTGTCCCATAGTTCTCTGTTTTCAGCAGTTATGCGGGCTATTACTGCTGACTGAGCAGTGGTGTCATCTTCCAGGGATGATATTCTGTCCTCCGCTTGTGAAATCCTCTGGGCTTGTGCCTGTACTTCAAGGTGGAGCTGTTCTAGCCCCCTGTGCACAGCAGCATCTACTGTGGCAGCCAGAGTGGGTCCCAGCAGGGCGACTACCTCCTGTGCAATGCCCGCTGGTGATGCAGGATCAATCGCGTGTATCCCTGTAGCAGCGTGTGGCTGCGGGGATTCCCCTATGCAGGGAGCGGCCGCCATTTTGGCTGAGCCTGGAGCCGCGTCTCCCGCGGGGGGTGCCGAGGACACTGTTCGAGCGTAGGAACGCTCCACAAAGCGGTCCATATGTGCCTGCCTTGCAGCGGGAACGGATGGGGGACACCCCGAAGCTCTGGCCGGGCTTTATAGCTGAATTCGGGAGGAGGGCGCGCGGGAGTTGTGACTAGCTACCGCTGTCTCATGTGGCGCCGGAACCGGAAGTCCTGACATACTTTTTATGTACAATACTATTCACCCAAAAAGATTACTTAAGTGCAGAGAAAATGTATTGGCCAGTTTGGGCAGTATATTTATGTATGGCTTTAGGAAAAAAATGTTTATAACTTTAGGAAAAAATTTTTGTGTTTAGGAATGACACTCACAGCCGTATCATGTTTCTGAGCTATTTTCATTTTCCTTCTTAGCTGAGTTAGAGCTAAGATAGCAATCAATTTTCACCATACAGAAAACCCCCAGAAAATACAGTACATTCTTCTAATGCCCAGTGGGAATAAACTACATTGGATTCTATTTCTGAGAGCCTTGATGAGTTGAAACTGCTGGTAGATCCTATCATGTTAGTAAGTTGCCATATTGTTCATACAGACTGGGCTTCAGAAGGTGTGTGTTTTGCATAAAGCATTATAAAACAGAACACATTCACTAGATTCTACTTTTTATGCTTTGACTGGGTTGTGCTTCTCATATGTTAGTATATTTCTGTTTTATTAGATAAACATATTTAGGGCATGTGAGTACCTTTTGTTAAAGGAAGGAACAACTGTTTTACACACTAGTTCAGTGAAGAGATTTTTTTAGTTTCTTTTTTATCCCTCCTCACTATAACCTTCTGGGTTATACTTTGTGGTTGGACCCCAAGCCCTACTCCATAGAAGTCTTGGGTTCCATACACTGCACTGATGATGGCCTAAAAAAAGCTATATGAAGTTTGGAATAAATTGATCTGTAATAATGGGCTGTATCTGTATTAGAGACCAGCAGTTATAGATGTACAGTTAGACATTTGTGCAAAAAAGGAATGATTCGCATGATTCTGCTAACTATCCTAAGATGTGGAATAAGCCTCTTATTTGTTGAATATATGTTGTGATGAGACATAGGAATACCTTCTGTAACAGGGGGCTCCACAAAATAAAATCAGAAGTATTTGAGCGATGCAGAAAAACATTACACAGGAGAACCAAGGTATATTTTGTATATACTGTAAATTCCAAAATATATACTAACAGTTGAGTATATTTTTTAAATTTTTATGAATATAAATATAAACATATTACAAAACAAATAAAGCTTTATTTCAAAAGCTCATGTACAGGATTAAAATGTAATGTTGTATTTAAATTTAGCTGCGTTTAACATTTTTTTTAATTTCTCTAATTAAGCAAAGTGATTACAACAGTTATTGTATTAGTAAAGCTTTCTGTCTTTTGTTACAATGTTAACAACTGTTGAACACGTTTTTGCATCTGAGTAAATACAAATGTGATTCAATCTCCAACAAGGTGACACAAAATAAAAGTGTTATGTTATCCTAATGTCCTAAGGCTGAAAAGACAAATGTCTAAATAGTGACTCTACATGACAGCTCTGAGCTTGATGAAATTGTATTTCTTTCTTCATCAAGAACCAGTCCTTAAAAGGTAGATCAGCAGTCACAACCAAGTAGTACTACATTAAAAGATAATGAGATCTTGACCTCAATGATTTAAGAGTCACTTTGCACTGTTGCAAATATCCTCAAGTTAATATTAACATCTGAAGGTTGATGTAGGTAGATATAGAAAGTAACAACATGGTCAAAAGGAAAATCAGTTTGATGAAAAATGTTTTATAGTACTTTAAAAAAAAATTGTTTAAACTTTAAACCATTTAATAGTTTTCAAACAATGTCCTTGTTATTGATTCACTGAACTCCAAAGCACAAAGATTTTATTAAAAAATACATTTATTAGAAAAACGATGATGTTGTTACGCTTGACAAGGCTCCATTTTCTTACACCCATACTACCAAAATGTTAGCATAGTTTCTGCTTTGAATAAAGTCATACTTCAGAATCTAAGATGACATTGACAACCCGTTTTTAATACAAACTTGAAATAAAAAACTTTTTTTAGCTTGAATTTATAGTGGTCATGTGACCACTTGCTGTGAACTTAAAGAGGAAGTAAACCCTGATGGGTTTTACTTCCTCTTTGTTTCCCTGCAAAGGTAAAGCATAATGGGCTACTATGCATCGCATAGTAGCCCATTATATGTCACTTACCTGAAACCGAAGCCTGCGATGTCACCGCTGTCCCCTGTTGCAGGAAGCATCCATCTTCTGCCCTCTTCCTTCCGGGGGCCGCAGACTCTGGGTCTGTGACTGCCCAGAGACACGTGACATCACTCCCGCGCATGCACGCAGGTGCCGCCAGTCACGGCATGACCCCAGCTAGAAACGGCACAGAGGGCCCTTTCTAAAGTGCGCATGCGTCGAATACATTGGCGCATGCACCGAAGACATCGCCATACGGGGAATTGTAAATATCTCCTAAACCGTGTAGGTTTAAGAGATATTTCCAGCACCTACAGGTAAGCCTTAATCTAGGCTTACCAGTAGGTGAAAGTGGTTGTACAGGGTGTACAACCACTTTAAATCCAGAGATCCAGAATTGCAAATCCAGGGACGTGTTGTAAGAGCCCTCAGCTATGTATCAATTCCTGTGACATCACTACCTTGTCTTTGACTTCAGTTCTTTTTTTTACTTCAGTTTCCAGAAGTTCTTGACATATCATAGCTGTAAATTGATCCTAATTCAGAAGGTGTACAGACACAAAAAAACACAGCCCATGAAGATTTTCATGTATCACAATGTCAGCGGTAATGATATTTAAAACAGTAAAGCCCTGTACACACGATCGGATTTCCGATGGAATCAAATCCGATTGATTTTTCCATCGGAATTCCGATGAAGCTGACTTCCATCAGTCTTGCCTGCACACCATCAGTGCTATCTCCATTACAAACGCTAGTTTTACCAGAAAGAGCTCTCCCGTCTCATAATTCAGTCTGAGCATGCGTGGGTTTTTTCTCCGATGGAGTTTCACACAGACGATCGGAATTTGCTATCGTTTTTTTTTTCCATCGGAAAAATGTAAAACATGTTCTATTTATTTTCACTGATGGAAAAAAGTCTGATGGGGCCCACACACGATCGGTTCGTCCGAAGAAAACAGTCCATCGGTTGATGATTTAATGCACCCGACCCACAGAGATTTTCTTGGTGAGAAAAGAACAATAATAAAAAACACACATCAATCACAGCTCTAAAGTAAATATCAAAAATCCAAACAAGCCATTATATTAAATTAGGAAAATAGGTATGGAGACACAATGCAAATGTTGATTTTCTTCAAACATACAGTATACAGTATCTCACAAAAGTAAGTACACCCCTCACATTTTTGTAAATAATTTATTATATCTTTTCAGGTGACAACATTGAAGAAATTAAACTTTACTACAATGTAAAGTAGTGAGTCTAAAGCTTGTATAACATTGTAAATTTGCTGTCCCCTCAAAATAACTTAACACACAGCCATTACGGAGATGGAGAGGCCATTCCCTGTCATATACCTTTTATATACAGTACCCATATCACTCCCACAATTTTTTTTCAAACAAATACATAAAGCCTTTATATGCTTTATATGGAATGATGGAAACTCAAGCATAGCTTATGATATGTTACGTAGAAGTAAACAGGAGGGGGGAATAGGATTACCAGACATTGCGCTGTATTACAGGGCAATGTCTTTGGTACGTATTTTAAACTGGTGCCATGACTCATCAAACAAAGTGTGGGTTATGGTTGGAAAAAGCATGGCCGGGAGAGATTTAAGTTGAGCACCATGGATACCAACCAAATTGAGGGGGCTATCTAAATGGACATCCCCATTAACTTCTTTGGTTTCCCCCGGGAGAGGAAAATGGGGCAATGGGACCATGGGGATCGAACGGGAATACTATGTGCTCAAGATATGCACCCCAAGGGACACTAATCCCCCTTTCAGAATTAATATAATCTCAAGGGATATGATAATGGCTAAGTGGAGATGTTATCAAATGGCTAACTTCTTTAACAGGTTAAAACCTGCAGTGAGGATATTGAGTTTGCTTACAACATTTGAGAGTATGTGCGCAAAGATGTTGAAGCCTAACCATTTGCTATCACAAATGTATAGATTAGTTCTTAGTGAACAGAATAGTACAATCCCTTATTTTATTAAGGACTAGGAAAAAGAGCTAAATCATACATTTACATCAGCACAAGTTAAAAAATGTATAGAATCAACCTACTCAACCTCTATCAGCTCCAATATCCAAGAAATGTCTTATAAGTCTATGGTCAGATGGTATCGGACTCCAGCTCGACTAGCACAAATATACCCTAAAGCAGATGAATGCTGCTGGAGGGGATGTAAAGAAAGAGGTACATTTCTCCACATATGGTGGTCTTGTATAAAGATCAGACCATTTTGGGAAGAAATGGCACCATGGGTTGAGAGGGTGGTCAGTAAACCTATAGAATTATCACCTTTACATTTCATATTCCATGGGATGCCTGGATCCATAAAAATGTACAAAAAAAGTGTGACACCACATTTATTAATGCAGCCAAAAAGCTAATACCCAGGTATTGGAAACAGGCCATATGCCCCTCTCTCTTGGAATGGAAAAAAAAAGTAAATATAATAATGGAAGCCGAGAGATGGGTGCATAAGACCAGAGGCCAACAAGACAAATTTAACAACACATGGGCAGGCTGGGAATATTACTCCCCAGATATATGTGGGGAATAAAAGGATAATGGGTGAAAGAGGTAAACTCTCGGATTAGTATTTACTCTCTCTTGAATAGAAAAGTACAGCAAGTACTCACTCCTTCTCAAAGTATATCTAAAGATTAGTATAAGAAAAGAACTACAACTTCAGGTGGATATGATTATTTGATGAATATTGGTTTTGTTTTGTTTTTTTTTTGTTTGTTTTTTTTCTTCTCCCCAGGAGGGTCTGCATGGCTGTCGTCCCAGAAGGAAGCCTCCTCTAAAGATGATGCACAAGAAAGCCTGCAAACAGTTTGCTGAAGAAAAGCAGACTAAGGACATGGATTACTGGAGCCATGTCCTGTGGTCTGATGAGACCAAGATAAACTTATTTGGTTCAGATGGTGTCAAGCGTTTGTGGTGGCAACCAGGTGAGGAGTACAAAGACAAGTGTGTCTTGCCTACAGTCAAGCATGGTGGTGGGAGTGTCATGGTCTGGGGCTGCAAGAGTGCTGCCAGCACTGGGGAGCTACAGTTCATTGAGGGAACCATGAATGTCACCATGTACTGTGACAAATAAAAATAAAAATGCAGCGCTAAGAATCAGGGTATAGCCAGATGAAACCCTATGTAAATGACTACAAAGAATAACCTCCAGATATAGCTCCACACAAACTATAACGTAAAAGGTGCAAAAAATTGGGCTTTCATAAATATGCCTAAAACATATATATAAAAAAAACATTTTTATACCCAAACTTAAAAAAACTAACATAACACACAACAAAGTGTCCTGTAACAAATAAAAGAACAGAGATTATGTTGATTCGTAATGGGTGTGCAGAATCTGATGTAAAACATGGACTGTCATCGTGGCAGATGATATTGCATCTAAACACCCCGAGCGTACTAGAAGTGTCATCCAACATCAATGGTAGACTGGTAAGTAATGGATACTCTTACCGTGAGTCAGGTGTAAATAGGCATAGATGAGATCCCAGAACCAGGTGCTCCAAAGGGGATGTCTCCAATCCAGCTTCCAGGCAGTGAAAATACTGTGGTATGGAAGGACCTCTCTCAGCGGAGTTTACACAAGAGGCGTGTGCCCCAATGAACCTTCCGTGGTGGATGTCCCCTTGGGCAAGGTATAATAAAGGAAAAACAAAATGGCTCTACATAGTGAAAGTAACTCCAAAGTGTGGTAAAAAATGGACAGCCTTTATTGGCATTAGCATCCAGAAAAGTGACAATACATGCAGCCTTAATAGATACAGGTGAAAAAATGAATGTTCCTCAAGGTAAAATATGTATGAAGGCGTGATGACAAGGGTAACAGCAAACTAAAAACCCAACATGTTTCAAGCGAAAGCCCTTCAACTGTGGTGTTGACTGTACTGTGACATACTGAAGCAGAGCATGATCCCCTACCTTCAGAGGCTGGGTCGCAAGGCAGTATTCCAACTGGATAACAACCCCAAACACACCTCCAAGACAACCACTGCCTTGCTAAAGAAGCTGAGGGTAAAGGTGATGGACTGGCCAAGCATGTCTCCAAACCTAAATCCTATTGAGCATCCGTGGGGCATCCTCAAACGGAAGGTGGAGGAGCGCAAGGTCTCTAACATCCACCAGCTCTTTGATGTCATCATGGAGAAGTGGAAGAGGACTCCAGTGACAACCTGTTAAGCTCTGGTGAACTCCATGCCCAAGAGGGTTAAGGCAGTGCTGGAAAATAATGGTGGCCACACAAAATATTGACACATTGCGCCCAATTTGGACATTTTTACTTAGGGGTGTATTCACCTTTGTTGCCACCGGTTTAAACATTAATGGCTGTGTGTTGAGTTATTTTGAGGGGACAGCAAATTTGCATTGTTATACAAGCTGTTCACTCACTACTTTACATTGTAGCAAAGTGTAATTTCTTCAGTGTACTGTATAGGATAACCTAAACCTAAACAGTGTAATTTTATGCAAATTGAAAATCAGAGTGTGATGCATTATGGCGAGGTTTACTTTGCTAAAAAAGCAAATTTTTCAATTAGCTCAATTAAACTATTACTACATCAATCATCCAATTATATGTAAAGGAAATATCCTATTTTTTAAATTCCTCTGCTCATAATCAGGTGTTCAAAAAGAAAACACAGACACATCTAGTTAAGTGAAAAATGTACTCCTTTAGTAAATCCCCACCAATGAATGATAATAATATAAAGACACTATAAATGTGAATTCAGTTGCAGACTATTTAAAAATTTCAACTACCGTATTTATCAGCGTATAACACCCTGAAAAAAGTGTGAAAATCGCGTGTGCGTGTTATACGCCGATATATATAAAAAAAAAGCATTGGTACATACTTCATAGAGATCGCATGGCGAGTGGACACAATAGAAGACAGCCTGGGGGACCAGGGAGTCCCGGGCCACTCAGATCCAGCATTGTGACCTCCGGCAGCCATCCCCCACTGCAGTACACACACAGGAAGTCAGTCTCTCTCACGGCCATCTAAATCTCGCAGCCGTCAGAGCGTAACCGTGGTAACCCTCTGCACGGCTCACGGGAGTTGAGCTGACAGGGATCAGACGTGAGCAGGTACAAATGACAGAGTGGGAAAAAGTCTGGGGGGGTTGAGCAAAGCTACCCACTGCCGGACGGGGGAGGCAAGAGACACACACTGTCTGACATCCCAGCCCTGAATACAGCCCTTCTAGGAAATCTAAATTCCACCTAAATAATGTAATAGGGAATTGTTAGTTCCCAATAATGGATAGGAGAATATTAAATCTGCCATTAATGTAATAAGTGGGATAAATATTAATAAAAAAAAGTTTTGAGCTACCCTTATTTTACTTCAAAGTTGTTTATTTAAAATTTAGTTTTTTTCTGAAACTTCCCTCTTAAATTTGGGTGCGTGTTATACGCCGACACGTGTTATACGCCGATAAATACAGTATTCCAATACTTAGTTGGTAAATTTGCATTTATAATTTACAATTGGCATTTAAAAATCACTGGAGGAGTAAGCATTGACATGACATCAGCAGTAGTAATGACCAAATTTGGTTTGATTCATTAACCATTTGATGAACCCATCATAAATTCAGAAAAATGCAATATATAATCAAAACTCCTTTGAAGTCAATGGGGTGTGAATCTTTAAAATCAGTTGTTAACATTTCCAAGGCTAATAGTCAAGGAGTTGTAAAATAAAAGACATGGAGAGCTGGACACTGCTATGGGAACAGCTACCAATGCAAAAAAATATTTTAAGAAATACCGTTAAGCAGGGAGAAGGCCCTCTATTTTTTTTGTAACTTCGAGGGCAATATGAGAAAAACACCAATTCTTCAAATCCTATGTTTGGGAGATGGGTTTAAATTATATGTATTAGTAGGGAACAGAGATATTTTACTGGACACCATCAGTGACACCGTATCCTGGCATCAAATAAATTTCATGTATAATACATTTTATTTAGCTTTTACATTATTCGTTGGCTTACATACAGAGCCAGCAATCCAATCTTCAATACAACTTGAATAAAAGCCTTATTAGGTAGTTCTTGCTGTGATGTGATGTGGTAGCAATAATAGGCCAAAATTGATCAGACCAGACCCAATTACTGGACAATAAATATCTCAGACACATTTCTATCAGGGTGAAGTTCTTGTCCTTAGGATGTTCAGAATGATGGGTACCAGTCATTTTTTTCCTTGGGTTTTGAAGGTTTAGGCTTGTCTCTGGTCTTCTTGCTTGACTCTTTGGCTTACTGGGCCCAACTCCCACTTGTCTTTTTTGGCTTGACACTGAATATTTAGGATGGCTCTTTGACATTTGATGTTCATGTAGTAACACAGGCTTGAAGTTAAAGGCAAAGCAGCACTGGGATGGCCCCCATGTTTTTCCCTATCCACTTACGGACAGCCCACCGCCATTATACGGCGACTCTTTGAAGTGGAATATTGTTGTTATTGCAGCAGCTAGCTGCCATAACCCCGGTATCCACATCTTCAGCAGGTGGTCCGCTTTCAGATAAAAGTGGTCCCAGAGGTGCAAGATCACTTTTATCGGTGGCCCCCCTCCCGCTGCACTCCGGTGCCCTCAGCCGCTTGCGGGAGCCACCGGCAGCGGCGGATGCGATCGGATCCTATCTCCTGCTTGGCTGGCTGCCGAGTGAGGGTAAGATGGCCCCCACCCAGCTCCATATCATTGCAGGGCGGAAGCGACGTCAAAATTTCAGTTCAACCTATAGTTCATAAAGGGACTTTTTTTTTATAAACAACATTTTTTTTTTTGCATTTTTGTGTAAATATGAGATCTGAGGTCTTTTTGACCCCAGATCTCATATTTAGGCTGGGTTCACACTGGTCCGACAAACGCTCCGACATTGGGAGCTCATGTCGCATGACGTGTGAAAATCAATGTTTCCCTATGAGAGCCGTCTTAACTGGTCCGACACAAGTCGGTCCGACTTTGAAAATGCTCCCTGTACTACTTTGGTCCGACTTTGGTCCTACTTCAGCCCATTGAATATCATTGAAGTCGGATCAAAGTAGGATCCTTGTCCTAACCATCCGACATTTGACATCCGACATGGTGATTACAGCAGCAGTAAGGCCTGGTTCACACTGGTCCGATAAACGCTCCGACATTGGGAGCTCATGTCGCATGACGTGTGAAAATCAATGTTTCCCTATGGGAGCCGTCTTAACTGGTCCGACACATGTCGGTCCGACTTTGAGAATGCTCCCTGTACTACTTTGGTCCGACTTTGATCCGACTTCAGCCCATTGACTATCATTGAAGTCGGATCAAAGTCGGACCGCAGTCTTGCATCATCCGACTTTGGCATGCGACTTGTGCTCTGCTGCTCTTGAGGGGGAACTCCACACCAAATTTAAAAAAAAATGGCATGGGTTCCCCCTCCCAGGGCATACCAGGCCCTTGGGTCTGGTCTGGATTTGAAGGGGAACCCCTATGCCAAAAAAACGGCGTGGGGGTCCCCCCAAAATCCAAACCAGACCCTTATCCGAGCATGCAACCTGGCAGGCCGCAGGGGAAGAGGGGGGGACGAGAGAGCGCCCCCCCCTCCCTCCTGAACCGTACCAGGCCGCATGCCCTCAACATGGGGGGTTTGGTGCTCTGGGGCAGGGGGGCGACCTGTGGCCCCCCCACCCCAGAGCACCCTGCCCCCATGTTGATGAGGACAGGGCCTCTTCCCGACAACCCTGGCCGTTGGTTGTCGGGGGTCTGCGGGCGGGGGCTTATCGGAATCCGGGAGCCCCCCCTTGATAAGGGGGCCCCCAGATCCTGGCCCCCCACCCTATGTGAATGAGTATGGGGTACATCGTACCCCTACCCATTCACCTGGTGGAAAAAAATGTCAAGAAAAAACACAACACAGCCTTTTTAATTAATTTATTGCACAGCTCCGGGGGTCTTCTTCCGATTTTGGGGGTCTCCGCGCTCTCCGGTTCTTTCTTCTGCCGGGCCTCCGCTATCTTCTTCCAGCTCTTTTGCTAGCGGGGCACGGTCTTCTCCGTCGCCTTCTTCTTTTCCCGCTCTCCGGTTCTTCTCTCGCTCTCCGGTTCTTTCTTCCGCCGGGCCTCCGCTAACTTCTTTTAGCTCTTTTGCTAGCGGAGGCCCGGTCTTCCCGTCGTCTCGTCCGGCTCTCCGTTGTCCTTCTGCCGGCCCCTCCACTAACTTCTTGTAGCTCTTTTGCTAGTGGAGGGGCCGGTCTTCCCGTCGCCGTCACCGTCTTCTTCTCTCTTCTCCTCCTCGATGTTGACGCGTCGCTTCCTTCCACTGTAATACTGGCTGTTCGCTCCGCTCCGCTTCGCATTAATATAGGCTTCTCATGACGTCACAGTCACATGCTCCAGTGGCCCCGGAGCATGTGACTGTGACGTCATGGGAGCATGTGACTGTGACGTCATGAGAAGCCTATATTAATGCAGAGTGGAGCGAACAGCCAGTATTACAGCGGGAGGAAGTGACGCGTCAACATTGAGGAGGAGAAGAGAGAAGAAGACGGCGACGAAGACGGCGACGGGAAGACCGGCCCCTCCACTAGCACAAGAGCTACAAGAAGTTAGTGGAGGGACCGGCAGAAGGACAATCGAGAGCCGGACGAGACGACGGGAAGACCGGGCCTCCGCTAGCAAAAAAGCTAAAAGAAGTTAGCGGAGGCCCGGCGGAAGAAAAAACCGGAGAGCGGGAGAAGAACCAGAGAGCGGGAGAAGAACCGGAGAGCGGGAGAAGAAGGCGACGGAGAAGACCAGGCCCCGCTAGCAAAAGGGCTGGAAGAAGATAGCGGAGGCCCGGCAGAAGGAAGAACTGGAGAGTGCGGAGACCCCCGAAGTCGGAAGAAGACCCCCGGAGCTGTGCAATAAATTAATTTAAAAAGCTGTGTTGTGTTTTTTATTACCTTTTTTTGCCACCAGGTGAATGGGTAGTGGTACGATGTACCCCATACTCATTCACATAGGGTGGGTTGCCCGGGATCTGGGGGCCCCCTTATCAAGGGGGGGCTCCCGGATTCCGATAAGCCCCTCGCCCGCAGACCCCGACAACCAATGGCCAGGGTTGTCGGGAAGAGGCCCTGTCCTCATCAACATGGGGAAAGGGTGCTTTGGGGTGGGGGGGCCGCAGGTCGCCCCCCTGCCCCAGAGTACCTAACCCCCCATGTTGAGGGCATGTGGCCTGGTACGGTTCAGGAGGGAGGGGGGGGCCGCTCTCTCGTCCCCCCCTCTTCCCCTGCGGCCTGCCAGGTTGTGTGCTCGGATAAGGGTCTGGTTTGGATTTTGGGGGGACCCCCACGCTGTTTTTTTTGGCGTAGGGGTTCCCCTTCAAATCCAGACCAGACCCAAGGGCCTGGTATGCCCCTGGAGGAGGAACCCATGCCGGTTTTTTATTTAAAATTTGGCCTGGAGTTCCCCCTCAAGATTCATACCAAACACAGTGCCTGCCATTGGCGGGGATCCAAGTCGGATCCCCGTTCATTGAAAGTCGGACATATGTCGGCTTCATGTCGCAGGGCAAAGTCGGATCCAAAGTAGGACAGATGTCGTGTCGCACTAGTGTGAACCCAGCCTAAAAGGAATTTATCTCACCCTGGGATTGTTTTGATTGGTCAAAGGACAAGTCAGACTAGCACAAAGTCGGATCAAAGTAGTATCCTGTTCATGAAAGTCGGATGGATGTCGGACCAATGTAGGATCAATGTAGGACTGATGTCGCAGAGCAAAGTAGGATGAAAGTTGTATGACTGTCGTGTAGTATCAGTGTGAACCCAGCCTTAAGGGGTCCTATCATGCTTTTTTTCTATTACAAGGGATATTTACATTCCTTGTAATAGGTATAAAAGTGACACAATTTATTTTTAAAGGACAGTGTAAAAATAAAAAGTTAAATATATAAGAAAAAAAAATGTAACGTGCCCCGTCCCATCTTGCTTGCGTGTTCAAACCACACATGTGAGATATCACCGCGATCGTTAGAGCGAGAGCAATAATTCTAGCACTACAACTCCTCTGTAACTCAAAACATGCAACCTGTTGAATTTTTTAAACATCGCCCATGGATATTTTTAAGGGTACATGTTTGTCGCCATTCCACGAGCGGACGCAATTTTTTTAGCGTGACATGTTGGGTATCAATTTACTCGGCGTAACATCATCTTTCACAGTATAAAAAAAATTGGGCTAACTTTACTGTTGTCCTATTTTGTTTTATTCAAAAAAAGATCGCTGCGCAAATACGGTGTGATAGAAAGTATTGCAACAACCGCCATTTTATTCTTTAGTGTGTTAGAAAAAAATATATATAATATTTGGGGTTTATAAGTAATTTTCTACATTTTGTAACAGATTTTTACTTGTAAACAACAAGTTTGAAAAATAGGCCTGGTCCTTAAGTAGCTATTCAAAAGTCTCTTGCTACCTCTATGTGGAGTACCTCTGCAGTCTGTTACCTCTAGGCCTTTGTAAAACACAAATTCTTATCCAGAAACAGCAGCCAGAAATATTGAACAGGCTGGCTGCATATTGCACAAGTAGCTTGCTTGACTAAAATGTAAGATGGAGAGATAACACAGTTTTTTTTGCAAAATAAAAATGACAGTGTAATATGTCAAAGACAACAATTTTGCACAAATTCATGTAGGTGGTTTTACTAGGCTGCAATAGAAGAGGGCAAATTTAGATTTTATTGTGAAATGCAATTGATAGTGTATTCTTTATGAGACTAAGGCCATAAAAAGGTATGGACTCCATAGCCAGCATTGAAGAAGTTGGATTAGGACCAAATTTGAAAGGAACCCACGCATGTAGCTTTCCATCCAAAAAATCAACATACAAGGAGTCTAATCCAGGGGAAAAGTATAAGACTGTTCTATGTACCCTGATTCTTAGCGCTGCATTTTTCTTTTTATTTGTCATTAGGGTTTTTAATTCAAACATTCTCAAAAAGAAGGAAAGAGCTTTTTTGGTGCCTAAGGCACCAAGGATTCCAAATATTTATTACCTACCAAAGGTGCACAAGAGTCTTACTTGCCCCCCGGGACGTCCCATAGTCAGTGGGATAGATTTCATCACTTCCCGGGTGGGTACTTCTTTTTGCAGCCTTTGGTATGTATGATGCCATCATACGTGATGGATACTCGGCATGCCATCAACCTCCTTTCTAATCTTAAGCCTTGTGATGGCCTTTGGTTGGTGACTGCTGATGTTCTCTCACTGTACACTGTGATTTCAAATCAGTTAGGTTTGGATGCTGTGTCATTCTATTTGGATAGAGATTCCAACCTACCACAAGAACAGGTTGGCTTTATCATGGAGTTGTTGGAGTACGCTGCTACCCACAACTTTTTTTGGTTTCATGGCCATTTCTTCCGTCAGGACAGAGGTGTCGCTATGGGGGCCAAATATGCCCCCTGCCTAGCGAACCTCTTTATGGCCAAATGGGTGGAGGATGTCGTTTGTGCCCAGACTAGGCCCCATGTGGTCTTGTGGGCTTGTGGGCTTGTTACATAGACGACATCCTCCTCCTATGGGATGGCAGCGAAACTGACCTCTCAATGTTAATAGATTCCCTTAATATCAACAATAGGGGCATCCATCTTAGCTATGAGGCCAGCCGGGAGAAAATACATTTTCTGTACTTGACTATTTCTGTCAGTGGAGGTAGCTTTGTCACATCAACTTTTTTCAAGCCCACTGACAGGAATTAGTTGATTCCAAGCGATAGTTGTCATCACGCTTCCTGGCTTAAATCTGTGCAGAAAAGCTAATACCTGAGATTAAAGCGTAATTGCACCGAACAGACAACTTTTCTGGCACAAGCACAGGTTCTCACGCAAAGATTTGTTGATAAGGGCTACCCCTTTGAGTCCCTTAATAGTACTCTTGATCATGTGAAATGTGTTAATAGAGCCAATCTATTAAGAGATAAAACTGATGGTGGTGGGGCTAAATACAGGAGATCTGACCATGCCTGTAGCACAGGTTGAACAAAAGCTGGTTTACACACACCCTGTCTAATCAGAGATTGTACTGAACAAATGCAATCAGATAGCACCTGCTGGGAACAGGAAGAATAATGTTTATCAAAAAAGGCCATGTCATGGATATGCAGTAATGTTTGTCTGTCAGCTTACCTTTCCTCCTCATGTGTTCATCTTAGAGGCCAGACCCTTTCACCTGGCTTCCTTTATAATCTCCTCCCAGCCTGACTCCACCCCAGGCCCTATCACAGAACACTATATTAACCTGTGCACTGCAAGCCTGCTTTGATCAACGTGTTTGTTTAAGCATTGTGTGTTTGGGTTCCTGCCTGCCATGTGCTACGTCTGTCTCTCTGTTACGATATTGGCTTGTTCCTGACTATACCTGTCTGCTTGTGACCCTTGACCTTCGGCTTGTCCTTCGTCTATCCTTGTCTGATTGTTGCCCTGACCTTGGCCTTTCCCCTCACTATTCTTGTATCCTGTGCTGCTGATTCCCCTCTTTCCTCCTTACCCTATGAGCTAGGAGACTCTAGGGGTCGCGACCTGGACCTAGCTGCAGCGTAACATCCTCACCACTAGAGGCTCTGGTGAAGACCTGCTGGGTCTTAGACTCCGCGCCCTGGGGAATCTCGGCTCTAGCTTCCTGTGGATCTTTGTTGTGCTCCTCTGGTCCCGCTTTCCACAACCACCCAGTATCCTATCCGCAGCAGTCAGACATAGGGTTCACTACCTTGTGGTGCACTCCTGACCCCCTAGGATGTGCATCTGTCATCTGGCCACAGGTGACCTGACAGGCCAGATCGTCCTCCAACAACCATACCAGGGATTCAACTTGGTCACGACTGAAGGGAGGAGAGAAATCATCACTTCCTTTGGGAACACATGACAGGTCTGGCTTTACATATAACTGGATTAGAGGCTGAACATCCTCAAAAAACATATGACCCTGATCCACTAGGGAATGAGCTGATCAGGATGGCTTCCATCAGCTGGTCACTAGTCCACCCTTTTAAAATCTCGCCAACACCAGGATGGTTCCTCTATGCAGCCACGTCTGATCAGAGATGGCCTTGGTATACTGTCAGGGAAGTTAGCAGACCAAACTGTGTGGACTGCACAGAGGAAACCAAAAACGCATGTGAGTGAAAATATAATAATAATTTATTTAAGTAAGTAAATATGAATACAACCACCTCAAATAAACACAGTGCAATAACCAACCCTAAAACCAAGACCCACAGATAACAATAGACATATATGTACAATGATGGGAGATACCGTAATTGTAAGCAAGCCAGGCTGAGGTCATACACAAGGAGATCAGAAGATAGGTAAGGACGGGAGATCAACAGGAACAGGGAGAGGACGGATGGATAGGCTGCAGAGCAGGGATCCAAAGTAATCAGGTAACAGGGGGACAGGTATCCAAGGTAATGGGGAAGCAGGAGGGACAGAACCAGGATGGGCTCGGGATAGGGATCAGGTCGGATCAGATCGGGTCAGATACAGGCTCAGAAGTCAGGATCGCAGGGTCAAGGTCAGGGAGAGAGATACCAAGGCAAACATGTGAGGGCTTGCCGGGTATTTAAGTATCTGCCAGTGATTAGGCTAGGTGACACCTGTCCGGAGGAAGAGCAGTCCACTCCACACTGCCAGGATCCATCCGCTGGTGGAGACCAGTACTGCGTCCCAAAGATGATATAACATCAGCAGGGAGAAGTTCTCCTGACAGTTCCAAACTGCCAGGAGACACCTGCTGGTGGACCACAATACTGCAAGCCAAATAATAAATATTACTAGCGGATGGAACCTTTCCTGACACATCCTTTCCCTCAATCAAGATGGCGATATTAGCAGCTCCTCAGGACTCAGACCGAGGCTTAGCTACTCATTTCCTGTACTTAAGCGGTGAATCAGAACGCCGCCCGTATCCCGTGACCACGTCCCTCTAGTGACAAAACATTGGGAGGAACGACGTTCTGACATCACCGCGTGTGCGCCAGTCCTGGAATTATACAGGCAGCTATCGAGAGCCGGCCGGCTCGATTTTCTTTATATGCTGTTTTAAAACTTTGCAATTGTAAGTGTTCATTTGTCTCGATCATTTTATTAAATTTAAAAGGGTTTTACACTATATCAGCCTTTTTGTCTTTATATGGGGACATTTTTTAACAGGTTATGTCTGTATGGGTACCACCACCACTGACGCTGAGATGCTCATTGCACGGCACAGAGACCCCAGGCTGGGTTATTAGCTATAAGTGCTCCTTGATTTCCTGTAACAAGAGATCTTATCCATCCGGTAAGCGGCAGTGTGCACTTAGGTGGAGGCACTTTCCTATTCTCACTTCCTCATTATTTGTCACCATGGATACTTCACTGTCATCATCTTTAGGGACTATTTTTTTCAATTCACATTTCTTGTAATCATTAGTCACTAGCATTGTTATGCCAGTGTGTTCACTGAGGATATATTTTTTTTTCATCCCTTGATATAATCTTTATATGGACTGATTTATTTACCATTCACTCATTTTTTTCACTGTTTGTCATTCACTGATGATTAAGATTTTTCCTGGTGGTAGTTTATTGATGTTCAGTGGCACCGTCCTACCAGTTGCCATTTCACAGTTATAGAGTTACGTTATGTATATCCATTTAGAATTATTCTTGGTTTACAGTTTTTGCTCATGTATTTATCAGATTTATATTTTCCGCTGTGAGTACACTCAATACCAGTACGGTTGTTTAATGCAAACACAGGTTCACCTTAATAGTGCAGCTTTTCTTTCTTGCATATTCTTTTGGTGTTGTATAAAATGTATACATGTAGTTGCTGCTTGATATTTTTACACAATAGCACAGTTTTTTTTCTTCTCCATACGTAATATTTCTAACATTTTTTAGATCTCATTGCCTAAATCACATGCCCATTTAGATTAGGAGGAATAAAATAAATTTGAAAGTTCGATTTTTCAGATTATATTTTGACGGACAATAAAATTCAAAATGTGTATTTTTCAGAATGCAATAGAAGAAGTAAGCCACACACAGCATACATACAGTTGTGTGAAAAAGTATTTGTCCCCTTTCTGATTTTATTTTTTTGTATATTTGTCACACTTAAACTATTCAGATCATCAAACAAATTTTAATATTACACAAAGATAACCCGAGTAAATCCAAGATGCAGTTTTTAAATTATTATTTCATTTATGAAGGGAAAAAAGATGTTCAAACCTGCCAGGCCCTATGTGAAAAATTAATTACCCCCTTGCATGCTGAATCATGAATGAACTGTGATTACCCACAATTGTTTGGAAAGCTGAGTTAAATTTCACTTGCCACATCCAGGCCTGATTACTGCCAGACCTGTTGAATCCAGAAACCACATAAATAGAAGCTGTCTGACAAAGTGAAGCACGCTAACAGATCACAAAAAGCCACACATCATGCTACAATCTAAAAAAAATCAAGAACAGATTACAAAAAAAGTAATGTACATGTATCAGCCTAGGAAGGGTTTCAAAGCAATTTCTAAGGCTTTGGAACTCCTGTGAACCATGGGGAGAGCCCTTATCCACAAATGGAGATAACTTGTAACAGTGGTGAACCTTCCCAGGAGTGGCCGTCCTACAAAAATTACTCCAAGAGCATGATGACGATTCATCCAGGAGGGCATAAAAGAACCCAGAACAACATTTAAAGAACTGCAGGCTTCACTTGCCTCAGGTAAGATCAGTGTTCATGATTCAACAATAAGAAAGAGACCTCTGCAAAAATGGCATCCATGGGAAAGTTCCAATCAATGCTGACCAAAAAGAACACAAAGGCTCATCTCACATTTACCAAAAACATCTTGATTATCCCCAAGACTTTTAGGCAAATATTCTGTGGACTGACGAGACAAAAAATAGTAAGAAGAGCCGGCTCTTCTTACTATTGTTGCATTGGAGTGTGTTGGAACACATCGAGCCTCGGCACCTGTGAGTGGACCTGGTGTATGGATTGGGTTGTCCCTGTAGAGAGCGATGTTACCTTTTTCTTTTCCATACTGACGAGACAAAAATTAAACTTTTTGGAAGGTGTGCGTCCCTTTTCATCTGGCATAAAACTAAGACAGCATTTCATAACAAGAACATCATACCAACAGTCAGAGATGGCGGTGGTAGCGTGATGGTCTCGGGCTGCTTTGCAGCTTCAGGACCTGGGCGACTTACCATAACTTGAAGGTTGGAATAGTGCATTGATATAGCATCAAATTTAAAGAAGAGCATAAGCACTTGTTCTTTCACATGATAGAAATGAATACAAAGCATAACATCTCTAGGAAGATTGCGTGGCATATGATCAGGTTTAGGGAGACAATGTACTGTAATCTGTCCACTATCATATCAGTTGGTGAAAGGGAAGTAAAACTTGCAGAAAATCGTGGAAATATGTAGACAGTTGTTCAGTAGAGACCGAGTCAGGAAAGCCCCTGATTTGTATGTTATTGTGGCAAGACCTATCTTCAAGGTCTGCCACTTTGTTCATCAGCCAGGTGACATCATCCTTCCTGCCATTGTGGGAATCAAGGAGAGCATGAAATGAAAAGACAAATCCATTTTAGATTTCACCTGATCCACTCTGTCCCCAATGTTACGGATCCTGTTGTGGAATTGGTGGATGCATGTAGTAAGGTCAGACTAGATGGATGCCCATAGCGATTGGTGATTGACATTTCAGTGTTGTCTCCAAGATGGGCTGCTCAGTGTTAGGAAAGTCAGCTATAGGGTCAGAATGTGTAGCTGTAAGATCCATGTGCTCTGTACAGTACTCTAGGTCCTGCTGGCTGGTCTGTGTTGGTGGCAGCAGACATTCTGGGACGTGATTTGGCAGGACTTCTGTGAAGCAAGCTGGGAATGAAGAGGTACCAGAGCTTGGTAGGGATGAAGTGCTCCTGGTGGAAGGAGCCTGTGTAGTTGGCGGTGAGGAGAGCAGTGACTGTGCAATAGGTGCATCTAATAATAAGCGGTTTTATGAACCAAGGTAATGCAAAGTTTGGGTTGAACTCCACCTTGAACTGAACTCAAATCTGATACCTAATGATCAGCAGAAACTAGTGATAGCTACAGGGGACCACAGAGATGACACTTCTAGAAATGTCAGTTTCCCTGCTGACCTCAGTGGACCACTTCTAGTCAATGGAGTGTGTAGGAGGGGAGAAAAGTATTCAGTCTCTTCACAGACATGGCCTTGGTTGAGAAAAATTTGAGCATGTGACAGGGTCACTTTACCACAGAGGAAGAAGAAAACAAATGGCGTGCATGAAAGAGTAGCTAAAGAACAGAAACAAGTAAGACTTTTGCTGAAATCCATGAAATGTATTTAAATGACCTAAAGAGGGTTGTTTTTTTTTCTCAACAAAAGGAGTGTTTACCTTTACAGATGCTGTCACTCGTGGAACATTAGTAATTTTATTTAACTTTTTGCTTTATTAACATTTTGTTTTCTTAATGCACATAGTTTGTATTATAAAGTTCAAAGACATGGTAGCTTGTACAGTTTTGGAATCATTAAAATTAAGATTGTAGAACTTCTCTAAAAAAAAATAAGTTATTTATTTTTTACTGAATAAATGTGAATTTTTAAATACAGTTTGCTAAAATGAAATGTAGTAAAACTGCCATTAAGCACTAACTTTTTTAAAATTAGCAAAATATGGGACATTAGAAAAGGCTGAGACTATAAAGTTTACCTTAACCTGTACTTAAAAATAAATTGTCTTAATGCCTCACAGGAAACCTTTCACACTAAAGAGCACATAGTCTGTTAATTGTATACATCTGTATGGATTTACTTCCTTGAACAAAAGCAAGCTGGGAATGTATATGTGTCTATGGTAGACCTCGACCACTTCTAAGGATTTGGCTTTATGAGATGTATAAACATTGGTGCCTGCCTGCTAACTCAGTGAAGCTGTGAGCACATATTTGCTTTATTAAGGAATGAGAGACATCAAGTGGAAACAATGACATGCTTGTTTGCACTTAATTGGGAAGTTAGTAAACTGTGTAGTAAAACACTCTCCCTGGTAATGTATATTGACACTCAAATATGTTATTTTTTCATTGTCTGCTGGAAAGTGTATTCACAGATGTAATACAAAAATGGAACTACATACCCTAGTGATGCTATCTGATTTCAGCAAAATGGTAATTATGACTTTATCAACCACAGCTAACACTATTCAATAGTTCACAACACAGATCTACAAAGGTGAGTTAGTAAGATCAAACCGGGAGGCAATGCATGTACTATTGTGAACTACAGCCTTTAGGTTGAATTAAAATAGAATTAAGGAAATTTGAGGAAAAAGGTAGCTGAAAATTATACCTGGTCTGTCCAATCCAAATACAAACAACAAGAAAAAAGAGAACATGTGCCGAATTGGCACGGTCTAACCCAGTGTTTCTCAACTCCAGTCCTCAAGGCACCCCAACAGGTCATGTTTTCAGGATTTCCCTCAAATGAAATGACTGTGTTAATTACTAAGGCAGTGAAACTGATCAAATCACCTGTACAAAATAATGGAAATCCTGAAAACATGACCTGTTGGGGCGCCTTGAGGACCGGAGTTGAGAAACACTGGTCTAACCCCTCAGGACTTTCAAAGACAGACCAAGTTTTTCTGACTTATACTCCTGAAGAAGGGGGTAACCCCGAAACATGTTGAGTGTACAACGATAAGATTAGTACATCCAGTGCGGAATGACCATCTATATCTAATGTCCCTTGTATGTCAGATAAATGGATGTTCCACATATAGCAGCATCCAATGTGTAGGATCTATGTATTTAAGGCTGATTTTATTATGTATGATTTTGTAAAATACATTTATATTTTTGTAAATTTACTTTGTAATTCATACCGTACCACGAAAGTCCATATTGCCTCCACAATATTCCATTTTTTGACAGACCAAGTAGGTAAGTAAAATAGGTAAAGTTTATTACAATAAATTCATAAAAATCTGTACAAAAACATTATTGATATTGAAACCCAAATACATGCGTCTGTATGTACAGCAAGCTGCCCTTGGAGATTGATGGGCCAGGAAAGTTACATACTAGCGGGTACACCTGGCATGTTTCGGACCTGAACTGGTCCTTCTTCAAAGGCTTTTATGCCATTTGGGCCATAATGATTCTACAATGCAAATATATAATATAAACATTAGTGAAACATTTTTCAAATTTGTAAATAGGTGTGCATGTATTGTTACAAATGCTTAGTATGAAAAATTGGCCCGTACTTACAAAAAATGGAAAAATGGTCAGGCAGAGGAACAAGTTTCAGCCTATTTTTTGACCAGCAATCTAGTAGATGGTACAAGTAGGGGCACAATGTTGTAGTATAGGCTGTGTATAAGGATAATAAATACATTACTAGTATGTCTATGGTGTTCCAGTCTTTACGATAGATAGATATACTGTATATATGTATGTATCTTTAGAGTACCAGCAAGAAACATGTGTAGTCAAATGCCACACAGGAGATGCTAGGGGTAATTGTATCAGGCTGTATAAACAAAGGCTGCTGACATACCTTATCCTTAGTATCAAGCAGTGTATGGCGTGTGTCCATCCAGCGATTCCAAGGCCTCACAAATGGAGCCTGGAATGCCGGTGTATATAAAGCCTTAATTGTCGTAATCGCATCAAAGTGGTGTGGCCCTCGACGTGGAGGCCATCTAGCATTTGCAGAAGGTGGATAGTATCTCTCGTGTATGAAGGGAGCTCTTCCACAAGAGTTTGGATTATACTATCAACAAGTCTATTGAGATTGTCAGTTAGGCTGCCTAAACCAGAGACTATTAGCCTTTCTTTTTTTGGGGGGGATTTTTGTGCACCTTGGGAAGGGCATACAAAAGTAGCCTCCTGTGGAAAAGTAGTTCTTATAAAGTCCCAAGTATTTTTGTCAATGTTATTGCAAAAGTACGCTCCATCTACAAGAATAGGGATGAGCTTCGAGTTCGAGTCGAACCCATGTTCAACTCGAACATCACCTATTCGGCTGTTCGCCGAATTTCGAACATTATGGGCCGTTCGCACCAAATTCGAGTGGCGCGTCACGGCCATTAATTCACTGCGGCATCGTAGTGCATTGCTGGCTGATGATTGGCCAAGCATGCACTATGACAGCGCAGAAAAACGGAGAGCCATAATTGGCCAAAGCCAGGGTGGCTTTGGCCAATTATGTCTCAGGGGGTTTAGTACAAGCCCCACACTATATAAGGCCGCCGGCTTGGCGGCCTTGTGTAGTGTGTTACTGTGTTGGTTAAAAGAAAGAGAGAGCAAGAGAGACAGTGTAAATTGATTTGAGTTAGATAGAGCAGGCAGGCGAGTTAGTTAGCTGCAGTTACAGTGTGTAGAGGATATATATGCATCCTTGATGTTGTATATATATTTACACACAGAATTCAGTTTAGCTAGATCCGTTCCTGTTATTCTCTATACTGACAGGAAAGCAGGTGATTGTGCTAGCTGCAGTATTTTCACTTAGTGTACTGTGTCCTTTGCACAGCGTTCACCTAAAGGTACCTGAATACAATTGGTGGTGTTCTCATACTAATACCACAGGCAGGGAGCTGCAAGTATTTTCACTTAGTGTACTGTGTCCTTTGCACAGCGTTCACCTAAAGGTACCTCAATACAATTGGTAGTGTTATCATACCAATACCCCAGGCAAGGAGCTGCAAGTATTTTCACTTAGTGTACTGTGTCCTTTTCACAGGGTGCACCTAAAGGTACCTGAATACAATTGGTGGTATTATCATACTAATACCACAGGCAGGGAGCTGCAAGAATTTTCACTTAGTGTACTGTGTCCTTTGCACAGGGTGCACCTAAAGGTACCTGAATACAATTGGTGGTGTTCTCATACTAATACATACTAATACACATTACATTAAAGCCGCAAGCAGCTTTAAATGACTTTTTGTCCTTTAGAAATGTCATTTTGTGCAGGGACAGTTCTAAACACGGGAAACACGTGCCACTTCACAGGCATACTATAGACACCCCCGAGGTACGATATTTAAAGGAATATTTCACTTTTGTTTTCACTTTAAGCATCATTAAAATCACTGCTCCCGAAAAAACAGTAGTTTTTAAAACTTTTTTTTGCATTGATATTAGCTTTTATAATTAGCACTTTTGTTTTTGAACGTTCGAGTCCCATAGACTTTAATAGTGTTTTAAAGTTTGCGCAAACTTTCGGTCCGTTCGCAGGTTCTGGTGCGAACCGAACCGGGGGGTGTTCGGCTCATCCCTATACAAGAATATATGGTTCTTAAATATAGTTATCTATCAGAGATTTGGGTATAAGTCTTTACCATTCAGGGTTATCAAGGAGGTTTCTACACATGCGGACACAGTCCGCATTATTTTGGATGACAATATTGCCCCCTTTATCGGCTGGCTTAATCGCTATTAACTGGTTTTGCATAAGGGATTGCAATGCCTTAAATTGGTCTTGGGTTAGGTTACCTTCAAATTTATTAGATAGTTTAAGATCTTGGATATCTTAGTAAACTAGCTTGAGGAAAGCTGCAGCATTACATTTAGAACTGGGTGTTGGATAGAGGCTAGATTTATTTTTCAGGCCAGTTGAGTTTGGTTTTGATGTTAAAGGTGCTGTAATGATACCGTCAACTTCAGCCAGTACAGTTTCAAGATCGATGGTAACAATCAAATCATCTGATTAATTTTCCTCAAGTAGGGCCATCAGGTTGTCAATAGCTTCTAAATCTTTTTGTGTGAATGTAGAGCTTGGGTCGTTATGTCTTTTGGCATATAAGCTTTTCAGAAGAAGATTGCGTACAAATAGATGTATGTCTTTGATGGCCTCAAATTTATCGATTTATATAACAGGAAAAAAAGTCAGCCTTCTTCCAGGACCATAATTTCATCCTGTGTCAAATGATGGGAGGATAAATTAATGATGTTCAGTGAGTTTTGGGTGGGTGGGTCTTGTTGGTTTTGTGAGCGTGTTTCTTTGTTATTTCCTGATGCTTCTGTGCTTGTGCTCTCATGCAATCTAAAAAATCCCCCTGTCATGATGTGATAGAACGGGGAGTGGAAGTAGGGGTGCTAGATTGTTGTGAACTTCTAGCGTTGTGTGATGTCTGAGTTCTGGCCTGTGTATCATGTGTACTATGTGAGTGTGTACATAGAATTATGGCAACTTATTAATATAATTTTTCCCCTTGGTTATAATTACCATATTTATCAGAGTATAACACGCACAGACGTATCAAACACACCTTCATTTTAAGAGGGAAGTTTCAGGAAAAAAGCGTATTTTTAAATAAACAACTTTGAAGCAAAATAAGGGTCAGTGCCCATCAATGCAGCCTGATCAGTGCCCATCTGCAGACTCCCCATCTCCCATCAATACAGCCTTCTCAGTGCCCATCTGTAGCCCAGCTCCCATCAATACAGCATGATTAATGCCCATTTTCATCCTTGATGCAGCCTGATTAATGCCCATTTTCAGCCTCAATGCAGCCTGATTAATGCCCATTTTCAGCCTCAATGCAGCCCGATTAATGCCCATTTTCAGCCTCAATGCAGCCTGGTTATTGCCCATTTTCAGCCTCAATGCCTATTTACAGCCTCACCATCTCTCATCAATGCAGCCTAAACAGTGCAGGAAATCACTGAGCTGTCATCTCCTGTTTACTTGGCTCTCACTTGGCTCTCATTTGGCAGTCACACACACAGTTCCGCCTCCGCCATCAGCATTGGACCAGCTCCTGTGATAGACAGAACACTGGTCCAATTCTGGTGGTGAAGGTGGGACTGTGTGTGTGACGTGAGAGCCGAGGAAACAGGAGATGACGACTTGGTGAATTCCAGTGGAGCTCGTCCCCCTCCTTCCACTCCAAGGTACACTATCGGCGTATAACACGCACCCGTTATTTGCACCCGATTTTCAGGGGGAAAACGCACGTTTTATACGCTGATAAATACGGTAATTGTAAAACTTGGCCATAGATGAATAGTCTTTTTTTTCTCGTTCAGTCAGGGCTGAATGAAAAAAATGAATGGATTCCTCCATCCACACAAACTAGGTGAATGGAGGATTCTCCTTTCCCACAATGGGATTCTCCAATGTCAGAATACACTGATCTGCGTTTGATCAAAGCCGATCTAACAACCAAAGTCTGTCAAACACACGGTCGGACTTTTGGCCAACAAACTTCATTTTGAGCAATATGGACCAACAATCCGACCATGTGTACGCTCCAACTTTTTTGCTTTTTTCTTGTTTTCATCGGGCAAAAGTTGGGTCTGCAAACGGACAAACTTTTGCCCAACAAAAGTCCGATGGAGCAAAGTCCGACCGTGTGTACAGAAAACCATCTGACTTTTGTCCGATGGACAAAACAACTAATGTTAAAATCAACCAACAATAGCAGAAGTTGACCAAAGGGTGGCGGTAAAGAGCAGAAAAGAGCAGAAAAACCACGTGATGTTGCAAAAAGTTTTGGCAAAGTCTGCAGAAAAGTCCGAGTGTGTGTATGCTATGGGTGTTCCCGACCAACTCCGTTCGGACAAAAAAAACACGGAAAAATCAGATGGAAGTCCGACCGTGTGTACGGGGCTTAAGACTTACCTACAGGTACTGTAAATATCTCTTAACTTGTTGGAGCCCCGGCCATTGTCGAATGACGGCCTCAAGGTGGCTCTTAAAATCCGGGAGGACGTCAATAGACGTCCTCGGCTCCTCCGGCCACTGGGGGGCACGTCACTGACATGCCAATGCGCGTGCCTGGCGGCCGCGATGTCCGCCAGGCACCCGCGATCGGCCGGTACAGAGACAAGGACATGGACCTGTGTGTGTAAACACACAGATCCATGTCCTGTCAGGGAGAAAGGAGACCGATGTGTGTCCCTTGTACATAGGGACACAGATCGGTCTCCTCCCCCAGTCACTCCCCTCCCCCCACAGTGGTAATCACTCATAGGGAACACATTTAACCCCTTCCTCGCGCCCTAGTGTTAACCCCTTCCCTGCCAGTGTCATTTTTACAGTAACCAGTGCATTTTTTTTGCACTGATCGCTGTATCAATGACAATGGTCCCAAAATGGTGTCAAAAGTGTCCGATGTGTCCGCCATAGTGTCGCAGTCACAATAAAAATCGCTGATCGCTGCCATTACTAGTAAAAAAAAAATATTAATAAAAATGCTATAAAACGATCCCCTATTTTGTAGACGCTATAACTTTTGCGCAAACCAATCAATAAACGCTTATTGCGATTTTTTTTGACCAAAAATATGTAGAAGAATACGTATCGGACTAAACTGAGAATTTATTTTTTTTTTTTTTTTTAAATTGGGATATTTATTCTAGCAAAAAGTAATAAATATTGTGTTTTTTTTCAAAATCGTCGCTCTTTTTTTGTTTATAGCGCAAAAAATAAAAACCGCAGAGGTGATAAAATACCACCAAAAGAAAGCTCTATTTGTGGGAAAAAAAGGACGTCAATTTTGTTTGGGAGCCACGTCGCACGACCGCGCAATTGTCATTCAAAGCGACGCAGTGCCGAAAGCTGAAATTTTGCCTGGGCAGGAAGGGGATTTATGTGCCCAGTAAGCAAGTGGTTAAACATGCACCATTTAGGAGATATTTACTGTGCATGCAGCTGGTAGTGTCACCGGCGCATGCGCTTTGAAGCCGTATGCGGCAGCTCCCATGCGCTTGAGGGATGTCATCGTGGTTCTGGCCAGTCACACAACCGAAGTTCGGAATGAGAACTGGGTGAAGATGGAAGCCCTCTCAGTAGTGAAAGTGCGGCGATGGAGAGCTGGAGAGCTTTGTTTTCAGGTACGTTTCACATAATTTGCTAGTATGTGATGCATACTAGCATATTACAACTTTACCTTGCAGGATGCAAAACAAAAAGAAAACAGTTTACTACCACTTTAAGACATAGATGCTGGTTTACTAAAATAATTGTGAATCTTCACTCAAGAAATTGTGTGAATATTGTGTGAATATTCACTTCACTTATCCAACCATGAGAAAATTTTATTCATTATCGCTTTTAATACCTAGTTCTTGCATTGGGACTGCATTAGGCAATAGTGCTCAATGGATCCCAATGCTGCTGGTGTGGACAAGCCATAAATTAGCCATGCTCACTAAGCAGAGTGTAAGCTGTCAGATACCAATGTTCTCTTAAGGTGATTGGTAGTTTGTCTATTTAAAATAGCTATTTCTGTTTCATCTAACAGTGTTTTAAGATATATGGTTCAAGGCAATAAACTAAAAAAAAAAGTGACATACAGAGAAAACTTCTTTGTGGCATTGAAAAGAGATTCATAGATTTCTACAGGTAGTATGAAATAGGGCATATTAACAACAATAATACCAGCATGTTGCAATTTCTTCCTTCCTATGCCATTTACCAGTTTTCAGTGCTGTTTGACTCAAGCATGCAATGTTGTATCAATATACATTTTATATCTTTTTATTTTATTTTATTGGGACAAATAGAGTTTTATTTGGTAGTATTTCATAACCACCGTTTTTATTTATTTTGTATGTATAAATGTAGCGATACCCTCAACTTAAGAGAGCCGCAAGTTTTGATTTGGGCCCTGAGTACAGCTTCCCCAACCCCCCGGCAATCTGCTCTACCCGCTCTGGCACAGTTAACCCACAGCAATTTCACATAAACAATCACTTATGCTTTAAATGTGGGTGTGCGAATTGATAACTCAGACTCATAGACAATGTTGTAAATAATAACTGACTTTACTGCTAGTGATAAGATAAAAGGGGATAACATGCATGTAACATTTGGTTCACAACACATAAGCAGGTCCCTGCAGTTATAAATCACAATACTGTGTGCGTGTGTACCAGCAATGGAAAGGGGACGGAACGCCACGTGGGGCGACCGTTACCTAAACACCCTGTGGTGTGATAACTAACTTATAACTATCTAACGGATCAGGCCTGATCCCTAACCATGAAACTCAGTCTTAGAAGAAACACAAATCTTCACCGGCACAGGATCTGTAAAGGTGGTGCACTTGAAGTATTTAAAACCATGTATTTGTAATCCAATAGGGGGGGTAATTCTCCCTCACCGGAGGTGTTAGGCCTCGGAAGTCTAGTAGGCACAAAGTATAAAAGTAACAGTTTAAAGATGAGCTTTCGCTCGCTCACCACTCCGGAACACTTCCCTCAGTCCGGAACTTCCACCGGCTGTGTCGGTTCTCGTCCACAGCGGCTTCTGCGATCGGATCCCCGATCCAGATAACTTCAGAAGAGATGAGTCTGGATGCCACCCAGGCTCGCAAAGGGGGTGGAAGGCTCTTTGGTTCGCTCCACAGGCCCCAGGCTTCAGGCCTGGAACAGCACAGATCCGCACAGGTGTATCTCTCTCTCTGCCTCCCCGTGTCCAAAGAGAAAGAGCTAGGCCTCGCCCCCTCCTTATATTCCTTCCCCCCGACTCCCCTCTCTCTGGAATTTCCTGTCTCTTATTAAAGGGGAACACCCCGCTACACACTCCCCCCACTAAAACTCTTTGGTCCCCAAAGATAAACATTTCAACAAAATTTCTGAACCATTTTAGAGGGTGCGGAGTATGATGTTGGTACAGGGAATTGCCACCAAAACTCAGAGGTGGGATTCCCTGTCCCACAGGTCACACTGGCATGAGTGGCCTGCCTAACTGTGCCAGAGAGTGAGCTGGGGTTGCCCTCCACCAAATGAACAGTGGAAGGATTGGAGCACTCGGTACTTCTTCTAGCGGTGGTAACAGAGTCCTCTGAGCTCTTTCCCAATTGAGGGTAGGTTAACTTCATGGGAGGCCTCACGACTCTGCGAGCTCTCTGCTCCCTTGGGACTTCAGGCTTTGGTGCCACAGGCTTTGTTTCAGGAACACTCTCTGACATCGTCACTGGTTCTGGGGCCTCTGTCTCTTCTTCATCTGAGTACAGGCCCGGAATATCTTCCCAGCATTCAGGCACGCCACTGGATGGAATGAACTCTGTAGCTTCTGGGTTCAGGGTCCCATCCTGCATATCCTCAGTGGGTGGAAGGTCTATGGTGGGATTTTCCGGGGTTGGGGAAGGCCATAGCCACTCCAGTTCTCCTCTCCCATCTTCACTTGGTTGAGAAGCCTGTCCACCTCTAGATCGAGAGGTCTGAGACCGAGTGTTGGGTCTGGGAGTATCCAAGATGGAAACAGATTCCGGTAGGTTCCTCACTGGAGGTATCCTGACTGCTTCTTTAAGCGGGAGTAAGTGGTTTCTGTGCCAGGTCTTCAAGGGTCCCACTCTCCCCTCTGGCTTTAACTTGTACACCGGTAGTCCAGGGAGTTTCCTACAAATAACGTAAGGCTCAGACCTCCACCTATCAGCAAGTTTGTGCTTCCCTGGGATCCCTAGGTTGCGTAGCAGAACACGGTCTCCAGGCTGCAGGTCTTGCACTCGAACCTTCAAATCATAGTTCTTTTTATTTCGGGCCCCTCTCTGGTCTGAGGCCGCTTGGGCTTGTTCATAGGCCGCTTTCAAATTATACCTAAGTCTGTCTACATATCCTTTGTGGGAGGTAGCAGAGGTATAGTCTAGAGAAATGCCAAAGGCCAGATCCACTGGCAATCTTGCTTCTCTCCCAAACATGAGGCGGTAGGGAGAGTAACCCGTCACATCACTGGTGGTGCAATTGTAGGCATGCACCAAAGTGGATATGTGTTGACTCCAATGCTGCTTCTTCTCTGTCTCCAGAGTCCCCAGCATGTTTAACAAAGTCCGATTAAACCTCTCAGGCTGGGCATCTCCTTGTGGGTGATAAGGGGTAGTCCTGGTCTTTTCCACTCCCAGGGAGTCCAGTAGGTTCCTGATCAGGCGACTCTCAAAGTCCCTTCCTTGGTCGGAGTGGATTCTCTGTGGTAATCCATAGTGGACGAAGTATTTTTCTAGAAGCACCTTAGCTACAGTGGAAGCCTTCTGGTCTCTGGTGGGGAACGCCTGTGCATAACGGGTGAAATGATCGGTTACCACCAGAACATTTCCCAATCCACTCAAATCGGGTTCGAGGCAGAGAAAGTCAATGCATACCAGATCCATTGGGCCTTGACTCTGTAGGTGGCCCATTGGGGCAGCTTGATGGGGTAGAGTCTTCCTCTGGATGCATCGTGCACAGGAGTGGCAATATTCCTCCACTTCAGCCCTCATACAGGGCCAATAGAACCGGCTTCTGACAAGTTGGAAGGTTCTTTCAGCTCCCAGGTGACCATGCTGGTCATGTAAGGCAACCAGCACAGTCTCTCGGTGCTTCTCTGGGAGAAACAACTGCCATTTATCCTCGGAGTCATCAGAGGGGCCCCTTCGGTAGACCACTCCCTGATGGACCTGTAGCCTGTCTAGCTCTCTCCTTAGCAGACGAGCCTCCTTGGAGGGGTGATGTCGAAGTTTCTCTGGACTCTCGTTTTCCAATGCTTCAAAGACCAATCTCCCCATGGGGTCTTCCAATTGGTCGCACCTCTATCGGGTCCATGCCGGTAGCTTCTGGCGGTTTCACCGCTGTCTCAGTAATCCCGGATGTACGAGCCCCCACGTGTAGCGATACCCTCAACTTAAGAGAGCCGCAAGTTTTGATTTGGGCCCTGAGTACAGCTTCCCCAACCCCCCGGCAATCTGCTCTACCCGCTCTGGCACAGTTAACCCACAGCAATTTCACATAAACAATCACTTATGCTTTAAATGTGGGTGTGCGAATTGATAACTCAGACTCATAGACAATGTTGTAAATAATAACTGGCTTTACTGCTAGTGGTAAGATAAAAGGGGATAACATGCATGTAACATTTGGTTCACAACACATAAGCAGGTCCCTGCAGTTATAAATCACAATACTGTGTGCGTGTGTACCAGCAATGGAAAGGGGACGGAACGCCACGTGGGGCGACCGTTACCTAAACACCCTGTGGTGTGATAACTAACTTATAACTATCTAACGGATCAGGCCTGATCCCTAACCATGAAACTCAGTCTTAGAAGAAACACAAATCTTCACCAGCACAGGATCTGTAAAGGTGGTGCACTTGAAGTATTTAAAACCATGTATTTGTAATCCAATAGGGGGGGGTAATTCTCCCTCACCGGAGGTGTTAGGCCTCGGAAGTCTAGTAGGCACAAAGTATAAAAGTAACAGTTTAAAGATGAGCTTTCGCTCGCTCACCACTCCGGAACACTTCCCTCAGTCCGGAACTTCCACCGGCTGTGTCGGTTCTCGTCCACAGCGGCTTCTGCGATCGGATCCCCGATCCAGATAACTTCAGAAGAGATGAGTCTGGATGCCACCCAGGCTCGCAAAGGGGGTGGAAGGCTCTTTGGTTCGCTCCACAGGCCCCAGGCTTCAGGCCTGGAACAGCACAGATCCGCACAGGTGTATCTCTCTCTCTGCCTCCCCGTGTCCAAAGAGAAAGAGCTAGGCCTCGCCCCCTCCTTATATTCCTTCCCCCCGACTCCCCTCTCTCTGGAATTTCCTGTCTATGATTAAAGGGGAACACCCCGCTACACACTCCCCCCACTAAAACTCTTTGGTCCCCAAAGATAAACATTTCAACAAAATTTCTGAACCATTTTAGAGGGTGCGGAGTATGATGTTGGTACAGGGAATTGCCACCAAAACTCAGAGGTGGGATTCCCTGTCCCACAGGTCACACTGGCATGAGTGGCCTGCCTAACTGTGCCAGAGAGTGAGCTGGGGTTGCCCTCCACCAAATGAACAGTGGAAGGATTGGAGCACTCAGTACTTCTTCTAGCGGTGGTAACAGAGTCCTCTGAGCTCTTTCCCAATTGAGGGTAGGTTAACTTCATGGGAGGCCTCACGACTCTGCGAGCTCTCTGCTCCCTTGGGACTTCAGGCTTTGGTGCCACAGGCTTTGTTTCAGGAACACTCTCTGACATCGTCACTGGTTCTGGGGCCTCTGTCTCTTCTTCATCTGAGTACAGCCCCGGAATATCTTCCCAGCATTCAGGCACGCCACTGGATGGAATGAACTCTGTAGCTTCTGGGTTCAGGGTCCCATCCTGCATATCCTCAGTGGGTGGAAGGTCTATGGTGGGATTTTCCGGGGTTGGGGAAGGCCATAGCCACTCCAGTTCTCCTCTCCCATCTTCACTTGGTTGAGAAGCCTGTCCACCTCTAGATCGAGAGGTCTGAGACCGAGTGTTGGGTCTGGGAGTATCCAAGATGGAAACAGATTCCGGTAGGTTCCTCACTGGAGGTATCCTGACTGCTTCTTTAAGCGGGAGTAAGTGGTTTCTGTGCCAGGTCTTCAAGGGTCCCACTCTCCCCTCTGGCTTTAACTTGTACACCGGTAGTCCAGGGAGTTTCCTACAAATAACGTAAGGCTCAGACCTCCACCTATCAGCAAGTTTGTGCTTCCCTGGGATCCCTAGGTTGCGTAGCAGAACACGGTCTCCAGGCTGCAGGTCTTGCACTCGAACCTTCAAATCATAGTTCCTTTTATTTCGGGCCCCTCTCTGGTCTGAGGCCGCTTGGGCTTGTTCATAGGCCGCTTTCAAATTATACCTAAGTCTGTCTACATATCCTTTGTGGGAGGTAGCAGAGGTATAGTCTAGAGAAATGCCAAAGGCCAGATCCACTGGCAATCTTGCTTCTCTCCCAAACATGAGGCGGTAGGGAGAGTAACCCGTCACATCACTGGTGGTGCAATTGTAGGCATGCACCAAAGTGGATATGTGTTGACTCCAATGCTGCTTCTTCTCTGTCTCCAGAGTCCCCAGCATGTTTAACAAAGTCTGATTAAACCTCTCAGGCTGGGCATCTCCTTGTGGATGATAAGGGGTAGTCCTGGTCTTTTCCACTCCCAGGGAGTCCAGTAGGTTCCGGATCAGGCGACTCTCAAAGTCCCTTCCTTGGTCGGAGTGGATTCTCTGTGGTAATCCATAGTGGACGAAGTATTTTTCTAGAAGCACCTTAGCTACAGTGGAAGCCTTCTGGTCTCTGGTGGGGAACGCCTGTGCATAACGGGTGAAATGATCGGTTACCACCAGAACATTTCCCAATCCACTCAAATCGGGTTCGAGGCAGAGAAAGTCAATGCATACCAGATCCATTGGGCCTTGACTCTGTAGGTGGCCCATTGGGGCAGCTTGATGGGGTAGAGTCTTCCTCTGGATGCATCGTGCACAGGAGTGGCAATATTCCTCCACTTCAGCCCTCATACAGGGCCAATAGAACCGGCTTCTGACAAGTTGGAAGGTTCTTTCAGCTCCCAGGTGACCATGCTGGTCATGTAAGGCAACCAGCACAGTCTCTCGGTGCTTCTCTGGGAGAAACAACTGCCATTTATCCTCGGAGTCATCAGAGGGGCCCCTTCGGTAGACCACTCCCTGATGGACCTGTAGCCTGTCTAGCTCTCTCCTTAGCAGACGAGCCTCCTTGGAGGGGTGATGTCGAAGTTTCTCTGGACTCTCGTTTTCCAATGCTTCAAAGACCAATCTCCCCATGGGGTCTTCCAATTGGTCGCACCTCTATCGGGTCCATGCCGGTAGCTTCTGGCGGTTTCACCGCTGTCTCAGTAATCCCGGATGTACGAGCCCCCACGTGTAGCGATACCCTCAACTTAAGAGAGCCGCAAGTTTTGATTTGGGCCCTGAGTACAGCTTCCCCAACCCCCCGGCAATCTGCTCTACCCGCTCTGGCACAGTTAACCCACAGCAATTTCACATAAACAATCACTTATGCTTTAAATGTGGGTGTGCGAATTGATAACTCAGACTCATAGACAATGTTGTAAATAATAACTGACTTTACTGCTAGTGGTAAGATAAAAGGGGATAACATGCATGTAACATTTGGTTCACAACACATAAGCAGGTCCCTGCAGTTATAAATCACAATACTGTGTGCGTGTGTACCAGCAATGGAAAGGGGACGGAACGCCACGTGGGGCGACCGTTACCTAAACACCCTGTGGTGTGATAACTAACTTATAACTATCTAACGGATCAGGCCTGATCCCTAACCATGAAACTCAGTCTTAGAAGAAACACAAATCTTCACCGGCACAGGATCTGTAAAGGTGGTGCACTTGAAGTATTTAAAACCATGTATTTGTAATCCAATAGGGGGGGGGTAATTCTCCCTCACCGGAGGTGTTAGGCCTCGGAAGTCTAGTAGGCACAAAGTATAAAAGTAACAGTTTAAAGATGAGCTTTCGCTCGCTCACCACTCCGGAACACTTCCCTCAGTCCGGAACTTCCACCGGCTGTGTCGGTTCTCGTCCACAGCGGCTTCTGCGATCGGATCCCCGATCCAGATAACTTCAGAAGAGATGAGTCTGGATGCCACCCAGGCTCGCAAAGGGGGTGGAAGGCTCTTTGGTTCGCTCCACAGGCCCCAGGCTTCAGGCCTGGAACAGCACAGATCCGCACAGGTGTATCTCTCTCTCTGCCTCCCCGTGTCCAAAGAGAAAGAGCTAGGCCTCGCCCCCTCCTTATATTCCTTCCCCCCGACTCCCCTCTCTCTGGAATTTCCTGTCTCTGATTAAAGGGGAACACCCCGCTACATAAAGAAAAAAAGACCAATAATTTTCAGTTATAAAACATCAAATAAAGTAGGAAAGTGGAAATACCACGTGTGAGATTGTTTTGCTGTCGGCAAGGCGATCTGAAGACGACGTCAGAGGCGACTTGCAAAATGACTTCTGTATTGAAGTCAATGCAAGTCGCCCCGAGTCACCCCCAAAGTCGTACAAGAACCTTTTTCTAAGTCAGAGCGAGTTGAGTCGCTCCTATTAGAACGGTTCCATTGAAGAGAGTGGAGAGCGACTTGTCAGGCGGCTGAGTCGCCTGACGAGTCGCCCCTGTGTGAACCGGCTCTCAGGCTTTGAAGGGCTGATGCTACATACAGTTTATACAGTGCCCAAACTAGGTGCATCTGATAATGGAGGTAATTGTTTGTTTGGACCAGCTTGGTCCAAACAAACTATAACTATTTTATAGTGACAGAAAGCTGGAGTTCAGTTCTAAAGCCAGTCTGGCCTGTTTAAGTCTCCTCAGAAAGGACAGCCTCTGCTGTGCCTTCTTTTCCAGGTGGGTGGTGTTGAGACTATGATAAGTTTTCATTCTCACAGTTTAAAGCGGAGGTCCGCCTAAAAAAATAAATAATAAAAGCCAGCAGCTACAAATACTGCAGCTGCTGCCTTTTAATAAATGGACACTTACCTGTCCAGGGAGCCTGCGATTTTGGCTTGGCTCTCGGCTGCCCCCCGCCGCCATCCTCGGTGAGGGAATCAGGAAGTGAAGCGTTGCGGCTTCATTTCCCGATTCTCTACTGCGCATGTGCGAGTCGCGCTGCACGTCCTCACTGGTCCCCACTCTCTTCTGGGACCTGTGTGTTTCCCAGAAGACAGCGGGGGACGGGGACGGGAAGGGACATAGACCCCTGCAGATTCTGCGAGGCTCTATGCCCGGAAGTGGGTGCAAATACCTGTTATATACAGGTATCTGCACCCCCCTCCCCCCTGAAAGGTACCAAATGTGACACCGGAGGGCGGGAGGGTTCCAAAAAGCGGAGGCTCCATTTTTGTGTGGACCTCCGCTTTAATAAATCTATAATCCAGGAACAGAGTGAGGGGCGTAGGCTGAGGTTAATAAGCTGGTTAATAACTGTATTGAAGGCAGAACAAAAAACAATAAATAACATCCTAACATCTGACCATTCAGTAGGCAAACTGATGTTTATCCAGATCAGTGGGGATGCTGGACTTGATGTGTGATAGTACAAGCCGCTCAAAGCACTTTCATAGTATAAGTTGTGCCAGAGGTAAATCAACTGGATGGTAATCATTCAGACATCTCACTGCTGATTTTTTGGGTACAGGAGCAATAGCAATAGATTTAAAAAGGTAGGGGCAGCAGGTGTGCCGTAACAACAGATAAAACATGTTGGCAACAACATCTAACTGATCAGCACATACTCTCAGTGTATAGCCTGACACACCATCTGGTCCTGCTGTCTTGTTGATGTTGATCTTCATCAAGATAGCCCTCACCTCATATGTCTGTAATATGAGTGTCTGCTCCTCTACAGGTTCTTTAATGCAAGAACATCTCTGAAGTTGTGATCATCAAAACGGGCAAAAAATTATTTAGGGTATCGGGATGTACATTTTTGATGATAGTGCTAGTTTTAAAATCTGTCATTATTTTAATTCCTTTGCACATGCTACCGGGAATATTGTTTTCAATGTAGCATTCAACTCAGACTCTCTATTACCCTCCTCCCCCAAACTATCTCCAGGTCTTTCTGTAGGCCTACAAGTCATTTGATTTACAGATAGTGTACCATTCTCTGAGCAGAGCTGTTGTCATGTGCCTATGTGGGTTTGAACATGGATCCTTCTGCTTCTGTGCTGCGGCTCTGTTCCTTAGCCACTCGGGAATCTGTGTGTCTTCAGCACATATGCTGCTTGGTGTTTCTGCTCCTGGGGTTCTCCAGCTCCACCTGCCTTCCAGCTGCAGTCAATCCACAATCAGCTTAGATGGTAAATTGTGTGACTTCCTGTGCTCAGTGCCTGTTTGTTGGATCTGTTTCCTTGGGTGTGTGCTATACTACTGAACTACTGAACTCCTGGACTTTTGAATCTTGCCCGATTACTGGACTGCTCTCTTTGCCTCACAATTCTGTACTACTCTGCCAGTCGGTGTATGACCCTGCCTGACTCCTACCACGCTTCTGGATTCTGACTTTGTACCTTGCAGACAAGACTTGTTGCTGCTTGATTACGCTACCCCTCAACCCCAACCAAAGCTCCATTCTGAAAAAAACTCTCAACAGGTACTTTACACCTGTACTCTTCCATCCATATACATCTACAATATATTAAGCGACCACTAGGTGTCCCCAGCAGGTTGCTAACCATAAAGTGACAGTGCAAATTATACATATATGTAACAATTTCATATAATGGCCACCAGATCTCTCCAGTGTGTGACAATAAACTTTTGTTAACTTTTGTAAACTTACAGTGCAATGTCCAAAAAGAAATAATAATAAGTGAAAAAAGTTCAATCAGTTCCCATCAAACGATATCCAAAAGTGCATGTGATTCCATAAATCCAACAATATAGTGACTAGGATCTTCCTACACCAACATCGGTCACACAGCCTACTCACCGGATTTATACGACCCCCATTACAGAAGTCATATACAGCAGGTTATTACAGACGGACCGATGTTTGTCTCAGTGATTTGGCAAAGGAATCTCCAATGGCAGATTTGGTCAAACCGTCACCAATTCTCCAGGCATCAGTAAAGGAAGTAGAGACAGTCTCCCATAGTGAAGTGTGTAGATTAATTCTAAAAAGTGCTTTAAAATTCCATAAAATCCGATTGAAATACAGAAAATAAAAGTAGAAGAAGGATATGCCAGTTTGCACTCCACCTGCATTCCACTATGGGTGGAAGTGACGTATTAGACTCGAGCACACCCAATGTGTTTTGTCAGCATGTCTGACGTCATCAGGGGTCACATGACCGGTTGTGTCGCTTCCGTGATTATATACTGCCGTCTATTGAGGATATCCAATCCGATGTAATCCTCACAATTAATAAACAATATCCAAATGCTTGATTTTGAATTACAATATTTAACTTAAAACCTATCTTTATTATATTATATTGGATATATTTAATTTAAAACCTATCTTTATTATACTATATTGGATATATTAGATACAAAACTATTTAGATCTATGTCCACATTAATACCTGCAGGATTAAGTGTATTTAATCTAAAAATCTATTCGGTTTCATTCTTTGATATTCTTTGGGTCATGTTACACCCTCTCCAATGGGGTTCCACCCTATCAATTCCAAAGAATGTTGCTAAACTCGGGTCCTTATTGTGATGTATCCTAAAGTGATTTGAAAGGCTATGTTTAGGGAACCATTTCTTCATGTTATTAACCGCTTCCCGACCGCCGCACGCCGATGTACGTCGGCAGGATGGCAGGGGTGTGCAAAAGGGCGTACCCGTACGTTCCTTCGTAATCCCGGACTAGCGGGCATGCGCACGCTACGGGAAAGTGCCCGCGGGTCCCGCAGGCTCGACGTCCACCGGTGGCCTGCGATCGGGAAGAGGAGAGGCGGAATGGGTAAATGCCTATGTAAACAAGGCATTTCCCTATTCTACCTAGTGACATGACAGGGAGCTACTGCTCCCTGTCATCTGGAGCAGTGATCTCCGTCATGTCACTGATAGCCCATCCCCCCTTACAGTTAGAACACGCTGAGGGAACACATTTAATCCCTTTATCGCTCCCTAGTGTTTAACCCCTTCCCTGCCAGTGACACTTAAGCCCCATACACACGGTCAGACTTTTGGCCAACAAACTTCATTTTGAGCAAGTTGGACCAACAATCCAACCGTGTGTACGCTCCATCGGACAAACTTTTTTTGCTTTTTTCTTGTTTTCATCGGACAAAAGTTGGGTCTGCAAACAGACAAACTTTTGCCCAACAAAAGTCCGATGGAGCAAAGTCCGACCGTGTGTACAGAAAACCATCTGACTTTTGTCCGATGGACAAAACAACTATTGTTAAAATCAACCAACAACAGCAGAAGTTGACCAAAGGGTGGCGGTAAAGAGCAGAAAAGAGCAGAAAAACCACGTGATGTTGCAAAAAGTTTTGGGAGAGTTTGCAGAAAAGTCAGAGCGTGTGTATGCTATGGGTGTTCCCGACCAACTCCGTTCGGACAAAAAACCACGGAAAAGTCCGATGGAAGTCCAACCGTGTGCATGGAGCTTTACACAGTAATCAGTGGCTATTTTTAGCTCTAATCGCTGTACAAATGTCAATGGTCCCAAAATAGTGTCAAAAGTGTCCGATCTGTCCGCCGCAATGTCGCAGTCCTGATAAAAATCGCAGATCACTGCCATTACTACAAAAAATTATAATAAAATGCCATAAATCTATCCCTTATATTGTAGACGCTATAACTTTTGCGCAAACCAATAAATATACACTTATTGCAATTTTGTTTACCAAAAATATGTAAAAGAATACTTATCAGCCTAAACTAAGAAAGAAATTAGTTTTTTATATATTTTTGGGGGATATTTATTATAGCAAAAAGTAATCAAATGCCATGAAAGGAAAGCTCTATTTGTGGGAAAAAAAGGACGTCAATCTTGTTTGGGTACAACGTCGCACGACCGCGCAATTGCCTGTTAAAGCAGCACAGTGTCAAATCTCAAAAAATGCTCTGGTCATTAAGGGGTAAAATCTTCCGGGGCTGAAGTGGTTAAGAGGAACGGCCGAGAGGCATTCGTATTGTGCCGCTAGAGGTGAAATTCTTGGACCGGCGCAAGACAAACCAAAGCAAAGCATTTGCCAATAATGTTTTCAATGACCACTTGCCGACTATACGTCAGCAGAATAGCACGGGTGCGCAAATGGGCGTACCCGTACTTCCCTTGCTCCCGCGTGCCTGCGGTGATCGGATTTGTTACAGAATCAATCAGTCTTCGGGTCCAGGCCAATGATTTCTGGCCTGGACCTGCTGATCGGTTCTGGCGAGTGAAATGCCTCCCCTGCTGGTGTTTACAATACACAGTGATGTCATCTCCCCTTCTGGAATTATTTTCGGTTGTTTGATCATGGAATTGGCACATGTGGCGCTGTGCGATCTAATCTCCGGGGCTTACCCCAGCGGCTTGTAGAGTCCTGACTTAGACCAGGGGATATAGCCTGCTTGAGAAGTAATAATTTGCTCACAGTGAAGTGGAAGGATAATCGGAATGTTTTCATTCTGTCCTCCCTTCACGCAGATACGACTGTCCAAATTCAAACAGCGACTGGTGTTGTGAAGAAACCCCTCTGTGTCCACGAATACAACCTTAATATGGGAGGGGTGAACCTCAACGATCAGTTGATGGCACCATACTTAATTGCCTGTAAGGCCAGATGCTGGTACAAAAAAGTATCTGTATACCTACTTCAATTGGTTCGGCTGAACGCTTATGTGCTATACAAAGCGTCAGGACGAACTGGATCCTTCCTTAAATTCCAGGAAGAGATCATCACAGCCCTTCTGTTTCCAGACGGTGCTGTGCCCCACCTTCCCAACGCAAATGCAGTGACCTGGCTGCATGAGAAGCATTTTTTGTATGTCCTTCCAGGTACCCCTACCCAACGATCACACCAAAGAAAATGTTGTGTCTGTAGGAAACGCGGATATAGGCGTGACACCCGCTATTATTGTCCCTCCTGTCCAGGCCAACCTGGTCTTTGCATCAGTGAATGTTTTGAACGCTACCACACACTAGTTGAGTATTAGCATAGGGAACAGCACGGCACAGTCTAGGGCACACTTTCAAAGGGTCTCCAAAGATGCCATCGCATTTTGAGAGACCCGAGCTTGGAACTGTTACAGTTACAGTTACAAATTAGAAAATTCTAAAAAAAGAGGTTTAACCTTAAATCGCATAAAGGATTCTTTACTATAAGAGCGGCAAGGTTGTGGAATTCCCTTCCACAGGTGGTGGTTTCAGTGGGGAGCATCAATAGATTCAAAAAACTATTAGATAAGCACCTGAACGACCAGAACATACAGGGACTTACAGTGTAATACTTATAATCACACACATAGGTTGGACTTGATGGACTTGTGTCTTTTTTCAACTTCACCTACTATGTACCTATATAATTATGTAACAAATAAAGGGGGGGGGAAGTAAAAAAAAAAAATATATATAAAATAAAAAAGGCAAAAATGGTTGTCGTTTTTTTGTTTCTCTCTCTCTCTCTCTCTCTCTCTCTATTCTCACTCTATTGTTCTCTCTCTATTGTTCTGCTCTTTTTTACTGTATTCTATGCTTAACTGCAATGTTTTATTGTTACTATGTTTTATCATGTTTGCTTTTCAGGTATGTAATACTTTTATACTTTACTGTTTACTGTGTTTTATTGTTAACCATTATTTTCTTTTCAGGTACGCCATTCAGCTGCAGCACTGATTTATTTATCTTGACAGCAACAGTGTTTGCTCTCACGATACGTAAATCAGCGACTCGAGCGCTGTATGAGGTGATTTCACCACCACAGTTAAAAAAAAAGAGCATATATGCCGAAGCATGGGGGCAGGGGTAGAGGGGCGATTTGCCCCTTAACATTAGGGGCTATATTTTTTACTCTTTTTTTGGCACAGATTATTGTTGTTTTATTGAGTTAATGTTTTATTGTTACCATTGTTTGCTTTTCAGGTACGCAATGAAGCTGCAGCACTGATTTATTTATCTTGACAGCAACAGCATTTGCTCTCATGATACGTAAATCAGCAACTCCAGCGCTGTAGGAGTTGATTTCACCACCACAGTTTAAAAAAAAAACGTGCATGTATGCCCATCATTAGAAGTGGGTGGACGCAGGGCGGCATTCTAATGGTGGGCATACCCACCTATCAATCTCTTTTTTCGTTCTGCCCACAGGATGCATGAAAAAAAGAACATTACAACAAGGACCAGCGACATACTGGTATTAGTATATAAGTCCTTTATTAAAAAAAAAAAACATTCCAACGTTGTAATCCATTCTCGATGTCCAGCGGTGATCCATTCTCCAGTGACGCTGCAGTCTCCACTCATTCTCTAGCGAGGAACAAAACCCCCATGACGCGTAAGAGGGGGCGGGGTCACCCGCCCACGTCATAGGGTAACCCCCGGCGGTCGGGGGATAGCCTATGACGTGGGCGGGTGACCCCGCCCCATGACGTCACGGTGTGGAGTCACCTGTCCACTACAGGAGAAAGCCAGGGGTTACTGAATGATGTGGACGGGTGACCCTGAACCGTGACATCACAGGGCGGAGTCACCCGTCCACTACAGGAGAAAGCCGGGGGTTACCGAATGATGTGGATGGGTGACCCCACCCTTTAAATGTCACGGGGCGGGGTAACCCCCCACATCATAGGGTATCCCCTGGCCCCATTACCAATTCACATAGGGGGCGGAACCTTGGGGTCCCCTTAGTTAAAAGGGGCTTCCAGATTCCGATAAGCCCCTCGCCCGCAGACCCCCACAACCACCGGGCAAGGGTTGTGGGGATTAGGCCCTTGTCCCCATCAACATGGGGACATCCTCCCAATGATGAGGGCATGTGGCCTGGTACGGTACAGGAGGGGGTCCACTCTCTTGTCCCCACTCTTTTCATGCAGCCTGCCAGGTTGCGTGCTCGGATAAGGTTCTGGTATGGATTTTTGGGGGGGACCCCACGCCATTTTTTTCTTAAATTTTGGTGCAGGGTACCCCTTAATATCCATACCAGACCTGAAGGGCCTGATATGGAATATGGGGGGGACCCCACTTTTTTTTTTGGTTCGGGGTTCCCGTTAATATTCATACCAGACCCAAAGGGCCTTGTAATGGACTGGGGGGAATGACTTTGATCTGTATTACCGGGACCCGTCAATTCATGAATAGCCGCGAGTAGTTTTAAATTACTTTTTTCCTTTAAAAATTACATTTTGTGCAGGGACAGTTCTAAACACTGGAAACATGCGCTACTTTACAGGCATACTATACACACACCCCAGTTACGAAATTTAAAGGAATATTTCACTTTTGTTGTTTCACTTTAAGCATTATTAAAATCGCTGCTCCCGGAAAAACTGCATTTAAAAAAAAAAAAATTTGCATTGATACATGTCCCCTGGGGCAGGACCCAGGTCCCCAAACACTTTTTATGACAATAACTTGCATATTAACCTTTAAAATTAACACTTTTGATTTCTCCCATAGACTTTTAATGGTGTTCCGCGGCTTTTCGAATTTGCCGCAAACACCCCAAATTGTTTGCTGTTCGCCGAAACATGAAGCTCATCCCTACTCCTGATTGATAATGCATCTACATTTCTGGACAATTTAATTAGCATTGCATTTACATCATGTGGCATTATTTTTGGTAAGGTTTTTTTTAGTAATAGTCTTTTTAACGGTTGCTGTGTTTTTTTTTTTTACTATTTACATTGATTGTGAATAAGTAGAAAGGGGTACTATGTACTTATTCAAGTATTCACAAATTCTAAAGGAGGCTTCCAGATTAAAGTAAGACCCCCATACCCTCTTGAAGCATCCAGTGTGGGGATGAATCCCTTGCCCTCATTACCACAGTGACAAGGTGCATACCAAAGGGGTAGGCTTGGCTTCCCCTTGCAAGGTATCCTCCTAATGTTGAGATGAGGTTTCTTGTGACTTCTTCCATTGCACATAACAACACCCTGGTGCCACTGGAATCCCTGGCCTGTTTGTTTACATGCCAAGTTTCTCTCATTTGCAGGGAAGTATTGTCAGGAAAGCATTCTTGAGGTGGTGGGTCATCGCATTGGTGGCTCAAAAAAAAGGCCTTTGGGGGTTCAATAAAGAACTTTTTCACAGTGTCTGTGTTTGTTTAATCATTTACTATTTACATTTCTTTGTTTACAGGTACCATGTATTCATTCATGTTGGAAGGAGGGACATCTAAGGGCCTCCTTGTTCTAAAGGGGGCTTCTAGATTCCAATAGTACTCCCCTGCAGACCACCACATATGAGGATGAGGCCTTATTTTATGCCAAAAACAGGTGAAGAGGCCTGGGTGCTATCAAAGATTTGATCTGTTCTATCATTAACACTGACCTACTGACCTTTAAATAGATTTGAACAAGATAGGTTTTATCAATTGTTAAATTTTGGTAGTCATGTGAACTGTAACATGCCACAGACCACATCACTTGCACTAAGTCTTCTCTGAAAAAGCAGTTAGTAGTCGTCTTCTGTCAGAAGACAGGTTACTCTTGAGTGGCAATGCTTTCTTGGTTGTCACTTGGCTAAATTAAGCCTAAAGTTGGCATAAGCAGGTGAAAAAAAGAAGTAGCCCAGAAAAGCTTTGATGAATGCTGTATCTTGATTCACAAAAGTTAACTTTATTTGATGTTTGTAGTTATTATTTTATCATTATTTTATTAAAGCGGAGGTCCACACAAAAAGTGAACCTCTGCTTTTCGGAACCCTCCTCCCCTCTGGTGTCACATTTGGCACCTTTCAGGGGGGAGGGGGTGCAGATACCTGTATAATAGAGGTATTTGCACCCACTTCCGGGAATAGACTGCCGCGGGAGTCACGCCCCTTCCCGTCCCCCCGCTGTCTTATGGGAAACACACAGGTCCCAGAACACAACGGGAACCAGTGAGGACATGCCCCGCGACTCGCGCATGCGCAGTAGGGAACCGGGCAGTGAAGCCACAACGTTTCACTTCCTGATTCCCTCACCGAGGATGGCGGAGGGGTCAGCCGAGAGACGAGCGATTGCTCGGCTTCGGCTGCCGACATCGCGGGCAACCTGGACAGGTAAGTGTCCATTTATTAAAAGTCAGCAGCTACAGTATTTGTAGCTGCTGGCTTTTAATAATTTTTTTTAAGGTGGACCTCCGCTTTAATGTTTCCATTTAGCAGTTCATAAAGTTTTAGCAAACCGTAAAGACAGAATTTTGCTTCGAAAATGTTTAAACTTTTTTATAAATAAAATGTTAATTTTAATGTTTTTACTTTAGTAGGTTTCATATCACATACATACAATGTATATGCTAGTGTGCTATCCATGTATGACAGATGGGTTACATTTTCAAGCATCAGGGATATGCTTTATTCATTCAGTAAATTCCATAATGGTAGCACCAGCAGGTATTGGCAAGTGATAGTTTATTTATTTTCAGGCTCAGTAAGCATTGCAATTTGAAATATCCTCAAAAAATGATGAAGTCTTTAACCGTTAAAACAGCTGAGACAACCTTAAGTAAAATATCTGATTACTGACTTATCTGAAATTGCTGTCATAAATCAAGTGTACTACTATTCCAATGGGATTTGCTTCTAGTGTGGAAGATGGGAATAGATATTGCCTTAACAATTGTTCTCATAATACACATTTACTACCAATCATGGTTTGTAGGTTATATCATTTGTCTTCCACTGTAGCAAGTAAAAATACTAAAACATACTGTATTTGACTAGTAACATGTATTTCAGATATGCTGTGGATTTTGTACCTTTTACCAGGAAATGCTGGCAAGACATGATATTTGCATTTAATACTATTGGCCCTATGTATTACTATATATAATTAAGCTTTAATGCTCTTATTTGCAATTGTAGCTCAACAAGCTATAAAGAGCAGGAGAATATGATGAAAGTGCCCATTTTCATCTTGAGAGATTCCGTAAGAAAATCAGATCAAAAGGTTGTTGCATTTTACAGGATTTTGGTTTAAAATAAAGCAAATTTGTCTTCTTTATATTAGGTAAAGATTAGCTTAATACGTTTAGGTAAAAGTAATATAAAATCAAATATCATAAATCACCCACCAGACACTCCTTTTGTGATAAGATTTGTTACTCATGTCATGACATGTCATTTGTGTCCCATGACCTGGATCTGGACATCTTGTAATGGTGTCATCCTATGCTATCTTACATAACCTTCCTCTCTTGAGTGTAACAAGCTGTGTAAGATGTTTTAAAGGAAAAATACTGGAAATAAAAAGCATGCAGTTTTAGATGCTAGGAAGTTGTTTCTTGGAACATTCTTAGACTTTTTATGTTGATTCTGACTGCGACATTGCGGCAGACAAATCGGACACCTTTGACACTATTTCGATATAAAAATGCACTGATTACTGTGTAAATGACACTGGCAGGGAAGGGGTTAAATACTAGAGGGCGATCAAGGGGTTAACTGTGTAATAACTGTAGGGGGGATGGGCTCAATACAACATGACAGAGATCACTGCTGATGACAGGGAGCAGTAGATCCCTGTCATGTTGCTAGGCAGAACAGGGAAATTCCTTGTTTACATTGCCCCGTTCTGCCGCTCCGTGTCACGATCGCGGTCCTGCGGACATCGAGTCCGCAGGACCAGCGGGCATGCCCACAGAGTGCACGCGCGCCCACTAGGCCGCAATTTAAAGGGGACGTACAGGTACGCCCATTTGCCCAGCTGTGCCATTTTGCCGACGTATATCATCGTGCGCTGGTCAGCAAGGGGTTAAAGAGAAAATCTACTTCAATACAAATAGAGAAAAACAAATAACTGTGTCCCTCTAGTAACCACATACAATCCAGCTTTAGAAGGGATAAGAAAGATAACCAAAGATTTACAATTCATCATAACAGAGGATGTAACTCTGAAAGAAATAGTCCAACAACCCCCAATACTGGCTTTCATGCAACCACCCAACCTCAGACATAAGCTAATCAGCATTAAACTTATTTCATAAAATTCTGGTTTTGAAGTTGCAAATAAAGGAATCGAGCCCTGCAACAAAAAACACTGCAAATTGTGCAGCCAAATCAATCCATCAAAAAGTGTCACACACACAAAAGGGACATTCAATATCACATGAGCATACAGCTGTACCTCCAGTAATGTGGTGTACCTCATCCAATGCAAAAAATGTAGTAAAGGATCTTACGTTGGTGAAACAGAACAGAAATTGCAAAAAAAGATGAATTTGCACAGACACGCCATCAAGGAACATAAAGAAGTAACATTTTTGCTCTTCTGTGAGGCATCAGGTCTCACAACTAGACCACAATATGGAAGACTTGAATGTTTTAGTTCTCAAAGAGAACTTTAAAACTACTCACGAATGGAAAACTTTCTGTCTAGTATGTCTTTCTATGCCTAGTCTATAGCTCTCTCTGTCTTATCTCACTAACTATCCTAGTATAATTACTATTGCTGTGTATATTTGTTTGTGTTTTTTTTTTTACCTCAAAAATTGTCTTACTTCACATTCTGCTAAAACGTTGTGTATTGGTACTGCTTGGACCTTAAAGAAGGGGAAACCGCACAAAAACTTGTGCTGAAAATTTGGATGTTAATGCAAATAAAAAAGTATCACGGACAGTACTCAATTGTTTTTTTTGACCACATCTATGATATACAAACCTACAATCTGATGTCCCCAGTAGCTAGACATTTTTCCTGAACCATGATGATAAAATCAATGGATTTAAGATTTGGATAGTGGAGAGTCCCTGATTACATGCGCAGAGGTGAGTATGATAAAAAGATTTTACAACATGAATCTAAGCGGATTTGGGAGAATTCTAGGGATGGGTCGAACACCCCCCCCCCCAAAAAAAAATTGTGCGAACAAACGAACACAGTTAAAGTCTATGAGACGCAAACTTGAAAAATCAAAAGTGCTCATTTTAAAGGCTTAAATGAAAGTTATTGCCATAAAAAGTGTTTGGGGACCCGGGTCCTACCCCAGGGGACATGCATCAATGCAAAAAAAAGTTTTAAAAACTGCTGTTTTTTCAGGAGCAGTGATTTTAATAATTCTTAAAGTGAAACAATAAAAATGAAATATTCCTTAAAAATATCGGGCCTGGGTGTCTCCTTAGTCTGCCTGTAAAGTAGCGCATATTTCCCATATTTATAACCGTACCACAGCAAAATGACATTTGTAAAGGAAAAAATGTCATTTAAAACTGCTCGCGGTTGTAATGTATTGTTGGATTCCGGAAATATAGATAAAAATCATTAAAAAAACGGCGTGGGTTACCCCCCAGTCCAATACTAGGCCCTTTGGGTATTGAATATTGAGGGGAACCCTGCGCCAAAAATACCAAGGAAAAATGGCGTGGATGTCCCCCCCAAAATCCATACCAGGCCCTCCAGGTCTGGTATAGATATTAAGGGGAACCCTGCACCAAAATTAAAAAGGAAAATGGGTGGGGGTCCCCCAGGCCCCAGACACTATATACAAAAGGCACTATATACAGCTGTATATATACTATATGGACTGCACTATATACTCTGCATAAAAATTGGGCCTTAGGTGTAGTGATGTCGTGAACATAAAATTTTCCGCTCGCGAACGGCGAACTCGAATTTCCGCAAATGTTCGCGAACGGGCGAACCGGGTGAACCGCCATAGACTTCAATAGGCAGGCGAATTTTAAAACCCACAGGGACTCTTTCTGCCCACAATAGTGATGGAAAAGTTGTTTCAAGGGGACTAACACCTGGACTGTGGCATGCCGGAGGGGGATCCATGGCAAAACTCCCATGGAAAATTACGTAGTTGACGCAGAGTCAGGTTTTAATCCATAAAGGGCATAAATCACCTAACATTCCTAAATTGTTTGGAATAACGTACTTTAAAACATCAGGTATGATGTTGTATCGATCAGGTAGTGTAAGGGTTACGCCCGCTTCACAGTGACAGACCAATCTCTGACAGACCAAACTCCCCGTTTAACGCACCGCAAACAACCGCAAACAGTCCATTTGCACAACCGCAAGGCTTTAATGATCACCTTAGATGATCACAAAGAAAATTAATGTTTTTTCTATGCAAAATTATCCAGCCGATCGCTTTTGGTCTGTTCACAATGAAGCAATGACCTATCATCTGGGGTGTGCCAACATTGCCATTGCCAACACACTCATAGAGGTGGTCGCTTCATTGTGATACGCAAGCCCCTTCACCAGTCACCACAACAAGGTAACGATCACGAAGGGGAATTGACACATGTATGTGCTTTTTTTTTTGTTTTGTTTTTGCAGCCACAGTGCAGCACCAGAGGCCAGAAAAATTAGGCATGTACACATGCCTGAAAAACTAGGTATTGTTGCAGCCGCTGCTGCAGCAGCGGCCAGAAAAAAATATGTTTTCCAGGCAGAAAGTGCCCTAAAACATTGCGGCTTTGTCATGGATATGCACTAATGTCTGTCTGCCATCTTACCTTTCCTCCTCATGTGTTCATCTTAGAGGCCAGACCCCTTCACCTGGCTTCCTTTATAATCTCCTCCCAGCCTGACTCTACCCCAGGCCCTATCACAGAACACTATATTAACCTGTGCACTGCAAGCCTGCTTTGCTGATCAACGTGTTTGTTAAGCATTGTGTGTTTGGGTTCCTGCCTGCCGTGTGCTACGTGTGTCTCTCTGTTACGATATTGGCTTGTTCCTGACTATCCCTGTCTGCTTGTGACCCTTGACCTTCGGCTTGTCCTTCGTCTATCCTTGTCTGCTTGTGACCCTTGACCTACGGCTTGTCCTTTGCTATTCTTGTATTCTGTGCTGCTGCTTCCCCTCTTTCCCCCTTACCCTACGGGGCGTGAGCTAGGAGACTCTAGGGGCCGCGACCTGGACCTAGCTGCAGCACAACATCCTCACCACTAGAGGCTCTGCTGAAGACCTGCTGGGTCTTACACTCCGCGCCCTGGGGAATCTCGGCTCTAGCTTCCTGTGGATTCCGGTTGTGCTCCTCTGGTCCCGCTTTCCACAACCACCCAGTTTCCTATCCACAGCAGTCAGCCATAGGGTTCACTATCTTGTGGTGCACTCCTGTCCTCCTACGGTGTGCATCTGTCATCTGGCCACAGGTGACCTGACAGGCTTGAACCCTAGTTGGTGGCGGATAAGTCACGCAAGTCATCCGGCATGCAGAGATAAAATACAGCAGCGTGTGGACCATTTTTAGCCCAAGGCAGCTCATCTCATCAGGCCTATTTTAGTCAAATGTATCGCCCACTGTCAGTCCCTTCGGGATCCATGCCTCATTCATCTTAATAAAGGTGAGGTAATCTAGACTTTTTTGACCTAGGCGACTTCTCTTCTCAGTGACAATACCTCCTGCTGCACTGAAGGTCCTTTCTAAAAGGACACTTGAAGCGGGGCAGGCCAGAAGTTCTATCGCAAATTGGGATAGCTCAGGCCACAGGTCAAGCCTGCACACCCAGTAGTCAAGGGGTTCATCGCTCCTCAGAGTGTCGATATCTGCAGTTAAGGCGAGGTAGTCTGATACCTGTCGGTCGAGTCATTCTCTGAGGGTGGACCCCGAAGGGCTGTGGCGATGCGTAGGACTTAAAAAGCTCTGCATGTCCTCCATCAACAATACGTCTGTAAAGCGTCCTGTCCTTGCCGGTGTGGTCGTGGTAGGAGGAGGATTACTTTCACCTCTTCCCCTGTTAGATTCCCGTTGTGCTGTGACATCACCCTTATACGCTGTGTAAAGCATACTTTTTAATTTATTTTGGAACTGCTGCATCCTTTCCGACTTCCGGTAATTCGGTAACATTTCAGGCACTTTCTGCTTATACCGGGGGTCTAGTAGCGTGGCCACCCAGTAAATGTCATTCTCCTTCAGCCTTTTTATACGAGGGTCCCTCAACAGGCCAGGGGCGGATCCAGGGGGGGCAACAGGGCAATTGCCCCCCCCCCCCCGAGACCATCTGTCACACTCACTTGCTTGCTCTGGTTTTTTTTTTTTTGCGCCTGATCTCCCGGACTTTGGGGACCCGGTACCGGCCTGCCATAGGTCCCCTGGACCCAAAACTTGGCACACATGTCTCCTCTAAAAGTGTTCAAAGTTTGGTGTCTGGGAGACCTACAGCCGGGGAGAACCGATTTTTCAAAGCCGGGCACTCCTTCCATAGACTCCAATGTTAAATGGTAATTTCTCTGGTGACTTTGCGGACCCGGTACTGGCCGGTCGTAGGATTCCTGGACCCCAAACCTGGCACACATGTAGCCTCATGTCTTCTCTACAAGTGTTCAAAGTTTGGTGTCTGGGAGACCTACGGCTGGGGAGAACCGATTTTTCAAACCAGGCACTTCTTCCATAGACTCCCATGTTAAACAACAGTCTAGTCATGGGCACAGTGAAGCATGGGCACAGTGAGGCATGGGAACAGTGAGGCAAAGTGAGGCACAGTGAGGCATACAGATGGACACCCTAGGCTTATACTCGAGTCAATAAGTTTTCCCATTTTTTTGGGGTAAAATTAGGTGCCTCTGCTTATATTCGGGTCGGCTTATACTCCAGTATATACAGTACTTTTTCTGTGGCTGCCGCTGCCTCTCTGAGTCTCTCTCTCAGTTTCTCACATCAGCCGATCAGCGGCGCCGAGAGAGAGACTCGTCTAATGTAGTTACGCGGCGCACTGACACGATACCAGGAGCGGAGGAGGAGGTGGGTGGAGCCTCTTCCCTGCACTCATTGCTAACGCCTGGGCCGTTTGGCGTCTAGCAACGAGTGACGTCAGTGAGTCACGTCGGGCCGCTCGGCAGGTGGGTGCGATAGCGTGCGTCTCCACAGACGGGTAAGAAAGCGGGCGGCTCCGCTTGCGGCGCGGTTTGTGGGCGGTTCGTGGGCAGACCGTGCTACTCAGTGTGTTGGCAGCGCAGGTGAGAGTGAGAGAGCAGGCTCAGTGTGGCAGCTGGCCAATCAGCTAGCCGGGAGCGGGGGAGCATAGAGATGAGATCATCTCTCACCGCCTGTGCCTGCCCTGCATTCCTGCAGTGACTTCCGCCCTCACTGTGCAGGCAGCAGAGAGATTACATTATCTCTCTGCTGCCTGACTCTGGGAGTCTGGGACACAGCAAGAGACAACCAAAACTACACCTTAGCAGGCAAGTTAGTGACAATCCGCAAATTGTGTCAGGTGACGTGGCAAATGACAATCTGCATCTGGTGGCAGGCAAGTGACAATCTGCAAGGTGTGGCAGGTGAGTGGCAAGTGACAATCCGCAAGGTGTGGCTAGTGACAATCCGCAAGGTGTGGCAGGTGATGTGGCAAGTGACAATCCACAAGGTGTGGCTAGTGACAATCCGCAAGGTGTGGCAGGTAATGTGGCAAGTGACAATCCACAAGGTGTGGCAAGTGACAATCCGCAAGGTGTGGCAGGTGAGTGGCAAGTGACAATCCGCAAGGTGTGGCAGGTGATGTGGCAAGTGACAATCCGCAAGGTGTGGCAGGTGAGTGGCAATTGACAATCCGCAAGGTGTGGCTAGTGACAATCCGCAAGGTGTGGCAGGTGATGTGGCAAGTGACAATCCACAAGCTGTGGCAAGTGACAATCCACAAGATGTGGCAGGTGACGTGGCAAGTGACAATCCGCAACGTGTGGCAAGTGACACGCTCAGGGCTTCCACTAATTGCAGGTGATGGTGGCAAGTGACACACTTAGGGCTTCCACTAATTGCAGGTGATGGTGGCAAGTGACACACTCGGGGCTCCAACTGATTCTGCATTGAACTATTTAATTTTATATTACAATGTAATAATAGAAATAATGCGCTTCAATCATCCTGACACCATAACAACCATGGTGCCAGGATGATTGAAGCGCCGACACCAGCCATTTCCCCGATAAATTTCCCACAAAAAAAATATTTTTTGGCTGTGCCCCTCCCGAGAAAAGACTCTGGATCCGCCCCTGCAACAGGCACGACAGCATGAAAGACCCCATTTGCACAAGGTTAGATGCCAAGCTACTCATGTCCCGTTCCTCATCCTCACTGATCTCACTGAAGGTCTGTTCTTCCCCCCAGCCACGTACAAAACTACGGGTACCAGATAGGTGACAACGAGCACCCTGGGATGCCTGCTGTGGTTGGTCTTCCTCCTCCTCCTCAAAGCCACATTCCTCCTCTGACTCCTCTTCCTCAGACTCCTCTTCCAGCGTTGCCGCAGGTCTAGCAAGCGATGCTGATAAGGCTGTTTCTGGTGGTGATGGTGACCACAACTCTTCCTCTTCACGCTCATCTACGGCCTGATCCAACGCTCTTCGCAGGGCACGCTCCAGGAAGAAAACAAATGGGATGATGTCGCTGATGGTGCCTTCAGTGCGACTGACTAGGTTTGTCACCTCCTCAAAAGGACGCATGAGCCTACAGGCATTGCGCATGCGCGTCCAGTAACGTGGCAAAAAAATTCCCAGCTGTGCAGAGGCTGTCCTAGCACCCCGGTCATACAAATACTCGTTGACGGCTTTTTCTTGTTGGAGCAGGCGGTCGAACATTAGGAGTGTTGAATTCCAACGTGTCGGGCTGTCGCAAATCAAGCGCCTCACTGGCATGTTGTTTCGCCGCTGGATATCTGAAAAGTGTGCCATGGCCGTGTAGGAACGCCTGAAATGGCCACACACCTTCCTGGCCTGCTTGAGGATGTCCTGTAAGTCTGGGTACTTATGCACAAAGCGTTGTACAATCAGATTCAACACATGTGCCATGCACGGCACATGTGTCAACTTGCCCAAATTCAATGCCGCCAACAAATTGCTTCCGTTGCCACACACCACTTTGCCGATCTCCAGTTGGTGCGGAGTCAGACACTGATCCACCTGTGCGTTCAGGGCGGACAGGAGTGCTGGTCCGGTGTGACTCTCTGCTTTCAGGCAAGTCAACCCCAAGACGGCGTGACACTGTCGTATCCGGGATGTGGAATAGCCCCTGGGGAGCTGGGGGGATGCAGTTGATGTGGACTCAGCCGAGGAGGTTATCGAAGAGGATGGAGTAGGAGAGTAGAGGAGGTGGCAGCAGGCCTGCCTTCAAGTCGTGGCGGTGTCACCACCAACTCCTCTGCAGAGCCACACATTACATGCTTGGCAGCCGTCAGCAGGTTTACCCAATGCGCAGTGTAGGTGATATACCTGCCCTGACCGTGCTTTGCAGACCAGGTATCAGTGGTCAGATGGACCCTTGCCCCAACACTGTGTGCCAGATATGCCATGACTTCCTTTTGCACAATAGAGTACAGGTTGGGGATTGCCTTTTGTGAAAAGAAATTTCGGCCGGGTACCTTCCACTGCGGTGTCCCAATAGCTACAAATTGTATGGTAAAAGCTGGCGGGCTAAGAGTTCCGACAAGCCAGCTGTCAGACGCCGGGCAAGGGGGTGACTCTGTGACATTGGCTTCTTACGCTCGAACATGTCCTTGGCAGACACCTGACTGTGGGAAGATGAGCAGGAACTGCTCAAGGCGAGAGACGGAGTGGCGGATGGTTGAGAGGGGGCAAGGAGGACAGCAGTGGTTGACGTGGCTGAAGATGCTGGACCAGGAGGAGGATGGTGGCTTTGAGCTTGTGTTCTGCTTGTACTCGTCATCATGTGTTGATCCGATAGGTGTTTGTGATGTGCGATCATGTGCTTTCGCAAAGCAGTTGTACCTAGGTGGGTGTTGGATTTCCCACGACTCAGTTTCTTTTGGCACAGGTTGCAAATGGCATCGCTGTTATCAGAGGCAGACACACAAAAAAAATGCCACACTGCTGAGCTTTGCAATGACGGCATTCTGGTGGTGGCAACAGTATGCGTTGATTGGCGTGCTGTCTGGCTGACCCCGGGTGCAGATACATGCTGTCTGACTGTGCCACTAGCTCCTTGCGACTACCTACCCCTGCTTCCAACTCGTCTCCTCCTCCTCTCTGTCTCCCCATCTGAACTTTCCCCCTGTTCTTCTTCTCTTCAAGCGGGCACCCACGTGACATCCACGGACACATCGTCATCATCAACCGCTTCACTTGTATCTGACAACTCAGCAAAGGAAGCAGCAGTGGGTACAACATCATCATCATCACACCGTACGTCCATGTGTGTAATGCTGCCTGACTGAGACATATCCCTTTTATCTACAGAAGCCAAGGAAAGATGGAAAAATCTCCAAATGGCATCAAATTACAGATTAGACATTCTTATAATATGTCAAAAAAGTTAGATTTTATTTCCATCATTTACACTTTCAAAATTACAGAAAACAAAAAAATAGGATTTTTATAACAGCTTACCTGTAAAATCCTTTTCTTGGAGTACATCACGGGACACAGAGCGACATAGTCATTACTAATGGGTTATATAGATACCGTCAGGTGCTGGCACTGGCAACTTCCAAAACCGGAAGTACCCTCCCCTATATAAGCCCCTCCCATCCGGGAGCACCTCAGTTTTGTAGCAAAGCAATAAGTGTCCCCAAAGAGGGGCGGGAGCTCTGTGTCCCGTGATGTACTCCAAGAAAAGGATTTTACAGGTAAGCTGTTATAAAAATCCTATTTTCTTTCTCGCACATCACGGGACACAGAGCGACATAGTCATTACTAATGGGATGTCCTAAAGCAATGCCCAATGAGGGGGGGGATACACCATATATAAGCTGAGCGCTATCAGACATGAGGATCTTTTGCGGCCTGCAACACACTGCGCCCAAAGGTCGACATCCTCCTGACTTCTAACGTCCACCTGGTAGAACCTAGTAAACGTGTGTACTGAAGACCATCTTGTGGCCTTACAGATTTGAGCCAGGGAGGCCTGGTGATGCACTGCCCATGAAGTTCCAACTGCTCTCGTGGAGTGCGCTCTAGCTTTGAACGGAGGCGGTCTCCTTCTCAAGCCATAGGCTTGTATTATGACCTGTCGAATCCACCTGGCTAAAGTAGATTTTGACGCTGCCTGACCCTCTCTGGGGCCTTCCGGCAGAATAACCAAAGTATCCGTTCTGCGAATCTGAGCAGTGGCCTTTAGATAAGCTTTAACTGCTCTTACTACATCCAAAGAATGCAATAACTTTTCCTCTACCGAAGTAGGTTTGGGGAAAAAAGAAGGAAGAACCACATCTTGGTTCAAATGAAACCTCGATACCACCTTAGGAAGAAAGGCTGGATGAGGACGTAACACTACTCTATCCTTATGGATAACCAGATATGGCTCCTTACAGGACATAGCTGCTAATTCCGACACTCTTTTAGCCGAACAAATGGCTACTAGAAAAATCAATTTCCTGGTGAGAAGCACCAAAGAAATATGATGTAATGGTTCAAATGGTTGCTTCTGTAGAACCGACAGAACCAAGTTTAGATCCCATGGACATATGGGAATATTAACCGGAGGACTAATACGCATCACTCCTTGTATAAAGGCTTTGACTAGTGAATGCGAAGCCAAGGGCCTTTGAAAAAATATTGACAAGGCCGAAATCTGACCCTTGATAGTACTCAAGGCAAGCTTCCTATCTACAGCCCACTGTAGGAAGTCCAGAATCCTACCTATTACGTACTTATGTGGATGCCATTTCTTGGCCTCACACCACGCGATGTACGCCTTTCAGATTCTATAGTAGATCTGCCTGGATACCGGCTTCCTGGCATTGATCATGGTAGATACCACAGGATTAGAGAGCCCTCTCTTTTTTAGAATGTGGGCTTCAATAGCCAGGCCGTCAAACCTAGGGCTGGTAAGGAAGGGTGGTATATCGGTCCTTGCGAAAGCAGGTCAGGACGACGTGGGAGAGACCAAGGACTCCCCACTGACATTTTACAATCTCCGCGTACCACGCTCTTCGGGGCCACGCTGGAGCCACCAGAATCACTGGTTCCTTTTCTACCCTGATTCTGCGGAGTCATCGAGGTAACCATTGTGGCGGTGTGAATGCATATATCAGCTTGAACTGAACCCAAGGGAACACTAGGGCATCCGAGCCGCAAGCTAGGGGATCCCTTGTCCGAGAGACAAACCTGTCCACCTTTGCGTTGAATCTGGATGCTAGAAGATCTACATCCGATGTTCCCCACCACTGACATATTGTCCAGAAAACCTCGGGGTGAAGGGACCCTTCCTCTGGGCCTAATTGCTGGCGACTTAGAAAGTCCGCCTTCCAATTCTCCACTCCTGGATTAAATACCGCAGATATGGCTGGGACATATCTTTCTGCCCATTTCAGGATGTAATTTACTTCCCTCTGGGCTGCACGACTCCTGGTGCCCCCCTGATGATTGATATATGCCACTGCTGTGGCATTGTCTGATTGAATTCTGACAGGGGACCCTTGGAGTTTGGATGTCCATGCTACTAGGGCATACCGGGCTGCTCGTATCTCTAAGAGATTGATGGGCAGGGCCTTTTCTGCATCCGACCATCTGCCCTGGAGAGACCATTGCTCCAGTACTGCTCCCCAGCCTATAAGGCTGGCATCTGTAGTGACCACCTTCCAAGAAATCGGACTGAAGGATTTCCTTTTTTCCAGATTCTGGGGAACCAACCACCAACGGAGGCTCTTGCGAACGGAAGGGGACAAGGACATTGTAAGTCTAGGGCCTGAACTTTTTTGTTCCAGGCTGACAGTATGGCCCCTTGCAAATTCCTTGAATGGAATTGACCGTAGGGTACTGCTTCGAATGATGCCACCATTTTTCCCAGCAGCCTCATATACAGGCGTATGGACGGCTGTCTTTTTTGTACCCACTAAGTGGATCAAATCTTTCAAAGACAACACCTTTCCTCGAGGCAAGAATATTTTTCTCTGGCCTGAATCCAACCTTAGCCCCAAGTATTCCAGACTTTTGACTGTTTTTTAGGGCTGACTTGTCTCGGTTGATAATCCAACCGTGAGATTCCAGATACTTGATTGTCTTGTGAACGACCACGTCTAGTTTTTTCACTGAGTGGTCTATCAGGAACAAGTCATCCAGATATGCCATTATCATTACACCTTGTGTTCTTAGATTGGCCAATAAAGGGCCAGAATTTTTGTAAACACTCGTGGTGCTGTGGCCAAACCGAAGGGTAAGGCTCTGAACTGAAAATGGCGCCCTTCTACTGCAAAGCGTAGAAATTTTTGGTGGACTGGAAAGATGGGAATGTGCAAATAAGCATCTTTGATGTCGATCGCGGCTAACCAATCCTCCCCTTGTAGGGCAGTGGCCACCGATCGGATCGACTCCATCGGAAAGTCCTGATATACAGGAATTTGTATAGCCCTTTTAGAATTAATATGGGCCTCCCGTCCGCGTTTGCTTCGGGACTGTAAAGAGGTTTGAGTAAAACCCGAACCCTCATTCTTCCAGGGGAACCTCCATAATTACTCCTTGGAGCAATAGTTGTTCTAGTGCCAACAGGAGGGACTCTCTCTTCCGGGGATCCCTTGGCACGTTTGACCTCAAAAAATGGGAAGGAGGAGAGTCTTTTAACTCCAAACTGTATCCCAAACATACTGCAGAGAGCACCTATCTGTCTTGATCGTGTCCCGCCAGGTCTCTTGCGAACAACTGGAGTCCTCCCCCCACCCGACTGAGTGGGGGCTTCAATGAATTTAACTTTGGGGGAGGTTTGTACCTCCCCTGACCCAAGGTTTCTCATTACCCCGCTATTGTCCCTGTTTTTTACCCCCGGGAATTGACCGAGGAGGCCGTCGGAACTGTTACACAGCCGATGCCCCAGGGACTGGAGAAGCAGGCCTCTTAAAGAGGGACCTCTAACTCTGTTTTTAACCGGCAAGAGCGTATTTTTACCGCTAGAAATTTTCTGGATATATTTGTCCAGGTTTTCCCTGAATAAGCGTTCACCATGAAATGGGACGCTAACCAGCCATTCTTTACAGGGAGCTTCAGCAGACCAGTTTTTGAGCCATAGGAGCCTACGCATATGTAGACAGCGTAAGGCGGGAGGCCTGATGGACTGAATCCTTTATGGCGTCAACCGCAAAGCCTAAGGCTCTAGGTAGATCAGCTAGGGCAAAGCCTGCTGATCTGTCAAGTCCCTCAAGACCTGTTTCAACTGATCCTTTACTGCTTAGCAGACCCCAATAGCTGCTACTGCTGGTTGTGTCACCAAGCTTGCTGTAGAAAGAAGCAGATTTTCATAAGGACTCCAATCTTTTATCTATTGGGTTCTTGAACATTTAGACATTATCCACTGGACATGTGAGTGATTTATACATACAAGAGATGGCTGCGTCCACTGTAGGGACCTTCCATTTTTTTTTTTTTTGATGAACTTATCCTCCATGGGATAGACCACCAGAAATCTCTTGGGGGACTAAATATTTTCTCAGGATGTTCCCAATCCTGGTAAATGAGCCCTTTCAGCAAAGGGTGAAGTGGAAAAGAACAGACAGTCTGGGGGCTTCTAGCGACCCCAACGAGGATACAGTAGTGGTTGATGGTTCCGCAAGGTGCATTTTTAAATGCTGATCGGACCATGTTAGTCAGAGACTGAACCCATAATCTTTCAGCTTGAGATGCTGAGAAAAGGTTCCCCCACTGTTGATTCCTCTATAACAGAATCAACCTCATCCTGATCCCCTTCAGGCAGGTCGATCCCTGTATGGGACTGTTGCTCTGCTAACAGGCACTCTGAAGGAGGAGACGGAGATCGGGCGTGCTTTCCCTGACAGGGAGGCACCGATCAATGTTGACAATCTCTCTCTAATCCTCCCAGAGCTGAGGAAAAAACCTCCTCTGTTACATACACAGGAGCAGGTGAACTGAGGACAGCCACAGTACCAAGTACCCCTGCGGGGTCTCTACGGTCACTTACCTCTGAACTTCAGGGGAGACTGTGCAGCAGAAGTATGCCCAAGATCCTCAGAGCCCGATGAGACCCCCTTCGCTTCCTGGAAGATTCAGTTCCGGAGCTTCTGGACGGCATATTCCTAAGCCTAAAGCTGAGGTATTCCAGCCGTAATACACCACTTTTACTGAGAATAGTATAGCACAATTGCTGCTATATCACAGTTGGTGTCTACTAAAGTGCCTTTCTAGGGGATGCCTGCATCAACCGCCTCTATGTGCCTTTATATTGTTGCTAGCTCTGTCTGTGCCTTCAACAGCCAGCTATAATGCTTCAAAACACGCTGGACGCCCGCACATGCGCAGTAGCGCCGCGGCGCACACCTGAGCGTCATCCACCCGCTCCACCCCTTTTTCCAGATCGCCTCTATGAATAGAGGCGCGTGCACGCGCGCGGGCATGTGCGCCTTCGGCGCCTTTTTTGAAAACAACCAGGAGCTAGATGGGAGCCAGGGTCCCTAGCCGCAGGGCCCGGGGATGGATGAGCGCAGCAACAGGGCAGAGGAGACAGCTTCCCAGCAGAGAACATACCAACTGCCTGGATTTAATTCTGGAAGAAAAAAAATCCACATTACAAGAAAAAGAACCATAGCGGCCTCTAGTGTCTAACACAGGTACCGCGGTCTTACATTTTTTTTTTTTTTTTTCCTTGCCTACTATTAAAATTTTTACATTTTCTCAGTAGTAACAGGCATACACAGAATATTAGCGGGAATACCGTTAGGTAACAGACAGAAAGACAAATTAGGCTTGGGGGTCCCCCAATAGAACCAAGTTCCTGGGGGCCCCCACTTACCTGTTCCCCGCCGCAGGACTTTGTTTGGTCCACAAAAGCCCAAACTTCACCTATCACGGCAGGCATTGTAATCAAACCTTCAGGGACCGGGTTCCCAAGGATTCCACTCCCCTGGACCTGTATAGCACCCTGCACAGAAAACATCTTGGTCGTGGGTATGACCAGAGCTCTGGATCCCAGGGTCCAGCTCTCCTAAGAGAAGCATTACAGGCAAAACCCTGCTCTTCTCTGCAAGGCCCGGGTACCGACCGTTTAGCTATGAAGCTTTTTTGGTCGGATCCGGAATAGCTTACTGAGGCCCAAAAGAACCTGTACGCAAGCTCAGTGAAAAACACATGTTTCTTCTTGGCCAACACCTTAGACACTGGCAAAAAACTGAGGTGCTCCCGGATGGGAGGGGCTTATATAGGGGAGGGTACTTCCGGTTTTGGAAGTTGCCAGTGCCAGCACCTGACGGTATCTATATAACCCATTAGTAATGACTATGTCGCTCTGTGTCCCGTGATGTACGAGAAAGAAAATGGTGTCTGCAAAAGTTTTGGCACCCTGCAGAGTTAATATCTTGTACTGCCCCCTTTGGCAAGTGTCACAGCTTGTAAACGCTTTTTGTAGCCAGCCAAGAGTCTTTCAATTCTTGTTTGAGGTATCTTTGCCCATTCTTCCTTACAAAAGTCTTCCAGTTCTTTGAGATTTCTGGGCTGTCTGTCACGCACTGCTCTTTTAAGGTCTATCCATAGGTTTTCAATAATGTTGAGGTAAGGAGATTGTGTAGGCCATGGCAAAACCTTCAGTTTACGCCTCTTGATGTAATCCCCCGTGGATTTTGAGGTGTGTTTAGGATCATTATCCATTTGTAGAAGCCATCCTCTCTTTAACTTCAGCTTTTTCACAGATGGCATCAAGTTACCATCCAAAATTTGCTGAAATTTTATTGAATCCATTTTTCCTTCTACTCGTGAAATGTTCCCTGTGCCACTGGCTGCAATACAACCCCAAAGCATGATTGATCCACCCCCATGCTTAACAATTGGACAGAGGTTCTTTTCATTAAATTCTGTGTCCTTTCTTCTCCAAACGTACCTTTGCTCATTCCGGCCAAAAAGTTCTATTTTAACCTCATCGGTCCACGGAACTTGTTTCCAAAATGCCTCAGGCTTGTCTATATGTTAATTTGCAAAGTTCAAACGCTGATTTTTGTGGTGAGGACGTAGAAGAGGTTTTCTTCTGATGACTCTTCCATGAAGACCATATTTGTACAAGTATCTCTGTCACGGGCCGGACTGGCGGCTAGTGGGGATACAGGAGGTGGATCCTCTGTACCAGAGAGGGGATGGCCCGGGTCGTACTGAGGGACCGGTTCTAAGCAGCTACCGGTTTTCACCAGAGCCCGCCGCAAAGCGGGATGGACTTGCTGCGGCGTTAGCAACCAGGTCGTGTCCTCCAGTAGCGACTCCACCTCTCTGGCGGCTGAGATAGGCGCGGTACAAAAGGACTAGGCAGAGGCAAGGTCAGACGTAGCAGAGGGTCAGGGCAGGCGGCAATGGTTCGTAGTCTGAGACAATGGCAGCAGGTCAGATACACAGGCAAGGCAACTCACAAAACGCTTCCACAGGGTACTAAGACAACAAGATCCGGCAAGGACAGGAAGGGGAAGTGGGTTTATATCAGATTGGGTGTGCACACAGTAATTGGGCCAGGCACCAATCAATGATGCGCTGGCCCTTTAAATCTCAGAAGGCCGCGCGCGCCGGGAAGGAGCAGGAGGGGGATGGTGAGTAGGATGGGATGCGATCCGAGGACGGAGATGTGCCGCCGCGTGGATCGCATCCCCGCCGGTAACAGAGCAGCGCCCACGGCCAGGGGGGCTGACCGGAGCGCTGCAGGGGGACCGACGCCGCGAGCGCTCCGGGAAGGATGGGACACCCGGAGCGCTCGGCGTTACAGTACCCCCCCTTAGGTCTCCCCCTTTTCTTGGAACCCAAGAATCTACGGATGAGCTCCTTGTCTAAAATGTTGGTCTCAGGCTCCCAGGATCTCTCTTCAGGACCACAGTTCTCCCAATCAATTAAAAAAAAATATTTTACCTCGGATGACCTTGGAGGCGAGGATTTCTTTCACCGAGAAGACATCGGAAGAACCAGAGACAGGAGCAGGAGCAGTGACCTTGGGGGAAAATCGGTTAAGAATGAGGGGTTTGAGAAGAGACACATGAAAAGAATTGGGGATACGAAGAGAAGGAGGAAGATGGACTTTGTAAGAGACAGAATTGATTTGGTTTTTGATTTTAAAAGGTCCGAGGTAACGAGGGCCCAGCTTGTAGCTAGGTACCCGAAACCGAACATATTTGGAGGAGAGCCACAGGGACATAGACAGGAGGAATTCTTCTTTTTTTATCTGCATGTCTCTTCATGCGGGCAGAGGCCAGTGATAGCGACTTTTGAGTCTCTTTCCAGATAGAGGTGAAGTCTTTAGTTAATTCATCCACGGCAGGAACTCCAGAAGAAGTGGGGATGGGGAGGGGGGGGCAATGGGTGACGGCCGTAGACCACAAAGAAAGGTGATTTGGAGGACGATTCAGAGTTCTTGAAATTGTATGAGAATTCTGCCCAGGACAATAGGTCGACCCAATCGTCTTGACGGGCGGAGACAAAATGTCGTAAGTAGTCACCAAGAACCTGGTTAACTCTCTCCACCTGTCCATTGGATTGCGGGTGATAAGTGGAAGAAAAATTCAACTTAATCTTTAGTTGAGTACAGAGAGCTCTCCAAAATTTTGAGATGAATTGAACGCCTCTATCAGAGACGATATGTGAGGTTGGCCATGGAGACGGAAAATCTGAAGAAAAAAATGCTTCGCCAACTGAGGTGCAGTAGGCAGACCAGGAAGCGGGACAAAATGAGCCATTTTCGAAAAGCGGTCAACGACCACCCAGATGACAGTGTTACTATGAGACAAAGGAAGGTCCGTGATGAAATCCATGGCAATGTGGGACCATGGTTGTTCAGGCACAGGTAGAGGAAGGAGAAGACCTGCAGGCTTCTGGCGTGGAGTCTTGTCACGTGCACAGATAGTGCAGGCCCGTACAAAATCAGTCATATCTTTTTCCTGGGTAGGCCACCAATAGTGTCTGGCCATCAATTGTATGGATTTTTTGATCCCAGCGTGACCGGCTAGATGGGACGAATGGCCCCACCTGAGTATCTGGAGACGAAGGCATGGAGGAACAAAAGTTTTTCCTGGAGGAACTGGCACCAGAGAAGCAGGAGCAGAGGAAATCAGACACTCAGGGGGTACGATGTGTTGAGGGGGAGTCCCGGTTTCAGAGGCATCGGAGGAACGGGACAAGGCATCAGCCCTGACATTCTTGTCTGCGGGACGAAAATGGATCTGGAAATTGAACCGGGCAAAGAACAATGACCACCTGGCCTGGCGAGGATTTAAGCGCTGAGCGGACTGAAGGTAGGACAAATTTTTATGGTCAGTGTAGATGGAGATAGGGTGAAGGGATCCTTCCAGGAGATGTATCCACTCTTCTAATGCCAGCTTGATGGCCAACAGTTCACGGTCACCTATGGAATAGTTTTTTTCAGGAGGGGAGAAGGTTTTAGAGAAAAAAACATGCGTGACGTTTCCTCCTTTAGCGTTTTTTTGAAGAAGAACAGCTCCGGCTCCTACCGAGGAGGCGTCAACTTCAAGGAAGAACGGCTTTATGGGGTCTGGTCGAGACAGGACAGGTGCAGAGGAGAAGGCGGTCTTAAGGCGAGTAAAGGCTTCTTCCGCTTGAGGCGGCCAGGACCTTGGATTCACGTTTTTCTTAGTCAGTGCCCCTATAGGAGCAACGATGGTGGAGAAGTGGGGTATGAACTGACGATAGTAGTTGGCGAATCCAAGGAAGCGTTGGATAGCACGGAGTCCAGAGGGGCGTGGCCAATCCAAGACTGCGGAGAGCTTGTCAGGGTCCATTTGAAGGCCTTGTCCTGAGACCAGATAACCTAGGAAAGGAAGGCTGCTGCGCTCAAAAAGGTATTTTTCAAATTTAGCGTAAAGATGATTTACGCGGAGGCGCTGGAGCACTTTACGGACATGGAGCCGATGTTCCTCAAGGTTGGTAGAGAAAATTAGGATGTTGTCAAGATAGACAACCACACAGGTATACAGTACGTCCCGAAAGATTTCATTGACAAAATCCTGAAAGACTGCAGGAGCGTTGCAAAGTCCAAATGGCATGACAAGATATTCAAAGTGACCATCTCTGGTGTTAAATGCGGTTTTCCATTCATCTCCTTCACGGATTCTGATGAGGTTATAAGCGCCCCTGAGGTCCAATTTCGAAAAAACTTTTGCTCCGCGCAGACGGTCAAAGAGCTCCCGAGATGAGAGGCAGAGGGTAGCGGTTTTTAATAGTGATTTTATTGAGACCACGATAGTCTATGCAAGGGCGTAGTGATCCATCCTTCTTGGCAATGAAGAAGAACCCCGCTCGGGCTGGAGAAGATGATTTCCTAATAAAACCTCTCTTGAGGTTCTCCTGTATGTAATCAGTCATGGCCTTGGTTTCAGGAGAGGAGAGATGGTAAATTCTGCCACGGGGTGGTGTAGTACCTGGGAGCAAGTCAATGGGGCAGTCGTAGGGTCTATGTGGTGGTAAGACCTCCGCCTGTTTTTTGCAAAAGACATCAGAAAAGTCCTGATAGGCCTTGGGAAGGCCGGGCAAAGGAGTAGCGATGGGAACTTGACTGGTGGGTACAGACTTAAGACAATGCTTGTGGCAGGAGTAGCCCCAGGATTTGATGTCCCCAGTGGTCCAGTCGAGGGTAGGAGAATGATGCTGAAGCCAGGGTAGGCCAAGAAGGATGTCAGAAGTACAGTTCGGCAAAACAAAGAATTCAATTTTTTCTTGGTGAAGAACACCAACGGACATGAGCAGGGGTTCGGTGCGGTAACGCACGTTACAATCCAGATTCTCTCCATTTACAGAGGAAATGAAGAAGGGTTTGATGAGACGGATAACAGGAACGTTGAACCTGTTGATGAAAGAGGCTTCAATAAAGTTTCCTGCAGAACCAGAGTCCAGGAAGGCCACCGCAGAGAAGGGGGAGCCAGCAGAAGGGGAAATCCGCACAGGAATAGTCAGACGTGGAGAGGAAGAATTCACACCTAGTAATGCCTCTCCCACGTTCACTAGGTGCGGACGTTTCCCTGACGTAGAGGACGAATAGGGCAGTCCTTTAGGAAATGTTCAGAGCTCGCACAATAAAGGCATAAGTTCTCATTCCTACGGCGAGTCCTCTCTTGTAGGGTCAGGCGAGATCGGTCCACCTGCATGGCCTCCTCGACGGAAGGCATAGTATCAGGATGCGTTAAATTCAGGAAGAGAGGAGCCAGGCGCGGATAACGCCTGGTGCGAACAAGATCTTTCTCCTGGCGAAGCTCTTGGCGTCTTTCAACGTAGCGTATGTCAATGCGGGTAGCTAAGTGGATGAGCTCCATCAGGGAGGAGGGTATCTCTCGTGCGGCCAGACAATCCTTGATGTGGCTGGATAAACCTTTCTTGAAGGTCGCGCAGAGAGCCTCATTATTCCAGGCTAGCTCTGAGGCCAGTGTGCGGAACTGTATGGCATATTCGCCCACAGAGGAGTTTCCTTGGACAAGGTTAAGCAGGGCGGTTTCAGCGGATGAGGCTCGGGCTGGTTCCTCAAAAACGCTACGAACCTCAGCAAGGAAGGACTGAACGGTGGCTGTAGCAGGGTCATTGCGGTCCCAGAGTGGCGTGGCCCAGGCCAAGGCCTTCCCAGACAACAGACAGACCACGAATGCCACCTTAGACCGTTCTGTGGAAAACTGGTCTGACATCATCTCAAGATGCAGGGAACATTGGGACAAGAATCCCTGGCACATCCTAGGATCCCCGTCAAATTTCTCCGGAAGAGACAAGCGGATCTTCGAGGTAGTAGCGGCAGCTCGGAGAGGGGAAGATGCTGGAGCTTGTGGCGGCAGACGCTGCTGGATCATGGCGGTCAACTGCGACAGCTGCTGTCCTTGTTGGGCAATCAATTGTGACTGCTGGGCAACCACGGTAGTGAGATCAGCGAGACTAGGCAGCGGCACGTCAGCGGGATCCATGGCCGGATCTACTGTCACGGGCCGGACTGGCAGCTAGTGGGGATACAGGAGGTGGATCCTCTGTACCAGAGAGGGGATGGCACGGGTAGTACTGAGGAACCGGTTCTAAGCAGCTACCGGTTTTCACCAGAGCCCGCCGCAAAGCGGGATGGACTTGCTGCGGCGGTAGCAACCAGGTCGTGTCCTCCAGTAGCGACTCCACCTCTCTGGCGGCTGAGATAGGCGCGGTACAAAAGGACTAGGCAGAGGCAAGGTCAGACGTAGCAGAGGGTCAGGGCAGGCGGCAATGGTTCGTAGTCTGAGACAATGGCAGCAGGTCAGATACACAGGCAAGGCAACTCACAAAACGTTTCCACAGGGTACTAAGACAACAAGATCCGGCAAGAACAGGAAGGGGAAGTGGGTTTATATCAGATTGGGTGTGCACACAGTAATTGGGCCAGGCACCAATCAATGGTGCGCTGGCCCTTTAAATCTCAGAAGGCCGGCGCGCGCGCGCCCTAGAGCGCAGCAGGGCCGCGCGCGCCGGGAAGGAGCAGGAGGGGGATGGTGAGTAGGATGGGATGCGATCCGTGGACGGAGATGTGCCGCCGCGTGGATCGCATCCCCGCCGGGAACAGAGCAGCGCCCACGGCCAGGGGGGCTGACCGGAGCGCTGCAGGGGGACCGACGCCGCGAGCGCTCCGGGAAGGATGGGACACCCGGAGCGCTCGGCGTTACAATCTCTTTCTAGTGGAATAGTGTACCACAACTCCAGTGGCTGACAGATCTTTCTGGAGGGATCGTGCAGTCAAACGTGGGTTTTGAATTGCTTTTCTCACAATCCTGCGAGCTGTTCTGTCTGATATTTTTCTTGGTCTTCCAGATCTTGCTTTAACTTCCACTGTTCCTGATGACTGCCATTTCTTAATTACATTCCAAACAGAGGATATTGACATCTGAAAACGCTTTGCTATCTTCTTATAGCCTTCTCCAGCTTTGTGAGAGTGAACTATTTTCAGTTTCAGTTTTCTAGACAACTGCTTAGAAGAACCCATGGTGCTGATTGTTGGGGCAAGGTCAGATGAGTCTGAGATTGACATCACCTGGTCTTCCCAGACGATGATTGAAAACAATCCATGACACTGGCAGGTCTCAGCTTTGCAAAGGGGGCAGTGCATGCTATAAATTCTGCAGGGTGCCCAAACGTTTGCAGACGCCATTTTTTTTTTTCTGTAATTTTGAAAGTGTAAATGATGGAAATAAAATCTAACTTTTTTTGACATATTATAAGAATGTCTAATCTGTAATTTGATGCCATTTGGAGATTTTTCCATCTTTCCTTGGCTTTGTTATGCACATTAATACACATTTTTACCTGGGGTGCCTAAACTTTCGATCCCCACTGTACATCCTCTGGCAATAATGGTTGCGCATAAGTCATTTCTTCCAACTCATGTGTAAATAACTCCTCTGACAGATCAAGTGAAGCAGCTGTGGTGCTAGTGTTTGTGGTGGCGGCAGGCGGGCGAGTGGTAACTTGAGAGGTGCCCGAAGCTGAGCTGGAGGAGGATGGTGCGTCAAGGTTCCGAGCGGAAGCTGTAAAAGATTGGGTGTCGTGTGTTAGCCAGTCAAATATCTCCTCAGAACTTTTTGAGTTCAAGGTACGTGGCCTCTGAACACTGGGCATTATTCTAGGGCCAAAGGAAATCACAGCACCACGACCACGACGGCCCCTGTGGGGTGGTCTGCCTCTGCCTGTAATTTTTTTTAGATTAGTTTAGTTGTACTATGCGTGCAAGCTACTGTGACACCAGATATGAGTGGCACTGTGCACTGGCAGAAGTTGGCAGAGTAGACGCTGTAGGCCTGACACACACGCTGGCAGGCAACTGACTGCTATTCTATTGCAGTCAAAATAGTTTTTTTTTTTAAATATAATCTACTGTGACACAAGATATATGAGTGGTGGCACTGGGCAAGTGGGCACAGTATACGCTGTGAGCCTGACACACACACGCTGGCAGGCAACTGCAATTAGATTATAGAGGAAAAAAAAAGAAGCAGACTGATGTACTAGCCCTAAAAAGTGCTTTTTGGGGTGCTGTCAGGACGCTGTCCTTGCAGCAGAGATCAGATGAGTCTTTCAGGACTGGAGTGGACACTGAATACATACATGCTGGCAGGCAACTGCAATTAGATTACAGAGGAAAAAAAAAAAGCAGACTGATGTACTAGCCCTAAAAAGTGCTTTTTGGGGTGCTGTCAGGACGCTGTCCTTGCAGCAGAGATCAGATGAGTCTTTCAGGACTGGAGTGGACACTGAATACACACACGCTGGCAGGCAACTGCAATTAGATTACAGAGGGGAAAAAAAAAGCAGACTGATGTACTAGCCCTAAAAAGTGCTTTTTGGGGTGCTGTCAGGAAGCTGTCCTTACAGCAGAGATCAGATAAGTCTTTCAGGACTGGAGTGGACACTGAATACACACACGCTGGCAGGCAACTGCAATTAGATTACAGAGAAAAAAAAAAGCAGACTGATGTACTAGCCCTAAAAAGTGCTTTTTGGGGTGCTGTCAGGAAGCTGTCCTTACAGCAGAGATCAGATGAGTCTTTCAGGACTGGAGTGGACACTGAATACACACACGCTGGCAGGCAACTGCAATTAGATTACAGAGGAAAAAAAAAAAAAGCAGACTGATGTACTAGCCCTAAAAAGTGCTTTTTGGGGTGCTGTCAGGATGCTGTCCTTACAGCAGAGATCAGATGAGTCTTTCAGGACTGGAGTGGACACTGAATACACTGGCCTAGCTATAGATTTCCCTATTAAATCAGCAGCAGCTACACTGTCCCTCCTCTCACTAAGACTGCAGCTTCCGAATGAATCTAAAATGGATGCTGTCCAGGAGGTGAGAGGGTCTGGGAGGGAGGGTATGCTGCTGATTGACTGGAATGTGTCTGCTGACTGTGAGGTACGGGGTCAAAGTTTGCTCAATGATGACGAATAGGGGGCGGACCGAACATCGCATACGTTCGCCCGCCGCGGCGAACGCGAACAAGCTATGTTCGCCGGGAACTATTCGCCGGCGAATAGTTCGGGACATCTCTACTTAGGTGTTGGTGGTGCCAGAACACTGTAACCCCTCACAGTTACTCTTGTTGGACGCAGGAATGGGCCCTGCTGTTAAATATTCTATCAAAAATTTTAATTACATGTTCCCATTAAACAGGGGCAGAAAACTTGGGCCTTTGGTTTTAGTGGCACCACAACACTGTAAGCCCTCACAGTTACTCTTGTTGAGAGCAGGATCGGGCCCTGCTATGAAATATTATATCAAAAATTGTATTTCCATGCCCCTGTTTAACAGGGGCAGAAAAATTGGGCCTTTGGTTTTGGTGACACCAGAACACTGTAACCCCTCACAGTTACTATTGTTGGGCGCAGGAACCGGCCCTGCTGTTAAATTTTATATCAAAAATTGTAATTACATTCCCCTTTTAAACAGGGGCAGAAAATTTGGGCCTTTGGTTTTGGTGGCACCAGAACACTGTAACCCCTCACAGTTACTCTTGTTGGGCACAGGAACCGGCCCTGCTTTTAAATGTTATATCAAAGATTGTAATTACATGCCCCTGTTAAACAGGGGCAGAAAAATTGGGCCTTTGGTTTTGGTGGTGCCAGAACACTGTAACCCCTCACAGTTACTCTTGTTGGGCGCAGGAAGGGGCCCTGCTGTGAAATATTATATGAAAATCTGTAATAACATGCTCCTGTTCAACATGGGGTGAAAAATTGGTCCTTGGGTGGTGGTGGTGGTGCCCTAAACCAAAAATATTGTTGGAAGCTAGCATCATCAAAATTGAGGAGGAATAGGATAGGCAGCATAGGCAGTATTTAAGGGATCCCAGATCCATAGCTAATTTAATCAGTTACATCAGCATCAGGTGCTTGATAGCTGCTGATCCAGGACTGATTCATTTTTATAAATGTGAGCCTATCAACGGAGTCTGCGGATAGGCGCACTCTATGATCTGTTACAAACCTTCCAGCAGCACTGAATGTGCGTTCAGAAAGCACGCTGGATGCAGGACAGGCCAGTAGCTTGATTGCATATTAAGCAAGTTCTGGCTAGTGGTCCATCCTCAAGACCCAGTAACCCAGTGGATGCTCTGTTGGAAAGATCTCCAAGTCTGCTACTGTCCCTAGATATTCCTGCAATATAATAATGCAAATGCTGGCGATGGTTGCTTGAACTGATCAGACCTTGGCGCTGAGGACTAAAAAATTGTTTAAAGGCATCGGTCAGCCGGCCACCTTCTACACCGCTCTTCCTCTGACTCAATGAAGCCTCAGCAACACGTTGTCCAGCACCAGGAAATGGTAACCTCCCAGGTCCTGGAAATGCGTTACACAAACCTTTCTTCAAGGTCTCCTGAAGATGTTTCATCCTCTGCTCCCTCTGCGAAAGCAGGATGAGTTCTGCAACTTGTAATGTGAATCAAGAAGGGTTGCCAGCCAGTAATGATCCCTCTCCTTGATACCACGAATCCTAGGGTTCTTTCACAGGCTTTCCAGAATCAGGGAGGCCATGCAGCGTAAGTTTGCAGAGACATTAGATTCTGAGTCCTCTGGGTCACTAAGGATCACATTATCTGAAACTACCTACACCCAGCCACGTACAACTCCTTGGGTTTCTGGGGACTGAAAACCATCCCTTAAAGACTGTAGCTGAGTGTTATCCTCTACATCCATGCTGACACAATACTCCTCCTCTCTTCTTCCTGTGTGTTTGGTGGGCCCACAGGAATGCTATCTGGATAAAAGGGGCCTTGAGAGGAGTGCCCTGTCCATGATTCCACGAAGCAGGAAGACTAGAGGGACAGTGTTACTGATGCATGCATTGTCGCTGCTCCCTATCCTTGTGGCCTCCTCAAATGGTGACAGGACAGTGGGTGCATCCTTGATCAGTAGCCACTGGCATGGCGAAAAGAACCCAAGCTCACCTGATCCTGTACTGGTGGCATACTCGCACAAGTACTAATTGATGGCCCTCTGCTGTGTGTGCAGCCACTACAGCATTGCCAACGTTGAGTTTCACCTGGTGGGCATGTCACAAATGAGGCGGTTGGTGGGCAGGTTGCATTCCCTTTTTTTTATATTTACTTTTTATTCAAGTTTTTTTACAGTTTTACAACATACAAACATTACATCAAAACAAAACACTAATTTTACAAAATATATATTTTTAATTCCCAGACTCTTATTTCAGACAATCTCCAAAATATCTATATGCCACAAGGGAGAAAAAAAAGAGAAAAGAGAAAAAACAAAACAAAACAGAACACCCCATCACCTCTCTCCTCCAACTCCCCAAACTACCACTATCAATCCTCACATACCGTTTAAAGCATCATATCCAGCCTGTATTTACATATCTATTACCTCATCTTTCATTCTATAATATTCTAGAAGGGGCCACAGAAAATAAAGCCAGTCCTGGGGCTGTTAACCAGGCCCCTACTGCTTGCATTCTCTTTGAATGTCAGCCAGCCAAGCACTGGCATTGTATGACTGGCAGAAATTACCACAGACTTTTCTGGCCTGCCTCAGGAGATCTTGTAAGCCTGGGTACCTGGTCAAGATCCGATGCACCACCAAATTCAGGACATGTGCCAAACATGGAACATGGGTCAAGCGTCCCTGTTGGAGGGCGGAGAGAAGGTTGGTGCCATTGTCGCATACAACCATTCTTTGCTGAAGCTGGCATGGCGTCAACCACCTCTGAGCCTGCCCCTGCAGATCTGACAGAATCCCTGCCCCACTGTGGCTCCTGTCCCCTAGGCAGACCAACTCAAGCACCACATGCCATCTTTTAGCCTGACTGCTTGCGTAGCCCCTTGAATGCTTACGGAGCACTGCTGGTTCAGAGGAAAAATCTGCAGAAGAGGCCATAGAGAAAGAAGGAGAGGAGGGGGTGGTGGAGGAGAGAACTGTGGCAGAATCACCACTAGCTTTTTGGAGGCGTGGTGGCGGAACATGCTCCAACAACACTGAACACCTGTCCGGCATCCTTCCCAGCTGCCAGCAGAGTTACCCAGTGCGCCATGAAGGAAAGTTAATGTCCCTGTCCATGCCTGCTGGACCATGAGTCAGCGGTAATATGAACCTTACTGCTGACCGCCCTGTCCAACGAGGCCAAAACATTGCCTTCCAGGTGGCAGTAGAGAGCCGGAATGGCCTTCTGTGAAAAGAAATGGAGTTTTGGAACCTGCCACTATGGTACAGCACATTCCACAAATTCACGTAAGGGGGCAGAGTCTACCAGCTGAAAAGGCATCAGTTGCAGTGCTAGCAATTTGGCAAAGCTAGCATTTAGATGCTGAGCATGTGGATGGCTGGGACCGAATTTCTTTTTACGGTTCAGAAACTGGGGAAGGGAAATTTTCCTGCTAAAATCAATTGGTGGTGTACTGCTAGCAGATTTGCTGCAAGTACCTGGGACACCTATTGCTATACCTTATTCCTCTCAGTGCAGGTTTTTGAGAGGACTGGAGGTATAGTATGGTTGAAGATCCCAGATGAGGAGCAAGGAGAAGTCCGCCTTTTTCTATGATGTGGGTCTTTCAAGTGCTGTTGCCAATGGACTGCATGGCAGGTCGTCATATGTCTGATCAAGCATGTGGTCCCAAGTGGCTGCTGTTCTGGCCATGCTTGATTCACTTCAGACATAGGTTGCAAACAGCAACAGTGCGATCTGCTACACACGTGTCGAAAAAGGCCCACACCAAGGCACTTTTAAAAGTCAGTGGGAAGTCAGCAGCGCTCTGCACCTGCAGAGCTCTGCAGTGTGATGCAATAGGGTGGCTGCCCTTAAGCTGCCCCCTAGAGGACATCCTGCCTCATTGGAGTTGTGCCTCCTCCTCCTCACTTTCCTCCTCTCTTCTCTCAGGCACCCAAGTACAGTCAGTGACCTCATCATCCCCTACCTCCTTGTCACTGGAGCAAACTTGGCAGTATGCTGCAGCTGGGGGGACATGACTGCTAGTTTCTTGTCCTTCTGTGGCACCCCCTCTCTCTAGGCTCACGTTACTCCCTTCCTCCACCTGGGAATCTGGGGACTCCTCCGTGCATGATGGTGGGACTACGGAAGGAGTGACTCTGGACAAGGAGCCGGTGGAATAGGCCGCTTTGGCGTTGGGAGGCAAATTACTCCTAGCCTGGGTGACAGAGGATGAGGAGGATAAGGACGGCTTTGTTATCCACTCCACCAACTCTTCTGCATGTTCTGGCTCAATAAAACGGCCAGCAGCAGGAAAAAAAGACAAGCGCGACCCACGGCCACCTGCAGAGGATGCACCATATCCATGTATAAAAAGAAGAAACCCCCGCGCTAGCTGGGTATTAACTAGTGAAAGGGAGGTGGGGGAAGGGAAAAAAACCAGGATGGGGCACTGCAGCAGTCACCAGGGAGTCTGATCCAAGCAGACAGGGATAGATAAATGAAAGAAGGGTGATGGTGGCTGTGCTGTGATTACACTAGTGGAGGAATGATGAAAGGGAAAGTCTAAAAGAGAGAATGGTCTAATAATGATTAAATGAACGAAGTCTGGGGAAAGTCAAACAGATGCAGTGAACATGATAACAACAAATGTGTAACATGAATAGTAGGTGCATATACTGAATGAACCACGCCAAAAAAAAAACGGGGTGCAACCGGTAATGAACAAATAATAAAACGAATATAGACATATACTAAAGTCTAAAAAAGTGTATCACTCAAGGTAATGGATACCTTGCCTGCACCCTTGGTTGCTGGGAGGAGGTAATTTCAGGGACTTCCACACCTGAGCGGCTTCCTTTCTCCCGTCTCTCCCATTTTCTGGACTTTTGCTACCCAGCGTTGACCAGCTCGGAGTGGATTCCCACCTTCCTATTCACTTTCACCTGAATACAGTTTCATTCCAGCAACCAGCCTGTTATGGATATTAATATGCCGAACACACCTGCCAACGAATCTGGTCACAGTAGAATTTTCATGGCACCTTCTGACAATCCCCTCAGATCGGGACTGCAGGCTTCACAACTTCAGCCCACGGATGATAGAATTGTTTCCTTAACAAGCATCTTTAGGAAACTTGAATCGGTGATGGCCAAGGAAATTAGAATCTATTGGGATATTAACTCACTTTCTGAATATGTGGCACTTTCACGTATTCCCCGGGGCCTCAGAATCAAGAAATTCCCTACATCTGACCTCCTGAATGATGCTTTGAAGCAGGAATGGACTGACACACTCAGCTCATGCTCTCTTAAACTAATGGAGATACTCCTTAAATCAAAGAATCAAGAAATAAGCATCATACAATCAGAAATGGCAGATATTCAGAACAGTCTCACGGAATTACAGACACATCCTGAGTTTGCGGAATTAGACGGCCGCCTGAACAAAAAATTAGACAAATTGGAAAGGCATGTCATCTCCACCAAAACAAGTAAAATGACCAGAGACAAGGTCGACTACGAAAGCGGGAATGTATATACATGGAAGAAGATGCAATTCCAATCTGGCCGATCACGAAAGAACCGACCCAAGAAAGTCAGTTTTTCTGATTTAGAACATGACCTGGGTAATGATACATCTGCGTCGGATTCCTCACCTGAACGTTTGCTGAGGTCTCCCATTGGGAATCATTCACAGGATGGAATCCAATCTGGAAACCCTCAGGAGCCCTACAAGAAAGCCAAACAGAAAGGCGCAATAAGAAAACCCGGAGAGGAGGGAAAAGACACTCGTACACCAAAAAAAAAAAACCATATACCTTGCGGGGGAGAAAAAAGTAGATGTCACCAACGTTATTAACATCTCGAGCAGAATTTTAAGCGATGAAGAGAAATGCATTTTATCCAAGGGACTTAATTTTTGCCCCACCAGGCATTTTGACCTTTTCAATACCCTATTGGACGTTAATAAATTCTCCCGTAGCTTAACGCTCAAGAAACACTACTTTGATCTCCCTATGGAAGCAGAGGACACCTCCTCCGGTGATCAGGATATGGGTGAGTGTCCTTCTCCAGTGTTGTTTTCTGAAGTGTGTGCTCTTCAAGAGCTTATGGATTTGGCCACTGAGTCCAGTCCTTGCCCCGTCGACCCCACTGATGTCCCTAATATTATTTCATTCAAACTTAGATCAGACTTTTATCCGGTGGGGTCGCGGGGCAAGGATCTCGACCTCTTTCAAAGTATGGTCGAGAAGGATCTCACCCATTTGGCCCGTGATTGCCGTAGGAGGTCTGTTTCCCATAATTTGTCTCCATCAGAATACAAAGCTCTTAAACATTTAGAAATGGATAATAACATTGTCATTCGCAATGCGGACAAGGGTGGGTTGGTGGTGGTCCTCAATTCTGACACCTACAAAGGTGAAGCTTTACGTCAGTTGTCTGACAGCAACACCTATACTCCACTCAAGGGTGATCCCACCATCCCTTTCTCTGCTAAACTTTCCTCCTTGTTGGACACAGCAGTCCATGCGGGAATTTTTTCAGATAAAGAGAAATTGTTATTTATCCCCATTAATCCCGTAATGCCGGTGTTCCATCACCTGCCAAAAATTCACAAGGGCCTGGACCCACTTATGGGCAGGCCCATAGTGGCAGGTATTGGATCCCTTAACGAGCACCTGGAAGAGTGGGTTGACGGCCAACTTCAGCCTTTGGTTGTCAACCTCCCAGGGTATCTACGCGATACCAAACAACTGCTTATAAAACTCCGGGATTTTCAGTGGAAAGCAGAGTACAGGTGGATTACATGCGATGTGACCAGCCTCTACTCGAGTATTCCTCACGACTTGGGGGTTTTGGCTGTGTCCACTTTACTCAAAGAATCTGGGAAGTATTTGTTAGTGTTACAGGAGTTTATCTTGCTGTCATTGGACTATTTACTTACACATAATTTCTTTATGTTCGACGGGGGCTATTATCTCCAAAGGTGCGGGGCCTCTATGGGAGCGAAATTTTCGCCTTCCCTGGCTAATCTCTATATGGGATTTTGGGAGAGGTCTCGCATCTTTGGACATGATAGCCCCCGCCGTTTAGACACGATTTTCTTTTGTAGGTTCATTGACGACCTCCTGTTTGTTTCCTCCAACGAGGACACAAATTTACAGGATTGGTTGGATCACCTCAATGATAATCCCATGAATCTCCGCTTTACGGGAAAACTTGGCATCACCTCTATAGATTTTTTGGATGTCAAGTTGTTGGCTGTAAATTATGTAGTAGTCACAGGCCTCTATAGAAAACCCACAGCTGGCAATGCCCTTCTTAGAGCGGACTCGGGTCACCCCAGCCACACCATTCGTGGGGTTCCGGTCGGACAATTCCTCAGGCTCCGACGTTTGTGCAGCAGACCTGAGGATTTTGTCACCGAAGCTACAAACATGACCCAACGATTCATTAATAGGGGTTATGCTCCCAATATAATAAAAAGAGCCTTCAAAACCGCGAATGCTATCCCAAGAGAGACCTTACTTCAGAATTGTTCGAATAAACGTAAGAACAAAGCGGCACTGTCTTTCAGTGGAGTACCGGTGTTCTCTACACCTTACAGTTTTGAATTTGGTAAAATAAAATCTATTATTGAGAAATACCTTCCCATTCTACTGAACGACCCTGCCTACCATGAAATACTCTCCAGGGGAGTTAAATCAGTGTCCCGTGGAGCCCCTACTTTGGGTAGTCGCCTTTCACCTAGCCTTTTTTCAAGCATACCATCGGCATCAAACTGGTTGCATTTCCAGGGCACTTTTAGATGTGGAATGCCTCACTGCAATTATTGCAGACATATAAAAACAGGTGACACAGTTCAGTCCAGTACCAATCACAATTCTTTTGATATTAAGCAGTTCATTAATTGCAATACCAAGTTTTTGGTATATGTGATTAAATGTGAACTGTGCGATATCCAATATGTCGGAAGAACGACTAGGAGACTCAAAGACAGACTGTATGATCACCTGTATGATATACAGAAAGATAGGAATACGAATGTTGCCAGGCATTGGGTATCAGTACATGAGAAAAATGTCTCATGCCTCTCCATACAAGGTATAGAAAAGATTAGTTCACCTTTAAGAGGGGGAGACAAATTCAGGACACTGTGCAGGCGTGAGGTCTATTGGATTTTTTCATTGCATACCAGGATACCGGCAGGCCTTAACTTCGAATGGGATGTATCCCATTATTATGATTAGTCCTCGCGTCCTGCACAGTGTCCTTTCTAGTCTCTGGTGTCTGGCATCTTTTCTGATGTTTCTAACATTTGTTACCCATGCCTGTTAATTAAGGTTCAGATTGCCATTTTGTCCTCCTCTACTACATGCTCATGGGCATATACATGTATATACCCGGATTGTTGTCAGGAGTTTTTCATTTCATTTTGTTTTATGTAGTTACCATGATATTGATTGCTTTTTTTTGCATGTTCAAATCCTTATGGCCTCTATATTACTATCCATATAACATATGGAACATGATAGTTCTACTATTCTATTGGGACCATTTTCTTTTCTTTTTCTTCCCCTTTTTCTTTCAGTCACGAACCATTATTCACCTGGTTTGAAAGAAATTGTATGGACTTGGTCTCTTTCTTTTGCACAAATCATCAATTAGTGGTAGATCGTAATGATCAGATTGTTTTATTGTATATGTGTCACACATTCATTTGTGTGTTTTATAGTCTCTTTATTCCTTTTTAATTTATGTTGGTTTTCGTTATGTCATTCTTGACAGCATGAACTGTCTTGGGCACATATAGAGTTTATTCTGTACACGGAAACGACATATAGCATTTTATCTCGGAAGCCAATGTATACACAAGATTCATGGCCCATATTTCATCTGTATGTAAATTGTACTGTAAATGTAATATTGTATTGGCATTCATTGAGCGCATATGTTTATGTGGGCATCATGGTATGTTTACACTAAGTCAGGATCCAACCCAAAGGTTTTGTTATTTGCCAGCATTTTCATTTTTAATCTTTTTATATAGACATTTGTTCCCGTGCGAACTGTTCCCATAGAATTATTTGCACATCTTTAATTGAACGGATGGTTTTCCATCGAGATGTCTATGGTTGGATGTACATCCCAGTTAATGCGCACAGTTTCGGAGCCATTATATATATACATATGTACTTTTACATTGGGCTCCTTATGTGTGCACATTCAGCTGAATACTTGCATTCACACGGGGCATTTCCTTATTTATTTATTTTCCTTATCCAACTTTTTCACATAGACATTTGCCTTAATGTGAATCGTTCACATAGAAAATCTTGTAGATATTTTGATTGGATGGATCGTTTTCCATCGAGATGTCTATGGTTGGTTGGATTGGACGGATTGTTTTCCATCGAGATGTCTATGGTTGGACGTGCACTTCAGTTAGTGCACACATTTTTGGAGCCACCATGTATATACATATATATATTTTTACATTGGGCTCTTCATGTGTGCGTGCTGAGCTGCATGTCTATATGTACACAGGGGTACATCCTTAATTAACCCTTCACATGGACATTTGTCTTGACGTGAATCGTTCACATAGAACAATCTTATAGACATTTCGATTGGATGGATCGTTTTTGTATGTCCCAGTTGATGCACGCATTATTGGAGCCATTATATATATACACACATATGCTTTTTCATCGGGCTCCCCATGTGTGTGCACCTAGCTGTATGCCGGTGTACACATATGGGTATATTCTTGTCTCACATTCACATACATGGTGTCTTCAAACACGGTGTCTTCAAGCACATTCAAACATATTTGTATATATATGCTTCTACTGCATGTTTATATAATAGTTCATCTTCATGCACAGTATACCCTCAGGAATGACTTCCATCCCAATAGACATATAGACTAATGCATTTTTAAAGAGACATATACTCACATATTAATACAAATCTGCTCAGATATCAGTTTAATCAGAACATCTGTTCTTTTATTCACATTAAGTTCACTGTATAAATTATCAATAATAATAATAAAATTTAAAAATAAATAAATCTCAAAAGAGACATGCACATATCAGTACGGACTAAGTAATATTAATGCAAGCACTCCACAGTGTACCTAATCAATTTATAAGGTTGCTTTGCATTTTTCATCTATACACGTCCAAATTTTGTATACATGCACATATATATATATATTTTCTCTCTTTTGTATTTACACACATGTTTACACATGTTTTGGATGCACATTTACATCATACTACTCTTACAATTGGTAGTAATCTCATCCTTATTTATTATTTATTTTATTTTCACAATTATTTTTATTGTTATTTTTTCGTTTCCACTTCACACCATATCACTCATCTTTTATATATATTATATATTTTCATATTTTTATATATTTGCATAGATTGTATATATGGTGAGGCATTTCTATCCTCTTTTATCATTGTGGTCAGTGAACCACACCCATTTCACTTGAATCACTTCACGTTTAATTAATCTTCAATTAACCAACTATTTTCACCTTGGGGTTGGATCACATGACTTCCCCTGTTTAGGGTATATCTTGGGTAATATTTGTGTACTAACCAGCTATGAGTAAGCACTTCAATAGTGTGAAACGCGTTAGCCAGATGTGATCAGTTTGCTGTGTTGTGCAGTGTGTTTTTGGTTTCCTGAACCTTTTTTTGGAATAAAGGCTTTTTAACCGGAGTGCTGCGTCCAGAAGACCTTTCTTTCTTTCTTTAATGGATGAATAAACCTGTATATATAATAAATCAGGCCAAACAATAAGTCTCTATGAAAGAGAAAAAACACAAAGATATATATGTGACAAAAAACAAAAAACAGTGAAGTCCTCCAAAAGTTGCTAAATGGTATCAAAAAGGTCCAGTGTGTGACAGAGTCCAATGTGTAACAAGTCTCAAAACCCGTGGAATACTTAAAGGAAAAGACTTCAGTGTAAATCCACCCAGTGCTCACACGTAGCTTACCTCCCTGCTGGGAAGAGACAGCATAAACTGGGACTCTTAGTGTGGACAGCGATGCAGCAACCTTGCGTGGAAGTATGATCTCACTCACATGAATGCATAGAGGTACACAAACGAAAAAGGAATTAATGGCATAACTCTGTGGGTCCAGCAAACAGGTGATCAAAGGTGTAATCTCATACTCACATAAAATTGGTGAGCGTGGGCATCAATCCTACGAACACCGTGCTCGTATATGTTGCAGGCTGCGATGATATCAGTCATGCGATCCTCAGGTTTGCGGCATCCACAGAGTGTCAGTAGGGCATATGTAAAAAATATAAAGTGCGCATAGTATAGGTCTGTACCACTGGGGAATTTATTAAAACAATGTGCAAAAACACTCACATCTCATGAGGTAGACAGAATGACAATCTCATACGAGTGCCGAGCTCGTCTCCTCTCTTGCAGCTGTCGGTGTATCTGTGCGTTCCTGACGCGTATCATCATGTCACATGACTTCATCAGAAGATAGCATATCTCCTATAGATTTACGATGAAAGAGCTGTGGTTGTAGTCTGAGATGATACCACTATGGGGCGCTGTCCTCTTCTATCACTAGAGCTGAGCGAAGACACTCCCTCCTCCTCCTGGCAGCCGAAACGACATGTCCATGACCACCACTGCTGACTGAAGACACAGAGGCTGCATGCCCTCTTTTAGTGGCCTGTGAGTGTCTGCCTCTCCTTGGTGGCCTTCCGGACATTATGTATTTTCTGTTTTGCAACACCACTCTACAATGTATTTTATACTGTGTACACCGCCTGAAGTGTATTAGAAACCATACACCACCAAATGCACTATATATATAGGCTACAGTGAATGCAGAGTATATATATAAACTAGACTGTATATATATATATATATATATTAATACACCGCCTGAAGTGTACTAAAAACTGTACACACTATATTAGATACTGTGTACACCGCCTGCACTGTATTAGAAAGTGTACCATGGCTGCACTGTATTGTATACTGTGTATATCACCAGAAGTATATTTAAAACTGTACACACTGTATTAGATACTGTGTACACTGTCTGCACTGTATTAGAAACTGTACAACGGCTGCACTATATTGTATACTGTGTATACCACCAGAAGTGTATTAGAAACTGTACACACTGTGTTAGGTACTGTGTACACCGCCTGAAGTGTATTAGAAAGTATACACCACCGAATGCACTGTATATATAGGCTACACTGAATGTAGAGCATATATATATATATATATATATATGTTATAAACTTTGGGGGTTATAGCTCCACGGGACTAAGTGCATAAACCATTGTACTTTGAGCAGAAAGGCTTTTATTCGTGAACAAACCAAAAGAAACAAGCTTGATTCAGCACACAGAAAAATATCAAAACAAAGTCCGGCTTGTCTTCAGCACAAGTATAAATCAAAGAAAAAGGCACATACAGTTTGTAGGGGAACTTCCAGGGCTCTTGCTGAACTTTACCAGCTCCTAGCAGACACACAGCTCATCTCAGGTGCAATCCTCATACTCCTCTCTCACACCTCTAGCACTACTTCCTGTTATATGAGCTGTTTTCCTGGAAGCCCTTAACCCCCTGTGTGCTGACTCTCAGTGGTCAGGAGTGGAGGCTCTATCCCACCCGAATGTCACTTTAGAGCCTCCGAAATTCCGGGCCCCAAATACCTCTCTATTAATACAAAGAGGACTGCAAGCCAGTCCTCTCTGGGCTATTTATTTTGCCCGGAACTCCTCACCCATTCTGGGCGACCTCCTGAGCACCATTACTACTCATTAAAGGGACCATAACCCAAATATTGGTGCTATATAGCACCCGTCCAGGACCCAACCTTGGCGTCCTGTACATATCCCCCCCCTCTGCCTCAACGCGGAGGTGTTGGAGGCACCACTCGATATCATACAATGGACTCGGGAGAGGGCATCGGCATTCTGATGTTGTCTCCCGGGCCTGTGTTCTACCACAAAATTGAACTCCTGGAGAGAAAGAAACCACCTTGTCACCCTGGCATTGGTTTGCTTGTTTTGTCTCATCCAGGTAAGAGGAGCGTGGTCTGACATCAAGCGAAACCTCCTACCTAGGAGGAAATATCGTAGGGAGTCCAAAGCCCACTTGACGGCCAGACACTCCCGCTCTACCACAGCGTAGTTTTTCTCAGCTGCCGTCAGCTTCCTGCTAAGAAAAACTATGGGATGCTCTTCCCCATTGCTTTCCTGCGACAAGACTGCTCCCAATCCCTCACTTGAAGCGTCTGTCTGCACTACAAAATCTTTTGCGAAGTCCGGAGCTACCAGCACCGGATCCTGGCATAATGCCGTCTTAAGCTTTTGAAAAGCTTTCTCGGCTTCGGCATTCCACTTTATCATCACTGACTTTCTGCCCTTGGTCAAGTCAGTCAGCGGTGCAGCAATGGTGGCGAAGTTGGGGACAAACCTCCTGTAATAGCCAACTATGCCCAAAAACGCTCTGACCTGCTTCTTGGTTAGGGGACGGGGCCAGTCCTGTATGGCTTCCACCTTACTCATTTGGGGCTTCACCAACCCCCTACCCACGATATACCCTAGGTACTTGGCTTCCTCCATTCCAATGGCACACTTCTCCAGATTGATGGTGAACCCTGCTCTTCTCAAGGAGTCTACCACTGCCTGAACCCGGGGAAGATGGGACTCCCAATCAGTGCTGAAGATGACTGTCAGGAAAGGTTCCATCCGCTGGTGGCATTTATTATTTATCTTGCAGTACTGTGGTCCACCAGCAGGTGTCTCCTGGCAGTTTGTAACTGTCAGGAGAATCTTTCCCTGCTGGTGTTGTATTATCTTTTGGACGCAGTACTGGTTTCCACCAGCGGATGGATCCTGGTAGTGTGGAGCAGACTGCCCTCCCTCCGATCAGGTGTGACCTGAAGCTAATCAGGCATTCCTATAAATACCCGGCAGGTGTATACACACACTGCCCTGGTATCGTCCTCGTGCCCTGACCTGTAGCCTGTCTGCTTGAACCTTGATCCATGTATCCTGATCCCTGTAACCTAAACCTGTAATCTGATCCTGAACCTGTTGTGTCCATCCTAATCCCTGATCCCTGCTCTGCAGCCTGGTTGCCCCCTGTTTGATCCTGTCTCCCTGTCCTGATCCATCCTTACCACATCTGCTGATCCCCCTGTGTATGACCTCGGCCTGGCCCTGTTTATGATTCTGGTTTCCCCATTACTTGTACATATTTGTCTGTTACTGTTATTAATTGTGGGTTCTGTTTGGTATTGGTTGTTGTGCACTGTGTGGTATTGGAGGTGGTTATATATATATTATTTCACTTATCTTTAATAAATCTTTATATTTCACTTATACGTGTTTGGTGTTCCTCTGTTGCTAGCTGCACAGTTCTGGTCACACTTGGTACGTGACAGTATACCAGGGCCATTAATGATCAGAAGTAGCTGCACAGAGGACCCATTTTGGTTCTGTTACTCTGCTAAAATGAACTCTGATATGATTCCTTATTATACTCTGCTGGCGTCAGAGAGTGGTGAATATCTCCGTCAGACACTGAAAGAGTGGACCAGTGATCAGCTGCTAGAGATTATTCGTTTAGCTCACTCCTGGGTTGATCAGGGCTGTATGATGTTTGGGGATGTTCAACCTTTAATTAAAATCTGCACAGAGCTGGCTTTGCCTTGTATCCCAGAGGGCCATGATGATTTTTCTCCCCCCTTTAATGTTAATCAGGTCGTATCTTTGGTTTGGCTTCTGGAGGATGACTCCCCATACTTTTTTGAACATTACACAGCTTGTTCCCAACAGAAAATAATAGAGTGTGTTGATTGTGTACAATCCCTTGTCAGACAGGCAGAATGTAAACTGCAGTTTGTGCAGCCACTACTCTCAGCATGGTCTGATATTTTGCAATCGGCCCCAGCCAGCCCACAAAAAAACATCTCTGCTGCCAGACACCTGCCTGCCCAAGAGTCTATTTCTCCATCACCCATGGCAACCCCAGTCGCAGTTCAGTACACACTACTTCCCACCAGGTATCAATATCCAGTCTCTGCTCCCTGCACCTATCCTGCATTCAACCCACCTGCCTCTACTCAGCTGCCTGCAAGCCCACAAGAACCTCCTCCAGCCACTGTCCCCGTATCCCTGCCATATTCTTCCATTTGCTCGATTCCATCTTTTCCATATACTCCCCCCGTTATGTACAAACCTGCAGTAACCAAATCTAAAAAGAAGCGGAAGTATTTCCCTACCCACACAATCCAACCAGTAATCCCACCTTCCTCCACACCCACCAACCTGCTCCAGCCTGTAGTTCCAGAACCAGCCTTCGAGCCAGCTTCCCAGCCTGCAGTTCCAGAGCCAGCCTTCCAACTTGCAGTTCCAGAACCAGCCTTCCAGCTTGCAGTTCCAGAACCAGCCTTCCAGCTTGCAGTTCCAGAACCAGCCTTCCTGCTTGCAGTTCCAGAACCAGCCTTCCAGCTTGCAGTTCCAGAACCAGCCTTCCAGCTTGCAGTTCCCGAGCCAGCCTTCCAGCTTGCAGTTCTCGAGCCAGCCTTCCAGTCTGCAGTTCTCGAGCCAGCCTTCCAGCCTACAGTCCCAGAGCCAGTCTTCAAGCCAGCCTTCCAGCCTGCAGTTTCAGAGCCAGCCTTCCAGCTCGCAGTTCCAGAGCCAGCCTTCCAGCCTGCAGTTTCAGAGCCAGCCTTCCAGCCTGCAGTCCTTGAGCCAGCCTTCCAGCCTGCGGTCCTTGAGCCAGCCTTCCAGCCTGCGGTCCTTGAGCCAGCCTTCCAGCCTGCGGTCCTTGAGCCAGCCTTCCAGCCTGCAGTCCTTGAGCCAGCCTTCCAGCCTGCGGTCCTTGAGCCAGCCTTCCAGCCTGTGGTTTTCGAGCCAGCCTTCCAGCCTGCGGTTTTCGAGCCAGCCTTCCAGTCTGCGGTTCTCGAGCTAGCCTGCCAGCCTGAAAACCCTGTACCAGCCTGAAAACCCTGTACCAGCCTGCCAGCCTGAAGACCCTGTACCAGCCTGCCAGCCTGAAGACCCTGTACCAGCCTGCCAGCCTGAATACCCTGTATCAGCCTGCCAGCCTGAAGACCCTGTGCCAGCCTGCCAACATGGAGTTCCCGTGCCAGCCTTCCAAACTGAAGGCCTGATGACAGTGTCCCAGTCGGAAGATCCGGTGCCCGTTTCCCGGCCTGTGGTTGTGGTGCCCGTTTCCCGGCCTGAGGTTGTGGTGCCCGCTTCCCGGCTTAAGGTTGTGGTGCCCGTTTCCCGGCCTGTGGTTGTGGTGCCCGTTCCCTGGCTTGAGGTTGTGGTGCCCGTTTCCCGGCTTAAGGTTGTGGTGCCCGTTTCCCGGCTTGAGGTTGTGGTGCCCGTTTCCCGGCCCGAGGTTGTGGAGCCCTTTTCCCGGCTCGAGGGTATGTCATCTGCTGCCCAGTCTGAGATGATCCCATCTGCTGCCCAGCCTGAGATGATCCCGTCTGCTGCCCAGCCTGAGATGATCCCGTCTGCTGCCCAGCCTGAGATGATCCCGTCTGCTGCCCAGCCTGAGATGATCCCGTCTGCTGCCCAGCCTGAGATGATCCCGTCCGCTGCCCAGCCTGAGATGATCCCGTCTGCTGCCCAGCTCGATGACCCGGAGCCTGCTGCCCAGCCCGAAGTGTTCCTGTCTGCTGCCCAGCTTGATGATCCGGAGGCTGCTGCCCAGCCCGAAGTGTCCCTGCCTGCTGCCCAGCTCGATGACCCGGAGCCTGCTGCCCAGCTCGATGACCCGGAGCCTGCTGCCCAGCCCGAAGTGTTCCTGTCTGCTGCCCAGCTCGATGACCCAGAGCCTGCTGCCCAGCTCGATGACCCGGAGCCTGCTGCCCAGCCCGAAGTGTCCCTGCCTGCTGCCCAGCTTGATGACCCGGAGCCTGCTGCCCAGCTCGATGACCCGGAGCCTGCTGCCCAGCCCGAAGTGTTCCTGTCTGCTGCCCAGCTCGATGACCCGGAGCCTGCTGCCCAGCTCGATGACCCGGAGCCTGCTGCCCAGCCTGAGGTGTTCCTGCCTGCTGCCCAGCTCGATGACCCGGAGCCTGCTGCCCAGCCCGAGGTGTTCCTGCCTGCTGCCCAGCTCGATGACCCGGGGCCTGCTGCCCAGCCCGAAGTGTTCCTGTCTGCTGCCCAGCTTGATGACCCGGAGCCTGCTGCCCAGCTCGATGACCCGGAGCCTGCTGCCCAGCCCGAGGTGTTCCTGCCTGCTGCCCAGCTTGATGTGATTGTCTGCCCGGATGTGACTTTGCCTACTACCCAGCTGATTGCCATGAACTTTCTCCGGCAACAGCTAGTTGGAGCGTCCGGAGGCCGCTCCTTTGAGGGGGGGTACTGTCAGGAAAGGTTCCATCCGCTGGTGGCATTTATTATTTATCTTGCAGTACTGTGGTCCACCAGCAGGTGTCTCCTGGCAGTTTGTAACTGTCAGGAGAATCTTTCCCTGCTGGTGTTGTATTATCTTTTGGACGCAGTACTGGTTTCCACCAGCGGATGGATCCTGGCAGTGTGGAGCAGACTGCCCTCCCTCCGATCAGGTGTGACCTGAAGCTAATCAGGCATTCCTATAAATACCCGGCAGGTGTATACACACACTGCCCTGGTATCATCCTCGTGCCCTGACCTGTAGCCTGTCTGCTTGAACCTTGATCCATGTATCCTGATCCCTGTAACCTAAACCTGTAACCTGATCCTGAACCTGTTGTGTCCGTCCTAATCCCTGATCCCTGCTCTGCAGCCTGGTTGCCCCCTGCTTGATCCTGTCTCCCTGTCCTGATCCATCCTTACCCCATCTGCTGATCCCCCTGTGTATGACCTCGGCCTGGCCCTGTTTATGATTCTGGTTTCCCCATTACTTGTACATATTTGTCTGTTACTGTTATTAATTGTGGGTTCTGTTTGGTATTGGTTGTTGTGCACTGTGTGGTATTGGAGGTGGTTATATATATATTATTTCACTTATCTTTAATAAATCTTTATATTTCACTTATACGTGTTTGGTGTTCCTCTGTTGCTAGCTGCACAGTTCTGGTCACACTTGGTACGTGACAATGACTATGTCATCTAAGTAGACAGAAGCATACTGTTGATGTGGGCGCAACGTTTTGTCCATGGCCCTTTGGAACGTGTCAGGGGCAGAGTGTAGACCAAATGGCATCCTTTTGTATTGGAAGTGGCCTTCCGGGTGGAGAAGGCTGTTTTCTCCCTGGCTTCCTTGGTCAGGGGGATCTGCCAGTACCCTTTCGTGAGGTCCAACGTGGTGATGTACCTGGCAGGACCTAACCTCTCAATTAGCTCATCTACCCGTGGCATGGGATACGCATCAAATTTGGAGACTTCATTAAGTTTTCTAAAGTCGTTACAGAAGCGGAGGGTGCCGTTGGGTTTGGGTACCAACACGATTGGACTCGACCACTCGCTCTGTGACTCTTCAATGATTTCAAGTTCGAGCATTCTTTTAACTTCATCAGATACCGCCACCCTATGAGCTTCTGGGATACGGTAAGGCTTTAACCGGATTTTTACATTGGGTTCAGTTACGATGTCATGTCTGATGACGTTGGTGAGCCCGGGCAATTCTGAAAACATGACCCTATTTCTTTGCAGAAACTCTTTTGCTTGCTGGGTTTGGGGTCTAGTCAGGGTGGCAGCAACCTGCACCAGGTCGATCCCTGCATGGTCCCCTGACTGTACCCCTACCACCGCAGATACCTGTTCTCTGTCTCTCCAGGGTTTCAATAAATTCACGTGATAGATCTGGTAGGGTTTTCTTTTCCCTGGATGGTGGACTTTGTAGTTCACCTCACTTACTTTCTCTACTACCTCAAACGGACCTTGCCACTTGGCTAAGAATTTGCTCTCCACCGTGGGTATTAGAACAGCAACCCGTTCTCCTACTTGAAATTGTCTAATTTTAGCCGACCGGTTGTACACTCTTCTTTGGGCATCCTGAGCCTTCTGCATGTGCTCCCTCACCAGCGGCATCACCTTAGCCACCCTCTCTCGCATTTGAGAGATATGCTCTACCACGGTTTTATGTGGTGAGGACTCACTTTCCCATGTTTCTTTTACTAGGTCGAGCAACCCCCGGGGCCTTCGTCCATACACTAGCTCAAACTGCGAGAAGCCCGTGGATGCTTGTGGAACCTCCTGGATGGCAAACAGCAAGGCAGGGAGTAACATATCCCAATCCTTCCCATCTTTTTGGACCACTCTTTTCAACATGGACTTTAGGGTTTTATTAAACCTCTCGACTAGGCCATCGGTCTGCGGGTGATAAACGGACGTCTGCAACTGCTTAATCTGAAACAGTTTACACAAGTCCGCCATCACCTTTGACATAAAAGGGGTGCCCTGGTCCGTCAGCATCTCTTTGGGGAACCCCGTTCGTGAGAACATTTGAAACAACTCCCGGGCAATGGCCTTAGAGGAAGCTTTCCTCAAAGGGATTGCTTCTGGATACCTAGTTGCGTAATCTAGGATGACTAATATGTATTGGTGCCCCCTTGCCGACTTTACCAGGGGTCCCACCAGATCCACAGCAATCCGCTCGAATGGGACCTCAATAATTGGTAAGGGTACTAGAGGGTTTCTATAGTGGGGCACTGGGGCAGTTAACTGGCAAATGGGACAAGATGCACAATATCTTTTAACCTCGACCTTCACTCCTGGCCAGTAGAACCGGTCGGTTATCCTGGCCTCTGTTTTCTCTGCCCCCAGGTGTCCTCCCAGTGCGTCGTTGTGGGATAGATCAAGGAGCATCCGCCTATATAGTTGGGGAACTAGCAACTGCTCTACAGTTTCCCCTCAGCTCTCAGCTACCCGATATACCAAGTCCCCCTTCAATGCAAAATGAGGAAACCTTTGATATGCCCCTGGCACTTGTGAGACCCCATAATTGACAGAAACCTGCTCTCGAGCATTAATCAAGGTAGGATCCTGTAATTGGGCGGTGCCAAATGCACCCCTGGATACATCCAGGTCTGGATGCACTGGCCTCGAGGATGTTTCCCCCTCCTCCTCCTCAGCCGGAGAGAGCTCCTCATCTTCCTCCCCCAGCATGACTTGTAATGGGAAAACTTCCCCCCCCTCAGAGATCCACTCGGTTTTAAGACCTGGAACAGAAACATTATCATCCAAATTAGTATTTTCTGTAACTTCATTGTCAGTGACAGGTAGCTCCATATTTGGGGGGGTTTCCGGCCCGGATCCCTCAGACTCTGTCTCTTCCCGGCCCAGTGTCCCCAGTTCTCCGGGCAGCTCTATCTGTACCTGGTTCCATGTTCAAGGAATAGTGGACAGTCCTGCCCCACTATGATGTCATGTATTAAACTCTTTACCACCCCAACCTCTTGTGTAACTGAAATATGGCCATAGGAAACCGTTACCGGGACCAGGGGGTACTCCCTGGTGTCCCCATGGATACACACTACCCGTAGAGTCTTATTCACTGGGCCGAGTCTCCCGAGCACCCTGGCATGTACCAGTGTTATCATGCTACCGGAGTCCAGTAGCGCTTTAGCAGGAAGGTGGTTCACCCACACTTCACACTCGAACCGTCCTTCAGCCAGATCAAGATGAGTGGCACACACTCTTTGAACATAGAAGGAGCTTCTCCGACCGGTCCCACAGTCCATAGGCTCTTCCTGCAGCGGGCACTGTGCCCGGGTATGCCCCCAGGACCGACATCGCCAACACTGTAGGTCCCCCATCCGTGGGACGGGAACCAACCTTCGTGGTTCTGCGGAAGATGATGCAGGTTTGCGGGTTCCAATGTCAGGCAGGGCTTCTCTCCTAGGTGCTGTGGCTGGTCTGGTTGCCCTTGGTGTGGGTTCCCGACGCTTGGCAGGCCCAAGCAGGTCCTCTACCACTGTGTACCTTTCGACCAACTCAACCAGCTGGTCAGCAGTTGCAGGGTCTCCATGGCTTACCCAGCGCTGTAGGTCATCTGGGAGGGACCGCAGGTACCAATCCATCACCACCCGTTCTACCATTTGTGGGCCCGACAATTTTTCCGGCTGCAGCCATTTTTTCACCAGCTGCACTAGTTCGTGCATTTGGGACCTAGGTGGTCGGTCAGGTTTGTACCGCCAGCGATGCACCCTCTGAGCCCGGACGGCTGTGGTCACTCCCAGGCGGGCCAGGATCTCTGCTTTCAGCCGCTCATAGTCGCTGATGTGCTCAGATGGGAGGTCAAAATAAGCCTTTTGCGGGTCACCAGTGAGAAAAGGGGAGATAATACCAGCCCACTGGTCACGGGGCCACCCCTCTCTCTGCTATCCTTTCAAAGGTAGTGAGAAAAGCTTCTACGTCATCACTGGGTGTTAGCTTTTGTAAAAAATGAGTGGCTCTCACGGACACTTGGTTGCCAGCGGCAACGACCACTTGCTCTCGTCCCTGAGCCAGCCGCTGTACTGCCTCCTGCAATGCGGCCACCTGTGCTTGAGTGGACCCCTGCTGGGCCGTAAACTGGGCGGCTAGCAGCCGTGTACTTTCCTGCTGCTGAGCCATCGCTTCCTCATGGCGACGGTTTGCCTCTGCTAGAGCTTGTTGTTGGGCCGCAGTGGCTTGCTGTTGGGTCACAGTGGCTTGTGCCAAAGCCTTGATGACCTCCTCCATGCCTTTGTCTGCTGTCTGCAATGTCTGAGCTGACTTCACCCAAGACATGCCATAAACACCCTGTCTCTTTAAATGTCAGTTTGTTTTAAACGGTTTTTGCAGCTGCAAATGCACTTTGCCCGCATTCTCCACCAGTTATAAACTTTGGGGGTTATAGCTCCACGGGACTAAGTGCATAAACCGTTGTACTTTGAGCAGAAAGGCTTTTATTCGTGAACAAACCAAAAGAAACAAGCTTGATTCAGCACACAGAAAAATATCAAAACAAAGTCCGGCTTGTCTTCAGCACAAGTATAAATCAAAGAAAAAGGCACATACAGTTTGTAGGGGAACTTCCAGGGCTCTTGCTGAACTTTACCAGCTCCTAGCAGACACACAGCTCATCTCAGGTGCAATCCTCATACTCCTCTCTCACACCTCTAGCACTACTTCCTGTTATATGAGCTGTTTTCCTGGAAGCCCTTAACCCCCTGTGTGCTGACTCTCAGTGGTCAGGAGTGGAGGCTCTATCCCACCCGAATGTCACTTTAGAGCCTCCGAAATTCTGGGCCCCAAATACCTCTCTATTAATACAAAGAGGACTGCAAGCCAGTCCTCTCTGGGCTATTTATTTTGCCCGGAACTCCTCACCCATTCTGGGCGTCCTCCTGAGCACCATTACTACTCATTAAAGGGACCATAACCCAAATATTGGTGCTATATAGCACCCGTCCAGGACCCAACCTTGGCGTCCTGTACAATATATACTAGACTGTATATATATATTAATACACCGCCTGATGTCTATTAGAAACTTGACACTGCATCATTTATCCAAAATCTCTTCAGATCTCTCTCCCAATTGTTGGAGACAATGCGGAGGACCTGGAACCTTAATGCACATTATATGGTCCTGTCAGAAGTTATCTACATTTTGGACTCACATATCCAGTCTTATATAAAAAAAAATTAGGATTGAATATTGAGTTAACCACAGATATGACTATCCTATTTTAAAATGGCAGAAAAACAACAAACAATCCTGCGCACGAGATGGCCATCGACCATTCAATAGTCTACAACCAAAGCACTTGCCTTGCTGCCCTTCGTGGATAGGGGTGTCCTAGTAGCAAATGAAAAAAAGGAAAAAACAAGGGTGCACCAGCCTGGTGTGATATCGTTTAGGAAAATTTATTTAAAATGAAAGCAATGAAAAGGTACTCACAAAACTAGTACAAAAGTTCGCATTGTTCAAACAGTGCCTTGGAAGCTGCAGCATGTGAACCCAAACCACACGCGGCGTGGCTTTGATAAAGAAGTTTTACACTTCGAAACGCGTCAGCCGATAGCGCGCCCCATCACGGTCTCCTTGATCGGTCGAAGTGTGGTTTGGGTTCACATGCTGCAGCTTCCAAGGCACTGTTTGTACAATGCAAACTTTTGTACTAGTTTTGTGAGTACCTTTTCATTGCTTTCATTTTAAATAAATTTTCCTAAACGATATCACACCAGGCTGGTGCGCCCTTGTTTTTTTCCTTTTTTTCATTTATGACTATCCTATCGCTGGGAATGGAATGTATCCCTCCCATATTTAGAGTTCTAGTGTCACATATTCTATTGGCAGCACGCCATTCCATAATGTCCCGGAAATTATGGAAGTTATTCAAACAACTCCCATGAGTATACTGTATATATATACATACACTAGACTGTGTATATATATATATATATATATATATATATATATATATATTGATATACCGCCTGAAGTGTTATATACTGTACACCGCTGAATGCACTGTATATATATGCTACACTGAATGCAGCGTATAAATATATGTTAGAAGGCTGTCCGCAGGTTAGCCTGCATTTGTAGGCGGAGTCTGAGGGGTATAAATATCCCTCCTCCTCCGTCTATTTCCATGTCGGCTTGTCTTCATGGTTACAGCTGACGTAATTTCCAGGTTCACAGGGCATCCGGGTCACTTCCGGTTTTTGTTCTAGCAGAGCGGCAGCGTGGTCTGCGGCAGGAGACTCTTGCCGGTTACATCTCCCGGTGCTCACGGTTCTGCTAAGGCGGGCGGAGGGCATCAACGAGGGATGCCACTTGTCATGCACGGGCCGGGGGGCGCCCCCCCGCTCACAGCATGCCTCCATACCTGGGGAAAGCCTTTGAAGAGGGGGAGGGGGACGGATAAGCCAGCTGGTCTGTCGCTGGAGGTCTGGGGGAAGGTCGCTGGCAGTCAATGTTCATGGGGTGTTCCAGTCAGGAGTTCATGGGGTGTTCCAGTCAGGAGTTCTGGACCCAGGCAGGGGGTAGCCAGGTTCAACTGGTGGTTTCTCAGCTCCCAGATCAGATGCTGTGCACCCTGCACTGTAATAAGCACATGTCAGGGGTTACAGCAGCTTCAATATTTATAATTGTTTCCACGTAACATAAGTGATTTCTCATAAATCTCTTTCATGTTTTTGTACCCCTTGCTATTTGGATACTGTTGCGTATACATATGTTATTCACCGGTGAATTCCTGCTTTACGTCAAAGTTCGGTCATGGCCGGTCATGGCATTTCTGTCATGTCATGCGGTCGTGGCTTTCTGTCATGTCATGTGGTCGTGGCATGTCTGTCAAGTCATGTGGTCGTACCTTTTCTGTCATGCTGAGGTGGCATCTGGTGTCATCGGTAGGCCTGAGCGTTGTCAGGACCTCTGCTCGGTTAGGGGCCTCAACTGTTTGGGGGGGTTACAGGCCGCAGTTCCTTTTGCCCAGGAGAGGTTGTGCTGGGACTGATAGTTCCATGGGACACAGTTGCTTATAGCCTCTCAGCTGCAAAGTTTGCACCAGGACCTGTAGTTCCTCAGGGCATGGATGCTCACAGCTCCGTACCGCTGTGGTGCTGCTCATCCAGCCGGCATAGTCACGAGGCAATAGGGGCGCATTGCTTAGGTCCGGTTACCCCAGCTCAATGAGGGGGGGTTGTCATTCTTCACCTCATGCATTGGCATATGATCATTTCTAAGTTCTGTCACTTGAGCATCGGGCATACTGCATGTTCACAGTATTCATTCTATCCTTACGTTCATATCTACCCACCACGGTCTGTGGGTATCGCAGCCCTTAGTCGGGGGTGGGGGCTCAGCTTCCATGTCCCACGGATATAGGGCTGGCATACTGGTAGGCCCAACTTTCATCAGTTCTCATTAGGGTGCATTTTATCTGTGTTTCGTCTTTGGGTATCTTGCAGGTACGACAAATACACCAGCAGTAATTTTCATTCCTCATATGCATTTCTATGTCTCAGCATACTTTTGTTCAGTTATTGCATTGTATACCCGGGTATAGTTAGCTAGTGCTCACATTTCAGGATCTGTCACATCTACAGATCCATACGGGCTAAGGTTTTGTTTTTAATTGATTGTGGTCCAACACTCTTCTCGCCCATATACCATACGTCATACGATGCATGTTTATTTCATTACACCTGTATGACTACCCACCATGGTCTGTGGGTACATCAGCCCTGACTGCTCATTTTTATTTACCTGTCTTTGCGCTGCAGGTTACTCTGGCTCACTCACTGCATACGCTATGGGTGGTGATTGTCATTAGGTTCATATTCACGCGCTGTTGGTCTTGTCATTTCTGCACCTACGTACATATACTTAGGTAAGCATGGAAGGAGGTGGTTGTTTTTCATGTTCTGATTATCTGTTGTCACTTTCTCTAGGTTTGTGTTTCCTTAGATTTGGGCTTGTCGTACGTTTCAAAAGGCGACTAGTTTGCGTTCATCCCTCCGACCCACGTGGAGGTTCAGAGCATGATAGCACCTCGTCATTAAGGAGTTGGACTATACCTAAGCTCACAGAGGAGCTTCATCAGAGGGGTTTCCATTCCTGGGCACAGCCCGGAAGGCAGTACTACTCAGTTTGTTGTTCTCAAACCTATCTCAGCCACTCCCTTTCACCAGCATAGTACATGTTTCTGGGCTTACTTCTTTTATTTAGATTCACGCAGTGCTAAGTCTGTTCTGCACATCCATGTTACGGTTGCTTGACAGAATGGAGGTGATCGAAGCCCGCTTGGCTAGAGCTGAGGTATCAGCTGCACCCCCAGCTCCTGCTCTTCCTAGCACTCTGGCAGGTATGTCAGTATCCCTTAAGTCCACCTGTATTGTCAAGCCTTCTAGTACGTCATGACTTAGCCAAGTATGTTTCCTTGTTAGGGGCTTGTTTAGAGGACCACTCATCCCTTGTCTTCAGACAGTTCCTGCTGGAGGTATTGTCAGTAGGCCTTCACACAGGACTCAGCACTATCCCGTTGGAGTCTTTCAAATATAATATCTTGACTTCAGCAGACAGTCATGCTTCCATTGTCGATGAGATACTGGTGGCAGGATTTTCCAAGGGGTTTGCGTTTGGTCCGTTTCTTTCACCATCGTTCTGAATGTGGAGGGGCGACCCATCGGGGAGGTCGGTGGCAAGTTTTTCCTATATCATTTGATTACGATTTGTCTGCCCTCATTCCTGTGGAAGTTTTTCATTGAAGTACTTATCCGTGGATCTGGTGACCTAGCACTTTCTACAATTAGGCGGGGGCATTTGGCTATCCAAAGCTGATATTACCAATGCTTTGAAGCTATTTCCTGTCAGTCCTGCCTTTGGGTATGGCATGGTAAGGGGCGTAAACGTTATTTCACCACCAGGTTAACCTTTGGGATAAAAGCAGTCCTTGCTTTTGGCATCTTTGCCAAGCACTCCATTGGATCTGGGGTAGCTGCAAGGGGGTCAGGGGATAATTTTATCTAGTTGATTGCCTGCAGTTAGATGTCCCTGGTCACTGCCCAGGGATCTGCAGTCTCACGGGGTCTTCACATTTTTGGGCATCACCCTCATTTCCAATCTCACGATTGCGAGGTTGTTTGGAAAACATTCATCTGTTGTCCATCCTCAAGTCTGTTCAAAAGGGGGCTTATAGTCTCTCTTGGGAATACTGAATCATGCCATGAGAATTATTCCTCAGGATAGAGCTTTGTTCCAGGTTACTGTGCCTCCTTCCCCCTGTATAAGGACTCTAACTCAGTTGTCAGGTTACAAGCAGAGGTACGACCCGACTTTATCATGTGGGACCAGTTCCTGTGTGTCTGGAATGTAGACATGTGAAATATTTTGTTTCGGAATTTCATTTTCGTCCGAAAAATAAATGTATTTAGTCACTCCCGAAATTTGTTTTTATTTATTTTGTTTTGTTAAAAAATGCATTCGTCCAAAAATCTGAATGAATTAAGGTCAAATCTGTCAATTGAAGGCTTACGGTGTCTGTCGAATGTTCTAAGAAGATTCGACTAAGCAGCTAAACTGTACGAAGCCGCAATCGTACATTTCCGGTCGAATGTTCCGCCCACAAGCTATAGTAGAATTCTAATGTTGTATGTCTAGTAATAATTATATTTATTATTTATTAATACTAGTTAAACAACATTAGAATTCTACTATAGCTTGTGGGCGGAGCATTCGACTAGAAATGTATGATTGCAGCGTCGTACAGTTTAGCTGCTTTGTCGAATCTTCTTAGAACATTCGACAGACACCATAAGCCTTTAATTGACAGATTTGACCTTAATTATGTTGAATGTTCTAAGAAGATTTGATGAAGCAGCTAAACTGTACGACGCTACAATCGAACATTTCTGGTTGAATGCTCCGCCCACAGACTATAGTAGAATTCTAATGTTGTATGACTAGTAATAATGATATATATTAATTATTATTACTAGTCAACCAACATTAGGATTCTTCTATAGCAGTGGTTCTCAACCTTTCTAGTGCCGTGACCCCTTGATAAAATTTCCCAAGTTGTGGGGACCCCTAACAATAAATATATTTTCGTAGCGTGGGTTGTCAGCACCCAAGGTAAGACAAGTAATTTGCGCCCCTAACCCACAGACATTTAACGCTCCCCGAGTCCCTTCCACTCGTACAGTATTAAAACCCCTTATGGTACATTTTAGGATGTACAACTCTTTCTCTTTGTTCTCCTTTCTTTCCCTTTTATCTCTCTCTATCCTAATTTCTTGTTTTTTTCCCATCATCCCTCTTTCTAGCCACCTTTCTTGCTCTTTATCTTATTCTTTCTCTCCCTTCTTCTTTGTTCCTCCCCTTCTATTCCTCTCCCTTCCATGTATTCTCTATTTTTATTCCTTCTCTTACTCCCTATTGGGGAGTGGGGGGGAATGGGATGAGTGGCAGTACTTGCAGGGAGTTGGGATGAGTGGCAGTGCTGGTGGGGGGTGGGATGAGTGGCAGTGCTGGTGGGGGGGGATGGGATGAGTGGCAATGCTGGGGGGAGTTCTGATCAGCCAACTTAGGTGCTCTTGATCAAGGTCATCTGCTGATCTGAGAACTGTAGTGGGGACTTTTAATGGCAACTATAATCACAGGTAGTGTTATTCACTGTGTCTCCGGCTTCACTGTGTCTTTGACTTTGTGGTGTCTCGCAGCAGTGACACCTATGCCGGAATCAGGAGATAGGGTCTCCTCTAGCCCCTCCCACTTCACATTCCTCACCAGTCAGCTGACCTCTAGTCTCTGCCCCACAGCCATGCCGTGAACTGAATGGGCGGCTGCGAAGAGGCTGAGTGGGTGGCCGCAGACTCCAGGGACAGCCCTGCTGGGCGGCCGCGAGAAGCCTGGGAGAGTGGTGTGGGCTTCAGGAAAAGCCAAGGAATCAGGGACCCCTGGCAAATCTTCATTCGACCCCCAAGGGGGTCCCCACCCCCAGGTTGAGAACCACTGTTCTATAGCCTATGGGCAGAGCATTTGACCATAAATGTCCGCTCGTTGCGATCGTATGTTTTTAGCTGCTTTGTCAAATCTTCATGTCTCTATAATGTCGAATATTTTCTCTCTGTCGACTCTTTTCTCGCTATGTCGACTCTTTTCTCTCTATGTCTACTCTTTTCTCTCTATGTCGAAACTTCATGTCTCTATAATGTCAAATCTTTTCTATCTATGTCAAATATACTCAGACTAATAAGGTTAGGTTAGGCACATTCAACCGCAGATTCGATATACACAGATCGCTATTGTCACCGTCATGTCGAATCTTCTATCTATATCGAACTCTTGTCACAACAAAACGAAAATAAAGCATTTTTTATGTCGGATCTTTCGGATTTCGGACTCTGCACATTCGTTATCGTTTGTTAAAACAAAAGCGAAAATCCCTGAAATTCGGACGAAAATGCATTCGGACGAAAATGAATGCACATGTCTACCAGTGGAATGGCTTTTCCATGTTCATTCCACAAACCAATGAGCAGGTCTCTTGGAGTATATAAATATAAACAAAGGTACTAATGCGCTACCAAAAGTGTTCAACACAATTAAAAATAATAATAATAAAGTGCTAAAGTGAGGGAGTAAACAGCAGCTAACTTCTGCAGTGTGTCCAGCACCCAGAAAGATTAAAAGTATATTGAAGTAGCGCTAGATACTTAATAAACGAAGTGCAATGTGAATGAAATTAGTGCAAAAAATCTAGTGGTAAAATATATCACAGCAGTGTATTAATAAAGAGTCCATTAATACACTGTTGTGATATATTTTACCACTAGATAAAAGGTCTCTTGGAGTGATGCCGTTTTGGCCATCTTTGGACGTGAGTGGTTGGCCCACAGAAGTCAGTCTGCCCAAGTTTGCACATACTTCGGCGTTGTTCATTATTTGCCCAATACTGGCAGTAGGGATGAGCCGAACACCCCCCGGTTCGGTTCGCACCAGAACATGTGAACAGGCAAAAAATTTGTTCGAACACGCGAACACCGTCAAAGTCTATGGGACACGAACATGAAAAATCTAAAGTGCTAATTTTAAAGGTTAATATGCAAGTTATTGTCATAAAAAGTGTTTGGGGACCCGGGTCCTGCCCCAGGGGACATGTATCAATGCAAAAAAAAGTTTTAAAAACGTCTGTTTTTTCGGGAGCAGTGATTTTAATAATGCTTAAAGTGAAAAAATAAAAGTGAAATATTCCTTTAAATTTCGTACCTGGGGGGTGTCTAAAGCATGCCTGTAAAGCAGCGCATGTTTCCCGTGTTTAGAATTGTCCCTTCACAAAATGTCATTTCTGAAGGAAAAAAAGTCGCGGCTATAATGCATCCCCAGGTCCCCGGCAATACAGAGACTATTGTCAGAACTGAAAAGTTCAGCTTGAAAGAACTCCTCTGGTGCAGGAACTGTTGGTACTGTGGTATGAGAACGTGAGTTCTTAGAAGTGACCAAATGTCCCTCAGCCTCAACATGGTTAGGACAGCTTGCAGGTGAGGTCTGGGTCTGGCCTTCAGATATAATTCCCCAGGATTTCAGAAGGGCTATACTTTACACCACTGAATCCACCACATGGTCAGCAACATCTTTAGTGATGGCAATCTTAGTCGGGAACCCCCAATTGTAGGTAATCTTGTCATTCCTAAAAAGTGTTACTAAACCCACAACAGTAAAATCAGTCTGTATATGCAGTAAAGCATGTTTGTTATACTCACTGTGGAACCTAAGGGATTAATCCTCCGCATTGTGTAAAAAGGCTGTTTGATGCTGTCTTCTTGTATTCCTCCTCTTATTTCACTGACTCCAAAACATATCTGGATAAGACAGAGTTACTGGAGTCAGGCTGCACATGTTCTGTTTGGTGTGTATTGCTAGAGAGTTTTTTTTTTTTTCTTGTAAGGGTGTATGTGATCAGACCAGGGCCAAGCAGCACTGTCCAGACAGAGGGTCAGGGGTCCTGCATCCTGGTAGGGCAGCCAGTGCAGTATGAAAACTCCCCCTACAAGCTTTAACCAGGAACTGATAGAAGTCACAAAACTGCTATATACTGCTGAAGGGAAAAGGTTATTAGCAGTTTATATTTACTAAAATGATTGCATTTCCATGTTCTGTGTACTGTGGGAGACCAGATATAGTGAATGCAGGCTCTTGGGTTTAGTAACACTTTAATGCTTTTGTGATTGTATTTAGTTTTTTTACGCTTTTTTGAGCGTATATTGTGACAGGTCAGCGTAGAATAGGAGATTATTATATGGTGCAGGATTTGATCCATATTGTGTGATGCAGACATCAAGCATTCTTTCACATGGTAAAAATGCAAGCAAAGTATGACATTACTGGGTATGTGGTCAGAGAGGTGTGATTGCTTAGGTATGTATTCTACCCACAGTCATGTCTAAGGCCGAGAGGTCAGGTAAGATGGAACTGAATAGTTGAGTGAAATACCCTTTGAAGATCATCCTGTTGGACTGACTCAGGGAATGCCCTAATCTTCAAATTATTCCTTCTGGACCTGTCCTCTATATCAGCTATTTTAGCTTTAATTTTATCCATTTTATCCTCCTTGGTATCATGGGGCATCTATTAGATCATTTATAGTTGTGGCATATTCCCCTATCTTAGTCTCTATATGAACTACCCTGAATAAGACTGACTAGAGCTCTGTGCTGAATCTGTGAACACACAACATCATGTCAGCATGCAATGTGCTCCTCAGAGAGACAAGCATATCTTTTAAAATGGTGTCCATCACCAGGTTGATTGCTAGTAGGGAATAGATCAATAGAATCGGGGAGTTCTCTAGTATCATTCCCCGGATCATGGAAGGCGCTCACCTCATGTCCAGGATCTGAGCCATTTATACGGAATCCAGCTTTCCCTGGACTCCCAGAGGCAGGTGTAGATGGGGGAGAGTGTTTATTTTAAGGTGAGCTGCTTCTTTTGTGGGTATTGCCATGCTTGAGATTGAACTCTGGAGAACAAGAGGCACGGGTTGAAGAACCAGCGCTATCTTGTCTCTTCCCCTGTGTAAAGAATGCCGTCAGATCCTGAGGCCGGCTGTCCTCTTTCCTCTTACTGGTCATGGTTCTCTGATGCAGGGCTGCTATGTGCCGCTTGGTTCCCAAAGTTTCTGGAGCCCCGCGATCAAGCAGCCATCCGGGACCTCAGCAAGCATTGTGAGGAGGTATTTTATTTAATGTATTTTTTATATTGGTATATATATATATATATATATATATATATATATATATATATATATAAAATATAAATAAATATATATATGTATATATATATATATATATATATATATATATATATATATACTGCATTTTTCATTGAGATTTATATGATCATTTTGTCTTCCTTTTTTTTCTGGGCAATACACTTTTGCAACTAAAATTTGTGTCCTGCTCATAGACTTTCATGGTTTGGAAGGATAAGTGTGATTAAAATGATGATCCTTCCAAAAGCTCTTATATATATTTCTTCCGATGAATATCCCGGAGCGTACTTTAAAACTCTGAGATCGGTAATACAGAATTTTGTATGGAACAATAGAAGTAATCGAATTGCCTTCAAGACACTGACCAGACCAAAAGAGAAGGGAGGTGTATTCCTCCCAGATCTGGAAAAATATCACGAGGCAGCAATACTGCGGAGAGTTATGTATTGGGTTCATGCTCCTCAACAAAAAAAATGGATGGAATTGGAGGAAAATATCAGCAAATCTGCGTTGGGACAGACCATCTGGATCCCAAGGCAGTATAGAGGTCTCTTGGTTGAAGCGGCACCAATTACTTTAGAAGCATTAAGAACATGGGATAAATTAATTAAAGGTATTCGGGACAATATAATAGCCCCTTAATGCCCTTGACAGGAAATAACTATTTCCCACCAGGGAAAGATAATAAATTATATCTAAAATGGACCACATTGAACTAACTGAGACTAAAGGATGTTATGAAGGGGAATGTCCTTTGTTCACTACCGGAATTGCGGGAAAGATATGGGACAACTCTATGGGATGTTTGGAGATATAAACAACTTCAACATTTTGTAGAGTCCCTTCCAAAAACCCCTTTGGGGGATGAGTAGGCTAAATCCATGGGAAAAAACAGCCGATCAAAGGGGGATAGATAGGCATGGAATTTCTAGTATTTACAAGATGTTGATGATACACTTAGATGGAGGATCCGTGTGCCCAGCAGAGAGTTGGGAATTGGAATTGACACAGCCACTACCAGAAACAATGAGAAGTAAAGTCTTAGACTACGTCCACTCCACCTCTGTGGACACACGGATAAAATAAATGAACTACAAGTTACTAACTAAGTGGTACTATGTCCCAGTAAAATTGCATAAGATAAATCCCCAGGCGTCACCTCTATGTTGGAGGGAGTATAGGGAGGTGGGAACCCATGCCCACATATGGTGGCAGTGCCCCAAGATCCAGCCATATTGGGTGGAAATACTAGATTTAATTAAGAGGATCAGTGGTATTGAAATAGTTTTGGACCCATGGCAGTGTTTGTTCCATGCAACGGTTATTCCAAGGAAGAAATATAGGTCAGCAATTATTCCAATTTTACTGAATGCAGCGAAGATACTAATTCAGAAACAGTGGAGGACAAAGCAAGCCCTGATGATACAGGAATGGTTGAGGGAGGTAGATAAAATAAGATTTATGTAAGAGGTAACTCACCTGCATAAGAAATCTAATATTGGATACACCAGAGTTTGGAAGGTGTGGGTGGAGTGTAGACACTCCCTAGTATATGCGAGATATATGAGAAGTGAGGGCAGTAATTAGGGCATCTCGGCCGGCTACCCTAGTGAAGGAGTAATGGCCCCACCCCCTCTTTTTTTTTCCATAAGGCGGTTAGAGTGCACCGAGGGCTGAGAGCGATACTCTCACCCCCCATAAATTAATAATAAACACAGATGTCACGGAAGTTAATTAAAGGGGAAGACAGGGTAAAAGGGTAATAGGGCACAAATGCACTTTAAAAGAGGGAACACTATGTGGGTAGAGTGTATTGGGGGTAGAGAAGGACACTTGTGCCCCCTCATAAATTAATACAAATATAGAAGTCACGGAAGTTAATTTAAAAGGTAAAGAGGGCATGATGCACATTAAAGTTCAAATGAGGGACGGAGGGGGGGGGGGTTGGGGTGGTTGTTGGGGTTACGGAGGAAATAGATGGGGGAAAGTTATGGGAGAGGAGGGAAGAGAAAAGGAAAATCAAGATGTTGCAGGATAGACTCATATGGTTGCTGTAAATGTGGTGTTGTGTTTTACTTTAATGTAATTTATATATGTTTAATGAAATGTAATGAAAGCTATATGTGTTTATAAAAATTGAATAAAAATAAATGTAAACAAACAAAAATTTGTGTCAGGAAATTATTTTGTTATTGTTGTGTTATAAAGCCATTAAAGGAAATAATCATTTTAAAATTTACTGGTAGAAATTTGAAAGTCCAGTAGGCCTCAAGTGTGAAGTGAACTATTGCACTTGTGAACCTTTCAGAGGAAAACACATGTTTTCCAATGGTCAATGGATGAGCCATCTATAACTTTTTACAAGCAGATGTTGGGACAGGGATTTGCCTGGACAATAGGGTCCTTTGTCACAGAAACCAGATTTTTTTTATATGCCATTGTCGAATAGACTCAGAAAAGCAACGCAAATAGATGGATAAGCCTGAGAAGTTACCTGTGACTAAAGCCTCGTACACACGACAGAGTTTCTCGGCAAGAACCAGCAAGAAACTTGTTGGCAGAGCTTTCTTGCTGAGTAAATCGGTCGTGTGTACGCGGCTATCATGTTTCTCGTCAAGAAAACCGACAAGAATCTTGACGAGAAAAATAGAGAACCTGCTCTCTTTTTTCTCGTCGAGATTCTTGTCAGCAGGTTTCTCGACGAGAAAAGTGTGTGTGTGTACACTTACCTGTCCTCCGGGAAGCCCGCGCATGCTCGAAATGACTTTGACGCATGCGCGGTAGCTTCCTAGGCATAGGTAGGGTGTAGCAAAATGGCGGCGACGGCATCGAATGTGACGAGCGCACGCTCGTCGTAGTCAATTACGTCACCGCGTTCGCTCTATTCAAAGAACCGAGGGAGCGTGTGTACACTCGGCCGGGACAAGTTTCTTGTCCAAGAATCTCGTCAAGAAAAACGACGTGTTTTTTCTTGACGAGATTCTCAGCCATGTGTACGAGGCTTAACAGTTAAAACTAGAGCAAATATTCTCATTGTTTCAGAGGGTAAGACTGCCCCTTAAAGTAAAGCAACCAGTTTACTTGGCTTGTTCCCCAAACAATGGCATCATAAACGCTGGTTAATTCTACAACCAAAGTCTGATTTTAACAACCAGAGAAACATCCAAGTTTTGTATAAATTTTTCTTATATATCTGTATATATAGATATATGATCGTAAGTAATGCATATGCCACTTCTCAGACATTTTAAGAAAACACCTGTATACACGTTGCATTATAAATACACATTACATTAGAAGTAAGAATATATGTTGATATGGAATAAATGAAAAATTATGTTTAGATTATCAAATGACATCTTAGGTCATAGGGAAAAGTATGATCTTAGTATCTGTTGACCTAGGAACTTTGTTAGAAAAAGAAATATAGATACCAGTGTGATTTTATAAATAGAAGTGTTTTAAAGAGTTAATCAGCAGTATGAAAAACTTTGAATTGTGATTATAAGAATATAAAGTAACCGACGTTTAGAGATTATCTCATATATTTAAAATATATAGATAATTATTTTTGTGTGCCATTGATAAAAATATATATAACTTGTATCATGTTAGAAAAACCAGCTTATAGATTTTTTTTAGACAGAAATATAAAACCATGTTATTTTATGTGAATGAATCAAAAAGTATATTAATCATGTTATGTATACCAGATTACCAGAAGATAAAAAATATATATATATATATATATATATATATATATATATATATATATATATATATATATAGTCTTCCCAGCATTATATAAGCTATACACAACCTGAAAATAGAAAATTAACTTAAAAGAGTTAATCTCACAATACATGTGAGGCCCCGGTGGTTAAAAGTGATATTACTTGAGGATCTCAAAGTCCAGAGAACAGTTAATCATTAAAGGGGTTGTAAAGGTTTGTTTTTTATTTTCTAAATAGGTTCCTTTAAGCTAGTGCATTGTTGGTTCACTTACCTTTTCCTTAGATTTCCCTTCTAAATGTTTTTTTTCTTTGTTTTCTTTGTCTGAATTTCTCACTTCCTGTTCCTCCTCAGTAAGCTGTTCAGTAAGCTGTTTTGGCTGACTAAACACTGCTCGGATGATGGTGTGAAGTTTAGTGAGGAGAAACAGGAAGTGAGAAATTCAGTCAAAGAAAAAAAACATTTAGAAGGGAAATCGAAGGAAAAGGTAAGTGAACCAACAATGCACTAGCTTAACCACTTAACGACCGCCCACTGTAAATATACGTCAGCAGAATGGCACCGACAGGCAGAATCACGTATATGTACGTGATTGCCTTTGTATAGTTGGGGGGTCCGATCGGACCCCCCTTCTTTACAGTGGGTGGTCATTTTACCTTCGGGAGCGATCCGGCATGAGGGGACGGCCGTTCGATTCCGGCCACCCCCTCTCGATCGCTCCCGGCGAATGAGAGAGCTTCCCCTGCCTGCCAGGAAGGAGGAAGTGATGTCATCTCTCCTGCGGCGCTCACATATACCGAGCGCCGTACAGGAGAAGATGCAGGTTAGTACACAAAACAGCACACTGACACCAGGACACATAGGCACATAAATCGCCCCCCAGGCCCCCCCAGACACCCCCCGATCACCCCCAGCCCCCCCAGCCCCCAGTCACAGTGTCACTGATTGCAGTGACCATTTATTTAGTGATCACTGCAATCAGTGACATTTGTGACTGTAAAAGTGTCACTACATTTAGTTTTAGGTCCAATGTAGCCCCCTAACCCCCCCTAATAAAGGTTTAACCCTCTGATCACCCCCCAGATAACCCTTTCACCCCCTATCACCGCCGTCGCTAAGCAATCATTTTTCTGATCGATGTCTTAGCGTCGGTGATGCTGATCGGTAGCCAGTAATTTTTTTTAGGTTCGCCGCAGTTTTTTATAGCGCCAGGTACCCCCATATATTACCTAATAAAGGTTTAACCCCCTTGATCGCCCCCCAGGTAACCCTTTCACCCCCTATCACCACTGTCACTAAGCGATAATTTTTCTGATCGATGTCTTAGCGTCGGCGATGCTGATCGGTAGCCAGTCATTTTTTTTAGGTTCGCCGCAGGTTTTTATAGCGTCGGGTACCCCCATATATTACCTAATAAAGGTTTAACCCCCTTTATCACCCCCAGGTAACCCTTTCACCCCCTAGCACCGCCGTCGCTATGCAATCATTTTTCTGATCGATGTCTTAGCGTCGGTGATGCTGATCGGTAGCCAGTAATTTTTTTTAGGTTCGCCGCAGGTTTTTATAGCGTCGGGTACCCCCATATATTACCTAATAAAGGTTTAACCCCCTTGATCGCCCCCCAGGTAACCCTTTCACCCCCTATCACCACTGTCACTAAGCGATAATTTTTCTGATCGATGTCTTAGCATCGGCGATGCTGATCGGTAGCCAGTAATTTTTTTTAGGTTCGCCGCAGGTTTTGATAGCGTCGGGTACCCCCATATATTAAGTGTAAATATATAATAAGTGTGGCGCTAATGAGAATTTAGGATAAAAGTCCTAAATATAGTAGGGTGTGAAAAATATTCTAATTTAATCAAAAACCCATGCTGGTATATATTTCGAAATTAGTGAAAAATATAGAAATACATATATAGCATAAATAAGTGTCTGTAATCCTTCTGTGATTACAAGTATTTAACCAACATATTAATGTACAACAAAAATTATAGTGCAAATATTATGTTGTGAAACATGAATAGCAATAGAGTGATAATCCTAAACCAGTGAAATTGGAATTATATTTCTATCAGACATCAAAGATGAGTATATGTCCCTGTAGTTGTCTAACAATAGACAAAGTACCATCCAAAAAGACCAAAGTCCAATATGGGATTGTTATAGAATACGTAGATATGGATGTTCAATGTGGATATACGTGGTAACACCCGGGAGTGCCTTCACCTTGTGTCAATGGGGGAGAGATAAGGTACTCTTACCAGCTGGGATGGATCCAACACACCGTACGGCGGTGGATCTTCAAGACTTTGTCCACTTCGTGGACGGATCAGACAGCCAGGCTTTGTAGAGACGACCAGGATCTATAGGACACCTCCTCCCAGGATCAATGGCAATCCAACCAGGAAAAATCCGGATAAGCGGGTAGCAGCTACCCTATCCATTCATAACCATGGAAAACAAAAAATTGCTCCACATGGTGTAAATCCAAAAATGATTTATTATAAATATTTTTTTATAATAAATCATTTTTGGATTTACACCATGTGGAGCAATTTTTTGTTTTCCATGGTTATGAATGGATAGGGTAGCTGCTACCCGCTTATCCGGATTTTTCCTGGTTGGATTGCCATTGATCCTGGGAGGAGGTGTCCTATAGATCCTGGTCGTCTCTACAAAGCCTGGCTGTCTGATCCGTCCACGAAGTGGACAAAGTCTTGAAGATCCACCGCCGTACGGTGTGTTGGATCCATCCCAGCTGGTAAGAGTACCTTATCTCTCCCCCATTGACACAAGGTGAAGGCACTCCCGGGTGTTACCACGTATATCCACATTGAACATCCATATCTACGTATTCTATAACAATCCCATATTGGACTTTGGTCTTTTTGGATGGTACTTTGTCTATTGTTAGACAACTACAGGGACATATACTCATCTTTGATGTCTGATAGAAATATAATTCCAATTTCACTGGTTTAGGATTATCACTCTATTGCTATTCATGTTTCACAACATAATATTTGCACTATAATTTTTGTTGTACATTAATATGTTGGTTAAATACTTGTAATCACAGAAGGATTACAGACACTTATTTATGCTATATATGTATTTCTATATTTTTCACTAATTTCGAAATATATACCAGCATGGGTTTTTGATTAAATTAGAATATTTTTCACACCCTACTATATTTAGGACTTTTATCCTAAATTCTCATTAGCGCCACACTTATTATATATTTACACTTAATTAATTTTGTCTGATTTTGGTGTTTGGCTGCTGTTGCTACAATATTTTGGGTTGGCGCAGTATTATATAATTTTATTTACCCCCATATATTACCTAATAAAGGTTTAACCCCCTTGATCACCCCCCAGGTAACCCTTTCACCCCCTAGCACCGCCGTCGCTATGCGATCATTTTTTCTGATCGATGTCTTAGCATCGGTGATGCTGATCGGTAGCCAGTAATTTTTTTTAGGTTCGCTGCAGGTTTTTATAGCGTCAGGTACCCCCATATATTATTTAATAAAGGTTTAACCCCCTGATCGCCCCCCAGGTAACTCTTTCACCCCCTATCACCACTGTCACTAAGCGATCGTTTTTATGATCGTTGTCTTAGTGTCGGTGATGCCGATAGGTAGCCAGTAATTTTTTTTTAGGTTCGCCGTCAGGTTTTTATATAGCGTCAGGTACCCCCATATATTACCTAATAAAGGTTTTAACCCCCTAATTGCCCCTAGTTAACCCTTTCACCAGTGATCATCATATAAGTGTTACGGGTGACGCTGGTTAGTTAGTTTGCTTTTTATAGTGTCAGGGCACCCGCCGTATATAACCCAATAAAGGTTTAACCCCCTGATCGCCCGGCGGGTGATATCAATTAGGTTTTAGCGTCAGAGAGGGTCTGCGTCACACCCCAGGCAGCGTCAGGTTAGTGCCAGTAGCACTAACACCCACGCATGAAGCATACACCCCCCTTAGTGGTATAGTATCTGATCAGCTCAATATCTGATCTGATCAGATCTATACTAGCGTCCCCAGCAGTTTAGGGTTCCCAAAAATGCAGTGTTAGCGGGATCAGCCCAGATACCTGCTAGCACCTGCGTTTTGCCCCTCCGTCCAGCCCAGGCCACCCAAGTGCAGTATCGATCGATCACTGTCACTTACAAAACACAACAAACATAACTGCAGCGTTCGCAGAGACAGGCCTGATCCCTGCGACTCCAGTGCTGTAGGAGGTGATTTCGCCACCACAGTTAAAAAAAAAAAGCATATATGCCGAAGCATTGGGGCAGCAGGGGCGGAGGGGCAGAGGAGCGATTTTGCTCCTAATGCCGCGTACATACGGTCGAAATTCCGACGGAGGCTTGCCCGTGGAAAAGTCTGACCATGTGTACGCGGCATAACTTTTGCGAGAAGATGCCCCCATGCTTTGGCATATATAAATGGTGCATGTATGCCCATCATTAGAAGTGGGTGGATGAACGGCGGTATTCTAATGGTGGGCATACCCACCGATCAATCTTTTTTTTTCGTTCAGCCAACAGGCTGCATGAAAAAAAAGATTACAATACATGTCCAACAAGGACCAGCAACGTACTGGTATGTTGCTGGACTTTGAATGTTTATACCAGAATGATGCCTGCGGGTTTAGGTATCATCTTGGTATCATTCTTTTCAGCCAGCGGCCGGCTTTCATGTAAAAGCAATCCTAGTGGCTAATTAGCCTCTGGACTGCTTTTACAAGCAGTGGGAGGGAATGTCCCCCCCCGGATATAAAAAGCGCCATTGGGAAATTGGGAAAGCATTTTATCACACCGATCTTGGTGTGGTCAGATGCTTTGAGGGCAGAGGAAAGATCTAGGGTCCAATAGACCCCAGTTTTTTCAAAAAAGAGTACCTGTCATTACCTATTGCTATCATAGGTGATATTTACATTCCCTGAGATAACAATAAAAGTGATAAAAATAAATAAATATGGAAGCAACAGTTTAAAAATAAAATAAAAAAGCAAAATTAATAATAAAAAAAAAAAAAAGCACCCCTGTCCTGCTCTGCTCTTGCCCAATGGCGAACGCAAGCGTCGGTCTGGCGTCATATGTAAACAGCAATTGCACCATGCATGTGAGGTATCACCGCGAAGGTCAGATCGAGGGCAGTAATTTTAGCAGTAGACCTCCTCTGTAAATCTAACGGGGTAACCTGTAAATGCTTTTAAAGGCTTTTAAAAATGTATGTAGTTTGTCACCAATGCGCGTTTGTGCGAAATTTTAAAGCATGTCGTGTTTGGTATCTATGTACTTGGCCTAAGATCATCTTTTTTTTTTCATCAAACATTTGGGCAATATAGTGTGTTTTAGTGCATTAAAATTAAAAAAAGTGTTTTTTCCCCAAAAAATGCGTTTGAAAAATCGCTGCGCAAATACTGTGTAGAAAAAAAAAATGCAACACCCACCATTTTATTCTGTAGGGCCTTTGCTTTAAAAATATATATAATGTTTGGGGGTTCAACATAATTTTCTTGCAAAAAAAAATATGTTTTCATGTAAACAAAAAGTGTCAAAAAGGGCTTTGTCTTCAAGTGGTTAGAAGAGTGGATGTAAGCTTCCTAATGTTGTGTATAAAATGCCAGAACAGTTCAAAACCCCCCAAATGACCCCATTTTGGAAAGTAGACACCCCAAGCTATATACTGAGAGGCATGTCGAGTCCATGGAATATTTTATATGTTGACACAAGATGCGGAAAAAATAATTTTTTTTTTTTTTGCACAAAGTTGTCACTAAATGATATATTGCTCAAACATGCCATGGGCATATGTGGAATTACACCCCAAAATACATTCTGTTGCTTCTCCTGAGTATGGGGATACCACATGTGTGAGACTTTTTGGGAGCCTAGCCGCGTACGGGACCCCAAAAACCAAGCACCGCCTTCAGGCTTTCTAAGGGTGTCAATTTTTGATTTCACTTCTCACTGCCTATCACAGTTTCGGAGGCCATGGAATGCCCAGATGGCACAAAACCCCCCCAAATGACCCCATTTTGGAAAGTAGACACCCCAAGCTATTTGCTGAGAGGTATTGTGAGTATTTTGCAGATCTCACTTTTTGTCACAAAGTTTTGAAAATTGAAAAAAAAAAAAAAATGTTCTTTCTTCATTTTCAAAAACAAATGAGAGCTGTAAAATACTCACCATGCCTCTCAGCAAACAGCTTGGGGTGTCTACTTTCCAAAATGGGGTCATTTGGTTGGGTTTTGTGCTATTTTGGCATTTTATGGCCTTCAAAACTGTGATAGGTAGTGAGGAGTGAAATCAAAAATTTGCGCCCTTAGAAATCCTGGAGGCGGTGCTTGGTTTCCGGGGTCCCGTACGTGGCTAGGCTCCTAAAAAGTCCCACACATGTGGTATCCCCGTACTCAGGAGAAGCAGCAGAATGTATTTTGGGGTGCAATTTCACATATAACCATGGCATGTGTGAGCAATATATCATTTAGTGACAACTTTTTGTAATTTTTTTTTTTTTTTGTCATTATTCAATCACTTGGGACAAAAAAAAATATTCAATGGGCTCAACAGGCCTCTCAGCAATTTCCTTGGGGTGTCTACTTTCTAAAATGGGGTCATTTGGGGGGGTTTTGTGCTATTTTGGCATTTTATGGCCTTCAAAACTGTGATAGGTAGTGAGGAGTGAAATCAAAAATTTGCGCCCTTAGAAATCCTGAAGGCGGTGCTTGGTTTCCGGGGTCCCGTACGTGGCTAGGCTCCTAAAAAGTCCCACACATGTGGTATCCCCGTACTCAGGAGAAGCAGCAGAATGTATTTTGGGGTGCAATTCCACATATAACCATGGCATGTGTGAGCAATATATCATTTAGTGACAACTTTTTGTAATTTTTTTTTTGTCAATATTCAATCACTTGGGACAAAAAAAAAATATTCAATGGGCTCAACATGCCTCTCAGCAATTTCCTTGGGGTGTCTACTTTCTAAAATGGGGTCATTTGGGGGGGTTTTGTACTGCCCTGTCATTTTAGCACCTCAAGAAATGAGATAGGCAGTCATAAATTAAAAGCTGTGTAAATTCCAGAAAATGTACCCTAGTTTGTAAGCGCTATAACTTTTACGCAAACCAATAAATATACGCTTATTGACATTTTTTTTACTAAAGACATGTGGCTGAATACATTTTGGCCTAAATGTATGACTAAAATTGAGTTTATTCGATTTTTCTTATAACAAAAATTAGAAAATATCATTTTTTTTCAAAATTTTCGGTCTTTTTCCGTTTATATCGCAAAAAATAAAAATCGCAGAGGCAATCAAATACCATTAAAAGAAAGCTCTATTTGTGGGAAGAAAAGGACGCAAATTTTGTTTGGGTACAACATTGCATGTCCGCACAATTTACAGTTAAAGCAGCGCAGTGCAAAATTCTGAATTCACCTCTGGTCCTTTAGCTACCAAATGGTCCGGGGCTTAAGTGGTTAAAGGAACCTATTTAGAAAATAAAAAAATGAACCTTTACAACCCCTTTAAGTTGTCAACCTATAGAAACCAGACACTTTTGGACAGTAACTCCCATATCTGCAGCTACCAATGAGTTGAAGACACACTCTCTTTGGGCAGAACTTAGTATAATTTTTATAATCTTATTGTCCAGAGACAATACTTAAGGGAAGAAAAATTTGATGTCAAGGAGAACTCACAGGGACAAACTGACTCCCACAGGGAGGTCAGAGGGGCGCACTGGGAGATCGGACCCTCAGACAGACTGACACCCATGCACCATGCATGAAGACATATTTTTACACTCATGAAGATTCCTAGACACCTGATACCTGAAAGCCACGGCAGCCATCTTAACTCTGGTCACTTGCCAGTAGGAAATAGCCATTTTTGGAATGGGTAATTACGGTATGTCATTTTGATTTTATCTTGAATTCATTATTGTTCTCTAAAATATTAAAGTATTGAATATTCTGCAATTGATGCCTTTTCTTCTGAGTTAATAACCTGGTAGACTTTTCTGTAAAGATAAAATTTTTCATTATATTTTTCTTTTTGCATAGTTCCTATTTTAGTGACAAAACAAACGTCCAATTTATTTCACATTGTTAACCACTTACTTACCTGCAGTATAGTAACGGTTAGATGTGTGAAATACAGACGTTCTGTTTCATTGTCATTTACACAATGTTATTAATTCTAAAGAGAGGTTATCATGACAGCATTATGTCAAAGGGACTGCATGCCCATTTTGCGGGTATTTTTATTGATTTTCAAGTCGTTCATGTAACGCAATTGGTATTTTAATCTCATGTAAATATTTGCTTTTTGTCAACCAATAAATGTAGCTATTTTGTATGATCACACGTCTCCGTGAATAAGTTTCATATTATAGACTGTGTCATATAGATTGACTTTTGTATTCAAAAATATCTTCGTTAAAAATTACTTAATAATAAATATTGTGCGGGTAAACTGTCCCTGAAAAAGCACAACAGTTGTAATAATAGATGTTGGGATTATACTATGTTTTTTAGGTACACTTCCATAAAGCTGGTACCTGGTGCTTACTGGCCCCTTCATTCCACGCTGTTTCTCCCCTCTATGGGTCTCTTGGGTTGGGCCTACCATGTGATGCCACTTTTTAGCCACCTGAGGGAGTAATTAGTGTGCCACTGTGCTTATCCATCATTGCATCATATATGCATATCCCTCATGATGATTTTATGCGTTGTGACGTTTATTTGTGTGATGGTGCTCTTAACGTGCGGACATGATGACTTCACACTGCTGACATGCCTTTTGCAGGCTTTTTTGATGGGAATAGACAGTGGAAACAAGGGAGCTGGAGCCATGTTATGCATTCCCCCATCCCTTTGGGTGCCATTTTGACACCTGGTCCAGTATTTGGGGATGTGGTACAGCATTGTGGGTACAGCATTGTAGGCTTGACAGTCTCTGAGGAAGTTAGGTCACCAAAGAAACCAGTTAAACGTTGGTCTATTTTCTCCCATATGATCCAATAGTGCTACTCTTCATATCCCTGTATGGTGGATGGACTTTTATCTCTACATTAGGTATGAAGCTTTTACTTTTTGAATTTCTGCTTAAGTGGACCATCATGTATCTGCCTCTACTTTGATTGCCTACCTAATGGGGTCCTAAGTATCTGGGGTGACATCTAAGCCATGCACATAAGGTCTTGGTTGTAAAAGCCTATATGTGACATCTTTGCATTACCAATGTCAGTTTAAATCCACCTGGAGCCTGGATGCTGATGAACCAACTATATGAGGCATGCATATAAGGTCTTGGTGGTTCTTGTAGAGAAGTATGCATATGGACATCTGTATACTACAAGAAACAGGTTAAATCCTCCTGGAGACTGGATAATGTTGCGCCAACTATTCATATGCTGTCTCAGTGGTCCCTGTTAAAGTGCATATCTGGATGTTTTTCTCTCTGACAGACCACAGGTTAAACCCACCTTAAGTTCCTCCAACAACAGTATTATAGTTTCTACAGATTGGCTATGTCACCCTGTTTTGCTTGTTTAAACTGCCTGATGTGTTGCATTCCCAACAATATAAGATATCTTCACTGAGTCCTCCCCGGATGTCATTGGATAATATGTAATTAAAATTTCAATGGAAAAGGGGTGGATGACCTAGCAAGTGCTATCCTACAGATGACCTGTTCATTTTAGGTTTAATTATTTTACTTACGGAGCCATTTAAGGAACTGTCGCTATCTTGGGAGAGGACCACCACTATTGTTATATGAATACTACATCCTTACTATCCATATATAATATCTTTGGTACACGTTTTCTGAATTTTAATAGATATACCTTTTTTTTTACCTGTTTTGTGTACTTCTATTTTTGTAATAAAATATGTTCGTTAAACATTGCATGAAAGTCAGACACATTTTTTTTCTTTTCTTTTATAAATAATAATGTATTATTTTAACTTCCGTAGAAACCCTATGTAAGTAGATGTTTATAAACTGCTACTGCAAAGTCTAACCATGTTCATTTGTTTATTTTGGTAGTTTAATGTGGCATGATGACTAATCAACTATGTCGTTTAGGCTCAAAGCAGCATCCAGAGCTCCAGCTCCAGCTCCAGCTAATGCAGATGCTATGGTATAAATTTTTATAAAATTCAAGTATGGATTTTCACATGCATAGTAGGAAATAGGAGCATTATTGCACAAAGAACAAGCAATTACTTTATCCTATGACAGTATGATCTAGCAGCACAAGTGACAGAAACTTGTTAAGGATTAATAAAAAAAAGTGCTAATTTATTAAAGATATAAATTACCTCCATTAAATAAAAAATATCAACTAAAGTAATACAAAAGAAACAATTTAAATATACTGTATAATATTATTAACAACAGCATTACACTTAACAAAAATATTATATTATATGTCATTGCCTTCCATATCTATCCACACATCACTGTAAGCCTATGACAAGATAAATGTGGTTTAGAATGTTTCCTCTGTGCACTTCACAGTAACTTGTCAAGTTTAGTAAATTGTCTTTAATTGCCTAGCAGGGACAGAGGGAGCAATGTTCTTTGTTATTATGGTATTGATTTTCAATAGGTTTTTCTATTGTGTTGCAGTAATAACCCTCTCTTAGGTCTAAGAATGCCTGTTGTTCATCAAGTAGGACACTTCATGTTAAAGCATTAAGACTAGTGAGTATGTTCTTGTAGAACTATTGCTGACCTCTTACCCATAATTAGAGATTTCTTACATCAGAAGATAAAGTCTTATACAGGTACATCAAGTATGTGTCCTTGTTGAATTATCTATAGTACTTTAGCAGTAGTGTTATCACCAAGCACACGTTCAAGAGCAATTAATTCCTACCTACAAATGGGCAATTTCTACAGCTTCAATGACTTTGGAGCCAAGCCTGAATTGCTTTATAATACAGTTAAAACAAAGAGACACAAATGTATGTTTGAACTTTTTAAATAAACACTGTGTTTAATAAATGATGGTACAAGCCCTGTATTGTTTGTAAAAAAATCAACTTAATTATAGATCTCTGCTTAAAATTCATACATGCTGTATAGCACAAATTTCTCTCAAATCAATGGGCCTGGGGACATACATACACAATTAGGTAACTGTTTGTGGTTTTAAGGCAATAATGCTACTACTACTAATAATAATACAACAATGCATTGGTATAATTTAGGCTAGTTGTCAGAGGGTTAAAGCGGTGGTAAACTCAGTAAAAAAAAAAAAATGTTTGTCCTGCAAGGCAATACCATAATGTGCTAGAATGCATCGCATACTAGCACATTTTGTGAAACGTCCCTTAAAAAGAAGACCTCCAGAGGCATGCAGTCACGACTGACAGCTGACAGGGCTTCCATCTTCATCAGGTCTTCCTTCCAGTATTGCGGGCTCCAGTCCTTTGCATGCGCGTGGGAGTCACTGTTTACGCCACAGGGTTTTGAAAGAATGGCACGGGTATGCTGTTCCTTCAGAGCGCATGCACCAGTGACATCACTGGCAGCTTTACAAGTAAATATCTCCTAAATGTTGCACGTTTAGGAGATATCTAGCATGCCTACAGTTAAACATAACCAAAAGCCTTTATTACCACTTTAATTTTCTTTAAAAAAGTAAGGATTTTTAATTTTATAGAAATTACCCTTTGTCTTGAATTCTTCCTTACGAATGGCAGTGCCTATGCAATAAGGCAATGTTTGGGGAATAGGGGTGTAGTTGGGATGTTTTGGGGCCCCTTATCAACATTATGTTTTTTTTCTTTTTCTTCTCTACCATATGTCTTTATAAATAGATATTTCACTTCAAAATATATTTGAATATTACCATTATGCCCCTTACTTATATTCTAGATACTCACCATTACTATAATTTGTAGTTGTGGTTTGAACCTTGGCCCTTGTTGACACAGTGGATAGAAGCCTGATGAACTACCCCACCTGCTGAGGGAGTTGGCACCAACTGGTCGCAATATCACTGTTTTTATCTTTTGTATACCCTTTTACATTTATACTTTAGGTATGTAGAGCATTTATCTCAATTGGTGTAGGAAGCTCTTTCAAACAATTGCAGTATTAAAATTGATAAATATGTATTTTCAATTATAGAGCTTGGCTGTAGTGTGCTTCCTGATGAAGCAGGCAGTAACCCGTGAAACATGTCAAAGTCAGAGCAAGTAAACTATCACCCGATTTCAGTAGGGATGATGAGGCAACCACTATTTAGTATCATACAAATTTTGTGTACATGTTGATGTTTTTATGGATATGTGCCCTTTCATTGTTTACATGCATTTATATTTTGTACATTAAGGCCTCATGCCCACGGGCGTTTTTTCAACCGCGTTTTTGAGCGTTTTTTACAGCTTAAAAACGCCTGTCCATGTTAGTCTATAGCTTCATGCCCACCTAGGCGTTTTTGAGCTGTAAAGAGCATAGGCGTTTGTAAGCTGTAAAAAAAACCCAGGGCCAGTGCGTTCCTCAGCGTCAGAACTAGGCAGGAAAAAACGCGAGCGTCAAAAAACGCGCAAAAACGCGCACTAACGCGCACTAACGCGCACTAACGCGCGGTCGCGTTTTTAGCTCCGACGTTTTTTTTTTTTTTTTTTTTTTTTTTTCAAAAAATAAAAAAAAAATAAAAAAAAAAAATATTTACAATAACATGGACAGGCGTTTTTAAGCTGTAAAAAACGCTCAAAAACGCAGCTGTAAAAACGCCAGTGGGCATGAGGCCTAAATATTTGATATTTTATTATAGTTCAAATGGTACAGTTAAAGTCCCCAATTTAGCTTTTATGATTTTTTTGTGCAGATTATTTTCTAGGATGTGGTACCGGGCACCTTGTGTCCAATACTTAGAAGGTCCCCTTGGGAATTCCTTCCTCCCATCTATTACTTTTCTAAACTAGACAATTCTCTGCCCTCAGCTACATAGCTGTAAATCTGCAGTGTGAGATCATTGAAGGCTCTGCTTCCTCTGACTGCTAGTCTCACAAGATTTGGAATGAGAATAGGGGGTTATAATATGGGAAAGGTCCCCCAATGGGTTTTTTTAGCAGCAAAATTCAATAATTGCAAGAAGTATATGTATTAAAATATTTTTTTATTATTTCACTATACATATAGTATGATCATGATAGTTAAAATATGAGCTCTGGTAGAGAAGAATGAAGGTTTTCCATACACAAAAATACAAACACAAAATTGTTATACAGCATTACATAGCGAGTGTGTCTGTATTATACATACTGACGCGTTTCAACCCCTATGAACGGGGTCTTCTTCAGAGGATTGGTTTGCTGTAAGAGATTACACAATGTTATTAGAATAGGGGGTTAATTTACTAAAACTGGAGAGTGCAAAATGTGGTCTGTCTCTGCATAGAAACTAACTAGTAAATCAACCCCATAGTCTCTTGTGGATCAACAAAAAAAGTCCATTACAGACTAGGGCAGTGATGGCGATCCTTGGCCCCCCTCAGATGTTTTGGAACTACATTTCCTATAATGCTCATGCACTCTGCAGTGTAGTTGAGCATCATGGGAAATGTAGTTCCAAAACATCTGGGATGCCAGGGTTCGCCATCACTGGACTAGGAGCTCTCAGTTCTTCTTGGTACTAGCACAAAAATTAGGCAAACTGAATGCAGAAGTGTATCCTCTCCAGATGTAGAACTGCTCCCAACTTCACTGCTTGCAGGCACTACCAGCCCTCCTGACTGCTCTGAAGAAGGAAGCTGTCCCCTTTGTTGTTATTTGGTTCAAGTTGGGCATCCCATAAATCCCTTCACCCTATCCAAGTTATTACTTCTAATAAAACATCAAAACAAAGCCAAGGGACTGATGTCTTGTGTTTGGATGCTAGCAGAGAATGGGCATTGCCTGGCTGTGTAGGAGTAATAGAGCCAGTTACCAGTGACCCCTGCGGGGGTAGTGCTATATAAATATTGATATTGATTTACTAAAACTGGAGAGTGCAAAATCTGGTGCACATGGTAGCCAATTAGCTTCTAACTTCAGCTTGCTCAATTAAGATTTGACAAAATAATCTGGAAGCTGATTGGTTTCTAAGCAGAACTGCACCAGATTTTGCACTCTCCAGTTTTGGTAAATCAACCCCATTGAGTTGCTCACTGTTCTCCTTGCTGGAGAAGAAGTTGTACCCGGGAACCTGCAGTGCCCTGGTTCTGCTTTATCATTTCTGCGGATTGCTGCTTTCAGAACCTGTCCTGCTACTGCTAGAGTATTCCATTACTGGTTATTAGGGATGAGCCGAACACCCCCCGGTTCGGTTCGCACAAGAACCTGCGAACGGACCGAAAGTTTGCGCGAACTTTAGAACCCTATTAAATACAATAGACTCGAACGTACAAAAGTGCTAATTTTAAAGGCTAATATACAAGTTATTGTCCTAAAAAGGGTTTGGGGGCCCGGGTCCTGCCCCAGGGGACATGTATCAATGCAAAAAGAAGTTTTAAAAACTGCAGTTTTTTCGGGAGCAGTGATTTTAACCACTTAAATATCGGGCTTTTTATACCACTTCCATACTGGGCCTATTCTGGCACTTCTCTCCTACATGTAGAAATCATCATTCTTTTGCTAGAAAATTACTCAGAACCCCCAAACATTATATATGTTTTTTTAGCAGACACCCTAGAAAATAAAATGACGGTTGTTGTAACTTTTTATCTTGCACGGTATTTGCGCAATCATTTTTCAAACGCCTTTTTAAAAAAAAAAAATGGTTTCCTGAATTAAAAAATAACAAAACAGTAAAGTTAGCCAATTTTTTTGGTAAAATATGAAAGATTATGTTACGCTGAGTAAATAGATACCTAACATGTCACGCTTTAAAATTGCGCACACTCATGGTATGGTGCCAAACTTCGGTACTTAAAAATCTCCATAGGCGACGCTTTGAATTTTTTTACAGGTTACCAGTTTAGAGATACAGAGGAGGTCTAGTGCTAGAATTGTTGCGCGCACTCTTTACATTTTTTTTGATCACTTTTATTCCTATTACAAGGAATGTAAACGTCCCTTGTAAAAGGAATGGTGTGTGACAGGTCCTCTTTATGGAGAGATTGTATTGAGGTAAGCTTTTGGTGCACACTGTGCAAAGGACACTAAGAGCCGGTTCACACAGGGGCAACATGACTTCAACACGACTTCAGACTTCAGACTTCAACACGACTCAGACACGACTTGAGCATGAATCACAGAGCGACTAAGTGGTGATTTACAACACGACTGAAGTTGCCTCCAGGACAGGAGACATTCCAGTGACCAATAAAACAAGAATAAGCTCTGTGGGAGGGAGGGGGAGGGAGGGGTTTTCCTGAGAAATGTTTGTTATCTTCCTGTAAAGTTGCCTTCAAAATGAACACTGATCAGACTTCTAAGCGACTTCCATTGAAATCAATGGTACAAGTTGCCTACAGGTCGCCTAGAAGTCTGATTGAAGTAGTACAGGAACCTTTTTTGAAGTCGGAGCGACTGCAGTCGTGTGCATTAAAACATCTCCATTCACTTCAATTAGTTTTAAAAATAGCACAACTTGGGGCAACTCGGGGCAACCAGAAGTCGTGTCCGGAGTCGCCCCTGTGTGAATCGGGTCTTAAGCAAAATACTGCAGCTCCCTGAATGTATTTGTATCAGAACACCAGCAATTGTATTGAGGTAAGCTTTTGGTGCACACTGTGCAAAGGACACAGTACACTAAGTGAAACACTGCAGCTAGCACAATCACCTGCCTGCCTGTCAGTATAGAGATTAGAGAATAACAGGAACGCATCTAGCTAAACTGAATACAGTGTGTAAATATATATACACAACACCTAGGATGCATATATATCCTCTACACACTGTAACTGCAGCTAACTGACTCGCCTGCCTGCTCTATCTAACTCAAATCAAATTACACTGTCTCTCTCTCTGTCTCTTTCCTTTAACCAACGCCGCAACACACTACACAAGGCTGCCAAGCCGGCGGCCTTATATAGTGTGGGGCATGTACTAAACCCCCTGAGACATAATTCACCAAAGCCACCCTGGCTTTGGCCAATTATGGGTCTCCGTTTTTTTCCGCGCTGTGATTGGCCAAAGCATGCGGGTCATAGTGCACGCTTGGCCAATCATCAGCCAGCAATGCACTGCGATGCCGCAGTGAATTATGGGCCGTGACGCGCCACTCGAATTTGGCTGAACGGCCCATAATGTTCGAAATTCGGCGAACAGCCGAACAGGCGATGTTCGAGTCGAACATGGGTTTGACTCGAACTCGAAGCTCATCCCTACTGGTTATCAGATTGGTAGCTCTGACATGAAAAAGCAAAGGCATGTTTTTCTACCAAGACCACCCCCTCCAAAAGATGGCCACCTCCACACAGACACAGTGTAAACAAGTCATGGCAAGTTAGTAATGAGAAAAATCAGCTGCACAGAGCTTATAATGAGTACTGGTGAGGCACTTCCTTGCCCTCTGCTTCCTTTTATTGGGCACAGATTCCACATAGATCACCTTTAAATGGAATCTGTCATAAGAGAAATGTGTAGGCTGATTTTTAATGTAATGTGCAGCACCAACCATATGTAACAAATATAATATAAAATTTGTTTAATTATCTCATATTTATTGTTTTTTACCGACACAAATGTTGTTCTGCACAAAATACATTTTTGTCTTTGTTTTACACAGTTTGCTGTTTGTATCACGTTTGTAAATTAGTCGCACAGTGTTTAATTATAGATTGTGCATTAAATACAACAAATTGTGCAACTAATAAATAATTAAACACTGTGCGACTCATTTACAAACGTGATACAAACAGCAAACTGTGTAAAACAAAGACAAAATTTGTTTTGTGCAGAACAACATTAGTGTCGGTGAAAAACAATAAATATGAGATAATTAAACAGACTGCAAACAATAGATCATGATGTCAAGGAAAGCCTGTATGTCTTCTTCACTAGTTCAGTGGTGATTCAATACCAGGATGAAAGAGCCATAAGGTAAAATACACCACAGCTGTGCACTAGGGATGAGCTCGGTGTTGGAGTCGAACATAAGTTCGACTCGAACATCGGCTGTTCGACCGTTCGGCGAACATCGAACGATTTGGGCCGTTCACGCCAAATTCGAGTGACGCGAACGTCCCACAATACACTGCGCCATCACAGTGCAATCCCGGCGCTGTGATTGGCCAAGCATGCACTGTGACCCCACATGCTTGGCCAATCACAGCTCCGGCAGCTAGGAGAGCCATAATTGGCCACAGGTAGGTTGCCTGTGGCCAATTATAGCTCAGGGGGTTTAGCACACGCCCCACACTATAAAAGGCCGCCAGCGCGGCGCCCTTGTGTAGTGTATTCCGGCGCAGGGAAAGAGTTACATAGGCAGGGACAGTGTACCTCAAACTTGTGTGTAGGGAGAGAGAAGGATAGGCAGGGAGAGTGTCAGTGTCATATTCTTTGCTAAACCTTGTGTGCAGGGAGAGAGAAGGATAGGCAGGGGACAGTGTCAGTGTCACATTCTTTGCTAAACCTTGTGTGCAGGGAGAGAGAAGGATAGGCAGGGAGAGTGTCAGTGTCATACTTTGATAAACCTTGTGTGCAGGGAGAGAGAAGGATAGGCAGGGGACAGTGTCAGTGTCATATTCTTTGCTAAACCTTGTGTGTAGGGAGAGAGAAGGATAGACAGGGAGAGTGTCAGTGTCATATACTTTGATAAACCTTGTGTGCAGGGAGAGAGAAGGATAGGCAGGGGACAGTGTCAGTGTCATTGTTGCTAAGCCTCCTGCACATTATACACCTGAAGTTAGCCCGTATTGCTGCTTTTTCCTGGTGTGTTACACCAACAGGCATTTGCGGCACTTACAGTGGGTGGAGTGTGCCTCCTGATCATATTACACCTGAAGTTAGCCTGTATTGCTGCTTTTTCCTGGTGTGTTACACCAACAGGCATTTGTGGCACTTACAGCGGGCGGAGTGTGCCTCCTGATCATATTACACCTGAAGTTAGCCTGTATTGCTGCTTTTTCCTGGTGTATTACACCAACAGGCATTTGCGGCACTTACAGCGGGCGGAGTGTGCATCCTGATCATATTACACCTGAAGTTAGCCTGTATTGCTGCTTTTTCCTGGTGTGTTACACCAACAGGCATTTGCGGCACTTACAGCGGGCGGAGTGTGCCTCCTGATCATATTACACTTGAAGTTAGCCTGTATTGCTGCTTTTTCCTGGTGTGTTACACCAACAGGCATTTGCAGCACTTAGAGCGGGCGGAGTGTGCCTCCTGATCATATTACACCTGAAGTTAGCCTGTATTGCTGCTTTTTCCTGGTGTGTTACACCAACAGGCATTTGCGGCACTTACAGCGGGCGGAGTGTGCCTCCTGATCATATTACACCTGAAGTTAGCCTGTATTGCTGCTTTTTCCTGGTGTGTTACACCAACAGGCATTTGCAGCACTTACAGCGGGCGGAGTGTGCCTCCTGATCATATTACACCTGAAGTTAGCCGGTATTGCTGCTTTTTCCTGGTGTGTTACACCAACAGGCATTTGCGGCACTTACAGCGGGCGGAGTGTGCCTCCTTATAATATTACGCCTGAAGTTAGCCTGTATTGCTGCTTTTTCCTGGTGTGTTACACCAACAGGCATTTGCGGCACTTACAGCGGGCGGAGTGTGCCTCCTGATCATATTACACCTGAAGTTAGCCTGTATTGCTGCTTTTTCCTGGTGTGTTACACCAACAGGCATTTGCGGCACTTACAGCGGGCGGAGTGTGCCTCCTGATCATATTACACCTGAAGTTAGCCTGTATTGCTGCTTTTTCCTGGTGTGTTACACCAACAGGCATTTGCGGCACTTACAGCGGGTGGAGTGTGCCTCCTGATCATATTACACCTGAAGTTAGCCTGTATTGCTGCTTTTTCCTGGTGTGTTACACCAACAGGCATTTGCAGCACTTACAGCGGGCGGAGTGTGCCTCCTGATCATATTACACCTGAAGTTAGCCTGTATTGCTGCTTTTTCCTGGTGTGTTACACCAACAGGCATTTGCAACACCTACAGCAGGCGTAGTGTGATTCCTGCAAAATATACTACTGAAGCTAGGCCTTATTGCTGGTTTTCCCATTTCCCTGCAGGCCATTAGAATGTCTGGAAGGCAAACAAGGAAAGGCAGACAGTCAGGAGCCAATAAAAGAGGGCAAGCAGGCTCTGTGTCTAGAGACAACAGTGCTGGTCGTGGACGCGGTGCATCGCCATCAGCACGTGGCCATGGGACACGCTTGTCCTTCTTTTCGGCAGCTGGACGTGTTGAGCCGCATCATGCCGAAGACTTGGTAGAGTGGATGACCAAGCCCTCCTCATCCTCCTCATCCTCTCTCACCCAGGCTCAGGGTACTGGCAAAGCAGCTGCCAAAGCGTCCTCTTCCCTGGAATCAATGTCATCATCAGTCACTCCTTCCCCAGACCAACCATGTCCTCCTGAGGAGTCCCCCGAACTGTTTGAGCACAGTGTTGGGTACAGGATGAGGATGCCCAGCGTTTCGAAGGGTCTGATGATGATACCCAGCTAGAGGAAGGCAGTAGCGTGAGAGCAGAGAGAGGGGATGCTCAAGAAGGACACCAATCTGGCAGTCATGTTCCAGCAGCTGCAGCATACTGCCAGATTGGCTCCAGTGATGAGGAGGGAGGGGATGATGAGGTCACTGACTCCACGTGGGTGCCTAATAGGAGAGAGGAGGAGGAGGAGGAGGATGAGGAGGAGGCACATCTCCAACGAGGCAGGATGCCCTCGGGGGGCCAGCGTAAGGGCAGCACACCGACGGAATCACACCGCAGAGCTCCGCCTGTGCAGGGTGCTGCCTCTGCCCGTTATTCAAAAAGTTCTTTGGTGTGGGCCTTTTTTGAGTCGAGTGCATCAGATCGCACAGCTGCTGTTTGCAACATATGTCTCAAGCGTATATCGCGTGGCCAAAACATCACCCGCTTGGGCACCACATGCTTGACCAGACATATGTTGACCTGCCATGCAGCTCGTTGGCAAGCCTACCTTAAAGACCCACACCAAAGAACAAAGCGGACATCTCCTTGCACCGCATAAGCTGGGATCTCCAACCCCACTATACCTTCAGTCCTCTCTGAAACCTGCACTGAGAGGAATGAAGGTGTAGAATTAGGTGTGTCACAGCCAAGTACTTGCGGGCACTCTGCTAGCAGTACACGGACGTCCGATTCTAGCAGGCAAATTTCCCTGCCCCAGCTGCTGGACCGTCGAAAGAAGTTCACTCCCAGCCATCCACATGCCCAGCGGTTGAATGCTAGCTTGGCTAAATTGCTAGCGCTTCAACTGCTGCCTTTTCAGTTGGTAGACTCGGCCCCCTTCCGTGAGTTTGTGCAATGTGCGGTTCCTCAGTGGCAGGTTCCCAAACGCCACTTTTTCTCACGGAAGGCGATTCCGGCTCTCTACTGGCATGTGAAAGGCAATGTCTTGGCCTCGCTGGACAGGGCGGTCAGTGGTAAGGTGCATATTACCGCTGACTCATGGTCCAGCAGGCATGGACAGGGACATTACCTTTCTTTCACGGCCCATTGGGTCACTCTTTTGGCAGCTGGGAAGGATGCAGGACAAGGTGCAGTAGTGTTGGAGGTTGTTCCACCGCCACGCCTCCAAAATGCTACTACTGGTTGTGACACACCTCTCTCCTCCACCCCCTCCTCTTCTTCTTCCTCCATGGCCTCTTCCTGTGGTTTGTCCTCGGAACCAGCGGTGCTCCGTAGGCGTTCAAGGGGCTACGCAAGTACGCAGGCAAAAAGATGCCATGCCGTGCTTGCGCTGGTGTGTTTGGGTGACAGGAGCCACACTGGGGCAGAGGTTCTGTCTGCTCTGCAGGGGCAGGCCGAGAGGTGGTTGACGCCACGCCAGCTTAAGCCAGGAATGGTAGTTTGCGACAATGGCACCAACCTCCTCTCCGCTCTCCAACAGGGACAACTGACCCATGTGCCCTGTGTGGCTCACGTCCTTAACCTGGTGGTGCAGCGGTTCTTGGGCAGGTACCCGGGCTTACAGGATGTCCTGAGGCAGGCCAGGAAAGTCTGTGTGCATTTCCGCAGATCTTATAATGCCAGTGCTCGCCTGGCTGAGCTGCAAAAGGAGTTGAACCTGCCCCAGAACCGCCTTATATGTGACATGCCCACCAGGTGGAACTCAACGTTGGCCATGCTGCAGCGGCTGCACACGCAGCAGAGGGCCATCAATGAGTACCTGTGCGACTACAGCACCAGGACAGGGTCAGGGGAGCTCGGTTTTTTTTCACCACGCCAGTGGGGCATGATCAGGGATTCATGCACTGTCCTGGCACCATTTGAGGAGGCCACGAGGATGGTGAGCAGTGACAGTGCATGCATCAGTGACACTGTACCTCTTGTCCACCTGTTGGAACATACGCTGCGTGGAATAATGGACAGGGCACTTGAGGCAGAACAGAGGCAGGAAGAGGAGGACTTCCTTGCCTCTCAAGGCCCCCTTTACCCAGACAGTGTTCCTTCTGTCCCACCCATCGCACAGGAAGAAGAGGAGGAGGAGGAGGAGGAGGAGGATTGTGTCAGCATGGAGGTGGAGCCTGGCACTCAGCATCATCAGCAGCAGTCTTTTAGGGATGATTTACAGTCCCAAGAAACCAGTGGACTTGTACGTGGCTGGGAGGAGGTGGCTGCGGATCATGTCGTCCTTAGTGACCCAGAGAACTCCGGACTGAATGCCTCAGCTAACCTACGCTGCATGGCCTCCCTGATCCTGCAAAGTCTGCGGAAGGATCCTCGTATTCTTCGGATCAAGGAGAGGGACCATTACTGGCTGGCCACTCTCCTTGATCCACGGTACAAGGGTAAGGTTGCGGACCTTATCTTACCATCGCAGAGGGAGCAGAGGATGAGACAACTCCGGGAGGCCTTGCAGAAAGGTCTGTGCAACGCGTTCCCAGAGACTGGGAGGTTACAAACTCCTGGTCCTGGACAACGAGTTGCTGAGGCTTCGGTCAGTCAAAGAAGGAGCGGTGGGGAAGGTGGCCGTCTGACCGATGCGTTCAGACAATTCTTTAGTCCGCAGCCCCAAGGTATGATCGGTTCCAGCAACCATCGCCAGCGTCTGATATACATGGTGCAGGAATACCTAGGGGCAAGGTCAGACTTGGACACCTTCCCCACCGAAAATCCTCTGGCTTACTGGGTCTTGAGGATGGATCACTGGCCAGAGCTTGCACAGTATGCAATTGAGCTACTGGCCTGTCCTGCATCCAGCGTTCTTTCAGAACGCACATTCAGTGCTGCTGGAGGATTTGTCACGGATCACAGGGTGCGCCTGTCCACCGACTCTGTTGACCTTCATAAAGATGAACCAGTCTTGGATCACCACCAGCTACCAAACACCTGAAGCTGATATAACAGACTAATTTATTTAGTCTGATGCTGAGAGACTGTCCTGTTATGTTGACTGACTATCCTCCTCCTCCTCAATGATCCGATTGATGATTAGTGATGAGCCGAACACCCCCGGGTTCGGTTCGCACCAGAACCCGCGAACGGACCGAAAGTTCGTACGAACATTAGAACCCTATTAAATACAATGGATGCGAACGTTCGAATTCTAAAGTGCTAATTATAACAACTATTATGCATGTTATTGTCCTAAAAAGGGTTTGGGAACCCGGGTTGTGCACCAGGGGACATGTATCAATGCAAAAAGAAGTTTTAAAAACGGTCGTTTTTCGGGAGCAGTCATTTTAATGATGCATAAAGTGAAAAAAAAAAAGTCAAATATTCCTTTAAATATCGTACCTGGGGGGTGTCTAAAGTATGCCTGTGAAGTGCCACGTGTTTCCCGTGTTTAGAACTGTCCCTGCACAAAATGACACTTCTAAAGGAAAAAAAAGCCATTTAAAACTGCTTGCGGCTTTAATGTAATGTCTGGTCCCGGTAATATGGATGAAAATCTTTAAGAAAAATGGCATAGCTACCCCATGACCCCCCCCCCCCCTACCCCAGCCCATTACCAGCCCCTTTGGGTCTTGTATGGATATTAAGGGGAACCCCGCACATAAAATAAAAAAGGCCCTATATACTCTGAACAGCCGTATACAGGCGGTGCATACAAGACAGGGACTGTAGGTTTGTTCTTATGTAGAATCTGTTTGTAATTTTGAACAGGTACATTGTTGAAGTGTAGCTCCAGCCCAAAAATCTATTTTTAAACTTTTTGGAAAACATAGGTAAGGGTTATCACCCCTGTAACATTTGTTTTGCTGTCTGTGCCCCTGTTCAGAACATTTCACCTCACTTTCCGTCCCAATGACAACTGTTTTTGAAATGTGGTGTTTTTCTTGAAACAAGGATTGCTGATAAAGCATCAGTACAGAGGAGACACCTTTCTCCCATATTTATTCTTACAGGAGAGAATTTTCCTTCCTAGTGGTAGATTTCCTCTCACTTCCTGTTGTCTTCTTGCGTTTGCAAGTAGGAGTCGTTTGTAAGTTGGATGTTTGAAAGTAGGGACCTGCCGTATATACTCTGCAGAAATAGGCCCCTTAGTTGTTGGTGTTGGCACAACACTGTAAGCACTCACAGTTACTCTTGGTTGGTGCTGGAACGCCCTGCTGTCAACTATTATATCAGGAATTTTAATTACATATAATTGTTGAACAGTGGTAGTAAAAATTGGGCCTTTGATGGTGGTGCTGGTGCCACAACACTGTAAGCCCTGACAGTTACTCTTGGTGGGTGCAGCAATGGGCCCTGCTGTGAATTATTAGATCAAGAATTGTAATTGCATGCCCCTGTTGAACAGGGGCTGAAAAATTGGGCCTTTCGTGGTGGTGGTGGTGGTGGTGGTGTTGCCACAACACTGTAAGCCCTCAGAGTTACTCTTGGTGGGTGCAGGAATGGGCCCTGCTGTGAATTATTAGATCAAGAATTGTAATTGCATGCCCCTGTTGAACAGGGGCTGAAAAATTGGGCCTTTCGTGGTGGTGGTGGTGGTGGCGTTGCCACAACACTGTAAGCCCTCAGAGTTACTCTTGGTGGGTGCAGCAATGGGCCCTGCTGTGAATTATTAGATCAAGAATTGTAATTGCATGCCCCTGTTGAACAGGGGCTGAAAAATTGGGCCTTAGGCACTGGTGGCACAACACTACAACCCCTCACAGATACTGTACTTGGAGCACAGCAATGAGCCCTGTTGCAAAGTATTGCTTCAAAAATTGTAATGACACGCCCCTGTTAAACAGGGGCTGAAAAATTGGGCCTTAGGCACTGGTGCCACAACACTCCAACCCCTCACAGATACTGTACTTGGAGCACAGCAATGAGCCCTATGGCAAATTATTGCTAAAAAAATTGTAATTACACGCCCCTGTAAAACAGGGGCTGAAAAATTGGGCCTTAGCCACTGGTGGCGGCACCCATAAACAAAAATGATCTTCCAAGCTATCATCATCAATCGTATCATTGAGGACTCGGAGGAGGAGGATAGCCAGTCAACATAACAGCACAGGCACTCAGCATCAGCATCAGTCTTGAAGGGATGTGACATGTTAAAATCAATTAGTCTGTTATATCAGCATCAGGTGTGTGGTAGCTGGTGGTGATCCAAGACTGGTTCATCTTGATGAAAGTCAGTCGATCAACCGAGTCGGTGGACAGGCGCACCCTGTGATCCGTGACAAATCCTCCAGCAGCACTGAATGTGCGTTCCGAAAGAACGCTGGATGCAGGACAGGCCAGTAGCTCAATTGCATACTGTGCAAGCTCTGGCCAGTGATCCATCCTCAAGACCCAGTAAGCCAGAGGATTTTCGGTGGGGAAGGTGTCCAAGTCTGACCTTGCCCCTAGATATTCCTGCACCATGTTTATCAGACGCTGGCAATGGTTGCTGGAACCGATCATACTTTGGGGCTGCGGACTAAAGAATTGTCTGAACGCATCGGTCAGACGGCCACCTTCCCCACCACTCCTTCTTTGACTGGCCGAAGCCTCAGCAACTCGTTGTCCAGGACCAGGAGTTTGTAACCTCCCAGTCTCTGGGAACGCGTTGCACAGACCTTTCTGCAAGGCCTCCCGGAGTTGTCTCATCCTCTGCTCCCTCTGCGACGGTAACATAAGGTCCGCAACCTTACCCTTGTACCGTGGATCAAGGAGAGTGGCCAGCCAGTAATGGTCCCTCTCCTTGATCCGAAGAATACGAGGATCCTTCCGCAGACTTTGCAGGATCAGGGAGGCCATGCAGCGTAGGTTTGCTGAGGCATTCGCTCCGGAGTCCTCTGGGTCACTAAGGACGACATGATCCGCAGCCACCTCCTCCCAGCCACGTACAAGTCCACTGGTTTCTTGGGACTGTAAATCATCCCTAAAAGACTGCTGCTGATGATGCTGAGTGCCAGCCTCCACCTCCATGCTGACACAATCCTCCTCCTCCTCCTCCTCCTCCTCCTCCTCCTCTTCCTGTGCGATGGGTGGGACAGAAGGAACACTGTCTGGGTAAAGGGGGCCTTGAGAGGCAAGGAAGTCCTCCTCTTCCTGCCTCTGTTCTGCCTCAAGTGCCCTGTCCATTATTCCACGCAGCGTGTGCTCCAACAGGTGGACAAGAGGTACAGTGTCACTGATGCATGCACTGTCACTGCTCACCATCCTCGTGGCCTCCTCAAATGGTGCCAGGACAGTGCATGCATCCCTGATCATGCCCCACTGGCGTGGAGAAAAAAAACCAAGCTCCCCTGACCCTGTCCTGGTGCCGTAGTCGCACAGGTACTCATTGATGGCCCTCTGCTGCGTGTGCAGCCGCTGCAGCATGGCCAACGTTGAGTTCCACCTGGTGGGCATGTCACATATAAGGCGGTTCTTGGGCAGGTTCAACTCCTTTTGCAGCTCAGCCAGGCGAGCACTGGCATTATAAGATCTGCGGAAATGCACACAGACTTTCCTGGCCTGCCTCAGGACATCCTGTAAGCCCGGGTACCTGCCCAAGAACCGCTGCACCACCAGGTTAAGGACGTGAGCCACACAGGGCACATGGGTCAGTTGTCCCTGTCGGAGGGCGGAGAGGAGGTTGGTGCCATTGTCGCAAACCACCATTCCTGGCTTAAGCTGGCGTGGCGTCAACCACCTCTCGGCCTGGCCCTGCAGAGCAGACAGGACCTCTGCCCCAGTGTGGCTTCTGTCCCCCAAACACACCAGCGCAAGCACGGCATGGCATCTTTTTGCCTGCGTACTTGCGTAGCCCCTTGAACGCCTACGGAGCACCGCTGGTTCCGAGGACAAACCACAGGAAGAGGCCATGGAGGAAGAAGAAGAGGAGGGGGTGGAGGAGAGAGGTGTGTCACAACCAGTAGTAGCATTTTGGAGGCGTGGCTGTGGAACAACCTCCAACACTACTGCACCTTGTCCTGCATCCTTCCCAGCTGCCAAAAGAGTGACCCAATGGGCCGTGAAAGAAAGGTAACGTCCCTGTCCATGCCTGCTGGACCATGAGTCAGCGGTAATATGCACCTTACCGCTGACCGCCCTGTCCAGCGAGGCCAAGACATTGCCTTCCACATGCCGGTAGAGAGCCGGAATAGCCTTCCGTGAGAAAAAGTGGCGTTTGGGAACCTGCCACTGAGGAACCGCACATTGCACAAACTCACGGAAGGGGGCCGAGTCTACCAACTGAAAAGGCAGCAGTTGAAGCGCTAGCAATTTAGCTAAGCTAGCATTCAACCGCTGGGCATGTGGATGGCTGGGAGTGAACTTCTTTTGACGGTCCAGCAGCTGGGGCAGGGAAATTTGCCTGCTAGAATCGGACGTCGGTGTACTGCTAGCAGAGTGGCCGCAAGTACTTGGCTGTGACACACCTAATTCTACACCTTCATTCCTCTCAGTGCATGTTTCAGAGAGGACTGAAGTTATAGTGGGGTTGGAGATCCCAGCTGATGCGGTGCAAGGAGAGGTCCGCTTTGTTCTTTGGTGTGAGTCTTTGAGGTAGGCTTGCCAACGAGCTGCATGGCAGGTCAACATATGTCTGGTCAGGCATGTGGTACCCAAGCGGCTGATGTTTTGGCCACGCGATATACGCTTGAGACATATGTTGCAAACAGCAGCTGTGCGATCTGATGCACTAGCCTCAAAAAAGGCCCACACCAAAGAACTTTTTGAATGACGGGCAGAGGCAGCGCCCTGCACAGGCGGAGCTCTGCGGTGTGATTCCGTCGGTGTACTGCCCTTACGCTGGCCACCAAAGGGCATCCTGCCTCGTTGGAGATGTGCCTCCTCCTCATCCTCCTCCTCCTCCTCTCTCCTATTAGGCACCCACGTGGAGTCAGTGACCTCATCATCCCCTCCCTCCTCATCACTGGAGCCAATCTGGCAGTATGCTGCAGCTGCTGGAACATGACTGCCAGATTGGTGTCCTTCTTGAGCATCCCCTCTGTCTGCTCTCACGCTACTGCCTTCCTGTAGCTGGGTTTCATCATCAGACCCTTCAAAACGCTGGGCATCCTCCTGGAGCATGTACCCAACACTGTGCTCAAACAGTTCGGGGGACTCCTCAGGAGGAGGACATGGTGGGTCTAGGGAAGGAGTGACTGATGATGAGTCTGACATTGATACCAGGGAAGAGGACGCTTTGGCAGCTGCTTTTCCAGTACCCTGAGCCTGGGTGAGAGAGGATGAGGAGGAGGAGGAGGGCTTGGTCATCCACTCTACCAAATCTTCGGCATGATGTGGCTCAACATGTCCAGCTGCCGAAAAGAAGGACAAGCGTGTCCCATGGCCATGTGCTGATGACAATGCACCGCGTCCACGACCAGCACTGTTGCCCCCAGACACAGAGCCTGCTTGCCCTCTTTTATTGCCTCCTGACTGTCTGCCTCTCCTTGTTTGCCTTCCAGACATTGTAATAGATGGCCTGCAGGGAGATGGGAAAAAAGCAATAAGGTCTACCTTCAGGTGTCCTTCTCTGTCCCTTTACTTAAGGATTTCTAAATATTTTTGAGGATGATTGCTTTTGCAGAGAATAGCACAACGACAATTTCCCTGACTGTCCAAAAAAACAAGGATTTCAAAGATGGTTGATGAGGAATGCTTTAGCACACTATAGCACAAGGAGAATTTCCCTCACTGTCCTTCCCTGTCCCTAAAAACAAGGATTATCACAGTGAAAGAAACTGACACTCTTCCTACCTATAGTTTTCTGTCCCTAGAAAAAATGTTTTTTTAAAGCACACTATAGCACAAGGAGAATTCCCTCACTGTCCTTCCCTGTCCCTAGAAACAAGGATTCGCACAGTAAAACACACTGACACTCTCCCTACCTATAGTTTTCTGTCCCTAGAAAAAATGTTTTTTTAAAGCACACTATAGCACAAGGAGAATTCCCTCACTGTCCTTCCCTGTCCCTAGAAACAAGGATTCACACAGTAAAACACACTGACACTCTCCCTACCTATAGTTTTCTGTCCCTAGAACAAATGTTTTTTTAAAGCACACTATAGCACAAGGAGAATTTACCTCACTTTCCTTCCCTGTCCCTAGAAACAAGGATTATCACAGTGAAAGAAACTGACACTCTTCCTACCTATAGTTTTCTGTCCCTAGAAAAAATGTTTTTTTAAAGCACACTATAGCACAAGGAGAATTCCCTCACTGTCCTTCCCTGTCCCTAGAAACAAGGATTCGCACAGTAAAACACACTGACACTCTACCTACCTATAGTTTTCTGTCCCTAGAAAAAATGTTTTTTTAAAGCACACTATAGCACAAGGAGAATTCCCTCACTGTCCTTCCCTGTCCCTAGAAACAAGGATTCACACAGTAAAACACACTGACACTCTCCCTACCTATAGTTTTCTGTCCCTAGAAAAAATGTTTTTTTAAAGCACACTATAGCACAAGGAGAATTCCCTCACTGTCCTTCCCTGTCCCTAGAAACAAGGATTCACACAGTAAAACACACTGACACTCTCCCTACCTATAGTTTTCTGTCCCTAGAAAAAATGTTTTTTTAAAGCACACTATAGCACAAGGAGAATTCCCTCACTGTCCTTCCCTGTCCCTAGAAACAAGGATTCGCACAGTAAAACACACTGACACTCTCCCTACCTATAGTTTTCTGTCCCTAAAAAAAATGTTTTTTTAAAGCACACTATAGCACAAGGAGAATTTACCTCACTTTCCTTCCCTGTCCCTAGAAACAAGGATTATCACAGTGAAAGAAACTGACACTCTTCCTACCTATAGTTTTCTGTCCCTAGAAAAAATGTTTTTTTAAAGCACACTATAGCACAAGGAGAATTTCCCTCACTGTCCTTCCCTGTCCCTAGAAACAAGGATTATCACAGTGAAAGAAACTGACACTCTTCCTACCTATAGTTTTCTGTCTCTAGAAAAAAATGTTTTTTTAAAGCACACTATAGCACAAGGAGAATTTCCCTCACTTTCCTTCCCTGTCCCTAGAAACAAGGATTCGCACAGTAAAACACACTGACACTCTCCCTACCTATAGTTTTCTGTCCCTAGAAAAAATGTTTTTTTAAAGCACACTATAGCACAAGGAGAATTTACCTCACTTTCCTTCCCTGTCCCTAGAAACAAGGATTATCACAGTGAAAGAAACTGACACTCTTCCTACCTATAGTTTTCTGTCCCTAGAAAAAATGTTTTTTTAAAGCACACTATAGCACAAGGAGAATTTTCCTCACTTTCCTTCCCTGTCCCTAGAAACAAGGATTATCACAGTGAAAGAAACTGACACTCTTCCTACCTATAGTTTTCTGTCCCTAGAAAAAATGTTTTTTTAAAGCACACTATAGCACAAGGAGAATTTTCCTCACTGTCCTTCCCTGTCCCTAGAAACAAGGATTATCACAGTGAAAGAAACTGACACTCTTCCTACCTATAGTTTTCTGTCCCTAGAAAAAATGTTTTTTTAAAGCACACTATAGCACAAGGAGAATTTCCCTCACTGTCCTTCCCTGTCCCTAGAAACAAGGATTCGCACAGTAAAACACACTGACACTCTCCCTACCTATAGTTTTCTGTCCCTAGAAAAAATGTTTTTTTAAAGCACACTATAGCACAAGGAGAATTTTCCTCACTTTCCTTCCCTGTCCCTAGAAACAAGGATTATCACAGTGAAAGAAACTGACACTCTTCCTACCTATAGTTTTCTGTCCCTAGAAAAAATGTTTTTTTAAAGCACACTATAGCACAAGGAGAATTTCTCTCACTGTCCTTCCCTGTCCCTAGAAACAAGGATTATCACAGTGAAAGAAACTGACACTCTTCCTACCTATAGTTTTCTGTCTCTAGAAAAAATGTTTTTTTAAAGCACACTATAGCACAAGGAGAATTTCCCTCACTTTCCTTCCCTGTCCCTAGAAACAAGGATTCGCACAGTAAAACACACTGACACTCTCCCTACCTATAGTTTTCTGTCCCTAGAAAAAATGTTTTTTTAAAGCACACTATAGCACAAGGAGAATTCCCTCACTGTCCTTCCCTGTCCCTAGAAACAAGGATTCGCACAGTAAAACACACTGACACTCTCCCTACCTATCCTTCTCTTTCCCTAAACTAAAGGAATCCAGGTTAAGCAAAAAAAATTAAATGTCACTGTCCCTGCCTATGCTTCTCTTTCCCTGCTCCGGAACACACTACACTAGGCCGCCGTGCTGGCGGCCTTTTATAGTGTGGGGCGTGTACTAAACACCCTCAGCAATAATTTAATAAACGTATGTTCGACTCGAACACGAAGCTCATCCCTATTGATGATGATAGCTTGGAAGAACATTTTTGTTTCTGGGTGCCGCCACCAGTGGCTAAGGCCCAATTTTTCAGCCCCTGTTTAACAGGGGCATGTAATTACAATTTTTTATGCAATGCTTTGCAGCATGGCTCATTCCTGCACTCCAACTAGAGTATCTGGGAGAGGTTGCAGTGTCGTGGCACCAGCACCAGTGGCTAAGGCCCAATTTTTCAGCCCCTGTTTAACAGGGGCGTGTAATACTGTGCTCCAAGTACAGTATCTGTGAGTGGTTGCAGTGTTGTGGCGCCAGTGCCTAAGGCCCAATTTTTCTGCCCCTGTTTAACAGGGGCATGTAATTACAATTCTTGATCTAATAATTCACAGCAGGGCCCATTCCTGCGCCCACCAAGAGTAACTGTGAGGCCTTACAGTGTTGTGTCAACACCACCACCACCACCACCAAAGGCCCAATTTTTCAGCCCCTGTTCAACAGGGGCATGCAATTACAATTCTTGATCTAATAATTCACAGCAGGGCCCATTCCTGTGTTGTGGCAACACCAACATGTAAGGGGCAAATTTCAGCTGAGTATATACGGCAGGCCCCTACTTTCAAACATCCAACTTACAAACGACTCCTCCTTGCAAATGGAAGGATACAACAGAAAGTGAGAGGAAATCTACCCCTAGGAAGGCAAATTCTCTCCTGTAAGAGTTAATATGGGAAAAAAAGTGTCTATTTTCAAAAAACATTTGTCATTAGGACGGAAAGTGAGGTGAACTGTTCTGAACAGGTGCACACTGCACAGACAGCAAAACAAATGTTACAGGGGTGATAACCCTTCCCTATGTTTTCCAAAAAGCTTAAAAATAGATTTCTTGGCTGGAGCTACACTTAAACACTGTACCTGTTCAAAATTACAAACAGATTCTACATAAGAACAAACCTACAGTCCCTGTCTTGTATGCACCGCCTGTATACGGCTGTTCAGAGTATATACCGGTAGGGCCTTTTTTATTTTGTGTGCGGGGTTACCCTTAATATTCATACAAGACCCAAAGGGGCTGGTAATGGGCTGGGGTAGGGGGGGGGGGTGATGGGGTAGCTATGCCATTTTTCTTAAAGATTTTCATCCATATTACTGGGACCAGACATTACATTAAAGCCGCAAGCAGTTTTAAATGGCTTTTTTTCCTTTAGAAATGTAATTTTGTGCAGGGACAGTTCTAAACACGGGAAACACGTGGCACTTCACAGGCATACTTTAGACACCTCCCAGGTATGATATTTAAAGGAATATTTGACTTTTTTTTTTGACTTTATGCATCATTAAAATGACTGCTCCCGAAAAACGGCCGTTTTTAAAACTTTTTTTTGGATTGATACATGTCCCCTGGTGCAGAACCTGGGTTCCCAAACCCTTTTTAGGACAATAACATGCATAATAGTCATTATAATTAGCACTTTAGATTTCGAACGTTCGCATCCATTGTATTTAATAGGGTTCTAAAGTTCATGCAAACTTTCGGTCCGTTCGCGGGTTCTGGTGCGAACCGAACCCAGGGGTGTTCGGCTCATCACTACTGTGCACACTGAAGCAACTTACCAGAGATATATGACCCTCATACATAGAGTGGTCAACAGTGCTTATGATGTCAAATAGCATACACTGAAACCAGGTAGAACGCTCCTTTAGGGCACAGGAAAAAATCCTCAAGCACTCTCCTGATCAGTAAATATGCACATGAAGTAAAACAAACAAGAGACACTCCATAGTGAAAATTAAAATTATGAAAATGCTTTTTCAGGAATGTACAGCTATGTTTCAACTACACTGAGCAAAATTATAAACGCAACAATTTTTCTATGTACACAAAAGGCCTATTTCTCTCAAAATGTGTTCACAAATCTGTCTAAATCTGTGTTAGTGAGCACTTCTCCTTTGCCGAGATAATCCATCCACCTCACAGGTGTGGCATATCAAGATGCTGATTAGACAGCATGATTATTGCACAGATGTGCCTTAGGCTGGCCACAATAAAAGGCCACTCTAAAATGTGCAGTTCACACAGCACAATGCCACAGATGTTGCAAGTTTTTAGGGAGCATGCAATTGGCATGCTGACTGCAGGAATGTCCACCAGAGCTGTTGCCCTTGAATTGAATGTTCATTTTTCTACCATAAGTAGTCTCCAAAGGCATTTCAGAGAATTTGGCAGTACATCCAACCAAACCAGCCCAGGACCTCCACATCCAGCACCTTTACCACCAAGATCGTCTGAGACCAGCCATCCAGACAGCTGCTGCAACAATCGGTTTGCATAACCAAAGGATTTCTGCACAAACTGTCAGAAACTGTCTCAGTGAAGCTCATCTGCATGCTAGTCATCATCATTGGGGTCTCAACCTGACTGCAGTTTGTCTTCGTAACTGACTTGAGTGGGCAAATACACACATTCAATGGCGTCTGGCACTTTGGAGAGGCATTCTCTTCACGGATGAATCCTGATTTTCACCATACAGGGCAGATGGCAAACAGCATGTATGGCAATGTGTGGGTGAGTGGTTTGCTGATGTCAACGTTGTTGTCAGGGAATCCCCGTGAGATGTCTGTCACATAAATGTGCGCAAGCACATAGGTTTGCACATAGAATGGCTAACAGGCACACGCATGCGCGCAGGAGCCCGCAATCGTGTGTGTGTGTCTTGGCGCCAGACGGCCTATTTAAAGGGAGTCTAGCCTCCTAGTCTTTGCTGACTTATCTTCAGCTGTGTCCTGTATCCTGATCTGATGCTGTGTGCTCTCCTAGTTTATGACCCCGCTTGTTCTTGACCTTGGCTCCGTATTCTGTTCCTGTGTTATACCCACCTCTGACCTGACTAAGTTCCTGACTCTGGCTCTGTTTACGATTTGGTTCCTTGCTGCCCACCTGACGAACCCGGCTATTCCTGTGACTCTGCTACTGTCTTTGGTCCTGGCTGCTGTTTACCCTCAGTTGCCTGCCTGGCTGTCTCCTGTTCCTGCTCTGCACACCTCAGCCTACTCCAGTCTGCAGAACCCTGACAAGCTGCTAATCCGGGACCTTCCACATTAGGCACTCGTGTCCCTCTTGTCCTTTGGTCTTCTCTGTCTCATCCTCAGCGGAGCCAGGACAGGAGATATAAAAGGGGCCAACCTCCTCAACTCAGTTTCCTATCAGGTACCTGACAGTATCAGTCAGCCAATGATGGAGTCTGAAAGGGAGGCCTCTCCACCGGAGGACTTGGGTCGATCGATCTCTGCACTATCTCACATTGTGCAAAAGTTGCAAGGGGATCTTAAACGCATGGAAAATCGACTGCCTGCTGGCACAGAGACTTTGCCATCTTCTGGTCCTCCTGCTACAACAGATGAAGCTACTCAGATGGAGATCAACACATCCGGTGGAACCTTCTTCCCTCCTGAACCCCGAGTGCCTATCCCAGAACGCTTCTCTGGAGATAGCAGGAAATTTCGGACTTTCTGCAACTATTGTGAACTTTACTTCTCCCTCCTGCCACATACTTTTCCTGCACAGGATGTTAGAGTGGGATTTATTATTTCCCTTCTTCTAGAGGAACCCCAGTCCTGGGCTTTTCATCTTCGTGAGCAACATGACCCAGCCCTGGCTTCTATGGACTCCTTTTTCTCTGCCATGTCTCAGCTATACGCTGACCCCTTTCGTAATCAGACTGCCGAAATAATGCTCAGCAAATTGCAGCAGGGTCAGAGGCCTGTGGAGAATTATGTGGCTGACTTCCGTCTCTGGAGTATCAGTACAGAATGGAACCAATCTGCTCTCCATTACCAGTTTGGTCGGGGTTTATCTGATGCCATTAAGGATGAACTTGCCAGAGTGGAAATACCAGCAGCTTTGGAGCACTTGGTTATTCTTGTTATCCAGATTGACCATCCGCTACGGGAGCGCCTGTATGAGAAAGCTAACATAGACTCTATAGTTCACCCCAGACCCAAGAATTCTGTTTCCTGCCTTACCCGTGACACGACAAGGTCCTTCCGAGACCCTTCACAATGAAGTTTCTGGAGAACCTCTCTGCCCGAAGCCGAGCGTCTCCGCCGCCTGCGTTCTAACCTTTGCTTCTACTGTGGCAGTTCCAGTCACTACCTACAAACCTGTCCAGTAAGGCCATGCAAGTCTCCTTCTAATTGGATACACACAATGCTTCCACCTGGGACTGATCAAGCTCACCTCACTCTCTTTTGTCACCTGAAACGCGCTGAAAGAACCATCTCTGTTCCCGCAATTATAGACTCTGGTGCCTGTAGCTGCTTTGTGGACTCTATTTTTGCAGCCCAGCACAATCTTCCTCTTTGTTCCAAGAAACAGGGGTTGGTGGTTCATCTCTCTGATGGTTCTGATATTAAGTCTGGCCCGGTTACACAAGAAACGGACACTAATCTTTGCCTTTCCTCTACCGGCCACCAAGAATGCCTACGCCTAGATGTCATCACGTCACCCATGTTCCCCATCATTCTGGGTATGCCCTGGCTGAGGGCACATAACCCCAGCATCAATTGGCTTACAGGGGAGGTCTTCTTCTCGTCTCCCTACTGCCTGGCACATTGTGTTCCACAAGAAGTACACCCTGCTACTCCTCTCCTGGCCATCCAGCCTGACCCTGAAGTGTCAAAACTTGTCCCTGCAGTGTATCACGAATACCTTGATGTCTTCAATAAAAAGAATGTAGATACTCTCCCTCCCCACTGGGCCTATGATTGTCCCATTGAGTTGCTGCCCGGGCCTGAAATACCTTTTGTCCGTATCTACCCCCTTTCTGAACTTGAATTAGAAACCATCCGTCATTACATCGAGGAAAGCTTGGAGAAAGGATTCATTCGACCTTCCACATCTCCCGCAGGAGTCGGCATCTTTTTTGTCGAGAAGAAAGATCATACCCTCAGACCCTGCATAAACTATTGAGACCTTAACAAAATAACAGTCAAAAACCGATACCCTCTTCCCCTGATTCCTGAACTTTTCTTGAGGTTGCGAGGGGCGCAGGTATTCTCTAAACTTGATTTGAGAGGTGCATACAACTTAGCCAGAATTCGTGAGGGAGACGAATGGAAGACTGCATTCCGAACGCGCTTTGGACATTATGAATATCTTGTTATGTAGTTCGGTCTCTGCAACGCCCCCGCCACGTTTCAACATCTGGTCAATGATATATTTTGGGACTTTCTTGACTTATTCATTATTGTCTATCTGTATGATATCCTTGTATTCTCCAGTTCTCTTGATATACACAGGGGTCATGTAAAGAAGGCGCTTGAAAGACTTTGGCAGCACCATCTCTATGCAAAAGCTGAGAAATGCGAATTCGAAAGACCGACTATCCAATTCCTGGGACTCGTCATTTCTGCAGAGGGCATTTCTATGGATGCGCAGAAAGTGGCTGCTGTACTTGAATGGCCTGCTCCGGAAGAAAAGAAAGCCATACAACGCTTTGTGGGGTTCGCAAATTTTTATAGAAATTTTATAAAGAACTTTTCCGGTATCATTGCACCAATTACTCAGTTGACCAAGCAGCATGTCCCATTCAAATGGACTCCTGAGGCGCAAGGTGCTTTTGAACAACTAAAGACTTTATTCAGTTCTGCTCCCATTCTGACCCTGCTCTGGCCTACGAACTCAAGTAGATGCTTTTGAAAATGCAGTTGGGGCTATACTATCTCAAAGACAAGGGGCTAAGTCCTTACTCCATCCTCCATCCTATTGCCTTCTTCTCCAGGAAAATAAGTTCTTCAGAGAGAAACTATGATGTGGGGGATCGAGAACTATTAGCCATTAAAGCTGCTCTGGAAGAATGGCGCTATTTGTTGGAAGGGGCTGCTCACCCTATTCTTATTTTTACAGACTATAAAAACTTGGAATACTTAAGAACTGCCAGACAACTGAGACACCGACAGGCCAGATGGGCACTGTTCTTTTCACATTTCGTTTTCCATTGAACCTTTTGCCCCGGATCCAAGAACGGGAAACCTGATGCGCTTTCACGTATGTTCTCCGAGTCGGCTCCATCTCCCAAACCTGACACTATTTTGCCTGCCAAAAACGTCTTACTCCTACAAGCAGATGTGATATCTCAAATCAAAGAGGCAGTTGCTAGCCATCCTCCTCCTCTGGACCTGAATCTTCAACGAAAAGACAAACTCTTCTTCCACAAGGAACAAATTTTTATCCCCGAACAATTTAGAGTTCACATCCTCAAGAAGTGTCATGACCATCCTCTTGCTGGGCACTTTGGAATCCGTAAGACCTCAGATCTGGTCTCCCATTCCTTTTGGGGGCCAAATTTATTAAAAGACTGTAGAGAATATGTCAGGTCCTGCTCTGTATGTCTCAGAAACAAGTCTGATCGTGCCAAAACCTGGGGTCTGTTGGAATCTCTTCCAGTACCTGAAAAGCCTTGGAATATGATTTCCATGGATTTCATTGTGGAACTCCCCTCATCTGAAGGTTTCACTACTATCTTTGTCATTGTTGATCGCCTCTCAAAAATGGCTAATTTAATACCTTTAAAAGGGAACCCCCTCTGCCACTGAAACTGCTTCCGCATTCATCAAAGAAGTCGTAAGGTTACATGGCATTCCTGCCAGTATTATCTCTGACCGTGGAGTTCAGTTTACTTCTAAATTTTGTAAAGCCCTGTGTAACGCCTTGAAGATTGAACTTTGTCTTTCCTCTGCGTACCACACACAGACAAATGGACAGACTGAAAGTACAAACCAGACCCTTAAACAATATTTAAGATGTTTCTTCTCCTTCTTGCAGGATGATTGGGTGTCCCTCCTCCCTTTGGCAGAGTTTGCATGCAAAAACTCAGTTCACTCTGCCATCAAACAATCACTATTCTATGGCAATTATGGTTATCATCCTTCCTTCCTACCTGATGTACCTTTGGAATCTACTGTGCCAGCTGTATAAGAAAGACTGAACTTTCTGAACACTAATAATCAATTCTTGCGAGAGACTATCTTGAAAACACAAGCAGATAATAAAAGATTTTTTGATAAGAAGGAGAGGAAACCTGAATTTGAAACCAGGAGACAGGGTTTGGTTGTCCACAGCTAATTTAAAATTAAAGTGCCCCTCGAAGAAGCTCGGCCCAAGATTCCTGGGTCCTTTCTCTATTAAAAAACGGATCAACTCTCTGTCCTTTGAATTGTCCCTACCAAGTAATGTGAGGATTCATCCCGTGTTTCACATTTTTCTTCTCAAGCCAACGGTTGCTAATCCCTTCCCGGATCGTGGTTCTGAAACTCCTGCCCCTTTACTGATTGAGGGTAATGAAGAATACGAGGTAGAGGCTATCCTGGACTGTAGAAAGAGGGGAGGTCGGACTTAATTCCTCAATGGAAGGGTTATGGTCCTGAGGATAACTCCTGGGAACCAGCCTCTAATGTCCATGCTCCCCGGTTGATACAAGCCTACCTCCAGCTTCATTCTGAAACATGGTCTCTTGTGGGCATCCGGAGGCTGCCCCTAAGGAGCGGGCAATGTCAGGGAATCCCCATGAGACGTCTGGCACATAGATGTGCGCAAGCGCATAGGTTTGCACGTAGAATGGCTAACAGGCGCACGAATGCGTGCAGGAGCCCGCAATCGCGGGCTTAATTCCTCTTGGCGTCAGACAGCCTATTTAAAGGGAGTCTAGCCTCCTGGTCTTTGCTGACTAATCTTGAGCTGTGTCCTGTATCCTGATCTGATCTTGTGTGCTCTCCTAGTTTAAGGCCCGGCTTGTTCTTGACCTTGGCTCCATATTCTGTTCCTGTGTTATACCCACCTCTGACCCGGCTACGTTCCTGACTCTGGCTCTGTTTACAATTTGGTTCCTTGCTGCCCACCTGTTGATGAACCCGGCTATTTCTGTGACTCTGCTACTGTCTTTGGTCCTGGCTGCTGTTAACCCTCGGTTGCCTGCCTGGCTGTCTCCTGTTCCTGCTCTTCACACCGCAGCCTACTGCAGTCTGCAGAACCCTGACAAGCTGCTTTGCCCGGGACCTTCCACATCAGGCACTCGTGTCCCTCTTGTCCTTTGGTCTTCTCTGTCCCATCCTCAGCAGAGCCAGGACAGGAGATACAAAAGAGGCCGACCTCGTCAACTCAGTCTCCTATCAGGTACGTGACAGTTGTGGATCAAGTGGCCCATGGTGGCGGCAGTGGAGTTATGGTATGGGCAGGTGTGTGCTTTGGACAGCGAACACAGGTGCATTTTATTGATGCCATTTTGAATGCACATAAATACCTTGTATAGCCCATTGTTGAGCCATTCACCCACGACCATCACCTTATGTTGCAGCATGATAATGCACATCCCCATGTTGCAAGGATCTGTACACAATTCCTGGAAGCTGAAAACATCCCAGTTCTTGCATGGTCAGCACACCGGACATGTCACCCATTGAGAATGTATGGAATGCTCTGGATCAGTGTATACGACAGCGTGTTCCAGTTCCTGACAATATCCAGCAACTTCGCACAGCCATTCAAGAGGAATGGACCAACATTCCACAGGCCACAATCAACATCCTGAACAACTCTATGTGAAGGAGATGTGCTGCGCTGAGTAAGGCAAATGGTAGTCACACCAGATACTGACTGGTTTGTGGACCCCCCTCCTGACCCGCCCAATACAGTAAGGGCCAGTTCACACCAGATGCAGTTCCGTGTGTTTTTTTCTGCACTAAAAATGCATGCACAGTGTTTTCCCTGTATTCCAATGGCTCTAGTTCACACCAAGGCAGTCAGTTCCAGTCAGTTTTGAGTCAGTTTCTGCACTGGAATACACTGTGCATGCATTTTTAGGGCCATTTCACACCACAAAACTGCACTCATACGTTCCGGATCAGTTTTTGCTTACAGTTCACACAAATGCAGTTCCAGTGCCTTTTTGATACAATTTGCAAAAATTTGCTAGGTTCCAGTACAGTATAGCACGCGCTACATTTTTTTATGCACCGGAAACTGACTGCACTGGTGTGAACTAGAGCCATTGGAATACATGGAAAACACTGCTTGCATTTTTAGTGCAGAAAAAAAAGCGCACGGAACTGCATCCGGTGTGAACTAGCACTTAGTGCAGAAAAAGAGTGCGTGGAACTGCATCTGGTGTGAACTAGCACTTAAAGTGGTTGTAAATCCTTACATACCACTTTAACCTACAGGTAAGCCTAGATTAAGGCTTACCTGTAGGTGCAACAAAAATCTCCTAAACCTACATGGTTTAGGAGATATTTGCAAAAGAAAGGCACCGCTGTCTACGGCTGTCTACGTTGAGGGCATGCGGCCTGGTACGGTTCAGGAGGGAGGGGGAGCCGCTCTCTCGTCCCCCCCCTCTTCCCCTGCAGCCTGCCAGGTTGTGTGCTCGGATAAGGGTCTGGTTTGGATTTTGAGGGGGACCCCCACGCTGTTTTTTCGGCGTAGGGTTCCCCTTCAAATCCAGACCAGACCCAAGGGCCTGGTATGCTCCTGGAGGGGGAACCCATGCCGTTTTTTTTCTTTAAAAATTGGCGTGGAGTTCCCGCTCAGGATTCATACCAAACGCAGTGCCTGGTATTGGCGGGAATCCACGTCGGATCCCCGTCTATCGGCAATGCGTGTCGCTCATCGTGAAAGGAACATTTTTTCCTTTCCCGATGACGAGACAGCTCGGCGCTGGCTCTCGCGACGGAGCTTATAGGGTGTCAATCTCGCCGCTAGAAGCGGCGAGATTGACACAATATCGGCGGCACCAACTGTATGCAGTTTTAGTGCTTTTTGCATTTTGCAGATTTGCACTACAGTCCCTTTAACATGGTTCCTATTGAACACGTTCTGTAGTGCAAATCTGCAAATCTGCAAAATAGGTGTGAATCCAGCCTTAGCATCTGCCTCGCTGCACCGATTTCAAAAAGTAGTTTCTGTACTACTTTTTGCGATTTTGGCCCGCGATTTTGGCCCGCGATTTACATTGACATCTGTGCAGAAACCTGCACAGATGTCTCTGTAATCGCGGCCGAAATCGGGATTGACCAGCGGGAGTGAAATCGTGCGAGTTCAGCTGTACTCTCACGGCTTCACTCTCGCAGCACTGTGTAAACCTGGGTTAAGACAGATTTGTAAACGATATTTGAAAGAGCTCATGATCAATAGGGGAAAACAGAAAAGTGTTGCGTTTATAATTTTGCTCAGTGTATGTACAAATAACTATTTGTCCAGTTGTTTTATATATGTACAGTACAGGACTGTTTCATGACACTCACTAATGCCAAATAAAAATGGCAGACTTCTTACTAATAATGTACTTTGTATGTACATGCATTGGCGTCCGCTCCATAGGGCAAGGGAGGGCGTTTGCCCCCCCTCTAGAATCCAGTGCTGTGATTCTCTGAAAGGAAAACAGCAGGGAGGAAGCAAGGCGGCGGCGCGGCAAATTCAATTAGAGCTCTCTCTTCGACTGACAAAAAGGGGGGGCGATAGGGGGAGATACACAGACAGCCTGCAGCTCTCCTCTCCCTGTCACGGCGCCGCTGCCGAGTTCTCTGGTAAATGGAGCAGCGGCGCTGTGACAGGGAGAGGAGAGCCACGGGCTGTCTGTATATCTCAAATCGCCCCCTCCCCCTTTCTGTCAGCTGAAGCTAGAAGAGAGAGAGAGCGGCTCTAATCAGATTCACCGTGCCACCGCCCTGCTTCCTGCCCACTGTTTTCCTCCCCATGATTGGCCACAGCAGAGGGCCAATCAGAAGACTCTGGGGACTGGGGGCATCATGGGAAATGTAGCCCCTAAGGAGTGGCAGCCCCAGCGTGTCCACAGACACCATTCTACAGCCCCCAGCATGCAAGCACTCTGCTGGAGGGGGTGTTACCAGAGGAGAAAAGAGAATACTGTGCTGGGGGAAGCCAGAGAGGGAGCCACGCTGTACCTGCACCACCAGAGAGCCACGCTCTACCCGCACCAACCAGAGAGCCACGCTCTACCCACCCCACCAGAGAGAGAGCCACGCTGTACCCGCACCACCAGAGAAGGAGCCACGCTGTACCCGCACCACCAGAGAGGGAGCCATGCTGTACCCACACCACCAGAGAGAGAGAGCCCCGATGTAACCGCACCACCAGAGAGGGAGCCATGCTGTAACCGCACCACCAGAAAGAGAGCCCCGCTGTAACCGCACCACCAGAGAGGGAGCCACGCTGTAACCGCACCACCAGAGAGGGAGCCACGCTTTACCCACACCACCAGAGAGGGAGCCACGCTGTACCCGCACCACCAGAGAGGGAGCCACGCTGTACCCGCCCCACCAGAGAGGGAGCCACGTTGTACCCGCACCACCAGAGAGGGAGCCACACTTTACCCGCACCACCAGAGAGGGAGGAAGACCGAGCCACTGCCAGGGTACAGGCATGCTACACTACTGACTAGAGTCACCCCGGGCAACCCAGAGTGAGCGAACGTCCAGCCAGAGGGATCACTGTTGTGGTTTCACCAGGTCTGGTAAGAGGGCCTGTTGGCCATTATCCATTACTGTTCCTAGGGACTGAGCCATTAGGAAGTTTCTAACCTGATATCCTCCCATCTATGATGGGGGCAATTATTGCAGAAAATTACACCAAATGCTGGGAGTTTTTAGTCCGGAAACTGACACCAGTGCTGAGGGTCATTATTATGTACATTGGTACAGATGCTGAAGTTTTTATTCTAGAAATCTGCACCGATGTGGGGGGTTATTATTGTTGCTACTGACACCAATGCTGGCGATTTTTATTGCAGAAACTGGCACTGATCCTGGGGGTTGTTATTTCCTTGGGGGGAACTTCATTTTTTATGATATTGTTATTCAAAGTTGCTAGTTGCTTGATAGTTGCATCAGGTTTCTCAAACCTTTGCATGCCTGCACTTTATGTGATAATGACTAAGCCCCTCCCCTTCATGACATTGTCAAAAAGGGACCTAGCATGGATGACCTTAAAATGATGCCCCCCCCTGAAAAAAGTTCAACGGACGCCCATGTGTACATGCTTAGAACCTGCATGTTTTCTTATATGGTGTCTCATTACTCATGGTATTTGAAATAATTACTGCAGAACCAGTTAGCAGAATGAAATCAGGAGCAACGTTTCTAACATAATCTTGTGATAATTAGCTATTTAACCACTTCCCTACCGCCCATAGTCATATGACGTCCACAGATGGGATCTCCCATCCTGGGTGGGCATCATATGACGTCCTCGGCTTTGTGGGGGGATATCTGAATAATGCCTGCAGCTAGAGGCATCATTCAGATATCCTTTTGTTGTGCCGGCGATTCTGCGCACCATAAGAATGATCATAGCAGCGGTTCCGCCACTTGATTGTTCTTATAGGCAGTGGGAGGGGACATCCCCCCCTCCCGCCGCCATCCGGTGCTTCTCCGGGCTCTCCCGTGCCATCGGGGACCCGGAGAGAATCGTCCGGCACCGGTGGTGGGTCACGTGACGAGCATAGAGATGACTGATGACCAGATGGTCACCAGTCATCTCTTTGATCGTCGAAGGCCCGGGCGCGATGTGATGACGCCACGCCTGGGTCCTCAGATGTAAACAAAGCCGCCATTGCGGCTAGTAAGTATGAGATCAGTGTAAAAATGTTCACAATCTCATGATTTCCAGCCTGGAGGAGAGATGTGGGGTCTTATTGACCCAGCATCTCTCAATAAAGAGGACCTGTCACACACATTCCTATTACAAGGGATGTTTACATTCTTTGTAATAGGAATAAAAGTGATCAAAAAAAATAAAAAAAGGAAAATAAGTGTAAAAATAAATAAAATAAGTAAAATAAAAAAATAATAATAATTAAAAAAAATATTAAAACGCCCCTGTCCCCGGTAGCTCGCGATCAGAAGCGAACGCACGCGTAAGTCCCGCCCACATATGCAAACGCCGTTCAAACCCACATATGTGAGGTATCGCCGCGTGCGTTAGAATGCGTGCAACAATTCTAGCACTAGACCTCCTCTGTAACCTGGTAACCTGTAAAAAAATTTAAAGCGTTGCCTATGGAGATTTTTAAGTACCGAAGTTTGCCGCCATTCCATGAGTGTGTGCAATTTTAAAGCGTGACATGTTAGGTATCTATTTACTCGGCGTAACATCATCTTTCATATTTTCCCCAAAAATTGGGCTAACTTTACTGTTTTGTTATTTTTAAATTCATGAAACCATTTTTTTTCCCCAAAAAAGGCATTTGTAAAATTATTGCGCAAATACCGTACAAGAAAAAAAGTTGCAATGACCGTCATTTTATTCCCTAGGGTGTCTGCTAAAAATTTTTTTTATGTTTGGGGGTTCTGAGTAATTTTCTAGCAAAAGAATGATGATTTGTACATGTAGGAGAGAAGTGCCAGAATAGGCCCGGTATTGATGTGGTAAAAAAAGCCCGGTGTTGAAGTGGTTAAAGAGTGCAGGTGATGAAAAATTTATTTCAGGTTTTGTTTCTGTTTTTGACCCCATTAATAGGATGTTCCTTTATTTCCTGTTCCTGTGATGCCCATATAAGAATGCTCACAGGGTCAGGCACAGAAAACAATGAAATCATTGTCATACATTTAAAGTGGTTATAAAGTCAAAAAGTTTTTTTTTACCTTAATCCATTCTCTGCATTAAGGTAAAAAAATACCAATACCTATCCCCCCACCCCCTCCCTAAATACTTACCTGAGTCCTCTCTACACCCAGCAGTACCCTTGTCTGCAGCACCACTTCTCACTCTTCCTGGTCTCATGGGAGAATCTGAAAGCCTTTGGCTCCTGCTGCTGTCAGTCAAATCCTGAGAAGAGAGAGCAGGGGGTGTGGACGAGCCGTGCTGTGTGCATCTATGGACACATGTAGCCTGGTTCAGGAGGGTGACGGCATAGGTGTCCCTAAAGCACACAGCTTGCTATGTGGGCACGAACAGGGAAGGACAATGCAGTACAATTGCACAGATCAGGTGTGTATAACCACTTTTTTATTTTAATAAAAATTGGCCTTTACAACCACTTTAGACCCTTTGTCACTTTACTAAAATCGGCTTGTTTTTTACCAAAACAAAGAAATAGAATTGGGCTTGAGACAGATTTGTAATTTATCAGGAATGATGAAAACTTTATATTTGCATAATATGGTTTAGGATAGACAAGTATTTTGTAACCCTTATGCATTATTCACTTGGTAAACATTCAAATAATATCCTTAGACAATTCTCTATTTGACAAGGATTTCCCTGTGTTGTTATCAACAACTACCCCTAAACCAGTGTTTCTTATACTTTGGTCACAGATCACTTTGTGATGACATGCCACTTGACTGTGTAGTGAACATTGCCTAGTTTGTCCAAAAAAAAATAATCAGTGGTGAGTGATATAGCAAACCTTATTTTTGAATGTAATAAATAATATTACTACTGCATTCTGAGATATAGCAGATTCATCACACGAGTGTTTCTTGCTATGGAATAACAGTAATAAATATTCTCCCCCATGACACCACAACCCCTTTTAAAACAAAAATTGACAGCATAGACACATATGCAGGACTAGAACACATAAAAGTCAGGGTGGTGGGTTGGAGTAAATTACACAGGCAAGGTTGTGTGTTGAAGAGACCCTGGTGCTAAAATATAATGGAGAATATATTTCTCCCAGCTTAAGTGTACAGACATGGTGAATGGCATACCTCCCAACCGCCCCGGAGTTGACGGGACCGTCCCTGAAATTGATCTATGTCCCGGCGTCTTAGCGAATCATAGCAATGTCTCAGAGGTAGCCAAGTGACAGAACAAGTTCCAGCACTTGGTTCCATTGAAAATCCTGGCAGGTTCACGCTGGCTCGGGGGCTTTTCTCAGTCGGCACTGCTCACTTCTCCCTGCATCTCCATGTCAGCACTGCTGACTCCACCTCCCCCCTCCTGCACTCTTTGGGCCCAGGGGCAGCCTGACCAATCGGGTGCTGCCCTGGGCGAGCATGCAGACTGAGTGGCAGCAGGTGCAGGGAGCGGGACAGCACCCGGCTGAGGGCTCCAGGAGGTGGCGGGGACGAAGAGTCACAAGGGCAGCCAGGCGGATTGTCCTGGAGCAGGGAGAAGAGCTCCAAAGACCTCCCAGCCCAGGACTGATGGACAGGCTGACCAGAGAATGTCAGACAGGTGGGCAGGAAGTGCAGGTAGCCAGATACAGCAGCAAACAGATCTGCTGGATGGAGCAGCTCCATGAATTTCTATGACCACTCAGCTATAAGAACAGGCCTGCCCACTGCATGGAAGGTACTGTGTCACACACACCTTCCCACAAAAGGGACTGCAGACAGGGCTAGAGTCTCTCTCATTTCTCTCTCCCCCACCCTCTCTCTCCCCCTCTCCCCCCCTCACCCCCTATCTCCCCTCTCCTTCCCCTCCCTCTCTCTCCCCCCCTCAATCCCCCTCCCCGAACCACAACCCTGCACTCAGTATGTAGCGCACCCCTCAACCCTGCACTCTGTACATAGCGCACCCCTCAACCCTGCACTCTGTACATATTGCAACCCTCAACCCTGCACTCTGTACATGGCACAACCCTGCACTCAGTATGTAGCACACCCCTCAACCCTGCACTCTGTACATAGTGCACCCCTCAACCCTACACTCTGTAAATAGCAAATGGGAAAAAGAAAATTGCGCTATTGTCAGGGAATTCCTGTGAGACGTTTTGCACACAGATGTGCACAAGCACATAGTCTGTCCAATAGAATGGCAAACAGGCGCGCGCATGCGCGCCAGAACCCGCATTCGCGCATGCGCGCATCCGCGAATGCGCGCGCGCGCACGGGCGCGCGCGCACAAGCCTAATTCTCTTTTGGCGCCAGACAGCCTATTTAAAGGGAGTCTGGGCTCTTGTGCTTTGCTGACTGATCTCAGCTGTGTTCCTGAATCCTGCTCTGATCCTGTGTGTCTCCCTAGTATTTTGACCCGGCTTGCTCTTGACCTTGTTCCTGTACTGATGTCCATCTCTGACCCGGCTCCGTTCCCGACTCTGGCTCTGTCTATGATCTTATACCTCGCTGACCTCCTGCTGACGAACCTGGCTATTCCTGAGACCTTGCTCCTGTCTTTGTTCCTGGTTGCTGTTAACCCCCGGCTACCTGCCTGGCTGTTACCTGTTCCTGCTCAGCACATCACAGCCTCCTCCAGTCTGCTGAACCCTGCCAAGCAGTTCACCCGGGACCTCCTGCTCCAGGCACTCGTGTCCCTCTTGTCCTTCAGCTTCCTCTGTCTCACCTCCAGCGGAGCCAGGACAGGAGATATAAGAGAGGCCGACCTCGTCAATTCAGTCTCCCATCCGATCCCTGACAGCTATTCAAAGAAATTAATTAGAACAGACTAATATAATAAAAAATAAGTTGCACTCTGTAAATAGCGCGCCACTTAACCATGCACTCTGTACATAGCGCACCCCACAACCCTGCACTCCGTGCATAGCGCAACCCTGCACTCAGTACGTAGTGAACCCTGAACTCTTTATGTAGTGCACCCCGCAACCCTGCACTCTTATGTAGTAAAAGAATGTAGTAAAAAAATGCAGACTCCTGCATTCTGTGCATTACACACTCCTGACCCCTGCATCCTGTACATTACACACTTTTGACCCTGACATTCTGTGGATTATGTTCTCCTGGCCCCTGCATTCTGTGCCTTACACCTTCCTGACCCTTGCACTCTGTGCATTACACTCCCCTCACCCCTGCATTCTGTGCATTATGTACTCCTGACCCCTGCATTCTTTTCATTACACACTCCTGACCCTTGCATTCTGTGCATTACACCCTTCTGACCCCTGCATTATGTGCATTATGTACTCCTGACCTCTGCATTCTCTGCATTACACTCTCCTGACCCCTGCATTATGTGCATTATGCACTCCTGACCCCTGCATTCTTTGCATTACATACTCCTGACCCCTGCATTCTGTTCATTACACACTCCCCTGACCCCTGAATTATGTGCATTACACACTCCTAACCCCTGAATTCTGTGCATTAGACCCTCCTTACCCCTGCATTCTGTTCTTTATGTACACCTGGACCATGCTCTCTGTGTGTCATATGCTCCTAAACCCAGCACTAACTACAGCACTTTGAATGTTACATACTGTTACATACTCCTGATCCTTGAACACGTTGCATTACATGGACTCCTGCAGCCTGTTATGTATCCTAAACCCAACACTGACTGCAGTACTCTGTGCATTATACATCTCCGCCCCGATGATCTGCCTTACACGCTCCTGCACTATATACACAATACTGCACATTAACTACTTCTCTAATGGGCTCTCTTCTTCTACACCCTGAATAGTCTTTAATTGGACATCAATACATTTGTCTGGCTTTAACAAAACCCAAATTTAATAAACATCTCCTATATCCTTCTCATCATTATGGTAGTCTAGGTCTCTCTACTGTTCTTATTATCTAGACTGCATCCCCACACCTGATATCCCTTGGTTAGGTTTTGAGTCTTCTTCAATAGCACCTAATTATCTCCCACGTTCACTTTGGTCCAAATTAGTGCATTATAGAGATGTTGGGTCAGTCAATTAAATAGTTTCACATTCCCTTCTCCTCTGGTAGCTGTACCACAAGAAATACAACCTGGTTTTGCCTATTTAATCTAGGTGATCCTTCTTTTACACAAGCCTCAAATTCACAGTGTATGATTTTGATAGTTGTCACGAACGCCTTATGTATGTATATTTTATTTTTTGTTCAATAAAAGTCTATGTTTAAAGAAAAAAAAAAACAGGAATAAACACAGTTCCTTGTTCACAAACAGATAAATGTACAGCAGCAGTAAAGCAATCACCTCAAAAAAATGACAGACAGGCAGAGGTGCTAAGCATATAGGTAGTAGGGGTTGAGCAGGTGAGGCAAGACGCAGAGGTGATATGCCCCCCCCCCCCAAAGTAGTTAAGCATTCCAACCACGTAAAGTACAGAAGTGCTGATGAAAAATAAAGCTGCTAAAGTATGCTGTCAATGAGGCCATCCAATAAAAATTGTGTTGTTCCATAACAGCATGTACAGCTCATGTTCATGCTGCCCTTTAACAAAGGATTTGTGATGAATTGCACCGCAGTGGATTGCTGAGCTTAGTGGGAATAGCAATGTCCAGAAATCTGTTCACTCAGCTCTGGTCTCCCAAGGTCCAACCTTGTTACATAGAGATATGTAGTGTTTGGAAACAAACCTGCATCAAAATACTTTGTATTGTACCACAGCACAGGGATATACAGTACATCTGTTCTTACATTGACTCTGTTGTAGCTTTTTTTGTTCCTCATTTAGACATATGGTTGTCATAAAATAAGCACACAGTTTTAAGTGGAATAATTCTCTTTCATTTGTATGGAACAAGAAGATATCATTGACTAGAGTATCAAAGGAAATCACTGTCTCTCCAGTGAATACATTTTCTGTGCAACACATATGTATGCTATAGCCAAAATGCTTCCACGCCGGCTTCCTCCATGATGACTCATGATTTTACTACATCTGCCTCCTCTTCTCATGTGACCTTGCTCAAAACTATTGACTCCAATTTGATTAACACTGTGGGACCCCCTGCAAAGTACAGTAATTGGACAATAAAGGACAGTCCTACAAAAAGATAATTGAAACCATGTGATGTTTCTTCCCATCATGTAAATAAGAAAATGTATGAAAGATATATTCGTCTACAGAAAATAGAATGTCTATTTGTAAAAAACAGTCAATTTCATACTTACAAATTAAATACTGAGGTAATAAAGTATCTTAAAATAGCCTGAGTATATAAAAACAGTAATAAAGATAAACATGTAAATGACTCACATCTATTTAAATCTATTCACATGCATTCACCTCACAGTAAAGTAAAAAAAACATTAAAATCACTTCCAATTAGAAAGTTGTTAAGGAATATATTATACATGGACAATAACTGTAAAATAAATGTATGCTGTATACTTGTAATAACAATGGACTCATTATTTGAGAGACATTTTCAAGGTGTAATGTTCTAACTTACATTTATATTATTTTCTGTACTTTACTCTCCAGGGACAGTGCTCATATGTAAGTCTGGTATTTATGTTTCCCGCAGAAAAAAATCTCACTATTCCTGCTTTCTGATTAAGATATTTAGGGAAACTGTCCAAATCTGCAGTAAAGAGATAAAGTGTTGCCATAAGCAATGTGCTTCCAGGTGTCATTTAGTTTATTTCAGAAAATAGGATTGGGGTTGTGACAGAGTCTTGGCAAAAATGGCACATAAACTAGTAGATGGGTGGTATTTGTTGAGGGCTCTAGGGAAGTGTGGTGGGTAATTCAGCACAACCTTCCTTTGGGCCTGGAGTTTTTGGGTGGGACAGCAGTCTGGCCAATTTGTCTAACAAAATCCACCTGCCGGGATGCCTAGCCCATTAAAAGGCTGGAAGCTCTCATTAGGTGGGGAAACTGTGGTGAGACTCTGCGTGTGCATGAAGAACTGAAGTATGGTGGTTTTGCTGTGTGCTGTACAAAGCGCTTGAAGGGAAGCACCCACCAGTCTAATGCCGCGTACACACGACCGTTTTTAATGTCATGGAAAAAAACGATGTTTTTCTCAACGTGATTCTTCTCAAGCCTGCCTTGCATACACACTATCGTGAAAAAAAAATGCTTGAGCAACACGTATGACGGCACTATAAAGGGGAAGTTCTATTCGGATGGCGCCACCCTTTGAGTTGCTTTTGCTGATTTCGTGTTACTGCGTGTTAGTAAAAATTTGGTGTTAGCCGATTCACGCTTTTCAGTCTCTGTGCTTTTCAGTCCGTTACAGCATGATGAATGTGCTATCTCCATTACAAACGCTAGTTTTACCAGAATGAGCGCTCCCATCTCATAACTTGCTTCTGAGCATGCGCATTTTTTTTACCCTCATTAAAGCGTATACACGGCCGTTTTTCACGATGAGAAAAATGACGGGAAAAACGACGAGAAAAAATAGAGCATGTTCTAAATTTTTAATGCCCATTTTTCTCATCGGTAAAAATGCTCTGGAACCTACACACAGTCGTTTTTAATGACCAATTTAAAAAATAGCATTTTTCTAGTCATGAAAAACGGTCGTGTGTACGCGGCATAAGAGTTATCAAGGCTAAGCAAAAGCTTACTGCATAGATGCAAACACTTGCTGAAGTAAGCAACCCTTTTTTGTGTGTTATGCTAACGTTAAGTCGTTTTGTTTGGATACTTGAAAATAAATGTTTGCCCTTAAAGTTACTTAATGTTGAAGTGCCACAAAACTACTGCTTAAACAGGTCCCCCTGTTCAAGAAAAAAAAGCCTTTTATATATATATATATATATATATATATATTGTGACAGCAGGAAGGTAAAGTCACCTGGTTGCATCCAGGGGGGTAGATATATTTCGCCCAGATTCAGGCTTTACGCCGATTTATACAGCTAGGTGGAGAGTTGTATAAGCCCAGCTGAGACTAGTGGGCTCTTTGATGACTCATACCTCTAGGGAGAGGGCTGGGCGTCGTGCAGGCAGGGAGTTGATGAGGCCAGCTGAAGCCTGTCAGTTCGTTTAAGGCCTCTATAAAAACTCCCAGATTCATTAGATGTCAGCTCATGCCTGGAAGCAGACCTGTGTGGACTGTCTAGGGAGAGTGAACCCCTGTGCGGTGAGAGAAAGCCTGTGTGGCTATATTTTGCTTGGACATTTAAAACCAGGGACTAGGACAGCACTAGGCTGATCCCAGTTGTTAGTTAGGAAACCTGTATGTTTAGTCAGAGGTCAAGTTGACCAGGATTTATTTTGTTTGTTTCTTTTGCTTTGCTGTGTTTTTGTCACTGTAAATAGAAAATAAACGGCACCTTTTTGATTTTGAAAACCACAACCTCCGTCTGCTGGGCCTGTTTTTGTGTGGGGAGCCCATCCCGGGGGTCACACACACCCGCTGCCGAGCTAACCCCCTCACAGTTGGTGGAGAATGCGGGCAGTTTTTTTTTAAGCCAGCATGGAGGAGATACTGAAACAGCTGGCTCTAGCAAATGCCAATCAACAGCAGACAAATGCAGGTTTGCAAAGGAGCCTTGCAGCCCAGCAGCAGACAAACGCAACTTTGCAACAGAGTCTGGAGGCTCAACAACGAGCCCAGCAGCAATCTGAGGCCCGCTTCATAGACCTGTTGCAGAAGCAAGAGCAGAGACTACAACAACAGATGGAAGCAGTAATGCAGCAACGTCCGCAGACCAGTGAGGAAAGCCGTCCCACTAATACCGCGTCCTTTGGGGTGAGTCGTTTATTGACAAAAATGACTGGAGAGGATGATCCAGAGGTATTTTTGACCACATTTGAAAGGACCGCTGAAAGAGAAAAGTGGCCTGAGGAGCAGTGGGCTGGACTGGTGGCTCCTCTGTTAACGGGTGAATCGCAGAAAGCTTACTATGACCTAGAGCCTGACCAAGCAAAAGACTATGTGATGCTAAAAGCTGAAATATTGGCAAGGCTGGGTGTCACCCTGGCTGTCCGGGCTCAGCGTGTGCATAACTGGACTTTCCAGCTTGGAAAACCCCCCAGGTCTCAAATGTATGATCTCATTCACCTGAGCAGAAAGTGGCTACAGCCAGAGACTTTGTCCGCACCAAAGATTGTGGAACGTGTTGTAATGGATCGGTTTTTGAGAGCTCTTCCTACTGCCATCCAAAAGTGGGTAAGCCATGGAGACCCAGAGACGGCCGATGGTCTTGTGGATCGTGTGGAGAAATACTTGGCTACAGAGAACCTGACGGCCTCTTCCAGAGACACTCGGACTTTCCACCCTAAGACCAGACCATCCCCAGGGGCGGATAAGATGATTCCAAGGGGTAAGGGTGGAGAGAGTGAGAGGGTGGGAGCTCTACCCCAAGTTTGGCGAGAACAGTCTGGGAAATCAGCGGCTCAAGAGGCAGCAAGAAGGATCATTTGCTACCGCTGCCGGCAAGCGGGACATATTGCAGCAAATTGCCCGGTTTTGGAGGAACCCATGCAGTGTGACTTTCTGACGGGCAGACGTCAGTCGCTGTGTGCGACAGTCGCATGCACTGCCATTCGGGGAACTGAGAAACATTTATGCAAAATGTGTATTAATGGTAGAAATGTTGTGGTATTGCTGGATTCAGGTAGCCTTGTGACCCTGATAAAGGCTGAATTAGTTAAAACAGAGGTCTCTGGGAATAGCAAGGTAGCTGTTATTTGTGTGCATGGGGACACCCGAGAGTATCCAGTGACTACAGTGTGTTTCGAGACCCCCAAAGGTACCCTTTCTCATCCAGTGGGCTTAGTGTCTCAGTTACCGCATGACGCCATTGTGGGAAGGGATTTTCCGAAGTTCTGGGAACTGTGGGATGATCCTGAGCCCCCCACTGGTGCCCCTATGTACCAGGAATATGATAGCCAGAACTCCTCTGAGAGTGGTGAGGACTCTCCCGAATTTCCCTTGTCAGTATTGGCAGGGGAGACTCAAGAAACTGGAGAGGAGCCCACCTCCTCAGACGAAAACCTACCGTCTGTGGAGTTTTCTGATCTTGAGGTTCACAGGGAAAACTTTGCCACAGAACAGTTGAAAGACCCCGCCCTAATAAAGGCACGGGAAAACGTAGTGAAAATAGATGGCGAGTTAGTGAACCCAGATAATACCTGCACTTACCCATACTTCAGCGTAGAGAAGGACCTACTGTATCGGGTGGCAAAAAGGGCAGAAGAAACCGTTGAGCAGCTTGTGGTGCCCAAACCTTACAGGAAGTTGGTGTTGGAGTTGGCCCATGGGCACATTCTTGGAGGTCATCTGGGGACAGAGAAAACCCGAGAGAGGGTATTACAGAGATTCTATTGGCCTGGGGTGATGAAGGACATAGAAAATTATTGTTCCTCCTGCCCTGTGTGTCAGAGGTCGGCCCCGATGCCACACTTCCGTAGCCCGCTGGTCCCTCTACCCATCATTGAGGTCCCGTTTGAGAGAATCGCAATGGATTTGGTAGGTCCTATAATCAAGTCCGCTAGGGGGCACCAGTACATATTGGTTATATTGGACTATGCCACCCGTTATCCAGAAGCGATCCCTCTCAGAAATACCTCGGCCAAAACCATAGCCAAAGAGCTATCTCTTGTTTTTAGCCGGGTGGGTATTTGTAAAGAACTGCTTACGGACCAAGGTACACCCTTTATGTCCCGGGTTATGAAGGAGCTGTGTAAATTGTTCAAAGTGACGCAATTACGTACATCTGTGTATCACCCCCAAACCGATGGGCTGGTTGAAAGATTCAACAAAACCCTAAAACAAATGTTGAAGAAAGTGGTGGATAGGGATGGAAAGGATTGGGACTGTCTACTTCCTTATTTGATGTTTGCTATTAGGGAGGTGCCCCAATCCTCTACGGGATTCTCCCCCTTTGAGTTACTGTATGGGAGACACCCAAGAGGGCTGTTGGATATTGCCAAGGAAACTTGGGAAAGTGAGAGTTCTCCCCACAGGAGTGTGATTGAGCATGTCGCCCTGATGCAAGATCGAATTGCACAGGTAATGCCCATCGTGAAGGAACATTTGGCCCAAGCGCAGTTGGCACAGCAGAGAGTGTACAACCGTGGAGCCAAGACCCGTACCTTTTCCCCGGGGGATAGGATATTGGTACTTGTCCCTACGGTTGAAAGTAAATTCCTTGCCAAATGGCAAGGCCCCTACGAGATAATGGAAAAAGTGAGCGAAGTGAATTACAAGGTCAGACAACCAGGAAGGCGAAAGCCCGAACAGATCTATCACGTTAATCTGTTGAAAGCCTGGAGGGATAGAGAGTCCCTAGTCGCAGACACTTGGTCACCAGCTCAAACTGGTTGCGTGATTCCTGAGGTTGGAATCGCAGCCACCTTGTCACAACCCCAACAACAGGAGGTTAAGGAGTTTGTGCTTCGCAACAAGGAGGTATTCTCTGAGCTGCCGGGACAAACATCTGGGGTAGAGCATGACATTATTACCCCGCCCGGTGAAAGGGTGAAGTTAAAACCCTATCGGATCCCAGAGGCCCGACGGGAGGCAATACGGGAGGAAGTACAGAAAATGCTGAACTTAGGGGTGATAGAGGAGTCCCAAAGTGATTGGTCTAGTCCCATTGTGTTGGTGCCTAAACCGGATGGGAGCTGGCGATTTTGTAACGATTTTCGTCAGTTGAACAAAGTTACAAAATTTGACACCTACCCCATGCCACGTATAGATGAGTTGATCGACCGGCTGGGAACAGCCCGATACATGACGACTCTTGACCTCACAAAAGGGTATTGGCAAATCCCCCTGGCCAAGTCAGCCAAAGAGAAAACCGCATTTGTAACCCCAGACGGGGCGTTCCAATATAAAAGAATGCCGTTCGGGTTACAGAATGCGCCGGCCACATTCCAGCGGAAAATGGACCAGATGCTGAGGCCCCATCGGAAGTATGCTGCGGCTTACCTGGATGACGTAATTGTCCATAGCACAGATTGGGCCTCACATCTGCCAAAAGTGCAAGCAGTCCTGGACTCTGTTCGGGAAGCAGGGTTTACGGCTAACCCCAAGAAGTGTACCATTGGGCAGGAGGAGGCCAAATATCTTGGGTACACCATTGGGAGGGGAGTAATAAAACCCCAACTCAACAAAGTCGAGGCCATCCAGAGTTGGCCACGTCCCAACAGCAAGAAGCAGGTACGAGCCTTTCTGGGAATCGCTGGGTATTATCGGCGATTCATTCCCCACTTTGCTTCTAAGGCTGTGCCCCTAACCAACCTGACGAAGGGGAAAGGGTCGGTCATGATTAAATGGACCCCCGAGGCTGAGGCAGCATTCCAATTCTTGAAACAAGCCTTATGTAGCCAGCCAGTGTTGTACTCACCCGACTTCTCTAAAGACTTTGTCGTACAAAGTGATGCGTCAGATGTGGGGTTAGGAGCAGTATTGTCCCAGGTCTGGAACGGGGAAGAGCACCCAGTCATTTACCTCAGCAGGAAGTTGAAGTCCCATGAGGTAAATTACGCCACCGTTGAAAAGGAGTGTTTAGCGGTGAAGTGGGCTCTAGATTCCCTTCGGTACTACCTGCTAGGTAGGCACTTTGACATGGTTACGGATCACGCTCCGTTAAAGTGGATGGCTCAAAACAAGGAAACAAATAGAAGAGTGAATAGGTGGTTCCTGGCCCTCCAGGAATTCAACTTCACAGTAAAGCATCGCCCTGGCGTTCAAATGGGGAATGTGGATGCTTTGTCTCGAGTACATGAATGCCTGATTGCTGGTGTTCCAACCCCGAGGTTAAAACAAGAGGGGGGGGTATGTGACAGCAGGAAGGTAAAGTCACCTGGTTGCATCCAGGGGGGTAGATATATTTCGCCCAGATTCAGGCTTTACGCCGATTTATACAGCTAGGTGGAGAGTTGTATAAGCCCAGCTGAGACTAGTGGGCTCTTTGATGACTCATACCTCTAGGGAGAGGGCTGGGCGTCGTGCAGGCAGGGAGTTGATGAGGCCAGCTGAAGCCTGTCAGTTCGTTTAAGGCCTCTATAAAAACTCCCAGATTCATTAGATGTCAGCTCATGCCTGGAAGCAGACCTGTGTGGACTGTCTAGGGAGAGTGAACCCCTGTGCGGTGAGAGAAAGCCTGTGTGGCTATATTTTGCTTGGACATTTAAAACCAGGGACTAGGACAGCACTAGGCTGATCCCAGTTGTTAGTTAGGAAACCTGTATGTTTAGTCAGAGGTCAAGTTGACCAGGATTTATTTTGTTTGTTTCTTTTGCTTTGCTGTGTTTTTGTCACTGTAAATAGAAAATAAACGGCACCTTTTTGATTTTGAAAACCACAACCTCCGTCTGCTGGGCCTGTTTTTGTGTGGGGAGCCCATCCCGGGGGTCACACACACCCGCTGCCGAGCTAACCCCCTCACAATATATATATACTGTGAGGGGGTTATCTCGGCAGCGGGTGTGTGTGACCCCCGGGATGGGCTCCCCACACAAAAACAGGCCCAGCAAACGGAGGTTGTGGTTTTCAAAATCAAAAAGGTGCGGTTTATTTTCTATTTACAGTGACAAAACACAGCAAAGCAAAAGAAACATAAATAAAATAAATCCTGGTCAACTTGACCTCTGAGTAAACATACAGGTTTCCTAACTAACAACTGGGATCAGCCTAGTGCTGTCCTAGTCCCTAAGTCCCTGGTTTTAAATGTCCAAGCAAATAGCCACACAGGCTTTGTCTCACCGCACAGGGGTTCACTCTCCCTAGACAGTCCACACAGGTCTGGTTCCAGGCATGAGCAAACACCTAATGAATCTGGGAGTTCTTATAGAGGCCTAAATGAGCTGACAAGCTTCAGCTGGTCTCATCAACTCCCTGTCTGCACGACGCCCCACACTCTCCCTAGAGGTATGAGTCATCCATGAGCCCACTAGCCTCAGCTGGGCTTATACAACTCTCCACCTAGTTGTATAAGTCGGCGTAAAGCCTGAATCTGGGCGAAATATATCTACCCCCCTGGATGCAACCAGGTGACTTTACCTTCCTGCTGTCACATACCCCCCCCTCTTGTTTTAACCTCGGGGTTGGAACACCAGCAATCAGGCATTCATGTACTCGAGACAAAGCATCCACATTCCCCATTTGAACGCCAGGGCGATGCTTTACTGTGAAGTTGAATTCCTGGAGGGCCAGGAACCACCTATTCACTCTTCTATTTGTTTCCTTGTTTTGAGCCATCCACTTTAACGGAGCGTGATCCGTAACCATGTCAAAGTGCCTACCTAGCAGGTAGTACCGAAGGGAATCTAGAGCCCACTTCACCGCTAAACACTCCTTTTCAACGGTGGCGTAATTTACCTCATGGGACTTCAACTTCCTGCTGAGGTAAATGACTGGGTGCTCTTCCCCGTTCCAGACCTGGGACAATACTGCTCCTAACCCCACATCTGACGCATCACTTTGTACGACAAAGTCTTTAGAGAAGTCGGGTGAGTACAACACTGGCTGGCTACATAAGGCTTGTTTCAAGAATTGGAATGCTGCCTCAGCCTCGGGGGTCCATTTAATCATGACCGACCCTTTCCCCTTCGTCAGGTTGGTTAGGGGCACAGCCTTAGAAGCAAAGTGGGGAATGAATCGCCGATAATACCCAGCGATTCCCAGAAAGGCTCGTACCTGCTTCTTGCTGTTGGGACGTGGCCAACTCTGGATGGCCTCGACTTTGTTGAGTTGGGGTTTTATTACTCCCCTCCCAATGGTGTACCCCAGATATTTGGCCTCCTCCTGCCCAATGGTACACTTCTTGGGGTTAGCCGTAAACCCCGCTTCCCGAACAGAGTCCAGGACTGCTTGCACTTTTGGCAGATGTGAGGCCCAATCTGTGCTATGGACAATTACGTCATCCAGGTAAGCCGCAGCATACTTCCGATGGGGCCTCAGCATCTGGTCCATTTTCCGCTGGAATGTGGCCGGCGCATTCTGTAACCCGAACGGCATTCTTTTATATTGGAACGCCCCGTCTGGGGTTACAAATGCGGTTTTCTCTTTGGCCGACTTGGCCAGGGGGATTTGCCAATACCCTTTTGTGAGGTCAAGAGTCGTCATGTATCGGGCTGTTCCCAGCCGGTCGATCAACTCATCTATACGTGGCATGGGGTAGGTGTCAAATTTTGTAACTTTGTTCAACTGACGAAAATCGTTACAAAATCGCCAGCTCCCATCCGGTTTAGGCACCAACACAATGGGACTAGACCAATCACTTTGGGACTCCTCTATCACCCCTAAGTTCAGCATTTTCTGTACTTCCTCCCGTATTGCCTCCCGTCGGGCCTCTGGGATCCGATAGGGTTTTAACTTCACCCTTTCACCGGGCGGGGTAATGATGTCATGCTCTACCCCAGATATTTGTCCCGGCAGCTCAGAGAATACCTCCTTGTTGCGAAGCACAAACTCCTTAACCTCCTGTTGTTGGGGTTGTGACAAGGTGGCTGCTATTCCAACCTCAGGAATCACGCAACCAGTTTGAGCTGGTGACCAAGTGTCTGCGACTAGGGACTCTCTATCCCTCCAGGCTTTCAACAGATTAACGTGATAGATCTGTTCGGGCTTTCGCCTTCCTGGTTGTCTGACCTTGTAATTCACTTCGCTCACTTTTTCCATTATCTCATAGGGGCCTTGCCATTTGGCAAGGAATTTACTTTCAACCGTAGGGACAAGTACCAGTATCCTATCCCCCGGGGAAAAGGTACGGGTCTTGGCTCCACGGTTGTACACTCTCTGCTGTGCTAACTGCGCTTGGGCCAAATGTTCCTTCACGATGGGCATTACCTGTGCAATTCGGTCTTGCATCAGGGCGACATGCTCAATCACACTCCTGTGGGGAGAACTCTCACTTTCCCAAGTTTCCTTGGCAATATCCAACAGCCCTCTTGGGTGTCTCCCATACAGTAACTCAAAGGGGGAGAATCCCGTAGAGGATTGGGGCACCTCCCTAATAGCAAACATCAGATAAGGAAGTAGACAGTCCCAATCCTTTCCATCTCTATCCACCACTTTCTTCAACATTTGTTTTAGGGTTTTGTTGAATCTTTCAACCAGCCCATCGGTTTGGGGGTGATACACAGATGTACGTAATTGCGTCACTTTGAACAATTTACACAGCTCCTTCATAACCCGGGACATAAAGGGTGTACCTTGGTCCGTAAGCAGTTCTTTACAAATACCCACCCGGCTAAACACAAGAGATAGCTCTTTGGCTATGGTTTTGGCCGAGGTATTTCGGAGAGGGATCGCTTCTGGATAACGGGTGGCATAGTCCATTATAACTAATATGTACTGGTGCCCCCTAGCGGACTTGATTATAGGCCCTACCAAATCCATGGCGATCCTCTCAAACGGGACCTCAATGATGGGTAGAGGGACCAGCGGGCTACGGAAATGTGGCATCGGGGCCGACCTCTGACACACAGGGCAGGAGGAACAATAATTTTCTATGTCCTTCATCACCCCCGGCCAATAGAATCTCTGTAATACCCTCTCTCGGGTTTTCTCTGTCCCCAGATGACCTCCAAGAATGTGCCCATGGGCCAACTCCAACACCAACTTCCTGTAAGGTTTGGGCACCACAAGCTGCTCAACGGTTTCTTCTGCCCTTTTTGCCACCCGATACAGTAGGTCCTTCTCTACGCTGAAGTATGGGTAAGTGCAGGCATTATCTGGGTTCACTAACTCGCCATCTATTTTCACTACGTTTTCCCGTGCCTTTATTAGGGCGGGGTCTTTCAACTGTTCTGTGGCAAAGTTTTCCCTGTGAACCTCAAGATCAGAAAACTCCACAGACGGTAGGTTTTCGTCTGAGGAGGTGGGCTCCTCTCCAGTTTCTTGAGTCTCCCCTGCCAATACTGATAAGGGAAATTCCGGAGAGTCCTCACCACTCTCAGGGGAGTTCTGGCTATCACATTCCTGGTACATAGGGGCACCAGTGGGGGGCTCAGGATCATCCCACAGTTCCCAGAACTTCGGAAAATCCCTTCCCACAATGGCGTCATGCGGTAACTGAGATACTAAGCCCACTGGATGAGAGAGGGTACCTTTGGGGGTCTCGAAACACACTGTAGTCACTGGATACTCTCGGGTGTCCCCATGCACACAAATAACAGCTACCTTGCTATTCCCAAAGACCTCTGTTTTAACTAACTCAGCCTTTATCAGGGTCACAAGGCTACCTGAATCCAGCAATACCACAACATTTCTACCATTAACACACATTTTGCATAAATGTTTCTCAGTTCCTTGAATGGCAGTGCATGCGACTGTCGCACACAGCGACTGACGTCTGCCCGTCAGAAAGTCACACTGCATGGGTTCCTCCACAACCGGGCAATTGGCTGCAATATGTCCCGCTTGCCGGCAGCGGTAGCAAACGATCCTTCTTGCCGCCTCTTGAGCCGCTGATTTCCCAGGCTGTTCTCGCCAAACTTGGGGTAGAGCTCCCACCCTCTCACTCTCTCCACCCTCACCCCTTGGAATCCTCTTATCCGCCCCTGGGGATGGTCTGGTCTTAGGGTGGAAAGTCCGAGTGTCTCTGGAAGAGGCCGTCAGGTTCTCTGTAGCCAAGTATTTCTCCACACGATCCACAAGACCATCGGCCGTCTCTGGGTCTCCATGGCTTACCCACTTTTGGATGGCAGTAGGAAGAGCTCTCAAAAACCGATCCATTACAACACGTTCCACAATCTTTGGTGCGGACAAAGTCTCTGGCTGTAGCCACTTTCTGCTCAGGTGAATGAGATCATACATTTGAGACCTGGGGGGTTTTCCAAGCTGGAAAGTCCAGTTATGCACACGCTGAGCCCGGACAGCCTGGGTGACACCCAGCCTTGCCAAAATTTCAGCTTTTAGCATCACATAGTCTTTTGCTTGGTTAGGCTCTAGGTCATAGTAAGCTTTCTGCGATTCACCAGTTAACAGAGGAGCCACCAGTCCAGCCCACTGCTCCTCAGGCCACTTTTCTCTTTCAGCGGTCCTTTCAAATGTGGTCAAAAATACCTCTGGATCATCCTCTCCAGTCATTTTTGTCAATAAACGACTCACCCCAAAGGACGCGGTATTAGTGGGACGGCTTTCCTCACTGGTCTGCGGACGTTGCTGCATTACTGCTTCCATTTGTTGTAGTCTCTGCTCTTGCTTCTGTAACAGGTCTATGAAGCGGGCCTCAGATTGCTGCTGGGCTTGTTGCTGAGCTTCCAGACTCTGTTGGTGAGCTTGCTGCTGGGCTGCAAGGCTCTGTTGATGAGCTTGCTGCTGGGCTGCAAGGCTCCTTTGCAAACCTGCATTTGTCTGCTGTTGATTGGCATTTGCTAGAGCCAGCTGTTTCAGTATCTCCTCCATGCTGGCTTAAAAAAAACTGCCACTGGTTCTCCACCAACTGTGAGGGGGTTAGCTCGGCAGCGGGTGTGTGTGACCCCCGGGATGGGCTCCCCACACAAAAACAGGCCCAGCAAACGGAGGTTGTGGTTTTCAAAATCAAAAAGGTGCGGTTTATTTTCTATTTACAGTGACAAAACACAGCAAAGCAAAAGAAACATAAATAAAATAAATCCTGGTCAACTTGACCTCTGAGTAAACATACAGGTTTCCTAACTAACAACTGGGATCAGCCTAGTGCTGTCCTAGTCCCTAAGTCCCTGGTTTTAAATGTCCAAGCAAATAGCCACACAGGCTTTGTCTCACCGCACAGGGGTTCACTCTCCCTAGACAGTCCACACAGGTCTGGTTCCAGGCATGAGCAAACACCTAATGAATCTGGGAGTTCTTATAGAGGCCTAAATGAGCTGACAAGCTTCAGCTGGTCTCATCAACTCCCTGTCTGCACGACGCCCCACACTCTCCCTAGAGGTATGAGTCATCCATGAGCCCACTAGCCTCAGCTGGGCTTATACAACTCTCCACCTAGTTGTATAAGTCGGCGTAAAGCCTGAATCTGGGCGAAATATATCTACCCCCCTGGATGCAACCAGGTGACTTTACCTTCCTGCTGTCACAATACGGTATATATATATATATATATATATATATATATATATATATCTGTATACGTCATGTGAAAGGGTGGGCCACAGATAAAAAAAGCTTGTTTCTGCCCAAGTGCATGCAGTCATACAGGCTCCAACTACTGTCAAACCACAACTGGCAAAAAAGGGCTGCTGCACAGACCATTGGAAAAACCCAAAATTTGATTTATTTTTCTGCAGTGGAAACAACGGAACACAGGTGCACAGGTAAGTACAATAAACAACAGTTTAAGACGTTCCCCAGCCTTCCTCAGGTGCAAGCTTAGTTTTTGCCCTGGGAGAAGAGGATGATTTGAAGAATTCATTCATTTTTCTAAGTTTCATGTTGCATATGGTTCTGCTCAGGGCTGGACTGGGACCAAAATTTGGCCCTGGACTTCATCCAGACCGGCCCACTTTAATTCAATAAAATGCTTCCCCCCACCCCCCCCAAAAAACATGCCCACTAAAATGCCCCTACATCCATTATTGTATATCATGAGAGGGTGAGCGAGAGGGGAATGAGAGAGAGAGAGAGGGAGGGTTGAGGGAAAGGGGATGAGAGGGGGTGGGTGAGAGAGGGGGGAGTGTAAGAGAGAGGGAGTGAGTGTAAAAGAGAGGGGGTGAGTGTAGGACCCCTTTCACACTGAGGCGTTTTTTAGGCGCTTTTGGGCTAAAAATAGCGCCTATAAAGCCCCTGAAAAATGCCTCCGCTGCAGTCCCAGTGTGAAAGTCCTCCAAGCAGCATCTTTGGGGCGGTGGAGGAGCGGTGTACACACCTCTCCTGCCCATTGAAATGAATGGCTGAGAGACAGAGGAGGGGGCTGAGATACAGAGGAGGGGTCTGAGAGACAGAGGAGGGGTCTGAGAGACAGAGGAGGGGTCTGAGAGACAGAAGAGGAAGCTGAGAGACAGAGGGGGAAGCTGAGAGACAGTGGGAGGGAGCTAAGAGGCAATGGGAGGGAGCTGAGAGACAATGGGAGGGAGCTGAGAGACAATGGGAGGGAGCTGAGAGACAATGGGAGGGAGCTGAGAGACAGAGGTGGGGCTGAAAGACAGGGGGAGCTGAGAGACAGAGGGGGGAGCTGAGAGACAGAGGGGGAGAGCTGAGAGACAGAGGGGGAGAGCTGAGAGATAGAGGAGGGGGCTGAGAGACAGTGGGGGGTCTGAGAGGCAGAAGGGGAGCTGAGAGACAGAGGAGGAGAGCTGAGAGACCGAGGAGGAGAGCTGAGAGACAGAAGAGGAGAGCTGAGAGATAGAGGAGGGGTCTGAGAGACAGAGGGGGGTTCTGAGAGACAGAGGAGGGTTCTGAGAGACAGAGGGGGGTTCTGAGAGACAGAGGGGGGGTCTGAGAGACAGAGGGGGGGTCTGAGAGATAGTGGGGGGCTGAGAGACAGAGTAGGGGGCTGAAAGAGGGGGGACTGAGAGACGGGGGGGACTGAGAGACAGAGGGGGCAGAGAGACAGAGGGGAGGGCTGAGACAGACCACATAGCACTGTCCCTTTCTGCAGTCCCTCCTCTGCTCACCTCCCCGCTGTCTCAGTGTTCTGGCATGTTTGTGTAGGATGCCAGGTACCTGATGGCCATCAGCGGCAGCGAAGAGTCTCCCTCTTGATCCGGGGGGTGCTCACGCTGCTCCTTACAGCGGCGCATGTTCTCTTCCTCTGGGCTCCCAGTCAGCCTGCCCTCCGGCCCAGGCCGCATGGTTCCTGGAGCAGAGAGGAGGTGGAGGAATCGAGGTTCTGGGAGCGCCGCGGTGGCCGCGCTCGCTACTGTCCGCCTCTTCGGTGGTCAGGGAGGGGGTGGAGCTCTTCTCCCTCTGAATTTTACATCCAACTGCCCTCCTCGACGTCCACCTTCCCCGAATCCCCGCCGCTGTTTGCTGCCACTGCCGCCAAACTGCATAAAAAAACGGGCCACAAAAACAAAAACAAATTTTTTTATTTTTTTTTTAAACGGCCCACTGAGCCATCGACCCACCTGGAAACTCCCAGTAGTCCCTATGGCCAGTTGGGAGGCAAAGCAGAATGTGTTTTGGGGTGTAATTGTAAGTAGGCATGTGCTGTGTGTGAGAAATAACTTGTTAAAATGATAATTTCATCAAAAAAACTCACCATATCTTTCGGTAAATACGCTGGAGTGGAGTGCCTACTTTCCGAAAAGGAGTAATTTGGGGTATTTGTACTGTCCTGACATTTTAGGGTCTCAATAATTGAGATAGCAGTCTTTACCTCAGGAATGGTCAATTTTCAAATATATATATTGTAACAGAGCATCCCAGAGAGAGAGCCTGGGAAAGTCCTGTTCGGGGTTTATACATCTCCCAGGCTTCTCTCATATACATTCAGGGATCTCTGATCCAGGATCCAGTTTGGGTCTTGGGCCTGTTCCCCAGGCTAATTTAAGCTCACCTGAGCAGACAGCCTTTGCTCTGCCTGGGAAACACAGATAGTGCTGGTCTGTGAGAGCAAGGAGGTTGGTCAACACTTTTGGAGCAATTTATGTGGAAGCTGACAAGCTGTAGGCTTGCTCAGCCTGGTAGTGAGGGCCTATATATATATATAGTATAGTTAGAGACGAGACACGGCTAGGTTTTTGTTTAACTATTTTTGTTCTGTTTGTTTTTCTGCACACTGTACAGCACCTGTAAATAGACTTTATATATATCACCAATAAACACTGCACTGTTTTTCACTTATCCAATGGACTTGGTATCTGTGCCTGAGCATCCCAGGGAGCTTTTATACCTGCTACCTTTCCTCCAGGTTACATATGGTGGAGGCTGCGACCAGCTGTAGTAAGTTACTACTTAAAAGGCCAAAACCTAGAGTGAATAAACATGGAGGAAATCCTCAAGCAATTGGTGTTATCCAATGCTGCACATCAGCAACAGCTATCGCACAGGAGCAAACCAAGGCGCTGTGCCAACAGATTGGTGCTGTGCAGGAGCAATCGCAGAGGCTGTTTGAACAGCTTGCCACTACTGCAAAAGCGGATAGGAAAACCCTGACTGAGGTTGTGGAGACGCTTGCACAGTGGTCATCTGCGAAAATTAATGATATTGGAGACAAGCCCTCAGCCATCCATGTGGGTCGCTTTCTTTCTAAGATGACTGCAGATGATGATCCAGAGGCCTTTCTGCTAACATTTTAATGGACCCCTGAGAGGGAAGGTTGGCCTAAAACCCAGTGAGCAGGACTGATCGCCCCCTTGCTTTCTGGAGAATCGCAGAAGGCCTACTATGATCTGGAGTCAGCAGAAGCAGGAGACTATGAGAAGGTCAAGCGGGAAATCCTGGTGCGACTCGGTGTCACCTTGGCCGTTCGAGCACAGCGGGTCCACAGCTGGTTCTTCCAAGATGAGAGGCCCCAAGATTGCAGATGTTTGATCTAATCCACCTGGTATGGAAATGGCTACAGCCGGAGTGCCTGTCTGCGCCACAAATAGTGGAGCGTGTGGTCCAATTCCTGAGGTCACTGCCAATTCCCCTGCAGAAGTCGGTGAGTCATGGAGACCCCAAGTCGGCAGATAACCTGGTGTAACTCGTTGAAAGGTACTTTGCTGCAGAGAACCTGGTGTCACCACCCCTACAGCCGCACGGACTTTCCACCCAAAGCCACGGTCTCCCCAGGCAACCGGTAAGACTGTTCCAGGAGAAGTGGGTGGTAAGCATGGCAAGGAAGTAGGGGGGAGGATTTTTGGTGCCAGGACTGAAGTTTGGTGTCCCAAACAAGGGAAACCACTGCCTGTCAGCAAACCAAACTGGGGAAACATCAGGTGTTTTCGTTGCCAAGAACTGGGACATGTTGCAGCAAACTGTCCATTGATGATGAACCAATGCAGTGTGATCTATCTATTAGAAGGCAGTCTATGTTTGCTGCTGTTTCATGCGCTGCAGCGCCAAATGTGGGGAAACACATGTGTCAAATGACTGTTAATAATAAGCCTATTACGGCCTTGCTGGACTCTGGAAGTCTAGTTACTTTGGTTACAGCCGAGATGGTTGAAACTGTGAATTTTCATGCTAAAAATGTTGCTGTGATCTGTGTACATGGGGATACCCGGGAGTATCCTATAGCCACTGTTCAGTTTAAAATTGGCTTAGGTACGGTGACCCATCCGGTCGGACTTGTGCCCCACTTGGTGCATGAGGCCATCATTGGTAGGGACTTCCCTAAGTTTTGGAAACTGTGGGATCGTCCCGACCCGGTCGCGGTACCTGACTCAGTCGCAGAGCCAGAACTGCTGGCCACTACTGACATTGTGGGTTCAGGGGACTCCTCTCAGGGCTCTCCGGGTTATCCTTTCTCAGTTATGGCAGGAGAGCTGGAGGAGCCTGAGGAAGTCCCCACAACCAGTAGAGCTGGACAGCCGTCTGCTGAATCTGAGCCTACGTTGGAGTTTGCTGACCTTAATGTGCACAAGGAAAATTTTGGTACTGAGCAGAGAAAAGACCCTACCATTGCCAAGGTCTGGGAAAATGTAATGGTAATTAATGATGTACCTGTCGAACCAGGGGACAGGCCCTGTTTTCCTTATTTCAGCAGCAATGAGGATTTACTGTATCGCGTATGTAAAACGAATGATGAAGTTATTGAACAGTTGGTGGTCCCTAAGCCTTACAGAAGGGTAGTGTTGGAACTTGCCCATGGGCACTTTTTAGGAGGCCATTTAGGGGTTGAGAAAACCACTGAAAGGGTGTTGCGCAGGTTTTACTGGCCCGGGATACAGAAAGATATTGAAAATTATTGTCAATCTTGTCCTGTGTGTCAAATGTCAGCCCCACTATCCCACTTCCGAAGTCCGTTAGTGCCCTTACCCATTATTGAGGTACCCTTTGAAAGGATCGCCATGGACCTTGTGGGTCCACTCCCCAAGTCTGCCCGGGGTCATCAGCATATCCTTGTAATCATGGATTATGCTACCCGTTACCCCGAGGAAGTTCCCTTACGCACCACGTCTGCTAAAAACATTGCTAAAAGAGCTGTTTATGGTGTTCAGTCAGGTTGGCATCCCTAAAGAAATCCTTACAGACCAGGACACCCCGTTTATGTCACAAATAAGTAGGGAACTGTGCAAGTTATTTAAGGTGATGCAGTTGCGAACCTCAGTGTACCATCCTCAAACGGATGGCTTGGTGGAACGTTTTAATACGAGCATGTTAAAAAAGGTTGTTGACAAAGATAAGAAAAACTGGGACTTCCTGATACCATACTTGATGTTTGCCATCAGGGAGGTTCCCCAGTCCTCTACAGGGTACTCTCCATTTGAGTTGCTTTATGGGTGACACCCTTGGGGACTCTTAGACATAGCCAAGTAAACTTGGGAGGGGGAGCAGACACCCCACAAAAGTGTAATTGAGCATATCTCTCAAATGCAGGACAGGATTGCAGAAGTCAAGCCAGTGGTGAAAGAACATTTACTGCAGGCCCAAGCAGCCCAACAGAGAATATACAACCGGGGGCTCAACTCTGTGTTTTCTCACCTGGTGACAGGGTCCTTGTGTTAGTTCCCACTGATGAGAGCAAGTTCCTGGCTAAGTGGCAGGGTCCCTTTGAAGTAATTGAAAGAGTTGGGGAGGTCAATTACAAGGTGTATCAACCAGGTAAAAAGAAGCCCGAACAGATTTACCACATAAACCTATTAAATCCCTGGAAGGATAGACTGGCATTAACTGCGAGGTCCCTCCCGGTAACAACTAAGGGTACTAAATCCCCTCTGATCCCTGAGGTCACAATTCCAGACACCCTGTCATATTCCCAAAAACAGGAAGCTAGAGAGTTCCTGATAAGAAATAGAGAGACATTTTCAGAGTTGCCTGGCACGACTTCAGCAGTTCAGAATGATATTATTACTAAACCTGGGGTCCGTGTCAAGCTCAAACCGTACCGAATTCCTGAAGCGAGGAGAAAGGACATCAGTGATGAAGTTAAAAGAATGTTGGAGCTAGATGTCATTGAGGAATCCAATAGTGACTGGTCTAGCCCCACCGTGTTAGTCCCAAAACCGGATGGCACTTGGAGGTTCTGTAATGACTTCAGGAAGGTTAATGCAGTGACAAAGTTTGACACGTACCTAATGCCCAGAGTAGACTAACTTATAGACCGACTTGGCAAGGCTCGCTATCTGACCACTTTGGACTTGACAAAAGGTTATTGGCAAATACCCCTGACTGGTAGCACCAAAGAGAAGACTGCATTTGTGACCCCAGGGGGTTCTTTTCAATATAAAAAAATGCCTTTTGGGTTGCAAAATGCCCCTGCGACATTTCAGAGGGCCATGGACAGGACCCTAAGACCTCACCGTCAGTATGCAGCAGCCTATCTAGATGACATAGTGGTACATAGCACTGACTGGGAGTCTCACTTTCCCTGTGTCCAGGCTGTCCTTGATTCCCTCTTCAAAGAAGGGTTTACGGCAAATCCAAAAAAATGTGCCCTTGGTCTAGAGCAGTGATGGCAAACCTCGGCACCCCAGATGTTTTGGAACTACATTTCCCATGATGCTCAACTACACTGCAGATTGCATGAGCATCATGGGAATTGTAGTTCCAAAACATCTGGGGTGCCAAGGTTCGCCATCACTGGTCTAGAGGATGCTAAGTATTTGGGCTACACTATTGGCCGTGGTGTCATAAAGCCCCAGGTGAATAAAATAGAAGCCATCCAGGAGTGGCCACGTCCTGCAAAGAAGAAGCAGGTCAGGGCCTTTCTTGGCATTGCGGGGTATTATAGAAGATTTATCCCAAATTATGCAACTATAGCTGCCCCACTGACAGACCTTACGAAAGGGAAAGACTCTGTAATGGTAAAATGGTCCTCAGTAGCAGATGAATCTTTCCAAGTCCTGAAGAAGGCTCTTTGTGCACAGCCAGTATCGTACTCCCCCGATTTCTCCAAAGATTTTTGGTTCAGACAGATGCGTCTGATTTTGGTATTGGGGCAGTACTATCACAGGTATACAATGGGGAAGAAAACCTTGTGGTGTACCTAAGCAGAAAGCTCAATGACCATGAAAAAAAGTATGCAGTCATTGAAAAGGAATGTTTAGCCATAAAGTGGGCCGTGGATGCGCTCAGGTACTACTTGTTGGGGGCGCCAGTTTGAGTTGATAACTGTCCATGCACCCCTGAAATGGATGGCCCAAAGGAAGGAGACTAATAGACGGGTGAACCAGTGGTTTTTGTCCCTACAAGATTACTCCTTCACTGTAAAACACAGACCAGGTGTTGAGATGGGGAATGTAGATGCCCTGTCCCGTGTTCACTCCTGTTGGGCTACAGGTGTTCCAATCCTGGGGTTGAAACAAGGGGGGAGGATGTGTAGCAGAGCATCCCAGAGAGAGCCTGGGAAAGTCCTGTTCGGGGTTTATACATCTCCCAGGCTCCTCTCATATACATTCAGGGATCTCTGATCCAGGATCCAGTTCGGGTCTTGGGCCTCTTCCACAGGCTAATTTAAGCTCACCTGAGCAGACAGCCTTTGCTCTGCCTGGGAAACACAGATAGTGCTGGTCTGTGAGAGCAAGGAGGTTGGTCAACACTTTTGGAGCAATGTATGTGGAAGCTGACAAGCTGTAGGCTTGCTCAGTCTGGTAGTGAGGGCCTATATATATATATACAGTATAGTTAGAGCCGAGACACGGCTAGGTTTTTGTTTAACTATTTTTGTTTTTCTGCACACTGTACAGCACCTGTAAATAGACTTTATATCATGGGTGCTCAACCTGTGGCCCTCCAGCTATTGAGGAACTACAATTCCCATCATGCCTCTGCCTTTGAGAGTCATGCTTGTAACAGTCAGCCACTTGCAATGCCTCATGGGAATTGTAGTTTCACAACAGCTGGAGGGCCACAGGTTGAGCACCCATGCTTTATATATATCACCAATAAACGCTGCACTGTTTTTCACTTATCCAATGGACTTGGTATCTGTGTCTGCTCATCCCAGGGAGCTTTTGTACCTGCTACCTGTCCCCCAGATTACAATATATATAGTGTATAATATATTAATATATATAGAGTATAACACATACACACATACACACATATACACATACACACATACACACATACACACATACACACCATAATTTGTAGACTCTATAACTTTCACACATACTATATTACACTACACTGATTTGGGTTATTTTTACTAAAGACATGCAGCAGAATACATTTTGGCCTAAATTTATGGAAAAAAAAAAAAAGATTATTTATTTGAAAACTTTTGTAACAGAAACTAGGAAAAAAATATGTATATTTAGTATTTTTTTTGTTTATATATCAAAAAGTAAAAATCCCAATAGTGATTAAATACCACCAAATCAAAGCTCTGGCTGTCTGAAAAATGTTAAAAAAAAGTTAATTTGAGTAATTGTCATTCAAAATGTGACAGGGCTGAAAAATGGCCTAGATTGGAAGGGCGTGAATATGTCCAGTCTTGAAGTGGTTAAAAAAATCATGTTATCTTGAAATTCAAAGCATCAATACTTTAGGACCTAGGCCTAGCACAACATGATAAATAAAAAATATGTACTCTTAAAATAAAAATAAATAAAAAAAGTATTTTATTTACATCATGTGCATGAATGCAAATATATCCAAAATAGATCTAATTGAAAGTATTCAAAACAGTTTCAAGTGAATTTTTCTTCAATACATGCTAAATATTTAGATCTTGATGTCATTGTCATAGTGTTTTGGCTTAAAGGAATACATTAGAGAGGGCAAATATAAAATAATATTTTTTTTTAAAACAACAGTATCTATTAAATTTGAAAGATAACACATGCTGAAATTATCCAAAACAAATGCATAGACAGCAGGTATCAAACTTTGTAAAAGCAAATTACTTTGACATAGCTCTATTAAGTACAGATTTAACTAAAATATGTGCTGTCATATTTTTTTCTGGATGAATTACTTTGTCTGCTTTGTACTGTCAAAAAAAATTATAAAACATATTAATCCTCAGTAAAGAATGTGTTTCATTGATGCACCCAAAATATGCACCCATACAGCACATGGTACGCTATGTAAAATTATTCAAATAAAAAGTTGTATTCACTATCACTAGACACAATTTCCAAATCCTTAATTAAATTAGTTTATTTAACAAATGTTCAAAAAACCTCAAGCTGTGTGTGCAAAGATGAATCCTTTAAAAAAGGTCTATAGCAAGAGACTTTATAATGTATGGAATTATTTTTATAAAGAGTGCTAAATCCTAAAATGATTTAGAACCGACCCAAAAAGAATCTAATATCTATGCAAGACTTCAGATCAATCCACGTATTCTTGTGGTATGCTTTGGATTCTGGGCCCATCTATAACAATTCAAGATTTAGCCCTGCCCATCCAGAAAGTCCATTTTATTCACCTGTCAAATTCCATAGTCTAAAGCAGAGGCTCAATTTAAAAGTTAAATGACAGAGGTTGGGGCTTAGTTTCTGGAGAAGCATTATTTAATGTCTTTATGCAGGTTCTGTCTACAATCTAGGTCTGGGATTCCCTACAAATTTACAGGGATCAATTTGAAGACAAAAAGTAAGTGTTGCTAAGCACTACAATATGGCTTCACTTCAGCATTGTTTGTCCTCAGCTTAGGTCAGGTTCACTTTGACCCTGGTTTGACTTCAGCAGATTAAATTTTAATTAGGTTCTGTGGGCTTTTGCACTTTAGAATTAGCACTCTTTGATGAATAAGGTTGCTACTCTATAGTAATTTGTTTTATAAAAAGCAACTGTAGCATGGACTGTCACATACAATAAGGCTTATTCAATAATGTATGTTAATCTCCAACTTAGAATTGATTTCTCCATAATACCACATGTACAATCAATAGAACTCAATCATTTTATTAGATCTGTAACAGTGATAATTCAGATTCATAAAAAATTCTGCTTAACTGCTCAAGACAAAACAGGGGAGTTAGTATCAATAATATTGTTACATATAGTATATACATAGGTTGAAAAAAATACATATGTATATTTTGTTTAACCAATAGAAAAAAAAAATGTAAAATAACTAGAATCCTATATATACAGAATCCTATATCCACAGTAGATTGTCCACATCAAACATAACTCCCTACTTAAGAATTAGGATGATCTGTCTTTTCAGATTGGAACCCTAGTAAAAAAAAAAAAATTGTTTTATTTTCAATAGAGTGGATAATAATATTTACCACATTGAGGTTATTGAGGAGCTGCAATAAAACTGTTTTAGTATTGCAGGTTGGAGTTAGCGGCAGACATAGCATTTGCGCAGACTGTGCAGCTGCACAAGGGCCCTCTAGAACTCAATTGCCTATTTATAATACGAGATGTGAATTAAGTGCTTGCACACTTTGGGGGCCAAAATAATAATTTCACACAGGGGTCCTTTGGTGACTTTTGCAGATACTTTAACCTCATTTCCTGTCTCAATGACAGCTGTGCCACTGATTTGTATAATAAAAGAGAGGGAGTGACTGACACAAATGACACAAATACACATTTGCAATCTATTCTACAACATATCCACAGCTGTGACAGTGCTATGTTTCCTCTACTGGCTGTTGATAAGGCAGGTGTTCAACGAGCAGTAAAAGATAAAGCAGTGGTCAAGGACATAAAGGCTCATAGAGGAATAATTGCAGAGCAAATAATTTACAGTATATAGCATTAAAGACCCACAGAAAACATAGAAACCAGCATATGGCCACGCAGATAAAGAAAAGGTTTTACAGGTAGCCAATAGCCATGATAACTGCTTGACAAAAGTTTCCCTTTTTCTTGCAGTCTACCTTGTATTACAAGTGCTTAACAAAAATGTAATAGTCACTGAAGATGCACAATTAAGGGATATCACGAAGCATGGAAAGGTGAGGACACTACAAGACTTAAAAGAAACAAAAGGGTGGAAGATAAGCGAATGGGAATATCTGCAACTAAAACATTTGATGAATGCCACAGCCAATCAGAGATGGAGATAATTTAAATGCACTGGAAAAGCTCTGCGGTACACAAACACCATTGAAACATGGGATATCAAAAGTATATGGAATCTTGACAGATTTGGAAGGACAAGAGACACCCTCTTACATAGGAAATTGGGAAAAATAAATGGAACAAAATTACAAGAACAACAAATCGCGAGAATGATAGGATCACTACAAAATTACGCAACAGATACAAAAACAATAGAAATTAACTACAAGAGAGGGGAGAGGGAGAAAAATTATAGACTAGAATAATATCTTATTAAACTCTTTTTATATATGTTCTGAATATTGAAAATAGTAGGAACTGGAAAATGAATAAAGTGTAGGGAAAAGATACCACAATGATGTAAAACTGAGAAGGAGACAGAAAATGAACGCAAAATTGAATAAGCCTCCTGAAAGTAATCACTGATGCGGTAAAAAAAAAAATCTCTCCCTGTTCAGCACTGGGAGTGAAGTCTTGGCATACATTGTGTGACAGCTGATTGGAGGAAAGGCACCCCCCCCCCTACCCCACATAGGCAGAGAGAGGAATGTGCTGTGAATAGACCAGCTATCTGCTAATCTATTTATAGCACCCACATCAACACAAATTTTAGGCTGGTTCTATCTCAGTTGTCAGAGAACTTGTCAGAAGTTATCATACTGATAACAGAAGAACGGAGCAGCAGAAAGACGTGGGCTTTGGAGAGAGATAAGAAAACACTGTAGATATATGTGCCTAGGTCAAATTTCATGAATCAGGTTTACATCCACTTTAACTAACTTGCTATGCTAAAAAGTTGACAGCACCTTAAAAGCTCAGTCTCCTGTCTAGCATATTTACTACACCACGCTTTATTCTCCTTCAAGTCCTCCTAAGAAATCTTAAATTACAGATCAGCTATTTCGATGGTAAGCGTTATTGTAGATTTTAGGTGGCAAGTAGGTAGTCTAAATATAGATTTCAGATAAGAAAATTTGTGGAATGAAAAATATTATTTCAGGACTTTTTAGCAAATACATTTATAGGGTAAATGCAATGTTCCAGATTAGTATTTCTGGTCAGAGACAGCTGTGTATTTGGCTTTTTTTCGCATTCTGTGGTTCTGGATCATAACATTCAATCCTGTGACCAGGTTTGCTAGACACCTGCAACCTGGCTGAGTACACAGATGTGCAGGGATGTTTTATACCAGGTCTGAGGATCTCAGTTCCAAGAGTCAGTTTGGCTACTATCGGGGTGTCAGGAGAACCCCAATCCAAAGGCCATAAAAGAACCACCAGAGAAAACCATGAGGTTGTTGCCAACATCCCAGTGTCACATGGAAAAATAAATTACGCCCAAGCAAGGTGTGGGACTTTAAAGGCAACTTACAACCAAAATACTATAAATTACATGAATTGTACATTTTATTGCATCCTTTAAAATGTATAACAACAATACAATGGTTAAAAATAGTATTAAAGAGGTAATGGCTGAGTAATTTGATGTACAGATACATTCAAACAATATCGCTCACTGCGAGACAACAACAAGAAAAATTTAAGGAGACGTGGGAGCTATGGCACCATTTCATCTTCTCATCAGAAGGTATCGCCCTTAGGACTTCTTGATGAAGCTATTATTTCACATATAGATTAACTCGGGGGCATCCTGACTCAGCCAGGGTTTCCCGATACCCTTCCCATGTCTGGGCCTTCCCCTCCCAGTCCCCTCCCTGATTTCCCTTCCCCCTTTCCTGCTCCAGGCCCCCCTCTCCTCCTGTCCCCCCCGCCTCCGGAGATGTGCTGCGCCGGGGTGGGGGCGGGGCCATGGGGTGACCAGGGTTTTTTGGTCCTTTTCTGTTGTTGCATGTAGGCCTTACTGTTAGCAGGGGCTCACGGCCCTACGGTGTGACTTGTGGGGGTACTGGTCAGTCGATATACGATACGTTTTTTGAGAATGTTCAGGACCCCTGCTTTGTTCCTCCCCCTGGTGATGTTGCTGATGATGTCCCACCCTCCCCCCTCCATATTTCTTCTCCCTGTTATTTGTTTCTTTAAATCCTTTTATTTTTCATTTGCTCAATCAATACATGTGATTTGTGCATTTAGTCTTACACATTGATATATAAACAAAAGCATATTAAAATTCCTGTCCATACAAAAAAAAAAGCCTAATCAATTTACAGTACAACAGTGACATTTTAATTTTTCCCTTTTACTCCTACCCAACCCCCCCCCGCCCAACCCTTTGAATCTTAACAACCTGGGTCTTTTCTCCTGTTCGCAAGCTCTCCCAAATCAAATGCATTGTCATTAGCGCATTTAACTTATAATTCCCCCCCCAACCGCCCCATAGGTTTCTACATCAGGAGCCTATCCTTTACCAGTCGTAATGACACAAGGCTAGGATCCTCCAGCCATGGTTGCCATGTAAGATTGAATTTATCCACTGCCTTTCTACGTCTGTAGGCGAGCCGTTCTCTGAAAAGCAAGGAATTGACATACGCAATCCACTGCTACCCTGTGGGAACCGTCTCTGCCATCCAGTATCGCGCTATTAGCTTTCTAGCCAGGTACATCAGTCTTATTATCATATAGTACCTTCCTTGTGGAAACTTTTCAGCTTCAATCGCTCCAAGCAGGTACACCAAAGGGTCCAAGGGTATAGGTACCTGGGCCACTCTTGTGATGTCCTGGGAAACCTCCTCCCAGTATCTGTGGAGTTTTGGACACCTCCAAATTAGATGTATAAAGTCCCCTTGCTGTACTTTGCACTTTGGGCACAAGGGGGAGTCCCTTCCTCCCCACTTGTAAAGCTGTACTGGTGTTCTATAGGCCCTATGCAGAATAAATAATTGTGATCATTTGTGGGACGCCGATACAGATACCGCCGGAATAGATTCCAACGCCATATCCCACTGGTCCCCATCTATATCTCCGATGTCTTCTGCCCATTTACTACGACATCTAAGGGAGGCATAGTCCTGTATTGAGGATAGTAATTCCGCATATGTTTTTGATATTAGTCCTCTCCGGGTATCCGCCTGGAGGACCTCCATCAGCAGACGTGACGATGATATTACTAAGGATTGTGTCATTTGCTGTGCCTGCAGAGCATGCCGAAGCTGAAGATATTGATAAAAGCCCCTTGGGGCTAACTGGAATTCCTGGCACATCTGTTCGTATGTTTTTAACACTTCTCCCTCGTACAGTTGCGAAAAAAAACAAATCCCTCTCTCTTTCCAGGAGATAAAGCCCTCTAGGTCCTGTAACTCTAGGTATCTAGGGTTTTGCCATATCGGGGTAAAGGGCAGTGGGCCCCTTAACCTCAAAGCCTTCCGGATCTCCCCCCAGACCTTTTTAAGGAGAATACCCGTAGGTGCAGAGTGTGGTATACTAGGCAAGTCCATCTCCAAATGAGATGCTGCCTTTAGTGTAGGAGCCACCGTAGTCACCAGGATACTTGTAGGATCCTCTTTTTCTTCCCTGCCCCATCCCGCCAACTGCTGGAACTGTGAGGCCAAAAAATACATTTTGGGGTGGGGTACTGCCAATCCCCCCCTGTCCTTACTATATTGCAGGGTGGTTAAGCTTATCCTGGCTAACTTTTTTTCCATATCAAATTCCGCATCAGGGTATCTATTCGTTTGAACCATTTATTTGGGATCCACATAGGGGAGTTGTGAAAAACATATAATAACTGTGGGGCCCATACCATTTTTATTAAATTTGCCCGTCCCGCCACTGACAGAGGGAGCTTGCACCAGCTATTGCATTTCCCTCTCTGTCTTTCCAGTAGTGGGCCCAGATTCAGCTGAAGATATTCCGCTGGATCCGGGGATACCACTACCCCCAAATATTTAAAGTTCTTGGTTATGGCGATCTGCTCCGCACCAGCTGGTAGTGGTTCTGTCAACGGATCTATGGGCATTATTGTTGATTTAGACCAGTTTATAGTGAAACCTGAAAAACCTCCGAAATCTCCTATGATACCCATCACTGTTTGCAACGATGCGGCCATATCCCCCAGATAAATAAGTGCATCAACCGCATATAAGGAGATTTTTTTCCTCCCTTTGACCCCTACGAAATCTGACCACCTCCGACGCAGTACGAATCAAGATAGCCAGGGGTTCGACCGCCAAAGCAAACAGCAGTGGGGATAATGGACACCCCTGCCTGGTACCTCTATGTACCTCAAATGAGGAAGAAAGATTGTTATTGATACAGAGTCTGGCTCTCGGTTTGGAGTAAAGCACCTTCACCCATGTTATGAATTTCTTCCCCAATCCAAATCTTGTCAGGATTTCCAGGAGGTAGGGCCACTCCACACTATCGAATGCTTTAGCAGCATCCAGCGACAGAATGGCCCTACCCCCCGGGTTATCCACTGGCACCTGTAAATTTAAGTACAGCCGTCGTATATTATCTGCCGTTGAACGTGTTGGTATAAATCCAGATTGATCTCTATGGATCGGCTTATCAATCACCTTGGATAGTCTCGTAGCCAGAACTCTAGCCAAAAGCTTGACATCCGTATTCAATAAAGAGATCGGGCGATAAGGGTCTAGCTGGAGCTTGTCTTTGCCTGGCTTGGGGAGTACTATTATTATAGCTTCTTGCATACTTTCTGGCAGGTTACCTGTCTCCGCTGCCTCTGATATGGCCTCCAGTAAGGGTGGAAGAAGAATCTCTCCATACTGGGAGTACACCTCTGCCGGTAATCCATCCGGGCCTGGGGACTTATGGTGCGGGGCTTCATCTAGGGAATCTTTCAGTTCTGTCAATGTAATAGGGAGGTTTAACATCTCCCTATCTACCTCTGACAGTTGGGGGAATGGGCAAGTTTGCAGAAACCGGTCCAGTTCTGACTCCGTATAATTAGTTTTAGAGGAATATAAATCCCTATAAAACTGATGGAAGTCATCTAAGATTTCAGAGCCAAGAGGGTGTGTTTCCCCAGACCCCACTCTTATAGCCTGAATGCCAGAAGAGTCCCGCTGTTCCCTAGCCACCAAGGCAAGAAGATGACCAGTTTTTTCCCCTTCCTCAAAATAACTCTACTGATGGAAATATCTCCTCTTCTCTGCTGCTGTTAACAAAACAGAGTTGTATAAAGATTGCGCCTCATTCCAGGAGTCATGATTAGCTTGGGAGGGGTCTGCTACCAGTGCCTGTTCTCTAGCTTTCATTTCATCTCGTACTTTGTTCTCCCATTTCCTAGAGCCTTTTTTAATACCTGTAATTTCTCTAATGAGACGTCCCCTCAAGAAAGCTTTAAGTGAGTCCCATACAACTGCTGCACTAGCCGATCCCCTGTTAAAATATAAGAATTCCTGCAATGCCCCCACGGTCTCATCTGGGGACGGGAACAGGGTCAGCCAAAAAGGGTTCACTTTCCACAATGGGCGGCCCGATGTAGCAGTAATATCTAGCTGTACCCAAAATGGAGAGTGATCTGACAATAATCTTGGCTCATAAGCGGAGTCCCTTACCCTCTGCATTAAAACCTTGTTTCCTAGACCCATGTCGATCCGGGAGAGTCCACCATGTGAAGCAGAATGGCACGAATAGCATCTCTCCCCATCATGTCTCTCCCGCCAGACATCGTGTAGTCCCAATTCAGAGAGCAAGGAGGCAAAGGCTGTCCTACCGACTGTGGACCTTGCCCCTCTAGAAACCAGTTGCATTCTATCCAGTCCTGGATCTAGGGTATTATTATAATCCCCCAACGCTAGCACTGGGACCTCTGGGAATAATGCCATAAGTTGCGCCAACTTTCTAAGAGGTGCCTCCGAAAATGGCGGAGGAATATAAATCGCAGCAACAATACATAGTAACCTGTTAAGCTTACACAGCAAAAAGACGTATCTGCCCTCTCTGTCCACCTGTTGCTGAATGCATTCAAAGGGAACATTAACAGACACCAGAATACTGACTTCCCTGGAGTAAGAGGAGTGCATGGAATGATATTGCGTCGGGTATTTTCGTGAACGCAACAGGTGGACAGATTCAGGTCGCATGTGTGTTTCCTGGAGACAAATTATCTGCGGTTGCAATCTACCGAAGTATTTAAACATTGCATCTCTCTTGACCTTATCCCCCAACCCCCTAACATTCCATGTCATAAGTAATATGCCCATTTTATTTACGTTGGCCATTGAGAAAAACGAGGTAGTACTTGTGCAAATAAAAAAAATGCTCCTCTAAATAAATTACCATCAAACCCAGAATATATATACCTATATAATATTAACCTAATATTGGCAGTGTTACCCAAAAGCTTACAAATAGTGTTTTTATACCATCTAGTGTATTTGAAAAACTTATATGTCCATGCTTGTGTTTGTAGTTGTGAATCATTTTCAAAATCGTATCTCCTGATTTTTGATTGTAATGTGTCTCCCCTCCCCTCCCTTATCCTGCTTCCTCCTATTCCTTCCCCCTCCCCTATCCCACCTCTCCCCCCCCTACCCCCCTTTACTTCCCTCCCTCTCTCCTTCCTCCCCCACCCTCCCCCCCTTTGCCCAGCTGGGCCTACCCTAGGGGCTGTACCAGTGACCTCCACTCTACACACATCCCATCTCCTCACCCACTCAGCGTACATCTATACCCTTATAGATGTCCACCTCCCCCCTCCCACCCCCCCTCCTTAGTGATCACACCGTGTCTCTTTCCCTCGTGTTTTTGAAGTGCTATTTAAAGTATTTTTAAGTTTCTCTCTATTTTCTCTCCACCCTGTGTTATGTTTGTCAAATCAAATCTTCCCCAAATCTTCCCCATATATTATAAACCAATTATTTCAATGAAGGTGCTTTTCTGTTTATCACAGTGTTTTTTAGATGTGAAGAAGAAGAAATATATATATATATATATATATATATATATATTAGGGGTTCATAAATGCAAAAATCCTTTCCTCCATTTTTCACTTATCATTTGTCTCATGCTGCCATAAGCGCTATAGGTCTTTTTTATTGTCCTCCAACCACTTCTCCACGCTTGTCGGGGAATAAAAAAAATGTGTGCCTCCCATCGCTGTCACTCGCAGACGGGCAGGGTAAAGCAAGGCATAGACAATTTTATATTGCTGGAGGGTACGCTTAATTGGAATAAAAGCCGCTCTGCGCCTCTGTAGGTCTGGCGAGAAATCCTGATAAAGTGAGATTTTAACCCCCTTATATTTGATATCCCCCTTTTCTCTGGCCTTCCGAAGCAGGGTCGCTTTATCGCTAAAATTGAACATTTTTACGAGTATTGGTCTAAGGTATCCGCTTGCCTGACGAGGTTTAAAGGGGACCCGATGGGCGCGCTCAATCCCAAAAAATGGTGTAAAAGAAGTAGCCCCAAAGGTCTCTTTGAACCATCCCTCCAAGAATGCTATAGGGTCACTTCCCTCGCTCTGTTCTGGCATGCCTATCACTCTGATGTTACTTCTTCTATTCCTGTTTTCCAATTCGTCGATCTTATCCCCCTGCATGTCCATTTGTTTCTTCAACCCCATAACTTCCTGTTTGAGTGGAAATAAGACATCCTGCATTGTACTTAGTCTCTCCTCTAGGATAGTAGTTCTTTCCACTGTCCTACTTAATTTATCCCCCATTGAGTGTATTTCCTCCTTTATTCCTTTCAGTTGGATGTCAAAGGCAGTTATTGAGTCCTTGCATGCATTTATGGCATTCAAAAGGTCCCTTAATGTAGGCTCTGCCTCCCTTCCTGAATGTCCACTCTCCATACTCGCCTCGGCTGGCCTAGCGGGAGCTGTTGTAGAAATTACCGTATTGATTTTTCCTCTCCCTGCCCCTTCGGCACTCCCAGTTTTTACGCTAGGTGTTGCTGCTTGGTTTACTAAATTTGCCTGTACCTGACCCTTGCCCTGGCTTTTCCTATCCATTGGGGATCCTGCTTGTGCCGGCTGCTGTTGGATCCCCTTTGCTGGGGACAGTGAAGTTTTGGCAAAGCGCTCAAGTTTTGCTGCTGCTGCTATTGCAGACGGTGTTGCCTGACTCTTTGCGGAGCGTGTAACTAATGATCCTTCATGCTTTTTAGACATAATAATGGGAGTGACTTTAATCCAGATTTAATCCAAATTCATACATGGTACAATGCTTTCCCCTCTCTCTACACCAGCTTTGGAGAGTAAGGAGGCAAGAGGGGGGGGGAGAGTAAGCAAAAGGTAAGCCAAAAAGTACAGTCCAGCAAAAAAAAAAAAAAAAAAATCTGCAGTTGCCACTTTTAAAGTTCAATTCTTAAGTGCCTAAATGCTATAGCACACCAGTGCACAAACAAACCTGGCCCTGGATACGTTTTTTCTCTTTTTTTTTTCCTCCTTTCTCCCTTAAAGAGCCCTCCCTCCCTCCACTTATGTCCTGTTATTTAGCCAAGCAAACAGCTTTGAGGGGGTAGAGAACTGGGCTAGGCTTGCACTTTCTGACAGCACCACAGTTCACCACAATTCAGTTCTTAATTATATAAACGCACAAGTGTTCATTAATATCTGGCTCTGACGGCAAATATAAGGACCGCTGGACACAGATCTAATCTACAAACATACAGCTCACCGCTGTTCAGTTTCAGTTTTTAGTTATGCAGATGCACAAATGTTCATATAAATCTGGCATTGGCAGTGAGTATAGAGACCGCTGGCCACAGATCACAGTTCTGGCCTGCAAACACACAGTTCACCGCTGTTCCGTTCCCAGTTATACAAACGCACCAGTGTTCATATGAATCACTAATCACTGATTCTCCTGCTCACACATCTACAGCAGTTTAAGTTGATTTTTAAAACAGTGTGCAAAGGTATTTCAGGGTCATCCGAAGCTGGTGTATATATAGCAAATTTTAGCTGTGATTGTCAATCCTTTTACTCAGGGTAAAGAGGGGTAGAGAAGCCTGGCTATCCTGCTCCACAATCTCTGCAGTCAGACAGCTATAATATAGTGCAATCTGACAGTCTTTACATCCAGTTTAATCAGACCGCAGGAAAGTTTTTTTTTTTTACTCACCACCCAAACCAAGCCTTGACCCCCCCTGAGGGGTAATGCACAAGACCCACGGATTGTAGTTAAGGTGTAATGAAGCTGATGTCCTTATCAAGTTTTTCAAGGTCTTTCACACTGCTTTTCTGAGAGTTTTCCAGTCTGCATCCCCTGCTCTCACATACCTAGCAGGGATTCCACAGCTGCTCAGCAGTTTCGTTTTCAATCAGCTATTTACTTTCACTTTTACACTCCCTGGGGGGGAGGGGTGCATTCCCCTAGTCAGTGTCCCGATCTGTCAGCTGGGCATATGAACTCAGTGTGAGCCATCCGTGCTCCGTGTATACTGCTCCTGTTAGCAAGTAATCAACAGGGGATCACTATCTCCTTTTCCATCAGCCACAGGCACGGTCAATCCATCAACACTATGGTCTAGGTAGAAGGGAGGGTAGGAGGGAATCAACACACGTCCTCACTCACTCAATCCATGCTTCCTCTCTCGCATCCGGCCACACCCCCGTTATTTGTTTCTTGAATGTCTCTTTGTATATGTTTGTACGACTTGTCTTAGCTCATGTTGAGCGTGAATAAAAATTATATTTGAAAAAAACCCAAAAAAACCGACAATATCGCCTCTTTATCATGACGCGTTTCAGGAAACGTTAAATCCATTCATCAGGGGTAATGTGGAAGAGAGATGACAACATTGTTTCATTTACAATGGACAATGTTTAGTGCAGTTGTTTACAGAGTTCACTATTGCTAACAGGTGAAGATAGCCTGTGTACTCCCAAGGATGGGGCTCCAAACAACTCACGCTGAAATCTCCAAACACACAGTCAGCCAAGTTGGAAAGATGGGAATGGAGAGTCTGTGTGTGCAACTAGAAAGCTTCACTCGACAGGCAGTTCCATCCTGTCGATTACAGAAGTGCCCAGCCGTTACCTCTTTAATACAATTTTTACCCATTGTATTGTTATACATTTTAAAGAATGTAATAAAAATTAAGTTTTTATGTAATTTTTAGCATTTGGTTTTAAGTCACCTTTAAAGTCCCACACCTTGTTTGGGGGTAATTAATTTTTCACTGTGCACTGTGTCTAAAGCCTAGAGAGCCAAGTATCCAGGAGAGCTGGACAACACAGTCAGAGAGACTGGTAAGAGGTGCAGCATTGTACTACAGTTGAAGCTGAGTGAGCTCATGAGCCAGGTGACTCTGCATTTTCCAGTGTTTGTATTCTGCTGAAGCTGGAGAAGATCCCCTGCACGGGAAATTTTGTGTTGAACTGTTGTTTTGCTTTCTGCTGTTTTAAAAAAAGTGGGCTACCATGTGAAAGCTTCTGGTTCTGGTTCTGTTGGACCCTCTTGGCTCGAGCTGGACTCAGGATCTGTGGAAGTAACTCTGTGACCGGTCAGATATTCAAGACACCATACACAGTGAATGGATATACAAGAATATATTGGTTTATTGACAACATATCTCTTTTATGCATAACAAGGAAAGTTGCCTCCCTCGTATGAACCAATCAGCAATAAGCAAAAACATCATGAGTTAAACAAAAATAGACTCTAACAGGTTTTAGGCTTTTGCAGAAGTAGTCATTTAAAAATAAGAATATCATGCGTCATTGCGGTCATACTAAACATGTGTCTGATATTTGAAACAGGAAGATAGGGAAATTAGGCATTATTGCGGTTACTCTAAACATATGACTGACAATTGAAACAGGAAGATAAGAACGTAAGGGGGCATTGTGGTCACTCTAAACATATGACTGACAGTTAAAGAAACAGAAAGATAAGAACAGGCTTGACCACAAAGTCACATCCTGCTTACACATATTTTTCAGAGAAACATATTCTGTCTCAATATTCTGTCTCAATATACCTTACAACATATACACCTAAGAAGAATTTCTTATCCTGAATATATTGGTTCATGGTTTTCTCATACCTTACAACCCCTTCTTTTGATCATGGCTTCAAGAATTTAAGCCCATAGATCATTAGATTATTTATTATACCATTTTTGTTTAGTATGTACCATGGACATCATCAAGATTGTTTCCTTAGAACCCTGTCTCTTTCTCTTTTTGCTAGTGATCTTTCCAATTACCCAGACAATTAATTTAAATACTAAATATAACAGTAGAATGAAGATTAACACCATTACTACTGTTATAGCCATTTGTCTGAGAAATGAAAGAATACCTGTACCCCCGAATCCTCCCTCTCCAAAGGGGCTCCATGTTTTTGCGATATCCCTCGCCTCCTGTTGAAATTTATTTACCTCTTTCCTATGTTGGGCAATTACATCATAGTAATCAGGAATCTCAACAGATGTGTTGTGGATCCAAGTGCAGCACTCATAGTCCTCCGTAACTTCACACAGGCCAGTGAGTGCAGCACTCATACTTTCAATAGCAAGATCATGAAGTTCTAATTGTTTTCTGATTGCTCTAGTTTCAATGTTTAAACTAGTAATATTAGCAGAATTCTTCACCAATACATCATCTATAATATTTGTATAATTATTAAGCCTTTTCATTAAATCTATCCCCCAACCTGTCCAGGAAGGGAACCAGGCCCAAGCCATATCTTTTTTGAAAAATAACTCCCTTTTATTTCGGTGTTTGAGGGGGTACCTAGGATGCATGCTAGCTTCAAGGAGGTGTGTTCCCTTGCTATCTCCTACTATGTCCATAATGGGGACTAGGGATGCAAGATAACACCATCCTTGGGGTTCAGTGGGGATCCAAGGGTGACAACTTTTTCCACAACAAATATAAATACTGTTTCCTAGAGCTAACGGTCGTTTGTTGAATATTGTCATCATTTCATCAGAAAAAGCAGAAAGGGTTAAACTTGACAATAATTCTCCTACTGTGGAAGTGGAACTGGAGTTAAGAAAGTTTATTAGAGTGGTGTTTAGGGCAAGTTCTGAAGTGTGAAAGAAAGGGCTTTCAATTGAAGTCATTGAAAGGTTAATTGTAGCTTGTTGGCACACTTCAGCTCCCATAGTGGAGTTTCCCAACCTAAAACACCAGTCTGGGGAATGACTTCTACCAATAATTTGGAAAGTAAGGGTATTATCTGAAAGCGTTCTTGTGACATTTGTAAGGACGACAGGTGGTGTGCCGTTTAGGAGAGGGGTGAAGTTTAGAGGTACTGCCATTAGGGGGATCCTAGCATTGCTAGGATGGAGTTTACTACATATCCAACATTTTTCATATCCTGACTTTTGAGCATAAGCATATTTAAATTTAAGCAGCAGCATTTTACCACTAAAATTGTCTTCCATACTTCTTTTTGGTCTGTTAGAATTATCTGACCAACAGTGTCCTATGATTATGAGCATTAGAATAAACAATGTGATCATTAAGGGAAAAAGAAAAAGTTTCCCCAAAGTGATCCCTCCTTTTGGACCATTAGTGTCTATGGGTATGGTACTCTGAGTTTCTTGTTTTTCATGGTCCACTAGGGAGTATTTTCCGGATCCATTTCTGGAATACTCTCCAGAACAGAGGTCTTTGTCTTCTCCTTCACCTTCTTCCAGTTTCCCTTCGGAAATGTCTTTAGTCTGGATGCATGGATCTATTGTGGCCCTTGATCTGTAAGAACAGCTGTTCTGGCAACCTTCAGAATTTCAAATGGTCCTTGGAAGATAGGGCCTGGTTGTTTCCGGACAGCAAGTTGTTTTATCAGTACTTTGTCTCCTGGGATATACGGATGTGTAGGCTCTGTGGAGAGAGGAGGGAAAGTGACAGCAACCTTGTCCTCTGTTTCACTAAAGCTAGAACTAAACTTGTCCACTATAACTAAAAGATATTTTATATTTCCTTTCTGTTTTGGTTTTGGCATATGTGTAAAGTCTATTTGTAGATCTTGGAGGGGGCCTATAGGGGGGGCAAGTTTCCATGTATACCCTGCTTTTTGCACTGTACATTGTTTTGTGCACAAGTAAGACATGAGTCTATCAACTGGGCAACGAGGTGTGTATCATTGACCGTGCTGAAAGACTGTCTGTACATTGTCAAAACTGTTTTCCTTCCTAGGTGACCTGGACCATGTAAGTAAGAAATCAAAAGAGGGGCAGCTGACTCTGGTATACCTTTTACTCCCTCCTTGCTTGACCAGATGCCACTTGGCACGCTGGTCAAGTTCTGACTTTCCCAGAAAGCTATGTCCTCTCTTGATGCTTTGTCCTGTAACATTCTCACAGTATTTGGGAATTCTGGTGAACTGAAATCTGTAGCAAACAGTGTTAGATTGGGCTGGGCCCCATGTGCCGAATCGGCTGCTGTTTTAGCAACTCTGTCTGCCAAGGCTTTGCCCTGAGCTTCTTTGGACTTGTCAAATGAATGTCCCTTTACTTCTATAACATTGATTTTTCTGGGCATCTGTAGGGCTGCGAGTAGGGTAAGAACAAATTCCTTATTGGCAATTTGTTTGTTGTCTGCAGTTTAAACCCTCGTTTTTCCCAGATGAGTCCGTAATCAAAAATTACGGCAAAGGCATATCTGCTGTCAGTATATATATTTACATCTTTATCTTTAAATAGCTGACATGCTCTGGTGAGTGCATGGAGCTCAGCTTGTTGTGCTGAATTGGCCACTAAAGGAGAAGCCTCAACCACAACATCAGGTAGCATCACCACTGCATAGCCTGTCTTATATGTGTTATCATTAGGCCTGGAAGAACTGCCATCCACAAATACATCCAGGAAATCTGGGTTTGGTTTATCAGTTAAATCCACCCTTGGCAATGTTTGTTGAAGTAAATTGTCATTACAATTATGGTTTACTTCTGGTTCAGTATATAGAAGCTGCAATAGTGCGTGTAGCCATCATATTGCGGGAGTAGTTTCTGAACAGGATTTTACTTCCAAATGTGTTGTATTCAGAAGTATAATTTCATACCCACTGGACCTTTGGGCTGTCATATGCTGGGTATGCATATTTTGTAACAATTCTGCTACTGAATGTGTGGTATGGAGAATAGTGGGTGTGCCCAGAGTGATTTTAGAAGCTTCCTTAACTGCCATTGCATTTGCTGCAAGAGTTTGCAGGCATCCTGGCATTCCCTGTACATGGAGTGGCAGTTTCTTTGATAGGTATGCCACTGGTCTTAAGTTTGTCCCATGGGGTTGGGCCAATACTGCTGCAAACGTATGCCCTCGCACCACACAGTAAAGTGAGAAAGCTTTATCATAGGAAGGGAGACCTAAAGCAGGAGCCCGCGAGAGGGAAGTCAGAAGAGCGAGGAAGGCCTCTTTCATATCCTCTGTATATTCAATTGTTTTAGGGGCACCCGCAGCTGTAGCTGGACGTAAAATGGAATCCCAAAAAGAACAGTCAGGTACCCACTGTCGACAGTAGATGATTGAGCCTAAAAAGGAAAGCAATGCAGCTTTGTCCTTTGGTGGGCCGAGACAGCGGAGAGCTTGGACTCGTGCCGGGGATATCAATCTGGTCCCATCTGTGATAATACAGCCGAGATATTCAACTCTGTCCCTACACCACTGGATCTTTTTCCTAGACGCCAAGTGACCTTTTAGGGCGAGGTGATTCATCAGGCTTACTGTGTCCTTCTCACACTGTGCCCTGCTCTCACTACAAATAAGTAGGTCATCTACGTACAGCAGGATTGTGGAGCCTTCAGAGGGCGTCCAATTGTCCATAGTTTTTTTCAAAACGATGCTAAAAGCCACGGGCTATCAATAAACCCTTGAGGGAGGCGTGTCCAGGTCAGCTGACCCCCTCCCCAGACAAATGCAAATAGGTGTTGGCATTGTGGATCAACATCAATACTAAACAATGCATTTGAAAGATCCAATACGGTGTAGCACTTGGAGTTTGCAGGTATATTGGTAAAAATTTAGGTAATATCAGATACCAAGGGGGGCAGAGGAATCACACTCTTGTTTACCCCTCTCAGATCCTGAACCAACCTCCAGGTACCATCCGCTTTCCTAACTGGATTAATGGGAGTATTCCAGGGACTGACAATTTCCCTGAGGATTCCCAACTTTTTATATTCCCCTATTTGGGGCTGTATTCCCAATACCTTTTCAGTAGACAATGGGTATAATAGGGGAGTGTATTTGGCCGCATAGTGGGCACATAAGGTGTACAGGGTATGTGTCCTACTTCCGTTTTAGTTCATGCCCAGATGTCATGGTTTTCTAATATGGCTGGCAGTGACATAAAGTAACCCAAAAGGTCTTTCCTTTTTGGCATAGTGAGGTCACATTTAGCCGATTTGGCTATAATGCCCCCTTGTTGGTCAAATTTTACAATAATTTGTAATGCAGACATTAAATCCCTTCCCATGAGGGACAGGGGACAGTCTGGTAGAACTGCAAAGGACATTTCAGTAAGGTAATTATCTTGCATGTCCGTTATTAGCAGTGGCGGTGTGATTTTGTGGTTGACGCTTGTCCCATTTATTCCCATAGAGCATCCCTCGGTGCATTCTTCACTTTCAAAGTGGGGGTCTTTAACCACTTAGCGACCACCCACTGTAAATATACGTCGGCAGAATGGCACCGACAGGCAGAATCACGTATATGTACGTGATTGCCTTTGTATAGTTGGGGGGTCCGATCGGACCCCCCTTCTTTACAGTGGGTGGTCGTTTTACCTTCGGGAGCGATCCAGCATGAGGGGACGGCCGTTCGATTCCGGCCACCCCCTCTCGATCGCTCCCGGCAAATGAGAGCTTCCCCTGCCTGTGTGCTTGTTTACACAGGCTGGAGGAAGTGATGTCATCTCTCCTGCGGCGCTCACATATACCGAGCGCCGTACAGGAGAAGATGCAGGTTAGTACACAAAACAGCACACTGACACCAGGACACATAGGCACATAAATCGCCCCCCCAGGCCCCCCCAGACACCCCCAGCCCCCATTCACAGTGTCACTGATTGCAGTGACCATTTATTTAGTGATCACTGCAATCAGTGACATTTGTGACTGTAAAAGTGTCACTACATTTAGTTTTAGGTCCAGTGTAGCCCCCTAACCCCCCCTAATAAAGGTTTAACCCCCTGATCACCCCCCAGGTAACCCTTTCACCCCCTAGCACCGCCGTCGCTAAGCAATCATTTTTCTGATCGATGTCTTAGCGTCGGTGATGCTGATCGGTAGCCAGTAATTTTTTTTAGGTTCGCCGCAGGTTTTTATAGCGTCGGGTACCCCCATATATTACCTAATAAAGGTTTAACCCCCTTGATCGCCCCCCAGGTAACCCTTTCACCCCCTATCACCACTGTCACTAAGCAATAATTTTTCTGATCGATGTCTTAGCGTCGGCGATGCTGATCGGTAGCCAGTAATTTTTTTTAGGTTCGCCGCAGGTTTTTATAGCGTCGGTACCCCCATATATTACCTAATAAAGGTTTAACCCCCTTGATCACCCCCCAGGTAACCCTTTCACCCCCTAGCACCGCCGTCGCTATGCGATCATTTTTCTGATCGATGTCTTAGCGTCGGTGATGCTGATCGGTAGCCAGTAATTTTTTTTAGGTTCGCCGCAGGTTTTTATAGCGTCGGGTACCCCCATATATTACCTAATAAAGGTTTAACCCCCTTGATCGCCCCCCAGGTAACCCTTTCACCCCCTATCACCACTGTCACTAAGCGATAATTTTTCTGATCGATGTCTTAGCGTCGGCGATGCTGATCGGTAGCCAGTAATTTTTTTTAGGTTCGCCGCAGGTTTTTATAGCGTCGGGTACCCCCATATATTACCTAATAAAGGTTTAACCCCCTTGATCACCCCCCAGGTAACCCTTTCACCCCCTAGCACCGCCGTCGCTATGCAATCATTTTTCTGATCGATGTCTTAGCGTCGGTGATGCTGATCGGTAGCCAGTAATTTTTTTTAGGTTTGCTGCAGGTTTTTATAGCGTCGGGTACCCCCATATATTATCTAATAAAGGTTTAACCCCCTGATCGCCCCCCAGGTAACCCTTTCACCCCCTATCACCACTGTCGCTAAGCGATTGTTTTTATGATCGTTGTCTTAGTGTCGGTGATGCCGATACGTAGCCAGTAATTTTTTTTAGGTTCGCCGTCAGGTTTTTATATAGCGTCAGGTACCCCCATATATTACCTAATAAAGGTTTTAACCCCCTAATTGCCCCCAGTTAACCCTTTCACCAGTGATCATCATATAAGTGTTACGGGTGACGCTGGTTAGTTAGTTTGCTTTTTATAGTGTCAGGGCACCCGCCGTATATAACCCAATAAAGGTTTAACCCCCTGATCTCCCGGCGGGTGATATCAATTAGGTTTTAGCGTCAGAGAGGGTCTGCGTCACACCCCAGGCAGCGTCAGGTTAGTGCCAGTAGCACTAACACCCACGCGTGAAGCATACACCCCCCTTAGTGGTATAGTATCTGAACAGATCAATATCTGATCTGATCAGATCTATACTAGCGTCCCCAGCAGTTTAGGGTTCCCAAAAACGCAGTGTTAGCGGGATCAGCCCAGATACCTGCTAGCACCTGCGTTTTGCCCCTCCGTCCAGCCCGGGCCACCCAAGTGCAGTATCGATCGATCACTGTCACTTGCAAAACACAACACACATAACTGCAGCGTTCGCAGAGACAGGCCTGATTCCTGCGACTCCAGTGCTGTAGGAGGTGATTTCACCACCACAGTTAAAAAAAAAGCATATATGCCGAAGCATTGGGGCAGCAGGAGCGGAGGAGCGATTTTGCTCCTAATGCCGCGTACATACGGTCGAAATTCCGACGGAGGCTTGCCCGTGGAAAAGTCTGACCATGTGTACGTGGCATAACTTTTGCGGCAAGATGCCCCCATGCTTTGGCATATATAAATGGTGCATGTATGCCCATCATTAGAAGTGGGTGGATGAAGGGCAGTATTCTAATGGTGGGCATACCCACCGATCAATCTTTTTTTTTCGTTCAGCCAACAGGCTGCATGAAAAAAAAGATTACAATACATGTCCAACAAGGACCAGCAACGTACTGGTATGTTGCTGGACTTTGAATGTTTATACCAGAATGATGCCTGCGGGTTTAGGTATCATCTTGGTATCATTCTTTTCAGCCAGCGGCCGGCTTTCATGTAAAAGTAATCCTAGTGGCTAATTAGCCTCTGGACTGCTTTTACAAGCAGTGGGAGGGAATGTCTCCCCCCCGGATATAAAAAGCGCACTTGGGAAATTGGGAAAGCATTTTATCACACCGATCTTGGTGTGGTCAGATGCTTTGAGGGCAGAGGAAAGATCTAGGGTCCAATAGACCCCAGTTTTTTCAAAAAAGAGTACCTGTCACAACCTATTGCTATCATAGGGGATATTTACATTCTCTGAGATAACAATAAAAGTGATAAAAATAAATAAATATGGAAGCAACAGTTTAAAAATAAAATAAAAAAGCAAAATTAATAATAAAAAAAAAAAAAAAAAAAAAAAAAGCACCCCTGTCCTGCCCTGCTCTTGCCCAATGGCGAACGCAAGCGTCGGTCTGGCGTCATATGTAAACAGCAATTGCACCATGCATGTGAGGTATCACCGCGAAGGTCAGATCGAGGGCAGTAATTTTAGCAGTAGACCTCCTCTGTAAATCTAACGGGGTAACCTGTAAATGCTTTTAAAGGCTTTTAAAAATGTATGTAGTTTGTCGCCAATGCGCGTTTGTGCGAAATTTTAAAGCATGTCGTGTTTGGTATCTATGTACTCGGCCTAAGATCATCTTTTTTATTTCATCAAACATTTGGGCAATATAGTGTGTTTTAGTGCATTAAAATTAAAAAAAGTGTATTTTTTCCCCATAAAATGCGTTTGAAAAATCGCTGCGCAAATACTGTGTAGAAAAAAAAAATGCAACACCCACCATTTTATTCTGTAGGGCCTTTGCTTTAAAAATATATATAATGTTTGGGGGTTCAACATAATTTTCTTGCAAAAAAAATATGTTTTCATGTAAACAAAAAGTGTCAAAAAGGGCTTTGTCTTCAAGTGGTTAGAAGAGTGGATGTAAGCTTCCTAATGTTGTGTATAAAATGCCAGAACAGTTCAAAACCCCCCCAAATTACCCCATTTTGGAAAGTAGACACCCCAAGCTATATACTGAGAGGCATGTTGAGTCCATGGAATATTTTATATGTTGACACAAGTTGCGGAAAAAATACAATTTTTTTTTTTTGCACAAAGTTGTCACTAAATGATATATTGCTCAAACATGCCATGGGCATATGTGGAATTACACCCCAAAATACATTCTGTTGCTTCTCCTGAGTACGGGGATACCACATGTGTGAGACTTTTTGGGAGCCTAGCCGCGTACGGGACCCCAAAAACCAATCACCGCCTTCAGGCTTTCTAAGGGTGTCAATTTTTGATTTCACTTCTCACTGCCTATCACAGTTTTGGAGGCCATGGAATGCCCAGATGGCACAAAACCCCCCCAAATGACCCCATTTTGGAAAGTAGACACCCCAAGCTATTTGCTGAGAGGAATTGTGAGTATTTTGCAGATCTCGCTTTTTGTCACAAAGTTTTGAAAATTGAAAAAAAAAAAGAAAAAAAAAAATGTTCTTTCTTCATTTTCAAAAACAAATGAGAGCTGTAAAATACTCACCATGCCTCTCAGCAAACAGCTTGGGGTGTCTACTTTCCAAAATGGGGTCATTTGGGGGGGTTTTGTGCTATTTTGGCATTTTATGGCCTTCAAAACTGTGATAGGTAGTGAGGAGTGAAATCAAAAATTTGCGCCCTTAGAAATCCTGGAGGCGGTGCTTGGTTTCCGGGGTCCCGTACGTGGCTAGGCTCCTAAAAAGTCCCACACATGTGGTATCCCCGTACTCAGGAGAAGCAGCAGAATGTATTTTGGGGTGCAATTCCACACATAACCATGGCATGTGTGAGCAATATATCATTTAGTGACAACTTTTTGTAATTTTATTTTTTTTTGTCATTATTCAATCACTTGGGACAAAAAAAAAAATATTCAATGGGCTCAACATGCCTCTCAGCAATTTCCTTGGGGTGTCTACTTTCTAAAATGGGGTCATTTGGGGGGGTTTTGTACTGCCCTGTCATTTTAGCACCTCAAGAAATGAGATAGGCAGTCATAAATTAAAAGCTGTGTAAATTCCAGAAAATGTACCCTAGTTTGTAAACGCTATAACTTTTGCGTAAACCAATAAATATACGCTTATTGGCATTTTTTTTTACTAAAGACATGTGGCTGAATACATTTTGGCCTAAATGTATGACTAAAATTGAGTTTATTCGATTTTTCTTATAACAAAAAGTAGAAAATATCATTTTTTTTTTAAATTTTCGGTCTTTTTCCGTTTATATCGCAAAAAATAAAAATCGCAGAGGCAATCAAATACCATTAAAAGAAAGCTCTATTTGTGGGAAGAAAAGGACGCAAATTTCGTTTGGGTACAACATTGCATGTCCGCACAATTTACAGTTAAAACAGTGCAGTGCAAAATTCTGAATTCACCTCTGGTCCTTTAGCTACCAAATGGTCCGGGGCTTAAGTGGTTAACACACGAGCTTGATGCCCCTGTGTCTAACAAAAATTTGACCACCCTGCCTTCTACTTTTAAAACCACTTGAGGCAGGGTTTTCCAGTGTGAGGAGAAAAAAATGCATCACCAAGGATGGGTACTGCCCACGGGCATCCCTATTGGGGGTTTTTGTCCTGATATCCTGGCCAATGTACCTGTATCTCTTCTATGGAGTTTCTGGGTGATCTTGTTTGGTATGGCTGCTGCTGTTGCCTATATTGGGGGTGTACTGGAACTGACTGGGATCTCTGTTGTGGCTGCTGTTGTTGTGTGTCATATCTTGGTTGGGGCGGATACTGAGATCTTGGTTGAGATCTCATTCTGTAGCCTCCCCTACCTCTCCTAGGAAAGTTATCCCTGGCTCCCTTTCTCTGGGGACATTCTGATTTCCAGTGGTTTGGATCACCACAATTAAAACAACCCTGATCCTGATTATGGGGAGGATAATTCCTTCTAGGTATGGCTCCTGAACTTGGTCCACTGATCATAGCTATGTTTGGATTTTCTTCTGTAATAGAGGTGAACAATCCTCCTTTGGTGTTAAATACCCCTGAGAATGCCCTCTCCTTTATGTCAGCTATGAATCCATCTGAGGTCATTACCGCCCATTTTGGGTTTATCAGTTTGATTATTTGGGTGGCCCTTGGATCTCCATTATTTATCTCTGAACTCACGAATAATTGATCATTGTCTATTCCACAATAATTTTTATACAATTTATGTAATCTACTGACAAAGGTGTAGAAATCCTCTCCTGACTGTTTGCAAGATATCAAATCATGCAACATAGTGGTGTTTTTATATGCCTTGAGCCAAGCCTGTAACAATGTGTTCCAAAAAATATTCCAATCCTCCCCATCCTCATATAACTTTGCGTCCTTGGCCCATTGACCTATATTTATGTCAGCTTGGGAATCGGGGTCTACATTTTGAATTATGGTATTAAGATCTTCAGGAGACATTCTTGTTCCTGAACAGTATCTTTGCAGAATGGTCACCGCCTGTCTGGGGTCCTTTCTTGGTTTGGGACATGTGTCTCTAATTTACTTGACCGTACCCAATGGTAATGGTATCTGTACCTGTGTATCTCCCATTGTAATGAAAGGAAAAGCCTGACTAATTGGAGCTGTCAGATCATTTTCATCATCTAATGATGTGGGTGCCTGGTGTTGAGGGGCTCTACTGAAGCTACTCTGAAAATCCTTACTTAACCCATCTCCAGATATATAATCAGCCTTCTTCACTAGATTGGTTTCTGGGTAGCCCGAGTTTCTAAATCCACGTATTATCCCCTTTATTTCTCTTAATCTATCTCTACGTTCCTGTAACTCTCTTCTATCTCCTTCTATCACTTTTTCTTCATCTTCCTCTTTTTTAATACACTGTTCTTCCTCCTTTACTAATTGACTTAAATGTTCCTGTATCTGTCTTCTATCTTCCCCCTCTCGTAACCAATTAGTTCCCTTTTGTTTAGCTATGGTTAATACTCCTACTATAACATTTGGATCTAACGAGGGGTATATTTTCTTTGGGACAAGGGATTCATCTTTTACCATAGCATATGGGAGGTGGTTTTTCTTGATAAAAATTAGGGGGAGCTGATGGACTTCCTATTGCGTCTTCTAATTGCTCTTTTCCATTTTTACACTTGTATATTTCTTTCTATATTCCTTCATACCTTTTGCCCAAATCTTACAACATTTAGTCATGTAATCTTTGTCAAGGTCTTTTATGGGATAATTATACTGTTTATGTTGGCCACATATTCTGGTCACTTCCTCCCACTCTTCCTTGGAACATGGTCCGTATTCACTTAACCCCGACACCTCAAATTGGTGTGCTCTTTTTAGAACTAGTGACCAAAAAGGATCAGTATAATTTTTCCCATAATTGACTTTAATGTAATCAATCGGGGAGGGTTGATGCTTACCTTCATCATCACCTTTTCCGGACTGATTACCCATTTTAACAAACAATAATATTTTATTCTTATACTTATACTTTAAAATTAAAACATTTCTGTCTTGCTTTCTCTATTTCGTTCCAGGGGTGGAAAATGTCCTCAACCTTATGACAATTTATAGATTTATGACAAGGAACCCAGTGTTCTCCTTTTTTAAATACAACCAGACACTGTATTTCTGCTACACTTAGTCCCTCGAACACCGGACTGGGGGGTAGTATGTTGTGTATATTAAACCTTAACATATGTTGTTTTGATCCCTGGAACATAGGACCCTTGCCAATTTTGACATGATACCCCCCTGGAACAATTGCCACTAATGACGTGGTCTTCCCTTTGTAAGCAAACAATAAACCAGTTTTACATTCAGGACAACAATATACAGTTGACATTTAAAAAAGTAACCCTTTTTGTGTACACCTTTAGATATAGAGTTTCCACAGATCCGTCCTATGTAGAGAAGAATTTAAGATTCTTCCTCAATCTTATAACCTGGTCTGGCCAACCTAGCGAGACCCTCTGTATCTATTCTAAATCTATCTTTCAATCTTAACAGAGTCCCAGAAAACTTGTAGTTTTCTCGAGAGTCTACTTTATGATGAACCAATTGACAAGGCAAGACTATTGTTCCCAATAATAATTAAAGGGGGTCTTACCTGTTCAATTGGATCATCCCACTTCTGAAAGGTGCTGGTTCTGGTTCTGTTGGACCCTCTTGGCTCGAGCTGGACTCAGGATCTGTGAGAAGTAACTCTGTGACCGGTCAGATATTCAAGACACCATACACAGTGAATGGATATACAAGAATATATTGGTTTATTGGCAACATATCTCTTTTATGCATAACAAGGAAAGTTGCCTCCCTCGTATGAACCAATCAGCAATAAGCAAAAACATCATGAGTTAAACAAAAATAGACTCTAACAGGTTTTAGGCTTTTGCAGAAGTAGTCATTTAAAAATAAGAATATCATGCGTCATTGCGGTCATAATAAACATGTGTCTGATATTTGAAACAGGAAGATAAGGACATTAGGCATTATTGCGGTTACTCTAAACATATGACTGGCAATTGAAACAGGAAGATAAGAACGTAAGGGGGCATTGTGGTCACTCTAAACATATGACTGACAGTTAAAGAAGAAGAAAGATAAGAACAGGCTTGACCACAAAGTCACATCCTGCTTACACATATTTTTCAGAGAAACATATTCTGTCTCAATATTCTGTCTCAATATACCTTACAACGTATACACCTAAAAATAATTTCTTATCCTGAATAGGGATGAGCTTGGTGTTCGAGTTGAACATACATTTGACTCGAAGATCGAACGTTTTGGGCCGTTCGCGCCAAATTTGAGTGACGCGAACGGCCCACAATACACTGCGCCATCGCAGTGCAATCCCGGCGCTGTGATTCGCCAAGAATGCACTGTGACCCTGCATGCTTGGCCAATCCCAGCGCCGGCAGCGAGGAGAGCCATAATTGGCCACAGGCAGGATGCCTGTGGCCAATTATAGCTCAGGAGGGTTTAGTACACGCCCCACACTATAAAAGGCCGCCAGCGCGGCAGCCTTGTGTAGTGTGTTTCGGTTCAGGGAGAGAGAAGGATAGGCAGGGACAGTGTTAGTGATATTTGTTAATTTACCTTGTGTGTAGGGAGTGAGAAGGATAGGCAGGGAAAGTGTCGGTGATATTCTGCTAAACCTTGTGTGCAGGGAGAGAGAAGGATAGGCAGGGACAGTGTCAGTGATATTCTGCTAAACCTTGTGTGCAGGGAGAGAGAAGGATAGGCAGGGACAGTGTCAATGATATTCTGCTAAACCTTGTGTGCAGGGAGAGAGAAGGATAGACAGGGGACAGTGTCAGTGATATTTTTGCTAAGCCTCCTGCACAGTATACACCTGAAGCTAGCCCGTATTGCTGTGTTTCCTGTTGTGTAACACAGGCAGGCATCTGCAGCAGTTATAGCAGGCGTAGTGTGCTTCCTGCAAAATATACACCTGAAGCTAGCCCTTATTGCTGTTTTTTCCTGTTGTGTAACACAGGCAGGCATCTACAGCACTTACAGCAGGCGTAGTGTGCCTCCTGCAAAATATACACCTGAAGCTAGGCCGTATTGCTGTGTTTTCCTGTTGTGTAACACAGGCAGGCATCTGCAGCACTTACAGTGGGCGTAGTGTGCCTCCTGCACATTATACACCTGAAGCTACCCCTTATTGCTCGTAGTTTTTTTTTCTTTTGTGTTACACTAACAGGCATCTGCAGCACTTACAGCGGGCGTAGTGTGCTTCTTGCAAAATATACACCAGAAGCTAGCCTTTATTGCCGAGTTTTCCTGTTGTGTAACACAGGCAGGCATCTCCAGCAGTTATAGTAGGCGTAGTGTGCTTCCTGCAAAATATACACCTGAAGCTAGGCCTTATTGCTATGTTTTCCTGTTGTGTAACACAGGCAGGCATCTGCAGCACTTACAGCAGGCGTAATGTGCCTTCTGCAAAATATACACCTGAAGCTAGGCCTTATTGCTGTGTTTTCCTGTTGTGTAACACAGGCAGGCATCTGCAGCACTTACAGCAGGCGTAGTGTGCCTCCTGCAAAATATACACCTGAAGCTAGGCCTTATTGCTGTGTTTTCCTGTTGTGTAACACAGGCAGGCATCTGCAGCACTTACAGCGGGTGTAGTGTGCTTCCTGCACATTATACACCTGAAGCTACCCCTTATTGCTCGTAGTTTTTTTTCTTTTGTGTTACACTAACAGGCATCTGCAGCACTTACAGCGGGCTGTCAGGGAAATAGCCGAAGAAGGACTGGCAATTCTTCCCAAGACAATCATGGCCACCATGGTGCACAGCATGACTAAGGTGGGCGGTACTTCCTCCTTGTAACCTGAACAGATCACATGACTAACTTCCTGGTCTATTTAAGCCTGCTGCTGGAGCTGCTCATTGCTGGATTATCTCTTCAGTCTCCTGTGTACCTTGACCTTGTCTCCTGATCCGTGCTTATCCGTTGTGACCCGGCTTGCCTTGACCTCGCTTCCTGATCTCCTGTATTTGACCCTCGGCCTGCTTCTGGACTCTGCTTCTGCTTCCTGACCACCCGGCTTGACCCTCGGCTTGTACCTGGACCCTGCACGTGTATGACCTTGGCTCGCCCCTGTATATGCTCTGGACTGATCTCCTGTGTTTGACCCCCGGCCTGGCTTCCGATATCTCCGTTCATCTGAATATAACAAGCTCAGTTCTGCCTGCCTCCGCCACCCCTCAGTGGCTGAGCTCATCAGACTGCAAGCAAGCACCTGGCCAACCGTGCTTCTGTGGGCACCGCGCTCCCTGTTCCCAACTCCAGGGTCGCGCTGCACTCAGCCGCAAGGGGAGCCCTCTTAGCATCTCGATCTCCATACTCGTTCCTGACACGGGCGTAGTGTGCTTCTTGCAAAATATACACCAGAAGCTAGCCCTTATTGCTGAGTTTTCCTGTTGTGTAACACAGGCAGGCATCTGCAGCACTTACAGCAGGCGTAGTGTGCTTCTTGCAAAATATACACCTGAAGCTACCCCTTATTGCTGGTTTTCCCATCTCCCTGCAGGCCTTTAGAATGTCTGGAAGGCAAACAAGGAGAGGCAGACAGTCAGGAGCCAATAAAAGAGGGCAAGCAGGCTCTGTGTCTAGAGACAACAGTGCTGGTCGTGGGCGCGGTGCATCGTCATCAGCACGTGGCCATGGGACACGCTTGTCCTTATTTTCGGCAGCTGGACGTGTTGAGCCGCATCATGCCGAAGACTTGGTAGAGTGGATGACCAAGCCCTCGTCATCCTCCTCATCCTCTCTCACCCAGGCTCAGGGTACTGGCAAAGCAGCTGCCAAAGCGTCCTCAATGTCATCATCAGTCACTCCTTCCCTAGACCCACCGTGTCCTCCTGAGGAGTCCCCCGAACTGTTTGAGAACAGTGTTCGGTACATGCTCCAGGAGGATGCCCAGTGTTTCGAAGGGTCTGAAGATGATACCCAGCTAGAGGAAGGCAGTAGCGTGAGAGCAGAGAGAGGGGATGCTCAAGAAGGACACCAATCTGGCAGTCATTTTCCAGCAGCTGCAGCATACTGCCAGATTGGTTCCAGTGATGAGGAGGGAGGGAATGATGAGGTCACTGACTCCACGTGGGTGCCTGATAGGAGAGAGGAGGAGGAGGATGAGGAGGAGGCACATCTCCAACGAGGCAGGATGCCCTCCGGGGGCCAGCGTAAGGGCAGCACACCGACTGAATCACACCGCAGAGCTCCGCCTGTGCAGGGCGCTGCCTCTGCCCGTTATTCCAAAAGTTCTTTGGTGTGGGCCTTTTTTGAGTCGAGTGCATCAGATCGCACCGCTGCTGTTTGCAATATATGTCTCAAGCGTATCTCGCGTGGCCAAAACATCAGCCGCTTGGGCACCACATACTTGACCAGACATATGTTGACCTGCCATGCAGCTCGTTGGCAAGCCTACCTTAAAGACCCACACCAAAGAACAAAGCGGACCTCTCCTTGCTCCGCATCAGCTGGGATTTCCAACCCCACTATACCTTCAGTCCTCTCTGAAACCTGCACTGAGAGGAATGAAGGTGTAGAATTAGGTGTGTCACAGCCAAGTACTTGCGGGCACTCTGCTAGCAGTACACCGACGTCCGATTGTAGCAGGCAAATTTCCCTGCCCCAGCTGCTGGACCGTCGAAAGAAGTTCACTCCCAGCCATCCACATGCCCAGCGGTTGAATGCTAGCTTGGCTAAATTGCTAGCACTTTAACTGCTGCCTTTTCAGTTGGAAGACTCGGCCCCCTTCCGTGAGTTTATGCAATGTGCGGTTCTTCAGTGGCAGGTTCCCAAACGCCACTTTTTCTCACGGAAGGCGATTCCGGCTCTCTACCGGCATGTGGAAGGCAATGTCCATGCCTCGCTGGACAGGGCGGTCAGCGGTAAGGTGCATATTACCACTGACTCATGGTCCAGCAGGCATGGACAGGGACGTTACCTTTCTTTCACGGCCCATTGAGTCACTCTTTTGGCAGCTGGGAAGGATGCAGGACAAGGTTCAGTAGTGTTGGAGGTTGTTCCGCTGCCACGCCTCCAAAATGCTACTACTGGTTGTGACACACCTCTCTCCTCCACCCCCTCCTCTTCTTCTTCCTCCATGGCCTCTTCCTGTGCTTTGTCCTCGGAACCAGCGGTGCTCCGTAGGCGTTGAAGGGGCTACGCAAGTACGCAGGCAAAAAGATGCCATGCCGTGCTTGCACTGGTGTGTTTGGGAGACTGGAGCCACACTGGGGCAGAGGTTCTGTCAGCTCTGCAGGGGCAGGCCGAGAGGTGGTTGACGCCACGCTAGCTTAAGGCAGGAATGGTGGTTTGCGACAATGGCACCAACCTCCTCTCCCCCTCTGACAGGGACAACTGACCCATGTGCCCTGTTTGGCTCACATCCTTAACCTGGTGGTGCAGTGGTTCTTGGGCAGGTACCCGGGCTTACAGGATGTCCTGAGGCAGGCCAGGAAAGTCTGTGTGCATTTCCGCAGATCATATAATGCCAGTGCTCAGCTGGCTGAGCTGCAAAAGGAGTTGAACCTGCCCAAGAACCGCCTTATATGTGACATGCCCACCAGGTGGAACTCAATGTTGGCCATGCTGCAGCGGCTGCACAGGCAGCAGAGGGCCATCAATGAGTACCTGTGCGACTACAGCACCAGGACAGGGTCAGGGGAGCATGGTTTTTTTCCCCACGCCAGTGGGGCATGATCAGGGATGCATGCACTGTCCTGGCACCATTTGAGGAGGCCACGAGGATGGTGAGCAGTGACAGTGCATGCATCAGGGACACTGTACCTCTTGTCCACCTGTTGGAGCATACGCTGCGTGGAATAATGAACAGGGCACTTGAGGCAGAACAGAGGCAGGAAGAGGAGGACTTCCTTGCCTCTCAAGGCCCCCTTTACCCAGACAGTGTTCCTTCTGTCCCACCCATCCCACAGGAAGAGGAGGAGGAGGAGGATTGTGTCAGCATGGAGGTGGAGCCTGGCACTCAGCATCAACAGCAGCAGTCTTTTAGGGATGATTTACAGTCCCAAGAAACACGTGGACTTGTACGTGGCTGGGAAGAGGTGGCTGCGGATCATGTCGTCCTTAGTGACCCAGAGGACTCCGGACCGAATGCCTCAGCTAACCTACGCTGCATGGCCTCCCTGATCCTGCAAAGTCTGCGGAAGGATCGTTGTATTCTTCGGATCAAGGAGAGGGACCATTACTGGCTGGCCACTCTCCTTGATCCACGGTACAAGGGTAAGGTTGCGGACCTTATCTTACCGTCGCAGAGGGAGCAGAGGATGAGACAACTCCGGGAGGCCTTGCAGAAAGGTCTGTGCAATGCGTTCCCAGAGACTGGGAGGTTACAAACTCCTGGTCCTGGACAACGAGTTGCTGAGGCTTCGGTCAGTCAAAGAAGGAGCGTGGGGAAGGTGGCCGTCTGACCGATGCGTTCAGACAATTCTTTAGTCCGCAGCCCCAAGGTATGATCAGTTCCAGCAACCATCGCCAGCGTCTGATATACATGGTGCAGGAATACCTAGGGGCAAGGTCAGACTTGGACACCTTTCCCACCGAAAATCCTCTGGCTTACTGGGTCTTGAGGATGGATCACTGGCCAGAGCTTGCACAGTGTGCAATTGAGCTACTGGCCTGTCCTGCATCCAGCGTTCTTTCGGAACGCACGTTCAGTGCTGCTGGATGCTTTGTCACGGATCACAGGGTGCGCCTGTCCACCGACTCGGTTGATCGACTGACCTTCATAAAGATGAACCAGTCTTAGATCACCACCAGCTACCAAGCACCTGAAGCTGATATAACAGAATAATTTCTTTTCAATTGTCACATCCCTTCAAGACTGATGCTGATGCTGAGTGACTGTCCTGTTATGTTGACTTACTATCCTCCTTCTCCTCAATGATCCGATTGATGATGATAGCTTGGAAGAACATTTTTGTTTCTGGGTGCCGCCACCAGTGGCTAAGGCCCAATTTTTCAGCCCCTGTTTAACAGGGGCATGTAATTACAATTTTTGATGCAATGCTTTGCAGCAGGGCTCATTCCTGCACTCCAACTAGAGTATCTGGGAGAGGTTGCAGTGTCGTGGCACCAGCACCAGTGCCTAAAGCACAATTTTTCAGCCCCTGTTTAACAGGGGCGTGTAATTACAATTTTTGATGCAATACTTTGCAACAGGGCTCATTACTGTGCTTCAAGTACAGTATCTGTGAGGGGTTACAGTGTTGTGGCACCAGTGGCTAAGGCCCAATTTTTCAGCCCCTGTTCTACAGGGGCATGTAATTACAATTATTGATCTAATAATTCACAGCAGGGCCCATTCCTGCACCCACCAAGAGTAAATGTGAGGGCTTACAGTGTTGTGGCAACACCACCACCACCACCAGAGGCCCAATTTTTCAGCCCCTGTTCTACAGGGGCATGTAATTACAATTCTTGATCTAATAATTCACAGCATGGCCCATTCATGCGCCCACCAAGAGTAACTGTGAGGGCTTACAGTGTTGTGACACCAGCACCACCACCAAAGGCCCAATTTTTCCTACCACTGTTCAACAATGGCATGTAAATACAATTCCTGATATAATAGTTCACAGCAGGGCATTCCAGCGCCCACCAAGAGTAACTGTGAGGGCTCACAGTGTTGTGGCAACACCAACATGTAAGGGGCAAATTTCAGCAGAGTATTTACGGCAGGCCCCTACTTTCAAACATCCAACTTACAAATGACTCCTACTTGCAAACGGAAGGAGACAACAGGAAGTGAGAGGAAATCTACCCCTAGGAAGGGAAATTCTCTCCTGTAAGAGTTAATATTGGAAAAAGGTGTCTCCTCTCTACTGATGCTTTATCACCAATCCTTGTTTCAATAAAAACCCCACTTTTCAAAAACAGTTGTCATTGGGACAGAAAGTGAGGTGAAATGTTCTGAACAGGGGCACAGACAGCAAAACAAATGTTACAGGGGTGATAACCCTTCCCTATGTTTTCCAAAAAGCTTAAAAATATATTTTTTGGCTGGAGCTACACTTAAACAATGTACCTGTTCAAAATTAAAAAAAACATATTCTACTTAAGAACAAACCTACAGTCCCTGTGTTGTTTGCACCGCCTGTATACTGCTCTTCAGAGTATATAGGGCATTTTTTATTTTGTGTGCCGGGTTCCCCTTAATATCCATACAAGACCCAAAGGTAAAGTATTTAGTAATTTCTCTCAGTGTTGGGCCTATCATAGGGTGTTTAATTAGGTGATTGGAGGCCGCATAGCCTGCCCAAGGGATGCCTGAGAGTGGAATCAGGGAACAGTTTTCCTCCGGAGAGACCCAAAGTTTAAAGGATTCATGTTTTAAATAGGGATGAGCTTCGAGTTCGAGTCGAACTCATGTTCGACTCGAACATTGCCTGTTCGCCCGTTCGCCGAACAGCGAACAAATTGGGGTGTTTGCGGCAAATTCGAAAAGTCTATGAGAGAAATCTAAAGTGCTAATTATAAAGGCTTATATGCAAGTTAATGTCCTAAAAAGTGTTTGGGGACCCGGGTCCTGCCCCAGGGGACATGTATCAATGCAATTTTTTTTTTTTAAAACGGCCGTTTTTTCGGGAGCAGTGATTTTAATAATGCTTAAAGTGAAACAATAAAAGTGAAATATTCCTTTAAATTTCGTACCTGGGGGGTGTGTATGATATGCATGTAAAGTGGCGCATGTTTCCCGTGCTTAGAACTGTCCCTACAAAAAATGTCATTTTTGAAGGAAAAAAAGTCATTTAAAACTCACTCGCGGCTAATAATGAATTGTCGGCTTTTATCAATACATACAAAAGTCATTGATAAAAATAAAAAAAAAGCGTGGGGGTCCCCCAGAATTCAATTACCAGGCCCTTCAGGTCTGGAATGGATATTAAGGGGAACCCCGCCGCAAATTTAAAAAAAATGGCGTGGGGTTCCCCCAAATATCCATACCAGGCCCTTCAGATCTGGCATGGATTTTAAGGGGAACTCCACCCCAAATTAAAAAAAAATCCATCCCAGACCCTTATCCGAGCACACAACCTGGCCGGCCGCAGGGGAAGAGGGGGGGACAAGAGAGCGCCCCCCCTCCCTCCTGAACCGTACCAGGCCACATGCCCTCAACATGGGGAGGATGTCCCCATGTTAATGGGGACAAGGGCCTCATCCCCACAACCCTTGCCCGGTGGTTGTGGGGGTCTGTGGGCGGGGGGCTTATCGGAATCTGGAAGACCCCTTTAACAAAGGGGACCCCCAGATCCCAGCCCCCCCCATGTGAATTGGTAAGGGGTACATTGTACCCCTACCATTTCACGAAGAAAGCGTAAAAAAATGTAAAAAAAACACACAAACACCTTGAAAAAGTCCTTTATTAAAAAAAATAAAATAAAACATTCCAGCGGTGAAATCCAGTGTCCCACGGCGATCCGATGTCCAGCGCTGTCCGTCACTGGTTTTGCCTGAGCGAACCTGATGGGGAACTTCCTCCTCAGTGTTTTAAATGTATAGACCCGCCCCTTCTAAAGTTCCCCATCAGGTCCGCTCAGCGGACCAGATGCGGAACATGACAAGGGGCGGGTCTATACATGTATTACCACAGTGAGACAAGTTCCCCATCAGGTCCGCCCCCTCGGTATGTCGGACCCGCCTACGTCATTGGCCTGAGCGGGGAACTTCCTTCACTGTGTAATTTAAATTTAAAGGGGTCTTCCAGATTCCGATAAGCCCCCCGCCCGCAGACCCCCACAACCACCGGGAAAGGGTTGTGGGGATGAGGCCCTTGTCCCCATCAACATGGGGACATCCTCCCCATGTTGAGGGCATGTGGCCTGGTACGGTTCAGGAGGGAGGGGGGGCCGCTCTCGTCCCCCCCTTTTCCCTTGCGGCCGGCCAGGTTGCGTGCTCGGATAAGGGTCTGGTATGGATTTCTGGGGGGACTCCACGCCATTTTTTTTTTAATTTGGGGTGGAGTTCCCCTTAAAATCCATGCCAGATCTGAAGGGCCTGGTATGGATATTTAGGGGGAACCCCACACCATTTTTTTTTATTTGCGGCGGGGTTCCCCTTAATATCCATTCCAGACCTGAAGGGCCTGGTAATTGAATTCTGGGGGACCCCCACGCTTTTTTTTTATTTTTTATCAATGACTTTTGTATGTATTGATAAAAGCCGACAATTCATTATTAGCCGCGAGTGAGTTTTAAATGACTTTTTTACCTTCAAAAATGACACTTTGTGCAGGTACAGTTCTAAGCACGGGAAACATGCGCCACTTTACATGCATATCATACACACCCCCCAGGTACGAAATTTAAAGGAATATTTCACTTTTATTTTTTCATTTTAAGCATTATTAAAATCACTGCTCCCAAAAAACGGCCGTTTTTAAAACTTCTTTTTGCATTGATACATGTCCCCTGGGGCAGGACCCGGGTCCCCAAACACTTTTTTAGGACAATAACTTGCATATAAGCCTTTATAATTAGCACTTTAGATTTTGAACGTTCGAGTCCATTGTATTTAATAGGGTTCTAAAGTTCACACGAACATTTTGTCTGTTCGCAGGTTCTGGTGCGAACCGAACAGGGGGGTGTTCGGCTCATCCCTGGTTTTAAACAGTCTATGATGTATATCATATGCATGACTTGATAGTATTTCATCAGATCAAGTAACCACACTTGTTTAGGCCATATCAAGCCTGCTTTTACTGATTCAGGGTGTCTTATTGTGTCAGACATACCAAGTAAATAGGGCATGAAAAAATGTTCTAGTAATAAAAATCGTTAATGTCTGAATAACATAAATGATTGAAGGCATCACATTCGTTTTCATTATGTTACATCTCCCAAACCAGGTGTAAGTAAAATTTTCCATGCGACCAAGTCCTTTGGGATCTTTTGTACACTGCACCCCTGGTGTGAGTAAACTGCAGTGCATAAGTGTGAAAGCAGCCTTATACTATTATGCCCAGTGTATTGCTTCACACTGACCTGAAGATCTCTTCTTTCCTGCTGCTGGCACAACTCTGGAGACCACTAGCTGGGATAAGAGGTGGAGTGCAGTTGGTATCACTCCGCATGGGACATGAGTCGGCACTACATGGGAGGCATTGGCTTAAGTGGCTCTTGCTCCCTACTACAGCTCCAACTTTACAAGTAGTCTCTCTGCATTTCACTCTGTTTGATGCTCTGGGATTGAGCGTCAGCAAGCCTAGACCGTGATTTACCAGTCACCTGGTCATGATCTACAGGTTAATGACCACCACTGTAGAGGATCTTTTTCCAGTTTCGGTAGTACAGAAATTTGAGCTCTGGTTATGTCCTGAGGTATAGTATGGGCATTCAAAATAGCATTAGGAAAGAATTAAAAATAGGGCATCAAGTGGCAATTTGGGCCCAGTGCTTTACCACTGGGAGAAGAGGAGGCTGCAGCCGACAGTTCCTCCTAAATGATCAGTTTAGCTAGATCTGCCTGTTTGGCTGTAGTTAAAGTGACACTAAAGCCCCGTACACACGATCGGATAACCTATGGATTTTCGTCCGATGGATTTGTCCATCGGATATCCGATGAAACTGTTTTCCATCAGTCTTGCCCACACACCATCAGTCAAAAAACCGACCGTTCCAAACGCGGTGACGTAAAACACTCCGATGAGCCGAGAAAAATGAAGTTTAATGCTTCTGAGCATGCGTCGACTTGATTCTGAGCATGCGTGGGTTTTTGATCCGATGGACTTGCCCATAGACGATCTGAGTTTTCGATCGGTTTTTTATCCATCGGAAAATTTTAAAACAAGTTCTATTTTTTACAACCGATGGAAAAAAGACCGATGGGTACCATACACGATCGGTTGGTCTGATGAAAACCATCCATCGGACGGTTTTCATCAGTCAAACCGATCGTGTGTACGGGGCTTAAAGGTATTTAATTTTTTTAAATAACAAACATGTCATACTTACGTAGCACACGGACCTTTTTCCTGCCTGGCTCACTTGCAAGTCAAGGCACACCGTGCTATATGCCCGTAACCTCCTATTTGAAGGGGTTAAGCGGTGTTCACAAATTTTGGGTCCTGCAGCGAGTTACCTTCCTCCACTGGTTCTCCTCCCCAGAGTATGGGGACAAGTCTCTATTTCTTCCCCCAAAGAAGCCAATGTCCAGAAACACTTTAACTCCAACAGAGAGTTTATTTTCTATTTACTGCGTAGTAGACAGAGACAGATGGATGAAAGAATGAATAAGTGTGAGGGATTAGATCCAGGCACAACTAGTAACTTCGTCGCCACTCGATCCCGAGTGGGTTTAGCTCACCCGGACAGTCCTCTCTCACAGTCCTAGCAGCCGGTGTGGAGCTCGAACAGTTCTGCCACCCTATCCCCTCCAGGGATGGGTACAGGAGATACTCTAACCTCTGTAGAATTTTAAGAACAGGATAATGCCAATGGGCACTCTACAGGTTAGCTTTCTGGAATAAAGAATCCTTCCCTCTGACAGGTCACCAGGCCTCTCCCGAGACAGCAATCTTCCATCACTCATCTCCTCAGTGGGACCGATCCTCCCCTGGCTTCCTCACGGTCAGAGCGGGTACCCTTACCTAGGCACCCTGGGACTTCAATGGGCAAACTGTAGACCCAGTTAAAGGTACTGGGCCTCCCTGGAACGTTGCAGCCTCGGGCCAAAGGTGCCCGAGACTCCTCGGCCAGTCATCGCACCCCCGAGGGGCACACCCCTCCGGCTCCTCCACTCCAACTCTCTTCTCCTCCAAACCTCCTCCAACTCCCCTCCAACATGGTGTCTGCCCCTTATGTACCCTCTCCCGGCATGCACAGCAGGCCGACCACGCCCACTGTACCACTGCCGAGAGAGGACACCCTAAGGCGCAGTAATGTCACCCATGGCTCAACCCTGACCTGATATGGCAGTGCCACCTACAGGCCACAGGGAACCATACATCAGGCAGCATCACATAGGCAGAAGAAAATACCTAGCAATCAAAGCGGTTCGAGCCTGGCTACCAGCTCAGACTAACCCCTAAATTTAGGCGCATAACACCCCTAAAAAGTAAAGGGGCGCTACACTTACCTTCACTGAGCAGTTCGTTTTGCACAGAGTGGCCCCGATCCTCCTGTTCTGGGGTCCCACGGCGGCTCTCGCGGCTTCTCCTCGCAATAGCTAGCCCCCTCTGGGAAGTGCTCTCCCAAGGGGGTTACCTTGCGGGTGCGTTCCCGTGTCATACATTCGGCAGTCCAAAGTTGCCGAGTGTATGACTTGTCCCTGCCCCCCGGCGCCCGCGTCATTGGATTTGATTGATAGCAGCGGGAGCCAATGGCTGCGCTGCTATCAATCTATACAATGAAGAGGAGAGAAGCAGAGAAGAGTGACGTGGGATTGCGCCCACTGAAATTCGGGGCTCAGGTAAGTAAAACGGAGGGCTGGGGGGCCGGACAGTGCAAGGTCTTTTTACACCTTAATGCATAGGAATTATTAAGGTGAAAAAACACGAAAGTTTACAACCCCTTTAAGGTAGACAAAGCTGCAGATGACAGGTAGGAGTTTATGTCTTAACCAATTTGTGGTTAGGCGACGAGTGTCGGTCTCTCGTGTGAATGTGACATTTATGGGAAGCCCAGAGTGTGAGTGGATTGAGTCCTTGTTTAGATTGAGGAAAGTACCTATTTCTGACATCAGATCTGCATGTATTTCAGGAGTTTGTAAAAGAGACTCATTAAGATGCCAAGTAGTAGTCTTAAGAGACAATAAAGAGGTCTGTAGATTTATGCTCACAGGGGTATGATCACAGAGAGCTATATGCCGATTGCATCATTAAAGTGTTTGCAAGTGTTTAATTAAAAAAATAAATAACAAACTTGTTATACTTACCTGCTCTGTGCAATGGTTTTGCACAGAGCAGCCCCGATCCTCCTCTTCTCAGGTCCCCCTGCTGGCACTCCTGGTCCCTCCCCCCTGCTGAGTGCCCCCATATTAAGCTGCTTGTCTATGAGACACAGAGTGTGGCTCGGCCCCACCTCCACTCTCTCCTCACTGGCTGTGATTGACAGCAGCAGGAACGAATGGCCCCTCGCTGCTGTGCTCAGCTAATGAGAAAGCAGATACCTTGGAGAACTTCTGCTTATTGCTGGACCAGGATTGGGTTCAGGTGAGTATATGGGTGGGCCTGAGGGAGGGAGCTGCACACCGAATATTTTTTTACCTTTATGCAAAAAGTGCATGAAGGTAAATAACCTTCAGCCTTTACAACCATTTTAACCCCTTCCCGCCACCGCCTTCCAGCCCTTTAAGAGCTTCTAAATGCCGGGAGGTGGAGGTGGGCTGTCACAGCAGTCACATGATTGGAAAGCTCCTGGTCGCAAGTATGCATTGGGAGGTTTCTGGTCTCCATCGGTGGTTGTGCTGGGAGCACCAGGGCGTGTGCTTTTAGCACAGAAAAGTGTTTACATAGGGCCTACTAAACACTTTTTTCTATGTTGTCCAAGTGTGACCACAGCGATAAGATTAGAACAGAGGAACTAAACACATGTTCTGAATATTGTGCTTTGAAGTTGGTGCTGCCTCCACTTCTCCTTCTAAAGTGGCTAATGAAAGCCTTGTGTTAAATATCGAGGTAGCAATGCCGCTCCAAGCGTGTTGGTGTCTGATAGCCACCCTCCCCACTCACAACTTCAGGTGCAGGCTCTGCAATCATGCAGAAAATTGAAGAAAACAGCAGAACGGCCGCACTCCGAATAACACCTTTTATTCGTGGCAAAACAGTGCAGAAAATCCTAAATCTGTTACATCATGGTGATGGAAGTTACAGACAGGCTGTACCTTCCATCACCATGATGTAACAGATTTTGGATTTTCTACACTGTTTTGCCACGAATAAAAGGTGTTATTCGGAGTGCGGCCGTTCTGCTGTTTTCTTCAATTTTCTTTGTGGTAAGTATCCTTGGGGAAAGACTGCAATGATGAAAACGTATGCTAAGGTCAACTCTGTTCATGCACTGCAGCTGACGTACCATTCTAGTGAAACATTTATTTCCCATGCTTGCTGGCTTTTTTTACCAGGCCAAATTGAATGTCACTGCATTGCTGGTGATACTGTTCATCTTCCTTAAAGCCAAACTAGTGAAGGTATTGTTCAATGAGAAACGGATGCTGATGTGGCCGGTGTTGAAAATAATCACCTTGTCTAATGACACATTGAAGTTTCCTAATTGACAGCCCTCTATTCAGTCTCTAGGAAGTGAAGTCTCCAATGCCAGTGCACGCAATGGCTATTTTAGAAATGTCAAAAATGTCTTTAAACATTAAATATAAGTTGAATAAGACTATTTGACTCATATCATATGTATTACTCCTGCACAAGTAATATTGCACATTTACTACAACACACCAAAGTTTAATGTTACAGTAATTTTTACAAAGATTTACTGCAAAATATAATAAATTAACCTCAAATGGAACATTTTTTTTACTAATGAAATGTTAAATGATTGAGGATTACACATAACACGTGTTTCAAATTTATTAACAATAGTCCAGTTTTGTTGGCACTCATCAATAATGATTTTTTTAAAACCACATGTGAAGATTGTTTAAATTAGTCTGCTGATTCTATAATTGATACAAAATGCATGTTTTGTCATTGATATTAACAAATTGATGAGTAATGATCCTGTACAGCCACAAGAGTAAAAATAATTTAAAGTGGACCTTTCATGTGAAATCAATAATCTGCCTGTAGTAATATACAACTTACATTAATATTAACCATCAGCAGCTTAAAGTTTACCTTGTCACTTTATATCTTCATAGAGTTTTTTTCCTTTAAAAAACACCCAACGCCATAAGTAGTCCAAGGATAAAGATGTTTGCAATTCTAGTTTTCTGGCCAGGTTCCCTCAGTTTTAAAAACACCATAAATAACATACTGTTAGAATGAAGTTTAAAACATGCAAACATGTAGGCATATATTTTCTTGAAAATATACAGTACATGTATAGTTCAATGAACGGTTTGCAGATCGACCGCCATTACAAGTAAAAAAAATTATTATAATAAAAATGCGATAAAAATGGCATAAATCTTTCCCATAGTTTGTAGACGCTATAACTTTTGCGCAAACCAATCAATATACGCTTATTGCGATTG